>OY728120.1:2092249597-2093532234 GCA_963277665.1 Viscum album
TTTTACAATAAATTTAATTTTTTTTGATATATTTTAATACACACAACACTGAGTTATCTTTCATTACACGCAAGAGAAACTTTCATTGGTAGATTGTGTTACACACAAGGTCAAGTTTTACAAATAATAGTATATTGTTAAAATAGTATTATTTAATATAATAAAATATAACTCTGCTATTAAATTAGGGGCGATGAATAATATTTACCACATTATGAAATTTATATATATTAAATATAGTTTTAACATTCATCTTATATGTTTTGTAGACATAATATAATAAAAAATCCATTTTTCCCCTTAAAATGTATTTTTCAAAAATAGAAAATTTATAACCATTAAATATAGAACCCAATGTAAATATAATTATTGAAACATTTAGAATTCTATTTGAAAAATTAATATTCTTCTTTGAATTCATAATGTCAAAATTATATGAGGGTGATGTTTTTGTATTTTTATTAGAAGATTCATTTTTTTGATGAATAGTGAAAAATACTGTGTTGTAGTTAAAAATTGCCTTTTTATTTAAATCATCATTATACATTAGATTTATTTTTAAATTCACAATATATAAATTAGAAATATATTGATCCAATATAGATTATTGGAAAAAAATTTATAATTAAATTATAAATAAAAACCTATAGGAATTTAAAACGTTTCCTTTTACCCTCCTTCTCACCACATCTGTGTGATTAGTGTTAATCTTAATTTATATACTTCTGTGAAATGAATTTGAAAAAAAAGACATAAAAGTTTGTTATAAGTATTATATTTACATTCAAATATGATAAAATATTTTTTTTGATATTAGGAATAAAAATTCAGTAAATTTTTATTTACCATGATTAAGGGTAAATTGAGTAGTTAAAGTTAAAAATAATATTATAAAATTATGAAATTACCCTAAAACTTGACCTAATTTCATTGGATATGTGGTTATTGAAAGAAATATACATTAGGATTAAATTTTAACCTTTTAATCCACTTGTGTATGTATGTGAAATTTATAATTTTTTATTTAAGGATAAGATAAAAATTGAAAACACATGTTTTTTAATAAGTATTACATTTTTAATACCTTATTATAAAGAATATAAATTCGAATATAAAATTTAATTTTAAAGATAATAAATTTATATTAATCATGATAATTGTTTTTTAATTTTTAGAGAATAAATAATTTAATAAATTTTTTTCATAATAATGGTGTAGTAATTGTTTAATTAATGGAAATATCAAATAAATGATATTAAAAATATTAAAATAACTATATTTTAAATAATTATTGACATAGAATAATTTTATATATAACTTATTCATGTTATTTATATATTATAATTGTTGGCTCAAATTTATCATATTGTTAGGATATTTTGAAAAAGAAAAATAATGAATAGTATCTAAATTAACATAAATGATACTTTAAAATAAATAATTTTTTAATAAATGATATAAAATTAATAAAAATATAAAATTAGTCAAAATAACTATAATAAGTATAAATATTTCATCAATTATCCATTTTGGGTTTTTTTTTAAATTATATAGAAACTATATTAACCCTAAAGAGTAATATGTCCAGTTGTCATTGTAAGAGTTAAAGGGTTTGAATAAGGGTAAAAGACAAATGATAAAGTTAATATTTTTTAAAAAAATAATATAAAATTAATTTTTTTAGAGGATTTAGATCCATACTTATCTTATCTTCTAAATATCTATCTTTTTAGTTTTTCAAAATCAAATATAAATTTACATTAATTTAATATTTTAAATGATTCCAAGAGTTCCCCTGCCCTCTCTTATATAAAGAACCTCCTACCTCACTTACTCACACAACATTGAGACTTCTTGATCAACCAAACCCTTAACATTTCCATTATAAACATCCTTATCCATATCTTAGAGGTTTTGAGCTTCTCAAAAGACCAACCATAGTATCCATAGGAGGAGATCTAAAGGAGGTTCTCTAAAGAAGAGGTAATCATCTTTACCTACTCATTCAAAATTATTTCTTCTCCTACATCCACTTCAGGCATTGTATCCATAATAAAATAATAACTATAGTATCATATATATTCTGATACATAATTTTTATTAGGGTACACCCATATTCCCCCTTTTATCTATCCTATAAAAAACAATATCACCATGCATGCATGTATAGGGATTATCGTCTTGACGTTGTGGTGTAATTTAATTTTCATCACCAGTTTATTTGGATGAGTATAATGAAGAATATAATGGATATAAATAATAAACATGGAATCATATTGAATACTTATAATTTATACACCATCCAATTCTTTACCACGTTACCCTTAAGGGAATGATATCGTCGCTCATGTGTACATATGTCCTACAGCCTCCACGATGTGATGAAACTAATTCTCCTTGATAATCATTAAATAATGATTATAAAAATGTATATTATTAGTGAATATAATATTTGTGAACATAATATAATTATGGATATAAATAGAATATATTCTATTCATGAGAAGCAATACATACATGAAAAATCAAACATAAGAAAATGAAGTAGTTAACACCCCTAACATTGGTAATAGTGAATTATTATTAAAATAAAAGTATAATAGGATCATATATGATATAATAAATATTAATATGGTTCTATTATAATTTAATAACATGATTTAACCATTATATAGGAGGTTAATTCACCCTCAACTGATGGAAAGTGTGAGGTAAGGGTTAATTTTACAATCTCAATATTATCCGAGATTGATTATACGTAAGTATTTATTGGGAAATATTTAACATCCATTTACATATTTCATAAAAATGTAATAAAAAATATTCTTATTATTCTTATATAGTTGTTTAAAGTCATTTTAACCATGTTAAATTTTTTATAAAATGTATTGACAGGAATCTTTTGGTCAATTTCTAAACAATGTACTTTATGAACTTTTTGACAAAATCAAGAAACAATGTTCTTTTTCTTAACTTATACGACATGGGAATATATTACATTACTATATTATAAGATTTTTTTCAGAAGAAATGTTTTATTATAAAATTTTGTTCCCCATTTAAAATAATTTCAATATAGAAATGGGTATTTATTTCAAGAAGTGTTTAATGATTTCATTAGACTAAATTTACATATGTAAACATACTTTGTTGTATTTTATGCTTATTTGAGGTTGGTATATTAAGATAACATCAAAATTAAATTATTAAAAGGGTTTGTGATATGTTTGATTCTAGGTGTGCTATTTTTATAACATTCATGGTTTATAGTTAATGTCTTAACATTTTGTATACCAGTTTTGATATAAATGTTTTTGGAGGTCATGTTCCCCCTTTTCATATGAGGAATGCATTGTACTTCGTAAGTGATGAGAGAGGCATGATAAAACCCCTTAATCCATATATATGTATGATGAGACAAACTTTACTAGGTATTGGATGATGTCTTACCTATTTATGTGTGGTGTCTTGTACAAAGCCTTGATGGTATGTTTATGATATCTGACATTATGCATTCCCTCATAATGAGATTGGTTATTGATATTCCATGCGATTTCTCACCTATTATAATATCAAAGGTTATATAAACTTCTCATGTGGCTATTTATTTATCATTATTTTATTAGCTTATATACCTAACATATTATTATCAAGATTTTTTTAATGGAATGGGTTTTAGTTATTCATCGTGCCATATTGGTTATGTTTATTGATGATAGCATCCACTGTATTGTTTATCCCTAAAAATAATCTGAGCTCACCCCTTTCTTATGTTTAGTTTTTCTCCAAGATGTGAAGATGTATGTTATAACTTACATTTAGGTATAATAAAAGGGAATTAGAGTGTTAAAAATGAGTTAATATGTTGTTTTTCATTTCATTATGTAATGTAAAACTTATGTGTGTAATCTGGATTTCAAAACTTCTAAAAATTTTGGTCCTTTAGGTTTTAAATATTGTATCTATGCTAATTTAATTAATTAAGGCACCGAATTTGGGCTTCTATGGTCGAGATCATTATGTTGACAGTGACATATTTCGAGTGGGAGATGTTCAGAATTCAGGTTATCTTGTAATGAAATATGAAAATAAAATATGGTATAGAATACCATTCTGTATATACCAAAGTAATATGTGTAATATTTCCCCAAGGGAATGTGTTTATTATTTTCCTAATATTAATAGAGAAGGATTCCATATATATTCCACATGCCCAAAAGGGGTGATTTCTAATCCCTCACAAAAGAAAATTTGGATTCATATATATAATCCCTTAGATATTATTTATTCTAACATATCTAGACCCATCAGGAAGAAATCAAAAAATGGAGGTGATTATTTTATTTATTTTATTAACTACCTAACTCACATTATTAGCATCATTTTTATAAACACAAATCAGGGTCCCTTAATCTGTTAAAGTGTTCCAGGAGAGGTATTGAATAAGATTTTGGTCACTCTATAAAAAATATATGAAAAGATAATCATGTTGAATACAATAATTAATTATTTTAAACATATATTTAGAGGAATGGTGTTCTCCATGAACTCACTACACTACATATTATACACAAAAATGGTGTGGAAGAAAGGAATTATTGAATATCAATGGATATTTCTCAACCAAAGTTGGTCGAGCATGGTACATATTAGTATTTTTCGAGATAGACTATTAGAGAATTTTTTCATATTAAAAATTATTATATATACAGAATTATAAAATGTCACCGTAGGAAATGAACTATAACAATTTCCCATGATTAAATATATAAGGGATTTTTTCAACCTTGGTATTATCAAAGTAAAAGGATAAAATATTGGGATTTTTTATATAATAGTTGGCGATGGAATATTTATATGTAATCCTATAAATCAAATATGATACTAAAGCTATAAAAATGAGTTAAGAAACATCATAGATTCTGTTAATCTTAATGTGACAAAGAATAAAAACAAATAATACACACATGAAAAATGTGTTCTATATGTGATGAAGGTGAATCCTCTTTGGTTAAATATAAAAAGGGAGTTGTTGAAAATTTTGGAAGATATGAATATGTTAATATTGAATATGATGATTCAGTCAGCTCAATTAACATTATAAAACCCCACTCATCTTGTAGAAGGCTAACAGGGTATATATAAATCTATGAAATCCTTGGAGATTTAGGATGGAATGTTCAAACTAGTTGACCATTGATGAAATAATCACATACATTTTTGTTTTCATAGGACTAATAGAGATATTTGAAATAATATTATGAGCATCAAAAATTGATTGATGACATGAATTAATAATTGAACTAGATATTTAAGAATGACACATTGAAAGTGGTACATAAACCTAAATAAAATAATATCATTGGAAATAAATTTTTATTCCAAAACAAGATGAATAAGAATGGAATATTTATTATAAATAAGTAAATAATTGTGTTTAAGGGTTATTCCCATGTATTGGTAGTGTGTTTTTATGAGACCATTTCACTAGTTACAATCCTTGAAACAATGAATATGCTTCTTTATTTTACTACATAGAATAAATAAAGGATACTTAAAATAGATGTCAAGTCAACCTTATTCAATGGTGTGTAGGAAGAGGAGTTTTATGTTGAGTGACCATATTATATTTTTAATGAAAAATATGAGATTGAATTTTTTATGTTTATAATGGATTTATAAAAGATTCAAGAATACCGAATAACTTGGAATTCTAAGCTAGATACCCTCTTGAATAAGATAAAATTTAGAAATGTAAGGGTGTTCAACAACCTCTATATTAATGTTTATATATGAGTATATCTCATTATTTTTATTTTATATATGAAACCAAAATTTTGAGAAATTTTGATGTTTTTTGTGATTTATTTTTTATGGTGGTGAAGAAGCTATTTGAAATTTTGATGCTTGGGGACATGAGGTACTTTATCTGAACACAAATTTCTCAAGATAAATATCACATCATTCTTTATAAATATAAGTATGATAGGGAAATTCTTTGAAAATATAGTATATAGAATTCAAGGCCTATTACTTCACCCATTTCAGTAGGAATCAAATAATTTAGAGATATGAAAGGAAAGGAAGGGAATCAAAGAATATTTTAGAATCTAATTAGAAGTATGATAAACAAGATATATTCATTAATGGATATATTCAATATGGTATACGTTTGGGATATATTTTAAAGTGCAAAAAATTGGTCCACATATAATTCTTATAAAAATACTTCTTCAATACATAAAATTATCAACTAATACAATGTTGAAATGATATAGAAAAGTAAAATTGAATTTTTTTTAGTTACACAGATATAGATTGGGAAGGATATGTTAATGATAAAAAACTTCACATCTGTTGGAGTGTTTATTCTTATTCAAATGAGTTTTTTTACACAATTATGTAAAATCCAATAATTTAGAGCCCTACTAAGGTAAAAGATGTGTCTGAATTATTATCCACTACTCAGCTATTGAGGATGAAAACATAATTGAATTATGTCAAGGAGGAAGTGAAGTTGCCACTTATTTTGGGCTGGGATATTTAAAGTGATATTTGTTTCTAAATGAATCATGTTCAACATTCATGGTATAATTACATTGATATTCCATATCACTCCATCAAATTTCATGTTACGATAAATGATTTGAAGTTATAATTTATTCTTACATTGTAAAAAACAGCTGATATGTTCACCAATAGATTTTAAATAGTTCATTTTATAAATATAAGGATTGATATGGTAGTTATATTTCCAATTTAAAATGGATAAATTAGGGTGAAATGTCCCATATCTTGTCTATTATTGGGATATTATTATCAAATGGGTAGAAAATGATAACATAAATCTCCTTATTTAAATAGTGTCCAATGGAATTAGTTTTTATTTTTTAAGGGGGAATGTATTTAGTGGGGGTTTTAAAAGGGGTAAGCTATGATTTTATCATTTAAAATTTTTGAATATGTATTTTTAATATTTTTGTAGAAGTGAATGTAGGAATTTTTTATTCAACACGTTCGATAGATAAATTTGATGATGATTGTAGTGGTGATGAAGTTGTGTTTCAAAGATGGGTTGATACTCATATGTGATACTGATATATTAGTTAAATTAATTTTTCATCTAGAAAGAATCATTTAATCATGAGAAATAATGAAAATTGGGTTCAAAAATATTTGAACATTTATGTTAGTTTTTATGGACAACATGATACATTTATTCCATATTCTTGATACATACACAGATTTCACCAAAGTAATCATAGAATTGTTAATTGATGATTTATTACTATGAATTCAGTGACTCATAGTGATCTATATTCATTATTTGATAGAAAAGTTGAAAGGTGGATATTTTTGATGCCATGTATTAATATTTAATAAGTTTATCTATGTTGTGGTATTCATCTAGGGATGAATGATTTGAGAAGGTTCAAGTAGATATGACATTTTGGTTTTATTTTATTTTCAACACATAAATTGTGGTCAAACTAAAGTGGTTTTTGGTGATTCATTTGAGGTGAATTTCATTTCAATATTTGAGAAAGCATGAAGCTATTTGGAAGTAGTTTGAGGATATTTACAATAGGTCTGAAATCATTTGGTGTTTATCTAGAGTTCTATAGTTCAAATATGGATTGGAATTTTTTGAAAATTAATTGATGTTACGACATTGGAGTGGTTTTTGTATGACTTTGATAATTAAATATTAATTACAAATGGATCTCATACGAAATTAATCATTTCATTTTACTTCCAAATTTTCATATCCTTTTGTAGGTGAAAATGATGGACATTCCATTATATCCTTGGGTTTAGTGAAGGCTAAAGATAGAATCACATGTGATTTTGGTAAGTTTGGTGAGGAAATTTCAATAAATTTTCCTCTATGAACCTCACACCTAAATCAGGGATTATATAATTCATAACCATTATTTTAATTATAATAAATAATATTATTTTAATTTAAATATTTTTACCCCTTTTACCTTGTTTATTATTTACCATGGTAAATATTTTTTACTAAATATATATGATAACAAATCATACCTAATTTTTATTTCATGATTCCAGATATGGAATCCATTTAATCTAATAAAATTTATAAATATATTGAATTTTACTTTTAATTGAGGAACTAAAATTTATGGAAAGGCAGTTTTTATAGAAAAATGAATTTGTAAACATTATGTGTTCATATTATAACATCATATCTATTTCTAATTAAATTAATGTTAATCTCTTTTTTTATTCATTAAAACATTTTGTTAGATCAATTATTTAAAATTGATCAATTAAATTTATTATATTAAAATTAAACAATACTTAATAATAAAAGTTCATCGAAAAATATCTTTTTTTACATTAAATAATTTTAACCACATACTATTATATTTAATTAATAATTTTCAAACCCTTTAATTTTATCGATCTATTTTTTGAAAATATTTCTTTGGACTTAATAAATCCATCAAACAATTATTTAATAATAATAATATTATATGCATAATATAAGTATTTATTTATATATTTAAAATAATATATAGTAATTATATATTATATTTTTGTTCCATTATTTATTATTTTTGAATTACATTATTTCAAATTAACTAACATTCACATTCAATATACATAATGAAATTATATCCAGTGACCATATTTTCAATAGACATATATCCAATTGCCATATTTCTAATGACTATATATATAGTGGCCATATTTCATTCCTTTATATAGAATTACATACATTACTGGAATTATTCGTTCATTTCATTTACATCCCTATTAACATGTATATTATATTTATAATTATTTTCCTTATTTACATAGTTAAAAATATTGTTATTATCTTCATAAAAATCGATGAAGATAAATATTTAATGTTTTTGGTATTTTTATTTACTTGTGGTTTAATTTAAATTTTAATTTTATAAATGAGGTTTCATATTAAATTATCACAATTTATTTATTTTTATCTTGAATTGTAATATTTTCTCTCAATAAAAAATATCATGGTTTGTTTTTTGTTGGTGTTTCCTCAAAAACATTCTATTAAAAAATTATTTAATTTTAATTGAAAAATATATAGTTAAATCATGGGGTGTTACAAGTATACACTGTAATTTCCAAAAAAACAATGGGGTGGAATTCCCAGGAAACATTAGTTTATAACTTTGGTGTTAGTTAGTGAATAAAATGAAACTAACACATGATCCTTTATGGGGTGTATGGATCAAATATGATGTTGGTGTCAATGTGTGTGTGTAAGACCCAACCTAAGAAGGAAAACATGTACAATCATTTCTACACTATGACTGAGTCATAATCAGTGATCTTTCTGGTTGGAATGCTAAATGGGATAATGTTGAACTACTTTTTTGACCCATTCCTGACCATTATGCAATTATGTTCAAGATGTAGAGGCTAGAACCGGATTATGTTCAATTTTTATGGATTTACTTCAATATATGGAGGGGTTATTGGACTAGAGAACTCATATCCCCCAAAATATGTGGTAAAAAATCATACATAAATTGTAATCGTTCATAGATTTGAAAGGTTGAATGCCTCGTGATAATGAGATTTGGTATATCCTAGATATTTTACAGCACTAGTATGGATATGTTAATCAGATAACCTTGAATCAATATTTCTTCCATGATAAAACTTCTCGACATCATTCTCTTGTGTGCATCCTTTAACAGAAAAATCAACATGCAAAGCAAATCTACTAGAAACATTATTAATGATATCTCCTCATAGCCCTATAGTTTATCCTAAAATCCACATTCCTCGTATTGTCCCTCTTCCAAGAGGGTCCAATAAGGCCAAGTCTTACCTCTTACATATTTGTTGGTCACTAATTTAGAATCCCCAAATTTCATTATTTTTGCTTCTCTATGAAGAAGCGGATCCAGGTTTTGAATGAAGTGTCTGGGTAAAGGTGAGGTTACCTTTTCCCTTTACTGCACAAAACCTCCATCAGTGAATTTTCCAATAGTGGGGGTTATTTTGTGTCATTTCATGAAATCATAGCTGGTAGAAACTCATCATAAATCCCACTATGGATGGGACACTCACTAATCATGTGGAGGTACAACATGATAATTCCTACCTCACCATGGTGGACGTAGACAGTCTTCATGTTGGGAGACCATATTCTCAAATTTCATTGTTATCATATCTGGATAATTATAGATGTGGAACATTGAGTCCTATACTAGCACATATAGTCTAACATTCAATAGAAGATCTCTAGACCCCTCAGACATCTAGAATACACAATATTCTCATGCACACATATCCATATTGTCTCTCCTATGTAAATGTCTCATTCATTACTACATCCATTATGGTTGTTTAATATATCAACTTAAAAGATGATTGAGTACTACGGTGGGGATACTTTGGGATCTATTATTTCATTATTTATTATCTTCTTCTATTCCACTTCATATAGTCCCATTTTGTATTGTGGTCCCTTGGTGTATTGTTGGTGGTAGAAATATTCCTGCACACTTATCCTTTAAAACATCAAAACTAACATCATCAGGTGTTGATTTTGTCAATCAAGACCAAAACATCTTCCAAATTCTATATCCATATAAAGGGACCAAGTATAATAATTAGTACTAACCCTTATCATCGGTTAGTAGATCCCCATGGGTTTGGTGTCGATATATGTATTTTTAACATTATCCATTCCATGATTTCCCAATTATATCCTTTCATTGGGTAGATGCAACATCAACATATAGGAAATCCATTTATTGAGTTCTTAGTGAACTCTTTAGAGATCTATCATGCAACTCTTCTTGTATCAAACTACTTTACACATTCCTAGGAAACCATGTTGTTGAAGTCTCTTTCATTAAACTATAATTCAATAAAGACTATTCATGTAATTATAGAGTAATAATAATTTCAATGATCTCTATCATAGTGACATTTTTAAAATATATTTTTTATAAAATTAGAACAATGGTTGAATTTTTATGAAGAGATCATCGTCCCATTAGGGGGTCCCCCTATTTAATGTTTAAGGGTATACCCATGTTTCAAAAATCTAGAGGATAAACTTTCTGAAACTTCATATTTTCCTTAAAATTTGATTTAAAGATCATCCCATAGTATACCATTCTAATAATGTGTATTTAATTGTGAAAAAACACATCCTAGAAGGTTGCTGGAATAAATAAAATAGACAATATCCATTTCAAAACATACCTAGAATTTTCACCCATCACCTAGTAGTACGAGTTTGAAACTGAAGTACCCTGTGTAACATCCTAGGTATTTATAGAATAATACATTTTCATATCTATTTATATTTATGAATTTAATATTAATTTTAATTTAAAGGGGGAACTATGTATGATATAATACCCTACACACAAAAGTGGGTTTCTCTGAAATCGTATAATGCACAAAACCTTGAGTTATAACAAAAAATAATGAAATATTATTATTATTATTTTAAATGGTAGTTAACGCCTATCCATTGTATTGTAAGTAATTGACATAATTAACTATATTATGATGATAAATATTTTTGAATTATATTTACATTTATCCAATAAATATTTGAGGCTTAAATGAGAATGAATCAAATTTTAAACATAAAATACTCAAATTTTTTAAAGGTCGTTTTACAACCTTTGGATGGAGAACCATTTTTAAAAATAGTTTTAGCCACTTTTAAATGTTATATTAGATAATATAAACTTATTATTTAGATGTGGGACAACAAAATTTACTTTGGATGAAATTTTTCTATTTTTCTGATAAAATCCATATATTTATGAATAATGAAGAATACTGCATTTTAATTCAAAACGACCTTTCAATATAATTTATTTATATAGATAGATTTTCATTTTAACTTGTTTTGAAGTTTAATTTGATTATTTTTTTCATTTAATCCAATGATGGTCATTGGAAGTGATTTCACATTTAAATTAGACATACAAACATGTTAATCTTTTGATAGTTTTTACTTCTTAAAAACTCGTTTTGTGGTATTGACAATTGGAATTAATTTTAAATTAATTACAGAAACTTATTTGTTTTTCAATTTGAAAAAATGGATCCCATATTTGGAATCATAAGTAAAATTTTTTTAAATATGCATCTTTTATTTTTGGACATTATGAATAGTACATCAGTAATTATTTTTATTTACTATGGTAAAATGGTAAATCATGTAAATAAGGGTAAAAAAAAATAATATTATAATAATATAAACCTATCATAAAACATTTAATAATACTATTTTATGAGATATATCCGACCATTATCATCCTCTGGTTGGTTTTATGAGCTTCTGGAGCCACATAGGTGTGATAATGACCTTTTATCATATTTATTTAAAGGAAAATGGAAATATAATACAAAAATGTATCTCCAAACTATAAAAATAAATATGGTTTATATAAATGATATCATTGACTATAAATAATCATTATAAATCCATAAATATTTCCTACATCATTATATTTTATTTAAATATCTTAGAGTTAAATAAATAAATTTATTTATGACACAATGATGATGAAATTAGTACCTTATTAATGAAATATTAAAATAAGTGATATTATATTTATTAAAATAAATATAATTTTAAAATTTTGATGCCATCAACGAATTTTATTTGTGACTATGATATATTATATTTTAGTTAATTTTTTTGGTTCGATGTAACAATGTTTTTTGACTTTAACAAAAATAAATTTCTAAATAGTGTCAAAATAGACATAAATGAGTTTTTAAAACAAATAATATTTTATTAAATGATATAATTTTGCAATAAATCCAAGACTCATCCAAATAACGTATATAATGTTAAAAATGTAATTAATGATCCAATTGTGGTTCTCTTGTAATTTTATTGTAACTATGGTAACTATATATTTTGAAAAAGCACGAAGACATGGTAAGAGTTAATGTTGTGAACTAAGGGATAAAGCTAAAAGATACGGTTTATTTTGTGACCTAAACATGTATAAAACATATTTTATGAGATTATAAATACCAATATTCATATTATCCAAGAATTATATCACTTTGGAGATATTATAATTTGTAAATAAGTTTATAATAAAATATTATTTAAAGACTTTTTGAAAGTTCCCCTCCTCCCTCTTATAAAAGGCCATCACATCTTCCCACATAATAACACCTCTCAAGCCCATTGAATATAACAAATTTTCCTAAAATAATCTCCAAAAATCCTTCCATTTCTCCTATAATCCTTATCTTTGTAATAATGCAATTCAATAAATCCTTTTGGATCAAATCAAATGGAGTTATCCGATTAAGAGGTTACGTCTCCTCCCAATCTCCTTTCCTTTATTTTCCTTCTCCAACCCCTAACCTATATTTTTTAAATTATTATATAAAAAACCAGTATCCTAAATATACTAGGCTGATTTTACTCTAAGGGATCTGTATATAGTTTTACACACCATCATCTAATGGATATAGAATATATTGTTTCTCTGTACGGCGAACTACTGCCTCACGATACAATGATTGTTCAATTTTCCCTTACCACCTCTCACGGTGGCCATTATGATGGAATAATATATATATATATATATATATATATATATATTATTTATATTTTTTCTATTCTTCTATAATTTTTAATTACAACATACCATTATGATTTCCATAATGTGTAAAGATGATAATTTCATTTGAGGAAGTGTAGACTACAACCCCGTCAAAGTGATATGAATCATTCATTCCATACATGGAATGTATAAAATATGGTTTTAATGAACTTATGTAACATATATAACATATATATTATACTATAATTATATTATAACAACTTATCATTTATCATTTATTCATTTAATATGACAAAGAAATGAAAATAGTGTTCATGCATATGTACGACCTACAATCTCCGTGGACGATAAATTTCATTTTTTATCACCAAATGTTATGGACTATTAAAAAATACATAAATACTGGATATATATGATATTAAAATCATTAATAGCATTCTTTATATTATGAAATTAATACCATACAGAAATTTTTTAATCATAACAGGTTCATTATCGTCTCAAGTACCAAATATCGACTAAATGTCGGATATGAACATAATTGATTAAGTAATTGTTATAACATGGTAATAATTGTTATAAAAGGATTAAAGAACATGAAAAAGGTTCTAAAATAAGTATAAATTAACATAAGTTTATTATTTTGGATGATAAAGAATGAATGATATATGTCAGACTCAAGGTTAGGGAACCTTTCACCCTCTTCTTTTAGTCAAAGACTTTTTTTTATGTTTTGTCTTTTAATTTCACTTTTCATATGTTGGCTTACTTTATTTTATATATTTTTTAATTTCCATTTAATTTACATGTTATTATAGACCATTTTCTCTATCATCAACTCATTTTTGGAAACTTTATGTGAAGTTGTTAGGTTGCTGAATTTTCATAAGGGACTTCACCTTAATCTCCATTCTTTGGGGCACATCTTGACAGTATGCACCATTACATTCCAATAAGGTGTATATAAAACCGTTTTGACTCATTATATAATTAATTACTATATTCTAATGATATTTGAATTTTTCTATAATAAAGTTCTATAATGATATTTATTCACGCGTTTCTTATGTGGTAAAGGAATTCTCAACTTCTCTTCCTTTCAAGTTATCTTTTATGTGGAATGTCCTTAAACTTTACATACCATGTTCTATTTTCAATTTTTTTAGTCCCTATATTTTATTAATATTAATTTATGTATGCTATACCCTTTACCCCCTTTTCTATTTTTTCTAAAACCATGTTTCATAGCGGTTATGCTACAGAATTTTCATCCCAAAATCTCAATCTTTTTATCATGAAATTATTTTATATAAATACCCAAACATCTTTCATTTCCATGGGTAATAATCATAACAATAAAATGATTTATTTTATTATGGAATTTACATTCATAAAACCCTTTTTCGTTTTCCATGTTTTATAAATGACATAATGATCATGTTTTTAATCACTTTTTTTAGAACGCCATGGTTGTGATATAAAACCCATTACATTTATTCTCTAAGGGTTATTTATGAAATGTTTTATTATGATATATGTGTATCACATGAAATTAATTACATATTAATGGTGTACCTTGATTGAACTATAATTAATTGGGTAAATAAATTAATCTCTAAAGATGATAAGTTTTATGATACATTGTTGAATAACCTTGGTAATGTTTACGATACCTTGGTTAATTACCTATGTAATTTTTATGATACCTTGGTTAAATTACACCTTGGGGATGGACCTTGGTGATATTCTTATGAATTTCAAAATTAAATGTTGTAGCCACATTTTCATGTAATGACCCATGTTTTTAATTTACTGATATTCCTCTTTCTCATGCCTTTATTAAAGTCCTCATGTTCTTATTTATATATCCCAATATCACATGTAAGATGTTTCCCATGTTTTCCCTTACTAGTATTTTAATTCTCATCCCATGTTTTGAAATGTTTTTCATAGGATTTAATGTAGAATGGAGTCATGGATGGGATCATGGAAAAGTTGTGATGTTTATGCATGAAATGAATCCATGTTTATTTAAAAGGTTTTTTGATTTTTTGAAAAACAAGGATAATGAGTAGAAGTTTCTAATTTGTAATAATAATGTTGTTATGTATAATTTCTGGCCTATTTCTTTAATGCTCTAAACCTGAGAAGATCCTCATTGTGATTAAAAGTCAAATTGTTGACTTCACTCAAGACTATGTAATGCTTATGGTCCGGGCCCTATAGTTTGTATCAAAGGAATTGTTTAGACATCATTAGGGATTTGGAGTTTTGGATACCCACATGATAAGTCTCTAGGTCTATTCATTCAGTTAATTCCTGTTTTATACCTTTTTTCAATCAAGGAAAGTCGGTTATAAATAGAAGGAGTAGAATCTCTAAAATTATTGATATATCTTCCTGATGACTTTCTTTCAATAAATATTTCAAAGTCATGTCTAGATGATTGTGAAACTTTATCTAACATACATCTCACATTCCAGTAGTTTTTTGAGATATCAAACACCTCCATTATACCTCGATATCATCATAGATTATGGGTGCTATTTAATCAAATCATGTTTTTTGAATATTCACTTAATTTCAAGAAATGTAAATATTATCAAGGCTCTTTAAAATATTTTACCTTATCAAAAGATTTTGAAGCATATTATGATCTAGAAAAATGTTCTATAGAAGGTTACCCTTATGAAACCCATTTATATTTGATTTTAAAATAGAGTCTTTAAGAACATACTTATTGCCTTTTAAAAGGACCATTTATTGAAAGTATCAACTCAAACTCAGTCTGACTATTTTATATAAATCATGTTTTAACAGATGTTTTGAAATTATATGTCTTACATTATTATTTTCCAAAACTATTTTTTGGTGAATATCCATATGACCCATGTTGTAAAAGGTTTATTTGGAGAAAGAAAGAAAATGACTTTTACGAATATATAAATCATTGTTTCAATGCATGGACCTTATTTCTACATGAAAAAGATGATGATGAAACTAGGTGGACACCCTGATCAAGGAATGGTGTTCTTTCTATTGGGAATAGTTTTATTTTCTAATATAGAGGTGAAATTAAAAAATTTCAATATATATAATACTTTAAAAATTAAGATTTTGAGGTCATTATCTGTTGGGATGAAAATGAGAGGTATAAGACAACTATTGAAGTTAAAACATGTTAGGGTTATTTTTTAGTTTTATAAAAAGGGGAAGCATGTATGTGGGGTGAAAAATCATCCTTTTCGGGAAAAATATGGAAATCAAACCCACATCTAGAGGGAAACAAGGGAGCATTGCCTACCACTGGCCTACGTGAAGTCCCTCGTTAGTATAACTTGTTATTTCGTGAAAAATGATCTTATGGATCAAGAATAAGTTGATTTTTTGAACTTAGTTTTTATCAAATAGATATCCTTAGTATAGGAAAACAATTTTTCTATTGAGGGATAAATGTTATTTTTGAAAACTTTCACTCTTTTGGGAATACTATATGACAATGGAAAGTAGAGTAATATGATATTTAATTTGAGAAGTATTGGTTGAATTTTATTTTGGAAGAATCTATGTTTTTATTGAGGAAATTTAGTGATTTGGGTTACTTATATTAATATATGAAGGAGAATATATAATTAAGTTAATTAAATATAAGTAGGAGACTTTAATATTTTTTGAAGTTATTTGGAGATAAATATTATGATTTATCATGGAAGACTATGTGATCAAATCCTTATGAATTTGGGTGTCAATATTAGTTTGTATTATTTTGAATAATTTTAAGGAGATTTTTCTATTTAATGATCTTTGTATAACTTTAGGTGTTGTTTATTGGATTTTGGAGATAAAGAGTTGTATTTCTTTTTATACAAGATTATTCTTCTTTGGTATTATATGTTCTTGTATTAACCATTTTGGTTTTGGATTATGTCTAACGACAAGTGATATATATAGTTCATCTTTTGTGGATTATGTGAATCTTATAATTTTATTATAGAACTTCAGGTTTGACAAATTCATCTTGTATACTCAGCATTTGGAGAAAAGATGAGTATTTGGTAGATATTTATTAAAGGATGAAACTATTCTAGAAAAGTAAGTATGTTTCCTTATGATCTTAGTCAGGATCATAAATAAATTCTTCAACTTTATGAAATGGATATTAAAAAAAATGTTTTCCATTTAAATAGCTTACTGGGAAATCAATGACAGTTTAACCCATCACAAATTTCTGGTTTTTTAGTTGTAAACGGTGTCCTGATCATGTTTTCTATCATTATCTATAAGAACAATATGGTTAGTCTATCTTCAATATCCATATTTTCATATATGGAACTCTAGTATGTGTTATCTCGGATGACCATTTTACTTCTATTTCTTTCTTTTAAAGTTATAGTTTTATTTACTCTTTTTCTAATCTGGGGTTTTTAGTGAAGTTTTTGTGCCCAAATTTAAACTTGTGAGAACTCAATTTCCAAAAGGGAGAAATGGTGTAACATCCCATGTATTTATAGAATAATAAATTTAAATATATATTAATATTTTTGAATTAAATATTAATTTTAGTTTAAAGGGGGAACTATTATGATATCGTACCTGAAATAAAACAATGGGTCTCTCCAAAATCATAGGTCACACCCAACACTAAGTTATACAAAAAAATAATACAAAAACAATATTATTATTTTAAATGGTAGTTAACACCTAGTCGTTTTATTGGATATAATGAAGATAATTAACTATATTATAATTTTACAGATTTTTTAAATGTTTTTACTTTTATCAAATGAATTTAAGAGGCTTAAAATGAGATTGAATCAAATTTTTAGCATAAAATACTCTAATTTTTTAAAAGGTCATTTTACCTCCTTTTTATAGAGAACCCTTTTTAAAAATATTTTTTTTCACTTTTATATGTTCTATTAGATAAAATAGATTTTTTATTTATAAGCAGGACATAAAAATTTACTTTGGAAGAAATTTTGGTATTTTTCTGATAAAATCCAATTTTTTTATGAATAGTGAAAAATAAAGCATTTTAATTAAAATTTCCTTTTCATATAATATATTTATATTGTTATAATTTACTTTTAATTGGTTTTAAAGTGTAATTTTTTTATTTTTTTATCATTTAATTCAGTGATGGTCATTAAAAGTAATTTTACCTTTAAATTGGACAGAAACATATGTTAATCTTTTAATAGTTTTTACTTCTTGAAAACCCACATTATTGTTTTGACAATATGATTTAATTTTCAATTAATTACTGAAACATAATTGTTTTGAATTTGGAAAATGGATTCTATATATGTAATCAAGAGATCCAACTTGTGAACATAGTTCTCTTTTATATTTGGACATTATGAATAGTAACTATAGAAAACCTTGAGATGATCCTAATATCTCTTTTGAAACCTGTGAGGATGATTTATGAACTCTATAATTATATTCAATGCCTTTTTTTATATAAAGAAGGTGTAAAAATCATCCAGTTCTGATTAACATATAGAACATTAACCTTTTCATGTAAATAATCTTGACCTATCTAACCCCTCTTTTTCTAGAGCTGTTAGGATCCATGAGTATCATCCATTAGAGGTTGTTGTTAGAGGCCTATGTAGAGTTACACAGAAAAGAGATTCTCTAAGAAATCAAGATAAATATTAATCCTTATAATCATAGCTGTAACCAAAGAACACCAATGATGAAATTAGTGATGTATTCTGGGTAATCTCTATGAAAGAATAATTAAATACATTTGAAATAAGTAATGTATGGGAATTGTTTGAGAGACCCAAACACACCTTGAATATAGGAACTAAATGGGTGGTTGAAAATAAGGTAGATCAATCTGGCCTAATAGTATGAAACATTGATAGACTAGTAGAATTAGGTTATAGTCAAGAATTAGGAATGGACTATAAAGATACCTTTTTCACTAGTATCTAGATGTCAATCCATCATAATACTTCTTCCCTATACAACGCATATTGATTTCAGACTATTTAAAATGGATATAAAAAGTGAATTTGTAAATTGGTATATAGTTGAGGATACTTTTGTAGAATGAAACCCCAGTTTTCAAAATCCCCATTATCCAAATAGTGTTTTCAAATTATCAAAAGAATTATATGGTTTGAAACAAGCCCTAGATCTTGGTATGATACACTTATCTATTTTCATATTTCAAAGGGATTTTAAAAGGAATTTTTATCCTACTCTTTTTATAATTTGAATTTATAATGTTCTTCAGTTTTTAAACATTATATAGATGGTATTATTTTTGGATCTTTATGAATTTTTTTTTGTATTTGTTTTTCAAAAATAATGTAAAATGTAATTAAAATGAGTATAATTGGTGAAATAATGTTCATTCTTGGTTTTCATATTTTTTCCAAAACAAAGAATGAATTATTTTGAACCAAAGTAAACATACTAAGGATAATTGAATAATTTTTATCCTAGATAGAACTAAGTGTAGTGATACTCCTATGAGTACTACTTTTATGTTGAATCTTGATGAATGTGGGAAACCAGTGGATTAAACCAGTTACAGATGTATGATTGGAAGTCTTCTCTACTTAACGGATGCCCAGCCTGATATTTTGTTCAGTGTGTGTATGTGTGATCCTAGTCATGAAATCCCAATAGAGTCACAATTGGTTTCTACATAAATAATTTTCAAATAATTAAATTATACTATCAATTTATGATTTTTTACAAAAGCGGATAATCATTTTACATAGTTAGTTATTTGGATGCCGATTTTTGTGGATGTATGTTAGATAGAAAAAACACCTCTAGAACATGCTTCCATTTGGGAAAGCAACTAGTTTCAAAGTGCATTAATATTTTTTTGCATTGTCTACTACTAAAGAAGGATACATAGCTTTAGTTGGATGATTTTTACAGTTTCTTGGATGAAACACACATTGTTGGAGTATAGATATCAATTCTAACATGTCGCTATAAATTATGATAACAAAAGTTATATAAATATCTATAAGAATTATGTATCACATTCTAGAATAATACATATTTATGTAAAACATAACTTTTTGAGATATCGTTTTTAAAAGGGCGATATCACTTTTGAATACAATAGTACTGAACATCAGATTACTGATATTTTCATTAAGCCTTGGAATTCTGAGAGAGTTTATCACATTAAACATAAGTTAGGTATGATTAATTTTAGTAAAGATTAATTTTAAGGGACTCTCCATTATTATTATCACCATTGTGATTTCTCACTGTTTTGATTTCTCACCATTGTTATTTATCCCCATTTTTATTTCTCACCATTATTATTTCTCAATGTTATGATTTCTCACTGTTGAAAATAAGTCACCATTTTTATTTATCACTATTTTGATTTATCACCCCTGTGATTTGTAATCATTGAAAATGTCTC
Source organism: Viscum album (assembly GCA_963277665.1). NCBI lineage: Eukaryota > Viridiplantae > Streptophyta > Magnoliopsida > Santalales > Viscaceae > Viscum > Viscum album. The sequence continues at coordinate 2,092,270,583 of OY728120.1, forward strand.
ATCATTGTGAATGTATAACCATTTATATGTCTCACCTTTGACAACTCTCACTATTGGATGTCCCACTATTGAACTTCATTCCTTTTTTAATTATCACTTGATTATTTTTGAGTCATAATTACTAATTTTATTTATTATTTATTTAAATGGTTACCCTATTAAAATTTTATTCTAATTTTTAATTTTTTATTTTTATACACATATCCAATTTTCATATCATGGAATCCCTTAATTATATAATTTAGGAACTATCTAATTTCAACATTCACTTCTCTCACAACAAAATTTTTGTGACCCTTTGCCTCTCATTTATCGACCCTCCTTTACCATCACTTGAACCAATCAAGCTGATCTCGATGGACTGAATGAAGTTACCATTAGATTCATCAACATATGAGTCACGTTCTTCTAAGAAATAGAGTGGTGAGTTGAATAGTTCAACTACTGTTTTAGAGCCTCTAAATCATGATATTTTGAAGCGAGTAGTCATTCTAGTGAAATAAGTTCATGTAGAGTGGCAACATTACAGTATGTCTTTAGTTCATCAAGTTATTCAAAACCAAGGATAGTTGGATTATTTCTCCTCCAATAAGTCTTTGTTCTATCCTAGGCTCGTATATGAGTTTTTCCAGTTTGTGGATTATCGATTCGAGGATGGTGAATAATATGTGCGGATAAGAATTTTTGGCCATAAGGTTGTCTTTTCTTACAAAATGTGGGCTTAATTTCATGTAGAACCACATGAGGGTATTGAAAATGACTACCAATGAATGATTCCTTATGATATTTATCATTTCATTAATGAATAATCTTTAGGTGAGATGATTAGATATTGAATAATTCAGTAGAAAATTTCATCATAGAATAATGGTGAGTGCATGTTGATTTTTAAGTTCATTTTTCACATGATGTTCCCATGGAATGTAGAATAATGTTCTTTGAGATACTATGATTTTTACCTCCATATCTATATGAAAATAATTTGGAAGATCAATTTGTGTATATAATTAATTCTTCATATTCTAAATATTAGTAACCCTACCTCTAGATCAAATTATTTGATTTACACTATGTTTATTTCAGTGTTTTTAGAATCCAATGTTTTGGTTGGGAAATATGAATAATTTTTTATGGAATGTAGTGGTTTTTTTGCATCATAGGAATATTAAGCATAATTATGAGAATAAGTTAGAATCCCTGAGAGAAATCAATGGTTAGTTGATGGTGAAAATTTGTATATTGATTTCAATCTAGTAGACCATCCTTCAAGACTATAAGACCTTCTTGATCTGGGTTTAGAACCAGAAAATGTAGTCAGGTCCTCAAATTCTGATGAAATTGAAGTGGTTGTTATTGGTAGAAATGAAGAGGATGAATTTCCAGTGGATAAAGGAAGTGGCCCTGGTTTTTCTACAGAATCCCCTCATATTACTTATGGTTCACTTAGTCCACCAAGGTTTCACCATAAAAGAGATAAAATGTTATAGTGATGAAGATGAAATGAATGAATCATGAGAAGAATAGTTTAAGGGTTGTTCTAAATCTGTGGATGAAAATGGTTATGATACTAATGAAGAATATAATGAATAAGAATGTGAATAAAATGGATAAGATTATAATGTTTATGGAGATGGAAGTAATAGTGAATAAGAAAATGTAGATGAATATGATTATGGAAATGATGGTGATTCTGATGGTCTTGGAGAACCAATTGGACTATTTAGTATTGAGGAGATTGAGAAGCCTCAAGCACTTTTTGCTTCCCAACATTCCTTAGGTTCTAAATATGAGAAAATTAAAAGTCTTAGGAAAAAATAATTAATAGATTATAAATATCAATAAGATGAGGGGAATAAATCCACATGTCTAGAAATTCATCAAGTGGATTCTATTATTGAAGGAGATGATTATGTACATGTTGTTGATGATTAGACAGTTTCATATTTAGTTTTTGTTAACAGTCATTGAATGAGAAGATTAAGGTAGTTGTAGTGGTTGAGAAATAAATTGATGTTCAGTTAGATATTGAACATAGTCTTGATGAAAAATTTGATTATGTACATTTTAGTGATTTTCCTGGTATAATTGAACCTTCATAAGATGGTCACCATGAAGATGCACATGTTTCTGTTAGCCATAGTTATGATATGCACATAGTTGTTCCTACTTTTGTTCTACCTATTGTGGATATGACGAATGTTATAGAGAATGTTCCTATTAAGAAATTTTCAAGGTTTTCATTCAAAAGGATGAACCCAGTTTCTGAAGAGTTTGAAAAATATTTATGGTATTTCAGACTTGGGTACATGTCCCATCATCATCTATGGCCTTCATCAAGCCATCCATCAATTATAATCATGATTATCCATACAAAAATATGTTTAATGGATAAAATCTATCTTATAATGAAACTAAAAAAAATCAAGAAAAGATAAAGAATAAGAATATGAAATCCTACCTTGAAGGAGAATCGATCAAGCTTCAAGGGAACTGCATCTAGATTCAGCTAGAAAAAACTCATGCAACTCCTCCCATAAACCTTCATGGTAGAAAGGGGAAGGTATCCTATTCCCATATATTAAATATGTGATAGATAGGGTGAGTGCTGATTTATAAAATAAAAATAAATACAATAAAACAAAAACATTACCTTTATAAATGAAGTGAGAATGCCTCAATACTGAGAAATCTAATGAAAATCCAAATTACAACCCTCCTAACATAAAACCCAGGTCTTAGATGTAACTACGGTCTCTAACTTCCAATATAATCCCCTATTTTGAAGGAAAATTAAAATTCCCTACAAATAATGTGTTTGACTAACAATATTTAATAATATAAATAATTAATTTTCATTAAGACTCCAACGTCGGCCCAACTCAAATATACACACCATAACCTATAATCATCAAAACCATCAAATAATTTTTTTTGATCTTTTTCTAGTGTAAATTTACCATTTTACCCTTTTAAAAATCTTTGATCTCTAAAACTCACATATGAGACATGTTCTCTATGTGGGAATGTAGTGGTTTCTATATTAAGTGACTCATAAGAGGAATAAAAACTTGGTTACATCTACTATGAAACACCCCAATATTCTATGGTATGTTTCTCTTTGTATAATACAATAGCTTGCATTGTACCCAACTTCGAGTTCTAGCACATCATGACAAATCAAACTAGTTATTTTACAAGTAGTTATTAATTTTAATACCCATTTTTGAAATTTTATAAATTTTATTCTCTAAAATGGACTCCATTTTATTATTTGGAATATCAAAATTATCTTAGGGTGATTTTTTGGAATTTTTCTGAAAACATTTAATTTTTTTATGAAGAGTGAAAAACATTGTGTTGTTGTTTAAAGCCGACTTTTAATTAAATTATTCTTATTTTTATTTAAATTTATTTTAAAGTTAAAATAGATATATAATACCTATATTAGTCCAATTTAATTCATTGGTGTCATTTTATAATAATATTAGATAAATAAAATTTTATTGAAGTTTCAATTGTCTTTTACCCACATTCTAGGCACATTTTAAAATTTGCCTAAAACGTAATTTTACCGCTTCTATTAATTGAATTTCAAAAATAAAAGAGACATGGTTGACATAAATAAATAATATGTGGTTCAGTAATATGAAAATAAGTTTTGGTGAATAATAATTATTGAATTTTATTTACCACGGTTAATAGTAAATAGGGTAATTAATGGTAAATTTTATATTAAAATTACCCTAACACATGTATAACTCTATTAGATAAGTCTATTTAGACCAAAATAATCCTTAGGAATAAAATATGATTATTTTTTGATCCACTTGGATTAGATTAGGATTTTTATTATATTTTATTTATAGAAGAGTTAAAAGTGTTAAATTAAAATTTTAATTACTAACCAATTTTTAATATAGGGTGTAAAATAAGATAAATTAAACTATAAATATTCATTAGAAAGATATAAATATTTCCTAAATCATGGTATTTAATTTATAATTTTTAGTCATTAAATATTAAAATTTATTTACGAACCAATGATGATGGAACAAATACCTTATTAATGAAAGATTAAAATAATTGATATTCTAAGAATTAAAATAAATGTAAATTGGGACTTTTAATGCATTGCACGAATTTTATAAGTGAATATGAATTCTTAGGATTGACTCAACATATTCTGTTCGAATAAATCAGAATGATATAACTTTCAAAAAAACAAATAGTAAATAGTGTCAAAATTGACATAAATGTGTTTTTAAATAAAATACTATTTTATTAAATGATATAATATTCTTAAAAATATATGGTTCATCCAAAGGACTTATATAATGATAGATATATCATTTATTAACCACTTTAGGTTCTATTTTAATTTTATAGTAGTTTTATTAACCATATAATATAAAAACACAAGCAAACATGGTAAATGTTAAACTATTTAACCAACAGTTAAATCTAAATGATAAGGTCAATATGGTGACCTAAACTTGTCTAAAACGTATTGGTTGAGAATATATCGACCCATCCCCACCTTATCATCGATATAAATCCATTTTTTTCCATTATAAACACAAAATGTTTTTATAATAAAATAATATTTCAATCTTCTCCTCTAGTGACCCTCACCTCTATTATAAAAGGGTACTTATCTGTCTCTTAATTTCACACTTCCAATGCCATTTGTCTCAACCAAAACCCAATCAAATATCCTCCCAAATACGCTCAATTCAACCTAGAGGCCTTAATTTGATCATAAATCCAATCATAGGATCCCTTTGTTCAAAAAAAAGAACCCAAAGAAGAGGTAATTATTTCATCACCACTTTCAATGTGCTTTTCTTCTTCCACTTCCCCTTTCTTTGTTGTTTCCGTAACAAAAAAAATAACTCCAGTACCTTATACATTCTGAGATTTTATTATAAATATGGAAAAACTATATTCATTATTCTATCCATCATATGATTGACAAAGTCATCATATGTGTGTACCTGTGACATACCGTCTCCACATCGTGGTGTAGTTTTTTATTCAACACTTCATTATTTGGATGTGTATAATAATGAGTATAATTTATTTGAATAATAAATATAACATGTTAATTATTCTGTATATATAATATACCATGCAATTAAAAACTATTTCACTATCAATATAATGGTATTGTCTCTTTTCTGTGCGTACGGATTACCGTCTCCACGACGCGATGAGATTTCATTCCACATCGTAACCATTGAAGAATAATTTTCATTTTATGATTAAAAATAATGTTTAAGAACATAATATAATTTTAGATATGAATCAAATACATCTTATACATAACAAACACGACTTACATAACAAAAAATATAAATCAATGTGAAATAGTGAACACTCGAACCAATGATACAACTGAAATATTATTAACGAAGCAATATTAGAATATCATATATGATATCATATTTATGTGTGTGGATTCTTGTATAATTTAATAACAATTAGTTAACCATTATTCAGGAGGTTAAAATACCCTCGAATAAGGATGAATACAATGTAAGAGTTAATTTCACTATCTCTTTATTATCCGAGATTTTTTATACGTAAGTACCTACTGGGACTTCATTATCATCCACATCCGTGTTTCCTAAAAATGTATTTCAAAACATTTTTACTATTTACTAGACTATGGTGAATGTAATTTATACCCTTTTTTGAATTTTTATAAAATATTTTGAAAGGAATCATTCTGTCATTTTCCAAACAAGGTACTTTTTGACTTTTTTAACAAAATTAAGAAATGAATGTTTTTTCACTTATACGGCGGGTGCAGATATTTTCTGAAATTATAACACCTTCAAAGATTCCCTTAAAAGATTATAAGAATATTTTTCAAAATAAATGTTTTCTATAATTTTGAATGATTTCAATGTGGAAATAAATAATTCACTCAAATAGTTTTTGGATTGATTTCATCTATGTCAGCATCCTTCGTTGGATTTTACGTTTGTTTGAAGTTGATTTATCATGATACAATCTTCCATATTGTGTTGAAGGGTTTGTTATATGTTTGACTATATATGTGCTAGTTTTATACCATTCATGTTTTATGGTTAAAGTATTGACATTTTTTATGCTATTTTTAATATGAATGTTTATATTATGTTTCAACCATTTCATATGAAGAATGCATTGGACTTAGTAAGTGACAGGTGGAGCCCAGTATAGCTCCTCGAGGAATCGGTAGGTCTCATGAGATAAACGATTGTCTCGACACAAGGCCTTGACAAAATATTATTTTTAGTCTTGGCATGAGGCCCTGATTATTTTGTTATGATATCCGACATTATGAATTCCATCATTATGAAATTAGCAATTAATATTACATGTGATTATTTGACTAGAAGAATGTCCATTGAAATAAGTAAATGTATTTATTTGATTTATATTTTCCATATTATTCTGAACTTTATGTTTAAAAGGATTGTGTTTTAGCCTTATACATTGAATTAAATGTTTATTCCTTTTTATGATAGTTTCTTTTATATTGTTATCCTTACTGATCTTCTAATATCACCCGTCTCTATGTTTTATTTTTTCCAGAATGCGAAGAAGTATATTATGAATGAAATATAGGGATAGTCTAAGGGATATTAATGTGTTAAAAGGAGACACAATATTTAGTTTTTTATTTCATAATGTAATGTAAAACTTATGTATTTATCTACTAATTCTAAGGCTACTAAACCGATCGGTCTTTTTGGATTTGGTCCCCTGTGATCATGACAATGTTATGTAATAATGCATCGACTCTGGGAAACCAGGTTTGGGGTGTTATTGTTATTATCAGAGGATGTTTAGTACAAACATTGGAAGCTCGATTTAAAAAAACTCTTATCAGAAAACATTACCCTAAGATTAGCTTCTTGGAATACTATTGAAGAACTTACTATAATTTTTGTGATGTATAGATTCTATATATTTTACAAGAAATAAATCCCTGTATGGATACATGTAGGTAGAGGCAGCTTTGGCACAGATGTACCTAGGAGTGAAAACTCCGACAAAAACGTTTCGGGCATGACCTGGGGTATCCTGGTACACAATAATAGGCCTTAAAGCACTCTTGGTTACACTACAGAAAAACTACTGTTTCGTGGCGGTTTTTCGGGGCAGTTTTTAAAACTGCCTCTAAATATTTTTTTGGCCGCTATTTCGCGCCGGTTTTTTCGTGGTGGTTTAAAAACAAGCAAGAAATGTATTAATTTATTTTATAATTTTTTAATTTTTTTGTATTAGTGGCCCTTTTTTAAAAAAACCACCACAAAATTATGGTGGTTTGGGTAAAACCACCACAAATTGAAAGGAAAAAATTAAAAAAAACATGAGAAACCCTAAAATCACTAAAACGACCATAACTTTTGATCTGGACATGCATTGGAGCGCCACGACCAGTAAAATCAAAGATCATGAAGAGATTTAGAGGCACGTATAATCAAAACCTTTGGATGGTCTAAGGTGAAAAATATGAGTGTTATAAGAAAGCATAAAAAATATCTCCAACTTCAAACGGCCATAACTTTTGCTCCGGGTGTTCGTTTGGGCTCTACCACATATCAAATTGTATCCAGTGAAGAGAGATACACAACCATTTGACAGAAGTAAACTTATGTCATGTTTTTAGTCCCCAAAAACCCCTATTAAGGCATCTGAAACCCTGTTTCCATCACCGATGTCCTGTCGAACTTGTCTTCAAACAGATCTAACTTTCGATCCATATGTCAATTTGGACTCCTCCATCTTCCAGATCGTAGTTTATTTCATGAGCTTAAGTTGGACTGGTCGCAGTGCCCACATGGACTCCTGGATCAAATGTTATGGACTTTTAGTGGGTATTGGGTTTCTTATGTTTTTTGATGCCTGGTTTCTTGCACCTGTTCCCCACCATATTTTTTTAACGGTCGTAACTCTTGATCCGCCTGTCCATTCGGTCTGTTTCACCTATTAGGTCAAAGATCATTTTAGGATCATTGATTTGACTGATCACGGATCTGGAACAGACTCTCAGATCATAAGTTATCTCTGTTAATGTGAGCCTAATGTTTTTGTCACTTTCTGACCATTTTGATTGATTTTAATGGTTGCTTTATTTATTACTGTTTATTTGGTTTTCTATGAATTTTTATATTTATCAATGGTTTTTTGGGGGTTATTACGATGATTATGTTGAATTCTAAATTGGTTTTCCAGATTTGTCTTGAGTTTTATGCGTTCTCATGCTTTCAAATGCTTCTTCATGCTTCTCCATCCGTTTTCATGCGTTTTCATGATTTTTCATCCCTTATCACGCCTTTTCATACTTTTTCTTGTGTTTCATTTATTATTTATTATTTATTATTTGTAATATACTTTAATTTATTTATTATCTATCATTTTTTTCTGGTTATTTATTATTTATAATTTACTACTTATTAATTATTATTTTATATTTATTATTTTATATTTATTTATTATTAATATTTATTTATTATTTATTAGTTATTATTTATTATTTATTATTTACTATTTACTATTTATTATTATTATTAATAATATTTTATTTATTATTATTATTTATTTATTAGTATTTATTTATTACTATTTATTATTTATTATTTATTATTTATTATTTATTATTTAATATTTAAAATTTACTATTTATTAATTATTATTTATTATTTATTACTTATTATTATTATTATTATTTATTATTATTTATTATGATTATTTATTATTTATTTATTTATTATTATTTATTATGTGCTATTTATTATTATAATTATTTTTTATTTATCATTTTTTATTTATTATTTACTGGTTTTTGTTTATTATTTATTATTTATTATTTATATTTATTTATTATAATTTATTTATTATGTGTTATTTATTATTTATTATTTATTATTTGTTTATTATTATTTATTATTTATTATTAATTATTATTATTATTTATTGTTCATTATTTATTATTTATTCTTTATTATTTATTATTATTATTATTTATTATTATTATTTATTTATTTATAATTATTTGTTATGTGTAATTTATTATTAATATTATTTATTATTTATCATTTATTATTTAATATTTAATATTTAATATTTATTATTTTATTATTTAGTATTTAGTATTTATTTTTTTTCTTATTTATTATTTATTATTATTTTTTATTTTTTATTTATTATTAATTATAGTTTATTATTTATTATTTATTATTAATTGTTGTTTATTATTTATTATTATTTAATATTTATTATTTATTATTATTATTTATTATTATTTATTGTTTATTATTTATTATTTATTGTTTATTTTTTATTATTTGTTATTATTTGTTTTTAATTTATTATTTATTATTTATTATTTATTATTTATTATTTATTATTTATTGTTTATTGTTTACTATTTGTTGTTTATTATTTCTTTTATTATTATTTTAATTTCTTAATTTTATTATTTTAATATTTTATTTTCATAATTTTATAATTTATGTGTTTATTATTATTATTTATTTTTCATTTATTATAATAAACAGTAAATAATAATAAATTAATAAATAACTAAATAAATAACTAACAAATCAATAATTATTAATTATTGATTATTAATTACTGATTATTGTTTATTGTTTAATTATTATTGAGTTTATATCTATTAGTTATGAATTATTTGTTTTTTTCAATTAGTATATATAAGTATATTATATTCTGTTGATTAACCACATGACGAGTCTGTTGGAGTGGTAAAGTCTTTAGAAAATATGCAAGAGGTTAGGGGTTCAAATCTCACCAAACGCAGAATTTATTTATATTGCATGGGCATCGGCATGGACATGGGCATGGACAAGGGCATGGGCATGGATAAAGTAAATAAAGTAATAAGAAATAAATAAAGTAATATGAAATAAATAAAATAATACAAAATAAACAAACTAATATGAAATAAATAAAATAATACGAAATAAATAAACTAATACGAAATAAATAAAATAAATATGAAAAAATAAAATAATTACAAAATAAATAAAATAAATACGAAATAAATAAAATAAATAAATAAATTATAAATAAACAAATAAATAAGTAATAAATAAATAAAATTTAATTACAAAATTAAAAAAAATTAATTCAAAAATTCAAAAAAAAAATTAGAAAATTCAAAAAACCGCCACTAAAAAAGTGCCATGAAACGTTCTACAACGGTTTTGAAAACCGCTGCTAATAGTTTCCTGATGCACGATTTAGTGGCGGTTTTTCAAAACCGTCATAGAGCAATTTAGCGGTGGTTTAAACCGCCGTGAAACGGAAAAAAAACCGCCACTAAAAACGCATTTTGTCAGTGTTATGACACTCATAGGGGATATGCTGAGGATAATTCACATTTTATTTACAAACCATTATGAAAGATTTTGGAGAAAAATATTTCCTTAAAGATAACATTTTTTTTATGATTATGGATTATAGACATAAACTGTACAATTTATGTAAGATATTTTACTAGTTTAGAATTATGTATTGTGATTCATAAACTAATCTAGTCTATGTCATTGTTTAGAAATGGTGCCTACTAGAATTAATGGAAACCGTATCAACGCATGTAATCCATATAGCGATTTCCCTCCTACTCAAGATAATTATAGTGGAGCTGGTGATGCAACTTTTGATGATTAACTTATAACCATACTGGGACAACTCACTCTGGTTATGAATAATTACTTTACCCATATGGAACACCCTGATCCAAAACACGGTGGATCAATGTTAGACAGCTTCATGAGGAAAAAACCACCAACATTCAATGGGACTACAAATCCATTTGTAGTTGAGAAATGGATAAGTTCCTTAGAGAAAATATTTCATACATTGGGGTGTAAAGAAAAGGAAAAAGTTTTCATGGCAGTTTATCGCCACACAGAAGATGCAGATCAATGGTGGTCATTGATCCAAAACACCAATGAAGATGATGAAATATCAAATATGGAATGGAGGATGTTTAAAGATATTTTATTAGAAAAATACTTCCCCTTAGACCATTGAGCGAATATGGGAATGCAATTTCTGAGTCTGTGAAAAAAGGAGGATGAGAATGTTGCAAAGTATGAGTATAACGTTAAAATGTTAGAAAGAAATGTTATAGACTATATATATAAACCATGTAGTAATATTGATCGATTCTTTGACGGGTTAAAACTATTTCTTTGATGATCATTAGCCTCACAATCCTTATAGACGTATGAAGAAATAGTCTCATGTGATATTAAGGCAGAAAGGGAATTCTTTATGTATTATGACTTTAAAGAAAAGAAAGAGAAGAATAGATCTTATGAACACATAGGAAATGGAAATAAGGGGAAGAAGGGAAAAATTGAATTTCTTTACTGTAATAAATGTTGGAAGAAACACCCTGGTACTTTCTTGAAGGGAATGGGATTTTATTACATGTGGTAAAAAAGGCCACCAAGATCATGATTGGAAGTGGAAGAAAGAGGTTGTCAATGTTTAATTCTAGATTTGTAAAGAAATGGGGAATTGTGAAAATGAATTTCATAAGCATCAAGGATACATACCTTGGAAAAGGCCAAGGGAGAAAGCCCAAGCTTATGCAATAGCAACTGAAGAGGTTGATATTCTGAATGAAGTGGTGGTAAGAACATTAATCATTTCCTAAAATTTATCCAATGCATTATTTTATTCTAGATCATCGTATTCTTTCATATCTTCCTAGTTTTCCTGGAAAAATAGATATTTCCTATTTTATTTAACAAGGGAGTTTTCAGTCAAAACTACTAAGGGATGTATCATTACGACAATGTTTTATGAATAAGCTACCATTTTGGCATATAAACATACTGTATTTGCTGATCCCGTTGTCATACACATGATTGAATTTGATATAATACTCTATATGTAATGGATTTCAAACAATGATGTGAAAATTTATTGTAAGAAGAATGAGGTTACAATTTTTGATAATGATAAATAATACCTTATCTTTAGAAAAGAAATGTCACCATCTGATTCTTATCTAGATCGACCCCTAGTATCTCTACTAAAGGCAATTATTGAGGGGGAAGAGAGTGAAATAACTATGGGTGAGGAAAAGAATGTTCAAATAGAGGATGTACCTATTGTTCAATAATATGTTGATGTGTTTCCATAGGATTTACCTAGAAATCCTCCAGAATGATAAATTATGTTTTCCATTTACTTAATTCCTGGTTCAATCCCCATATCAAAAAGCCCTTGAACTAAATAAAACTAGAGGAATTGAGTAATAAGGTATTTATTCACCCTAGTTTTCACCATGGGGATCCCCTGTTCTTTTTAATAAGTAGAAAGATAGATCTATGAGGTTGTTTATTGAATACAGGGAGATCAATGCTATAATAATGAAAAACAAGTATCCTTGTTCTCGCATTGATGATTTATTTGATCAACTTCACGGATATCAATATTTTTCAAAGATTGAACTTCGATTAGGATACCATCAATTGTGCATGAAAAAGTAATACATTCCAAAAAAACATTTTGAACCAGGTACGGGCATTACGAGTTCACAGTAATGCCTTTTGGACTGAAAAATGCACCCTCTATTTTCATGGATCTAAGGAATTGAGTTTTCAAGGATTATCTTGATCACTTTGTAGTGGTATTTATTGATGATATCTTCATATTCTCTGAAAGCTATTAAGATCATGAAAATCACTTACACACTATTCTAAAGACTCTTAGAAGAAATGAATTATGTGGGATGTTTAAAAAGTGTGAATTTTGGCTTCAAGAGATTTATTTTCTAGGCCATATTGTCTATAAAGATGGAATTTATGTTTATCCTTCTATGATAAAAGTAATAAAATAATGGCCAACACTAATGAGAATAACTAACGTACACAATTTTATTGGTTTAGCAGGTTATTATCGGCTTTCCATCCAAAATTTTTCCTGATTGGATAACCCATTAACAAAGCTCCCACATAAAGGGGTTAAATTTGTTTAGACAAAAGAGTCTGAAGAATGTTTTTAAGAACTGAAGATAATATTAGTCAATGATCCTATCATGACTCTTCCATCGTGGAATAATGGGTTTGTTAGTTATAGTGATTCATCAATGAAAGGAATTGGTTGTAACCTTATCCAGAATGACAGATTTATTGCTTATGCATCACAACAACAAAAAATTCATGAACAAAACTATCCTACTCCTGATATTGAGTTAGCATCTATAGTCATTGCTTTTAAGATATGGAGTTACTATCTCTATGGTGAAAATTGTGATATATATACCGATCACAAGAGTTTGAAGTATATTTTCCCAGAGAACGAAATCAACATGAGGAAAAGGAGATGGCTTGAACTAATAAAAGATTATGATTTCACTATACACTACCACCCGGGGAAGGAAAATAAATTGGAAGATTCTTTGAGTAGAAAGGATCATGGAGTTCTGAACAAGATTATAGTTGAAAGGGATCATATGTTCATGGATCTAATAAAGATGGATATGGTAATAATCAAGGAAGGTAAAATATCAATAAATTTTCAAATGGGTTCCAAACCATATTTACTTTAAAGGATAAAAATTTCTCATACTGATGACGAAGAATTTAAAAAGAAAATTAATTCTATGAATGATTTCATATTGATTGACTACCTATGTGAAGATTGAATTTTTCAATTTGGGAAAATGATTTATGTACCCGATATACCAGATCTAAAAAGGGAATTGTTGGAAGATGCTCATAGCTCAAATTTCTATATACTCCCTGGTAGCACTATGATGTATAGATATTTGAAGGAACATTTTTGGTGAGACAACATAAAGGGGGAGATTGCTGATTATGTGTCAAGATGTATTGTTTGTCAACAGGTGAAAGCTGGAAGGCAACATCCTAGAGGTGTTATTGAACCTATTCCTATACTTGAGTGGAAATGGTATGATATTACAATGGACATTTTCATGGGACTACCAAAGACTCCTAGAAGGAATGATGCAATAAGGGTCATTGTTGATCATCTTACAATATCATCACATTTTCTTGATATAAGAAATGATTTAACACTTGAACGTTTAGAAAGACTATTTTTTAATGAAGTTTTAAGTCTTCATGGTGTACCCCAATCAATTGTTTTTGATCATGATCCCCGTTTTACATCAGGGTTCTAGAAAAGTATTCAGAAAGCCCTGAATACTGAACTTTGTTTGAGCACTTCCAACCATCCTCAAACTGATGGACAATCAGAATAGACAATTCAAACCTTAGATGACATGTTGAGATCTTTCTCACTTGTCTTTCATGGTTTGTGGGATCAGTATTTACCTCTGGTAGAATTTTCTGATAACAATAGCTTGCATTAAAGTATACATAGGACACCATATGAAGTGTTAAATGGGAAGGGATGCCAGACACCAACTTGTTGGGATGATGTTGGGGAAATAAAACTCGTAGGCCCAGAACTTGTTGAGAAAACAATCCAAACCCACCTCAAAGTAGCTCAAATTAGGAAAAAGTGCTATGCCGATAACCAATGGAAGGATTTGGAATTTCTAATAAGAGATCATGTTTTATTGAAGGTATCTCCATGAAAGGGTGTTATACAATTCTATAAAAAGGGTAAATTGAGTCCCATGTACACCAGACATTTCAAAATTATAGAATGAACTGGAGTTATAGCTTATCGTTAGGGAATTCCGCCAAGTCCCTCCAAATATCAAGATGTGTTCCATGTATCACTATAGAGAAAATACATGCCTGACCCAATGAATGTACTCACCTATGAAGAATTAGAACTAGAACTCAATATGTCTTATTGTGAAGAGCCTATCAAGATTCTTGATACCAGAGAACTAGTGTTGAGAAACTGGATAACTCGTCTGGTAAATGTTATTTGGATAAACTATAAAATGGAAGAGGCAACATGGGAACCTATGGAATATATGATGAAGAACCACCCGAATATTTTATGTAGTAATATTCTAGAAATTTTGAGGAGGAAATTTTTTTAAGGAGGGAATAATGTAACAACTCAAGCATCCATGATATGTTTCCCTTAGAATAATACAATAGCTTGCGCTACATGCAACTTCGAGTTCTAGCACAACACGACAAATCAAACTAGCCATTTTAAAATAAGTTATGAATAGTAAAACCCACTCTTCTAATATTTATAAATTTTATTTATCAAAATGGACTTCATTTTTGGATTCATAATATCAAAATTAGCTTAGGGTGAATTTTGGGTATTTTTCTGAAAACTTTCAATTTTTTATGAATAGTGAAAAACATTGCATTATTGTTTGAAATCGACTTTTATTTAAATAATTTTTTTTTTAAATTTATTTTAAAGTAAAAATAGATATATAATCTCTATAATATTCCAATTTAATTCATTGGAGTCATTTTATAATATGATTATATATATAAAACGTTATTGAATGTTTTATGTCTTTTTCCCACCTTCTAGGCACATTTTCAAATTTACATGAAATTTAATTTTACCGCTTCTGTGAATTGATTTTTAAAAATACGAGAGACATGGTTGACATTAGTAAGTAATATTTTTTTCAATAAGATTAAAATAATTTTTTTCGAATTGTAACTCTTCAATTTTATTTACCCAAGTTAAAAGTAAATAGGGTAATTAATGTTAAAAATGATATTATAATTATCCTAAAACATGTCCTAAATTTTTTTTAATAAGTTTATTTTTACCACAATAAAACTTATGAATAAAATATTATCCTTTTTTATCCACATGTATTAGATTAAGACATTTATTATATTTTATTTAAAGTAGAGTTAAAAGTGTAAAATTGAAATTTATATAATTAAACCATTTTTAATAAAGGGTTATACATAAGATAAATTAGACTATAAATATTCATTAGAAACCTAAAATTATTTTCTATATCATGGTATTTTATTTATATTTTTTAGACTTTAAATAATTGAATTTATTCAATACAAAATGATGATGCTACAATTACCTTTTTAATGAAGGGTTTAAATAATTGATATTATAAATGTTATAATAAATGTAAATTGAGACTTTTGATGCATTAAACGAATTTTATTGCCAAATGTGACATGTTAGGATTGATTTAATATATTTGTTTTGATGGAATCATATTTTTATGACTTTCACAAAAATTGAATACAAAATAGTGTCAAAATTGACATAAATGGGTTTTTAAATCAAATACTATTTTATGAAATGATTTAATATTATTTAAAATATAGGGTTCCGAAAAAGGACTTTTATAATTATATATATATCATTAATTAACCACTTTATGTTCTATTGGCATTTTATAGTCTGATTATTAACTATATAATATAAAAATACAAGGGGACATGGAAAATGTTAAACTATTTAACCAAGAGTTAAATCTTAAAGATATGGTTAATATGGTGTCCTAAAACTGTTTAAAACACATTTTTTGAGAAAATTTTGACCCATCCATACATTATCCTAGAAAAAAAATCCATTTGGGGCTATTAGAAACCGAAAATGATTTTATAATAAAAAATATTTCATGATTTTCCTAATGTGACCCTCTCCTCTCTTATAAAAGGTTACTTACCCTTCTCTTAATTTCAAACCTCCATAGCTTTTGGATAGAAAAATCCCTACTCAAATATCCTACCAACTAACCTCACTTAAACCCCGAGGCCTTAATTTGATCACAAAGACAACCTAAGGATCCATTTGTTCAAATAAAAAGGAAGAACGCGAAGAAGAGGTAATTATTTCATCACCTCTTTTAATGTTCTTTTCTACTTCCACTTCACATTTCTTTGTTTTTTCATTAATAAAATAATAACTCCAGTACCATATACATAATGAGATGTTATTTTAAATATGGTACAACCATATTCATTTTTCAGTACATCCTATGAATGACAAAGTCACCATACATGTGTACGTATGACTTACTGTCTCCACGTTCTGGTGTAGTTTATTATTCAAAACATCATTTTTTGGATGGATATAATAATGAGTATAATTAATGTGAATAATAAATATAACATGCTAATTATTATTTATATATAATATAACCACCAATTTCATATGATTTTACCATCAATATAATGATATTGTCGCACATGCGTACGTACGACTTACCGTCTTCACGACGCGATGAGATTTCATTCCCCATCGTAACCATTCAATAATAATTTTCATTTTATGATTAAAAATAATGGTAATGAACTTAATATAATTATGGATATGAATCAAATACATCCTATCCATAACTAACATGACTTAAATAACAAAACATATAAATTAAAATGAAACAGTTAACACCCGAAACAATGATACTACTGAAATATTATTAACGAAGAAATATTAGAAGATCATATATAATATCATATTTATATATGTGGATTTTTGTATAATTTAATAACAATTATTTAACTGTTATACTAGAGGGTAACGTACCCCCGACTAATGAATAATACAAGGTAAGGGTTAATTTCATAATCTCTTTATTATCCGAGGTTGTTTATACGTAAGTATCTACTGGGACTTCTTTATCGTACACATCCATGTTTTCTAAAAATGTATTTCAAAACATTTTTACTATTTCCTATACTATGGTTAATTTAATTTATACCCATGTTTTAATTTTTATAAAATGTTTTGAAAGTAATCTTTCTGTTGTTTTCTAAACAAGGTACTTTATGACCTTTTTGAAAAAATTAAGTAAAGAATGATTTTTTAACTTATACAGCATGTGCAACTATATTCCACTATTATAACACCTTAGAAGCTTCCCTTAAAAAACTTATAAAAATATTTTCAAAATAAATGATTTCCTTAATTTTAATGATTTCAATTTAGAAATAAATATTTCACTCAAATGGTTTTTGAATTGAATTCATCTATGTCATCATCCTTCATCAAATTTTACGTTTGTTTGAAGTTTATTTATTATGATAAAATATTCCATATTGTATTGAAGGTTTTGTGATATTTTTTACTGTGTATGTTCTATTTTTTATACCATTCAAGGTTTATGGTTTAAGTATTGACATTTTGTAAGATAGTTTTAAAACGAATGTTTATATTATGTTTCAAACTTTTCATATGAGTAATGCATTGGACTTAGTAAGTGACGGGTGGAACCGACTATAGCTCCTCGATGCATCGGTTGGTCTCATGAGACAAACTAGTGTCTTGTCATAAGGCCTTGATAAAATCTTATTTGTAGTCTTAAAAAAATTCCTTGAAAATGTGGTTATGATATCTGGCATAATTCATTCCATCAATATAAAATTAGCTATTTATATTACATGTGATTATTAGACTTGTAGAATGTCCATGTAAATAAGTAAATGGAATTATTTGATTTATAATTTTCCAAATTATGCTAATTTTTATGTTAAAATGGATTATGTTTTAGTCTTACATGTTGCCATAAATGTTTATGATTATTTATGATAGTTTCCGCTATATTGTCATCCATACTGAGCATCTGAGCTCACCCCTTTCTATGTTTTATTTTTACCAGGATGCGAAAAAGTATATTCTGACTGACCTCTAGGGATAATCTAAGGGATATTAATGTGTTCAATGGAGATACAATTTTTTTTAATTTTATAATGTAATGTAAAAATAATGTATTTATATAGTACTTCCAAGGCTATTAAAATGATCATTCTTTTTAGATTTTATCCATTCTGATCATGCCAATGTTATGTAATAATGCACTGACTTTGGGAACCTATGGTTAGGGAATTACGTACCATATTGAACCTACTCAAAACCTTCTCCAAGTAGGTTTTTTGGATCATTAGTCATGGTAAATATGAATAGAGTGGGTGAAAATTAATTTTTAAAATACAAATTAAAAACAATCAGAGTATATAAAATACAAGTCTATAGTGGGTAAAATGTTCTGGGACAAAGGTTTTGTAGAAATAAAAAGAAACAACACAAGGGTATATAGTGGTTTATATAAAAAAATATCCTAGTCTACTCCACAACCTCCTATGCTTCTTTAGGATATTGATACCTACCAAGAATCTCACAATAAATGTTTCTAGAACCTTGTTTTAGATACTTGCTTTTAAAAAACCATAAGGATTAAAGCATTATATTAAAAGAGACCAACCTAGTCTTCTTACCTAACTTTAGATCAGGATTCACAAAACAAGATTCCTTTTAGGTGGTGGAAAAACCAGATGATGTATGAATTTTTTTTATTGGGAAAAGTATAAAAAAGACTCAATGAAATTAAAAACGTCAGTAAAAAATAATACATGAATATAACTAATATATGTAAATTTGAAAAAGAACTGAAAAGTCCAAGATTTTAGAGCATGATGATCTTTGATTATATGGAAGGAACAAATGTCAATGTCAAAGACCTTTGGTGATCACAGCCATGGTATAGATGTCACAAAAGTTCATGAACAATTGGGAGTAACAAGAATGTTTAAGTTGTATCACCAGTTGTCTTGTCGAGTGATATACATGGGTATATGTTTTTATTCATTGAATATATCTCATAGATCATTAAAATAATGATCCTCTAATAGAATCTCAATGTCCAATATCTGCATGACATGTGTTATAGAATAATAATGAAATAATATGACTATTACCTATGGTTGTAAAGGCCACACTAAAAAACATAGAACAACTGGGATTTATACTTCTTCATTAAATATTAATATTAAAAAATTGATGATATAATTATAAAAATTGAAAATAATTCATAATTAGAAAAAATTTAAATAAAAATATAATCATCTAGAATATAAAGACAGTAGAATGTTGTAAAAATAGAGCATGACTTAAATTTCATTCATCAATAAAATTTCTATATAAAATAATTCTACAACTAATTTTTACACATTGTTACAATTATATTTCAAAATAAAATAATAAAACATATAAAAGTAATAATATATATAAAAATAATTATAAATAAGAATTAAAAATTTTATATATACAACATTATCTAATGATGGATAAAAAAATATGGTGATAGATTAACATTCAATTGGTGTCCAATTGTGGAAATATAGAGAGCGATGGGAGAAATATGCTACCGTTAAGATGATTTACCACTGGTTTTCCAATATTATAAAATATAGAATGGTATTGAATTATGCTTTTGGGGAAATGATCTACCACTGTAAAAGAAGAATAGAATAATAAAAAATACAACAAAAAACATATGTCCAATTAGAGAGAAATCAAAGGCTTCTAGAAATGAATGTAATACATGAAAGCATTAGATTAACAAGGGTGGAATATGATCTAACTTTTAAGATATAAAATGGTGGAAAAAGAAAGAACGTTGGAGATATCTAATAGTGGAAAAATAAACAACACCCCAAGAAGATATTTTCATGATTGTGCAATGATGAGATTAAAGAATAATACCCAATGAGAAGAAGGAAATAATAAAAATTAAAAATAAATACAATATAAACTACTATTGGAATGAACAAAAAAAGAAGAAACATGTGCATAACCCTAAGATTCAAAGTGAAAAAAATAAAAGAACGTCTAATGAGAAGAAAAATTGGGTACTTCATTACTACAGTTGGAGAAAATTGATGGTTTTACTAATTGAAATATAAGGGTAGAAAAACGAGATATAGAAATTGTATTCCAATGGTTTCAAAATAGAGGTTCTACCAGTGGGTTGTAACGGTAGAAAAACATAGAATTTAGCATTGGATAATTCCTAATGGTGATTCCATTGGGGTGAACTACTAGGGACCCAACTGTGCTTCCATTGAGTTCTAGTAGTTCCACTAAAGAAATAGAGCATCAATTCATTGTTAAGAATGGTGAACTACCATTAACATTGGAAGAACCATAAGAACTGATAGAAGGTCAAATAAGAGGATGTTGATGTCAAGCTACTATTGATACATGATTGAAGATGTCAAAAAAGATGTTGATACCAGCAGATACAGATTCTCAAGCTTGAAAAATCATGTAGATTCATCGAATAAACTCTGAGGATTTTTGGTAAGTTGGAGAATGGACAGACAACTAAGAAATCATATTGAAGTTCGAAGAAAGAAAAATTGAATGGGTGTTCAAATAATAATGCATGGGAGATGGAACAAATAACACAAATTCAATAAGATAGTTGAGTGTGGTTTGAATATTTAAATGATAAACAATGGACAAAATTCATTATCCCACATCCACTACTGGAAATTTAGGCTACAGCCACAGTTTCAAACAGTGGCTTTAAGTCCCAAAATGGTGGTTATAGGTTATATCCACGGTTCAATGAACCATGGCTGGTAATTGTGTGGCTATAGGGCAAGACCTATAGCCACTGTTTGAAACTGTGGCATAACATTAAGCCGCACAAATCCTTTAGCCACGGTTTTGAACCGTGGCTCTATATCTTTAGCCACGGTTTAAAACTGTGGCTTAAGGCATACAACCACGGTTTAAAATCGTGGCTATAGGGCTTCACATTTCATAAAAAAATCCACAACCCTCCCCCCTGAACAACCCCCATGCACCCCTGGGCAGCCCCCTTGCACCCCCTGCACCCCCATGCACCCAGGACAGTCCTTTCACCCCCTAGACAGCACTTTCACCCCCGTGGATAGCCCCCCTGCACCCCCATGCCCCCCTGGACAGCCCCCTTGCACCCACCCCCAGGACATCCCCCTTGCCCCCCTGGACAACCCTCCTTGCACCCCCCCAGACAACCCCCTTGCACCCCCATTGACATCCCCCTTGCACCCCCCCCCCCCACACAAAGACAACACTTGCACCCCCTAGATATCCCCCCCACCTGCACCCCCCATAACCCCCTGGACCACCCTTGCACCCCCCCTGGACAGCCCTTGCACCCCCCTGGACTACCCTTTCACCCCCTAGATATCCCCCAACACCCCCATTCCCCCATAGACAACCTCCTTGGACCCTCTGGACAGCCCCATTTCCCCCTTCCTCCTTTCCCCGCACCCCTACAGTAGCCCACCACCCCACCACCTCCCTACAGCCCCCCCCCCCCCCCGAGGCAGACCCCCCTGGACAGCCCCCTTACCCCTCACCCCTCCCTCCCCCACTCCTGTAGTATCCCACCCCCAACCCCTCCCTATATCCCCCCCGCCATACAGACCCCCAACACACCCCCACCCCACCTTGAACACCCTCCTGGGACATCCCCATTGCACCCCCTAGACATCCCTTGCACCCCCTGGACAACCCCCCTTGGACAGTCCCTTGCACCCCCTTAGACAGCCCTTTCACCCCCTGGATAGCCCCCCTACACCCCCATTCCCCTTGTATAGCCACCTTGCACCCCCCCCCCCCAACTCCTACAGTATCCCACAACCCCCCCCCCCCCCCCTCCATGCACCCCCCACCCGCCACCCCACCTTGAACACCCCCACCCCACACCTTGAACACCCACCTATGTGTCAAAAAAATCATTGGAGTTTCTCATGGTGTCACAAATGAGAGAAAAGGGGCTAAGAATTAAAATGGAAAACATAAATGCAATAATGTCAAACATGCTATATAAGCATAAACTACCACTGTGACTTTTCGCAGACAGAGCACCTCGGTTGGAGGGATTTTATTACAAAACCATGACTTTTTTATCAAACGAAACAATTATTTTAACTAAAACTTGATTATAAATTTCAATTTAGTATAAACAAGCAGAATCAAGGAGGCAACTAAATGCAGTTTAAAAATTTCATGAATTAAAGAGGCTAAGAGAGGGCTCCCTGCCAGCTGTGTTGGAGGGTCCACCTCGGCTGCTGCCCTCTTCCCAAGCCAAGAATAAACCTTCCATGGTCCCGGATCATCCCATGTACTATTATCATGTTAAAAAGAATATCTCACAGGAGGATGGAAGAAAGAAATCCATGTTTACCAAGGCTACTTCAAAATCGAGAAGTGCATGCATGAAGAGTCCATCTAGACTTGGAGCTAAATTGGAATGGACAAATTGGTTGAGAAAATTTTCTGAACAAAAAAACTGACATTTATGACCATGTACATCCACCTTAATCCCTAATTATTTATTATTTTTGTTTTATTAGTGTGCCACACAATGTAGTGAATTGAAAGTGAAACTAGTTCTCAAGAGGAGAGAAAATGAAGGGAAGTAAGCTCGAATAACTATTCTAGATCTGAAAAAAATTCACCATCTTGGTATGATTTATCAAATGTTATTCTAAAGGACATAAAAAAATTATCTTCCTAGATGGAGTGATGATAGTGTGTCTCCTTGATGGGGAGATGTGTAAAGTAGACCCCTGAGAATTTTCCAAACTTATTTATTACATGAAAATCTAGAATTTTTGGAAAGTGCATGAAAAAATCTCGCATCCCTGTTAATGACCGAATAATGTCTGATATTAAGGGGGAGAAATTGAATTAATCAATGACATGAAGTTGAGGAAATTTGAGATCTCAAGGCTGATTTCTAAAACCTGCTACATGTACTTGAATGTTTTCAACATGTGTATTGATATTAGTGAATGATCTCAGGTTTTAATTCCAAAAAGAATGAAGATATAAATTGGCATCATTTGGTTTCAACTTGAGGACATCTGAACACCCCCTAAATGAGTCATGGTAATTTGAATTAGTTGGTAACATGTTCAGTTTTGTAATGGGACAGATTTTTTTTGTAAATATTACACTCATATGTTCTACACCAAACATGGATCACATAGACTTCGAATAGAATGAATGATGGCACATTGTTTATGAATGATGTGATACCATCCTCCTTTATGAACTTTGTGTTTATTTTCAATAAGGGGTTAAAGGAAAATGAGAGATGTAAATGAGAAAAATAGGAGAGAAGAAAATTAAAGAATGTATTGACATACCAATTGCATGATTGGTATTGAAAATAAACACAAATTGAAAGATTTTAAAATCCACATTGTGTTTGTGTCATAGTTGTTGTCAATGAGGAAGACAAGTTGTTTCAGTCCAATATGCAGATGATAAATGGATTTCAAGTTAGTTGGAGTACCCATGAATATTGATGAGGCAATTAGGAGCTAGATAGCTTATAAGGGAGTTAGATGTTCCCAAGCTTGTTGAGAAGGAATATGAAGTTCCCAAGCAAAGGTGTTAGTATGCGAATCTTATATGAGGCTTGAAGAATTATCCTGAAGCTTAGAAGTGATGTAAAATTCCACCACTTATTATGTCGCAATGAAATGAACAAAATAATGAAGTGCTTCCCATAGATTCACATGATGACAGAGATGATATGGGATGTGAGTTGTTATAGATAAGAATGAGGAAGTTGCTCGGAGCTGATGTGAAGAATCTATTGGACCTCATTTGATGAGATGAAGTATGAGCTCACGTAGCATATGTTTGAAGATCCATTCACATGTAAATGATGGTTTTAAGATGTTATTAGTGGTTATTAATATACAATTTATCTCAAAACAATTTGAGAAGATCCAAAAGCATTTGGCCCAACCGCATCAGGCTACACCAATCCAACATTCTCCATTGTTTCATCCCTTGATGAGAAGGTGGTTAAGAGTTCCCTTTCTTCTCAAAATCTTGAATGTGTGGCTGGTCCTGATGGGTTCATAAATTAATTATTTATGTTCTATTAGGACACAGTTTGTGATGATCTCCTTAACGCTATAAGGTATTTCTTTAACCATGCTTCAATGCCCCATGGAATCAACTCCAATTTTATTGATGTGATCCCAAATAAGTAAAATTCTATGGATGTAAAGGATTTCAGACCTTTATATTGGGAATACATTTCCAAAAATCATTAGAAAAATTATTCCTATGAGGTTATGTAACGCCCCGACCCTAGTTACCCAGAGTCGGTGCATTATTACATAACATTGGCATGATCACAAGAAAGATCAAATCTCGAAAGACCGATTGCTTTAGTAGCCTTGGAAACACTAGATATATTCATAAGTCTTACATTACATCATAAAATGAAAAACTACTACAAAAACATATTGTCTCCATAAAACACACTCATATACCCACATAATATCCCTATAGGTCATTCATAACTTACTTCTTCACATCTGGGGAAAAATAAAACATAGAAAAGGGGTGAGCTCAAATGCCCAGTAAGGATAACAATATAGCGGAACATTCAAAAATATGCATGAACATTGAAGGCAATGAATTACTAAAACAAAAGCATTTTAAACTTGAACTTCAACATAGTATGGCAAAAGTAAAATGAAATAATTCCATTTACTTGTTCACATGCATATTCTACTAATCGAATAATCACATGCAATATCAATAACCACTTTCATAATGTTGGAATGCATAATGCCAGACTATCATAACCACATAGCCAAGGCCTCGTGCCAAGACTACAAATAAGATTTTTCCAAGGCCTAGTGCCAAGACACTAGTTTGTCTCATGAGACATACCAATGCATCGAGGAGCTATAGCGGGCTCCACCCGTCACATATTAAGTCTAATGCATTCCCATATGAAAAGGTTTAAACATAACATAAACATTCGTATTAAAACTAGCATACGAAATGTCAATACTTTCACCATAAACTATGAATGGTATAAAAAATAGCACATCCACAGTCAAACATATCACAAAACCTTCAATACAATATAGAAGTTTTGTATCACAATAAATCAACTTCATATAATCATAAAATCCATCAAAGGATGTTGACATAGATGAAATCAAAACTATTTGAGAGAAATATCTCCTTTTTTTTGAAATCATTTAAAAGTCACACATTTATAAAGGAAGTAATTAAAAGAGATTTTTGAATCAAAGTGTCCCATACCACTTCGAAACTTTTGAAAGGAATTAACATTTTAAAAACATTCAGGTCCATATAAATAAATCCTTAAAAACCATTTTTATGACATGGACATTTATTAAAAAGATTTATAAAGATAAATCTTTAAAACATTTAAAATTATGATTTTGATAAAGAGTACCTTTCCGAAATTCTTAAAATATTCATTTTGAAATCATTTAAATGTCACATAATTATAAAATAAAAAATTTTCTTTGAAAATATTTATATAATCTTGTAAGTGAAGATTTGACGGTTTTATAACGGCGGTAAAAAGCCGCACCCGCCGTATAAGTTAAAAAAACATTCTTACCTTAATTCTGTCGAAAAGGTTAAAAAGCACCCTGTTTGGAAAACGACGGAAACATTCATTTATAAACCCATAAGGGTATAAATTACTTTAAATCATATTCTTTTTAAATAGTAAAAATGTTTTGAAATACATTTCAAAGAAACATGGATGTGGATGATAAAGAAATCTCAGTAGATAATTACGTATAAACAACCTCGGATAATGAAGAGATTGCAAAAATAACCCTTACCAATTTGGTAACTTATGAAACATACAACCCATGAAAGAGGTATCATACAATGAATATGTAAATACACATAAATTAGAGTGTATTAAACAATGAATATAATTATGGGCAGTACATACACCACACAAAAGGTGATGGTGGCAATATGACATGAATCTCACGGGAGTAAGGAGTGAGATGAAAACCCCTTACCTTGTACTTTTCCTTGGTTGGGGTAGGTTAACCTCCAGTATAATGGTGAAATAATTGTTATTAAATTATACACGAATCATATATATTAATATGATATCATATATGATCTTTTAACATTGATTTGTTAATAATATCTTAGAATTATCGTCGTTTCGGGTGTTAACTTACTCATTTTCTTTTATATGTTTTGTTACATAAGCCATGTTTGTTGTATCTTATTAATATCTATAATGATATAAAGTACTTAAACATCATTTTTAAATCATCAAATGATAATTATACTTGAATGGATACGATGGAGAATGAATCTCATCGCGTTCGTGGAGACGGTAGTCCGTACGTACGCACGAGCGACAATATCATTCTTTTGATATTAAAATAATATATAAATGGATGGTATATCATATATACAGAATCATTAACATGTTATATTTATTATTGACATGAGTTACACATCATTATTATACCCATCCAAATAATAATATATTGAATAACAATTACACCACGACGTGGAGACGGTAAGCAGTACGTACGCACGTATGGTGACATGTTATTCAAAGGGTGGATAGAATACTGAATATGGTTGTACCATATTTATAATAACATCACAGTATATGTAAGATACTGGAGTTATTATTTTAGAATGGTAATAACAAAGAAAGAAGAAGTGGAAGAAGAAAGGAACTTGAAAAGGGGTGGTGAAAACATTACCTCTTCTTCGGGTTCTTCCTTTTGATTTGATCAAAAGGGATCCTTTGGTTGGATTTCTGATCAAAATAAGGCCTCTAGGTTGTAGTGAGGGATGTTGGGAGAGTATTTGGGCAGAGTTTGGCCGAACCAAAAGGCTTTTAAGGTGTGAAGAAATGAGAAGGAGGAGTGCCCTTTTATAAGAGGGGTGAGGGGCACCTTTGGAAAGGCTAGAAATATTAATTTATAATAAATTCATATTCGGTTTCTAATGGCTCCAAAGTTGATTATTCAAAGTTTAAGGTGGGGATAGGTCTAAAACCACTCAACCAATAGAATTTAGACAGGTTTGGGTACTTATATTAACCTTATCTTTAAGTATTAACTCTAAGTTAATTAGTTTCACTTTTACAATGTCTCTTTATATTTTTATATAATATGGTTAATAAACTTACTATATACATCCAAGAGACCCCCAAGTGGTCCATTAATGATGAAAATATCATTATATAAGTCTCTTGGCCGAACCTTAGATTTTTAGGAATTTAATATCAATTAATAATATAATATTTGTTTTAAGAACTCTTTTATGTCAATTTTGACACTATTCAATAGTTGATTTTTGTGAAACTCATAACAGATTTATTACTTCAAAAAAAGTAAATTACATAAATCCTAATATATAATATTATCCTATAAAAGTAGTTTAATTCATTAAAAGTTTTATATTATATTTATTTGGGTATTTATAATATCAATTATTTTAATTTTTCACTATTATAGTAATTACTGCATCATCATTGTGTCATAAATAAAGTAACTTATTTAATGTCTAAAAATTAAAAATAAAATATCATTCTGTAGGAAATCGTTTTTTCTTTCTAATGAATATTTATAATCTAAAATCCAACATATATAACCCTATGTAACAATTGTTTTTCTAAAAGATATATGCTTGTGTCATTTTTGTATTCATTTTAACTTAATTAAAATAAAGTGTCATTATCACTTACAAGTGGATCCATGGGGTCCCAAAATCGACCCAAAGATGCCCATGGTCGACCATGTATCAACCAAAAGGGTGAAGACACGATTTAGGGTAATTTAGTATTATTATAATATTATTTGTTTAACCCTTATTTATCGGATTTACCCTTAACCATGGTAAATAAAATATTTACCGCAGTAATTATTCAAAATGTCTAAAAATAAAAGTTACCTATTTAAACAATTTGAACATCCTGATTCCAAATATGGAATCCATTTTCCTAAATTAAAAACACAGAAGTGGCATAAATTAATTTAAAATTAATTCCCGCTGTCAAAACAAAAAGCGTGTTTTTAAGAGATAATAATTATCAAAAGATTGACACTTGTTTATGTTCGGTTTAATTGTAAAATTATGTCCAATGACCAACATTATATTAAATGGTAAAAATATATTCTAAATATACTTTAAAACTACTAAAATTCATAATTTATCACTATTAATTATTTTGATTAAAAAAGTTGTTTTTAATTAAAATTTAGTAATTTTCACTCTTCCTCAAAATATGGAAGTTATCCGAAAAGTACCAAAATTTCACCTTAGGCTAAATTAGATATTCCGAATCAAAAAATGAAGTCCATTTTGAAATATAAAATATATATAATTTTAAAAAGTAGGTATTACTATTCATAACGGCTAGTTTGATTGGTTGTTAGAACTCGGTGTTGCGTACAACACACGCTATCGCATTATTCAAAGAGAAGCGTACCGTAGAAGCTTGGGGTGTTACATTCTCCCCTCCTTCAAATAATTTCATCCTCGAAATTTCTAGAATACTATCACATGAAAAGACTCGGGTGGTTCTTCATCATAAGTTCCTTGGGTTCCCACGTTGCCTCTTCCATCTTATGGTTTCTCCACAAAACTTTTATCAGACGCGTCGTCCGGTTTCTCAGTACTTGTTCTCTCGTATCAAGAATCCTGATGGGCTCTTCACAATAGGAACGATCGGGTTCCAGTTCTAATTCTTCATAGGTGAGTACATGCGTTGGATCAGGCATGTATTTCCTCAACAGAGATACGTGGAACACATCGTGAACTTTGGAGAGACTTGGCGGCATTGCCAATCGGTAAGCTACAACCCCAATTCATTCTAGAGTTTCGAAAGGTCCGATGTACCTGGGACTCAATTTACCTTTCTTACCAAAACGTATGACTCCCTTCCATGGAGATACCTTCAGGAAAACATGATCACCGGCGTGAAATTCCAAATCCTTCCTTCGAATATCGGCATAACTCTTCTGCCTACTTTGAGCTGCTTTGATGTGATTTTGGATTACTTTCACCTTTTCCACCGTTTCCTCCACCAGTTCTGGGCCTACAAGTTTTCTTTCACCAACGTCATCCCAACAGGTTGGTGTAAGACATCTCTTTCTGTATAACGCTTAATATGGTGCCATCTGAATACTCGAATGGAAGCTATTGTTATAGGAAAATTCTACCAGAGGTAAATATTGATCCCACATACCCTGATAGTCAAGTGAGAAAGATCTCAACATGTCTTCTAAGGTTTGAATAGTCAGTTATGATTGTCCGTCTGTCTGAGGGTGGTATGCAGTGCTCAAATGAAGTTCAGTATCCAGGGATTTCTGAAGACTTTTCCATAATATTGAAGTAAAATGGGGATCATGATTAGAAACAATCGATAGGGGTACTCCATGAAGTCTCACAACTTCATTAATATATAGTCTTTCTAGACGTTCCAGGGGTAGATCTTCTCTTATAGCAAGAAAATGTGCTGACTTGGTAAGACGATCAACAATAACCCATATTGCATCGTTCCTTCTAGGAGTCTTTGGTAGCCCCATGACAAAGTCCATCGTAATATTGTCCCATTTCCACTCCGGTATGGGAAGAGGTTGCATGACTCCTCCAGGCTGTTGCCTTCCAGCTTTCACTTGTTGACAAACCATACATCTTGACACAAAATCAGCAATCTCCCTATTCATGTTGTCCCACCAAAAATGTTCCTTCAAATATCTATACATTTTGGTGCTCCCAGGGTGTATAGAGAAATTGGAACTATGAGAATCATCCAGAAATTCCCTTTTTAGATCAGGTATATTGGGAACACAAAGTCTCTTCCCAAATTTCAAAATTCCATCTTCATACAAAAAGTCTCTCAATCTCCCATCATTCACAGCTTTAATCTTCATTTGAAATTCTTCATCATCGGTCTGAGTACTCTTAATCCTTTCTATTAAAGATGGTTTAGAAACCATTTGAAAAAGAAATGATGTTTCGCCTTCCCTGGTTATTCCCATGTCCATCTTCACTAGATCCATGAAAATTGGATCCCTTTCAATTCTCATATTGTTCAAAACTCCGTGGTCTTTTCTACTCAAAGCATCTACCACCTTGTTTTCATTCCCCGGGTGGTAGTGTATCGTGCAATCATAATCCTTGAGTAATTCAAGCCATCTCCTTTGCCTCATGTTGAGTTCTTTTTGTGAGAAAATATACTTCAAACTCTTGTGATCAGTATAAATCTCACATTTTTCACCATAGAGGTAGTGCCTTCATATCTTCAAAGCAAAGATCACAGCTGATAACTCGAGATCATGAGTAGGATAGTTTTGTTCATGAATTTTCAACTGTCGTGATGCATAGGCAATAACTCTATCATTCTGCATAAGGACACAACCAAGTCCTTTCTTCGATGCATCACTATAAATAACGAACCCATCCTTCCCCGATGGTAGAGTCAATATAGGAGCATTGACTAATCTTTTCTTCAGTTCTTCAAAACATTATTCACACTCTTTTGTCCAAAAAAATTTAACCCCTTTACGTGTGAGCTTCGTTAATGGGTTAGCCAATCGGGCAAAATTCTGGACGAAACGTCGATAATAACCTTCCAAACCAATAAAACTGCGTACCTCTGTTATACTCGTAGGTGCTGGCCATTCTTGGATTTCCTTGGTCTTAGAAGGATCAATAGAGATTCCATCTTTAGAGACAATATGGCCAAGAAAAGAAATCTCCTGAAGCTAGAATTCACACTTGCTAAACTTCCCATATAATTCATGCCTCCTCGGAGTCTTCAAGATAATGCGCAAGTGATTTTCATGATCTTAGTAGGTTTTGGATTATACCAAGATATCATCATTAAATACCACCACAAGTTCATCGAGATACTCCTTGAAAACTCTATTCATCATATCCATGAATACAGAGGGTGCATTAGTCAATCCAAAAGGCATTACAGTAAACTCGTAATGCTCGTACCTGGTTCGAAATGCTGTCTTCAGAATGTCTTCCTTCTTTACACACAACTGATGGTATCCAGATCGAAGGTCAATCTTTGAAAAGTATTGAGCTCCATGTATTTGGTCAAATAAATCATCAATACGAGGTAGGGGATACTTGTTCTTTATCGTTATAGCATTGATCTCCCTGTAGTCGATACATAACCTCATAGATCCATCTTTCTTTTTAACAAAGAGAACAGGAGCTCCCCATGGAGAAACACTAGGGCGAATAAATCCCTTATTACTCAATTCCTCTAGTTGTTTCTTTAGTTCAACTAATTCTACAGTGGCCATTCTATAAGGGGTCTTCGATATAGACCTTGATCTAGGAATTAAATCAATGGAAAACTCAACTTCTCGTTCTGGAGGATGTCCAGGTAAATCTTCTAGAAATACATCTACAAATTCTTTCACAACAGGTACATCCTCTATTTGAACATTCCTTTCCTCACCCGTAGTTATTTCATTCTCTTCCTCCCAAATAATTGAATTTAGTTGAGCTATTGAGGGTGGATCTAAATAAGAATTAGGTGGTGACGATTCTGCTCTAAAGATAAGGTGTTCCTTATCATTATCATCATGAATCGTAACCTCTTTCTTCTTACAATAAATCTTCACATCATAGTCCGAAAGCCAGTCCATACCGAGGATTATGTCAAACTCAATCATAGGTATGACGATTAGATCAGCAGATAACGAACATTTATGTGCTCTAATGGGGACTGATTCACAAAACATTGTTGCAATGATACTTCCCTTAGGAGTTTTAACTGACAACTCCCTTGTTAAATCAAATAGGAAATATCTAATTTTCTTAGCAAACTGGGAATATATGAAACAATGCGATGATCCAGAATCAAATAATGCATTGGCTAAACTTGAGGAAACCATTAAATTACCTGCCACCACGTCTTTCGGAGCTTCTACCTCAGCATTAGTGATAGCATAAGCTTGGCCTTGATCCCTTGGCCTTTTCTGAGGTAAGTTCTCCTGACGCTTAGGAAATTCATTCGCATAATGTCCCATCTCCCTACAATTGTAGAACTGAACGTTGGTGGCTTCTTTCTTCCCTTTGCAATCACGAGCTTGGTGGCCTTTTTCACCACACTTGTAACAGACTCCCATTCCCTTCACGCAAGCACCGGGGTGTTTCTTACCACATTTACCACAGGATGGATATTCAACCTTTCCTTTCTTCCACTTATTTCCATTCCCAGATTGATCAGCAGGCCTCTTCATCTCTTGCTTTGCTTTAAAGTCATAAGACTTAGAGAATTCCTTTTTGGTCTTGATAGCACATGAGACAATGTTTTCGTATGATGAAAAGGATTGTGAGACTAATACTCGACGGAGAAATGGTTTTAACCCATCAAAGAAACGATCAATCTTACTTCTTTGGTTACGTATATAATCACCAGCGTACCTTGCTAACCTTGTAAAGTTAGCCTCATACTTTGTGACATTCTCATACTCCTTCTATCTCAGACTTAGAAATTGCCTTTCCATATCTACTCGATGGTCGCGAGGAAAGTATTTTTCTAAAAACAGATTTTTGAACTCCCTCCATTCCATATTTGATACTTCATCAACTTCCTTCGTATTTTGAATCAATGACCACCATTGATCAGCATCTCCAGTGAGGTGGTAAACTGCCATGATAACTTTTTCCCTTTCACTTCTCCCCAAAGCCTGAAATATTTTCTCTAGGGAAAATATCCATTGCTCAGCTACTAAGGGATTTGTACTCCCATTGAACGTTGGTGGTTGTTGCCTCATTAATCGATCTATCATTGATCCTCCACGCTGCATATCAGGGTGCTCCATACGGGTAAGGTTATTATTCATAACCTGAGTAAGTTTTCCCAGTATGGTGATTAGCTGATCGGCTCCAGTTGCATCACCAGCTCCACTATAATTATCTTGAGCAGGAGGGCAATCCCTACATGGAGTGTGTGCATTGATATGGTTTCGATTTCTTCCACTAGGCGCCATTTCTAAACAATGGAATAAACTAGATCAGTTTTTGAATCAAAATACATAATCCCATACTTATAAAACACTTGACATAAATTGAACTATTTATGGATATAATCCATAATCATAAGAATGTTTTCTTTGAGGAAGTATATACTCATAATCCCTTCAAAATGATTTGTAAATAAAAATGAGAGTTATCCTAAGCATATCCCCCGGGAGTGTCGTAACCAAGAGTGCAGCAAGGCCCGTTGTCGTGCACCAGTTCCCGTTCGAGTCTAGCTCAAAGCGGTGTTTTCGGGTTTTACCCCTAGGTACATCTGTGCCAGAGCCGCCTCTACCTGCTCGTATCCAGACAGGGATGTATTGCTCGGAAAACTCACAAAATCTCTACAATACCAAAATTCTAGGAAGTTCTTCTATACTAATCCTCAAAGTTCATCTTAGGTCTACGTGCTTTAATCAGAGTTTATCTAAATCTAGCTTCTAAGGTTTGTACTAAACTTCCTATGATACCAACTGTAACTCCCCAACCCTAGTTACCCAGAGTCGGTGCATTATTACATAACATTGGCATGATCACAAGAAAGATCAAATCTCGAAAGACCGATTGGTTTAGTATCCTTGGAAACACTAGATATATTCATAAGTCTTACATTACATCATAAAATGAAAAACTACTACAAAAACATATTGTCTCCATAAACCACACTCATATCCCCACATAATATCCCTGTAGGTCATTCATAACTTACTTCTTCACATCCTGGGAAAAATAAAACATAGAAAAGGGGTGAGATCAAATGCCCAGTAAGGATAACAATATAGCGGAACATTCAAAAATATGCATAAACATTTAAGGCAATGAATTACTAAAACAAAAGCATTTTAAACTTGACCTTCAACATAGTATGGCAAAAGTAAAATGAAATAATGCCATTTACTTGTTCACATGGATATTCTACTAATCGAATAATCACATGCAATATCAATAACCACTTTCATAATGTTGGAATGCATAATGCCAGACTATCATAACCACATAGCCAAGGCCTCGTGCCAAGACTACAAATAAGATTTTGCCAAGGCCTTGTGCCAAAACACTAGTTTGTCTCATGAGACCTACCGATGCATCGAGGAGCTATAGCAGGCTCCACCAGTCACATATTAAGTCTAATGCATTCCCATATGAAAAGGTTTAAACATAACATAAACATTCGTATAAAAACTAGCATACGAAATGTCAATACTTTCACCATAAACTATGAATGGTATAAAAAATATCACATCCACAGTCAAACATATCACAAAACCTTCAATACAATATAGAAGTTTTGTATCACAATAAATAAACTTCATATAATCATAAAATCCATCAAAGGATGTTGACATAGATGAAATCAAAACTATTTGAGAGAAATATCTCCTTTTTTTTGAAATCATTTAAAAGTCACACATTTATAAAGGAAGTAATTAAAAGAGATTTTTGAATCAAAGTGTCCCATACCACTTCGAAACTTTTGAAAGGAATTAACATTTTAAAAACATTCATGTCCATATAAATAAATACTTAAAAACCATTTTGAAGACATGGACATTTATTAAAAATATTTAGAAAGATAAATCTTTAAAACATTTAAAATTCTGATTTTGATAAAGAGTACCTTTCCGAAATTCTTAAAATATTCATTTTGAAATCATTTAAAAGTCACATAATTATAAAATAAAACATTGTATTTGAAAATATTCTTATAATATTGTAAGTGAAGATTTGACGATTTTATAACGGCGGTAATTAGCCGCACCCGCCGTATAAGTTAAAAAAAACATTCTTACCTTAATTCTGTCGAAAAGGTTAAAAAGCACCCTGTTTGGAAAATGACTGAAAGATTCCTTTATAAACCCATAAGGGTATAAATTACTTTAAATCATATTCTTTGTAAATAGTAAGAATGTTTTGAAATACATTTCGAAGAAACATGGATGTGGATGATAAAGAAATCCTAGTAGATAATTACGTATAAACAACCTCGGATAATGAAGAGATTGCGAAAATAACCCTTACCAATTTGGTAACTTATGAAACATACAACCCATGAAAGAGGTATCATACAATTAATATGTAAATACACATAAATTAGAGTGTATTACACAACGAATATAATTATGGGCAGTACATACACCACACAAAAGGTGATGGTGGCAATATGGCATGAATCTCACGGGAATAAGGAGTGAGATGAAAACCCCTTACCTTGTACATTTCCTTGGTTGGGGTAGGTTAACCTCCTGTATAATGGTGAGATAATTGTTATTAAATTATACAAGAATCATATATATTAATATGATATCATATATGATCTTTTAACATTGATTTGTTAATAATATCTTAGAATTATCGTCGTTTCGGGTGTTAACTTACTCATTTTCTTTTATATGTTTTGTTACATAAGCCATGTTTGTTGTATCTTATTCATATCCAGAATGATATCAAGTCCTTAAACATCATTTTTAAATCATCAAATGATAATTATACTTGAATGGATACGATGGAGAATGAATCTCATCGTGTTCGTGGAGACAGTAGTCCGTACGTACGCACGAGCGACAATATCATTATTTTGATATTAAAATAATATATAAATGGATGGTATATCATATATACAGAATCATTAACATGTTATATTTATTATTTAAATGAGTTACACATCATTGTTATACGCATCCAAATAATAATATATTGAATAACAATTACAGCACGACGTGGAGACGGTAAGCCGTACGTACGCACGTATGGTGACATGTTATTCAAAGGGTGGATAGAATACTGAATATGGTTGTACCATATTTATAATAAAATCAAATTATATGTAATATACTGGAGTTATTATTTTATAATGGTAAGAACAAAGAAAGAAGAAGTGGAATAAGAAAGGAACTTGAAAAGGGGTGGTGAAAACATTACCTCTTCTTCGGGTTCTTCTTTTTGATTTGATCAAAAGGGCTCCTTAGGTTGGCTTTCTGATCAAACTAAGGCCTCTAGGTTGTATTTAGGGATGTTGGGAGAGTATTGGGGCAGAGCTTGGCCG
The DNA here is from genome assembly GCA_963277665.1 of Viscum album. Lineage (NCBI taxonomy): Eukaryota > Viridiplantae > Streptophyta > Magnoliopsida > Santalales > Viscaceae > Viscum > Viscum album. The sequence goes on from OY728120.1 coordinate 2,092,307,172, forward strand.
AACCAAAAGGCTTTTAAGGTGTTAAGAAATGAGAAGGAGGAGTGCCCTTTTATAAGAGGTGTGAGGGGCACCTTTGGAAAAGCTAGAAATACTAATTTATAATAAATTCATATTCGGTTTCTAATGGCTCCAAAGTTGATAATTCAAAGATTAATGTGGGTATAGGTCTCAAACCACTCAACCAATAGAATTTAGACAGGTTTGGGTACTTATTTTAACCTTATCTTTCAGTATTAACTCTAAGTTAATTAGTTTCACTTTTACAATGTCTCTTTGTATTTTTATATAATATGGTTAATAAACTTACTATATACATCCCAGAGACCCCCAAGCGGTCCATTAATGATGAACCTATAATGATATAAGTCTCTTGGCCGAACCTTAGATTTTTAGGAATTTAATATCAATTAATAATATAATATTTGTTTTAAGAACTCTTTTATGTCAATTTTGACACTATTCAATAGTTGATTTTTGTGAAACTCATAACAGATTGATTACTTAGAACAAAGTCAATTAAATAAATCCTAATATATCATATTATCCTAGAAAATTAGTTTAATTCATTAAAAGTTTCATATTATATTTATTTGGGTATTTATAATATCAATTATTTTAATTTTTCACTATTATAGTAATTACTGCATCATCATTGTGTCATAAGTAAAATAAATTATTTAATGTCTAAAAATTATAAATAAAATATCATTATGTAGGAAATCTTTTTATCTTTCTAATGAATATTTATAATCTAAAATCCAACATATATAACCCTATGTAACGATTGTGTTTCTAAAAGATATATGCTTGTGTCATTTTTGTATTCATTTTAACTTAATTAAAATAAAGTGTCATTATCCCTTACAAGTGGATCCATGGGGTCCCAAAATCGACCCAAATATGCCCATGGTCGACCATTTATCAACCAATAGGTTTAAGACACGTTTTAGGGTAATTTAGTATTATTATAATATTATTGTTTTTACCCTTATTTACCGGATTTACCCTTAACCATGGTAAATAAAATATTTACCGCAGTAATTATTCAAAATGTCAAAAAATAAAAGTTACCTATTTACACAATTTGAACATCCTGATTCCAAATATGGAATCCATTTTCCTAAATTCAAAACACATAAGTGGCAGAAATTAATTTAAAATTAATTCCCGCTGTCAAAACAAAAAGCGTGTTTTTAAGAGATAATAACTATCAAAAGATTGAGACTTGTTTATGTTCGGTTTAATTGTAAAATTATGTCCAATGACCAACATTATATTAAATGGTAAAAATATATTCTAAATATACTTTAAAACTACTAAAATTCATAATTTATCACTATTAATTATTTTGATTAAAAAAGTTGTTTTTAATTAAAATTTAGTAATTTTCACTATTCATCAAAATATGAAAGTTATCCAAAAAGTACCAAAATTTCACCTTAGGCTAAATTAGATATTCCAAATCCAAAAATGAAGTCCATTTTGAAATATAAAATATATATAATTTTAAAAAGTAGGTATTACTATTCATAACGGCTAGTTTGATTGGTTGTTAGAACTCGGTGTTGCGTACAACACACGCTATCGCATTATTCAAAGAGAAGCGTACCGTAGAAGCTTGGGGTGTTACAGGTTAGGTCCCATTTCTTTTCGGTTTATCTCTTCAAATTAGCCCCTCGGAAAACCCTTGGACACCCCCTTGATATCACCCCCCTAGACACCCCACCTACACCCTGCCCCTACCCTACAGACCCCCCGAACCCCCCCCCCCCCACAGCCCTTGGAAACCCCCCTGAAATGTAACGCCCCGACCCCAGTTACCCATATTCGGTGCATTATTTTAATACATTGGCATGATTTCAATGAATCATGTCCCGAAGGGCCAATCGATTTAACAGTATCGGAAAATAGATTACATACATGAATGTTACATTACCCTTTATAACATACAAAACAACATAAATAATTCTTTATGAACGCCATTATTCCTTTGGCTTAACCATGCATATCAATCACAATACACTTCTTGGAATCTTGGGGAAAATATAACATAGAAAGGGGTGAGCTCAAACGCTAAGTAGGGGTAATAAATACTACGGAAACATTCATAAATAAGCATAAAAATTTAAGGCAATGTATAACTAAAATAAAATAATTTTAAACATTAAATTCTGCATAATATGGAAAAAAATAAAATTAAACAATTCTATTTACTTATTCACATTGATATTCTACTAGTCGAATAATCAAATTCAATATCAATAACCACTTTCATAATGATGGAATGCATAATGCCAGACTATCATAACCACATAGTCAAGGCCTTGTGCCAAGACTACAAATAATATTTTTTTCAAAGCCCTATGAAAAGACACTAGTTTGTCTAATGAGACCTACTGATTCATCGAGGAGCTATAGTGGGATCCAACTGTCACTTACTAAGTCCAATGCATTCCTCATATGTACAGGTTTAAAAATAACATAAACATTAATATTAAAACTAGCATACGAAATGTCCGTACTTTATCCATAAACCATGAATGGTATAAAAATAACACATCCACAGTCAAACATATCAGAAAACCTTCAATACTATATGGATGTTTTTTATCATAATAAATCAACTTCAAATAAGCGTAAAATCCATCAAATGATGTCAACATAGATGAAAATGTTTTGTAAAACTCTTTGAGAGAAATATCATTTTTCATGAAAAGATTTAAAAGATACAAATTTAAAAAGGAAGACATTTAAAGTCATTTTTTAATCAAAGTGTCCCATACCACTTGGAAACTTTTGAAAAGAATTATCATTTCAAAACATTCATGTCCATATAAATAAATCCTTAAAATCATTTTGAAAACATGGACATTAATTAAAAATATTTAGAATGATAAATCTTTAAAACATTTTAAATTCTGATCTTGATAAAGAATAAATTTCAGAAATCCTTAAAATATTCATTTTGAAATCATTTTTATGAAAAATGGACATGAATGATAAATTTGTCCCAGTAAATACATACACATAAACAATCTCGGATAATAATGAAATTGAGGAATTAACCCTTACCAATTTGGTAAATTATGAAACATACACCCCATGAAAAAAGTATCATACAATGAATTTGTAAATACACATAAATTAAAGTGTATTACACAGATAATACAATTATGGGTAGTACATACACCACACAAAAGGTAATAGTGGAAATATGGCATGAATCTCACGAGGATAAGGAGTGAGATGAAAACCCCTTACCTTGCACTTTCCTTTATTCGAGGGTACATTTAACATCCTATATGAAGATCATAGTATGTATTTAATGTATAACAGAACCATATTAATATTTATAATATCATACATGATTCATTTATTACATTATACTAACCATTTAAAAATAATTTCCATGTTAAATTAACATTTCAGGTAATAATCACTTTCTTTATCATACATGTTTTAGCTTGTTACTCTTGATTGTATCACATAGATAAAGTTTTAAGTACTTCCAGAACATAAAACATGATTTATATATCATATATATTTATAATATAAATATGTATAGAAGACATATATATGAAATGAAAAACATCTTTTATAGAGACGGTAGTTCGTACGTACGCATAAACACTGTTTCCGCTTTCATCTCATATTAAACGGAAAAAAGTGAATAAGGTATATGTATGTATATATATATATATATCTCCAGTATTATTATTATGTCAAATATTATATACTTATTAGTAATATATATTTTTATAATCGTCGATGAATGGTGAACGTGGAAATGAATCCCATCGCATCGTGGAGACGGTAATCCGTACATACGCACGAGCGACAATATCATTTCCTTAATGTTGTGGAATCGGATGGTATATTAATTTTTCAGATACATTAGAATGTTATTTTCATTATTTATATACATATTACCCATCATTATATCCATCCAAATAACATAGTGTTGAATAGAAAATTTCACCATAGCGTGGAGACGGTAAGTCGTGCGTACGCAAGCATGGTGACATTATCATTCATAAGATAGATAGGATAATGAATATAGTTGTTCCATATTTATAATAACATCAAATTATATAGAAGATACTGGAGTTACTATTTTATAATTTAAACAACAAATAAAGAGTAAGTTGAAGAATAAGAGAACTTGAAAGAGGGTGGTGAAATCATTACCTCTTCTTCGGGTTCTTCTTTTTGATTTCATCAAAAGGGGTCCTTATGTTGGCTCTATGACCAAAGGAGGGCCTCTAGGATGAAGTGGGGGAAGTTGAGTGGTTATTTGGGGAAGTTTTGGCTGCACCAAATGGATTAGAATGTGTGAATTAGAGTGAAGGGGGAGTTCCCTTTTATAAGAGGGGTGAGGGGCACCTTAGGAAAAACATAAAATACTATTTTATAATAAATTCATTTTCGGTTTATAATGGATAAAAAATGATTTATTTAAAGGCTGAGGTGGGTATGGGTCGAAAACCTCTCGACCAATAGGTTTTAGACAGGTTTAGGATTCCATATTAACCTTAAATTTTAGATTTAACTCTTAGTTAAATAGTTTAACTTTTATTGTGTCTACTTGTATTCTTACTCAATATGGTTAATAAACCTACTCTAAACATCCAAGAGAACCTCAAGTGGATCAATAATGACATATATAATATTATTTAATCCTTTTTGTAGAACCTTACATTTTTAGGAATATTATATCAACCCATAATATAGTATTTGTTTTAAATATAAATTTATGTCAATTTTGACACTATTTGGTACTTTGTTTTTGTGAAAGTCATCACAACTTGATTACTTAGAATAGGATACATTGAATCATCCCTATCATGTAATATTCACATAGAAATTAGTGTATATCATAAAAACATTGAAATTATATTTATTTTAATATTTATAATACCATTTATTTGATTCTTTCATGAATAAGGTAATTTATGCATCATCATTGTTTCATAAATAAATTTATTTATATAATGTCTAAAAATTATAAATAAAATACCATGACGTATGAAATATTTTTATATTTCTAATGAATATTTATAATAGAATTTATATTATGTATAACCCTATATTAAAAATGTTTTAGTTATTAAACATTGATTTTAACTCTTTTAACTCTTCTTTGAAATAAATAATAATAAATGTCCTAATCTAATACAAGTGGACCCAAATGATAATATTTTATTCCTAAGGTTGTTTCTGGTCGAGATACACTTGTCCAATAGAATTAGGACATGTGTTAGGGTAATATTAATATCATTTTTACCCTTAATTACCCTATTTACTTTTAACCGTGGTAAATAAAAGTAAAAAGCTACTATTCACCAAAAATTATTTTCATCTCATTGAAGCAAATTTTATTTACTAATATCAACTGTGTCTCTTGGATTTTTTAAATTACTCTCACATAAGCAGTAAAATTATTTTAATGAAAATTTGCAAAAGCTCCTAGGAGGTTGGTAAAAGACTGTAAAAGTTCTATAAAATTTTGTATATCTAAAATTAATATAAAATGACTCAATAGAATTACGTTGAACTTATATAGGTATTATGTATCTATTTTTAGCTAAAATAAATTTAAATAAAATACATAATTATTTAAATAAAAAGTTGGTTTTAATCAATAATTGAGTATTTTTCACTATTCATCAAAAATTGAAAGTTTTCAGAAAAATACCAAAAAATCACCCTAAGATAATTTTGATACGCCGAATCCAAAAATTATGTTCATTTTACCAAACTCAAAACATATAAGTTTCATTAATTAATTTAAAATTAACTCCCGTTGTCAAAACAAAAAAAACAGGTTTTTAAGAAATAATAACTATCAAAATATTGACACTTGTTTATGTGCAATTTCAAAGTGAAATTACTCCCCATGAAAAATATTTAATTAAATAGTAAAAATATAATCTAATTATATTTAAAACCAATAAAATGTATAATTTGACACTATAAATTATTTTTATTAAAAAAGTTGTTTTTAGTTAAAATTTAGTATTTTCACTATTCACCCAAATATGAAACTTATCAGGAAAAAATCAAAAATTCATCGAAACTAAATTTTTATTTCCTGATTCTAAATAAAAAAGTTTATTTTGAAAAATTTAATATATAAAAGTGTGAAATATTTTATTTTAAAAAGGTTCTCCATTAAAAGGTTGTAAAATAGCATTTTTTTAAAATACTTCTTTTATCTGAAAAAATGAATTTGTTCTTATATTATTTCTAGGAATATCATAATATGGATTCTAAAATTATAAGGATTATATAAAATTCAAAATTTAGATAATACTATTCATAACCACTTTTGACCGGCTAGTTTTGTAAGTCGTGGTGCGTTTGAACTCGGTGTTGTGTGTAGTGGAAGTTATTGAATTACTTTGAGAAAATAATGTACTATGAAATCTTGGGGTGTTACATGGATAGCCCCTCCTAGACACCCCACCTACACCCTCCCCCCTACCTAGCAGACCCCCGACACCCCCCTGGACATCCCTTAGACACCCCACCTGCACCCTTCCCTACAGACCCCCCCCCCCCTCGGACATCCCTTAGACACCCTACTGGAAAACCCTTCCTAGACACCCCACCTTCACCCTCCCCCCTGCCCTGCATACCCCCTCGACATCCCCCCTGGATATCCCTTGAACACCCCACCTAGACAAACCCTCCTAGAAAATTTTATAGTCATCAGTACCTTCAATTCATTAGGAATGATTTCTAAATGAACAATGCCTTGAAACTTTTCCAAGAATAGTTTTGTCTGGCTTAGTCTAAATAATAGACTAACACCACTTTTAACTCAGACCCTCTAGTAGGATGTTTACAAAAATAACCTTAAGAGACATATAAATCTAAAGGTGGATAAAAATATTTTCAACCTTCAGTACCAAAATCAATTCATCCTAATAATCATGTTACTCATGAATTATTTTGGGGATACTATCTTGATTCTGGGGTTCCTAGGTGTACCATCAAGATTGTTTTATTTAAGGCTTTTGATTCATTCAGGTGGGACTTCATATGTGATTCTTTGGATCTGCTCAGATTTTCGACTAGGTTCTCATCTTGGGTTAAAATATACATCTCTACCCCAATGTTCTCGGTGAACATTAATGGTAGTTTACATGGATAATTTTCTGGGAAAAGAGGGCTCAAGCATGGGGATCCTCTTTTGCCATTTCTTTTTGTGATTTGCATGGAGATTTTCTCATGCATCCTGGAATGCAGGAGGCTGGTGGCTAGTGGTAGCAGGATGAAATGAAGGTGGAAGGGGGATGGTGTCACTACAAAAAAAAATGATCTTTACCAACAAAAAATTACTGACAGATAATATATCTATTGGTAAAATTGATCAATTCCAATAGATAATAAATTATATTGATATTAACTATAGGCACCAACAATTATTTTTACTAATAGATATATTTGTTTATATTAATAGTTCAATACCAGCAAATCTTTTACCAAAATTTAAATATGTTGTCTTATCATACTAATACCAAAAATTTATTTACCGATAAATTAATATGTTGTTATTATTTATTGTTACCAACAAATTTTTTACTATTAAAAAAATCAGTTACCAATAAATTATTCAAAAATATCAAATATTTTACCAAAAATTGAATACATAGACACACACACATATATATTACCCATTACAATAATATCATTATAATAATAAATACATGTAATTAATTAAAATATCCATAATTTAGTAAAAATAATTGGTTATATATATATAAACAAAATCCTTATACAATATAATTTTTTATATAAATTCATAACATTCAATTATATATATATGGAAAAAAACTAACCATAATATCACCCTCCCCCCCTCCCCACCGTATCCTATGACCCCCCTCACCGTCTCCCGCAACCCTGCCCCCTCTCCATCGTCTCCCGTGACTATGCTCCCCCTCCCACTACCCTACCTCCCTATCACTCTCTAGCGTTCCCCATGAACGTCCTCGCAGGAATCCCCTTGTTGTCCCCGGTCGGCGTCCCGCTCAACTATCGTCCCTGCTCGACTACCGTCCTCCTTGCTCGATTGTCGTCATCCACAACATTTTAGATCCGTGTCCCCACACAACCCCTCTCCAGGATCACTTTTTTTCAAATTTTTTCACATATATTTCCCTTTTTCATTTTCATCAATAAAATTTGATCATATGTGTTTCATATTTTTTTTAATACAGGTTCAAATTTATTCATTTATTTTCACACAGATTCATATATATTAAGAAACTAATAGATTTCACTTGAATATATAGGTTCACATTTTTCATTGTTATATTACAATATTTTTTATCTTTAATTCTTATTGAGGTTCATATTTGTTTGTTATTGTATGAATAAGTTCTTACTAGGGATGAAGCAACTAAAACACTGTCTTTGGTGCAACTGTAAACTATGTAATCTAGGATGCTTTCAATGAAAATATGAGCTCTATCTTGAATAGAAACTCACAATCAAACATGACTTTTGCAATGTAACTATTTTGTACTAAACGTCTTAGTAGTAATATTATTTCAATATCAATGTTCCATTAATAATCAATAATAAAAAAGACATTATTATTTATTTGATTGGATCTTTTTTAAATAATGTCTTGCAGATTTTGTAAATGTCACTATAATACTTTATGGGATAAAAGATGTTCAATCTTGGAATTTCATTTAAGCAAATATTCATATCCCGGTTATTTATTCTATAAAAACTTATTTCATATATTATCTGTAACAAATGGCCATCCATATGATTATTCATATTCATTTGATTATGTTCTACCATACAAACAACTTTCTTTTGTACACTTTTCATATTTTTTCATACAAGTTCATATTTATTTGTAATGGTTTATATTTTTTTAATAAAAGTTCATATTTGTTCATATTTTTTTTAATAAATGTTCATTTTTATTCATATTTTTCTTGCAGTCTTGTGATAAAATATAACACAATGAAGAACCTATGATTATTGAGATAGGTACTTTTTTCATTTTATGGATTTTTCCATTCTACGTAGTCATTTTTTGCACCTATTAAGCATGTAATATTTTCTACATTTTCGAACTGATGTGTTTTCTATTTTCAGTGACAGATGCATCACTTGGATATTCATTTTTTTTGGAATTTTTTATTTTAATTTCCTTCAACGGGTAATTATGTTATACTTTTAAAATTTTCAAACCCATTTTTTATTTTGTTTTTAGTGGAAGGTCAATCACATGGGAATGATTTTGTTGAGAATAATAATTAAAGATCGATGAGATGTGTTTACAAGGTAATGATATATTGGTTTAATTGAATTTGAAATATTAGTTTTTTCTATGCATCATGATTTCCAGACATGCTTGAATAAGTTTAACAATGCAAGGTATATTTTAATGTTAACTTATATGGACTACCAATGACATGTTGTATTTTTTCTCTTGGTAAATAATTTAACAAGTCTTAATATATAGCTAATTAAAAAATATAATTATAGTATTATATTTATTCACAACATGTGTAATGTATTGGTCATGCCACTATTTGGATTTGATTGCATTTCTTTTGATGTAATTATTCAGGACAAGGTTCCTAAAGACGATTTAATAGGTACTGTTATAATTATTTTTGATTTATTTACTTTATGTGTGCTTGTTTTCATATTGATATATATATATATATATTTGTATTTTATTAAAAGTTTTTAATGTTCCTATTTCATTACTTATGTTTATTCAATAGGCTACAAATTAAATGATTTCTGAGAATTATGTCTTTTACTGTATCAGATGCTCAGTGATCTTCTTGTCTGTAATAAAAAATCCAAATTTAATTCTGTAGTTTCAACACAAATTAATACTTATTCAGTTTCAACACAAAAGAAGGCTTATGCAGTTTCAACATGCATTCAATTTTCATTTAGTTTCAACATGCATTCAATCTGCATGTTTCTTTATACTGAGCACTTGTTGAAAGAAATGAAAAAGTATAGAGATAGAGGGTCCCCATGGCATAGACCTCAAATAAATTTATGGAATCCCTATGACCAACCAATAATTTAAATTGAAACCTATGTCAATGAGATTTATCAAAAATACTGGTCCAAAAAGGGTGGTCACTTTTATCTCCTAACCAATGCTAAATTCCCTTCCACCATTTTCCATTCAACTTGTCAACAAAACCACAATCTCTCGTCTTCCCAAGTCCATTCCAAAGACAACCTACCCACTACCTCACCATTGAAAATTTCTAACCAAATCCCTTACCATTATAATGCCAGCCTACCTATACTAAAACCCTTGTACCAATCCACATCCTCCTTAATAGCCCATTAAATTCCCTCGAAGCCTACCAAACCATCCATCACCATCCACCTAACCTCACCAGTACCAACTTCTCCCTCAACCTTTTAATCCCTACAAATAAAATTCCTTCCCAATAAGTCCCACTTCCCTTGGACCCAATCAATTGCCACTTCTAAATCCCAGACCAGCCCTCATGGAACTTGGCCTACAAGCAGCCTATCCAAACAATTCCACCACCCAAATAAATTTTTATCCCACTACTATCTAATTTGAAACATCTATTCCCAACTTCTCAAAACCAAAAAACCCAACTCCATCACCACTCAATCCAACCTCAAGGAATTAACCCAGTATCCCACTTCTGCAACATACTAGCTTTTGAAGTCCAACTACCTCCTACAGCTTGAAAACTCAACAGCCTACCAAGGAGAGATGATATGGGAGAGTATTCTACAATAATGGTAACACATACCCTCGTGGTGAACAATTTCTTCCTCTCCACTTCTTCAAATTGTAAATTTCACTTTATGTGTAAATTCTTCTCGACTGCTACTACCTTCTTTTGCTGGAATAAAATCACCCAAAAGGGATTGTTCTTCTAGGTGTTCATACTGATTCTTTTCATAAAGTTCATCTTGTTTATCTTCACTTTCTCTATGCTATAATTATGCCAACAAATATTTTTGTACTGTGAATCTGTTCTTTCTTTTTTCTTATTATGTGTGTCAAGTCACCATGTTTGTTTTTTGTGTGTTATTAATCTGATATGGCATGACACCACTTGCAACTCATTTGATTTCTTCGATCAAGATTCTATTATTTGAGGTAAACTCTTGGTTATTGAGAATTTTGTCACTTCCAAACTAGTGGTGGTGGCTTCATACATAGAGGATGTATATATTGACACAGACTCATATGATCAAGTAAATAAGTGGAAACAAGTCAAATCTTGGAAGAGAGGATGATCCCCCCATGGCGGGGAGGTCATGGGGCCTATCATAACATGATTCACTATTCTCGGACTCTGCCATTATGATTATACATGTTCAACGACCTTCTTATGTTGGTGTACTATCTTTGGGATGTATTTTCCCATGTAAGTTTTTTCTTGAGGATTTTGAGATGCAGCCTCACTTTAGTGTCTTGTAATTGTTTTTTTGGTCTGTTTGGGGCTCTTGTAGACATTTTTTGTGGCCCAGTCTTTTGCTATGTTTTTTCATCTGGAAGTCTGTATGGGTTCTGTTCCATGTTTCTGGTGCGAGCTGGCTACAGATTTGTTGGCTGGGATGAAGGTTCTATTTCTGGACTTAATATCTGAAGCCCTTTGTTGTTAGTTCTTATGGATTGGGTTCTAGCTTGCTCATTACATGCACATGACTTCTGGAGAACATCATGTTGTGTTGGGATCACTGGTGATTTCCTTATGTAGTTTGATTTTTCAATTCTAATTTTTTGGTTTTTTTTCTATCAGCATGCATGCTGGCTATTGTACCACTGAATTTTATGGTTTTTCTCTCCAATGCAGACATGCTAAATTTGATTTAAAGGCCAGGCTAAGGGTTCAATGCTAACTTGAGGATGGTTGTGTTGTTTCAGGATGACTAGATCCATGGTTTAGTCACATCCAACCATTTTTGTATTCATTGATTGTTGATGATGGTTGTGTTTTCTACAGGCTGGTGTTTTATACATGTTTTAATGGTTGAAGGAAGTGTCTTTATTTTTCACTTGTTTTATCCTTGGATGGTTGATAATTGATATTTAAATGCATTATATTCATTTTATTATATATCTCATTTGGTGTAATATTGAATTTTATATTGAGAGTTTATACTTCTTTGAGTCTTTACAATGTCTTCCATATGTTCATAGATTTAATTTGTTGAAATATGCATAATAGTTGATATATATATTGATTTTCATTTATATTTTTAACATGGTGATATTTTTATGTGGTTATAAACCAGTGGTGCTTTATGTTAATGAATAATATTTTATTTAGTATTTAAAATGAATTATAAAATATGTCATTTGAATGTTACCTTTGTCAATATTCAATTATGACTTTTTATTAATTGTTTAGCAAAGTTACACATTCTGACTCAGAAAAAAAAAGTCTCTACTCAACTTGCATTAATTTATTTTTTTAATTTACACTTACGGATTTTTATTAATTTTTGAGAAACATTACTCTTTTCCACTAATCATTTTCTACTCAACTTGCATATTTTCATGTCTCATTGAGGTGAATGTTTATGAAGAGAAAACGGTAGGATCGATTTCTTCAGTAGAATGTTGATTGAATTTTTTAACTGTTTCCCTCAATATTTTTTGTAATTTATCACTGATATAAATCTATGAAGATAGATGATGGAGAATTGTTTTATAGCCTTGTGATGATAAGGATTAAAGGAAAATATTGGAGGTCCAATATATTGTTCTTTGTGTTGGGGGTAGGGGTAGTTATTCTATCGCAGTGATATGTTTTCCTAGAATTGGAAGGCTTCATGCTCTAGTTCATTGCACTTAACTTGGTTAGCATTGAATTATTTATGTCTAGTCTATTTTTTTCATCTATCACCTAGGTTTTAACAAATAATTCTTTGTAAAAAATAATTGACATTGTAAAGATTATTTATCTTTGGATAGAGTTAGTTACACTTGAAGGTATTTCAATACTTACAAAAATCTATGTCTTCCTCCACACATGCACCTACAATTTAAATTGAATGAAATTTTATTTTGATTGAATAATGATTTCCCATTGGTATATTGATGTTTTCAGTTGGCCAGTGTGAAGGTAACGATGTTGGGAGCGTGCGGGAAACTGATTTCCTATGGGAATCACTACAGTGAAAGTTGATGTTGTAAGATCATGGATGAATTCTAGAGGAGTATGTGATGTAGTTTGAGTTTCTCTTTTTTTTTTAAAGTTTTAGTTTTTGTTTCGAATGTACATCTTGTAGTACTTCTTGAGTTTATTTTTAGGTTGTTTTGATTATAAGTTGGTGAGATATTTCTTTTTTGTAGAATTATTTTTGAAGTAGGTTGATGTTGGATGACCATGGTTGGATTATAGGGGAGTATGACAAGCATCTTGGTCCTTTCAATCAAAGTTAAACTTGCATTTATCTGGAAATGGTCACTAGAGATGGAGGTGACTAGATGGAATGGTTTGGGCACTAGAGTTGGAAATGACTAGATGGCATGGATGGGTTTCTGGCATGATTGGGGTGTTGGAGCTGGAGCTTACTAGATGACATGGATGGGTCGCTAGCATGGTTGGGCTGTTGGAGTTGGAGATGACTAGATGTTATAGATGTGTTGCTGGCATGGATGGGTAGCATGTGGGGTGATGATTGGGGGATCCAACTTTTTGTATAAAATATTTAATTATTAATATAATTAATTTTTTTCTATGTTTGAACGTGTGTTAAAATCATATTCTACGTATTATATATGATAAAATACTAAATATAATATGAAATTTTACTAGCAAAAATATATATATATATTTTTTTCAAATGTAATTTACAAACAAATATATATTATATATTTGTAATATTATTACCAACAGATAAATTTGTCACCATAACCTGTTGTTAAACACATTAACCAACATATATATTATCTGTTGGTAAAATTATAATTGCGACAAAAGTATTTTATCTTCCGAAAAAATATTTAGCGACAGAGTTTTTACCAACAGTTTTGTGACAGGGAAATATATGTTGGTAAAACGTTTTACCAACAGATATGTATCCATTGGAAAAAGTGAAATATTTTGTAGTGTCTAGGATGGATATTGATGGAGTAGGGCCAAGTCGTGGCATTACCGTGGCACGACCGCGGTGTGACCACAACGTGATAGTGGAGTGAACGCGATGTGTTGGACCAGTCCAGCGACATTTGTGTGGTAGCATCTTCCATCCAGGAGCGAAGGGAGCAGGAGGAGGTGGGGCAACATTCTGGTCGTCACCCTGCCAGTAGAAATTGTGAATAGTCAGTCTCAACATTGATTACAAGACTCATGGAATACTATCACTGAGAACCACCACAGGATGTTGTCCTGGAGCAGGGCCAAATCACTTCATTATTGAGATGTGACCACGGCATGACCACGGTGTGACTGCGGCATGACTACGGCATGTTGGCCCAGCCCAGCGACATCCACGAGGCACCATCTTCTGGCTAGGAGCGAAGGGAGCGGGAGGAAGCAGGGAAACATTTTGGTCATTGCCCCTCCAACGGAAATAGTGATTAGTCAATCTCAACATTGATCACAAGACTCATGGAATACTATCACTATGAATTGTCGTGGGGTGTCGTCCTAGAGTAGGGACAAATCACGGTGTGACCGCAGAGTGACCGCGGTGTGTTGGCCCGGTCAAGAGACATCAGTGGGGCATCATCTTCCATCCAGGAGTGAAGGGAGTGGGAGGAGGCGGGGAAACATTCTTGTCGTCACCCCGCTGACAGAAATTATGATTAGTTAGTCTCAATATTGATCACAAGACTCATTGAATAATATCACTATGAACCACCGTGGGGTGTCATACTGAAGCAGGACCAAATCACGGCATTATCGCGGTGTGACGGCGGAGTGTTGGCCCGGTCCAGTGACATCTGTGGGGTAGAATCTTTCGGCTATGAGTGAAGGGAACGAGAGGAGGTGGGGCAACCTAACGACCTTTTCCCCGCCGGCAGATGATTGAATAGATCAACTATTTAATATGCTATTACAAGGTATCTCCAGAGAAGGTTGTAGAGAGAACCATAATGAAACAACATTTTAAGGGAAACAAAATGACGGAAAAGAATCATACACCCTACACAAACCATTTACAAATTCATTAACTTTTCCTAAATATGGAAATTTTATTTATAATATTCAAAGCATGAAAGGGAAAGTGTCAGGGTCAAGGGATATGCCTACTCGAGCAATGTCATTTGAGTTAATCAAGTATGATATGCCAATTTATATTGTTCAATGAAAATAAAAACTAACTAGCCACAAAACAATCACCAACAAGAGGCATATGAAATCCTCAATCCAAATCTAAACATGATACAAATAAATATCACTACTCTTTGGTTTAGAAGACAGTGAACCTCCGTTGGAGGGGTTTTATTATAAAATCATTGAATTTATTTATTACACAATTCATTTAATTATATTTCACAATTATTCTAAAACTCATTCAGCACAAATCAACTGCAATAATTTAAGCAACTAGATCAACATAACTACCTCTGTGAATTTTCACAGACAGCGCACCTCCGTTGGAGGGGTTTTATTATAAAAACATGACTTTATTTATCAAATGAAAAAATTATATTAAAAATCACTTATTAAAGATATGAAATTCAATATAATTAAGAATAATTTTGAGAGAATCTAAATTCAATTTTAAACATTCATGAATTAAATAGTCTAGAAGAGGGATCCTACCCAAGGTGGAACCAAACTATCCACTTCGGCTCTTGGAGCTTTCTAACAAAAAGTTGTTGCTCCCCCACTGGGTATATGCACCTTCACACACATGCAAGGACACCTAGCCCCTATGAACACACCCACATATCCATGATCATGTGCAAGGGGATCCTTGCACATATTCTTTTATGCATATACCAGTCTCCACTCACTTGCATATTCAAATATATATACTTGGACACACATATCCCAATACATGCATAATCACTTCCATTGTTGACTATACATGTAATAGGGGAACCCACATACATATACTTTCTTACCTATGTACTTGAAGGTGATTCCCCCTTAACTAGGCTACTCGAAACCAACGACTAGGGACCAAGACACTACACAAAGGACATTAGGAACATTAAAACACAGAAAGGATGCTACATATCCAGTGAGAAACCAACCAATGACATTAAAGACTTACCTTGATTGGGAGAACCAAATCCACCAAAACCAATATGAAATGATCCAACTCCCTACTAAAAACATAATATGGAGTCAAAAACACTGAAATACCCAATTACATGAGGTGTGTGACAAGTCATAACCAAATAATCTTACCTCGGATCAAAGCTGACAAACTGAATCAATTTGAACCTCATTTAACCCACTTCAAGGAATATAATTACCCTTTGTCCATAGAAAGAAGTAAAAGACCTAAATGGCCAATGCAATAAAGAAAATAAAATAAAAACTAAACTAAAACATAAGAGTCTTCAGTGACTATACACATCACCACCCAACATATAAGAACCACAATGCCCCATGGGTCAAATCATGTTCCAGCAAGCAAGGGGGAAATAGATCCATGTTTCCAAATGATATTAAAAAATATTAAATTCCTATTAATTAACAATTATTCTTCCATTTAAGGTTATATAATTAGTTTGGATCAAGTATCAGCTTAATTTGGTTTTGTTCAATAGAATTTTTTATCCCACCTGATAATAAAAGTTGACTAGAGGACACAATTTCTAATCAAATAGAATATATCATAACAAAAAATGGATCCACACATATGAAAAAGGTTGAACATGATAAGAAACATTGTTTGATCATATATTCTAATGAGATATAAAAGGATAAACAAAAAAATGAAAACCATTGAGAGTTCTCTAATTGCTCAAGTGAAAAGGCAATTTTCAAACAATAATAAACATGTGAAAGAAGAGAAAAAAAGAAATAATAGCATGGATTTTTAAAATAAAGGGTGTTAAATACATACCAATAACAACTCTTGGTATCATACAAAATCTTATTTGTTGCAACTTATATCAATCCATGATTTAGTGAAAGCAATCTGTTGTAAATATAAGGGAATATTTGGAGAAACCTAATCATGAAGAAATGGGGGAGTTAGAGATGGATTGTAATGGTTATTCAACCTTATCTAAGATTAAAGAAACCTATAGAGACTAACTACACCCCATGCCTCACCCCCCTTGCCCCACTACCCCACCCCTCTTGCCCCACTACCCCACCACCCTCCCAACTGCCCTACAGACCCCCTGTAGTCCACACCCCTTCCCACTACCCTGAAGACCTCCCCCCTCCAACCCGCCCCCTCCACCCACCCCCCTCCACCCGGCCCTGCAAACCTCCCCCTGCTATACAGACCGCCCCCTCCCCCCTCCCCCTGCCCTGCAGACATCCCCCTTCCCCTACCCCCTCCACCATTCCCCCCTCCACCCACCCCCTACCCCCTACACCTTCCCCCTACCCCCTCCACCCACCCCATGCATCTTACAAAAGGGCCTATATAATGTTTTTGTAATTTGGGGAGGGATCAAACATGTATGATTAATGGAACAATAAAAATATAAAATACATTTACCCAAATGATCACTTGATTTCATGTGAGGTGCTTAGAATATTCTGTGTTCACATCAGTTTGAGCATCAATTCAGGTTAAGAATCAATTATGGAGTGGTTTTTCTAAGGGTATCCATGAAGAGATGAAAATGACCACTTGATGTTCACTTCAAACTCCCTTTGGTTGTGCCAGCAACAACATGGCCTAGTTATTTATAATTCAAAGAAAGGGGAAGACATGAGGTGCATGAATTTTAATGTTAGAGAGAGCATCTGGCTATAAAAAAATTAATTCAAATTAAAACTTTATTTTATTATTTTCAAACAGCTTAGTTTACAATTCCTAGATAGAATAGAAGCATACAAAATTTCTATATTTGATGAAATTTGGAGGATCAACTCAGAAAAGATTCAATGACATCAACATATAATAATATCATTGTCCACAATATCAATTCTTCTTAGGGAAAATAAGTCCTCAATGCCAAAAAAATTGAAATTTATGATATAAAATCAGAACATGAACTAAACATTTTTGTTCTAAAAACCCAAATAGAGAAACCCTCTAAAAGATATATCTTTGAAGTGAGACCACCTCATCAATATCAATGAACAACATACTGGTTTCAGGAAAATTATGGTTCACTAATATGCAATTACAAATATAATGTCATATTTGAATTTTGATCATCAAAAATACAAAATGATAAAACGATGTTATATTTCATCTTAACACATACTTAAGTAAAAAAAACATTGGGATGTGGAATTTGTTCAAAAATATAATATACCATCAAGATCATCATATCATACCATTTGATGATGATCAGATTTTATTAAATATGAATTTATTTAGGTAACAACCATTATTTAACAACTTTAAACCTTGATATCCAACATAAACATTGTTCTAATCAATGCTTCAATGTCACAAGGCAGGTCATAGAGTATATTTTTAATTGAGTATAATCAATTGTTAGGAATGCAGTTGTTCAAAAAAGAAAAATCATGGAACTATAGTCAGATCTGGAATCTTATCTTGATAACATCAAGGGGTGAAGTTATAGTTCGAGAAACACCATCAGAAAAGGCTTCTGACGTCTCAACAATAAATGCATTGTTCAAATGGTTGGTCTTCTCCATATACTCAATAGATTCCAAAACCAATGGATCAGCATTCACCATTTCTAAATTTAATGTTACCATCATCTAAAACAATTTAAAAATACCAAGAAAGAGGAATGGAGATCAGGAAGGAGATATAACAATAATAAAGACAATAAATTGAATGAAAAAAATCATACAGTGTGAAAATTGGAGGATGAGTTGAGGGTCTCTTGGAGCGTCCTATAGTGTTGATGGAGGTAGGGTTACCTAATGCCTTTGATGGAAGCATTAGCAGAAACACATTGTATGTGATATATTTACCTAAATAGTCTCAGAAATGTCCATTATAGAGTGTACTAAATCACATCTTGGATAATAGTGACCTGGAGCCTACACATTAAATGTATTTTATAGAAACCTTCAAATTAAATGGGAAATGTCTAACATACAATTTAAACAGGAAGGTGGAAAACATAAAAAACATTGAAAACAAAGTAGAAACATAAACCTGGATGTTTTTTTATGCTTCCAACAATAGTATGATTTGATCTTCAATAGGTTCTTGAGGTGTTGTTCAGCTTTATTCCTACCTAGAAAACACAAGAAAAATGTTATTAAATATTAAAATAACTAAAGGAATTAATAGAAAAGAAAAGGGAAAATAATTTTTAGGTTTTAAACCCCAATCACGGGTTATTGTTAACCTGTCCATAGTTGGACAGTTCCAGCAGGTCAACCATAGTCCATTTGCGGGTGAGGTCATCAGAGTAGGAACCACCTAATCTTTTTTTATTGAGTGTTGATTGTAGTTCCACATGAACTTGAACTTTAGTGATGTCTATACGATGTCCATTAAGACTTATCAGTATCTCTTCCTGGTATGCACCCTCTTAGCATCAACCAGACTACTTAAGTGACAGTTCTTATACAATAATTAACCTGAACCAAAATGTTTAATGAGATGTAACACAAAAGTAGAGTCATGTATATAAGATTTCATAAAAAAATGTTAAATCCATGAATCATTGGTATAATATTATCCAAATAAGCATAATGAATGAAATATTTAATCATTAACCACAAGAAAATAGTAAAAATGAAATATGGAATATCAATGTTTTTAATCCAGATAATGGTATTTACATATTTATCAGGAATTTCAATATGGACAGACACATGAAATAATAATGAGAAAATACACCTCTCAACATTACAGTTGTAGTATGGTAATATGAAATGAAATAACATTCCAAAATGTTACCTTCGAGCAGTATGGTGCATTAAGAGTACATCGCCATAAGAGTACATTGTCAAATTGATTAGTCTTATGGATGGTAAAATTGACATCATTGATGTCACTTGCCATTTAGAATAGTAAGTAGTGTCCATATTTTACCTGCAATGGATGGTATGATTGAAGGCTTCTTGTATTTATATAGCCCATATATTACACTAAGATGCTAAGCATCATTTATCATTGATAACAGAATAAATAACATTTTATCCTGAACAAAAAATGAATTTAAATAAATCAAAAGAAGAATATAAATATAATGATTTAAATGAAAAGTATAAATAATATTTTTATGTTACAAAATTTTTTCATTTTTTTATGTCAAGTTTTTGTATAACAAAAACATTTAAGAATCTATAAATGAATTTATAAGAAATATTGAGATCCATATAGAAGTAAAACTCCATTATCTCGGTAATCCATAATTTCAAAAATGAAAATTAGCAATTCACATTGAACATTTTCCATAAATCTATTAAATTATAGGAACACTAAAACTAATTATCAAAATACGGACTTTCATATCCAACAATTTATGCCCCTATACACACAAAGATGATCTAGATATTGAACTGCACAAGACAACTAAGATTTTATAATTTCTAACAAAATAAGAAGATTGCATGAGCTTACATACAATGCAGTCAAAGAATACCAGGTAAAACATTAAAATGAACCATCACTTATCAATTAAAAAACGTGTTCTTCCATGTGATCGCATCTCCTGATGATCAAATGATTCAGAAAAGCATATATGGATTTAAACATTAAACCATAACGAAGAGTGGTAGAGCCCGTCAAAATCATCTAGGAGAAGCTTGACAACAGATCGGGGTGGCCGCTCCTGAAAAGGAAATAGATCTACAAACCAGTTGAGTAAGATAATCACAAAGGATGATGAAAAAACACAATAAATGCTTCCAAGATGTGACTTTTCCTTCACCAAATATCTTCAAACCTACTTAAACCTATTTGAAATCCAAAAAATTATTTAATATGTACATTAAACATCATAAAAATCCTAGGACTGCAATCCCACATACATTTTATTATAAATAATTCTTATATTCCCATCACATTGTATGGTTTCCTTATATGTTCAACATCATCTAACCAATAAGCCTTCAATTTCTACTCATACTCTACCCATGTCTTTTATAAATACAAGAGGAAGGGAGATCTAAACAACCATCACATGAAATTCAAATAATATTACAACCTTAAAATCAGAACATTGATGAAATAATGTGGTATAAAATACCTGTGTTGATTGGATGCCAGGAGGAGGGTGTCCGAGTGATAGGTCGTCGAATAGGAGGGCGTCGTGGTGAGAGAGGTCTCCGGGGAGGAGGGTGCTGCTGTGAGAGAGGTCATCGGGAGGAGGGTGCCGCGGTGAGAGAGTTCGTCAGAGAGGAGGGAGGCATGGTGGGGAGAGGTCGGGGAAGATAGGTCAGGAAGGAGAATTCATTGGGGAGGAGGGAGCTGTAGTGGAGAGAAAACGTTGGGGAGAAGAATTCATCGAGGTAGGAGGGCACCACTGTCAGGCAAGGTCGGGGAGGAGGCTGTCGCGGTCAGGCAAGGTCAGGGAGGAGGGCGTCGCGGTCAGGTGAGTTCGGGGAGGAGAACTCGTTGGGAGGAGAAGAAGCCAGGAGGAGAAGAAGTCGGGAAGGGCGTGAGATTAGCGAATTCGGGGACCCTGATACCTAATAGGAAAACACAAGGTATAGCCACAGTTATTAAATTAAACTGTGGAAATTAGAAAGATATAGCCAGAGACCAATAAAACCGTGGCTATAGGTTCATGCCTATAGCTTTAATTTCTAGTAGTGATCAAAAATATATAGAGGAGAGTGAAAAATATAACATACAAGTGGAGATGCTCCCACCATGAGCGGTTGGTGGGGTTTATCACCTACACACCACTACACACATAGTCCTTACATATGGGCCCAGTAGGGAACCTATCCCAACCTATTCATTATCTATGGTTCTTAAACACAATCCCAATCAAACTATAAGTTCACTATGCATAACCTAGCCTCTATGTGGGCTACTTGTCATAGGCCTTCCCATGGGGTCGACCCAATGTGTCCCCTAAGTGGTAGATGGATAACATGGGTGCCCCACTTAGCATCTCCCAAAATATTACATAAAAATATATATTAAAATTAAATAAATAAAAGATGACATGTACCAATAAAACATTAAATAAATTAACATTATTAAATACTGTAAAAAAAATTAATTAATAAAAATTTAAATTTGAATAGAAATATAAAAAATAAAAACATAAAATATTTTGATGTTTAAAAGGCATTTATTATTTACATAATAAAGTAATCATAAAATGATTATATGGTACATGATGCTTTTGAATTTAATTAAATATGAAGGTATAGTGATTATCAAAAAGTAGTTATATTATTTAAAATCAATTTTAAATAATAACAAACTCACCCTTTTTGTATATTAAAAGAATACATATTTTAATTTTTTTTTTAAAAATCTATCCCCCTTTATAAAATTTTTCATAAAGTATATTAAAATTAAAACAGGGTAAAATATTAACAATTTATTTTAAATAGTGTGATCTAATAATAATATAATCTGGGTGAATATTATTATCCAAATAGAAAAATTACCCAAAACCAAAAAAATATAATCTTTTTTCATGTTATGTTCAAACAAAATTATATTAAAAAATATTAATATATTCAATTAACACATAAAATTAAATTCTATGAATAGATAAAAAACAACAAGCATCCAAATTAAATGGAAAGTTACTTTTCATTATTGGTTAAAAAAACTCTCCTAGAGTAGAAGGAAAAAAATTATACTGAAAAATGATCAACAAAAAAATTATTTTCTGAATTAAATAAATTTTATAAAAAATTTAATATCTAAATCAAATCAAAATTATGAAAATATTTCAAATAATATTTATTAAAAAAAATAATAAAACATATAATATATTTCGAATAGGGTAAAAGAAATCCATATATAGGTTGTTGAAAAAAAAAATTCAAACACACTAAGGAATTTTATGTTTTCAAAAGGTAATTATTTAAAAAATTATTTAAAACATAAATAGATATTATATTATTTCAATTAATTAAAAATGGGTAACTCACCCTACATTCATGCATCTTTATAGATTGATAAATCAATAATTTTAAAAAACATTTTTGAAAAGTAAACATAAGGTATTCATAATAATAAATAAAATATTTACTATGTAAACCACAATAATTTTAGTTGGTAATGAAAAATAGATGGAAATTAATTCCCATACTTTGAATAAAAAAATGGTAATCTTAAATATATTAGATATCTTGTATTCTAGTATATCAATTTATAGTTTAGTATATTTAATGCATGCATGTTTTGAAAAATACTTATTTTGGCATGGTGTCTAGCTTTGGTCCAATAGGATTTTAGTGACATCATTTTGGTATAGATTATCTCAAAAATTCAACAGAATTCATAGAATTTATTTTTACAACCAAATCGTTATTAGAAAATTTATTTCTTGGTGAATCTAAAGAAAAATTTTGAGGTTAAAAAACATTAGTATTCCTAAAATTTTGAGTGAGCCTCACTGAGCATTAATGGGATGAATTACCATTTATTCTACATTTAAAGAAAGTTACACTACAAATAATTCCTTTTTCAACATCTAAAAAACCTATTTTATTCATTTTTGGTGTAATATTTTTGAAAACCATAAATTATCTTTTTACTATTTTGTTTTACCATTTATATCATTTTATCATGTTATTATTTACCTTTTACAAAAGTAGATAAGTCCACTTTAATATTATCAACATCATTTTTCAAAACCATATTCTCTTTTTTAATAGTTTCTATATCTGAATAAATCAAATCATTGGATATAGATGTTTTGTTTCATAATTTTTCATTTTCTTGCTTTAATTTATAATACTCATTTTCATGTTTAGTAAGATCATAAATAACTAAATTAAATATTCTATCCCACTATTTATCATTTACTACCAGAAAATATTTATGTTTTTTATTTACATCTTTCAGTTTCAAAATCTCATAATCACAATTCCTTTTATATTATTCATTTTGGGAAACAATGATATTCACATTTTCTCATTCACTTTTCATTTTTTCAATTTATTTAACTGAATTATTTTTTTTATTTTAAAATTATCTATATTTTTCAATAATTTTGTAACTATCATTCCTCAATTATTCATTTTCATTAATAAATTGGTTAACACTACAATTATTAGAATTAGTATCACAACTAGAATAAGAGTTTGTAACAATTTATTTTTTACATATTTTATTTTGATCAACATTTACAGGAGCTATCAACTGAGTAAAAAGTGAGTTATTTATCCCACACTATATTCCCATCAATGTAAGGTTTCATATTTCATTTTCACTTCCAGAGTCACTTCTATTTTAAAAATGTTTGAACAGTACCATCTTCCAAACATAGCTTCTTTTCTTTCCTACTTTTGTATTTATTGTTCTTTGAATTCTTCAATTTGGGGAAATCAGGTCTAATGTGACCTTCATTTCATCAATTATAATATGTTAGATATTAAACATCAATATTCTTCCTTGAATTAACTTTATTATATTCCCTTTCATTCTTCCATCAAAACAGTCTCCTTCCACCATTAATTTTTATAAATTCGAAAAGTTTATTAATAATGTGTGCCATCTTCTATATAATTTTATAGATATTAGAATAATACAACATAGAGGTTTTGATAACATTAGATTGAAATTAAATACCTTTTCCCTTCATAGATTCCTTATCAGTAATATTTTCCCCTCTAACTCATTCTATAATTGATTTATTATTATATCATCTAAATTATAATCCATAAATTTTTTACTCTCATAGGTATCCACCTTAAGTAAATTCCATCATTTTGGAGGATCTATCAAAACTATTTCCATTTGATTTTTTTCTATGACTTCTCTAATAACACTCATACAATTTTTTATACTTGTGAACTGATAAAACATTTTTTTTACAGATTCTTCATCTACTATCTTGAAGTCCTAATATTTTTATTGGATCATTCCTAGCTTGGATCTCTTGATATTTTAAATCCCATTGTGAGTCATTTGATGTATACTCCATTTTTCATGGGTTGTTTTAAAAGATGAAACATAAAAGTAAACACATATACTTATATCATAGTAAAAACTATTATAATCATTATAATTAAAAACAAATATTACCATTTCATTGCCTACAAGTGTCTCATGATCAACTTTTTGTAGATTAAATGTCTTATCCATGATAGTACAATGATCCAAATATAGTTGTTCCATGTAGAATTTTATTCCTTGTATCCAGTATCCATAGTCACTCTCATCAAAGAATGTGGGTTTCTACAGAATCCTTCTATTATTTTAATTTTCACTTAGAAACCTAAATGAAAACAATTATTTTATTCCTTATAATTTTAAATCTATGATACTAGGTTACTATAGAGTTGAAAATAAAAAATATGAAAACTAACCTATCAGAGAAAATGTTTTGATACCAATTTTTTGATATCTGAAACACATAGATACTGACCTACCTCTTCTACCATTTTTTTAATCAGTAGTGATGATAAATATGACAATTGGGGTTGAATTATATTTTTAAAAATTTAAAGACAAAAAATATCACAGTATATAAAATATAATTCTGTAGTGAGTGTAGATTTATTGAAACATAGTGCAGTATAAATAAAATGAAAGAACATTAGGATTTGTAGTGGTTCAGATCACAATGATCTGGGTCCACTCCTAAACCACCTCTAATCCTCAATGAGATTGGTACCCCCTAAGAACCTCACTATTAAATGTGTGAGAACCTTTTTATAGACAGTTCCATTTAATCAACATGAAGTCACAACCTATTATTTTATAGGAGACTAACCTAGTCAACTTAACTCACTGTTCATTGAGATTTACAACCCAATCTTCCTTTTAGGTAGTGGAATTACGAGGGGATGTTGGACATTATTTTTATTGGGAAAAATCATAAACAAGACTCAAAGGAATTATAGGTAGATGTAAAAAAAGAATACATGAATAAAAAATAATATACATAACTTAGAAGAAGATATGAAATTTTGAGGATGTCAAAGCTTGATGAAAATTGATCATATAGAAGGAATAAATGTTGAATTTGATGTCCTTTAGATATAACATTAAAAGTACATAAGTCAAGAAGTTCAAGAACAATTGAGAGTAGTAGGAATGTAAAAGTTGTATCAACATTTGTCTTATTGAATGATCTTCATAAGTATATATTTTTATTCCTTGAGGATATCTCCTAGATCATTAAAATAAAAAACCTCTAGGAGTGTCTATATTCAATATCTGAATTACAGTTGTAAGATAATGTCAATGAAATAATAAGACTATTACCTTAGTTTGTTAATGATGCACTAAAAAACATAGAACAAATAATATTTATAATTCTTTATTAAATATTAATATAAAATAATTAACATGTTAATCATAAATATTAAAAAAACTCACATTTATAAAATAATTTAAATAAGAATACAAAGAAAATAATTTTATAAAAATAGAGCATCAAATTCATTCCATTGTATAAGAAAATGTGTGAATAAAATAATTCTACAATTATTTTTTACAATCTATTACAATTATATTTCAACATAAAACAATAAAACAATGAGCAATGTAATTATTTTGGTAACAGTAGTTAGAAATAAGAAATTAATGATTTAGAAACAAATAATTTACTATTGGTGGATTAAAACCTGGCGGTAGACTGACCTGCTATTAGTATCAAATATTTTCCAAATATAGAGAAAGGGAAGAAATATGATACCACTGAAATGATCTATCATTATATGTCTAATGGTAGGAAAATAAGGAATGGAATCTTATTCCTCTACTACTATAATGATCCACCATTGTAAAAGAAGCATAGAATAATAAAATATATCCAATATTTTTTTTTCAAATCATAGAGAAAACAAAGGATTATGGAAATACAAAAAAACATGATACTATTGGATTTCTAATTATAGTATATGGTCAACTATTGGAGAAGTATATTGGGTGAAAAAAACTAACCCTTAGAGATTTCCAATTATGGAAAAAGAAATAACACCTGAATAAGATGCTTCCATAATATTGCAACGTTGAGTTTAAAAAATACAAATTAATGAGAAGAAGGAAGTATCAAACCTGAAAAATAGATAATTTATAAATCACTATTTTCAAGAACAAAATAAAAATAAACTTCTATTGAACCTAGTGAGACGGAGTGAACCACGTAAAAAAGGTTCTGTGAGAAGAAAAATGGGGTACTTCCATGCTATTGTTGTAAAAACATGAATGTGATACAATTATAAATCCAATTGTTGAAAAACTATATATATTATTTTTGGATTACAATGGTATAAAAATAGACATTCTTACTTTGGGGTATAATGGTAGAAAAATAGTGAAGATACTATTGGATAATTTCTAACAGTGCTTCCATTGGTGTGAACTACTACTGACCCAGTAGTGTTTCCATTGAGGAATGGAGATTCCCTTGAAGAAAAAGATCATCCATTGATAATGAAGAATGGTAATATACTGTCAATTTAGGAAGAACCAGATGAAACTATGGATGGTCTAAGAGGAAGAATATGATGTTGAGATACTATTTATACTCAAATGGATATGTGAAAAGAATATGTTATGACCATGATAGAAAAATCCACAATATTGATGAATCATGGAGAATATTTAGAGAAATTGTGTTGATTACTGGTAAAATAGAGAATTATTGTATGGTTGAGGAATAATACTAAAGTTTAAAGAAAGAGAAAACATGTGGTATTTCAAATAAGAACATGTGGGAGATCGAATGGATCACACAGATTCAATCGGATGGTCGAGCACTATTTAAACTTTTAAAGGATGAATAGTGAACATAAATCATTATCCCACATCAAAAAAAGTAGCGTAGACCATGTAGTATTACATAAAAGGGATCTCTCTCCCACCTTGAGGTGTTAGTGGGGTTAAGCACCTGCCCCACTCTACACACACAAGCCTTACATGTGGGCCCATCAGTTGACTAATCATACCCTATGTGCAATCCACGGGCCTGGTTGATATCTGAGTACACTATTAACAACCAAACCTCAAAGTGGGCTAATTTTGGTGGGCCTTCCCATGGTGTTGACCTAATGGACCCCCCAAGTGTCTAAGGGCTAGCCTAGGTTCCCCACATAAGACAGACCATAATATTACTTAATCAACATATTGAACTTAAATAATTAAAATATCAAAAGTAACATTAATTCTTTGAATCAATTAACAATATCAAATATTTTATACAAAAAATTATTAATTAATATAGTTAAAAATCTAACAAAAAAATAAAAACTAAAAACATTAAAATTGTCAGTGTTTATAAGGAATTTACTGTTGATAAAAAAATAAAAAACTAAAAATGATTATATGTTACATAGTAATTTTGAATTTAATTAAATGTGAGAATATAATAATTTATCCAAAATATAAAATTATTGAAGTACTTAAAAATCAAATACTAAATAAATCTACCTTTTTAAACTACAAAAAAACATTTATTAAATATACAAAAAAATATCACACTTTTTAAAAAAATTCAAAAATTAAAATAGACTAAAAACATAGTAAAATATTAACAAGATAATCAAAATAGTATGATATGGAAATAATTTAATCATATTGAATGGTATTATAAAAATGAATCAATTACACAAAACAAAAAAAAATTATCCTTTTACATGATATGCCCTAACACTAGCATATTACAAAATATTGTTACATTCAAAGACCAAATAAACCTAAATTACATGAATAGATAAGTAAAACAATATGATTCAAAAGGAAATGAAATATTTATTTTCATTAAATGTTTTAAAAAAACTCTCATTGAGTTTAATAAAAACAATTATATTAAAAACATATCAATAAAAAATCATTGTCAAAATAAAATAAATTTTAAAATAAATTGATTATTTAAATAAATTAAGAATTCCAAATGGATATCAACTAAAAATTATGAAAACATAAATTATAAAACATATAAGTTATTTATAATTTTTTAATATATGTTCCTAGATCAGTTGTTGAAAAATTATTTTAAACAAACTAAAGAATTTTAAGCATCCATAATATAATTATATAGACACTTATATAAAACTTACATCGTTGGTAAATTATTTAAATTAACAAAAAATAGGTAAATCCCTCTGAATTCATGGATCATTAAAGATAGATAAAACCATACTATAAAAACTCTTTATAAGAAAGTAAAAATAATTTCAACATAATTATAACATAAATTTTAACTATGTAAACTGTAAAATTTTTAATAGATATAGTAAAAACATATAGAAGTAAATGAACATGAATTTAGTAAAAATAATTATTATAAGGATATTATATGTCTTGTATGAAATCATATAAAAATATATTATAGTATATACTATGCATGATGGTTTTAAAAAAAATACTTATCTAGGCATGGTGACCAGCTTAGATACAATGGGATTTTAGTAACATACTTTTGGTACCCATGTTATCATAAATTCACTAGAATTCATATAAGGACTTCTGACCACAAAAAAATATTTTAAACGTTTTTTTAAATGAATATGAATACAAATTATTAGAGAAAACGTTTCTAGTAAAACAATACGATTGAGTGAATCTCATTGACAATTAATTGTCATAATTCCATTTTATTATATATTTAAAGCATGATATAATAGAAATAATTCCTTTTGGACTTCTAAAAAAATTATTATTATTCATATTTGGTGTAAAAGTTTTATAACCAAAACCATTCTTGTTACTATTTGGTTTTACCATTGTCATCATTTTATCATATTGTTCGTTAGAATTTAAAAAAGTTGATAAATCAAAATTACGATTAAAAACCTCATCTTCCAAATCCATATTCTATTTCTGAATAGTTTCAAAATAAATATAACTCATTCCATTAGATCTATAAGTTGTGTTTCGTAATTTTTTGTTTTCATGGTTTACGTTCTAATACTCATTTTCTAGTTTAGTTAGAGAATCCACAACTAAATTAAATTTTCTATTCTCTTCTTTATCATTTAATTCCATAAAATATTTATGTCTTTTAGTTTCATATTTTAGTTTCAAAATTTCATAATCAAAATTCCTTTTATATTCCACATTCTGGGAAACAACAATATTCAAATTTTAACATTCCCTTTTATATTGTTTATTTTATTTGAATAACATCTTGTTTTTTCATTTAAATTAACAATATTTTTCAATCACTTTGAAACTACCATTACTTAATTCATCATTTTAATTAAGAAAATTTTATCTCTGTAATTCTATGAATCATGATCAAAAATTCTATCTGAATCAATATCCTTCACAACTTTAAATATTGAATTATTATAATCATTTTTGGAATAATCAGATAAATAAAAATTGAATCATTTACCACACACTGTATACCCATCATAGCAAGGTTACCTATTTTCTTTTCAATTCCAATGTCACTGATTGAATTTGAACTTTCTATGCAGTCTCATCCTCTAAATAGGGCTTGATTTTCATTTCCATTTTTTCCTTTATAATTCTTTAAATTTATGATTTTAGGGAAATCATCTCTTATTTGACCTATATTTCTTCTTTCATAATAGGTTATAATGAAAAAATCAATACTCTCACATGAATTTCATTTTTTAATACTTTTCATTCTACCTTCCAATCTATCTATTTCCACCATTGTTTTTCATTAACTAGAAAACCATATTTCGGAAGAGACGTATATCATTATAACTTTCTAGGAACACAGAATCATAGGTATTAGATGTATCGATAGGATTTTATTTAAAAGAAATAACATTTCCCATTATAGATTCCTCACCGTCAATATTTTTCACCTCTTACTCATATTATAACAGAGTGCCTATTAGTTAATCTATTTAATAAAACTTAAAATTATTACTCACATTGATGGACACCTTATTTTTTTCCATCATTTCGGTAGATATCTTAGAAAACTTTCTACTTGACTTGTGTTGTTCAATACTTCTACAAGACCATTCAAAATATTGGTTATACATGTGAACAGATGGAATATCTAGTTTACAGATTCTTCATCTCCCATATTGATGTCCAAGTATTCTTCATGGAGAATTATTAGCTTCGTTATCTCAATCTTTTCAATCACTTTAAGTATCATCCATATATCATTGGTTGTCTTACAAGATGAAACATGGATATACACACTTCTAATTATTGAAGAGTACAAAATATTTTTAACATTATAATTCAAA
Source organism: Viscum album (assembly GCA_963277665.1). Lineage (NCBI taxonomy): Eukaryota > Viridiplantae > Streptophyta > Magnoliopsida > Santalales > Viscaceae > Viscum > Viscum album. Next base: position 2,092,338,533 of record OY728120.1, read on the forward strand.
ACATATTTTACCCTATCGTTACCTACCAGTGTCTCAGGATAAGCTTTTTGTAGCTCGTGTATATTATCTAGGATATTACAGTTATTAAAAAAAATTCATGTGGGGTTCCATTCTGTCTTTATAGATTACATTTTCACTCCAATCAAATAATGGTGGTTTCTATGGAATCCATAAGTAATTATCATTGACATCTACTATCTTAAAAGAAATATTTTATTTTTTTCTATAGATAGTTAAGTATAGGATATCAGGTTAGCACAAAAATTAAACTATGGAACAGAAAAACAAACCTATCAGTGAAAAGTTTTTGATACAAATTGTTTTATATGATAACCATAGAATCTTGTACCAGTTGTTGTATTATTAGTTATGGAGAATATGACTACATGTGAATAGTCATTTTAAAATTTATAAGACAAAAAAATAGTTTATATAACATACAAGTTTGTAGAGACGTGTTTAAAAAAAATACAACAAAAATAAAATTAATTAACATTATAATTTATAGTGGATTAGAGAATAGAGATCCTAGTCCACTCCTCAATGTCTTTTACCCCTTGATTATATTGTTACCCACTAATAACCTCACTTTTAAATATGTGATAACCTTTTTATAGAATATGCATCTAAAACAACCTAAAGGAACAACCTAGTCTATTATAAGAGATTAGTCTAGACTTCTTGCCTTACATTTTATCATGAGTCACATCCCATGATTCCTTTTAGGTGGTGTAATAACCAATCAATGTTGGAATTGATTTTGATTGGGAAAAGTATAAGCCAAACTCAATGAAATTACAAACTGAATAAAAAATAATACATGAATAAAAACTAACACATAAAAGTTATAAGAAGATCATTAATGTAAAATATGTTGAATCTCAATAATCGTTCATCAATTGGAAGAATCAAATGTCGATGTCTAAGAACTCTGCTAATCACACCCAGAGTACATAAGTTATCGAAGTTCACGAACAAATTGACAGAACCAAGAATGTCAATGCTGTATCACCAGTTGTCTTGTTGAATGATCTCCACTCGTATATTTTTTTATAACTTAAAAATATATCATTCATCATTAAAATAAATATCCTCTAGGAGTGTTTCTATCTATGATATCTTCATGAAACTTATTATAGAATAATAATGAAATAATATGATTGTTAAATTTCTTTAATAAACCCTCATTTAAAAAATAGAACAAATTTTATTTATAATTCTTCATTAAATATTAATATTAAATAATTAATATGATAATTGTAACCATTGAATAAAATTCACAATTATAAAATAATTGAAAAAAAATGTAAACTTCTAGAATATAAATACAGTAGAATGTTGTAAAAATAGGGCACCAAATGAATTTCATTCAACAAGAAAATGTGAGCATAAAATAATGACACAATTATTTTTTTAAACTGTTACAATTATATTACAATATTAAATAATGATAAATTTAACAAAGTAATCATTTTAATATCAATAGTTGGAAATAAGAAATAAAAATTTTATAAAAAAACATTAACAAGAGGTGGATTAAAATCTATAGTGTTATATTGACCTTCCTTCGGTGTCTAGCGGTGGAAAAAAGTAGAACGATGGTAGAAATATGATACTATTTAAATTAGCTATAATATTATGTCCAACGATATAAAAATAGAGAATGGTGGCTTATTTTGGTATGGATGGCAATGATCTTCAATTTTACAATAAGAATATATTCACAAAATAAAAAAAATTCCAACCATAGAGAAAAAAAGGCTCATGTAAATAAAATAAAAACATTCTACCATCGCATGTCCAATGGTGGAAAATGATATATCATTGTAGATGGAAAATTATGGAAAAATATCTCCCATTGGTGATTTCCAATGGTTGAAAAAAGATACAAAACCAAAAGAAGTTGATGCCAGGCTCGTAAAAGGATTACCGTAAAAAATGAAAACCAATGAGAAGAATGAAATAGAAAACATGAACAACATATAAAGGATAAACTACTATTTTTAGGAAAAAAAGAAGAAGACACATATAGAGCACCCAATGTGAAGAAGTTTAATAAATAAAAAAGGTACACTAAGAAGAAAAATTGAGTACTTCCATGATAATACTATAAAATCATGAAGATTATACCACTAGAAATCCAACAATAGTAAAATATTGATAATACCATTGGATTCCAAAGTTAGAAAAATAGTGGTCCTACTATTCTTGTCCAAATGTTGAAAAATAGAAGAAGATACCATTGGATAACATCCAATGGTTATTCTGTTGTTGTTAATTATCAATGACCCAACAATTCACTTGTTGATGTCTAGTCGTTTCATATATGAAAAATTCAAACCATTAATTGTGAATAAATGTGTACTGCTATCAACATAGGAAAAACTAGATGAACTAATGGATGGGTGAAGAAGAAAAAGATGTATAAGATCTATAGTTGATAATAAATTGAAGATGTGAAAATATGATATCGATAAAAATAGAAAAAAATATGAAATTTGAAAAATTTTGGTGATTCTTTAGAGAAATTATGATGAATAATGCAAAAATAGAGAATTATATGATGATCGAGAAAGAAGACTGGATTTTAAAGGAGGAAAATGTGGGTGGGTTAAAATCAGAATGCATGGGAGATCGCATGGACAGTGAAAATTCAATCTATTGGATGAGAATTATCCAAAGATTTAATTGATGAAAAGTGAACATATTTCACTATCCCACATTGAAAATGATTAGTAATGAGAGAGTTGTATAACATACAAGCAGTGCCCTCCCACCTCAAGCTATTAGTGGGGTTCAACATGTGCACCACTCTAGTGACACACATGATCCTTACACATGAGCCCAGTTAGAGACCAAGACTATCTTATGTGCAATCCCTTATCCTTATGCATAGTCCCATTGAATCTCTAAGTGCACTATTCATGAACCATCCTACAAATGGGCGGCCTATAGTGTGCCTTCTAATGGGGCTGACCTAATGTTCCACTAAGTGGTTGACATCTAGCCTAGGTTCCCCAACTAGGATTGCGTATAATTTTTGTTAAAAAATATATATGAATCATAAATAATTAAAACATAACAAGAATCATTAAAACATTAAAAAAATTAACATTATAAAATCTTATAAAAAATATTAACGAATACAATTTTAAATATATTTGGAAATATAAAAACTACAAATAGTAAACATTTAAAAGATTAAAAGGAATTTAATTTTTACAAAAAATATTAATCATTAAATAATTACTTTTTACATAATAATTTTTAATTTAATTAAATTTTAATAGATATTAATTTATAAAAACGAATAAAACAATCAATGTATTTAAAAAAATCAAATAATAATTGGTTGTTTTTAAAATCTTCAAGGTTCCATCAATATGATCTCAAATGATCCTCAACCCAAGAATCTTTTCCACCTCACCAAGAACCTTTATTTCAAATTATTTTGAAAATCTCATCCACAACTCATTGATCCTTTTAGCATTTTCCACTTTAATGAGAATTTTATCCACATAAAATAATGGTACGATATAATAAGTGAAAAATAATTTGAAATATTGATATTGATCTATGTTGAATCTCTTGTAAACATTATTTCCTATTAATTCATTGAATATTTCACTCCACTACCTAGGATAATACTTTATCCCATATAAATTTCTATTTAGATTTAAGACAAAATATAAATTTTAGACCCAATTAAACATTATTATTATACCATGTAGGTATTTTTCTACAAGTATCTTTGATGTAAGTTAGTATTAATGTCCATTTACTACAATTATAATCCGTCTACATCTATTATTATCAACATAACAATGATTTTGGTTACATTAATAACAAGAGAATACATTTTAGTGTAGTCCACACCATACATTTATTAAAATCCCTTTACAACCAATAATTCCATATAAATTATATTTTCGTCATGTTATCCCTTAGTAAGATATACCCAATTTTTGTAAAATGACTTATTTTATTTTGGTAAAGTATCAGGTTCTCCCATATTATTATCATTCAATACTAAAATTTCATCATTTCTTTCCATATCCCACCTTTGTGAAGAATTTATCTTCAATGCTTTTTCATAATACTCTGGTTCTTCGTCATCATCCAAAGAGAAATAACGAAGAAAAGATTCATACCTTTATATGAACCTATGTACCCTTGATGAACTCGAAAGAGGTATCTCTATACTTGGGTTCCCTATATGATAATATGTCTACACGATCTATTATTTGAGATAACATCAATCACAAACCTCTCACAAAACAATGGTTCATTTTTTACATCTATCAAATACAAATACATTTCTATCCTTATAAATAACATGTTCAAAAAATATTACATTTCTATTCTGAATATTCTTTCCATTTACATGATCGTAAAAGTGGTAAATTAATAATTCATTTCCTTATCTAATGAAAAACAATTTCGAACATGGAATTTAAATTATCCCTAGAAACTAATTCAATGTTAAAATACATTATACCAAAAAAAATGATTCATGTTTTAAATATTTACTTTTTTTATCCATACTTCATTGGGAATTTATTTTCATAATAGTATTGATAGACCACAATTTATTAGGTATGAAACCATGTTAATTTTGTTATCCCAAAAAACATTTGCAAACTAGTATGTAGCCTCATAATCTTATAATACTCAATAAATGTTCTATCTATATGCTCTCCTATTCCATTTTGATTAGATGTCAAAGGGAATATCTTCTCCATATGAATTTTATTTTTCACATGAGAATATATGAGCTTCAAATTGTCGTACTACCCACCATTTTTGAATCACAAACACTTTACCTTTATCCCAATTACATTCTCTCCAAGACAATTCCAATTATAAAATTTAAGAAAAATGAATGATTTAGAAAAACCCATCCATTTTGAGTTGAGTCATTAATGAATGTCACATAATAATGTAATCCACCAACGGAATGTAGTGGAATAGGTCCTCAAAAATTAAAATGTATAACTTCCAATTTTTCTACATTTTTTATCTTTTATCCATTGTAATAGAAACCATTTTATTATTTCCAATAATAAAACCCTCATTGAACCCAATTTCAACTAATTATTTATTTTATATCATTAAATTTGACATAAAAACCATAATTTTCATCTCACTCATCTGTTTAAATCTGTAATATCAAGTTTTTAGTCTATTTTTTAATTCAATGAAGTCATAATATGATAAGAATCATCATTTATGAAAATTATTTGATACCACCCTCCACATGATATAACCCTATAACCTTTTTATATTTTCTAGGATCCCCTCACAAATGTGATGTATTATCATTTTTTATCAAGATATCAAATGGATATTAAATTTTTTCAATTTATAGAAATATATCTAACATTATTAAACATATATAAATTTATATTTTGGGTTTTAATTTTTACATAATATTTCTTTTGAAAATATTAATAGGTTCATTATCAATGAGATGTACCTTCCCAAAATTTCATAGCACAAAATTTCATATAAATTAACTCTCTAGGATTGAATGAGAAGAATAATTGAAGTCTAATATTCAAGGCACCATGGGATTTCCAATAATGAGATCCAATGAATCATGAATAATTTTTGAATTTATATTCACCATATCACAACTTTATTCCATTTATATCACCATTTATTCCACTACATGTCCATTTTTTCCCAAAACTCTATCATGTCAGACCTTCTCCTTTGGGTTACTTCCATATTCATTTTCTTAAATTTAATCTGCCTATGGATTATCCATGATCTAATTAATCACCCATACCTTCAATATTAATTTACTTTCATGAAAATTTTATGGATTCTATTTTGTGAATATATTTAATAAGGATTAAATCATAAAAATTATTTAATTTCAATTTATTTGTTCCATGGGAACTACTCACCATTGTTATTATTACATCTTGGCTTTACCTTAATGATTATATGAGTATAAACACATTGATTTAATCCATGAAATCATTTTTTAAAAAAATCAACTAGGTTTAAATAATATTAAACTCATTAAAATTATCATGGATTAACTTACCTACACCCATATTAAGGTTTAATAGTTTATAAACGAGGAACACCATGTTTAATGTAGAAGGATTAACAAATATATTTGAAAAATCCATCATCATACCCATATTTACAATCCATTCCTTGGTATTGAGGGTAAAAATTATCACCAATACTAGTAATATAATGACCATGGCCTATTTATATAATAATTCCCATGATAAATCTTGCATTATTGTTGCCCCCCACCATCAGGGATTCGTTCATCATATTTTGATACATATAATATTCAATTACCACCACCTATAATCCAAAATTATTTCCCTCAAATTATAAAATATTAAATTTTCATTAATTTTATAACATTTTGTAGCAATATATTTCTAATCCTAAACCTAAAATCAGGATACAATACTACATATTGTCGAAATTAGGGTATAATTAATAAAAATGGAATGAAAAATTGGACATAATGATTTACATGGTTTCAGTAGAATAACCTATATCCATGAAGGGGAGAAATGATTAATTATTTTTTTGGGTATACATATAAGTATTTTATTATATTTGATCTAAACATGCAATTCAAGCATATAAGTACCTTTTTTATGACAAAAAAATAGAATGTAATACATTTATGAGATGAAACTACATTTCATATGAAACAAATTTTCCGATCCTATGTCCCTATATAATTGTAAAATAATTGACCTCTACATGTAAAATAATGTGAAATGTAATGGATTATATAAAAATAATTATTCATTTGCACTTTTATTTGAGAATTTTGATTTTTTATTGCTGTATATTTTACCTCTGAGTGAAAAAGATAAGTGTGGGGGTTTAATGATACACAATTTTTTTCAATTTTTTTACAATTAAATGAAAATAATGCAACTATTTTTATAATGTAGTGGGAAATATTATATTTTCATTATATTTGTATTTTTTTGAATTTGAAAACAACCTAATATCATGTGTTAAAAGAATAAATCGTTTTTTATGAAATTATCATGATTGTACCATTGATTTATGTGTTTTAGTGTTTATGTAATAAAGGTAAACAATTCAAAATAATGGACTGATTAAAAAATGGATGTTAAAGTGTTGTGTATTTCCCAACCAACAATAAAAAAATATAACTAGTCAAGAAAAAATTCTTAGGGAACACACCCTTTTTGGATTTTTATAATCCCTAATCACTAACTGTGCCACACCCTGATTGATTAAAAACACCATGATTTTTGTATATCCATTTTTCTTATAGAAAAATCCACTTTTCTCTACACATTTTCCAACTACAATGACATACAGTACTTTCATTGATGAACAGGGAAAAGGATTGGGTTTTTTTCATTTTGGTTAATGGTTGATTTAAATTTTTTAAAAATGTATCAAGAAGGAGATATTATTGGACATCCACTAGAACTATTAATATATATTTTATGATTGGTATCATTTTTGAGAAAAATAGTGGGATAAATTCATCTTAAATGGGAGCACTAAATTATTGTGGGTTATAGTAAGAAACTACTAGAATATCGATGGAGGGCCACCAGAAATCTAGTGGGTTAGTTTGTGGGAGTTTCCCACTACATATTCTATTATGATTCTAATGGAATAACTAGAATTCCAATAAGACCCATCAAAGTTATGGTGTCCCCTAAACCCGTTTTCTATGAATTAGAGTAAAATGGTACCTTTATTAAATTTTTAATATGAACTTTGCATGATGTTTCCTCCTCTAGTAGGTCTTATGAACAGAGGAGTCACCCTTTTCTCCCACCCTTTCTCCCATGTTTCCCTCTTGATCGAGGTGGTTTTGATCCATCACATTGTATGGATACAAAGTAACTCTTCCCATTTTACTATCCTTTATTCTTATCCATATTCATCTATTTATTTTCATGTTGTTGGACAGGTATTTGAGATATGAATCAATTTTATCATTGTGGAATAACTTTTTAAACTTTTATTTTTCGTGTTTAGTATATTAATGAGGCTTAGTAAGGTAATATTATCATTGTTATACAATATTTACATTTTAGTATTTTTTTATGGGGATTAATTTTAGGGTTTTTTATTTATGAGTAAATTTAGGTTCAATTTTTATGTTATAAATTGGGTTTTTCTAAGACTTAGTTTCATGTGATCCACACCCAAATTCTGAATGTTTTATAATCATTACAGTTCTCAATTCATTTGGCATTAAATATGAAAATTGGTGTTTTAGATTAAATATTCATTCATCTTTGATTTATAAGTATTTATTGATTATAAGGTTTTCATATGATAGAATGTGGATTTTAGGATCTTGGATTAAATATTCAGTCAAATGAATATGGTAAGTGTCCCTTACACATTATTTATAATGATTTATTAGTTTGTCTTCTTGAGTATATATATAATACAAATCTCTTTATTATTATTATCGACATCATGAATTTATGAAATTGAATTTGTCTATGAATTTGATAGGCTTAGACTGACCTAATAGTCAACAATGATCAAATATACTTCTAAACAATTCATCAGTGATTCATTGATTGAATAAATGTGGGTAGCCCATTTTTGTGTCATATGGTGGTGTGAGTTTATTTCAAAAGTAATAAGAATATTTCCTTTATAGTGTTTTAAAATGTTTTCATATTTAAATATTTTATCTATATTAATGTGGTTTTTTTTTATAAAAAATGGAATTTTTAAGGAACTAGTTTGGAATGGTATTTCAAGGCGATAAAAGTAATTTTATGTGTTGGTTCTGAAATGTTATCTCAACATAAAAGAGATATGTTTTCTAAGGAGGTTTTTCTCTGGGATTTTAGCCTTGTTCATAGTGTGGTTAAATCACAAATATATAATTTATTTTTTAATTTAAAATGAAATATTGGTCTCATAATTTTAATGTAAATAATGAAATATTTTTTTGATAAATGATTTTGTATAGTTTACCATGTGAGGGTGATTCCCTATTTCAAAAGTCAGTATTATTATCTATGCATTAGTATTTATAGTAACTTTTAATTTTATCTCCTAATACTTTTGATGCATTTGATCAGTAAAACAATAAGGTAAACAATCCCTTGGGTGATGGCTTTGTTGGATTAGGTTTAGATACAAAGTAGGATTCCTTTAATATGTGTTAATTGAAAACTAGTTATGACCATCATAAGGTGTTGAGGGATGGTGGGGAGTTCAATATTTTTCTATGTGTAGGGATTTACCATCTTTATTATTATTTTTCTTACTTATTTCTTATAATAGTACCTTATTTATTGGGCCTTAATTTTTGAGGTGGGGGATAATACATTGATGTTTTGATTGATAATTATGTAAACATTCATGGGAGGTGGTTCTAGTTCCATGAAGATCCTTAGTATAAATCTAGTGATTGGATTAGGATAGCATAGTATACCTTTGTATTTTAATGATTGTATGAGAGTGTGTTCTTCTGGAGTGGTGTTTTCTTAGGCCAATGTGACATATAATTATTCAGAACATAACTGATAAGGTAGTGAGACTCACATGATATAACTCTTGATTTGGATATGAACCTCTAGAAGTGATGTCAATGAAACCCATGGAATTTTAGATTTTATTTTGACAATAATGAATTCTTTTATTTGTGAGGTTACATGAGAATATGATATTCCCAGTTGACATCGAAGCCTCTTTAAGAAATTCTTAACTCATTTAGTGACTGGTCATAGTGAAACATGAGATTTCGATATTGTATAGAAGGGTTATTATATTGATGTAAGTGAAAGTATCAATATGAATGGGGTTTTCTTACATCAGGATTCACTATTTTAAGACTATGTCCATAGAATTTTTTTTTGATGTGGATGATATTGATATGGGATCCAATGGATCATCATATATACTCATGGTTTCATTATTCAATAGTGAGTTCTATATCTTATAATGATTTTCTATATATGGGATAGAGTCTGATGTATTTTATGGATAATTTATTAGATATCTCAATTGTGGGCCAATAAGATAAAATGGGGCCACAAATGAGCACTAAGATATTATTTCATATATCATCAATAATTATTTTTCCCATTTTTTATCATGGGATTGTGATTTAGTTGATATATATTTATTTGATTCATCTTTGACTAACCTATTTGGTTTGAATTTTTTTTATCATATTTTACTAATAGTGGGGCCTTTTTATTGTTAATTGTTGTATGTCTTGACATAATAATTGTTTCCCATTAATTTTTTGTTTTGGTTATTGGAGGCGAGATGACATATGGGTAATGTAGGACTCTGATGAGAGTGTTTTTAATGATATAATTAGGCTTATTTGGTATTACATATAATGATATGGAATAAATTTTGGGTTATAGCTCATTGGGTCATGCAGATATGTATTTTAAAGATTATAAGCATAAGGAACTGAAGATGGGAGATATAATTAGTAAATTCTATGGGGTTAATTATTCTTCTATATAATATTGCACAAAAGTATGGAATGTATGATCATTCATGTATTATCATTAGGTGTATTGATTAAAAATCATCATAGGAATTCATACCACACAAATATATACATGCATCCAATTTATCACTAGTAGTCAATGTGTCAGGGTGGGTGGGAGGATCCTACTAGGTCATTGGACTCACTCGTTACCCACATAAATGGCATGGGTTTCAACGTACATCAGGGGATGTTCATGTTTTATTTCAATCATATGTATCATTAGTGAGATGAACTATATGGGTCATGATGAGTATTGCATTGCAGGTTGAATTTTTAGTTGGAGTTGATCAGAAGGCCAGTGTACTTTTACCTTTTCTATTACATTTGTTATTTATTTCCTAGTTTTCCAACTATTTATTTGTTATAAAATTTTATGTATATATTTTAATTTTTGATCTTTTTATTGATGTATTATATAGTGTTTTGTACACATTTTACATTCCATACTGTCTAACACCCACTTGAAGCCATGTTTTATGCCTAAAAGGTTTTGAGTTTTTATTATATAGATGGGTGATGAAATGTTATTAGTGTATTCCGGTAGGTACCTATGCCTTTTTTAAGGTAATAGTCTCCCTATTATGGTTTTATTCCATTTTTAATGTTCAATGTTGTCTGGAACACTAGAATGGGGATGCATTCTAGAGTTAAAATATCATACCAGGTTTGTTCATTATTCAAGTGATTTGATTTAGGATGTTACAAGTGGAATTATAGAAAGTGTATGGCTAGAAAGGAGTGATATTGAGTTAGGGATAGGATTTAAGAACATGGGTTGTTGGCCCAGTGCTTTCCTAGGTAGCATGTTTTTTGTTGAAACCTATGTTACCATCGGATGTGCTATGTTGGGAGTATGTAATCTAGATTGAGTTCCATTTTTTTACTTATATGGTGGGATTAACTAGGAATGACTCATAGTGCTTTTATTATAGTTAGTTTTATCATCCATTCATCATGAAACTTCTAGGATTTGGGAATGATACACATACCTAATAGTACAGTTGTTTAAAAGTCAACATTATCATGATCCATTAATAATTGAAGCAATTTATAATTTAGTTCACATTTCTTCTAATATATTATAAAGGGTGATTATATTCAAATGAATCAAAGGGGTTTATTTCTGATTTTATTACATGAATGTGTTTATTCAACCCCCATAGGGTAATTGCTATATATATATATTTGGTTTTTAAAAAAAATTCATAAGAAAACTCATTATGTTCTATAATGAATAAGTAAAATTTGTATTATATATAGATTTCAATTAAAATTAATTATGGATCTAGTTGTTTTTATAATTTCTAGTATTTTTTTGCTGATATTCAAATTTATGAAAATGTTTTTGAAATTAGATTTCAAAATTTGATTTTGACAACATAAGTTGATTTGAGGAAATATTAATAAGGCTATATATTTTTTATATTTTCATTTTGATAGAAAAACCCTTGGATGAAAAAAGATTTTTATTAAATATTAGATGATTTTTTCTATATGTAATGATATTTTGGATTGATTTTAAAAATAATAAAACATTAATATAGGACTTGAATTTATTAATTCACCTTATTTTTTTTCCTATGAGTCACTTGGGTATTTAGAATTGTATACTATAATGGATTTGAAATATTGGATTTTTAGATTTATGGATGGGTGTTTGGTGTATGTATCAAGTATCTATAATGGGAATTTGTGTTTTCAAAGATTAGAATACTTGTATAAGTATTCATTAGCTAATTTTTATGATTTGTAGATCCATTAGATATAATAATATTTTAGTATATTTTTGTGTAGTGGGTATTAGTATAAGAATCTTATGTTATTTAATAGATTTTTTTTGAATTGATGGGTGTGTTCATATACTATCTTGGAAGTTTTATGATGGATAAGAGTAAGGTAATGTTTTTATCTTAATGGTGTTTTAATATTTTTAATGGATATATCTATGTAAAATGACTTCAGTTAGGGGATGGTGATCATGGATAAACTATTAGTAATATCAATAAGAGGGTAGTGATTCTTTAAGTGAATAGTACACTCATTGGGTAGAGATGAGTTGGGAAGCATGCTAATAATGTTGAGATAGTAAAATTTGGGTAATTGAATAATTGATGATTGATATAGGTAAATATTTATATATAAATGATCAATAATGGTTCTTAAAGATGAGTGTCATTAGGGTGGGGAGTTTGTAATGACATGTTCATGTGTGTGTCAGTGAACTAGGAAAAGGATCAAGTTCCTATGATTTTTATGAAAGGGTGATTTTTCATTTTTCTCAAAATATATTAGGGGTTTGATCTTTCAGATTTGAATTGAATGTTTTTATGGATGGTTCAAGAGTACCTTTAAATATGTTAGGTCTTGATGGAAGAATCATATCATGAGAGGGAGCACAAGGGAATAGTGTTTTGTAGAAAAAACCCACTAGAATCCCAGGTGTATGTAGAGACCCGATGCTTAACGTACATGGACATTACATTACTTTTGTGGAATACTTAGTACATAACAAAAACACACACACACAAGGACCTTAGTAGTTTAGTGTCTTTGAAAACTCGGAATATAATCTTCTAATCGTGGTGAAAGATCTTCAACATCTCCTATAAAGATCTTCTTTTTTTACCTAAAACCTTTCTTTATATCCTCTTCTTTCAAGCACCTCTTTGAGACCTACTTTTAGGGAACTAAAATTGGTATTTGAAGAAGACCAGGGCCTCTAGGATGTTGCTAGGGAAGTGGAGAAAAGAATTTGGCAGGGGTTGGCTGAGCATGAAGGCTCAAATTGGTGTGAGGAAGAGAGGGAGGAGGTTCCCTTTTATAAGGGAGGAGAGGGGCACCATTGGAATAACTAAAAATATTATTTTATTATAAACCCAAATTCGGTTTTAAATAGCTCCAAATTGATTTATTTCGAAGCTAATGTGGGGATGGGTAGAAATCCTCTCATCCAATATAATTTATACAAGTTTAGGTTCCTATTTTAACCTTATCATTTATATTTAACTTTAAGTTAGATAATTTTACTTTTACCGTGTCTTTTTGTGTTCTTACACTATAAGGTTAATAAACTTACTATAAGAAGCCAAACGAACCCAAAGTTGTTTAGTATTAATATATATAACCTTATCTAAGTCATTTGGCCGAACCTTAGATTTTTATGAATAAAATAACAATTAATAATATAATATTTGTTTTAAAAACTATTTTATGTCAATTTTGACACTATTTAGTACTTTATTTTTGTGAAAATCATAACATAATTATTAGTTCGAAAAAAGTTAATTAAATCAATACTGACATGTCATATTAACCTATAAAATTAGTTTAATTCATAAAAAGTCTCAAATTACATTTATTTGGGTATTTATAACATCACTTATGTCAATATTTCATTAATAAGATAATTACTGCATCATATTGTGTCATAAATAAATTAAATTATTTAATGTCTAAAAATTACAAATAAAATACCATTATGTAGGAAATATTTTTATCTTTCTAATGAATATTTATAGTCGAAATTATCTTATGTATAACCCTATATTAAAAATGATTTACTTATTAAACTTTGATTTTAACTATTTTAACCCTTCTTTAAATAAATTAATAATAAATGTCCTAATCTAATCCAAGTGGGCCTAAATGGTCATATTTTATTCCTAAGGTTGTTTTTGGTCGAATTAAACTTATAAAATAGAATTAGGACATGTGTTAGGGTAATAATAATATCATTTTGACCCTTAATTACCCTATTTACTTTTAACCGTGTTAAAAAAAAGTAAAACGTTACTTTTTACCAAAAATTATTTTCTTCTCATTAAACAAAATTTTACTTAATGACATCAATCGTTTCTCTTGGATTTTTGAAATTCCACTCACAGAAGCGGTAAAATTATGTTTTATGAAACATTCATTTTTTTAACTACCACTTAGTGGTTTCACTATTAATCAAAAAATGAAAGTTTCCAGAAAAATACCAAAAATTAGGCCTAAGATATATTTGATATTATGAACTCAAAAATGATGTCTATTTTACCATATTAAAAACATATCAGTTGCATTAATTAATTTAAAAATTAATTTCCGTCGTCAAAATAAATAGCGTGTTCTTAAGAGATAATAACTATCAAAAGATTGACACTTGTTTATGTCTCGTTTAAATGTGAAATTACATCCAATGACCAACATTGTATTAAATTGTAAAAATATATTATAAATATAATATAAAACCACTCAAATTAATAATTTATCACTATTAATTATTTCGATTAAAAAGGTTGTTTTTAATTAAAATATAGTAATTTTCACTATTCATCATAAAATTAAAGTTATCCGAAAAGTACAAAAACTTCACCCTAAGATAATTTCGATATTCCGAATCCAAAAATGGAGTCCATTTTGAAAAATAAAATTTTCAAAATTTCAAAAAGTGGTTATTACTATTCATAACGGCTAGTTTTAATAATATTTTAATAGCATATTGTTGTTTAGTGAAACATGTTATTGCGTACTACACACGCTATCGAGGAAGGTCGCGATTGTGTGTAATGAAAGGCAAGTCAAGGATGCGTGTTGTGCAAGCTCCTTTTTGTGTAGCGTACAACACAAGACATTAATGAAATCAAAAATAATATTTTTCATAAAATCTCGGGGTGTTACATTCTACCCCCCTTAAAATGAATTTTGCCCTCGAAATTCGTCGGGGTTATAAATGGTCTACTACTCGAAAGTTTCTTTAATAGAAACCCACTTCGTAAAAAGGAATACCAAAACTTGGCTTTAAAAACTAAAGTATGAAACGTAACGGTTACCCAAAAAACTAATCACTGGGTTTCCACATAGGTGAAAATATGGATATGGAAGAGAAATTTAACCATCATGTTCTGATGGAGAGTGGTAGAGAACATGGATATGGAAAAGCCAGCAATCACAAAGCCATAAATTTTTGATAATCTAAGGTACCATCTGAATCATTAGATATAAGATCACTAGGACAACATTTTTTGTTTTCAAGATCATTTCCCTAAATTTGATCAAATTGGAATTAGAAGAAATACTTTCATGATTTTGGTATAGTCTCACCATGAGTCGTTCCTTGGAAAATTTCCACTTCATCTCTTAAATAAATGAAGTTGAATTTGTCATTCATGAAGTGTTAGCAGATCCTTTGATAGAATGATGGGTCATTACATCTGTCTCAAACAAAAGGTTAGAAAAGTTATCAAAACTTACATAAGTCCATCTATAGTGAGATTAATCATATACGGTTCCTAAAATGGAATTATACTTCATATATAATACTTCTTAATATAATAAAACTAGTTTATACTAAAAAGGGACTTCATGTAGGCCCGTGGTAGGCGATAAAGGCCAGTCGCACTTCGGTTGTGGGTTCGATTCCCACAGCCTTGTCCGACGCGATGGGCTATCACCCATCCTGCAAGTTGTCCTTTTTCTAAAACAATATTACTATAACATCCCATCAATAGTATCAAAAAAACTTCTATCCTTAATACTAACTTTTTTCCAACATAATCCATTCTAATATTTAGGCTTATCTAAAATACTATGGTCCAAGCTCATAGTATAAAAAAATGATTACTTGAAATGTCACATAACAATCACGTGAATGCCATCATTTATCCCCAATATATCATAAGATATATCTTGTTGGTCAAATTACAGTCATGTGAATACCTTAATCATGTATTCTCTTGAAGAATTAATACCCATTAATTGAACCATAGTGTAAACATGAATGCAGTTAAAAGTTAACACTTTCCACATACCAAAATCCTCAAAATTCTATATACTCAAACCATGATATCACTTAGTCCTTATATCAATCATGAGCTCATGAATACTTTCAAATATTTCATTTTCTCCTTTCCCTTCATTATGCACATATCATCTTTTTTTTTCAAAAATATCTCAATCACTTTCCATGGTTATCGGTACCATAAAATTGTTGAAAATCACAATAGACCAATACATAAATATTCCAATATTCCACGATACTATATACAATATTATTTTGGAATCCCATTACATAAACACTTAATCATTCCACCACATCGCTGTCATATTAAACATTGCCAATGGTGATCGCATGTGACTTCCATTTGTCCTTTGCCTTAAGTGGTTGCTCATGTCAATCATCACTAACCCTTGGATTAGGGCATTTAGTAGCATAATGCCCCATTTCCTTGCACTTGAAGAATTGATGTGTAGTATGTTCCTTCTATGTATCCCTTCCTTTGTTTGCATAATTAGACATCTTATTCTCATCATTGCGGCATTCAAATGCCCGATGACCTTCCTTTCCACATTTCAAACATTTACTTGTCCCTTTAAGACAATCTCCACCATGTTTCTTTCAACACTTTGAGCATAAGGAAACATTCATCTTCTTTTCACCATTATTCTGAGATTTCTCCTTAAACTCCATCTTTCGTTTCTTGTCAAAACTATGAGATGGATAAGTAACACCAACTTCCATTTCTACCTTGATAGCATAATGCACAATTTCTTCATAGCTATTGAAGTCTCTTATAGCTAATGCCCTTCGATGATTTGGTTTTAAGCCACTAAAGAATCGATCAACTTTACTTTCAGGTTGGATGATAAATCCAGATGCATACCTTGCAAGCCTTGTAAAATTCGCTTCGTATATACCAACAGATTCATCATCCTTTTGCTTTAGTTCAAGAAACTCCTTCTCCATCTTTTTTCGAAGAATACGAGGGAAGTACTTATTGAAAAATAAGTTCTTGAACTCGTCCTATTCCATGGAATCAATTTCATCTCTTTTCCTCGTATTCTTGATAAGATTCCACCATTGATCAGCTTCACCTTCCAAACGATATACTTCTAAGATGACTTTATCATGTTCAAAACATTGAAGAACTGAAAATATCTTTTCAGTGGAACTGATCCATTTTTCAGTAATAAGTGGATCAGAAGACCCACTGAAAGAAGGTGGACATTTCCTCATGAAGGACTCAAAATAATATTGTTCCATTCTCTGCTCATTTGGAAGTCCAGAATGATTCAAAGATTGTGTAAGTATAGCAATAAGATTTTTCACTCCATCTCCCATAAAATTTGTTTGTTCATGAGGACAATCATTGCATTGTCCATTGCATTGATCAACACGGTTTCTTCGGGTTCCAACCATTGTCTAAATCCCAAAAAGAATAGTGTGAGAGGTAAAAATCATGCTAGGGAAAACAACATAATAAAAGGGGGAGTACCCTCAATATCTAACATCTTAGGTTAAATTCTAAGATCGTTAGCGCAATTCTAGGACTATAACCTATATGTATACTCAACCATAGAGACATCCGTAGACATACCTTATAAATATCTCTAGGGATCTCACTAAAGTTCTCGCATCCTAGTTTCCAAAGGTGGACTAACCCTTTCCTCTGATACCAACTGTAGAGACCCGATGCTTAACGTAGATGGACATTACATTACTTTTACGGAATAATTAGTACATAACAAAAAAACACACACACAAGGACCATAATAGTTTAGTGTCTTTGGAAACTCGGAATATAATCTTGTAATCATGGTGAAAGACCTTCAACATCTCCCATAAAGATCTTCTTTTTTTACCTAAAACCTTTCGCTATATCCTCTTCTTTGAAGCACCTCTTTGAGACCTCCTTTTAGGGCACTAAAATTGGTCTTTGAATAAGAACAGGACCTCTAGGATGTTTCTAGGGAAGTGGAGAAAATAATTTTTCAGGGGTTGGCCGAGCTTGAAGGCTCAAATTGGTGTGAGGAAGAGAGGGAGGAGGTTCCCTTTTATAAGGGAGGAGAGGGGAGCCTTGGGAATAACTAAAAATATTATTTTATTATAAAGCCAAATTCGGTTTTAAATAGCTCCAAATTTATTTATTTCGAAGCTAAGGTGGGGATGGGTCGAAATCATCTCATCCAAAAGAATTTATACAAGCTTAGGTTCCTATTTTAACCTTATCATTTATATTTAACTTTAAGTTAGATAATTTTACTTTTACCGTGTCTTTTTGTGTTCTTACACTATAAGGTTAATAAACTTACTATAAGAAGCCAAACTAACCCAAAGTTATTTATTATTAATATATATAACCTTATCTAAGTCATTTGACCGAACCTTATATTTTTAGGAAAAAAAACAATTAATAATATAATATTTGTTTTAAAAACTATCTTATGTCAATTTTGGCACTATTTAGTAATTGATTTTTGTGAAACTCATAATAGAATGATTAGTTCGAAAAAAGTTAATTAAATCAATACTAACATGTCATGTTAACCTTGAAAATTAGTGCAATTCCTAAAAAGTCTCAAATTACATTTATTTGGGTATTTATAACATCAATTATGTCAATATTTCATTAATAAGATAATTACTGCATCATCATTGTGTCATAAATAAATTAAATTATATAAAGTCTAAAAATTACTAATAAAATACCATTATGTAGAAAATATTTTTATATTTATAATGAATATTTATAGTCAAATTTATCTTATGTATAACCCTATATTAAAAATGATTTACTTATTAAACTTTGATTTTAACTATTTTAACCCTTCTTTAAATAAATTAATAATAAATGTCCTAATCTAATCCAAGTGAGCCTAAATGGTAATATTTTATTCCTAAGTTTGTTTTTGGTCGAATTACACTTATCCAATAAAATTAGGACATGTGTTAGGGTAATAATAATATCATTTTTACCCTTAATTACCCTATTTACTTTTAACGGTGGTAAAAAAAAGTAAAAAGTTACTATTCACCAAAAATTATTTTCATCTCATTGAACCAAATTTTACTTAATTACATCAACCGTGTCTCTCGGATTTTTGAAATTCCACTCACAAAAGCGGTAAAATTATGTTTTATGAAAAAATCATTTTTTTAACTACCACTTAGTGGTTTCACTATTCATCAAAAAAATGAAAGTTTCTAGAAAAATACCAAAAATTAGGCCTAAGCTATATTTGATATTATGAAATCAAAAATGATGTCTATTTTACCAAATTAAAAACATATCAGTTGCATTAATTAATTTAAAAATTAATTCTCGTCGTCAAAATAAATAGTGTGTTCTTAAGAGATAATAACTATCAAAAGATTGACACTTGTTTATGTCTGGTTTAACTGTGAAATTACATCCAATGACCAACATTGTATTAAATTGTAAAAATATATTCTAAATATATATTAAAACCACTCAAATTAATTATTTATCACTATTAATTATTTCGATTAAAAAGGTTGTTTTTAATTAAAATTTAGTAATTTTCACTATTCATCAGAAAATGAAAGTTATCCGAAAAGTACCAAAATTTCACCCTAAGCTAATTTTGATATTCCGAATCCAAAAATGGAGTCAATTTTGAAAAATAAAATTTACAAAATTTCAAAAAGTAGTTATTACTATTCATAACGGCTAGTTTTAATAATATTTTAATAGCATATTGTTGTTTAGTGAAACTCGTTATTGCGTACTACACACGCTATCGAGGAAGGTCATGATTGCGTGTAATGTAAGGCAAGTCAAGGATGTGTTTTGTGCAAGCTCCTTTTGGTGTAGCGTACAACACAAGACATTAATGAAATCAAAAAGAATATTTTTCATAAAATCTCGGGGTGTTACAGTGTAGCACACCATATATTTGGTTAGCTAGGATATGGTAGTGTCCCACTCTCTATGCCACTATAAGCATGGTATAATTCTATAAGGATCCCATTGACCACACAGGGAGTTACATGAGAGGCCTAAGACATCTGGTGGCCACACCACTTTTTTTAAGGGGATTTTTTCCACTTTTTAATAGTAACCCCAGTTATGGTTCCATCTCTAGAAGGTCACCATAATAGGAGGAGATCCCCCCATCAACATTATCCACCTTTCAACCCTCTTAATTTTGGTGTTTTGGAGTTGTTACATGAAGTAGATTTGGGCTAAATATTCCCTCTTATTTTTCATTTCTTCTCCCATTTTTTTTCTCTTATGATGTTAGTTTGGTTTTATGGTAATTTTTTCATGACCCTTCCCCTAGGGCCCATGTCATGACTACCCCAATCACGCCTTCCATAGTCCAGGGGTTGGAAACTAGCACCAAAGGCGTAATTCCCTAAAACTGAGAAGGCATTGTATTTATAACCTATAAACGCACACAACAGAGTACACAGCTGGATACAAAACACTAAGTAAACTGTATGACAAAAGAGTGCTGAAAAGTAAAAAAGGCCAGAAATACAAGACCAACTGTAAAGTAAAAGGAACTTAAAGTACATATACAACTGAAGAAAGGAAAAAAATAGTTTTTGGGTCATTCTCTAGGATTCCTACCTGATGGGTAGGTACAGATAGCCTCATTATCAGTCCACTTCTGTTAGTCTCCTCCGTGTACCGACTTTTCTTTAGGTCTTTCTCCGGGTATCGTCCAGTCCTAGTACTCTTAGCCTCAGTTACCATTGTCCGTCATCTACATCCAGAAAAACAAGGTATGGGAATAGCCTGTGTAGGGGTGAGTATAACGATACTCAGTAGAGACCCTGAGACCCTCAAAGTCTCACAAATCCACCAAGGATAAACCACAAAGTAAGGAATCAACAGATAACCCTACTTAGATATATATCCATACAAATACTTATTTTATTAAGTAATACAACTCAATCAAGAGGAAAACACAAAAGTACTTAGTCTGCTCAACCGAGATTTTATTCTAGGGGTAGTATCAAGTATCATCCCCAACACATTATTGAAACCTTGGATTCTAGAGAATTCCTCCTCTATAGAGTACAATGGGCATGCCGTGAAACCAAGCGTGCTTCCCACTAACCTTGGGCTGCTGAGGTACTCCTCCTGTCGAGTACCATGGGTCTACTGTGTCACACAGAGGTGCTCCCCACTGTGGGTCTATAGCCACACCCAGGCGCTCCGCCCCATAGCCTGCTACGGTAGTCCTCCAGTCGAGTACCGTGGGTATACCAGTCACCAAGCGCGCTCCTCCACTGTGGGTCTGCCACCACACCCAGGTGCTCCCCACTTGGATAGTAGAGTCACTTCGAGTCAAACAGTTAGCAGTCGTTAGGACTCAGCCAGCATCTAGGTCTCCACACTCTGCTCGCTCATCACTAGAAGGATCTGCTCCACAAGCTACTGGCTGATACACCAATTGGAATGAAGTCCCATGAAAAAGAATCTCAATGGTTTCCCATGTCATAGTGGTCTCAACGTAATAGGCGACGCATCAATCGGATGCACAGACTGTGAGTTATTATCCTTTTAGTCTCAGGGGCCCAGTTGGATTAGTGCACGATCCAACCTGACCGTATCTCAACTATACGCTAAACACCAGTGGGTTATACTCAAAGGGACGGCCATGCTCCAATATTTCCAGGGTCGTTGATGGTTCGTCTAACGGATTTTTGGTTCCATTGATATGGCCAAAAGAAATTAAAAGGGGTCATAATGGGACCGACCCGGTCGGACCCAGTCTGGGCTGACCCGGTTCAAGTCGACCCGTCCTGACCCGTTGGGTCTGGCCCAACCTTTTAGGTTCGGCTCGGCCTTCTGGTTCTAGGCCATCAGGCCACAAGGGGTCACGGAGGGCTGCGAGGGCGTAGACAAGTCATGAGGACGTGGACCGGCCGCAGGTCAGCGCGAGGGTGGCTCGAACTGGAGGGAGCCGCGATGGGCCAGTTAGATCGGGGCGCCGTGAGGGTGCGGGTTCAGCTGGGGGCTCGGGAGACCGGCGGTCTGGCGCAGCTGGGGCGGCTCGAGAAGCCGACGGGCTGGGGGTAGCGCAGTTGGGGTGCAGCGTGGCCGGGTTCAGTTCGGCCCGTGGCGGTGCGGGGCCGGCCGGATGGCACAGTCAGGGCGGCTCGGGAGGACGGCGTGGCTAGGACCTAGTTCGTCCGAGAGGACGAGGTGGTCAGGATCGGTTAAGCCGGCGAACTGCGTGGCCGGGGCGGCTCGGCCTAGCCCAGGGTGGCTCGCCCGGAATGACGGAGACCACGGGGGCGGTTCGGCAGGGGCAACGTGAGGTGGTGTGGTCGGTTCGGTCGGCGGTGGTGGGGAACACCGCGGGGGCGGCGCGGGTCTCGGAGGCCGCAAGTGGCGCGGTCGTTGCCTTTGTCACCTTCCTCGTCGTTGTCGCCTTCCTCCATTTAAAAGAACACCGCACAAGCGAATGGCGGAGGGGTCGGGCCATATTGGTTTTTTCCTCACCCTCCACATTTAGGGTGGTAGTATTTGGCTCACAAGAACAAAGCACAACAAACCCTCCCACAATGAATAATCCCAAAAACCTTTAAAGGAAAACATATGCGGATCAACTAGTTAAGAGTTGATCCACATTCTCTGTTTTAGAAGGAATGAATCACGAGAATATAAAATCAATCACAAAAATCCCCTACCTTGTTCGTTGTTCGTCGACGGAGTCATGGGGAAGAACACAAAATTGTCGTCATTCGTCGCATCTACCACACACCTCCAATCCCGAGCTCATGCGTCGGTTCGTTGACCATGATGAGGAGGGAAGGTCGGTCATTGAAGACATCCCATGTCGGTTTCCTCCACAAGGGGCTTCTGAATAAGAATTTGAAGACGCTCCTCACTAGCGTTCATCATGCAGTAAGTTCTTTGTTCTTAGTTGGAGACACTTTCTCCCAAGAGCTCCTCCTCTCCTCAAATTCCACCAAATATGAAAGGTGTGCCAAAATAATAGATTAAACCATCAATTATTTTGTTGGAAAGAATTCAAAAATCCTAATTAATTAAGGTGGGTGGCGTAATAAATTAAGGGAGGTATTGGCACCAATAAGGGAGGGGTTGGTACAAATAATGGTAGAGGAGGTCAAGAGGCTCTCCCTCATTAATGTGGGGAGGTGATAGTTTTTCTCAATTGAATGGGGGATTTAGTCCCGGGTTGTCCCCACCACCGTAACCTCTCATGGTAGGTTAGGTTTGGGTGGGACCCACCACCATAACCTCTTATTAGAGGTTATGGTCGGGTGGTCCCCACACATCAACTCCCACATATTTGGTTTCAAAAAATAAAATAAAATATGAGCTTATTTTATTTTATTATTTCAACTCCAAACACAAAAACTAACTTCCACCCTTGACCAACTGCCATCTAGGTGAAAGTATTCTTAAAAGAATACATGCACTGTGAGTTCAACGGTTTCCTTGAATTTCAATTCCAAGCACCATTTCAAAATTTATAAAAACCCACTCGAACATTCACAAAACGTACCGAAAAAAACGTCAGAAATTGATTCCAGGAACACTGGGCTCGGAATCACGAACCATCAATTTTCACGGACTCGTAAAATTCCCATTTAATAAAAGAAATATATCTAAATTACAGGTCTTTAAAAATTTGATATGTTATCCAATTGAAACATGATGTATTATCTTCATAATCATGGTGTTTTCATGTTTGGTGTTTAAAGGATTCTTCAAAAGGTCATATTATCATCATTAAACACTATTTATCTTGAGTTATTTTTATTCATTAGTAATTCTAGGTATGTGGGTGATTAAATGGAAATTTATTTTCAATTTTAGGCTATAAATGTTTTATTTTTTATTTTTATTATTTTTATGGAAGCATTGAGAGTGAACCATGATACTTTTTTTATAACTTTAGTGTTCTTCTGTTATCTGATGAGTTTGGTGTCGATGATGCTAATAAGGTTTTTTATTAAAAATGAATTGATGTTATATTTTTTTTATTTTTATTAATGACACAATTTCTCATGGGGATTACAATGGATAGGTATTTATTATATAAAATAATTTCATTTGTGATTGTGGCAGGTTCCCTTTTCACATTAAGAGTATTGATTTCGTGGATATTTGTTTTAAATAAAGGAATGTTATAATGGTGTGATTATTATTATTACTAACTCAATAATTATAAGAAATTTAATTTATAAATAAGTAGGATGGGATCATATCATCATAATAGTAAGAAAGGAACATATATCTTGTCAAATAGATTGTTGGTGGAACATTGGTTGAGTGAGTGTTGGTGGACAATGAATTTTTTGTATGGTGGAATGAGTTTATTTTTAAAAGTTAATGGATTTTTCATTTTATAAACATATTTTAAGGATATTTTTTATCAAAATTTTATTATAAATTAATGTTTTTCTCCATTAAAAATATATTTTCAAGGAAACATATTATAATTGAATTTCAAGGAAACAAAAGATAATTTAATTGATTATTCTGAAATGTTATTTCAAAAATAAATGTTGTGATTTCTAGAGAGTTTTTTCTTTTATATTTTATCCTTATAACTATTGTGGGTAAATCCAGCATGTATAAGATATTTTTAATTTAAAAAATATGTATTTTGATGTTACCAATTAGATAGAGATGAGGTTATTTTCAATGATTGAATTTGTTATCAATATATCAATAAGGAGTAAATTCAATATAAGTTAAATTTGGGTTATGAAGGAAGATCCCAATGAATAAATTATTGATATTCCCATATAGGACACATGAGTTGAATATTACTACCATAATATCATGATGATTCATTAATATTAAGGTAATATAATCTGAGATACATTCCTTTTTAGTGGGAATGTAGTCATGGGAAGTTGATGCTACTTGGAATTTCAAAATAAATAGATTCAATATGGTAGTATACATATAATGTTTGGAGATATGATATTTTAACAAATCAATGTTAATTTGTTTGGTTTTTTACTGAACTATATATAAAATATTTATAGATATTGAGTTTGTTGGCTATATTGGACAGGTTGAAGGACTATTAATGGGTTCTGAATAAGAAGGGAAATTTTTTTTTGGGATGTTTTACGGTAGTGGAAAACCATTGATGCACTCAATGTTGAGTACTCATATACAGAAATACATTTTAACTTTTTTTAAAGAGTATTTGTAACATGAAAATAATTTCTAATGTCATTAAATTTGTTTTCACTATTTTGAAATTGATGAACAAGTTCTAAGAAGGTTTTGAATAAGTAATAGATAATTTTTTATTTACGGCTTATTCACTAAAAATTTGATATTCTCTAAGATTCCAGGTTTATTTATGATAAATTTGATGATATATAAGAAATATGTTGAAGAGATTAAAAAAACAGATACAAGAAATCTCTTTCATTGATACATAACATATTTTATAATTTATGGAAGATATTTGGTGATACATAATAAATATAAAGAGATGAATAATATCTACCATGTAATTGAATAATTGGTCAATGGAATGAATAATTATTAAGATACATACTGTATTTTCAATGTCGCATAATATATTTTTCATCTAGGGAAGTGTAAATCAGTAAAGAAAAAAACCACACGCAATACATAAGATATTTTTTATGCATATATTTTTTGAAAATATATAATATCTTTGTTGGGAGCACAAGTAAAAATATGAAAAACAAAAAAAATTGTAATATATAATAGTTAAAAAATATTTTTTGTTGGTTATCATTCAGAGAAATCAAGATTTTCAAATGTCATGAAACTTTCACTTTTTAGTAATCAAGATGGATCTCACATTGTGGTACATAATAAATTTAATTTGTTTTATAATATTTAAAAATTGTTATATTACGGGGTTATTTGGAATCAAAGACTACTATATCCCCATACGATACTAAATTATATGATCATAAACTCTAAAAATGTTGTACTAAAATTAAAATATCAAATATCACTACTTGATGAAGAATATATTATTCAAGTTAAAGAATGTAGAATATGATATTTATTCTATAGAGAAGAATATAATATACTGAAGGGTACAAGTATGAGATACCAATAAAATATGGTTATGGGGATTTAGGTACAATCATTACATGGTTAAAAATTAAAAATTATTGTGACTATAAAGTAAGAAGATATTTAAGTCCACACCATGATAGAGGATGTTTCATTAGATAAATTTCTCTATGAGAAATAGTAAGTCTTGTTCTCATTTTGGTGGATGTTTTGGTCGATCCTGCATGATTTACTTGAAGAAAGTCATATTGTGGTATGAGAATCCACACCATGATGATATTCTTTCATATATAAAAGGAAATATAAATTCTACTAGAATTAATAGTAGTTTTGAAGAAGATTAATCTTGTGTCTACTGGTAGAATTAAATCGATATATATTTGACAATGATTAAATGAGGATAATTAAATGATGGTTATTTTTGGAATATAAGTTGAGATAGGTTTTAATAGATAATTGGGAGAATTCCCACATAATTATTTTTCTATTTCACCAAGGAGATCATTTTTCCATGATTGAAGGAATTTAATATATTCAAAATACATAAAATATATTTTCATGATAAAGTGTTATACTGATAGGGAGATAGAGAGAGATGGGAAAGTGATTTTTAGAAGAGAAACAGATACAATGTTCATGTAGAAGAAAATTATCTATGTATCAAACAAGAATAAGTTGATGTGACTCTAAAGAGAAGATCTTATGAATTGAAGAATAAGAGTAAAGTGAAGTAAGAAACAGGAATTTCCTTATGATATAAATACCATTAAAGGAATAATTGAGAGAAGAAGAAGAATATTTTCAAGATACTGAAGGGTAATATTGTTATCAATCTACCACGTCGAGACATAATGAATGTTGAATAATGTGGAAATCTGGATTTTTTATAACATCCAAGTGCATGGTAACACAAAGAGACTGAGATAAATACACTTTAAAAGGTTACATACTAATTATTGAAAACTCTGTTTGAGAAAGAATATTTGATCATTTGATGTAATGACATCTCTATTGAGATTAGCGATCTTCATTAAGAGGGTGTTAAAAGTTTCTTAGAAAACTAGCAGGAGCTAGGATAAAGAAAAAAATCAGGATGTTTTCACATTGGTAAAGGATAAATCCTACTCATGGGTTAAAGATAATTCCACCCACCCCTTGTGACCATTTAGATTAAGATAATACATTCTTATTATTTTTCAATCACATAAATTGATTATTGATAATCATGTATCAGACTCGATCCAAACACTACAAGGATTTGTCACCCACATTGGTGTTAACCTTGAAAAAACCTTTGGTTTGTTATATCATGTTTATTATCTATGTTTCATGTGGTAGTGAGTTTTCAGGGTATATAAACAAATCAATGTTACTAAACTAAGGTTGATATTTGAATATAAAGACGGAACAATTAAAAGGGTAAAGGATTTTGGTCAACATGTTACATTAATTCAACCCCATCTCTTGGGTGACTGCACAATCATAATAGGGTATACCATATTGGACTCATCACTTAAAATTGAAGAAATTAATCTTATTTTAGTAAATTATGTTGTTCACCTGACATTTTAAAGGTGATTATATGTTTCCAAATGTGGAATGATTGTGTGTAATTTATGATTTTTAGTCACTAAATATTTTATCTTCTATTACATTTCATTCATGATAGCATAAGATCCATAAGAGAATCATTACCTAGGGCGATGAGCGAATTATACGGGTTAAGATGCTAAGGAAGTTTCTTTTTTATGAATTATCATAGAAACCTTGGGATTACCTTGGGTGTAACACCCCAAGCGTCCACGGTACACTTCTCTTTGAATAATACAGTAGCGTGTGTTGTACGCAACTTTGAGTTCTAACACACACCACAACCAATCAAAGTAGCCGTTATGAATAGTAATACCTACTTTTTAAAATTTTATAAATTTTTTCTTTAAAAATGGACTTATTTTTTTTATTTGGAATATCAAAATTATCCTAAGTTGAAATTTTTGTAATTTTCTAAGAACTTCCAATTTTTTATGAATAGTGAAAAATACTTAAAAACAACTTTTTTAATCAAATTAATTTATAGTGATAAATTATACTATTGAGTGGTTTCAAAGTGTAATTAGAATATATCTTTACCATTTTATCCAATGGTCGTCATTAGAATTAATTTCAATTTGAAATTGGACATAAACAATTGTCAACCTTTTGATATATATTGTTTCTTAAAAACACGTTATTTGTTGTGACAGTGGGAATTAATTATAAAATTAATTAATGGAACATATATGTTTAGAATTTTTTAAAACAGAAATCATTTTTGAATTCGGAATATCAATTATATCTTAGGGTGAAATTTTGGCATTGTTCTGAAAAACATTAATTTTCGATGAATAGTGAAACCACTAAGTGGTAGTTAAAAAACTGATTTTTCATTTAAATGAAACATTACCACTTCTGTGATTTGATTTTCAAAAATATGACATACATGGTTGTCATTAGGAAGTAAAATTTGGTTCAATGGGATTAAAATAATTTTTTGGTAAATAGTAACTTTTAAGTTTAATTAATCGCGATTAAAGGTAATTAGTGAAATTTAAGGTAAAGATAATGTTATAATAATATGAAATGACCTGGACATATGTCCTACCCCTATTGGATGAGTCATGTCAGACCAAGAAAATCCATGGGTCAACTTGGGGACCCCATGGAGCCACTTGGTAGGAAAATTACATTAAAAACTTTTTATTTAATGTTAAAGTAAAAATGTCATAAACATGAGTTGTTTTACTAAAACAATTTTTAAATGGGGTTATAAAAGCCACATTTTTGAATATAAATATTCATTAGAAATATAAAAGGATTTCCTACATCATGATATATTTTTTATAATTTTTAGACGTTAAATATATTAAATTATTTATGAGACCATGATGATGCAGCGATTACCTCATTATTTAACGATTTAAATAAAATGAAAAGATAATGTAAAATCTAAGACCTAAACATGTCAAAAACCTATTGGATGAGTGTATTTAGAACTCTTATCACCTTATCCTTGAAATATATAATTTTGGGACCTTTTAAATCCGAAAAAACGTTTATAATAAAGTAACCTTTTATAACTTTCCAAGAGTGCCCCTCCTCTCCTCTAATAAAAGGCCCCCACCTCTACCACATTATTCACAACTTCAAGCAATTTGTCTCGGCCAAACTCTGCCCAAATACTCTCCAAAATTCCCTCTATTACTCCTAGAAGCCTCACATTGGTCATAAGTCTTCCCAAGGAATCCTTTGGCTCAAATAAAAAAGAGTTACCCGATTTAAAGGTAATGTATTCTCTTACGTTGTTTTCTTTTATTTTTCTTCTCGAACCCCCTAAACTCTTTCTATTATTTTCTTTTGTAACAACACCAGTAACATAAATATACTTGGATGTCGTTATGAGATGAATTTTATTTACACTTACACACACCTTCGTCTAATGGTTAAAGAACATATTGTTTCTCTGGGTGGCGAATTACTGCCTCACGAAATGATGATTGTTCTATATTCTCCTACCACCTCTCATGGTGGCCATTATGATGACACTATTTTTATATATGATATATATTATGTTTTTTTTCATTATGATTCTGTATTTTTCATTTATGGTATACCTTTATGATTTCTATTATGGGTAAACGCGATAATTTCATTTTAGGAAGTGCGGACTACCGCCCCCTCAAAGTGATTTGAATTGTTAATGCCAGATGTGTGATGTATAAAGGATGGAGTAAATTGTATTATACATTATATTATACTGGAATTATATTATACCTTTATATAATTATAATTTCATTCCATTAAATATGAAATAGAAATGAAAGTAGCGTTCATGCGTGCGTACGGATTACCGTCTCCATGAACGGTGCATTTCATTTCTTACCTCTAAATGTTATGTAATATTATAAATGCATGTATACACTAGATATATAGGATATATATGATATCTACATCATGAATATAATTCTAGAGAAAATTTATATTCTACCACATAAACAACTTGTAATTATAAGAAGTTTATTGTTGACTTAAGTACCAAAGATCGACAAAACGACTGTTATTAACTTAAATGACTACATAATTTTCGTAACATTGTAATAAGTAATATAAAAGGGATAATGAACTTTAAAAAGGTTCTTAAGCAAGTAGATATTAACTCTAGTTTATTATTCAGGAGGTTAAATAACGGTCGAGTCAAGTCGGACACGAGGTAAGGGAACTTCTTAACCCAATTTCTGTTCTTTAGGTTAATCTCCCACATTCAAATTATGTCATGATATTATTATGTCCTATCTTGTATTTGTACTTTATTTATGTGTACTTATAGTGAATACACATAATAGATCTATTTTATTTCAAAAATGATCTTTGTAAGTGACTTCATATCAATCTCCTTTCATTGAGGCATATTTTGTTTTATACACAACTTTCTTTTATACAGTGTATAAACCCCTTTAACTTTTACATTTATTCACAAGGAATCTTTTTTATACGAAATGTTTTACTAAACGACAAAAAGAAATGTTTTTTTGTGAAACGTATGCGGTGACAACGACTTCTCCACCGTTATTACACCTTTGAAGCTTCCCTTACACGCTTATAAGGATATTTTCAAAATAAAGGTTTTGTTTTATAATTATGTTACGTTTAAATGATTTTAAAAAAAGAGAGAGATATTTCTCTCAAATATATGAAAATCCAGTACAAATGTATACGTATTTAACACAATATTAGAAATGTTTTTAGAAAACCCGACTCTCGAGTGTGGTAGACAGGAAGTGATTGGGTGTGGACCCATCATGGCCTGTAATTAGTCGAGCAGTCTCAGAATTAGTTATTTTGTTTTCAGAAGCTTGCATAATGTTTTCAGAAAAACACTGGAGTATATTTGAGCAATTTCAAATGTAATTATCTTCTAAAAATTGAACTGGTATTTTGATGCCACCATTAATTTCAAACGGTATTCTAAAAAATGGTATTCCTAAATGTTTATAAGCCATTTTTCATATAAGGAATGAATTGGACTTAGTAAGTGACAGGTAGAGCCCGCTATAGCTCCTTGATGCATCAGTAGGTCTCATGAGACAAACTAGTGTCTTGGAACAAGGCCTTGACAAAATATTATTTGTAGTCTTGGAACTAGGTCTTGGCTACGTGGTTATGATAGTCTGGCATTATGCATTCCTTCATTATGAAAGTGGTTATTGATATTTCATGTGATTATTAGACTAGTAGAATATCCATGTGAATAAGTAAATGGCATTATTTCATTTTATTTTTTCCATATTATTCTGAAGTTCAAGTTTAAAAGGCTTTTGTTTTTGTTATACATTGCCTTAAATGTTAATCTTTATTTATGAAAGCTTCTTCTATATTTTTATCCTTACTGAGCATCTGAGCTCACCCCTTTAAATGTTTTAATTTTTCCTGGATGTGAAGAAGTATTTTATGAATGACCTGAAGGGATAATATGAGGGGATATTAAGACAAGATGTTGTTGTAGTCTTGTATTACTTTATGATGTAATGTAAAACTTATGAATGTATCTAGTGTTTCAAGGCTACTAAACTAATCGGTCTTTTGAGACTTGATCTTTGTGATCATGCCAATGTTATGAAATAATGAATCGACTATGGGTAACTGGGGTCGGGGCATTACAGTTGGTATCAAAGGTAGTTTAGTACTAACCTTGGAAGCTAGATTTAGATAAACTCTGAATAGAGCACATAGCCCTAAGATAGACTTTGAGGATTAGTATAGAAGAACTTCCTAGAATTTTGGTATTATAGAGATTTTATGAGTTTTCAGAGCAATACATCCCTGTTTGGATACAAGCAGGTAGAGGTGGCTCTGGAACAGATGTACCTAGGGGTAAAACCCAAAAACACCGCTTTGAGCTAGACTCTAATGGGAACTGGTGCACAACAACGAGTCTTGTTGCACTCTTGGTTACGACACTCCCGGGGGATATGCTTAGGATAATTCCCATTTTCTTTAAAACCCATTATGAAGGGTTTATGAGTATATACTTCCTCAAATAAAACATTTCTTTTTATGATTATGGATTATATCCATAAATAGTTCAATTTATGTTAAGTTTTTTTCAAGTATGGAATTTTGTATTTTGATTCATAAACTAATCTAGTTTATTCTGTTGTTTAGAAATGGTGCCAAGTGGGAGGAATGGAAACTATATAAATGCATGAACTCCATGTAGGGATTTCCCTCCTGCTCAAGATAATTATTATGGAGCTGGAGATACAACTGGTGCTGATCACCTTATCACCATTCTGGGACAACTCACTCAAGTTATGAATAATAACCTTAAACATATGGAGCACCCTGATACGCAATGTGGAGGATAAATGTTAGACCGCTTCATGAGGCAACAACCACCAACATTTAATGGGGTTACAAATCCATTAGTAGCTGAGCAATGGATAAACTCCTTAAATAAAATATTCCACGCCTTGGGGAGTAGTGAAAGGGAGAAGGTTGTCATGGCAGTCTATCGCCTCACTGGAGATGCCGATCAATGGTGGTTGCTGATTGAAAACACAAAGGAAGATGAAGAAGTATCAAGTATGGAATGGAGGGATTTTAAGGAAATTTTCTTAGAAAAATACTTTCAACATGACCATCGAGCAGATATGGAAAGGCAATTTTTGAGTCTGAGGTAGAAGGAGGATGAGAATGTCGCAAAGTATGAGGCTAACTTTACAAGGTTAGCGAGGCGTGATGAAGATTATATACGTAACCAAAGACGTAAGATTGATCATTTCTTTTATGGGTTAAAACCATTTCTCCATCGAGCATTAGTCTCACAAACCTTCTCGTCGTACGAAGATATTGTCTAGTGTGCTATCAAGATGGAAAGGGAATTCTCTAAGTCTTATGACTTTAAAGTAAAGCAAGAAAAGAAGAGATCTTCTGATCAATCTAGAAATGGAAATAAGGGGAAGAAGGGAAAAGTTGTATATTAGTCCTGTAGAAAATGTGGGAAGAAACACCCCGATACTTTCTTGAAGGGAATGAGAGTCTGTTACAAGTGTGGTGAAAAAGTCCACTAAGCTCATGATTGGAAGGGAAAGAAAGATGGTGTCAATTTGGAATGCTATAATTGTAGAGATATGGGACATTATGATAATTAATGTCCTAAGCGTCAGGGGAACTTACCTCAAAAGAGGCCAAGGGATCAAGGCCAAGCTTATGCTATCACTACTGCTAAGGTTGAAGCTCCGAAAGACATGGTGGCAGGTAATATAATAGTTTCCTCAAGTTTAGAAAATGCATTATTTGATTCTGGATCATCACATTGTTTCATATCTTCCCAGTTTGCTAAGAAAATTAGATATTTACAATTTGATTTAACAATAGAATTGTCAGTCAAAACTCCTAAGGGAAGTATCATTGCAACAATGTTTTGTGAATCAGTCCCCATTAGAGCATATAAATGTTCTTTATCCTCTGATCTCATTGTCATACCTATGATTGAGTTTGATATAATCCTCAGTATGTATTGGCTTTTGGACAATGATGCAATGATTTATTGTAAGAAGAAGTAGGTTACGATTTTTGATGATGATGATAAGGAACACCTTATTTTTAGAGCAGAATCGTCACCACCTAATTCATATTTAGATCCACCCCCAGTAGCTCAACTAAATTCAATTATTGGGGAGGAAGAGAATGAAATGACTAATGGAGAGGAAAGGAATGTTCAAATAGAGGATTTACATATTGTGAAAGAATAGATATATGTGTTTCCGGAAGATTTACCTGGACATCCTCCAGAATGAGAAGTTGAGTTTTCCATTGATTTAATTCCTGGATCAAGGCCTATATCGAAGACCCCTTATAGAATGGCCACCGTGGAATTAGTTGAAGTAAAGAAACAACTAGAGTAATTGAGTAATAAGGGATTTATTCACCCTAGTGTTTCTCCATGGGGAGCCCCTGTCCTTTTTGTTAAGAAGAAAGACGGATTTATGAGGCTGTGCGTTGACTATCGGGAGATCAATGATATAACAATAAGGAAAAAGTATCCCTTACCTCACATTGATGATTTATTTGACCAATTGCATGGAACTCAATACTTTTCAAATATTGACCTTTGATTTGGATACCATCAGTTGTGTGTGAAGAAGGAAGACATTCCTAAGACTGCATTTCTAACAAGGTACGGGCATTACGAGTTTACAGTAATGCCTTTTGGATTGACTAATGCACCCTCTGTATTAATGGATATAATGAATAGGGTTTTAAAGGAATATCTTGATGATTTTGTGGTGGTATTTATTGATGATATCTTGGTATACTCCAAAACCAATGAAGATCATGAAAAGCACTTGCGCATTGTCTTGAAGACTCTTAGAAGGCATGCATTATATGGGAAGTTTAGAAAGTTTGAATTCTGGCTTCAGGAGATTTCTTTTCTTGTCCATATTGTCTCTAAGGATGGAATTTCTGTTGATCCTTCTAAGAAAAAGGCAATCCAAGAATGTCCAGCACCGACGAGTATAACTGAGGTACACAGCTTTACTGGTTTGGCAGGTCATTATCGACGTTTTGTCCAAAATTTTTCCCGATTGGCTAACCCATTAACGAAGCTCGCACATAAAGGGGTTAAATTTGTCTGGAAAAAAGGCTGTGAAGAATTTTTTGCAGAACTGAAGATAATATTAGTCAACGCTCATCTATTGTCTCTACCATCAGGGAATGATGGGTTCGTTATTTAAAGTGATGCAACAGTGAAAGGACTTGGTTGTGTCCTTATGCAGAATGATAGGTTTATTTCCTATGCATCATTATAGCTGAAAATTCATGAGTAGAACTATCCTACTCATGATCTTGAGTTAGCTGTTGTAATCTTTGCCTTGAAGATATGGAGGCATTATCTCTATGGTGAAAAATGTGAGATATATACCGATCATAAGAGTTTGAAATATATTTTCTCACAAAAAGAACTCAGCATGAGGCAAAGGCGATGGCTTGAACTACTCAAGTATTATGATTTCACGATACACTACCACCTAGGGAAGGAAAATAAGGTTTCATATTCTTTGAGTAGAAAAGATCATGGAGTTTTGAACATTATGATATTGGAAAGGGATCCTATTTTCATGGATCTAGTATAGATGGAAATGGGAATCACCATGGAGGGTGAAACATCAAAAAAATTTCAAATGGTTGCCAAACTATCTTTACTAGAAAGGATAATGTGTTCTCAGGCCAGTGATGAAGAGTTGAAAAAGAAGATTAAAGCTGTGAATGATGGGCGATTGAGTGAATTTGTGTATGAAGATAGAATTTTGAAATTTGGGAGGAGACTTTGTGTTCCCAATATACCTGAATTAAAGAGGGAATTGTTGGATGATTCTCATAGTTCCAATTTCTCTATACACCCTGGGAGCACCAAAATGTATAGATATTTAAAGGGACATTTTTGGTGGGACAACATGAAGAGGGGCATTGCTGATTTTGTGTCACGATGTATGGTTTGTCAACAAGTGAAAGCTGGAAGGCAACGGCCTGGTGGAGTATTGCAACCTCTTCCCATACCTGAGTGGAAATGGGATAATATTATGATGGATTTTGTC
This sequence comes from Viscum album, assembly GCA_963277665.1. Classification (NCBI taxonomy): domain Eukaryota; kingdom Viridiplantae; phylum Streptophyta; class Magnoliopsida; order Santalales; family Viscaceae; genus Viscum; species Viscum album. Next base: position 2,092,374,478 of record OY728120.1, read on the forward strand.
ATGGGACTACCAAAGACTCATAGAAGGAATGATGCAATATGGGTCATTGATGATCGTCTCATGAAGTCAACACATTTTCTTGCTTTAAGGGAAGATCTACCACTTGAACGTCTAGAATGAATATATATTAATGAAGTTGTGAGACTTCATGGAGTACCCATGTCGATTGTCTCAGATCGTGATCCCTGTTTTACATCAAGATTCTGGAAAAGTCTTCAGAAGGCCTTGGATACTGAACTTCGTTTGAGCACTTCTTACCACCCTCAAACAGATGGATAATCAGAAAGAACTATTCAAACCTTAGAAGACATGTTGAGATCATGCTCACTTGACTTTCATGGAATGTGGGATCAATATTTACCTCTGGTATAATTTTCCTATAACAATAGCTTCCATTCAAGTATTCAGATGGCACCATATGAAGCATTATATGGAAAGAGATGTCGCACACCAACCTGTTGGGATGACGTTGGTGAAAGAAAACTTGTAGTCCCAGAACTGGTGGAGGAAACGATGGAAAAGGTGAAAGTAATCCAAAACCACATCAAAGCAGCTCAAAGTAGGCATAAGAGCTATGGCGACAACTGAAGGAAGGATATGGAATTGAAGGTAGGAGATCATGTTTTCTTGAAGGTATCTCCATGGAAGGGAGTTATACGTTTCGGTAAGAAGGGTAAATTGAGTCCCAGGTACATCGGACCCTTTGAAATTCTAGAACGAATTGGGGTTGTAGCTTACCGTTTGGCAATTCTGCCAAGTCTCTCCAAAGTTCATGATGTGTTCCACATATCACTATTGAGAAAATACATGCCTGAACCAACTTATGTACTCACCTATGAAAAATTAGAACTGGAACCTGATCTGTCTTATTGCGAAGAGCCTATCAGGATTCTTGATACAATAGAACAAGTGTTGAGAAACCGGATGACTCGTCTGGTAAAAGGTCTATGGAGAAACCATAAGATGGAAGAGGCGACAAGGGAACCCGAGGACCTTATGATGAAGAATCACCCGAGTCTTTTAATACAGTGATATTATATGAAATTTTGAGGATGAAATTATTTGAAGGAGGGGAGAATGTAACACCCCAAGCTTCCACGGTACACTTCTCTTTGAATAATACAGTAGCGTGTGTTGTACGCAACTTCGAGTTCTAACACACACTACAACCAATCAAAGTAGCCGTTATGAATAGTAATACCTACTTTTTGAAATTTTTTAAATTTTATCATTCCAAATGGACTTCTTTTTTGTATTCGGAATATCAAAATTATCCTAAGTTGAAATTTTTGTAATTTTCTGAGAACTTCAAATTTTTTATGAATACTGAAAAATACTTAAAAACAACTTTTTTAATAAAAATAATTTATAGTGATAAATTATACTATTGAGTGGCTTTAAATTGTAATTAGAATATATGTTTACCATATTATCCAATGATGGTCGTTAGAATTAATTTCACTTTGAAATTGGACATAAATAATTGTCAATCTTTTGATATATATTGTTTCTTAAAAACACGCTATTTGTTGTGGAAGTGGGAATTAATTATAAAATTAATTAATGCAACTTATATGTTTAGAATTTTGTAAAATATACATCATTTTTGAATTCAGAATATCAATTATAGATTACGGTGAAATTTTGGCATTGTTCTGAAAAACATCAATTTTCGATAAATAGTGAAACCACTAAGTGGTAGTTAAAAAACTGATTTTTCATTTAAATGAAACATTACCAATTTTGTGATTTGAGTTTCAAAAATCCGACATAAATGGTTTTCATTAGGATGTAAAATGTGGTTCAATGGGATTAAAATAATTTTTTTGGTGAATAGTAACTTTTAAGTTTAATTAATCACGATTAAAGGTAATTAGTGAAATTTAAGGTAATGATAATGTTATAATAATATGAAATGACCTTGAAACATGGCCTACCACTATTGGATGAGTCATGGCCGAACAAGAAAATCCATGGGTCAACTTGGGGACCCCATGGAGCCACTTTGGTAGGAAAATGACATTAAAAACTTTTTATTTAATGTTCAAGTGAAAATGTCACAAACATGAGTTATTTTACTAAAACAATTTTTAAATGGGGTTATACAAGTCATAATTTTGACTATAAATATTAATTAGAAATCTAAAAAGATTTCCTACATCATGATATTTTTTTTATAATTTTTAGACATTAAATATATAAAATTATTTATGACACCATGATGATGCAGGGATTACCTCATTATTTAATGATTTAAATAAAATGAAAAGATAATGTAAAATATAAGACCTAAACATGTAAAAAACCTATTGGATGGGTGGATATAAAACTCTTATCACCTTATCCTCTAAATATATAATTTTTTTACCCTTTAAATCCAAAAATAATTTTATAATAAAGTAACCTTTTATAACATTCCAAGAGTGCCCCTCCTCTCCTCTTATAAAAGGCACCCACCTCTACCACCTTATTCACACCTTCAAGCCATTTGTCTCAGAAAAAATCTACCCAAATACTCTCCAAACATCCCTCTCTTACTCCTAGAAGCATCACTTTGGGCATAAGTCTTCCAAAGGAAGCCTTTGGCTCAAATCAAAAAGAGTTACCCGATTTAAAGGTAATGTCTTATCTTACGTTGTTTTGTTTTATTTTGAAACCTCAACCCCCTAAACTCTTTTTATTATTTTCTTTTGTAACAACACCAGTATATTAAATATACTAGTATGTTGTTATGAGAAGTATTTTATTTACACTTACACACACCTTTGTCTAATGGTTAAAGAACATACTCTTTCATGTGGGTGGTGAATTACTGCCTCACGAAACGATGATTGTTCTATATTCTCCTACAACCTCTCATGGTGGCCATTATGATGACACTATTTTTATATATGATATATACTATGTTTTTGTTTTCCTTATGATTCTTTATTTTCCATTTATGGAATACCTTTATGATTTCCATTATGGGTAAACACGATAATTTCATTTTTGGAAGTGCGGACTACCGCCCCCTCAAAGTGATTTGAATCGTTAATGCCATATGTGGGATGTATAAAGGATGGAGTAAATGGTATTATACATTATATTATACAGGAATTATAGTATACCTTTATATAATTGTAGTTTCATTCCATTAAATACGAAATAGAAATGAAAGTAGTGTTCATGAGTACGTACGTCTTACCATCTCCATGAACGGTGCATTTCATTTCTTACCTCTAAATGTTATGTAATATTATAAATTCATGTATACACTGGATATATAGGATATATATGATATCTACATCATGAATATAATTTGAGATAATGGGTATTCTACCACATAAACAACTTGTAATTATAATATGTTTATTGTTGACTCAAGTACCAAAGATCGACAAAACGACCGTTATTAACTTAAATGACTACATAATTTTCGTAACATTGTAATAATTGATATAAAAGGGATAATGAACTTGAAAAAGGTTCTTAAGAAAGTATAAATTAACTCTAGTTTATTATTCAGTAGGTTAAAGAACGGTCGTGTCAAGTCGGACACGAGGTAAGGGAACTTCTTAACCCAATTTCTGTTCTTTGGGTTAATCTCCTACTTTCAAATTATGTCATGATATTATTATGTCCTATCTTGTATTTGTAATTTATTTATGTGTACTTATAGTGAATACACATAATATATCTATTTTATTTCAAAATGATCTTTGTAAGGGACTTCGTCTCAATCTCCTTTAATTGAGGCATATTTTTTTTTATACACAACTTTATTTTATACGGTGTATAAGCCTCTTTAACTTTTGAGTTTATTCAAAAGGAATCCTTTTTATACAAAGCATTTTACTAAACGACAAAAAGGAATGTTTTTTTGTCATACGTATGCGAAGACAATGACTTCTCCACCGTTATTACACCTTTGAATCTTCCCTTACATGCTTATAAGGATATTTTCAAAATAAAGGTTTTGTTTTATAATTATGTGGCATTTAAATGATTTCCAAAAAAGGGAGATATATTTCTCCCAAATATATGAAAATCTAGTGAAAATGTATACGTATTTAACGCAAGCTTAAAAAAGTTTTCAGAAAACCCGACTCTCGAGTGTGTTAGATATGAAGGGATTGGGTGTGGACCCATCATGGCCTGTAATTAGTCAAACAGTCTCAGAATTAGTTATTTTGTTTTCAAAAGCTTGCATAATGTTTTCAGAAAAACACTGGAGTATATTTGAGCAATTTCAAATGTATGTATCTTCTAAAAATTGAACTGGTATTTTGATGCCACAATTTATTTCAAACGGTATTTTAAAAAATGGTATTCATAAATTTTTATATACCATTTTTTATATAAGGAATGCATTGGACTTAGTAAGTGACGGGTGGAGCCTGCTATAGCTCCTCGATGCATCGGTAGGTCTCATGAGACAAACTAGTGTCTTGGCACGAGGCCTTGACAAAATCTTATTTGTAGTCATGGCATGAGGCCTTGGCTACGTGGTTATGATAATCTGGCATTATGCATTCCTTCATTGTGAAAGTGGTTATTGATATTGCATGTGATTATTAGACTAGTAGAATATCCTTGTGAATAAGTAAATGGAATTATTTCATTTTATTTTTGCCATATTATGCTGAAGTTAATGTTTAAAAGGCTTTTGTTTTAGTTATACATTGCCTTAAATGTTAATGTTTATTTATGAAAGCTTCTGCTATATTGTTATCCTTACTGAGCATCTGAGCTCACCCCTTTCAATGTATTAATTTTTTCAGGATGTGAAGAAGTATTTTATAAATGACCTGAAGGGATAATATGAGGGGATATGAAGACAAGATGTTGTTGTAGTCTTTTATTACTTTATGATGTAATGTAAAACTTATGAATGTGTCTAGTTTTTCAAAGCTACTAAACTAATCGGTCTTTCGAGACTTGATATTTGTGATCATGCCAATGTTACGCAATAATGCACCGACTCTGGGTAAATGGGGTCAGGGCATTACATTGGGATTGAGGTATGAGATGCTGAGGGAGTTCACCATTTTCATGGCGGTAGTGATTGAAATTATTAATTATTTGTTTTAAATATTTAGTGATTATAAGAATTTCATCATGATTGGGACTCTTTGGTTGAAGTGGTAGATTGTCCCTTGACATTTAAATTGATGGATAAGGTTTGATTCAAGGGAATTAGTCTCACTATCATTATAATAAATTTACAATGGATTGTGCAGTCACACTGGGAGGGGATGAATCATGTGTGACCTATTTTATATAATTATTTATCAATTTTTAATTCAAACCTCTGCCACATGTTAATATGAGTGGATCACGTATGCAATGCATAAAGTAAATTAAACACCAAACACAGTATTTTTAAAATTCCCAGAACAGAGAATAACTTGTTTCTATTTCGGTTATACCCCCAAATACAATTATCCATTACAATATTTTTTCAATTACAATGGTTCTGGAAGTATTTGTTTAAACACCACAGTAGTCCATCCTCCAGTTTATCCTAGTTATAACCATTAGGGATCCAAATTTTCTTACTCATTTTTTTAGACACCCTAATCATGTGACTGGGTAGAACCCCAGTCTCTCAAGCCTCTTTAACTACTGGTTAGACCCCAATTCACTATCTCCTTCTTCTTCATTATAAGATCTGATCCACTAATAGGATAATATCTTGATGTTCCTCCACGATCTTTTTGGATCACACTATCTTGTTTACAACCTCATGTATCATTTCAGTGATGTTGTTCTTGATCAAAAAATGTCTAATAACATTATTTAATCATTTTAATCAGTGCAAAATTGATCAAGAAGTAATTTGTTACTCTTTTAATGACTCGACCACCATGAATAATAAAAAAATGGATATGAATTTCTTAATAAATACTAATCAAAACACTATCCAGGCTTCTTTCTCAAAACAATAAACAATGATTAAGAATTTTATATTTCATGGGAAATTTTTCAAACATCAAGAATGTGTGTAGTACACGACATGGTCTTCTAAATGCAATATGTGGTACAATAAAAATGAATAAAACACTTCACAATTCCTTCCATCTGTTATACCATGTCCATAAAAATGATGAATTATGAAATAAAATATGCACGGCCTCATGTTTACTACCTCCTTCTTTCATCATGTGATTAAATAATCACATTTGAAAAAGTTTACTCACATTAATTATCCCACAATTTAGTCATCATATATGTCTACAAACTTGTAAAAAAAAATTGTGTGTCCTTAAATTGTGCATAATTTTTTTTATAATCCTTATTAATGTGCTAATGGATCTACTCCCCATCACAAAAGAATATCATGTGATACTAATTCGTTTTTCCTTACTGAAAATAAATCCTTCACTCACGTGATGCTTCTTTTCCACAAATCATAAACACAATATTCTCAACTCAAATTGTTTATTCAAATAATATGCATGTACTCAATGTATCTTTATGAAACACAATTTATACATTATTAATTTTTCATAAAAAATATCGATCGTATGTTCCAAAATCATATGAATGATCATGAAATATTCTTTCTTCATCCATTAACAACTTCAATCGTGCAACAATATATGGAACTCAGACCATCATCATGAGATTCTAAGATAAAAAAACTCAACATGAATGCATAGAACCTTCTTCGATAATATACAGAACTTCCACTACTCTATTTCTCTACAAAAAAATCATTCTCAAATATGTGATAAGTTTTGAGAGTAAATGAAATCCTTGAAAAAATGGATCACCAATTTCTTACAAAGGAGAAAAAATTAAAAAAATCAAATTCCACATGATTTTTTCTCTATGAAGAAAACAAGAGTGATGAAATTTAACATCAATTATATCAATAAATGTTCAAAATATCACACACTCATTGAATCCATTAAATAGTGGTTGTCAAAATATTTTCAAAAAAATTCCTATATACACCTCATCAAACAAATTAAAAACATTCTAGTGTAAAAATGGACTTCCCCTTTTAATGTTACTTTTCCATTTATCATCAAGTAATAAATATCTCCCTTTTAGAATTGTTTTTGACCCCAAAAATAGAAGTATGTAACAAAAATACCTCAATGATGAGAAGATTCAATCTCTAGATTTTTATGATCTAGAATTATTAGATGCATACATCACCATAACATCATATATTCCTTAGATGCCAACTATGTTAGAGATATATGGTGGTTGATCATTTTTTCTCCCCCTGAAGAGATGAACTCAGTACTTCTTCATCATGATTGGATTTAATCATGAATAAACTCCAATCATTATATGACAGTATTTGAGATGTTGTAAAATAACAAATAATTCCAATTGTTTCCAATGATGGATTGATTTATTTCAATAATATATTGATAGATTTTATCAAATTTAGGTCTCTCCTGAATAAATTCTATAACTTGAATTCCCAACATGAAAAATAAACACAGTGTAAGTATAAGAATAAGGTGGTTCATCAATGATCCTCGGTTAGAGAAACATGGTTGGGAATTACTTTTAAACCTAGAAATCTTCATAGATGAAAAATGGATGTCTACATTTTTTAGAAAATAATAATTAATTTTCTATGTTTCCTCTAAAATTATTTCCTCTTCTAATTGGACTTTACATATGATGAATCATTAATTAAGAATATCCTCATACATCACTTTTTGTGTAGACCAAATCTTCTCAACACTAGAAGTCACTAGATATTTTTCCCTCTTCTATAAAAATTATTCATGTATATGAAACCAATTGAAACATTTTTTACCTGAATATACAAACATATTACACATTTCACAAACAAATTAAGCATTAAACAGGTTACCATTTTTTGGAAACTTTTTAGATTATTCCTCAGTGATGTATTTCACCAAATGAATCCTTATATTTCTCTAATAGATTGATTCTTTATTCCCTTCTTTATTTTTTAATTTAGTATTTATGTTCATTAAAAAATCATAGTGGTTTATGATATTACCTCTCCAACCACAATAAAAGAATATTTTTAGGAATCAAACTCTTCACATCATTCTTCACAAACTTCATGGGAGTTTTTTTAATAGCTTTCTTCTTTTTTTCATATCCCAAGGCTGGCATATCATCTTCATTTTTTACATGATTCAATTTTGGTTGTGATATTATATTCATGAAAATAGATGATTTGTGCATGATTATTTTGTATCAACACTCATCATAACAATTATATATTTTGTTTCAATAAACATAGAAATTTTTAACGTAATCAAATCTATTCTTGATAGACTATTTCCGTTTCTTCAAGTTCTACTTATTTTGTACAAGTCTCAATTTTCTTTATATTTTCCCCCACTAAATGAAAGTATTTTATAATAATAATATAATGAAATGTTGTAAAAATAATTTATTTCCATATTCCCAAACATCCAACAACACCAACAGTAGCAAAAAAATATTGATTTCATCTTCTATGACACATTCTGACTATATCGTACGTTTTTCTACATTTGGGAAGCACATTTCTTCTTATTTTATTTCTTAGGGGAAAAAATTTCAACACTTCTTCACATCCATATTAAATTTTGTTTTGTATTATTGAGAATATTTTTCACCCATGTTTATCTTTATTTTGAAGTTGAATCTTCACTGGTCATCATAACAACATTAGTACAGATATATTTATCTAGTCAAGCGATTACCCTCATCAATGAACCTACAGTATACATATCTGTGGATAATATCAATCTATTCTTACTAATAGATTTATTCCTTTCAAAAAAAGGAATCTTATCAGATGAAGCCTTGGTGGTACCTATTTTCTTATAAACTTGGTAAGTCACATCTTTTGTATCATACATATGTATTAATTTCACTTGTAGTTAAAGACATTTTATGTTGAGATAAATATTCTCATCTTTAACTAATTTCATTATTTCCTCCCACTAAATCATCATATTATTATTCTCTTCTTCAGGAATCTGATTTTCCTTCACCAACAAATGATCAAGATCTTTGATTCTTTCTAGATTAATATCAAATTGAGTATCATTAACATTTATATATGTATTATACATTTTTACCAGTTCATGGATAACTACTATAAAGACTATTTTAAAAAAACATTCCTAAAAACATTAATTTTTAATTCATCAATAGCTATAGAATATCTTTCATTTCTAAGAGATATTTTTTCTTCCTTTTCATTCAAATGTTTTTTTGAGTGTTTCATATGAAAAAATATTTATCCATTGCCCCTTACATATAATTATCCAACTCTTATAACTATAATTTTTCTTCCCAAATTCCCTTCAATGTTTTGGTCATACATGTGAAAACTTCATTGGGAATTTTCTTCAAATAATCTATAATTTCATAATTTATCATATCTTCATCACATCTTGAACATGATTCATTAGAATTATAATCAACTAATTTCACATAAAAATTATCACTCTGAGTGACTTAATCTAGTAGTTGATCTTAATTTATATTTTAATTTTTCTTCAGCTTCGTTACCTCTCATTTTTCCTATTTTTTAGACTTTATTGAAACATCAACATTTCTAACATCAGGAGTAGAGGTATGATTTCCCATATTAAGATCTTATAAAATTTCTTTAACCTCAAATATTCACATTATGTACTTATAATAAAAATAGTTGCACAGTTAATGTAGATCCTTCCATACATGGACATTACTCTCATAACAATTAATGTTTCCAATGGAACATGCAGTCACATTGGGAGGCGTGAATCAAGTGTGAATGATTTTACTGAATTACTTTTCAATTTTTAATTCAAAACTATGTCACCTATTAAAATTATTGGTTCATGTATACAATGTTAAAAGTAAATGAAACCCAAGACATGGTAATTTTTCAAGGCTCGGTAAAAATACATACTCCTTTTTACGTTTTTTTATACTCTCCAACATGAATTCAACACTATAATCTTCTTATCAATTACCATGGTTTAGGATTCAACTAGTTATACACCCCATTAGTCTATCCTCCAATTGTTCCTAGTTATACCACCCAATAATCTAGCTCTTCCACCCTAATTGTTTAGACACCCATACAATTCAACAGGTTAGAACCTCAGTCTCTGTAGCCTCTTTTGGAAACTGATTAAATCCCCCAATAACAAGATCATTCTTCTTTAGAAGATCTTATTCACTGGTAGGATGATCTATTAATATTCCTTTATGATATTTCTATACCACCATGTCTCATTTAAAACATGAAGTGCATTTTCACTGATGATAGTCCTACTCTAACAATATTTGATTATAGAATATAATAATTTTATTCAATAAAACACTCCCCATGAAAGAATTCATTCTTCTAATAAATAATTTTCCTCACTGAATAAAAAAATACAGGACATGAATTTACTCTAAAATACTAATTGATACTCTATCATGTCTTCATTCTAAAAACATTGCACAACGATTAAACACTATATATTGTAAGAATAATTCTTCCAACATCATGAATATATATAGTACACTGCATGATCTTCTCAATTAATATGTTAAAAAATAAAAATGCATAAACACTTCATAATTCATTCCACATATTATATCATGTGAATGAAAATAATTAATTATGTAGTCATATATACTTTACCTCAATTTTACTAACATATTGTTTCTTCATGTGATAAATAATCAAATGTTCATGAGCTTAACCACATTCAGGTACACACTATTCAGTCATCACATAAGTATGAGGCATTCTCAACTCAATTTTTTCATGAAAACATTATGAATTTTTTGGTTCAATCCTTGTGAATATGCAAATGGAAGTTCTCCTCTTAGTACAATAATATCATGTGATTCTACTTCATCTTTCCTTCATCAAAATCAATCCTTCCTTCTCTCATGGGATGATGCTCTTCCTCAAATCATACATGAAATATTCTCATCTCAACTCATTGATGAAAATAGTATGCATTTACTCACTGTATCTCACAAAACATAAGGTATACATAATATCTTCCACAGAATAATGATGGTTTTCATGTTTCAACATCACATGAATGATCATTATAATTACTATATTTTTCATGTAAAAAAATTTGTCATGCAAAGATATGATGTAATCAAACCATTTTCATGTGATCACAAGATTTTAAACACAACATGAATACATGGAACCTTCTTTGGAAATATAGAGTGCTTCCACTTCTTTATTTCCCTCTAAAAAAATCAATCTTGGATATTTGAAATGTTTATTTAGAAAATTAAATCTATTTTAGGTTTTATAGAAAAAATCAAGGACTCCATACTCAGAAAATTCTGACATCCATCCATGGAAACAACTCATGTACTTATTACCCCATATCACACGTTATGATAAATAACCATAATTGTAAATATCACTTTCTTTATTAATTTTTTCATCATATTTTTATTCATTAAATCATGAAAAAAACATTTCTTGATGATTATATCATATTTGAATCATCGATATAATAAAATTTTTCTCTAATTCCTCAACTTCATCAATCATATCATCACTGCATAAAGAAATCCTGATGAATAGTTGAACACTCTGGTCAATAGAAGAAGATAACATAGATAATTGTTGGATGGCCTGTATTGATCTAATCGATCTACATCAGCTCTTTCTATATCTTTAATAATGGAGCTACAATTCCCACAAGTAGGTAACCCCACATTACACCTTCAGGCATTTCTATAATCCATATTAAATGAAGTCACATCAATAGTCATCCAGAATATATTACTGGGTACACTCCCATTACCTATTAGCACCACCCCATTCCAGTACGCTACTCCACCGCTACATCGCCCAACATGGTGGCTCTGCATCCATTTCCCTCTATGTGGGCATTATTTTAACACCCTAAAAATCCATGTTGTCCCAGTCATGGTTGAACCTTCCCACCTCAATAGTGGTTGGGGGTCCCTCATGCAAGCTAGTGGGGTTGGTTATTTAATTATACCAATTCCTTCATTATCAAATCCTCTTGAAAAATAAACACCAATTTTCATGGACACCTTTTTACCCTATTTTAAATACTTTTTAACTTTAAGGAACTAAAGGAACATATTTTTTTACTACTAAAAATCTATAATATCATCAATATTAAAGATGTCATTGAATTTTCATCTTATAAACTTGTTGAAAACAATTTAATTTTCAAAAAAACCACTTGTATTCTTGATTATAATTATCAATATGGATCTAGGGATGGGATTATGATAGGATAGGATGAATACATTATATTTTTTTGATTAAATGAAATTGTGTTCCCCTATATTTATATTTTTTGGGCTATTATGAGATATACAAATTTGGCATGTTTCTTATCTGGAAGTGTGACTCGCATGAGAGGATTCCTAATCCTGATACAACCCTCCAAGAGGTATCCTATATGATTACCACAAGGTTTCATATTTGATATCAATGATTTTTATTACTTTAATTTGTGAATTTACATGATTAGGTGCTAAATATCTTATCTTATTAATTCTATTCCCCCCGGTAAAATGGAACCAATGTGACACATGATACGACTCTAGGAGGGAAGGGTGATTTTAGTGACAGTAGTTGTTAAAACTACATGGGAGGTTTCTTAAAAATGTATTCACTAGGGTATGACCATTCATATGGAATAACAAATTTTTTTATGGTAATGATGTTGTTATGGTATTTGGGGGATCAGTTTGCAAACTCATACCTATACAATCATGTTATGGAATCTAACCCATGTGATGACTTTTGGTAAATTGGATAAAGATAGATGGGTTACTTGTTTACTATGGTAAAAAGATACGATGAGGACCACTGAGATGAGAAGTTTTAGGGAATGATATTTGGGAAACTATTTCATTCCATAGGGACTCATTCATTATTTTTTCCGTTTTTAATCATGGGATTTTGATTTAGTAGTTATTTTTTTCATTGGGTCATAATTGATTATTAATTTCAATTTTAAATTTAATGTGACATTTTTTTACTATTTGTTGATTGTTCTTTTATTTATCATTGTTATATTTCATATCATGACTGTTATTTCCCAAAATATTTCATGATTTGGTAATTTACGGGTTGTGAGATGACTGGTTGATTAGGTGGCACTCTGATAAGTGAGTCTTTATGGATATGGTGATACTTTTTGGGATTAAATAAAATGTGATGAAATAGAATAGGGGGAATACCTCACTAGTTCAAGAGGGTATTAAAATAAAAGATTATAAAAGTAAGGGACCATGAAATATTTTGGTAGTAATGGAAGCCAATTTAGAATTAATAAAGGGTTGTACTTGTTTCCAACCAAAGTATTAATGCTATTTTATATTTAACAAAATTAGTAAATATTGGATTTATATTTAAACATAGCGAATTTTCCATAATGTAGAAAATATCATATGAATAAGAATCTTGATAAATAATATAAAAGGTATGAGTGTACTTGAAACTATTTTTCTAGAATTGGAGTTATTCTAGAATATGTTCTACTAAAAAAGATATATATATCTTGGAAATGATGAAATTTGATTTAGTCTTGAAATAGGTGGCATATAGACATAGCAATGTCTGGAAGAACAACCAATTTTTTTTAAAGTGAAAAAGATACCTGAGAGGATCAAAATAAGTACACTAGAAGAAGTTATTATTGAATTAGAAAAAAATGCAGTTAGGTTTTAAACAAACATGAACTTATGTTGAGAATAAGAGATATTGGAAACCATATTTTTTAAAGCATATGTAATTATTTTAGAATATGATAATATTATAGTTATGGACATGTCCTAATTTAAAGACTCATATTTTATAATAACACATCCCAAAAAATAGAAAATCATGAATATACATGTATATGTAAGAGCAATTTAGGTGATATATAAAAGTATCTCAATGTTACATAGAGGATATATATGTTAAACCTTGAAGATAAGTAAGAGTGGAGTTCTAGAAAAGGAAATATGGAAGAGTACATTAGAAAGGTAAGAGTTTCTAAAACATATTCAAGAGTTACCTTAAGACTCTGATAAATATATATAAGAGTGGTTGTATAATAAGTGTGGAATTAGAACAAGGAATTATAGAAGAACAATTCTCTGGTATAAAATAGTAACCTAAAAATTCTATTTGATTCATAAGATTAAATTTGTAATAAGAGTGAAACTTATAAATGGATCTTACAGAAGAATATTTTAGTTTTTACATAAGAATAAATTGATGTTTGTGAAGGATATGTCAAAGTGAATAGATTATTATGAATGTTATTTAAGTGCAATATAAATCAACATCAAATTAAATCTCAGAGAATTTAGAAGTATTTTTGTTTTGATGTTTTGGATTAAATAATTAGGGAAATCATTTTAAATATTCAAGGATTATTTAAATTGATATTTAAATGAAAATTTACATTAAAGATTAAATATGGACTACAAACAAGATTTTTTTGGAGGAATTATAGGAAATATTTATTTTTTATATCTTTAGATTTCAGTGAAGACGTTTTTTGAAGTATTAAGTAGTAAATATCATGAAATGAATATATATATATATATATATATATATATAATTTTTGATTCCATTTTAAAATTGTGAATGGAGAGTGGTTTTTGGATATGGTTTTGACTAGATATCGCATTTTAAATAGTGGTCCCATGCTATAATAGTAGTATGAGAATAAAAAAGAGTGGTTTTGATAATAATCATACACTGTGAAGATTGGTTTTCACTATGAAATAGGATTAAATATAAAAACAATTATTTTATTCATGTGAAGGTAGGATGTTGAAACACAATACTGAAATCTATACCACATTATTATTGAGTAAAATATATAACACATATATTCTTGTATTTTAGGATGGAAATTAGGGATTCGATAGGATGAATTTCACTCCGATTTAAATAATAATGATGGAACAAATATAGAATCATACAGACATAAAATTTAATTTATTTAGTGGGAGAAAAAATGATAATTTTAGTTCAAATTGAGAAAAGTAAAGCCTTTATTTATGGAATTATAGAGAACTATTTCTCTATAAATTTGATTGGTTTTATTTCTTGAACAAAATTGAAACCAACTAATATTTAAAGACAAATAAGAGGTAATTACATAGGTATAGAATAATAATAATGTGTTATAACTCATTGATGATCCTACCAAATAAATAATTTATATATTCCATGGTGGATCATGGAAATTGAAGTTATGTTAATAGTAGTTTTCATAACCTATTTCTGAAGCAGAAGTAAGAATAGATTGATGAGAACCTATCTATACATATTGCATCAACATGATAATGGTGATATTTTTACTTTAATGGCATGTAAATAAATGTTGGGTTGTAGTATTTAAGTTGATATCATTGACATAGAAGCTACAAAGTATCCATTTTATAGGGAGTGACCCTAACATTAGAGTTCTATAGCCTAAACCTTCCACTAATACTAATTTAGTGGAATCAAATACTTCAACATATTGTTGTTGTATAATCCTTTTATTAACCATGAATAGGTCAAATAAGTAAAAAAATTCTTTTGTTTTCATATTAATTACTTTCTACAAACATAAATCAATGTGTGTGGGTTAATTAATCACTGATAAATTTTGATTAAAAAAAAAGTTAATTAATAATTAAATAATCAAAAAAATAATAGATTAATAATGATCCTACTAAAAAAGTGTTAAATATCATTTATATTGGGGAGATTTTAGGATTATGTGGTTTAAATTGAAACAATGTTCATAATCAATATTCACCCATAGAGTATCACATTATAAAGACCCTTTTTTACCTAACAAGTTGTATCAGAGAAAATGTTTTTCTTATTGGATTTATTTTTTATTTTTTAAATTGATCTAATTATTTCTTAGAGTTGAGTTTTAATGATATCCTTCACTCATAATTCGTTTTTATTGTATGGATAAGGGAAAGATTATATATAATAATAAGAAAATATCAAAAGTAATTCCTTATAACATAACAAAATTTGGTGAATATACTATTTAGAAAAAAATCAACATATTTTGGATGTAAGGTGGGAATGATACTAATTGTAAAAATATTAATTCATTCAATAAAG
The DNA here is from genome assembly GCA_963277665.1 of Viscum album. Lineage (NCBI taxonomy): Eukaryota > Viridiplantae > Streptophyta > Magnoliopsida > Santalales > Viscaceae > Viscum > Viscum album. Next base: position 2,092,390,532 of record OY728120.1, read on the forward strand.
GTAAAAGATTATATAAGGAGCATAAAATACCAAGTTAATTTGGATCTACTAATGATGAAGAGATATTAAGAAATCTAAAGTAGGTAGTTGTTCACCTATTAATGGAATATGATCATGGACTAAACGAATAGTTCCTAAAGAAAAATAAGATTAATATTTCATATAAGATCCATTTTGTATGATTAAATATTGAGAAATAAATTCTTTAAACAATAAACAAAATATTGGACTATGTGTATAATAATATGAGAGAGAACAATGATATCCAAGAAAATGTATTCGAATAGATTTCCCAGAAGATGAAAATTATTAAATAATGTTCCCTGGCGAAGGGATTGACCTCAAAATAAGTTCAAAATGTGATGACCCAGAAGGATGAGATACTTTTATATATATAAAGGAGATCCTTTGTGATTCCATTTCTTGAATGAACACCAAGATGAAGGACCAAAGTGATATAATGAATGATATTTCCTATGAATTGGATGATGAAGTTTCTAAAGGGATGATTCATAATTAGTACATGAATTCTCATATTTAATTTGGATTAAAAAGATTTAGTAACTTAAATAGAAACAATTGTAACACCCAAATATAATTGCTTATCCAATTCTAAAAGACTCTTTCCAATTTTTATTTCATTAAAAATAAATAATTAATAGAGATGTGATTATAATGTATGATAAATTGAAGGAGGAGAATAATAAAATTATGATGAAAAAATAGTCATAATATATGGGAAATTATATCATTAACTATAATAAAAATCTTCTATAGATACTAATGAAAAAAACTGTGTTCTTTCCTAAGAAAATTGAAAATATTTGATGTGATGAAAAAAACATCACGAAGTTTCCTATAATAGGTGAGAAAAAAATTGAGTTATCAAAAAAATTATAATAGAGTCCCTATTTTAATCTTATAATACTTTGAAATATATCTAGAAATATATTTGGATTTAGATGTTGAGATGGCTCATAATTCCATGCCACGATGTTCCTATAATTAATTTTTTTAAAAAATATTAATTATATTTTATATCACACATGAATTGTTTTCATAAATAATGGGATAACACTTAAATGGAGAATCATTTCAAAAACTATCATAAAAAAATTGAATTCGATATGTGAGGTTTACCATAAGTGAGATAGAAAATTAGTTGGTGTAGGATGTTCATATGAAATAGTTATTAGCAGGTGCATTTAATGGACTAAATTTTTAATTTAATTCATTCACTAATTAAAAAAATGTGAACCAAATTTCCAAAACAAGTATTCCATTAGGGCGAATCAATAGGGTTATCCACATAAACTTTGGAGCCTTGAGAGGATAATTCAAAATTCTTCATTGTTAGACAGAGATCAGATGAAAACAAGCTTCTAGATCTAGGTTAATCTAGGCACAGTGAACGCAGTAACTTCTCTCCTTCAATGGTGAGCACATTCTTCATGAATGATCATTCCAATTCAAGGTATGACTCATCATATGTGAATTTTATCCCTTATTATTTAATTATTTATCAATATAAATTCATATTATTTAATCTATGTTAAATGGAGACTTTTCATACACTCTCATATCAGATTAAATTGTTTCTCACCCCTGACTATTCATGATTTAAATTTTTTGGCCAATAAAACTTGGAAAATGGTTGTTTCACCCTTTTTATGTGATTTTACTCAAACATTATTTTCGTTCTTAATCATTCAACCATGGGGTCATGATTCGACTATAGTCGAGTGGGACCGTGCTTGATCAGACCCTCGGATTCACATCACATACATATGTGATGAACATATCAATGATTTAGTGGGATTCATATGGAATATGGGTGAAATTACTCAGGGATCTGGGATCCAGTATCGAGATGGTAGAGGTGTGGAAGGCACCATATGCGACTAGAAACAAACAAGTTCCATATGAGAGGTTCATAACACCAATTTCCAGCCACTAGAGGGATGAAATTATCATCCATAGGAAAATAACTTCAGAAATGGGTGGCCATTGGGTCAATTTCATATCAGAGGATTTGAATTTGAATGTGGGAATACATATGGAGTTTCTATAAAAAATCCAACTACATGTCATATAATCTGAAGAACACACAACATGTAGTGCCCTAATTGTTGTGGCTATGGTTTTCGATTCTGTTGAATATCACATATTGGGTGGGACCCACACAATACAAGTGACTCAATGCTGGGGACCTGGCATGGGCATTGTGAGTAATAAAACATCCCCTATCCAAGCACGTAGTTGGTGTACAAGTTCATGACTTTTATACATAGACATGGCCAGATTACACATCCAGTGTACACTAATACAACCAGGGTACACTAACATGACGTGGAGCATGGGAAGGACCTCAGTTGACTGAGGAACACTGTGTAATCCATTTACATTCCATGAAGTTCCACATGGGTATTGATTTTTTAAAATACTGGGACCTACCATGTAGTAGGGAGGGACTATATGTCGTGTGGGTCCCATTACACATGGTGTACCCTCCTTTATCAAGAGACTTAAACCTCTCATATGTCCTTCATTTGGAATCATATTATAGCCTATAAGTTTCCTATCCTAACTTTTTTTTACATATAATGAAATGGTGGACTTTGTGATGCAATTTTGAGATATGATGGGAGATATTCTGGGTGTGGTTCTTCTTTAGGTGACTTCTAGTGATGGTGGTGATTCAGAAGAATCATCAGAGATATTAGAGTGGTACCCTCCTGTTATAACATGGCATAGGTCTTATATTTACATTTAGAGGGGTACACTTCGACAAGGGTAATGCATGGGTCCTCAATTGTTAGAATGGAACCCTCCTACAAGTATAGGGAATTAGTCCTCTATCAATAATCAGAGTAGCACTGTATTTCCCCGACCCCAAAATCCTATAATCAGTGCATTATTTTAATACATTGGCATGATTACAAGGAATCATGTCCTGAAGGACCAATCATTTTAGCAGTCTTGGAAAATAGATTAAATATATTAACTTTACATTACAATTTCAAACATAAAACCTAGCCTAGATAGTTCATTGAGAACACCATTATTCAATTTTTCTTAACCCTGAATATCAATCATAATACACTTCATGGAATCCTGGGAAAATAAAACTTAAGAAGGGGGTGAGCTCAGATTCTCAGTAAGGGTAAACAATTTAGCAGAAGATATCATAAAAAATAGGCATGGTGTTTAATTGAAAACACATTCCTTTAGAAATAATAAACAAGAACACTTTATGGAAGAAATATGAGAAGACTAAATAATGCCATAACAAAACATAGTCATGGGTATTCTACTAGTCGAATAACCACATAAACCATCAATATTATTTTCATAATGAGGAAATGTATAATGTTGTACATTCTGAAACATTTTGTCAAGGCCTCAACTAAGATGTCTAAAAATGATTAAGGCCATGGCCAAAACTATATATCAAATTAGGAAAGTCCTCAGCCAATTCCACATCTAATTGTCTCATGAGACCAACCCATGCATCAAGGATCTATAGAGGGATAAACCTGTCACTTACTATGTCCAATACATTCCTCATATTAAAAGGTTGAAATATAGCATAAACATTCATATTAGAACTAGCATACTAAATTTCAATAGTTTAACCAATGAATATGAATTGTATAAAAATAAAAAATCCATAATCAAACATACCACAAAACCGTCAATACAATATGAACGATTTTTATCATAATAAATCAACTGCAAACATGTTTAAAATCCATCAAAGGTTGTTGACATAGATGAAAATTATTTGTAAAACTCTTTGAGAGAGATATCCCTTTTTCATGAAATAATTTAAAAGTTACATAATTTATAAAGGATGTAATTTAAAATATAGTTTTGAATAAAAGTTTCCCACACCACTTTTAAACTTTTTAAAGGAATTAACATTTTAAATCATTCATGTCCATATAAATAAATCCTTAAAACAATTTTGAAAACATGGAAATTAATGAGAAATGATTAGAAGAAAAAATATTTAAAACATTTAAAATGATGTTTTAGTAAAGATTCCATTAAAAACAATCCCTTTAAAAAGACTTTTATGAAACATGGACATGGATAATAAATATGTCCCAATAGATATTGATGTAAAAAAACCTCGGATAATAAAGAGATTGTGTAATTGACCCTTACCTTGCACTTTTATTGGGCTGAGGGTACATTTAACCTCCTTTAAAATGACCATAGTATGTTATTAAATTATACTAGAACCATATTCATATTTATTATATCATACATGATTCATTTATGACTTTATAATACTCATTTAATAATGATTTCCATGTTAAATTAATATTTTGGGTAATAATCTCTTTCTTTATCATACGTGTTTTAACTTGTATCATTTAGATCATGATTTAAATACTTAAAAAATATAAACCGTGATTTATATATGATATATATTTAGAATATAAATATTTATAATAGATAGATATATGAAATGGAAGGAACAGTTTATGGAGACAGTAGGTCATATGTACACATAAATTTTGTTTCCATTTTCATATCGTATTGAACGGATGTAAGTGAATAAGATATATGTAAGTACATACATATATATATATATATATATATATCTCCAATATCATTATTATTTCATATATTACATACTTATTTGTAATATATATTTTTATAATCATCATTGAATGTTGAACGTGGGAATGAATCTCGTTGCGTCGTGGAGACTGTAATCTGTATGTAAGCATGAGCGACAATATCATTATATTGATGGTGAAATCGTATTTAATTGGATGGTATATTATATATAAAGAATAATTAACCTTTTATATTTATTATTTACATCATTTATACTCATTATTATACCCATCCATATAATTAAGTGTTTGAATAACAAACAACACCACGACGTGGAGACGGCAAGTCGTACGTACGCACGTATGGTAACATTGTCATTTATAGGATGGATAGAATAACGAATATGGTTGTACCATATTTATAATAACATCGCAGAATTTAGGTGGTACTGGAGTTATTATTTTGGTATGGAAAAATAATAAAAGAGGAAGTGGAAGAAGAAAATAACTTGAAAGAGGTGATGAAATATTTACCTCTTCCTCGGGTTCATCCTTTTGATTTGATGAAAAGGGCTCCTCAGAATGGATTTCTGACCAAATTAATTCCTATAGGATGAAGGGAGGAACGTTTGAAGGATATTTGGGTTGGTTTTGGATGATAAAAAATTCTATGGAGGTGTGAAATTAAGAGAAGGGGAGGTGCCCTTTTATAAGAGAGGTGAGGGTCAGTTTAGGAAAAGCTTCAAATATTATTTTATAATAAAATCATTTTCAGTTTCTAATGGATCCATAATAAATTATTTAGAGGTTAAGGTGGGTAAAGGTCAAAAACCTCTCAACCAATATGTTTTATACAGGTTTATGTCATCATATTCACATTATCTTTCTTATTTAACTCTTAGTTAAATAGTTTGACATTTACCATGTTTCTTTGTATTTTTATACTATATGGTTTATAAAAATACTATAACAAGACAAGAGAACCCCATGTTGTTAATTATTAATATATATAACCTTATATAATTCCTTTGTATTATCCTTATATTTTTAGGATAATTATATCAATTAATAATTTATTATTTGTTATAAAACCTCAATTATATCAATTTTGACACTATTTAGTATATGATTTTTTTGAAAGGCATAAAAAATTTATCAATTCGAATAATTTTTTTTTAACCAACCCTAAAATGTCATAGTAACACATAAAAGTAATGTAAGTTATCAAATATCTCAATTTACAATTATTTGGATATTTATAATATCAATTATTTTAATGTTTCATTAATAAGTAATCACTGCATCGTCATTGTGTTATAAATAAATTAAATTAATTAATGTCTAAAAATTATAAATAAACTACCATTATGTAGGAAATAAATTTATCTTTATAATTAATATTTCTTTTAGAATTTATATTATGTTTATAAATATTTTAAAAATGGTTTAGTTATTAAACATTTAATTTAACTCTTTTAACTCTTCTTTAAATAAAATAATAATAAATGTCCTAATGTAATCCAAGTGGAGAAAAGAGGATCATATTTTATTAATAATGTTGTTTTTGGTAAAATTATACTTATCCAATAAAATTAGGACATGTGTTAGGGTAATTATGAAATAATGTTTTCCCTTAATTACCCTATTTACTTTTAACCGTGGTAAATAAAAGACAAAAGTTACTATCCACCAAAAATTATTTTCATCTTATTGAACCAAAATTTACTTACTGATATAATCTATGTGTCTCATATTTTTTAAATTCAACTCACTGAAGCTGTAAAATTACTTTTTATGCAAATTTTCTAACGTGCCTAAAAGGTGGGTAAAAGTGGTTAAAAAGTTCAATAAAATTTTATACATCTAATTTTATTATAAAATGACTCCTATGAAATAAATTGAAATTATATAGGTATTATATATCTATTTTGACATAAAATAAACTTAAATAAAGTAAATAATTATTAAAATAAAAAGTGGGTTTTAAATAATAACGTAGTGTTTTTCACTATTCATTAAAAATTGAAAGTTTTTAGAAAAATACAAAAAATTTACCATAAGATAATTCTGATTTTCCAAATTCAAAATGTAAGTCTATTTTTTCAAATTCAAAACATAGAATTTTCATTTGTTATTTAAAATTAATTCACGTTGTCAAAACCAAAAAGAGGGTTTTTTAAAAAGTAAAAATTGTCAAAAGATTGACATGTGTTTATGTCAAATTTAAATGTGAAATTACTTATAATGACCTAAATTGTATTAAATTATAAAAATATAATCTAATTATACTTCAAAACCATTCAAATTCATAATTTAACACTATAAATTATTTCGATTTAAAAAGTTGTTTTCAATTAAATCAAAGTATTTTTCACTATTCATCAAAATATGAATGTTATCAGAAAAGTACAAAACATTTATCAAAACTAAATTTTTATGTCCTTATTCTAAATAAGAATTTAATTTCATTAAATTGGATATATAAAAGTGTCAAATATTCATTTTAAAAAAGGATCTCCATTAAAAGGCGGTAAAATTGCATTTTTTGAAAAATATATCTTTTTTCTAAAAAAAATTTGTTCTTATATTATGTCTAAGAAACACATAATATAGATGTTAAAATTATATAGAGTTTATAAGATTTAAAATTTAGTTAATACTATCCAAAACTGCTTTTTGAACGGCTTGTTTGGTAAGTTGTGGTGCACTCGAACTCGTTGTTGAGTGTAGCACATGTTATTGAATAACTTTAATGAGATAACATACTATGAAATATTGGGGTGTTAAATTATCCCCTCTTTCAATAAATTTCATCCTCACAATTTGAAATTTTTTTTCAAAAATAAATGTTAAAAAAAAAAGAAAAATACATTTGTGGAAAACCCTCATCGGAAATTGGTTTAATAAAAAAATAGTCTTAATAAGAGGGAAATGGAAATGAAAAATTCACCACCAAATTATGATCTCAATTAAGATAACATTGCTGGAAATTATGGACATAATTGGTGGAAAAACATAAATATTTATGGGGAGTGGTTGAGGTCATCAATCACAAACAAGTGTAAAATTAAGGTCCTCAAATCCATCAATATATGGTGATTTAAAATATTGTCGGTTCAACAGAAAATAAGTAATTAAGACAACACATTTTTGTTTTAAGATCCCTTCCCTAAAGTTTTAGAAATAATTTATTCATTGAATAAGAGGAAAATAATACATTTGATAAGTGGATTTTCATCCATAAACTAATTCCTACCACAAACTCACCTTTCACTCTAAAAGATAATAGAGTTCAATAATATTCTATTTATTGTAATAGTATAGGATTCCAAAAAAAATGAATTCATAATTCATTAGATAGACTATTTAAAAAACTACATTACTCAAACTAGGAAATCAGGTAGGCCAATGGTAGGTGATTTAGCCTTGTCGTCATTCGTTTGTGGGTTCAAGTCTCTCGCCCTTACTGAACGCGACGGGTTGTCACCCAACCTCTGGGTTTTCCTTTTAATGAAAATACAAAAAAATTATAATAAAATATTTAACCTTAAAAATATTATCCAATGTCAAACTTAATTGATTCCAACCTTTACACTTATCCCAAATACTTCTGTCCAAACTCACAGTCCATGTTTTATAAGGAAGGTTAACACAATGAAGATCCTTTTTACCACGTAATAACATGTGAATACCTTCATAATGTATTCTTTTAAAACATAGTAACACCTTGATTTATCATAAAACGTTATTTTTTTACATCCATGCTCCCTTATTCCTTATAAAATACTATATATATTCTTTATATCCAAAAATTATGAATACTCCAACAATTATGTAATCAATAAACCATTAATCAATTCCAAGGTATTAAGGAATATCCAATATAATTTATCAAAATCAATAATATATTATTCCAAAATAACTACCTCATTATTAGAACCATATTAAGGTTTATCTTTCCTTCAACCATGTATTTTCCAAAGAATCACCTTGTTATTTAGTAACTTTTCATAAAGCCATATAATCTCAAATACTCGATAAAATAGTAGTACTTTACAATCCTTATTTATTTCCAAAATTCATATAACTTGTATAATGTTGATACAACACCCAAATTGTAACACCTGAGAATTTTATGAGAAATATTTTTTTTATGTTATATAAATCATCAATGTAATCTTTCACTACACACAACACTAGCTTGGCTTTCGTTACACGCAACAGCGACCTTCCTCGATAGCTTGCGTCGTACGCAATACTGAGTTTCAATAAAGAATGATATGATATTAAAATATTATTAAAACTAACCTTTATGAATAGTAATAACCACTTTTTGATATTTTTTACATTTTATTTTTCAAAATGGACTTCATTTTTGGATTCGGAATATCGAAATTAGCCTAGGGTGAAATTTTGGTATTTTTCTGGAAACTTTCAATTTTTGATGAATACTGAAAACACTAGGTTACTATTTAAAAACCGAATTTTTATTTAAATAATTATTTATTTTATTTAAATTTATTTTAGGTAAAATTTGATACATAATACCTATATATGTTCAATGTAATTCATTGGAGTTATTTTATAATAATTTTAGATATATAAAAATTTTATTGAGCTTTTCACCGTCTTTTACCCACCTCCTAGGAGAATTTGAAAATTTACATAAAACATAATTTTACTGCTTCTGTGAGTGGAATTTCAAAAATCCGGGAGACACGGTTGATTTCAGTAAGTAAAATGTGGTTCAATGATATGAAAATAATTTTTGGTGAATCGTTACTTTTTACTTTTATTTACCACGGTTAAAAGTAAATAGGGTAATTAAGGGTAAAAATGATATTATTATTACCCTAAAACATGTAATAATTCTATTGGATAAGTGTAATTCGACCAAAAACAACCTTAGAAATAAAATATGACCATTTAGGCCCACTTTTATTAGATTAGGACATTTATAATTAATTTATTTAAAGAAGGGTTAAAATAGTTAAAATCAAAGTTTAATAACTAAATCATTTTTAATATAGGTTCATACATATGATAAATTCGACTATAAATATTCATTATAAAGCTAAAAATATTTCCTACATAATTTTATTTTATTTTTAATTTTTAGACATTAAATAATTTAATTTATTTATGACACAATGATGATGCAATAATTATCTTATTAATTAAATATTGACATAATTGATGTTATAAATACCCAAATATATGTAATTTGAGACTTTTTATGAATTAAATTAATTTTATAGGTTAATATAACATGTTATTAGGGATTTAATTAACTTTTTGGAATTAATAATTCTGTTATGAATTTCACAAAAATGAATTAATAAATAGTGTCAAAATTGACATAAAATAGTTTTTAAACAAAATATTATATTATTGATTGTTATTTTATTCCTAAAAATATATGGTTCGGCGAAGATACTTATATCATGATAGGTGTATTATTAATGGACCACTTGGGGGGTCTCTTGGATGTATATGGTACGTTTATTAACTATATAATATAAAAATACAAAGTGACATGGTAAATGTCAATCTAATTAACTAAGAGTTAAAACTAAAAGATAAGGTTAATATGATGACCTAAACTTGTATAAATTCTATTGGATGAGAGTATTTTGACCCATCCCCTCCTTATCTTAGAAATATATCAATTTTGAGCAATTAAAAACCGAATTTTACTTTATAATAAAATAATATTTTTAGTTTTTCCAAAGGAGCCCCTCTCCTCCCTTATAAAAGGGCACCTCCTCCCTCTCCTCCTCACACCAATTTGAGCCTTCAAGATCGTCCAACCCCTGCCAATTTCTCCACTCCACTTCCCTAGAAACATCCTAGAGGTCTGGGTCTTTTTCAAAGACCAATTTTAGTGCCCTAAAAGGAGGTCTCAAAGAAGCGCTTCAAAGAAGAGGTAATGTCCGTTACCGATTCTTTCAACTTTATTTCTTCTTCTACTTCTTCTTCTTTAGTTGTATCATTATGAAGTAATAACATCAGTATCACTCATATACTGATATGTTATTATAAGTATGAAACAACCCTATTTCACCATCTATCCATCCTAGGGAAAATGAAATCATCGCGCGTGCGTACGTAAGGAATACCGTCTCCACGCCGTGGTGTAAACTATTTTCCAACACCACCTTACATGGATGGGTATAATGGTGTAAATAATGACTATATATGATTATTGTAAAGTGATATTGATTTGGAAATAGTATACATACACTCCAATACAATTCCACGATCATGGGAATGATATCATTACTGGTGCGTACGTACGGAATACCGTCTCCACGATGTGATGTGACTCGTTCTACATGATTTTCATTGCATAATGGTTATATAAATGAGTTGAATGAATGAATATGATATATATTACACTAATACCATTCTGTAAATGAGTTATTTATAACGTAAATATAATAATAAGAATTTATTTGACAAAACACGCATAAGAACAAAAAGTAATAAACACCCGAATAACAAGTAGTAATGAAATATTACTTATAAGAAGCTAAGAATATGACCATATATGATATCATAACAATAAGTATGATTCTGGAATAAGTCAATAACATTATTTAAATCATTATACAGGAGTTTCGGACACTTATGAGGCAAATCAAACCAATGGTAAGGGAAAATATCACAATCTCATTTTTATCCGAGATTGTTTATACTTTGGTATTTACTAGGGTGTATTTTATCATCAACATCCATGTTCCCTCAATATTTAATATTGTTTCCATCCACCTACAATTTTTTAAATCCAATTTTACCCTTCGTTGAGTTTTTAGTAAAGGATGTGAAAGGAATCTTTTGTCGTTTTTCATACGAGGTACTTTTTTGACTTTTTCGACAAAAGTACGAGAAGAATGTTTTTTATATTATATGGAATGAATGGATTTTTAAAACATTATTTCCAAGAATCTTCCTTTAAAAGTTTTAATGTTTATTTTTAATCAAATTCTTTTAGTTTATAATTGTATGACATGTTAAGAAAGGAAAAGTGTTTTTGAAGTAGAAAGGATATTTTCCTCAAGAATATAGTTCAAGTGTTTTATCAAAATTATTTTCCATCTAAGATAATAAAGGGTTATGTTTCTATCACTATTATTACATTTATTTGACTATGTTGTGATGGAATTATTTTTATGAATTCCTTTAACTTATATGAATTTTTTTATGATGTCACGATGTTTAAGATTCCCATTTTTATTACATGGGTTATGGTATGATGTATGGTTTATGATTTTGTTAAACACATAAGAATGGTATCATTATGAGATGGTTGGGACATATATCTCCATCCAATGCATTGGGTAAAGATTTTATATCTCATGGGATAGACATGGCTGGAACGACAGGTTAAACCGGTTCAGTGAAATAGGACTGAAACGAGGAATGAACTCGGTTAAAAAATGGACTTTGTCCACTAAGATAGTCTTGGAAATGAGTCTTGACTAATAAGAAATGATTATCTATGATTATGTATGTATTCCAAAAAGTTTCATGTTTTATGTTATGGTTATTGGGATTACATTTCACTTCTATAATTTATCCCATGGTATGAAATTATGATTTCTTTTGGAGGTTAACATTTCCAAAATGTTATGTTAATGATTTGATTGATTTTTCTTTTGTTTACCCTTACTGAGCATTTGAGATCACCCTTTTGTATGTTTTCTTTACCCTAGGTCAGGAAGAAGGTTATTAAGTAAGATATGCCAAAAGGGGCTATAAATATGATGAAATAAATGGCAGACAGTGTAGACGCTTTATGAACCAGTTGTTTATGATTCCCAGTTTCTAAAGAGACTATACCTATATGGTCCTTCCATGGTTTTGTTATATGATGCAATAAGTATTCTTCAATTTTGAAGTATTAACAATTTATGTAATGTATGGGTCATTATAGTTGGTATCAGAGGAAAGGTATAGTCAACCTTTGGAAACTAGGGTGTGAAAGCCTTATTAAGAACCCTAAGGATAAGTCTAAGCATAGAACAAAATCTTAGTGTTTTAGAAATGGCCATAAATAACCTAGGATAAGACCTTAAGTGTGAAATTTTATTCTTGATTATGTGGTTTTCCTATTATAAGTAGTGTTTCTCACACTATTCTTCTTGGTTTTAGTCAATGGCTGGAAGCCGAAGGAATCGTGTTAATACGGAATGCGACGGGCAATGCAATGATTGTCCCCCTGATCAACCAAATGTTATGGGAGCTGGAATGAAAAATCTTGTTACCATGCTCACACAAATTTCTCAAGATATGAATCAAGCAGGACTTCCAAACGAGCAAAGGAAGGAGCAACATTCTGTTGAATCCTTCATGAGGCAGCGTCCACCTTCATTCAACGGGTCTACTAATCCATTAGATGCTGAACAATGGATTAGTACTACTGAATATATATTTTCAGTTCTTCAATGTTTTGAACATGATAAAGTCATCCTAGCAGTGTATCGTTTGGATGGAGATGCTGATCAATGGTGGAATCTTATTAAGAATACAAGAAAAAGGGATGAAATTGAGTCCATGGAATAGGACGAGTTCAAGAAAATATTTTTCAATAAGTACTTACCTCGTATTCTCCGAACAAATATGGAGAAAGAGTTTCTTGAACTGAAACAAAAGTATGATGAAACTGTTGGTACCTTTGAAGCAAATTTTACAAGACTTTCAAGGTAAGATTATGGTATTATTATCCAACCAGAGAGTAAGATCGATCGATTCAATAGTGGCTTAAAACCAAGTCTTCTAAGAGTGTTAGCCATAAGGGACTTCAATAGCTATGAGGAAATCGTTTGATGTGATCTCAAAGTTGAGATGGATATTGGAGTAACCCATCAGTCATATGGGTTTGATAAGAAGAGGAAAATGGAATTCAAAGGAAAATCAAAAGAGCACACTAAAAAGAAGATGAGCTTTCCCTTATGCTCAATGTGTGGAAAGAAACATGGATGGAGTTGTCTTAAAGGGACAAGTAAATGTTTCAAATGTGGAAAGGAAGGTCATCGGGCATTTGAATGCCGCAATGATGGGAAGAATATGTCTGGTGATTCAAACAAAGGAAGGGACACACAGAATGAACCTACTACACTTCAATGTTTCAAGTGCAAGGAGATGGGGCATTATGCCAATCAATGCCCAAATCCAAGGGTTGATGATGATGATCGACGTCAACCAAATCTTAAGGCTAAAGACAAATGAAAGTCACATGCAATTTCTATCAGCGATGTGGAGTATGATAACGATGTGGTGAAAGGTACACTTACCATCCACTCTAAAGTAGAAAATGTTTTATTTGATTCTGGATCCACCCACACTTTTATTTCTGAAGAATTTTCTAAGAGTATCACCGTATTACCTCAACAATTAGATGTTGAGTTAGCTGTGACAACCCCTAATGGCACAACAGTCGCATCAAAAGATTATAATTCTTCCTCGATTAAAGTTTGTGGGAAAGTGCTTCCGGCAAATCTTGTGATCCTTCCTATAGTGGAATTTGATGTGATTCTTGCCATGGATTGGCTTTCTTTATATAGAGCTCATATCAATTGCCAAATAAGGGAAGTCGCATTTCATATTATAGATCAATCTATGATCGTCTATCGATGCAAGGATGAACATAACCTTCTAGTGGAAATTTCTTCCATCTTTTGGGTCTTGATTCCACTAAATGAAGGCTATTTATCTCAAATGGATGGTGAGAAACTCACGATTAAGAATATGCCCACTGTACGGGAGTTTGATGACATCTTTCCAGAGGAATTGCTGGGTCTTCCACCAAATCGTGATGTTGAGTTTTCAATAGAACTTGTACCGGGTGCTTTACCTATTTCAAAGACACCTTATAGAATGGCCCCAATTGAGTTGTAGGAATTGAAGAAGAAACTCCAAGAGAATCTTGATAAGGGATTCATATGCCCTAGTTCATCACCTTGGGGAGCACCTGTTCTGTTTTTTAATAATAAAGATGGATCAATGTGACTCTATATTGATTATTGAGAACTTAACAAGATCACTATCAGGAACAAATATCCTCTCCCGCACTTTGATGACTTATTTGACCAACTACGAGGAGCTCAATACTTATCCAAGATTGATCTTCATTCAAGGTATCATCAATTAAGGGTCAAAAGGGAGGATATACCAAAGACGGCATTCCGTACAAGGTATGGACAATATGAATTTATAGTGATGTCATTTGGTCTTACTAATGCCCCTGCTTTCTTCATGGTTCTGATGAATAGAGTCTTTAGAGACTATCTTGATCAGTTTGTGGTAGTCTTTATAGACGATATTCTTGTATATTCAAAGATAAAGGAAGAACATTATGATCACTTAAGTATTATATTGCAGACCCTGATAAAGGAGAAGATTTATGCCAAATTTACCAAATGTGAATTTTGGCTTCAAAAAGATTCATTTTTGGGTCACATAATCTCAAAAGAGGGGATATCTGTGGATCCAGCAAAAACAGAGGTTATCGAAAGATGGTCGAGACCCACAACAGTAACTAAGATCCAAAGTTTTCTTGGTTTGGCTGGATATTATCGACGTTTTGTGAAAGATTTTTCACAATTATCTAATCCACTCACTAGGTTGACATGGAAAGGAGTTAATTTTGTTTGGACAGAGGAATGTGAAGAGAATTTCAAGGAGTTGAAAAGAAGGTTATCCAGTGCACCTGTACTCACACTTCCTTGTAGTGGAGAAAGGTTTGTGATCTACAATGATGCATCCTAGAAGGGATTGGGGTGTGTTCTTATGAAAACTTATATGGTGATAGCTTATGCCTCACGACAATTGAAAATACATGAGCAAAATTACCCAACTCATGATTCAGAGTTAGCTGCAGTAATATTTGCATTAAATATTTGGAGGCATTATCTTTATGGAGAAAGGTGTGATATTTATACTGATCATAAAAGTTTAATGTATATTTTCACACAAAAGGAGCTGAATATGCGCCAAAAAAGATGGTTGGAGCTGATTAAGTATTACGACTGCTCAATTCATTACCACCCTGGGAAAGCAAACAAGGTGGCTGATGCATTAAGTCGACAAGACCATGCCAGTTTATCCATGATGAGGATCACAAAAGATCCAATATTTATGGATATAAAAAGGATGGATCTTGGAATTATAATGGAAGGGGGAAAATATTATCTTTCTCAAATGAATTTTCAACCATCTATACATGTGAAGATTAAAGAGGCATAGAAAGAAGATGTCGAGTTACAAAAGAAGGTGAGAAATGTTCCTGAATTCAACCTTGATTGTGCTGGGATAATAAAGTTCAGAAATCGGGTTTGTGTTCCTCCCATCCCCGAATTAAAGAAGGAGCTTTTGGATGAGGCTCATAGTTCTTCATTATCTATTCATCCTGGAAGCACGATGATGTATAGGGACCTGAAAGAGTACTTCTGGTGGGATGGCATGAAAAGAGATGTTGCTGAATATGTCTCTCGATGCTTGGTTTGTCAGCAAGTTAAAGCTAAGAGACAGAAGTCTAAGGGGATGTTACAACCATTACCCATACCCGAATGGAAATGGGAAAACATCACTACGTACTTTGTCACAGGACATCCTAAAACATCCAAAGGAAATAATGTTATCTGGGTCATAATTGATCGTCTTACAAAGTCTACACACTTCATTGCTATTAGAGAGGATTTCTATCTAGATCAGCTTTCGAGGATATATGTAAAGGAAGTGGTAAGATTTCATGGAGTACCACTTTCTATTTTATCTGATCGGGATCTGAGGTTTACCTCAGTGTTCTGGAGAAGTCTTCAGCATACTCTGGATACAGAGTTGAGTTTCAGCACTGCTTATCATCCTCAGACAGACGGTCAGTCTGAGAGGAAAATTCAAACTATAGAAGATATGTTGAGAGCTTACTCTATTAATTTCAAAGGTGGTTGGGATCAACACCTACCTTTGGTGGAATTTTCTTATAATAATAGCTTTCACTCCAGTATTCAGATGGATCCTTATGAAGCTCTCTATGGAAAGAAATGCAGGACTCCAACTTGTTGGGATGAAGTTGGGGAAACAAAGCTATTAGGACATGATCTCGTTGATGAAATGGAAGAAAAGGTCATATCTATTCAACAATACATAAGAGCATCTCATAGTCGACAGAAAAGTTATGCTGACAATCATAGAAAAGACCTCGTGTTTGAAGTGGGTGATAAAGTGTTCTTACGAATATCTCCCTGGAAGAGGGTCATGGGATTTGGAAAGGAGGGGAATTTGAGCCCTAGATATATTGGTCCATTCAACATACTGGATCAGGTTGGAAAGGTAGCTTACCTATTGGCACTTCCACTGAATCTCTCTCAAGTTCACGATGTGTTCCATGTTTCTCTCCTGAGAAAGTACATACCTAATCCTTCACATGTACTCAGCTCAGAAGTTGTACCACTGGAGCAAGATCTTTCTTATGAAGAATAGCCGATAGAGATTCTGGATCGTAGTGAAAAAGTCCTACGGAGAAAGACCACTCGATTGGATAAATTTTTATGGAGAAACCACCAATTAGAAGAAGCTACATGGGAGCTTGAGGATATAATGAGGGAGAGGTATCCTCATCTTTTTGTTACAAAGTGACGAATTTCGAGGGCGCAATTCATTTTAAGGGGGGTAGAATGTAACACCCAAGACTTCAATGAGAAATATTTTGTTTTTATGTTATATAAATCATCAAAGGAATCTTTCACAACACACAACACTAGCTTGGATTTCTTTACACACAACCGTGGCCTTCCTCGATAGCTTGCGTCGTACGCAATACCAAGTTTCACTAAACAACGATATGCTATTAAAATATTATTAAAACTAGCCGTTATGAATAGTAATAACAACTTTTTGAAATTTTTTACATTTTATTTTTCAAAATGGACTTCATTTTTGGATTCGGAATATTGAAATTAGCATAGGGTGAAATTTTGGTGTTTTTTTGGAAACTTTCAATTTTTGATGAATAGTGAAAACACTAGGTTACTATTTAAAAACCGAATTTTTATTCAAATAATTGATTATTTTATTTAAATTTATTTTAGGTCAAAATTGATACATAATACATGTATAAGATCAATGTAATTCATTGGAGTAATTTTATAATAATTTTAGATATATAAAAATTTTATTGAACTTTTCACCGTCTTTTACCCACCACGTAGGAGAATTTGAAAATTTACATAAAACTTAATTTTACCGCTTTTGTGAGTGGAATTTCGAAATCCCGAGAGACACGGTTGATGTCATTATGTAAACTTTGGTTCAATGAGATGAAAATAATTTTTGGTGAATAGTAACTTTTTACTTTTATTTACCACAGTTAAAAGTAAATAGGGTAATTAAGGGTAAAAATGATATTATAATTACCCTAACACATGTCCTAATTCTATTGGATAAGTGTAATTCGACCAAAAACAACCTTATAAATAAAATATGACCATTTAGGCCCACTTGGATTAGATTAGGACATTTATTATTAATTTATTTAAAGAAGGGTTAAAATAGTTAAAATCAAAGTTTAATAACTAAATCATTTTTAATATAGGTTTATATATAAGATAAATTCGAATATAAATATTCATTAGAAAGATAACAATATTACCTACATAATTGTATTTTATTTGTAATTTTTAGACGTTAAATAATTTAATTTATTTATGACACAATGATGATGAAGTAATTATCTTATTAATGAAATATTGACATAATTGATGTTATAAATACCCAAATAAATGTAATTTGAGACTTTTTATGAATTACATTAATTTTATAGGTTACAATGACATGTTATTATTGATGTAATTAACTTTTTTCGAATTAATAATTCTTTTATGATTTTCACAAAAATCAATTACTAAATAGTGTCAAAATTGACATAAAATAGTTTTTAAAAAAATATTATATTACTGATTATTATATTATTCATAAAAATCTAAGGTTGGGCCAAGATACTTATATAATTATATTTGTATCATTAATGGACCACTTGGTGGTCTCTTGGATGTATATGGTATGTTTATTAACAATAGAATATAAAAATACAAAGTGACATGGTAAATGTCAATCAAATTAACTAAGAGTTAAAACTAAAAGATAAGGTTAATATAATGACCTAAACTTGTCTAAATTCTATTTGATGACAGGATTTAGACCCATCCCCTCCCTAACTTATAAATATATCAATTTTGAGCTATTAAAAACCGAATTTGACTTTATAATAAAATAATATGTTTAGTTTTCCCAAAGGAGCCCCTCTCCTCCCTTATAAAAGGGAACCTCCTCCCTCTCCTCCTCACACCAATTTGAGCCTTAAAGCTCGGCCAAACCCTGAAAATTTCTCCTCTACACTTCCCTAGAAAAATCCTCATGGTTCTGGTATTCTTCAAAGACCAATTTTAGTTCCCTAAAAGGAGGTCTCAAAGAAGGGCTTCAAAGAAGAGGTAATGTCTGTTACCGATTCTTTCAACTTTATTTCTTCTTACACTTCTTATTCTTTATTTGTTTCATTATGAAGTAATAACATCAGTATCACTCATATAATTATATGTTATTATAAGCATGAAACAACCCTATTTCACCATCTATCCATCCTAGGGAAAATGAAATCACCGCGCATGCGTACGTACAGAATACCGTCTCCACGCCGTGGTGTAAACTATTTTCCACCACCACCTTACTTGGATGGGTATAATGGTGTAAATAATGACTATATATAATTATTGTAAAGTGAAATTTATTCTGAAATAGTATACATACACTCCAATACAATTCTATGATCATGGGAACGATATCATCTCTCATGTGTACGTACGAAATACTGTCTCCACGATGTGATGTGACTCGTTCTACATGATCGTCATTGCATAATGATTATATAAATGAATTTAATGAATTAGTATGATATATATTACACTAATAACATTATGGAAATGAGGTATCTATACCCTAAAGAGAATAATAAGAATTTATTCGGCAAAACACGCATAAGAATAAAAAGTAATAAACACCCGAATAACAAGTAGTAATGAAATATTACTAATAAGAAGCAAAGAATTTGACCATATATGATATAATAACAATAATTATGATTCTGGAATAATCCAATAACATTATTTAAATAATTATACAGGAGGTTCGGACACTTACGAAGCAAATCGGACCTAAGGTAATGGAAAATATCACAATCTCATTTTTATCCGAGATTGTTTATACTTTCGTATTTACTAGGGTGTATTTTTTCATCCACATCCATGTTCCCTCAATATGTAATATTGTTTCCATCCACCTACAATTGTTTAAATCCAATTTTACCCTTCGGTGAGTTTTTAGTAAAGGATATGAAACGAATCTTTTATCATTTTTTGTACAAGGTACTTTTTTGACTTTTCCGAAAAAAGTATGAGAAGAATGTTTTTTTAACTTATACGGAATGAATGGAGTTTTAAAAAAATATTTCCAAGAAGCTTACTTTACAAGTTTTCATGTTAATTTTTAATCAAATTCTTTTAGTTTAGAACTTTATGACATGTTAAGAAAGGAAAAGTATTTTTGAAGTAGAAAGGATATTTTCCTCAAGAATGGAGTTCAAGTGTTTTATCAAAATTATTTTCCATATAAGATAATAAAGGGTTCTGTTTCTATCCCTATTATTACATTGATTTGACTATGTTGTGATGGATTTATTTTTATGAATTCATTTATCTTATATGAATTGTTTTATGATGTCACGATGTTTATGATTCCCATTTTTATTACATGGGTTATGCTATGATGTATGGTTTATGATTTTGTGGCACACATAAGAATGGTATCATTATGAGATGGGTGGGACAAATATCTCCCTCCAATGCGTTGGGTAATGATTTTATATCTCATGAGATAGACATGGCTGGAACGGCAGGTTAAACCGGATTAGTGAAATATGACTGAAACGAGGAATGAACTCGGTTCAGAAATGGACTTTGTCCACTAAGATAGTCTTGGCAATGAGTCTTGACTAATAATAAATGATTATCTATGATTATTTGTGTATTCCACAATGTTTCATGTTTTATGTTATGATTATTGGGATTACATTTTACTTCTATGATTTATCCCATGGTATAAAATTATGATTTCTTTTGCAGGTTAAGATTTCCAAAATGTTATGTTCATGATGTGATTGATTTTTCTTTTGTTTACCCTTACTAGGCATTTGAGCTCACCCTTTTGTATGTTTTCTTTTCCCCAGGTCAGGAAGAAGGTTATTATGTAAGATATGCCAAAAGGTACTATAGATATGATGAAATAAATGGGAGATAGTGTAGACGCTTTATGAACCAGTTGTTTATGTTTCTTAGTTTCTAAAGACACTATACCTATACGGTCCTTCCATGGTTTTGTTATATGTTGTAATAAGTATTCTTCAATTTTGAATTATTAACAATTTATGTAAAGTATGGGTCATTAAACAAATGCAATAATTCTTTAATAACAACATAATAATACTAGTCATTCCTCTTCATCTGTGGTAGTATCATAACTTGATTATTATCCAATACCATCATTTTGGGCATACTCTGATGATTTGGACATTGATTTTCTTAGTGTCCCAACTCCTTGCAGGTGAAGCATTGTACCTTTGAAACCTTTTTCTTACCCCTGTAATCACATACTTGGTGTCCTTTTTCTCTATACTTATAACAAAATCTCATTCCCTTTAATCATTTACCAAGGTGATTCTTTACCCAATTATTATATATGGGAAAATCCTTTTCCCCTCGTCCCATTATCTATCTTTCTATCTTCCATTATTTTCTTCTTTTACTTCCCTTAAAATCCATAGGACTGAGAGAATTGTTTACTTATCTTATTAACACATGATACTACTTCTTCATATGATAATTATACATGGGATACTATTTCTTGTCTAAATGTTGGCTTAATACCATGAAAGATACAATCCTTCTTAATCATTGGATCATGTGTATTGCAGGAGTTCTCATTCCTTCTACTAGGATCCATTTCTAAATAATGGAATACACTAGGTTTGTTTATGAATCTCAATACATAATTCCAAAATTTTAAAACAGAAAACATAAATTGAACAGTTTATGGATATAATCCATATTCATAAAAATGTTTTCTTTGATGAGGTATATACTCATAAATCCTTCATAATGGGTTGTAAAGAAAATGTGAATTATCCTAAGCATATATCGTGGGAGTGTCGTAACCAGGAGTGCAGCAAGGCTCACTGTCATGCACCAGTTCTCGTTCGAGTCAATCTCAAAGCGGTGCTTTCTGGTTTTACCCCTAGGTACATCTGTTCCAGAGCCGGCTCTACCTGCTCGTATCCATACAGGGATGTATTGCATTTAAAATTCATAAAATCTCTACATTACCAAAATTCTAGGAATCTCTTCTATTCTAATCCTCAAGGTCTATCTTAGGGTAATGTTCTCTAATTAGAGTTTATCTAAATCTATTTCCAAGGTTGTTGCTAAAATTACTCTGATACTAACTGTAATGACCCGACCCCTAAAGCCCAAAGTTGGTGCATTATTTTAATACATTTGAATTATTTCAAGGAATCAATTCCTAAAGGATCGATCAGTTTAGTAGTCTTGTAAAATAGATTACATACATTAACTTTACATTAAAATTTCAAACATAAAACACAGCACAGATAGTTCTTTGAGAATTCCATTATTCCATTTCGCTTAACCCTACATATCATTTATAATAATATTTTGGGAATCTTGGGAAAATAAAACATAAGAAAGGGGAGAACTCAGATGCATAATAGGGGTAAATAATATAGCTGAAGATTACATGAACAAAATACCTGGTGAATAATTGAAAACACATGCCTTTACAAATAATAAACTTGAACACTTTATGGAAGAAATATGAGCTGAGTAAATAATTCCATAATACAAAATAATCATGGGTATTATACTAGTCTAATAACCCCATAAACCATCAAAATTATTTTCATAATGAGGGAATGTATAATGTCGGACATTCAGAATATGGATGCAGGCTTGGGAAATGGTTGGGTGTGTGTGTATAAGTACACTAGGAAAAGGTCTCCAATATTAGTTATTACTTTCAATGATTTTGACTAGCCCATAGAATATAGATGCAGGCTTGGGGAGGTTATTGTCTTGACCCCATTGGGTCGGGTCAAAACATGTATGGAGACATGTTCTTTTACTATTAAATGCATAGTCATGTTTTTTTATTTTTATAAAAAGCATTAGAATGTATTGTTCACTATAATGTTAATGGATTTTTTGAAAAACAATGTTACCCACCGAAACCAAGTAAGTATGGATACTTTTCAAATAATATTTACCAAGAAAATCAAGTCTCAAGAATATATTTTAATAAAATTTAATTGAAATTAAAGGATAAACATTTTGTGTATTCAACGATAAATCTATTCGTTCATGAAGTATATTTTGCGGGATGGTTAAAGAATATCACATTTATAAAAGTAGTTTAAATATGAGTTCTAGAGAAGTTGATGAAAGAAAGGTCTTATATAAATAAATGAATATTATTTGGACAGTTTGAATAAGATCATATGATATTGAATAATATAAATCCCATGTGAAAGAAATATTCCACTATAAGGTATGTTTTGGGAAATCTAATAAATATTACAAGGATAAATGATATAAAAATATTCTTTAGAGAATAAAATTCCAATTAGTGATGAGTGGAGTGATAATTTATGGGAATAGAACCCAAGGATAAAATAATTTTTATTTTTTCGATGAATAAAATATCTTTCCAAAGGAATATAAAAAAAGGTAGATTCTATAAAAACCATTTCAAATATCAATATTCATTCCAAATTAAATGGAAAAGGTAAACATTCGGTTTATAATGACTAAATTTGTTCATCAATAGGGAGAAAATAAAAGATACCCTTTCTGTATTTATTTATTTTTTATAGAAATTATTGAATTATTTTGAGTATTATGGGAGATATGATTCATAGAGATAAACGCTTAAAAATAATCAAGTGGTATAAAGGAATGATCTATAATTCATATTTATGATAAAGATAACGTGTAATTCATGGCTTATTGAGATTGTAATTACATATATGAGTGAAACAGGATTCCATAAAGAAATAAAAATTTGTATCAAGTTCTAATTAATGTTTTTGTAATAAGGGTGCATATTAATCATTTGGAATCAAACCTTAAAGATGGATGAGAGCCTCTTATCAAGGAAATATGAAACAAATAAGGGTTTTTTTATTTAATTTATTTTGATTTAACATGTGATATTTGCTATCATTTTAACGATATCAAATACTAATGAATATGTGTAGTGATCATGATGAATTTTAGTTTAATATTAGATGATGAAGCTGACACATTCCATGGGAGTTTTTGATCTGAAGTTATGAAATTTTTTATCACAAAAAACTAATGAAATAATATTTTTTAAAGGAATAAGATTGATTTATTTATTTGGTATTAAATGGATATTCCTTGGAAGAGAAATATAGGGGAGTTCTGTAGTATAATCTAAAATCTATTTATTCTTGAAACTGTTTTATGTGAGTGTATTGGATAGTATTTGTGTTAATGACTAAAAACACTTGTTTCCTATATTGATTTTTGATATAGTAGGCTTAGATATATTATTTATAACACCTTGATACATGGTAAATTTACTCACTAAAGTTATTTAAGATTACAACTGCACTTGGTAGGAGTTTTTGAGATTAAAAGTAAAACATGGAATCATTGTTAACATGTGAAGAGGGAGAATAAAAATAAAGGAACTTTATAGTGTTTTGTAAAGGGTAGGAATATCCTTTCTAGATTTGGTACCTAGGATATATTGAAAAGGGTGGAGAATATCCATTGAAGATAAAAAAAAATTATTGTATTCTTCGACATCTAGAATATAGGGGGAAAATGACATCACTGTTGAACTATAATATCATTTTCACTCTTTGAAAATATTTTCCAAATATTCTATTTTTTCACTTTTGATGGAGGTGGGTATTAGATTTAATAATAGTTGTGGAGAATATTGAACATCCTAAATCAAAAGAGTAATACACAAGTATCATTGTAGTTTCTTGAGTATAAAATCAAAAGGTATAAAGGTGTTGGATTCATGATGAGTATTTCCAAAAAAAACCAAAGTGGGAGTTTTTTATAATCCAATAGGGAAGTAATTAAGGGTCATATTTGTTTTCAACAAAAGAAATGAATTTGTGTTGGATTTGAAAAATAATTATATATTGGAATTACATAAAAACATAGAGTTTATGTATATAATGTTTCAAATATAGAATGAAGATGAACCTTGTTGATGAATGAAAATTTTCTAAGTGTACTTGAAATAGTTTTTCTAGAGGTGGATTTGTTCTGAATGATTTTTTTTAATGTATATAGAGATGTTTTTAAAATGATGAAGGACAATTGAGACATGAAAGAGGTGACATGCAGACATGGCATGGTCTGTATGAAAAATAATCTACTCCAAAAAGTAAATAATGTTACCAAAAAAGGTTCATAAGTATTATGTTGGAAAATGCTTTTACATAATTAAAGTAAGTTATAGGTATTTTTTAAAGAAATATAAACTTTAGTTTAGAAGAATGTGAGTTGGGGAACCATGTATTCTAGAAGTATAAGAAGTTATTTAAAAATTGGATAAGGTGGGGTCCATAGAAATGTAATAATTGGTAGAGGAATATGGAAGAATAACTCAACCTAGAAAAATAATAACAGGATAAAGCACTCTATATACATAAGAGAAATTTATCCGATATGTAAAAGTATCTAAAAGTTGCACATGTGATATCTAAGATTAACCATTTTGATACATAATATTTGGGTTATAGAGAAGGAAATACATAAGGGTAACATGATAATACTTAAGAGTAACTCAATCTTATGAAATAGTAGCCTGAATACACTTCTAGATACATAAGAGTGGCTTCATAATAAGAGTTAAATATATAAAAGGTTTTTTGGATGGATAACATTATGGTATGAAAGATTAACCAAAATAATATTCTAGATATGTAATAGTAATTTTGGGAGGATATTGAAATATAAAATAATATTTTTTGGAGGAATAATATTTTTAATGAAAGATTAACCAAATTTTTCTAAAAGATACATTAGTGTAAATTGAATATTCTGATGCCTGAGTATGAGTAATTTGATGCTATATTAGATTAGATCTAGTATGATTTAGAAGGATTTATGCAATAAATTTTTTTGGATGAAATATTCATGGAAATCATCTAAAATATGCAAGCATTATTTAAAATATTATTTAAATGCCAAAAAAATTGGAGACATAAATACATACTTTAGAGAAGAATATTCTTGAGGTTTTAATGAAAATATTTGTTTCCATATTTGAATAATTATTTGAAGTATTTTTTGGAAGAATTAAATGGATACTATCTTGAAATTAAAATATATAAGATTGTTACAATGTTTGATGTATTAATGGAGAGATAATTATGGATCTTGTTTTGACAAGATATCATACTAAAATAAGAGGTCCCATGCTGCAATAGTGG
This sequence comes from Viscum album, assembly GCA_963277665.1. Lineage (NCBI taxonomy): Eukaryota > Viridiplantae > Streptophyta > Magnoliopsida > Santalales > Viscaceae > Viscum > Viscum album. The sequence continues at coordinate 2,092,416,707 of OY728120.1, forward strand.
TGCTGTAATAATATGATTGAATCTAATAAGATGTTGGCACCATGAAGAATGGTTTGTGTTGTGATGTTATATTGAATGATAATATAACTATACTTTGTTTTTGGGGGAATGATGGGGGTTTCATCATGATTCTATAAGTAACACAAAAATTTCATTAGGTCAGTCATATTGTTTTATTGTTCATGTCTTGAAAGAGGGAAATTAGAAATTTGAGTGGATTAATTTGTATCAAAATAACATAAGATGGATGGATTTATTTTCCCATCATACACATAGAGAATTAAATACCATTAATGAGGTTATGGATGATAATTAAACTTAAAAAAGATAAAATGAATCTCTTAATTTAGGAATAATGGAGATGTATCTCTCTATAAATAGGAAATGATTTGAGGTTGTCTGAAAAAATTGAAATTGAGTAATAAAAAAATACATGGAAGTGATAATTCCATATATATATAAATAAAATAAAGTGTTAGAACTCAATATAGATAATACCAATGAATAAAGGACGAAATTACACAATGAATCATAGAAGGTGAATCTATGTTCATGGAATTGTTAAAAACTTGTTTGTGAAGGATTATTAAGAGAATATCCACTATAACCTATTTTTACTCTATGTATCATCACAAAAATAGTAACATTGTTCTTATATTGGCTTAAATAAAACAAATTCACTCCTTTATTGAAGTAGTGAGAACTAAGAGAGGAGGGAGTGTAAGTGACCAATCAGTTTATTGTATCACAGAGATGGGGAGGGGGTGAATCAGAGATACACTTTTTCTTTTATGTTTATTTTCAATTGAAACAACATTTGCCTCCTGGAAAAGATGTAATTCCCTACTGAAAACAAATAAAAAACACACATATAGGAACACATGTATTTACAAGGTTCACTATTAAACATGAATATCTATGTCCTTAGTATGGTTTGTAAGTGTTCCAATACCATTAAATCCACTAGAAAATAATCCTTTGATTACAATGAGAAGGATATACCCTTACACTCTCATAGAATTGGAAAAAAATACCACTACTGTGTGTGCACCCGCTTAGAATAGTAGGGAAATACAATTTTTTTGTAACAACACATATTAACTATTCTCCTTTTTGATTCAACACATGTATTCAATTGAAATACAATTCATCACTACCTTACCCAAAAAAAAGGTAAGAACCACCTCGACATTGTTAAGAAACACTAAGTTCAATATATTCTTAGTCCAATTATTCAACTATGATTCTTCCAATAAAATTCTTAAAATGTGATTTTCATCATAGGATATAATACAAATGAATTAGCACCACTTAAATCCTTGAGTATGATAAAACTTAGTACAATTCTTCCTTAGTACAGAAATCATCAATGCTGTAAAGCCCAACATGAAAAACCCATTCCTGTAATTCATCATGATACCAAAATCATCTGAATACAATTGAAAAACCAAATAAGATGATTTGATAAGTACGATGAAGCCTGAATATAAAGATCCATCGAATAAAACATTACGATCATGTTTTCATCCTTGTGGAAATTTATTCAATACATAACTAAATGGTATCACATACTCTCATTGAAAACATAGATCTTCTCTCTCTACTGTAGTGAATAGTACTTGCATTCAGAATGTACAAATTACATTCCACTTTTTATAGGTAACCCAAAACAAGTTTAGGTGGGAATTACAAAACACTTTCCTATTCACCTAAATTCTCAAAAAAATGAAATTTCCCCTAAAATATCAAAATGAATTTTGACTTCATCAACTCCTCTCGATTCTCCTATAAACATATACAATCTTCACGTATTCTTAACCAGACTCCCATTTAAAAGGTCAGTATGATAACAATTGATGAGAAATACTTGGGTCTGATCATCTGAGGTTGATTGCCTCAATACAATTATTGAATACAATTATCAGAATCGATTTGAATCAAAATCTTGTATTTTTATGTTAAGACCCCCTTGAAAAATCATTCAGAAATATCTTTTCTCCACCCAAATCATACCAACAATGTAATTCAACCCTTTCTAACTATGTTACTACATTTTCAATCATCCATTCCACTATTTCTCTTGACTCACATGAAGATATCTCTTCATTATAAATCTGATGCTTGAATCATGACTTTCTTCAGGAATTTGAATTCATTTGGGCATCAACTCTATCATTGTCGAACTTGGATTAGAATGTATCGTAACTTTTAATTCATTCTAGATACATTCTTTTCATCTCTATCTAAGTATGATCTTTTCTAAATACAATTTCTCTATGTACAATCATCCTAGGTATGATCATTCTGTATACGATCATTCAGGGTATGATCATTTTGGATATGATCATTCCGAGTACTATTTTCCTGGATATGATTTTCTAGAATATGATAATTTATAGGTATGATCATTCATGGTAAAATCATCTTGGAAACCAATCTGCACCATATCTTACTCTTCTATTGTCACTTCCTCTTCAATCCGAACCACCTCTTCAATCAGCACCACATTTTAAATTAGAACTACCTTTTCAATCTATACCACCTTTTCAATCGGCATAAATTTTAAATCATCACCACTTTTTCATCAATTGGAATCTCTTATTATCAGCATCACATCTTCAATCGGCATCACATTTCTCCTTAATATGATTGTTTTCAAAAAACAATATGTATCAATTCTTTCTATATTCCACCCAAATATGATAAATATAAATACAATCCTCTTTGGATTGTAAAAAACTCTTTAAATATACCTTTCATTTAATAATCTTGATCATTAGTTCTCCTTTCAAATCATGATTTATAAGAAATAAAAATTTACAAATCATCATTATGTTTAATACAATCATATCCACAAAGACATAAATTCAAAATATCCACATCATTCATATTTTTTACAGAGTGAATCTAATGATATTCAATTCTTCAATATGATCTTCTCCCATTTTGGACCCGATCTGTGTCCAATAAAAACCTTTTCTACCAAAATAGCTTCTTCTCACTATGATGGACCTTCACTGTGAGTACGATTCATTTGAAACAACAAATATGATTCTTTAGAAAATATGGATCCAATTCTTTTTAAAACAAGGATATAATTATTTTGAAAAAATACTCACCATAAACAAATTGATGTGATTTCCTTTCTTCCATTCTTCAACAACTTTCTCAACAACAAAATACAACACATGATACATATCACCATTATCATCAGCATGGTACTAACAATCTCCCCCTATGGATTTTTTTTCATCTAAGATTTCATAAATTTATGAACATTGTATCCTCGAGAAATGGATCACTTTCCAAAAATTATAAGCTTATGTGAGCTAACTCATTGTAGAAAAAAAGTTAATAGTAAAACTATTCTTTCCAAATGTAGTGGTTATGACAACATCTTCAACTTTCATCCACAACTCTTCTTCAACCTTATCTTTTCATCCTATTTTCTAGTATAAAAAATAGTTTCTTACTTACAATCACTCCAACAACAAGTTAGAATAGTTCACACACAACACAATGTTTAATTTACAACTTACAGACAACTCCCCCTTTTGCATGCATCAATTTGATTAATTTATGAAACAATACAATTATCCCCCTTGATAATAAAATCCAAATCTATGAAGAAAGAGGGGAAAAGAAGTCATACCACATCCTTGAATAGAATGAGGTTGGACACTAATGTTCAACCTCAATTTAGAATATGATTCCTTTGGTATTGGTTTGGTGAATATATAAGCAAATTGTTCTCATGTCAAAACATATTCCAACATCAATTAATTATTCATCACATTCTCTTTGATGAAATTATATTTAATATCAATATGTATGGAATGAGTGTGTTGAACTATATTTCTAGTGAGATTGATTGTTAGTTGATTATCAAAAACCAAGGGAAAGGGTAACTTCACTTCAACAAGTAAATCATAAAAATGTATTTTTGTCCACATGAGTTGAGTAGTGTCTTGAGTGGAAGAAACATACTCATCATAATCTGTACAAAGAGTTACTATGTTCTATTTCTTTGAATTCCAACCTACACAATTGTTTCCCATAAAGAATACTCCACCATATGTGCATATTTAGTAAAAAATATTTCATTCAAAATATACATCAGAATACCCAAACAAATCAATACTATCAGAGCTACAATACATTATTCTGAATTCTATTGTTCCTTTGACGTATCTGAGAATTAATTTTCCAGTAATAAGATGTGCTTCCTTTGGAGTACTCTAAAATATTGAACATAAGGTAATAGAATAAATAATTTTAGGTCTTCATACAATCAAATACAATATACTTTTAATAAGATAATGATACTCTTTATGGTCTACTTAGTTTCCTTTTCCATAATTACTCAACTAGTTTCCCACTGAAATAAGTGTCAAAATAGGTTTTAAGTTTTCCATTCTAAACCTCTTGAGAAGTTCTTTAGCATAATTTTCTTGGAAGAGAAAATGTCTTCTTTATTTTTCAATATTTGAATCCCTGAAAATTATTTCATTTCCCCCAGAATAGAAAATTCAAATACCTTCTTCATCTCTTCAATAAATCATTCACAAAATCTTTCATCCTTCCCAGCAAAGATAATATCATCAACATAAACAATCACAATAATGGAATACTCTTTACATTATCTGTTATACAGATTGTTTTCCACTCTTACTTTCTTGGAATTCATCTTCCTTAAGCATGTATCCAACTATGAATACCATGCCCTCAAAGATAATTTTATCCCATACAAGGGTTCCTTGAATTTTCATACATAATTATCATATTTACCAATAAAAAATCCACAAGGTTGGTCAATCTGAACCTCATCTTTATGATCACCAATCAGAAATGCGGATTTAATATCCATTTGAAATATCTTGTAGACTTTTTCTGCTGTAATATAAAGAAAAATTCTAATTGTTTCTAATCTGGCCACTAGAGAAAAGGTTTCATTGAAATCATTTCTTTAATCTATGAATACCCTTTTCAAACTAATCTTTATTTGTATCTTATAACCACAACTTCTTCATTCATATTGTTTTATAAAACACATTGTATTATAATGATATTTTTTCATGCTTGGGTAAGACATCCCATGAATTATTCTTTTCAATCTAATCCAATTCTTCATTCAAGGCTTGAACACATTCAGGATTCTCAAAGGCTTCTTTCACATCACTCATATCTACGTTTAAATATATAGAGATGTATGTCTAATTGCATTTTTTTCCTCATTGTCTGAACCTTAGGGTGTTGATCACCAATTATATATTTTGATTCGAATTTCTTCCTCAGAAAAGGATGAGTTTTTATATAATCATCTCCATCACATGAAATAGATGATTGTAATTCTTCCTCTTGAGAGGGAATACAATTGTTTGTATCTTTATCAAAAAAAATCATCAACTTTCTCAGATTCCTTATATTCTTGAACATGTTTATCTTTCCTAGCCTTATCAATTAATTTCACATCAAATGAAACAAAACTCTTAATTTCTTTGTTTAAGCTGATATACCCTCTTCCTTCAAAAGTGTAGCCACGAATTATTTCATCTTCAACATTCTACTCAAAAATGCCATAGTATCCACCTTTCTTTTTTATAATGCATAGACTCCAAAAAACCCTCATGTGTTTCAAACATGGAGTTTTTTAATAAAATATTTCTTATAGAATCATACTTTATTGAGGCCTATAGAAATAGTAGTTCTGAATACAAATATTAGAACTCATGTATTGCCTCCAAAAGTAATGAGAAGGCATTTTTCAAGTAACACGGTTATTCCCATTTCCACCACGCTTCAGTTCATTCTTTTAAAAACCCCATTTTTTGGGAGTATATGGGTAACTGTTCTCATTCTGAATTAAATTCTTCTCAAGATAGTCTTAAATATCTTCACTTCTATATTCCCTACCATTATGTGTTCGGAACTTCATTTCTGAATACTCGCATTCCTTTTATGATTTTCATCTAAAAATTTGAAACATTATTAAAGAATCTGATTTATTGTTCATATACATTATAGTAGTAATGTGATGAAAATAATAAATGAATGTAATGAAGCAGTTATATCTATTTTTTGATTGTCATCTAATTATCCCACATATATCAGAATGTATCGGCTTCATGGGTTGTTTTGATCAAATATCAACATTCTTATACATTGAATTTGTAATGTTTCCTTTTTGGAAGATTATGTGACACCAGTATCTTCTTCATTGAAAATCAATAATTTATAGAACACTATATATTTTGAATAACTTTCTCAGGTTTCACTAACACATGTGTCCCAGCCTTTTTTTCTATAATTCATTTTCTTAGAAAATACTCATTTAATATGAGTTTTCTATTTCACTGATCTGAAATAGATTCCCTTTCATGCGTTGGAATCTTATAACAATCTTCCCATCTTATTAAATTTTCACAAAAAATAAATATTTGTTGAAGATAAATTTTTTACCCTTGTCAAAAAATTGTGAAACACTCATCAAATTGTGCTTTATCCCATCAACACAAAATGTTTTCTTGGATTTCATCTTTTCTATTCCAATGATGACTGATCCAACTCCTTTTATTTTCAGGGATTCATCATTTCCAATTTTCAATGTGTCATATTTAAAATATTACACATTATTCAATAGTTTCATGTATCCTATCATCTGAGAATAATACCCACTATCATGTATTCAAGGGTTTTCTCCTTTTGAGGATTTCAATGTAGTTTAATAAATAAGATATTTTTCACCTTTATTTTATTTCTTATCTTTCAGATTCTGGGAATTGAGAATATTTTTCAAAGCCAGTAACAAAACAAGACAAGATTTTATAAGATGTACATATTGTTCACACCTTTCACAAATAGTTTCCAAGGGTAGGAAACTATTTTCAATCATTACTTAATTCTTTTCAGATTTCATCACAATAACCTTCCTATAATTACTTATTTGAGAATATTTACTTCCCCTCAATCTTTACATTTAATAACCTATGGGATTTTAATAATGTTGTTGTTTGAACAAACACATTCTTACAGTTTGTATGAATCCCCAATAATACGAGTAATAGTCATAGAATGATAATTTTCCTCTAAAACTTCCACATTGAATGGTATTGAAAATATATTTCCCAGTAACATTCTCATATAAATTTTCTAGCCCACCAACATTCTTGATATAAATTGGATTCTTATTATTCTTCTCAACTATTCCATATCTATATTTTTATAAAACATTTTCATATTCAGTTTTTGTTTAAATTTCCTAATTCCTATCATTGTTGTTTTTGGCCACATACATGACTTTCCAGGCTTTCTTCTTTTAAGAAACAATTATATCATTCCTTTCACCCTTTACAGGAAACTTTTCTTAAACTTTATTTGATTTCTAATTTTGGGAACATTTACTAACCTCAATGATATTGTTATGGAAACATGTGTTTCCCAATTCAAATTTTGAGAGTTTTTATTACACAAGTTCCAAATTTTCATCTTTTTTCCTTCAGCTTAACCTCTAGATTCTCATTAAGAATATTTTATTCTTCATGATATTTCTTCAAATCATTAGTCTATTTCAACAAATTTTCTCTCTCATCAGCAAAACAATCTTGTTTTATTGAGTATTCATCTTCTAGATTTTTTTTTCTTATGTCTTCTAATATTTCTCAGACATTCTTTCAACTCCTCACTAAAATGGATTTCATGTTTAGTTATTTCTTCTTCAGAATTGTTGCTTCTGTAATCTTCATCATTCACTATTTCTATAAATGTATTTTCAATTCCATAATTAACTCAATTTTCAGATTCAGTATAACTTTTTTATTTTTCTTCATCATTAGATAAGAAACTTCTTCTTTTGTATTTGAAGAATTTCATTTCTTTCCCCATGGAATACAACCTTCCATTATCACCCTTTTTCTTCCTTGATCTTCTTCACTTTCTTTCTTCTTTTTCATTGTCCTCTTCATTATTTCTCTAAGGATATTTAGCTAAAAAGTGACCAAATATTCGACATTCATCACATTTAAATGGAAGTTTCCATTTGTATTTTCATATACCTCTTTTACCATTATTAGAAAACAATAATAAGGTATCATTGAGATTTTTACATACCCCATATTTAGAGTCAAAATCACCATCTTCTACTTGAATAAAAATATTTTTGGACTTGCCTTTCTTCATAGCCATAAAAGATATTCCTCTATCAATATTTTTTTTCCTTATCGAAGTTTTATTTCTTCTCATTTGATAAGTGATAAGATTTATATGAAAATCATCAAGAGATGGCGTCTTAGGATATCTCTCTTTTAATGAAGAAACTTTTTCATCAAATGTTTTAGGTAGGATTCTCAAAATCATTTCAACAACTATATAGTCATTCATATTTTCCCCAAGACATCTGATAGTACTTAAAATGTCATTCACCCAAGTAATGAAATTCCCAAAAAATTCATGCTCACCCATCTTCAATTATTAATACATAAATCTATAGATTTGATGTTTTCCTTATTGAATTTGGTATCGTCTTTATATATGTTTTTCAATTTGTTCCATATACCTTTGGTTGTGGAAATAACTTTCACTCTCAAGAATTAACTTTCAGAATGTAATGACAATAAAGTATTCTTTTTTCTTCCATAATTCTAATGGTTCTTCTTATCAACAGGTGTAAGTAGAGCTTTATCATAAATTGGTAGAAACCCAATAGTTACAGCTTCAAGAACTTCCTAAATGATAGATATAAGATAAGGATGCATTCTATACTTCTAGATATGATACTTATTTCCATCAAAGACCGAGATGCCTTTACTGTTCACACAGTTCAAATTCTCTATTAGAAAATAATAGTAAAGGTAACATGCTCTGATAGAACATGTATGTGGCCAGTCAGTGTATTGTATCATTAAGAGGGGGAGGGTGTGAATCAGTTATTCTATTTTTATTTCAGGTTCATTTTAAATTGAAATAACCTTTGGCTCATGTAAAATATTCAATTCCCTATTTAAAACAAATCAAACACACATTCACAAGAACAAAACTATTTACCAGGTTAAGTATTCAACAAGAATAACTATATCCTTAGTATGGTTTGGAAATGACCCAATACAATACAATCTACTAGAAAACAATAGGATATACCCTCACACCTGTGTAGAACTTGAAAACAATCCCACTAGTGTGTGTGAACCCTTTTTCCAAAATAGGGCAATAATGTTTTTTTATATCAACTCATGTTACATGTGATTCTTTTCAATTCAAAAAAATTATTCAATTGAAATAAAATTATTCACTTAATTACCTAGATGAAAGGTAATAAATACCCAGAAGTTGTTATAAAACATTGAGTCTGATCTTTTCTGATTCCAATTCTCCATGTCTGATTATTACATTACAATTATTTAAATTTTATTTTCCTGATAGAATACAATATAAATGAATTAGAGCCACTTCAATACCTAAGTATGATAAAACTATTTAAAATTAGTCCTCATTATGGATATCCTCAGTATGGTAAAACCCAGTACAAAAAGCCCATTCCAATTAATTCACCCTGATACCAAAATCAACCAAATACAATTGAAAAACCAATTACAATGATCCACTATGTGTGATAAATCCTAAATACATTGATCATCCAAATACAATGTTATGATATTGTATTCTTCCCCATAAATATTTTTTCAATACAAAAAATGGTATCACATTATCTAACTGAAAAATCAGAGCTTCTCTCTCTACTGTAGTGAATTGTACCAGCAGTCAGAATGTACAAAGTACTTTCCCCCTTTTATAAGTGACCCAAAACAAGTTTACGTGGGAATCTAGAAACACTTTCCTTCTCACCAAAATTCACCCAAAATTCAATATCCCCTGAAATATTGGAATGAATTTTGACTTTGTCAACTCTTCTTGATTCTTCTTCAACCTTCTACAATATTCACCTCTTCTTCTCAAGACTCCCATTTCAAATGTCAATATGATTACAATTTATTATCAATTCATGGGTTCGATCATCTGAGTTTTATTTTCTCAATATGATTACTGATGACATTCTAAAAATCGATTTGAATCAAAATCTTGTATTTTAAAACTAAGCTCCACATCTACAAATCATTCAGAAATATCGTTTCATCACATAAGTCATCCAAACAATGTAAATAAACCCTTTTGAAATGGTTGACTAAACTATTGATCATCCTATCTAATTGTTCTCTTAACACACTTGATAATATCTCTTCATTCAAAAAATTCTGCTTGAATCATGACATCCTTCATGACATTGAATTCATTTGAGGATCATCTTTAGAATCATATGAAATGAATTAGAAAGTATCGTAACTTTCCATTAATTCTAGCTACATTATTTTCTTCTCAATATGAGTATGATAATTTCTGAATACAACTGGTCTGCACACAATCATCTTGGGTATAATCATTCTAGATATGACCATTCAGGGTATAATCATTCTGGATACAATCATTCTGAGTATGATTGTCTTGGATATTATTTTCCATAATATGATCTTTTCTGGGTATAATCATTCTAGGTATGATCATTGTAAAAAAATCAGCACCATCTTTTACTCTTTTATTATCAGCGCTTCTTTAATCGGAACCACCTCTTCAATTAGCTCTACCTTATCAATCGGTACCACATTTTCAATTAGTACCGCCATTTCAATCAGCACCAATCCTCAATCAGCCCCACATTTTAACCATAACCAATTTTCAATTATCACAACTTTTTTATCAATCTTAATCTCTTCTTATTGGTTTCAATCCTTCAGTCAATATCAATTTTCTCCAGAATAAGATAGTTTTAGAAAATAACAGTATCAATTCTTTCTCTTTTCCAATCGGATATGATAAATTTGTATATGATCCCTTCTAGATTGGATGTATCTCTTTCAATATCCATTTCTTAAATTTATATTGCATCATAAGTTCTCCATTCAACTAATGATTTATAATAAATACAAATCAACAGAGCATAGTCACATTTAATTTAATCGTAGCCATAAAGACTGTGATTAAAAACATCCACTTCATTCATATCATTTCTTAGGTGAATCTGAGGATATTCAATTCCTCATTATGATATTTTCCCATTCCGGACCTTAGTCGTGTCCAATCAAAAGATTTTCTTTCAAAACAACTTCATCTTATTGCAATGGACCTTCAGTGTTAGTACGGTTATTTCAAAGCCATGAGTCTGATTCTTGAAAAAATATGGATCTGATTATTTTAAAAACAACGATCTAATTAATTTGAAAACAAGGATATGATTCTTTTAAAAACAGGGATCATATTCTTTTTAAAACAATCCTCTCCATAAAAAAAGTGAATTTATTTCCTTTCATCCTTTCTTAAACTAAATTATTTACAATACATGATACCCATCACCTTCATCATCATGTTCATCCTAACAGTGAGGAAGTGACCCTTATATGGGGAGTGACCTCATGTTTGGATTACCGTAGCCTAAACCTAGAATAGAATTTGATTTAGTGGATTGTAGTATATAGGAACATTATCGTTGTATGATCTCTTGGTTTTCCAATTGCAGTTAAACCATATAAAATTCTTGTCTCTTGTGTATCTAGTTTAATTAATTTATGAAATATGAAAATCAATGTCCATGGGGTTAAGTAATCATTTAATAAATAGATTAAGGAAATGATAAGTGAAATAAAAATCAGATTATCATAAAAATAAGATCTCAAGAGTGACCTTGGTAATCATGAGATCAATACCATTTATGTTGGTCATAGTTAACGATTAAGTGGTTTAAATTAAAATAAATTTCATATTTTGATCCCCCCTAATCTTAGGGAATCACTCACTAAAGAGACCTATGGACCAAATAGGTAGCATTAGTTGATTCTATAGGGTGCGTTTATATTCTGTACATAATGAAAAATAGGTATAGATTTTATGAGAATGCATGGGTTATCCATAAGGGATTGTTTGATTAACACTCATCATAGGAATTCATGAAACATATACCTATACACACATCCACTTGAACACTATCACTCATTGTGTTGAGGTGGCTGGGGGAATCCTACTATGTCCTTTGACTCACCCTCTTCCAATATACACTACATGGGTTTCGAATTATGTGGATTGATCTTCATATTTTCTTCCAAGAACAGGTATTTTTAAGGGGATGGAGTTTATAACTTGGTATGATAAATGTAAAAAAGGTTGATTTTTTGGATTGTTCTAGTGAAGTGAGATAGTTTAGAGGCTTTTTTTCAATTATTGTAATATATATGTGTTGACTAGTGTGGAAAATTTTATTTATTGTATACTAATATGTTTATATTATTGTTAATTGTTATTTTATTGATGCATGATATAGGTTATTGTTTTACTTTTATATTAAAGACTGTGTGATTCCCTATTGGATCCATTTTTTATATCAATAGATTTTAGTATTCTTATTATATGCACTGGTCATACCAAAACTTTTGTAGATTTAGATATGATCCTTATAAATTATATTTTTTGGAATATTATACCCATGTTTGTTTTAATCCCTAGACACTAGTTGATAGCCTCTAGTGTATATGGAGATGTTCCTATGGTATAATTACTTAACCAGTTCAAACATTTTTGGGGTGAACCTGATTGAGGTGTTATTATAACCCAGAGAAGGTATCTTGTGATGATATCTCATGAATAACTACCATGAAGTGTGATCAATCATAAACCTATTTGTTTCATGTATCCAAAAATATATAACACACTGACGCCTCCTACATCAATATGATGGATAATGGGAATTCTCTGATAAACCCTACATGGCCAACGCAGACTATAAACACACACCTAGTAGAGTAATTTTTTCAATGATTTATTCTATGGGGGTGATTTATTGAGACCAAAAACATTTATTGAGATATGAAAATATAATATCAAAATATAAAATCCCCAAAAGTAGGGGAAAATACTATTTTTAGATTCTGGGATGAATGTGAAAATAGTGAAATTCCTCTTTCAGTGTCTATAATGATAATTTATATAATAACACCCACATATCACTATGTATGTCACCAATTAAAATGAATACAACATTCTTCATAATCTATTTGATTATGATGACATGATATCCATCCAAAGATTCTATAATGATTCTAAAATGTAAAATAGGATGGAAGAATATGTGGTAGATCCCAATAAAATGTGTTGGATCCCAAAGTCATTGATGAGAAATTAATCCACATGGAATACATGCATGCTTATAAGGAGAAAAAATGATTATTTGTTTATAATTTCTTAACTAAATTGAGAAAGGTGATAAAATAATTTTCCACAAGAAGTGTGATCTATGAAGACAAGATAGAAATTTTTTTTGGGTACTATCATATAATTATTTGGTGCACAAATCAAAAAATGGATTAGAGATTATGAGAGGATTATATGAATATGAAGGTTCCTTTGGTGTGGTGGTTCCCATTGGTTTTTATTTTTTTCCTATATTTTACATATATATTTTTGAAATTGAAGTATGTTTTTTCTCATATCTTGAACTTGATCTTGTTTCTATATGATCTTGGATAAATAAAATTATATTTTAACTAGCCTTAATGAATTTTGATGTTTATGGGTCCTTTTCATTCCTATTTTAATTAATTTAAATTCATTATAAAAATTTTAGTGCATGTTGTTGGATTGATTTTGGTGATATTAGTTCTCATCATGGATATACTATATCATTATTCATTTAATTTTTCATTAATATTCACTCCATTCACTTAGTTAATATGGAAAATGATAGATGCAATGGTTTAGATGAATGAAAATTTTCAATTTCTATGGGGCAGATGAGTGAAGATATATACATGATTAAGGTGTGTTATTATTTGGACCAAAGGGACATATTTGAGAGAACCCCAAAGGGATTGGTGAATTTGTGTATGAATTCATTTCCAAACTTATCATTTTCTAATAAGCACTCACTACCCTAATGAATTATGGTTTCTTAATTATATGGGTCACAGATTTTTCTCTTATTTTTATGTTAATATGATTGATTAAATAGACTTTATCAAACAAATTATCTACATTATTAGTGAGTGTTTTCATAGATTATGTAATGAGATCAAATAGGACACATAGGATTTTTACTTGGTTCATTACTATAGGATAATCCAAGGATCATGAAATTAAAAGTGTGAAGATGCGCCTGAATCACTTAGCTCACTTCATATAGAATGTAAGATTGGTAACTTATTCCTAGGTTCAATCACATTAAAATGGGTTAGGGTAGATATATTATCTCTATTTCACCACATCACTCGTAGTTCCCTCCATCAATAACTGCATCAAAGGTAAGGAAAAGTCGGCACACTATCTAGAGAATAATATAACCTATTGTTTGTGACTTACACCAAATCAAGGTTGGTTCTTTTTATATCCATAATTCTCTTTTAAATGTATTTATTGAAAACCACTTTAAATAAGATCATAATTATCCTTTCATGATATATCATGGAATCAAATATTCTTTTAACATGTTTTAAATTAGATTCAAATACCTCTTATTTTATATTCTATGAACAGTTCTAAAACTTCTGCATTTTTTCATTTTAGTAACTAGAATTATATTTTTATTATTAGATAAAGATGTGGTTATTATTATACTAACGTAGAAGTTAAAATACACATTTTTAATTAAAGGAAATATTTTTCATAGTTTTTCATGATCAAGGAACCTATTTTCTATTTTCATGATTTTCAATGAGAGTGATTATCTATTTCTCTATAAGTGATTTATATATTACATAGATCCACCTTTTTATATCATGTATCTATCCAATACACATATTATATTCATATAAATGAGATATAACATATGAATTAAGATTAAAAAATGACTACGTAAATATATCTATATCTATTAGGCCTTCTTATTCGAAAAATATTATATATAAATATTTCCAAATATAGGAATATAGAAACCCATGACAAACCAACACTATAAACTCATAAATTTTTCTATTTAATATAATAATCTTAAAAAAATATGTAATCCCTCAAATATTCTCTATCTTCATGAACCACAATCATTATGGTCCTTCTAATAATCTAGGTCCCTTAATTCTTTAAATTTATTATAAGATTGTCCATTTAAGACTCTGAAAATAGTGGGTCATATTTTTATGCATGCATTATGATATCTCCATTTAGTATTTATACATTTAAAATCCCTAAAATCAAGGTCAAAATATCTCCATGATCTTTGTTTGTATAAATATTCACTATAGTGTTTTTAGTGTTTCTCTAGGAAAAATACTCAGTGAAACGTAGAAGATATTCTCACTATGGTGTGGTGAAGTCGTTTAAGAACCAATTTTATTTCACCCTTTAGGATTCCACCATATCCAACTCCATGACCATATTGGGTTCTCCATTTCACATAGGGGATCTCCCAAACCACCATACTATGTGAAATATTGTGGTGTTCTCTATTTTCACACCTTCTTTGACCACACCAACCTTAATCTCCACTACGCCATGTAAAACGCCTATAATCTTATCACTACGGAGTGGAACTATTATGATCTATTCCAATCACTCATCAAAAAATCTATAAACATAGATAATTTTTCATTTCATACATATTTATTGATAAAACGATTCACATCATTCTCACGTTCCTGATATAGTGTTATCCAACTTTATATTTTTCTCAAGTGAACTCCAACTATACTATGGTCACCAAAATGATGTGGTCTCCCATTTTATCCCATTCTCAAACCACAGTCATGAAAAATCCTTCCAAAGTAAACTACCTATGGTATGTGAATGAGGTATTTGATATATAAAGGTTTTTAAGAGGGTTCTTGATTTGAACTCGAGCACGTAGAATGGTCTTGATGTTGAAGAAAAATAAAATGGTAGGGTTTTTTTCTTTCTGATAAGGAGTTCTAATAAATGAATTATAACTAAAAATGAATCCATACTATATAAACTTCTCATTAGGTCAGTCCCTCCATTATCACCATGAATGTGGGATGAATCCTATGAAAAATTATCTTATGTACCTTCTTGTTCTCAGGGGACATGTGCTTCCCCACACATGTTTTATTCCTTCCTTCACATGTGCTACTGGATACCTATGGTAACACTTAAAGTCACTCTACCATATCTTTCTTGGAAAATTCATTGAGATTTTTACCTCATCATGAGTACCTTGATCATGATAGATTTCCAATGTTTGGTCATATTTTTTTCATTATTCCTTAAATCAAAACATATTTCTAAAGAAAGTTCCTCCATCCACAAGTATACTTTTTATCTTAATTAAAGTCAAAACCATACCCATCATATATATATATTTCGTTCTTAAAGAGTAGAAAATATAATTATCACTACTTTTTCATTTATAATATTATATATTTAATGAATCTACGTTAATATTAAAATCATCACTAAAAAATAAAATCATTTTTTGTTATCAACAACTCCACTAACAATCACTTATATTCAAAAAATACAATAAAACCCCCTAGTGGTGCAATAGTTTCCACTTTATAAAAAAGGAAAAACAGGTTAATCATTGCATCCTTGGATACTTTTATACATTATTTGATCATTCTATAAAGAAAAGTGAGATATGGGTACTCAAAAAAATATTCGGAGTTTTATTTATGTGAATGTAAATAATGTTTCATTGTAGTGAAGGAAAACATGGGAAATCACCCAAGGAATATATTCTGTATTTCTAATTTCATTTGGTATTCATATTCTTTTATTTTTATTGAAGTTATTTTTCATTTTAATTAAAAAAACCAAATCACACTTGTTTTTGTATTTATATAAAAACTCCAAAAACATAAATAACTAGCATATAATAACACTGAATATTTGATAAATCCTTGTAATCAACCCATAAGTTTCACTATACTACACTCGTTTGAAATTAATAAATTTTATTTTGATAGGATAATGATAAGAGTCCATCTAATGACATTATTACTATTAAAATAATTATTATTCGCAATTATTTCAAGATTCTCTGGTAATATAATAAATTGATTACATTGTTTAAAAAAATTATTTTTTTTGAGAAGGTGACATGGATTGGTTTCCCAATCTATGTCAGAAGGAATTTATTAAATGAAATGTTTACAATGAGGTCTCGAGGTGCAATGAATTTACACCATCTGAAAACAAGAAAACCACTAAACATAAGTACATCTTTAAAGAACCTGGTATACAACATTGGAGGGCTATAGAAAATTAAAACTGAAGATTCAGCTAGTAGCTTCTAGGTGCGTGCAAGCACAGAGGTTCCAGATCAGCAAAATCAGAGAGGTGATAGAGATAAAGGCAGCATGTTGCGGCAGAGAAGAAGATCAATCCAAGAAGACAAAGAGTATCATCATTCCAAAGCTCGGAATCTGAACTCAAACAGGCAGCAACACTCTTCAATATCGAAATAGTTCCATTTTAACCTGCACTCCAGGAAGCGCATCCACATGAGAAGAATCCCCGGTTTTACCGGCAACCACATTCCAACAAAAGCAGTAGACCCCTCCCAACTGGTAATCAATGCCAGATAGCTCCAAGATATATGAACAGTCTGAGAGTGAAACAGGTTTGTGATATCACATAGGAGTCTGCAACAACATCCAAGCTGAGTGTTTAAAAAAAATATTACCAGTTTATAATATTCTTAAATCAAACTTGTATACTTTAATATAGTGTAGAGAATGTTACATAGTTTTTGTGTTTTTAATGGGTATTCTATTCCTATCCATGTAGGCCTGAATGAATAATATGGAAACAAACGACTTTTGACCATTGGTTAAGGTATTGAATCTGTGGTAAGGTAGTAGATTGGTGAAAATGAATGGTTTGAAAATTAATATGGATTGAAGTTATTTAAAAAATATTTATAAACTAACAAAAAAATTGTATGCCAAACCTCCCATGATTAGAAATGGGTAACCTCAGAAATAACACATATTTGTAAGAGTGATCTAGAATATGATTTGGATGGATGACCTAAGTAACTGAGGACACAACATCTGGTCTTTAGTAGTGATCTTGGGATAATTGTTTTTTGTGCATTTCCTTTTATATTAACAAAAACTGAAAAAAATTATTAATTTTGGTTTATTTATCTTCTTTTTCTTCTTAATATATCAGTTACTCTTATTTTTTATTATGAATTTAGGCATTCTTAACCTTATCTTCATTGTGGGTTTTGAAATAATTTGACTATCACTATCTCTCACCTCTCCCCTCGTATTTATTTGGGATGTATTTCTTCATGGTTAAGTAATAGGAGGTTTGAGTGGTGGTAGGGGTTAATATGGATGATATGATAAATTAATTCATTTCGAGAACGTTTGATATGTGAAGTTATAAAAAACTACCCCAATTATCATTCTTTCGCATTACTCTACATAGCATGCCACTCATCTCGTAGGGACATCTTAATCCCAAAAAGATAGAAACTAGTGCTACAGTATCATAAGAAACACCTTTGAGAATTATTTCACCCTAAAATTATAATTTTTTGATAGTGTATCATTAAACAAGGATCAACAAGGACTATACATACATTGGATGTCCTTGTTACATCAGATTAATAGAAGTTGATAAATGAATAATCTAATGAACATAGATATAGAAACATAAAATATAATACATAAAAATATAATGGGATAAAATAAATAGGATACAATAGAAATATAATTAAATATCGACTTTTCCAAAATATCTAACATTATATCCCAAACCAAAAACATGTTGAAATAATAACTAAAATCCTTCTAGCTCATCCACACAACATCGGGTTTCTTCCCACACCCTAACTCACCCATATTCATCCCAAAGATCAAATAATTGAACCATATAATACATAAAATCTAAAATATATAATAGTAATCTAAACTGTCTAGTAGGATTCCACCCACTATATCTATGAAAAGTTTTCATAAATTAAATCATAAATGTTATTTTTGATATACAACTAGAAAATAAGATTTTCAATCATAAACATATGAAAATAAATATCAATTCCATAACCAATTTTATAAACTTTAGCTTTTATTTTATTAAATTAAAATAATCACTTTAAAAAAAATTCATTCATAATCCCTTTCCATCCAAAACTTCCACTTTATGTCCAATTTCAAATACATTGAAAATAGAAAACATTAATCACTAAACAATTTCTCAATCACACATGAAAACCATTTTTTATAAACTATGCCTCTCACAAATAGTAGAAAATCTTAACATGAAGGCACCAAGAGTCAAGATATAAATAGTAAAATTAATCTAATGAAGGGTGACACAAACAATACAATTAAAGGGAAATATAATTGATCATGAAATCTAAATATTCTATATAAACCACCAATAAAAAATAGGTGTGTCATGGGATCTATCAAAGGCCCAAACATGATAGTTATATAACATTACCAAATCTAAATGGACCAACTACCCACATATACTGAGACTAAACTGTACAAAATCCATCCAACTATCTCATACTAGGCTCATTGGATTGGAACCTCCACACTGGCACTATAACATAACTATGGGACACTAGAAGTGTGTGAAAAAACTATTTTAGCATAAATATATATCTCCTACTTAGTGCCCAAGTTACCATGGCCAAAACAAAGTGGTGGTGAATGAACAAGAAATCCAAGATCCAGACACAATGCATAATCAATAACTCTTCATAACCTTCATCACCCTAATATAGAACTACCCATTTTTCATATAATACATCCATCACATAAATAAAATACCTCCAATAAAATGTATTAATAATCGATGCATGGTGATAAAAACCAACATAAGGGGAGAATAAATAATGGGGAAATATCGAGGTTCTAACTTAGACTAATCTGTTTATTTTTCAAAGTGTCAAACAAGACATGGCTATAAAATAATACTCAGAAAACCAATCCCATTATAATTTCATAAAAACCCAACATAAACATCCTTCAAAAATCCATTAAAACCACATAAACTATTTTTTTTCAAGACCCACATTAAATCGTGGATTTCACTATTGAAAAAAAATAAAACAAGGGTAAATCCAGTATCTACCATCAAGATCACATAAAAGAGTCATTAGGGAATTTTCATAAGGGGCATGGATAAACATATAATTCCAATAAACCCATTAAATTCTTCAAATTACCCATTTTAAATCATTTAATTTTCTAAACATCATTGTAGAAAAAATTACCTTCTTAAAACACTATTTTCAGGCTTTGAAACCCAAAATGGTAACAAAATCTCACAAATGACATTAAAACCATTTCAATTAGCCGCAAAGGAATTTCAAAAATTATTGGCCCATGTAATCACTCAATTTAAAAATGAAAACATGAGATTAATAGTTTAAATTCCTTATCCCATGATCAAATTATATGGAAACCATTTAAAAACACAACATAGACTTCACATATAACCATATTTTCATTAAAAATGGATGAGTAAATCACAATCATACTTTGAATTCAAATATTAATATATTTTTTGGAAACAATTAAATGTAAATATGTTATAATTAAGATTCAATGATATATTATGTGTTTCCTTTGGTAGTGAACTACTAAATGAGAAATGAGACAGTTTCTATAGAAACTGGACACCCAAAGCCCCAATATTATGTTTTCCCCAAACCCTAACTAAAAAAATGGGACCACTAGGGCTCACAGGATAAATAAACTACAAGATAAAATATTGAATGTATTGAAGGAGAAGATGTTATAGAGGATTACCATGAGAAATCAGGCTCAAACAATGTTGTAATCCATGGGAGATTCCCTTAGAGAAATAGAAGCTAGGAGGAGGCATGGGTATAGGAGGCCGAACTGAGTGGGGAGAAAGAAACTAAAAAGGTATAAAATTTTGGGGAGGAAAAATTATGATTTTATATATTTTAAAAAATAGGCATGGTGAATGGTTTGGTTTCATGATCTGTAGTAAGTATGTGGGTGACCCTAACATAACAAACCAAGCTACATAGTCTCCTAGAAAGCTCTATATAGAGACCATGAAAAATTCTATTGTTTCCATGATAGTTCCCCAAACATGATTTCTATATTGGTACACCTATTATGTGGGATAACCATGTAACAATAAATATCATTAATAGAACTGTTAAGTTTAAGCCTAAAAACAACATGGACCGAGGTAACTCTGATTAATATAAAATAATACAAAATAAACACTACAGTAACAAATGGGTGTTATAATTATCCCCAACATGTTACAATATATCACCATAATGTTCTTGGTTAAAAATATAAGGAGATAGAAAATGAAATGTACGAAAATATAAAACCATAGAGAACTGATCAACATGATCTGACCTTCAAACTGATTATCTAAAGTCTCCAAAATGATCAAACCGGTCATCCAAAAAACATATCAATATCTTTAGGCAAGACCGAAACACAACTGCTTGATCATAATCAATATATCATAATACTAATAGGATACATATTACAATCACTCCACTGTTTTGAATTTCCTTAAGATGGTAGAACCAAAGGAAACCACATAAAACCACATCCTTAAGAAATCCAGACAACCATATGACCAAACCCATACTAAAAAATTAATAAACATCCAAAATATTTATCTGTGAATGATATGATTTATAACCACAGGTCATAACACACAAAAAATATAATCTAGGGTTACAAACCAGATCACCCCCTCATGGTGATTCCATAACAATCCAAGATAAACATCAGGCATTTCATAGTCATGACAAATGATTCACCCACCCTAGTTACCAAAATATTCACCCAAGGCGTTTCCTTAGATAAAACCAAAAAAAACTTCAACTTTCAACATAACCGACCATGAAAATACGCAACCTTTGAAATATATATACAGGAATACTGAGGAATATCAAAAGAAACATCATTATCCATCGAAAAAAAGAATAAGTCCCACCAAAAAACATATCTATAAATTAACCACCCAGTAGATTCCAAAAGAAAAATAGAAGAAGATAAAAATATCAACCAATTAAACGTCCATAAAATAAATGGTACCAAAATAATACATCATCAATAAAAATATCAATCTTGATACTTACTCTAAAAACATGAATTGAAAAACTTCTAAAAATGACCCAAATTCCCATAATGGAGGAAATTCCTTGGAGATTTTTGATAGGAATGTCTATAGTTCCCTAGATCTCTACACTTGGATCACAAAATATATCCATATAACTATGGGAAGAATTAGAGTTGTGGGAAATAAATCCACCATCTTCCTATACTTATAACTTTAGAACATCATACCTCTTCACCATACCTATCGATCCACCTTCAATCTCATCTAATTGAACTAAGGAATCACCCATCACTAGTTTCCTGGACTAGTTAGCTTCTACTCAAATGGAGTCCTTGAAAACCTCTAAAAAAGGATGTTAGGCCAGAACTAATCATAGTAGAACCAAAATATATAAAAATATCACCTCTAATTAAATGGGCTTCCTTGGAGTCATTTAAACCCATCTATAGGGAAAAGACAACCAACTCTAAGAAGTGATCTGCATATTCCCTCACTGACCACTCACCTTGATAAAATGATCTCAAGAGCTTTGTCTACCCAAAAAAAATTCAAATAAACCCATTGGATAAACACCATCATGAAAAATCCCAAGACACACTTTCATGTACCTATAAGGTACCAATGATTCCCACCATTGTTATATAGGTATGGTCAACAAACCCATGATGACTCTCACCAATAACGATTTAAGTGTTCTAAGTGAATTGAGGATTTCCTAAATCTTCCCAAACTCTTAACCAATTAATTTTAACCTTTTCACAATATAAATAAGGGTGATACTAATCTAAGAATTCTAGGATATAATCTGAGAGTAGAAAAGGTTTTTAGACCTCCACTCTTCTCAGGGTCTAGGTAGATTATGAATGTAAATGAAATCCTTTCAATTGATGGGAGGACTGTCCAAGAGGGTCATAATTGAAAAAAGAATCTTTCTGCTTTCCCTTTTTACCATTATAGTAGGCGTATTATAAATGACACAATACATGAAAATCATAGATTCATACCATAATGATCAAATCAAATAATCGCATTATAAGCTAATGATCACATCTGAAACATAAATCCCAAAAACAATTTCATAAATTACATTCCATGAAAATAAATTTTATTTCAAAATTTCCAAATTACACAAATTAATTTTTGAAAGAAACTCCACCAAAGAATGAACATGAAAATAAATTCAAGGAAGGGTTTTATTACAAACCCACCTTGGAGATACATATTCTATTAAAATCAAATTAAATCACAAAAAACACTAATTTTCTAAAATCTAAATTCCTAAAAAAACCATTAAAAATTAATCCCATTTAAAATTATTTATAGAAAAATTTTATCAAAAATGAAGCATCAGTTCATGTTCATAAACAATCACCCACTTTTTTCATCCCAAAACACTTTCATATTTTCATTTTCAAATTGGACACTTTCAAGAATACCCCAAGGAAAAAATTACAAAAATATCACTTTCCTCTTTAAAAAAATTTTAAACACCAAAAATAATCAGCCCCTTTATTAATATCCTTTGAAAAAATGGGATTTTTTTTCAAACAACCCATCTCACCTGTTTAAAATCAGGCATTTTATGATATTCTCACTTTTCCCTAAAAACATTAAGAACCAAAAAATGAAAAATCACCACACAATAAATCAAAAAAAAAATACATTCCAAATATATAAAAACAATATAAATAGGCCTTTTATTTCATCTCAAATGAGTGGAAACCACTATAGGATAAATTTTAAATCATAAGGAGTCAAAAAACTCTAAAGGGGAAGAAAAAGGGTTATAAATGCTCTTTCCACATGGGCTGGGAAACCCTAAAACAACTATGAAACACTATTGATAAAGGGGATATAAAAAACCATGTGAGCACCACAATTATAGACTTACCTTATGATATAACCATGCATCTTACGTTCTCCATCGTTTTCATATCAAAGCCTAAAACAGGTCCCTATAATCACTTTCATACTAAAAGGGGATAAAAACATTATAATTACATATCAAAATTCATTAAAATTTATAAAAAAAATATAAGTCTCAATCTAAAACCTGAATACCCAGCTAATCTTTAGACTTAGGTGAGAAAGATCAATCTAGAATATCCCCACCCTTACCTCTTACATCCTGAAGAGATTAATATCCATTCTACCATAACACATCCAAAATAATAAGATGGTTTCTCAAGAACATATGCCTCATTTTAACAACCTAGGATCTGCTACCATTTGTAAAAAAACTTACCCTGGTTTGCACCTGACTCAGCATTCTACCCTTCTCTATGGGTGTTCTCAACCCACACGGGCTGAAAAATATTTTCTAGGCATCATAGAAAACACCTTGAGAAATTATTTATCAATAAAATAAGAATTTAAAAATAGTATATCATTTATCAAGGACCAACATTAATTGTCCTTACATTGGATGCCTATGAAGAATATGATATATATAATCAGATAAACTAATCAACCAACACACATAAAAAAATTCAAAATAGAACAACATCCATAAGCAAATATAATTAGATCGTATAAATAGAATACTAAAGACACATCATTAAACATCCATTTAGATGAAATGGATAATAATACATCCCATACCAAAAAAACAAACTAAAAGAAAAACCAACATCCCTATAGATCCTCCATGAAACCTTAGGTTACTCAAAAAAACCCTAACTCACCCATAAACAACATAAAGAACAAATCCATTAACCAGTTGAGACCTGAAACATACAATATATATGCATAATCTAAACATAAAAGTAGGTAACCACCATCCAAATCTCTACAATTTCTTTCATAAGTAAATATTTTAACTTCCTTATCAAGTATTATAACAAAATATGTTAGTTTAGTCTATATATAGAAGTTTATAAGGATTTTTCTTTGATTATGGATTTGTTCTCTCGCATTGTGGAACACTTTTATTTCTCTCTCTATTTCTTCTCAATGAATGATTGTAGAAGTAAATTATACATGGTATATTACATACTTTATCTAGACTAGGATAAATATGAGGTGCATTCACAGTAATGTGCCTATTCACTTGAGGCATTAAATGATCTTTTTTTACAAATAAAAATTTGGATTAGTCTCACTGACCCTCATGGTCCACTACTTGAGTATTTGGAAAGCTCACTACTCTCCCACATCATGGAACTCACTGATCAACTTTATTTTTCCTTTATTATTCACCAGAGTATAATATAATTATTCAATAAGAATGTTTTTTTATCTTTATTAAAATATTTTTTTGAATTCTAGTGAGACAATAGATCTCTAGGAAAACATGTTATTTTACCTTTAACCATAGATATGACAAATAAAATGACCCTCCGATCTTCTACCCCTTATATTCTTAAAGTTATCTATAGATATATCTCTATATGTTCATCCCTAAGTTAGGTATTATTTTTAAGTATCCTTTTAAATAACCATTACATACATGTCATGAATACATGAATTAAGGGCTTCAAAAACAAACCAGAAACAGCCCATTAAATGGTGGCTACAACATCCAAAAAATAAAAGTATCATCGTAATGTTGTTTCAGATCTACTAACTCGAATGATGGAATGGGTTGTACCATGGCATGTGTAAAAAACCATTTCTATTTTTCCACAACACACTATGATCCACATTCATATCCTCCTAATGTAATTCAATATTCATAGGTGAATGCCCAAACCCCATTTCTTTGATTCACGATTGTAATATACTCCCCATAGCTAACTGGGTGAACATATATCCACCACACCAAGTAAAGAATTTTGGTATCACTAATGTTGGAATAATTAAATTATAGGAAATATATGTTTAATATTCGCTCGACCATGGATTCCCCTGCACATACTGGTGAAAATATTGTTGTTTTTCCTCCACCATAGTGTATACCATAGCTTTCACCATGAAGAGTTATTCTTGTTGACTTGTAACCCATCCTATAAACCATTTATTAATATATCTATAATGTGTTATCTTTCTAACACCATGAAATTTTATGATATTTTTCTCTTTAATTAAATTTTATATCTTCAATACGTTTCTTTACACATAACACCGAGTTTAAACGAACCGCAATATAAATATTATTATTGAAATATGACCAGTATAACATAGAAGTTAAAACATTTTGTATGAACATAAATAAACTCTTTAGTAAAAATATGTATAAACATTTTATATAATGTAAATTCATTGATTAATATATGATAAATAAGTACTCGATTCTCAGTAATGTCATTCTATGCCTCAAAAATGCAATTTCTTCAAAAATGGTTTTAATTACATTTTGTCAGTGAATACTATATTTAATTTATACCAATTTTTGAAATTTTATTTCATCTAAATGATTTAATTTTTTTAATATTCACAACAAAATTATCTTAGGGTGAAAGTTTAGTATTTTTTCTGAAAAATGGATTTTTTAGAGAATAGTCAAAAATAAAGATTTTTGTAAAACAGTCATTTCCTTTCACTTGTAAGTCGCATTTTTTTAATTTTATATAAAATTAAAATGGAACTACTTTAGTTAAATAATAATAATTAATTAATTTTGAATTATCTATATGCATTATTTTTTTATATGTTTATTTTTTAGCTTAAAAACCAATTTCTCTGAAAACTATTTTTTACTGTATTTTATGAATTAATTTTAAAATGAATTTCAACCACTTATAGTAATTGAACCATTTAAAATTTGTTACATATTTATAGTTATCATGGTAAATATATTGTAATAAGTTCAATTTTATTTTATTTTTATGAATAGTAATTTTGGTAAATATTTGTCTCAACGGTAAGGGTATAACGAGTGGAATCAGATTAAAACTAATGGATAAGACTTTAAAATAACCCTAAAACATAACCTTTTCAAATTTTATAAGTATATTTAAAAATAATATTAAGTTAAATATTATATTTTAAAACATTTTTTAAAATTTGGAACCCATTCTTGACATTTGAGATGATAAGTTATATTTTATTCAAATTAAAAACAATTTTTGGGTCTTTGCATTAAAAAGAATAGTTTACCGATGAAAAAATGTTTTTTATTGATATAAAAGTCTAAAAACTACCTTTTTATTATTTTTCAAATAAAATTAATGTAATCTAACTTATTACAATATTTCACGGGGACATTATTTTTCCTCTTAAATTAGGTATTTTCCAAAAAAAATAAACTCATGTGTTATGTTTTATTATATTAGAAGTAATTTCATCCACCAATGGAAAATGAATCTCAATAAATGGTTTAATAATTTGAATAATAATTTTAAAAAAATATAATGCCCTTTTATATTTTGGTCAAATAATTATGTTATCATTTAAAACTGTTTGTTATCATGGTTAAGATTAAAATGGGTTTAAAGTGGTTTAAATATGAGATAAATATTAATATGTGCTGAAATATTTTCTGAATGTGATTAGTGGATTTCATTTAGAACAAATGAAATATTATATTTGAATTTGGTTTTCCATGGTTCCACATTACCTGGATTTTAAAAATATATTTTTTATTCTTTTAAGCAATTCTAAGTGCGTCTTTTCCCTACCTTATAATAGGATTCCAACTTTAGTCCCTTATATACATTTCATAATACCTCTATATGGGATAATAACTATCATAATACCTTCTTATATTCCTTAAACTCTTTATATATCTTATTTTAATTCCAAAAAATATCCTTTCGAGGCTTAAGATGTAAGCCAAATGATGTTTCCCAATGAATATGTATTACACTTAAGAGAGTAATTTGAATTTTATTTATTCTTATACCACATATAAATATATATTATCAATTATAAATTTTTTTATTTAGTATCTTTAATTGAATTTTTATTTATTTTGAGGATGGAACAACCATATCATCCTAGTTTCCTTCCCTCGGGAATAGAAAACATTGCTCATGTGTATGTGTGGACTACAACCACTATGAAACAACGTTTTTTGTTTTCCATAGTCATTTTATAGTAATAGTTATAATGAAGTACTTATTTAATATATGTGATATTTATGATATTAATATTGTTATTTAAAGTTTGTTTATTATTTTCTTTTATTTTTTACAACCATTGAAAATTGGAAATATCACTCATGTGTACATATGGAATATTATCTCCACAACGTAATGTAATTCATTATTCATCACTACTTTTTATGAATACATTTAAAATTGTATATAATGATTACATATTATACTAATTACATGATTCAAAATATATAGAAAATGCAGCCATGGTTAAATTATGATGAATGAGACTGTTGAACTAAAACATGCATGAAAACTGAAGCAGTTATCACCCAAAACAATTATTTTAATAAAGAATTGTTTATAAATGGGTGGTGATATATTTTAAGTAAATAATTTATGTTATGATATATATATTATTATAGTTAGAGAATATATTTATACCAAATCAATATCAATTATATAATAACTTTTAACATCTATGAATAAAGCTGAGACATAAGGTAAGGATTTATTATCTCAGATTGAGTTCCTTGATATATATGTTATGTTATGAAATAATATTCATTTATTAGGTGGATATAGAGACCATGATACATGATATATCTTATATCTATATAAATTTAAGATATTTTAATATTTTAATTTATTCTTTAATGGGGATTATTATTCCAAAGATAACAAAGTGCTAATGGATTTACATTTTAATCTAATTTTAATCAGGATAATTTATTATTGATTTTACATTTAGGGAAATTGTAATATATTTATTAGATAAAACACATTATTTTATTATTATATAATATTTAATGAAATTTTAAATTAATATTTCCATTTTTCTCTCTATGGAACATATAATGATCAGAAAATTGTTTTTAATAAAAACAAACTCTATTCATCTTTGGTCAGGAATCCTTTTCTCCCATGACCACGTTTTCTTTTAAAAAAATTCAATAATTTTTTTACTATTACACTATCATTTTTTAAATTCATTTTTTCCAATTTTTTAACTTAAATAAAATATTTCAAAGAATATTCTTGTCATTTTTCAAATGAGGTACATTAACTTTTTACTTAAAATGTTAAATGAATAATTTTTTAACATACTAAGTATGAACAAAATTTCCAACAGTTAGGACGGTGTTGTGATTTGAAGCATACTTTACATGTTTACATGGTTGTTTTCAACTAAAGGTTTTTCTAATTTTTTTTTGAATTTCTATATTTTTAATTAGTGATTTCAAAATGAAATGTTTATTTTAATCAAGAAACATTTTAGTGATATTTTAAAGACGTTTTTCATATATGATAACCTAATTTTTTGTTACTTATTATTTTCTCAGGATATAATCCAATGATAACATACTTATTCTTTATTTATATGTTTTAGGATTATGATGATGAGATGTTTACAAAATCTGTTTAATTTCCACAGGTTATTTTATAATGGTATGATGATTTTTTATGCTCTAGTGGTATAATTTTGAATATATTATGATTATGAGATGGGTGATCATGAATTATATATATCTCTAATGAATTGGGTAAATATTGGATTTTTTTATGCTCAAAAGGTACGTATAAGTTTATCCCAATCCCAAAAGAGTGTATATCAGAGGTTATCCAATGCCTGAAATAGATACATGGTAGTTTATCAAAATCCCAGAAGAGGGTACATAAGAGGTTATCCTAATCTTCAATAAGGTACATGAGTGGTTATCCCAAACCTCACATGTAATGAATGTATTGGTGGGTATCCCTGATATAATATTTATGTGATTATGATTATTCCACACTTTATTTCAGTAATTTATGAAATGATCTTAAAAAATATTAAACTATTAAAGCTTATATTGTGTTATTTCTTTAAAATTAATGTCTTCTAAACTTATTTATATCATGCCATATGATTATGATATATGAATTGTTGTGTATGGTTTTTAAATTTTATGCTCATATTCACATAGCCTTGTTCTCATGTCATGCATAAATGATCATTTATATCTCCCTTGTTTACCCTTACTTAGCATATGAGATCACCCTTTATTATGTGTCATTTTCTCCATGATATAAATATGGGTTTTTTATATGATATGTCCTATATATTCTTAAGATGTGAATAACTAAGTGGGATACAATGTAGATCATTTATATACCAGTCATTTATGTATCCAGGTTTCCAAATAAACTATAGATTTATAGTTATAACATGGATTTTAATGTAATATATTAAATATTCATCTAATAAGATGTAATATTTATGTATGAAAAAAATGGGTCACTATAGTTAGTATTATATAAGGGTTTAGTTAATCTTTAGATATTAGTATAATATAGACTTATTTAAAACCCTTGGGATAAGTCTACGCATTAGTTAACATCATAATGTTTTGGTATGGTATAGATTAAGTGGTTTTCCAAACAATGTATCCAGGTCTAGATACTATGAGTGGATGTGGTTTTTATAATGATGGATCTAGGTTTAATAACCCAGAAAAGAGTCATTTGAGTATATGTCAACCATAATTTTGGTGCATAGTGAATGTTCCCTTACTATTCACCTAGTTTGACACTCCCAATGGATATTCTTGTGTTAATTTTCATTTTTTTTATCATTATTTAGTTATTATTTTAATAGGTAACAACATAAATTAAACCAAAGGTTCCATAGATTGAAAATAAGGTTGTTCAGTGCACCTATTCTCACATTACCCTATAGTGGAGAAGAGTTCGTGATCTATAGTGATTCATTAAATAAGTGACTGACTTGTGTTCATATGAAATTTTTTTTGATAGATAATTCAACACTCAAATTGAAAAATCATGATAAAAATTACTAGACACATGATTGGGAGATGGAAGATATAATTTTTGAACTGAAAATATAGGATCATTATCCCTATGGTGAAAGATGTTATATATATAATGATAATAAAAGCTTAAATTATATATTCACATATAAATAGATGAATATGTTCTGGAGAAGATGTTTGGATTTTCTCATATATTATGACTTCCCACTACATTACCACCCAGGGAAAGTGGATATGGTTGATGATAGTCCGAGTTAGATAGTCTATGAAAATTTTTATATGATGAGGATTGAAAAATATACATTATTTATGGATATTAAAATGATGGATCTTGATGTTATAAGGAAAAGGGAAATATCAAACACTTATTATATGAATGCTCAAATATCCATACATGTGAGGATTGAAGTGGTGAATAAGTGGGATAAGGAACTGAAAAAGAATGTGAGAAATGTTCCTATGACCAACCATGATTTTGATGGAATGATTAGGTTTCGGAAGATAATATATGTTCAATCAATACAATATCTAAAAAAGGCTCTATTTGATGAATCTAATAATTCATCATTATATATTCATCCATTTAGTACAAATATGTTTAAGATCTAAAATATTATTTCTAGTGAGACAACATGAAGTGGGATATTGTAGTGTATGTAACACCCCGAGATTTTATGAAAAATATTCTTTTTAATTTTTTTGATGTCTTGTGTTGTATGCTACACCAAAAGTAGCTTTCACTACATGCATCTCTGACTTGTATTGCATTATACGCAATCACAACCTTCCACGATAGCGTGTGTTGTACAAAATACCGAGTTTCACTAAACAACGATATGTTATATAAACTAGCTGTTATGAATAGTAATACCCACTTTTTAAAATTTTATAAATTTTATCTTTCGAAATGGACTTCATTTTTGGATTCGGAATATCAAAATTATCCTACGGTGAATTTTTGGTATTTTTCTGAAAACATTCATTTTTTGATGAATAGTAAAAACACTGGGTTACTATTTAAAAACCGACTTTTTATTTAAATAATTATTTTTTTTATTTAAATTTATTTTAAGTCAAAATTGATACATAAAACATATATATGTTCAATGAAATTCTTTGGAGTCATTTTATAATAATTTTAGATATATAATAATTTTATTGAACTTTTCACCGTCTTTTACCAACCTCCTGGGAGAATTTACAAATTCACATAAATCGTAATTTTACCACATCTATGTGTGGAATTTTGAAAATCCGAGAGACATGGTTAATATCAATTACTAAAATGTGGTTCAATGAGATGAAAATAATTTTTGTTGAATTGTAACTTTTTACTTTTTTTTACCACGGTTAAAAGTAAATAGGGTAATTAAGGGTAAAAATGAATTTATTATTACCCTAACACATGTCCTAATTCTATTGGATAAGTGTAATTTGACCAAAAACAACCTTTTGAATAAAATATGACCATTTAGGCCCACTTTGATTAGATTAGGATATTTAATATTATTTTATTTAAAGAATAGTTAAAATAGTTAAAATCAAAGTTTAATAACTAATACATTTTAAATATAGGGTTAAACATAAGATAAATTTGACTATAAATATTCATTATAAAAATAAAAATATTTACTACATAATGGTGTTTTATTTATAATTTTTAGACATTAAATAATTTAATTTATTTATGACACAATGATGACGCTATAATTATCTCATTAATGAAATATTGACATAATTGATGTTATTAGTACTCAAATAAATGTAATTTGACACTTTTTATGAATTCCACTAATTTTCTAGGTTAAAAAGACATGTTATTATTGATTTAATTAAATTTTTTCGAACTAATCATTCTGTTATGATTTTCACATAAATCAATTACGAAATAGTGTCAAAATTGACATGATATAGTTTTTAAAACAAATATTATATTATTAATTGTTATTTTATTCTTAAAAATATAAGGATCAGACAAATGACTTAGATGAGGTTATATATATTAATAATAAACAACTTGGGGTTCTTTTGTCTTGTTATAGTATGTTTATTAACCTTATAGTGTAAGAAAACAAGAAGACACGGTAAAAGTAAAATTATTTAACTTAAAGTTAAATCACAATGATATGGTTAAAATAGAATCCTAAACTTGTATAAATTATATTTGATGAGAGTATTTCGACCCAACCCACCTTATCTTCGATATAAATCAATTTGGAGCTATTAAAAACCGAATATGACTATATAATAAAATAATATTTTTAGATTTTCCTAAGGTGCCCATCTCCTCCCTTATAAAAGGGCACCTCCTCCCTCTCTTCCACACACCACTTTGAGCCTCCAAGCTCGACCAACCCCTGCCAATTTCTCTTCTCCACTTTCATAAAAACATCCTATAGGTCCTGGTCTTCTTCAAAGACCATCTTTAGTTCCATAAAATGAGGTTAAGAAGAGGCGCTTCAAAGAACAGGAGGTTCGGATACGTACAAAGAATATCGGACATAAGGTAAGGGATAACCATTCCAATCTCGTTCTTATCCGAGATTTTTTATTCGTAAGTATTTGCTGGGATTATTGTTATCATCCAATTCCATGTTTTCTAAAAGTGTTTTTATGTATAATTAATTTCCTTTTTACCCATTTTGTCTTTTACTACATGGAATGTAAGGAATCCTTCTTTTGTTTATGTTACGATGTACTTTTAGACTTTTTTGACATACGTACGGGGAGAATATTATTTTTAACTTATACGGATTGAAAAGATTTATATGGTTTCATAACGCCTCATTTTCATGAATCTTCCTCTATAATATTGCATGATTATTTTCAAAAAAACCCTTTTCTTTTAAAATTTCATGGCATTTTGTGAAAAGAAAATGATTTTGAAGAAGAAAAGATATTTTCCTCAAGAATTCATTTCAAGTGTTTTATCAAAACCATTTTTCATCTAAGATGAAATTATTCCATATGTGTATGTTTCAAGTATAATGTCTCTAGGATTTACATGGTTTCACTTTTCTTATTATGAAATGATATCCATTTATTTTATATGGATTATGTGATGATGGGATGATGTTTATGAGACCCATTTTATTTATTGGGTTATTATGAATGATGTATGTTTATTTTGTGGAACAAGTAAGAATGATTTCATTATGAGATGGGTGGGACCTATATCTCCCTCCAATGCATTGGGTAAAGATTTATATCTCATGAGATAGACATGGCTGGAACGGTCAGTTAATCTGGTTCAGTAATAAAGGACTGGAACGAGGAGTGAACTCGATTCCAAAAGGGACTTTGTCCACTAAGATGGTCTTGGCAGCAATGCCTTGGATAATATGGAAATCATATCATGTTCTTAATGTTTTTCCACAATTACAGGTTTTATTTATAAGCTATTTTATCATGAGTGATGTTTTATTTTGATCTATGCCTTAAGTACTACCATGTTTCTATGTTTCAACATTATGTACATATTTTTTATGTTCAAATATATATGGTTTGTTTTATTTTCTCCATTCTTACCCTTACTGAGCATTTGAGCTCACCCTTTTTATGTTTTCTTTTCCCCAGGATATAAAGAAAGGATTTAGATAAGAAAAAAAGGGGAAGATATTTATGAGAGATGTTAAAGATCTTTCACCACGATTAGAAAATTACGTTCTATGTTTTCAAAGACACTAATCTATTACGGTCCTTGTGTGTTTGTTTTTGTTATGTACTAAGTATTCTACAAAAGTAATGTAATGTCCATGTACGTCAAGCTTCGGGTATCTACAGTTGGTATCAGAGGAAATTTTTAGTTAACCGTTGTAAACTAGGATGTGAAGACTTTAGTGAAATCCCTAGAGATATTTCTAAGGTATGTCTAGGGATGTCCCTAAGGTAAAGTATATGTATAGGTTATAGTCCTAGAATTACGGAAAAGATACTAGAATTAAACCTAAGATGTTAGATATCGAAGGTACTCCCCATTTATTATGTCATTTTCCATATCATGATTTTTGCCTCTCACACAATTGTTTTTTGGGTTTTAGACGATGGTTGGAACCCGAAGGAACCGTGTTGATCAATATAATGGGTAATGCAATGATTGTCCTCCTGAACAACCAAATATGATGGGAGATGGAGTGAAAAATCTTATTTCTATACTTACACAAGCTATGAATCATTATGGACTTCCAAATTATCAGAGAAGGGAATAATATTCTATTGAGTCCTTCATGAGGCAACGTCCACCTTCTTTCAATGGGTCTTCTGATCCACTTGTTATTGAACAATGGATGAGTACCATTGAAAAAATATTTTCCATACTTCACTGTTCGGAACATGATAAATTCATTCTAGCTATTCACCATTTAGAAGGTGAAGCAGACCAGTGGTGGACTCTAATTAAGAATACAAGGCCCCAAGATGAAATTGAATCCATGGAATGGGATGAGTTCAAGAACTTGTTTTTCAGTAAGTACTTCCCTCGTATTCTTCGAACAAAGATGGAAAAGGAGTTCCTTGAGCTTAAGTAGAAGGATGATGAATCTGTTGGTATATACAAAGTGAATATTACAAGACTTGCAAGGTATGCATCTAGTTTTATCATCCAACCTGAAAGTAAAGTTGGTCAATTTTTTAGTGGCTTAAAACCAAGTCTTCGAAGGGCATTAGATATAAGAGACTTCAGTAGCTATGATGAAATTGTGCATTGTGCTATCAAGGTAGAACTGGAAGTTGGTGTAACATATCCATCTCATGGTTTTGACAAGAAATGAAAGATGGAGTTCAAGGAGAAATCTCAAAACAATGGTGAAAAGAAGATGAATGTTTCTTTATGCTCAATGTGTGGAAAAAAGCAAGGTGGAGATTTCCTAAAAGGTACTACAAAATGTTTTAAGTGTGGAAAAGAATGTCATCGAGTAGTTGATTGTCTAAGTAATGGGAAAAAGGTTTCTAATGATGTGAATAGAGGAAATACTACAGAGAACTCTCCACCAACACTTCAATGATTCAAGTGTAAGGAAATGGGGAATTATTATAATAAATGACCTAATCCATGGGTTAATGATGATCAACGTGAGCAACCTCATAAGGAAAAGGATAAAGGGAAGTCTCATGCGATCACTATTTGTGATGTTGAGTATGAAAATGATGTTGTGTAATGATTAAGTGTTTATGTAATGGGATTTCAAAATATTATCATGGAATCTCATTTATGATATAGAGGAATTTTGGAATATCTATGTATTGGTATATTATGGTTTTCAATAATTATATGGTACCGGTAACCATGAAAAGTGATTCAGATATTTTGGAAAGTAGATGATATGCGAATAATGAATGGGTAAGGAGAAAATAATATGTTTGATCGTATTCATGAGCTCATGATTGATATAAGGACTAAGCGATATCATGGTTTGAGTATATAGAATTTTTTGGATTTTGGTATGTGGAAAGTGTTAACTTTTAACTACATTCATGTTTTCAATAAGGTTCAATGGGTATTCATTTTTCAAGAGAATACATGATTAAGGCATTCGATTGTTTGGAATGTGACCAACAAGCCATATATTATGATATATGGGTATAAATGACGGTATTTACATGCTTGGTAGATGACCTCTCTATCAATAATTTTCCTTATACTGTGAGTTTGGTTAAGTCTAAAGATTGGAATAGATTAAGTTAGACATCAGATAGTATTGTTTAAGGCTAGAACTTTTTGATATTATTTTTTGAAATGTTATAATAATATAGTTTTAAAAATAAGACAACCCGTAGGATGGGCGAAAACCCGTCGCATCGGACAAGGCTGTAGGAATCGAACCCACAACTGAAGTGCGGCATGCCTTTATCGCCTACCACTGTCCTACAGGAAGTCCCTAGTTAGTAGAAATAAGTTTTATTTTATTAATTTGTATGATAGATGATGTATAAGTCCATTTTTTGAATCATATACGAATAACCACACCATAGATGGACTCATGTATATTTGATAACTTTTTCTAACCTTTTGTTTGAGACAGATGGAATGAACCATCATTCTATCACATTATATGCTAACACTTCACTAATGACAAATTCAACTTTATTTCTTTCATATATGAAGTGGAAATTTTCCGTGGAACGACCAATGGTGAGACTATACCAAAATCAAGAACGTATTTCTTCTAATTCCAATTTCTTCAACTTTAGGGAAATGATCTTGAAAACCAAAAATGTTGTCCTAGTGCCTTTATATCCGATGAATCAGATGGTACCTTAGATCATCACAAATCTATGGTTTTGTGATTGTTGGATTTTTCATAGCCATGTTCTCTACCACTCTCCATCAGAACATGATGGTCAGATTTCTCTTCCATATCCATAATTTCACCTATGTTCTTTTATGTGGAAACCCAATGATTAGTAAATTTGGGTAACCATTATGTTTCATACATTAGTTTTTAAAGATTGGTTTTGGTATTCCTTTTTACAATGATGGTTTCTATTAAAAAAACTTTCAAGTAGTAAACCATTTATAACCCCGACGAATTTCAAGGGAGAAATTCATTTTAAGGGGGGTAGAATGTAACACCCCGAGATTTTATGAAAAATATTCTTTTTAATTTTATTGATGTCTTGTGTTGTATGCTACACCAAAAGGATCATGCACTACACGCATCTCTGACTTGGCTTGCATTACATGCAATCACGACCTTCCACGATAGCGTGTGTTGTACGCAATAACGAGTTTCACTAAACAACGATATGTTTTATAAACTAGCAGTTATGAATAGTAATACCCACTTTTTAAAATTTTATAAATTTTTTCTATCGAAATGGACTTCATTTTTGGATTCGGAATATTGAAATTGGCCTAGGGTGAGTTTTTGGTATTTTTCTGAAAACTTTCAATTTTTGATGAATAGTGAAAACACAGGGTTACTATTTAAAAAACGACTTTTTATTTAAATAATTATTTGTTTTATTTAAATTTATTTTAGGTAAAAATTGATAAATAATATATATATATAAGTTCCATGAAATTCATTGGAGTCATTTTATAATAATTTTAGATATATAAAAATTTTATTGAACTTTTCACTGTCTTTTACCCACCTCCTAGGAAAATTTGCAAATTCACATAAATCTTAATTTTACCGCTTCTGTGAGTGGAATTTAGAAAATCTAAGACACATGGTTAATATCAAGGACTAAAATGTGGTTCAATGAGATGAAGATAATTTTTGGTGAATAGTAACTTTTTACTTTTTTTACCACGGTTAAAAGTAAATATGGTAATTAAGGGTAAAAATGATTTTATTATTACCCTAACACATGTCCTAATTCAATTAGATAAGTTTTATTCGACCAAAAACAACCTTAGGAATAAAATATGACCATTTAGTCCCACTTTGATTAGATTAGGACATTTAATATTATTTTATTTAAAGAATAGTTAAAATAGTTAAAATCAATGTTTAATAACTAAAACATTTTTAATATAGGGTTATACATAAGATAAATTCGACTATAAATATTCATTAGAAATCTAAAAATATATCATACATAACGGTATTTTATTTATAATTTTTATACCTTAAATAAGTTAATTTATTGATGACACAATGATGATGCATTAAGTATCTCATTAATGAAATATTGACATAATTGATGTTATTAATACTCAAATAAATGTAATTTGAGACTTTTTATGAATTACACTAATTTTCTAGGTTAATATGATATGTTAGTATTTATTTAATTAACTTTTTTCGAACTAATCATTCTGTTATGATTTTCACAAAAATCAATTACCAAATAGTGTCATAATTGACATGAAATAGTTTTTAAAACAAATATTATATTATTAATTGTTATTTTATTCCAAAAAATATACAGTTCAGCCAAATTACTTAGATAAGGTTATATATATTAATAATAAACAACTTGGGGTTCGTTTGGCTTGTTATAGTAAGTTTATTAACCTTACAGTGTAAGAAAACAAGAAGACACGGTAAAAGTAAAATTATTTAACTTAAAGTTAAATCTAAATGATACGGTTAAAATAGAAACCTAAACTTGTCTAAATTCTATTGGATGAGAGGATTTAGACCCATACCCACCTAGCTTCTAAATAAATCAATTTGGAGCTATTAATAACCGAATATGACTTTATAATAAAATAATATTTTTAGTTTTTCCTAAGGTGCCCCTCTCCTCCCTTATAAAAGGGCACCTCCTCCCTCTCTTCCACGCACCACTTTGAGCCTTCAAGCTCGGCCAACCCCTGCCAATTTCTCTTATCCACTTCTCTAGAGACATCCTAGAGGTCCCAGTCTTCTTAAAAGACCATATTTCGTTCCCAAAGGTGAGGTTAATAAGAGGCGCTTCAAAGAAGAGGAGATTCGGGTACATACGAAGCATATCGAACCTAAGGTAAGGGATAACCTTTCCAATATCGTTCTTATCCGAGATTGTTTATTCATAAGTATTTGCTGGGGTTATTGTTATCATAAAATTCCATGTTTTCTAAAAGTGTTTTTATTTATGTTTAATGTCCTTTTTACCCATTTGGTCATTTACTACACGGTATGTAAGGAATCTTTCTTTTGTTTTCATTACGAGGTACTTTTTGACTTTTCTGACATAAGTACGAGGAGAATGTTATTTTTAACATATACAGAGTGAATGTATTTTTATAGTTTCATAACACCTCATTTTCATGAAGCATCCTCTACAATATTGCATGATTATTTTCAAAAAAACCCTTTTCTTTTAAAATTTCATGACATTTTGTGAAAAGAAAATGATTTTGAAGAAGAAAGGATATTTTCCTCAAGAATTCATTTCAGGTGTTTTATCAACACCATTGTTCATCTAAGATGACATTATTTCATATGTGTATGTTTCAAGTATAATGTCTCTATTATTTATAAGGATTCACTTTTATTATTATGAAATGATATCCATTTATTTTATATGGATTATGTGATGATGGGATGATGTTTATGAAACCCATTTTATTTATTGGGTTATTATGAATGATGTATGTTTATTTTGTGGCACAAGTAAGAATGATTTCATTATTAGATGGTTGGGACCTATATCTCCCTCGAATGAATTGGGTAAATATTTATATATCATGGGATAGACATGGCTGGAATGTTAAGTTAATCCGTTTCAGTAATACAGGACAGGAACAAGGAGTGAACTCGATTCAGAAAGGGAATTTTTCCACTAAAATGGTCTTGGCAGCATTGCCTTGGCTAATATGGAAATCATATCATGTTCTTAATGTTTTTCCACAATTAAAATTTTTATTTACAAGCTATTTTATCATGATTGATGTTTAATTTTAATCTATGCCTTACGTACTGCCATGTTTCGATGTTTCAACATTATGTACATGTTTTTTATGTTCAAATGTATATGGTTTGTTTTATTTTCTCCAGGCTTACCCTTATTGATCATTTGAGCTCACCGTTTTTATGTTTTCTTTTCCCCTGGATATAAAGAAAGGTTTTCAGTAAGAAGAAAAATAGGGAAGATCTTTATGAGAGATGTTGAAGATCTTTCACCACGATTAGAAGATTACGTTCCGAGTTTCCAAAGACACTAAACTATTACGGTCCTTGTGTGTCTGTTTTTGTTATGTACTAATTATTTTGAAAAAGTAATGTAATGTCCATGTATGTCAAGATTAGGGTCTCTACAGTGTATGTATATCATTGTCTTGTATGTCCGCAAGTTAATGATGAGAGACATAAATATGTGGGGATTTTAAAATTTTTACCCATAATGGAATGGAAATGGGAAAACATATCCAATGATTTCATTATTAGACTCTCCAAAACATAAAAAGTCCATATTTTTATTTGGGTGGTATTAGATCATATTATAAAGTCATCACACACATCATCAATGTTAGATAATATTTATCTATTGATCAACATTCTAGGATATACATTAAAGAATTGTTAAGGTTTCCTGGAGTACCAAATTAGTTTGTATCTTATCGGGATATGGGGTTTACCGTAAAGTTTAGTAGAAGTTATATGCAGACTCTGAATATAGAGGTGAGCTTTAGTACTATATATCATCTTTAGATATATGGTTAGTCTGAGAGTACCATTAAAACCATTGAATGCATGAAAATATCTTCTTCTATAGATTTCAAAGTTGTTTGCGATAAATACCTTCTTTATTATAATTTTCTTAAAACAAATTTCTTCATTTAAGCGTATAGATGGCTCTTTATTAATCCCTATATAAAAGGAGGTGTTGAAATCCAATATTATATGATGAAGTTAGGGAAAGAAAATTATTGGGACGAGATATATATGTGTAATTGGTATAGATTGTCAGATTCATTCTGCAAGACATCAAGGCTACACAGGGTTGATAGAAAAGTTTTGATGGAAATCATCAGTGAGATCTATAATTAAAAGTTAGGGATAGGTTATTTCTCTTAATTTGATCATTTAATGATGTTATGGGATTCATAAATAAGGGAAATATGATCCCTAGTAATATTTTCCACTTTAGTTATCTGGATCGAGTATGGACAATGGCTTGTCTACTAGAACTTCTACCAAACCTCCCTCTGGTTCATGATGTCTTCCATGTATCTCTCCGGTGTAAGTAAATACATGATCCTTCACATGTACTAAACTCAAAGGATATAAAACTGGGGAATGATATTTCCTATAAATAATATGTATATAAATCTTGGATCATATAGATAAATTTTTATGGAACGGGACTACTGTCCTAGTTAATATTCTCTCAAGGAATTAGGAATTTTTGGAAGACACATGGAAAACAGAAGATGTGATGAGGAAGAAATATCATCTATTGTATGTATCCAAGTAATTAAAAATAAATGGTGAAATTATTATAAGGGGTTGATTGTAATGCCTTTATATTTTATGATCGATTTTTTGTCAAAAATTTTATTTCTTTGAAAGCTTTCCTTATAGGTTACACTATGTTTAATCTAACTATAATATAAATATTATTATTTAAAAATTATGAATATAAAATTGTTATTAAAACTCGAAGTATAAAGTGAAATATCCAAATTGTGAAA
Organism: Viscum album; assembly: GCA_963277665.1. Classification (NCBI taxonomy): domain Eukaryota; kingdom Viridiplantae; phylum Streptophyta; class Magnoliopsida; order Santalales; family Viscaceae; genus Viscum; species Viscum album. The sequence goes on from OY728120.1 coordinate 2,092,458,634, forward strand.
AATATGTATGGAGATTTTATATAATAAAAATTCATTGATTAATTCATAATAAATAAGAACTCGATATTTAGTAGAGTCAATTTATGTTTCAAAGAAAATTTTTCTTTAGAAATGGTTTTTATTTATCTTTAAGAGTGAATTATATAATTATTTTACCCTATTTTGGGAAATTTAATTTTATAAAAGTAATAAAAAATTTAATTTCTTAATATAAAAAATATATTAGATGGGAATTTTTCTATTTTTCTGAAAAGATGTATTTTGTACTGAATAGTGAAAATAGTGATTATTGTGAAACTATTATTTATTTTCATTGAAAATTTCCATTACGATTTTAATAAAATATAAAATTAACATGACTTTATATTTGTTTTAAATTATCTAGTTAATTACATTGAAGTCGTCTTTATAATTTTTTTTGTATAAGTTTATTTTTCGTCTTAAAAATACATTTATCTAAAAACAAATTTTCAATGAATTTTATGAAACTTTATAAACAATTATTCCAATTATATTAATTGAATCTTGTAAAATGGGTAACATATTTTTAAATATATTAATTGGTATAATTAGATAGGGTAAACTTTATGTTTTTTTATTATGAATACTAATCATAGTAAATATTTGTCACATCTATAAAGGTTAAACGGGTAGAACAAGGTCAAAACTAAGGGTTAAATCTTAAAAATAACCCTAAAACATTACATTGTAAAATTTTACAAGTTTTTATTGACCAATTATATGTTTAAGCAGTTAAATAATTTATTTCAATACATTATTTTTCAAATTGGGAACCCAAGCTTCACTTTTGAGAAGAAGAGTTATATTTTTTGAAAATTAAAAAATGATTTTGGGTCTTTGTATTAAATGACATGGTTGGATGATAAAATTAGTTTTATTATTTATCAATAAGTATAGAAACAATTTTTTTATTTAACCAAAAAATTATTTCCAAACAACTTATTAATTTATTTCAAGGTGAAATTAATTTTACTCTTAAATTAGGTATTTTCTTAAAAACTATTATCATGAGTTTTGTGTTATTATATTATAAGTAATTTGGAACACCTATATAAATGGAATTTGATTAAGTAGACTCAAAATTCAAAATAATTATGTTAAAATTAGTTTAGAATTCCTCTTTAATTATTTTCTCATATAATTATGTTATCATGGTTAATGGTTATGTTATCACAGATAATGTTAAAATTGGTTTAATGTTGTTTAACAAGGAGATAAGGATTAATATATGTGAAAATATAGTATAACTATAATTTTTTTAATTTATTTATACCCTATAAAATACTATATTCTAATTTCTATTATCTTGTTTCTAATTTATGTTATTATGATATATATATATATATATATTAATATTCTAGTTAATTCGAAGTGTTCCCTTTCACTCCATTATTAAAGGATACCACCTATCATCTCTTATATAAAATTTAATAGATGTATATATCATAGAAATTCTATATCAATACCATAATATCATCCTAAAACATGTCTTATAACTTTAATTTTTTTAATACACCATCTTGTTAAGGACTAAGGTGTATCAAAAAGGGCTTTTCTCAATTAAGTGGAATAACTCTTAATCAAGTGATTTCAATTTTATTTCTTATTATAACTGTTATAAATATATGGTATCCATTCTCAAATAATGAATTTTATATATTAAATAAAATTAATTTTTATTATGATGATATATCAAGGATTATCCACCTCTTTCTCATCCCATTGGAAAAGAAAACATCGCTCATGTGTATGTATGGACTACCACCTCCACAAAGAGATGCATTTTTTTCATCACCACTTCACAAAAATAGTTATATGTATAGGATTAGTGAATATATATGATATAATTCATAATATTATTTCTCTTTAAATTTAGTTATTATTTGTTATTCTTTCATTCCATCCATCTAAAAGTAGAATCATCACTAATGTGTTCATGTGAACTACCCTATATATAATGTGATGTGATTCATTTTTAATCAAGAATTTATATGAATAATTATAATAATGAATATAATAATCACATATTATACTCATGAAAATTTTAAAATTCAACAATTTAGGGATCTGTGGTCAAGGATCACGTATCAGGATATCCTAACAAAAAAATGCTTCAAAAATGAATCTGATATCACTCAGAACAATTATTTTAATAACGAATTGTTAATGAATAGGTGAAAAGATTTTTAAAACAAATAATATATATTATTATATATATGATTATGGTTATATCAGATATTTATAATAAATATATATTTATTATATAGGATTTTTGAAGATGTATGAAGTAAGATGAGACTTGAGGTAAAGATTTATCGTCTCAAATTGTCTTCTTTGAGACATGTTTTATGTACGCACCTATCTCATTTTATGAGGTTTATATATAGAACTTTTGACATTCTATTTTAATTGATTTTTAATGGGTCTTAAAATCAAAAATTTAACAATGTTTTATGGGATTTCTGTTTCAGTCTTATTTTAATCGAGATTTTTTATGCTTGAATTTCCATTTAAGGAAATTATATTAAATTTATCAGATAAATGAATTTAATTTTATTCTAATTTTTTTATTATTAAAATTTTCAAATAATAGTACCATTTTCTTCTTATTAGTGCTTAATAATATTTGGAAAATATTTATAAGAAAATCATACTTTCTTTCCTCCTTTATCAGGGTTATTTTTCTTCCATGTCCATGTTTTCTTTAAAATAATTTCAATAATTTTTTTACTAATATATTATGATTGATAAAATTAATTTTTACCCAAATTCTACTTTCAAGAAAAATGTTTCAAATGAATTATATATTTTTTTTTAAAAAAATAATGTTTTACTCATCATTGAAAATGTGAACGGACTCATTGCATTATTATAATAAGCATGAAGCTAATTTCATGGAATCATGATCACTCATTTCTTTGAAGATGACATTATAATTTTAAATTTTTTTTAAAATTAAATGGTTTCCATAATATTTTGAAATTTTTTAGAATATAAATAAATTGATTTAAAAATTTAAAATTTATTTTCCTCCAAAAATAAATCAGGGACCGTTTAAAGAAATTTTTTATCTATGATAACTTAATTTGTTGTTACTTATGATTTAATGGGTACATAACAAAATTATATTATCCTTATTCATTCTTTGGATAAATTATAATTATTATGATAGGATGATTAAAAAGCTCTTTTATTTTCCACAGTTTTTGATATGATGATATAAGGAATGTTTTAGGATCTTGTAGCATATTTATGAATGAATTATTTTTATGAGTGAGATGGGCCTATAATTATATAGACCTCCAATGAATTGGGTGAAGATTAATGTTTTATAAGCTTAAAGGGTAAATGGGAGGTTATCATAAACCTAAAATATGGAACATGAGAGTTTATCTCAAACTCAATAAAGGGTACACAAGAAGTTATCCCAATCCCAGAAGAGGGTACACAAGATGTTATATCAAAATAGAAGTAATTACACATGCAGTTATCCTAATCATAACATGTGATGTATGTCTTGGTGGGTATCCATTACAGAATATTAATTTTATTATAATTATGAAAATTTTAATGTCAATATTTTATGACATTATATTAGATTATTTATCTACTATAATGGATTATATAATTTGATTCATTTATGATTCATGTCATAAAAAGTTCCAAGATTTATTCTGTGACTTCTGATTACAATCCATAAATTGGTGGGTATGTGTTTCAAAAGTTAATCTCATGTTCTTATACCTTTATCCTCATTTCAAAAAAAAATGAACATTGATATCTCACTTATTTTACCTTCTAGGTCATATTAGCTTACCCATTATTATGTTTCCTTTTTCCCATGATATGAAGAAAGGTTTCATATATGATACATCTAACAAGGGTTCTAGATGTGAAGAACTGAGTGAAGATAATTTTGATCTTTTATCTATAAGTTATTTATGTATAAAGGATTCCAAATATACTAAACCATTAGGGTAATGTTATGTATTTTAGTGTTTCTTAAAGAATATTAATCTAATAAAATGTAATATTTCTTTATAAAATGTATAATTCATTATACTCTTCTACTCTAGTCAAGGAACACCTTGTATTATTATTCAATAACAACACCATGATAATGGAAAATTATATATTAATCTTACCCGTGTTTCATATGGATAACGTCATGTAAACCTAGGGAACAATATGACTTATTCCTATCTGTTTGGATTTCACTCATCACCATAGATGAGAAATAATTTCCTTCAACTTCTCATAAACTTCCTTCATCAATCTTTTCAGTAAACAAAACCCAAAAAACCTTGTAAATAATTTTTCTTAATATAACCCCCTTTGGGTTTTTTTTAAAACTCTGAACACTTGAACAACTGATTCATATACCTTTGAAAACACCACTTTTACGATATGTATGAACAATCTACTAATCACTAATTCTATAATCATGTGTGACATTCATAGTGTGAAAAACAAGAAATGATGGAAAATATATTCTCGACCACATACCCACATTCCTTGAATTATTTCAAAAACTATACATCAATCCCTCTAACTTATAATTAAAATTTATCCCCCTTTTCAAATGATCCCAAAGAGATCACTTCTCTAAAATGTTCACATGAGAGGGTTAGAAATTAGACAATTAGAGGTGAGAAAAAATATCATGATCAAGAGAGATTCCATGGGGATTGGGTATTCCATCTTAAAAAGAATTATGTGGAAGTATACTATTGGACTCCAAGATAAAAGTGATGTATGTCGAACTCCAATTTGGGTAGTTCCTCAATCATGATATATGTTTCTAAATCTTAAGTTGACACATAGTTCAATATCAAAATTCATTACACCATTTTCACCATTAAGGAATAAAATTTAATATCAATATTCCTTTTACAAGAATGTCATATTGTGTTTTAACTGATATTGATCACAGTTGAGATGTTACACATGTTTAGAATATGAAAAATATCATCTACACCCACATCATCAAGTTGTTGTTTCATCAATATAAATAGAGTTAATTCTTGATTGGATATAGTGTAATTATCCTTCTAGATGCTCAAGGATATGCATGGGAGATATTAATGATCCCTAAATTGTTTCTTAAACATAATTGTATAAGAAGATGAGAAAAATAATTTGCAACCATATCTAGTATAGCATAGATTGTAATCTCAAATCATGGAATAAATCTTGGTAGTTCATAATACATGAACTATAAAAGAATAAAAGAACATGTTACATGGGAGGATATCATCCTCATAACCCATACGTTTATTCAAAACACATAATCATAGAAAATAATTTACTAATTCTGGTCTCACTTCCAAGGAAATCATATTAGATTGGGTCCCCCCAATTCTGTTATATCATTATTTAAAGTTCACTCCCAATATTATCATAGGGGATAATGTCCTTTATTGAACTGGGTTCACTACCAATTATAGTCCTTATTATCAAATGATATACCCATAAACTTCGGAAATTTCTATATTATTCTTTATTATGACCTTATTCATGGAACTAAAGGCCACCCCTTGGGTACCCTTCATCATTCTGAACTCATTGTCTTCATTTTTCATCTCATAATCCAAAGAGTATAATAAAAAATACCCTATTTTTGGGACTTTTTCTTCTATAATCAATACATTTTCCTTGAAATAAAGAAGGGTTTATCTCATAAACCTCTTCCAAATATTCATATATTAAATATCTTTTTCTTTTCCTCACCTAACATCAATAATAAATTTAGAGGATCAAAAAAGTAATTGAACTATTATTGGAATTAATTCTAAAATCTTAGATTTGTTCTATAAAACCTGTAACTTATACATTATAACCATAAAATATCTTTTATAAATATTTATAATCTTGTCCAACATAACTTTAGTGGTTTGTCATGTCATTAACATTTCATAAACAGGACATGAAAGAGAATATTTATGATAACACATATCATTAACAGTCCTTAATTCCTGATTCATTACATAATGAAACTCATAATATAATCCCAGAAGATCGTGAGGCGTAGTGACTTTGTGAAATTAGTTAGATAAAAAAATTAATTGAAACATGTGTATAAAAAATTTATTTAAAATCTCAAAAGTATGCCTTTATATTCCACAAAACTTATAATACTACCGGGGATAACCTTGGGACATACATAAGAAATGGGTGAGATATAAAGCCTAGTAAGGGAATAATCAAAGAATATCATAATTAAAGTAATAAATCATATTTAAGGGGTATATCATGGTGACACAAAAGGGGTGATAATCCTAAATTGTAACATCAAAGTATTATATAATATGGTAACGTTAAGGTAATATAGGAATATGGAGACAACATAAAACATGACATCATAATCATAGGTCAAGGATAACCATAGATAAATCGTAACATTGTATGATTAGGATAACCTCTCATGAAAAATACATTAAATATAATGATATATTAAACGTTACCTAATGTGTTGGATGGATTTATAATTCTGGTCCCATCTGTTATAGTCATATCATGTACATCCTTTTTGCACCACATAAATCACACAGCATAAGAATGCATTCAATTAATTTTAACCCTATGATTAAGATTTGTGGGTTAAATACATGGATTTACATATATATTTAAGGTTAGATACAACAATTTTAATACCCTTGAGTGGAAATGGGGATGGGTATTCCCAACATAAATTTTTGGCATGGAAAATCAAAGGGTAATTTTAGCAGCATAATTTGTATACAAAAAGGTTTAAGGAAGGGGTAAATTAGAGTAAAATGTGGTATGTCATTAAATGGGGATAATAATGAATGTAAAGTGATGTTGAAAAACACATTAAAACATAGCAATATTCAATTATAAAGGATTATTATAAATAATATACTTGAAATAAAAATAAGAGGAGAGGGTCCCTTACATCAATGTAGTAACAACTTAGGTAAAGGGTATAAAGAGAGGGGATAAATAATATATGATTATTAGAACATAAATTATATTGTAAAGTGATATTTATATACATAAAAAAATCTATATTAAAATGATAAATTTAAATAAGGTTCTTGAATGGAAAATAAGACAGAAATAGAGAGAGTGGCCCCTTACATTGATATGGTGGTTTATAAAAGGTTGGAAGGAGCTTCATAAGAAATTGGAGACACCTTGGAAGAACTGTAGAGAGGGAGAGGAATAGAAAATTCATCATTAATGTTCTTTTAGTGACTATGAATTTTATTTTGGTTTGTTATTTATATAAAAAGGGAGGATAATTATTTATTAATTTCTACAGTTAGGTTTTTCACTTGATGAAATAAATTAATCAAAAAAAAACATTACCATTTATTTTTTATATTTTTTATACAAAAGTGGAGTGGTTTTTAATATTTTATATTTCTATGAACTGATATTTTTAAAATAATACCCTCAGTAATGTTTAATTGAGTCATGTTCATCAAAAATTAATTTCAAAACCTTAAAATATAATATATCTTTTTTAGGGTTCAATAAGGGTTGTTTAAATAAAAAAATATTACTCTAAAAATATTATTTTAAATCATAAACCCATATTCGGTCATGGATACTCCTTATAGTATTTAATATAGCAAATTTTGGATATTATTATGTTATAATACAAACCATATATATATATATAATTTTTAATTTTTAACAAAAAAATTGATTTTTTGAGAAAATTTTGAACAATTCACCATTAGATATTTTTCAAATTTTGATTTGAAAAAAAATTCTTTTTTTATCAAATAATTCTATAAATATTAGAAATTAAGTATTTATATAATAAATTATCATTTATTGAAAAATAATGGTTTTTACGACAATAACAGGCTTATCACCCTTATATACATTATATCGGACGTCACTAAATTATATTATCATTTTTTAAAACAAAAGAATATTTTAAGAAAAAAAATTATATTGGAATTATTGAATTTAAAAAAATGATTTTTTAATTCTAACCATATATTTTCAAAAAATAAAATTTTAGTTTCTTCATATCAGAATTTTATTTTCATCAACTCATATAAAATAATAATAATGAAAAGGGATAAATATAATAATGTTTTTATTAGAAATGAAAATATAAAAAATAATACTTCTAGTGTATAGAAAAATAACCCCTATTACACCAGCGTACACCCTAAGGGTAAGGTATATGGTGGTGGGGATTTTATAGGGTGGTTCATTGAACATGGTTTGGTTCATCATCTCTATAATCTTGAAATTATCCAATAAACGGTTTTGTTCATGTTTGTGTTGCTGACTTTCATCTTCAAGTTAGTCAATGGTAAAGCTTAGTGATGACATATCCCTTAAAAGCTCTGATGAATGGGATTTATAGGGTATGATCCTACTGGTCGAAGTCATTTCCCCTTTCATATATGAAAATTAGACGTTATCAAAAACCCTTAATCCCTGGAGATGTTTTCATATTTCCATTCTAATATGTGTAATTATTATAGAATCCCCTTTGACTTCTATCTCTTAGCATTAACATGCTTACATTCCAATTACTGAGAAACATACTCTGAAATATCTCTTTTTATGTTATCCCATGGGAAATAAACCATTATATCTCTATATATATTTATACTTTTAAGAAGAAAAAATAATGATAAATAATGAGATTCATACAATAGATCATTATTCAATTCAAGTATTGATAGGAAACATACATGATTACGGGACCTTATCATTCTATCATAATAAATTTGGGCTCAAGAATATTAAAGACCATATTCTATAGTTCCACATATTCCTTATGTGCCTCTTTAATTCCAACATGCATAGATGTTTGAACATTGATATGAAAAGGATAAAAATTCACCCCTTCCATAAATATTTAAAAATAATACCTTTAAAAATATTGAAATATTGTATATTTTGTGATCATCATCATGGATAATCTAAAATGTTCCTTTTAACTCAAACCATTGGGCACTTTGTTCACTTTCCCAAGGTGGTGACATATTAAGCTGACATAACAGTTAATCAATTCCAACCATCTTCTATAGAACATACTCTTATCATTATAAGTGAATATATACTTAAAATTTTAAAGTAAGTATAAATATTACACATTTATATATAAATACAATTCATCCATATATTTAATAAAAATATTATCATAGCTAACCATGAACAATGAGTTGGGTAATTTTTCTCATAATCCTTCAATTAACATGAGGCATAAGATATCATCATATCATTCAACATGAGGATGAATATAATTAACTTATTTTATGAATCATTATAGATCAAACACCCCTCTATACTATAGGGTAGAGGAATAATATTTTTGTTGATTAACTTTCTCATTAATTCTTTTGAAATTTTATTCACGTTCATTTTCCAAAAGGAAATTGCCTCCCTTCGAAGGTAACTTGGTGAGTGTATTTGATATCCTTGGTAAATATTCTACAACACATCGATAATATCCATAAAAAACAAGAAAACTATGAATTTCAATCATAGTGGTATTATGGTCTAATGTTAAATAACATTCATCTTCAATGGATCCATAGATATACCCTCACATGATGTTATATAACCCAAAAATGAATCCTTTCACTGCCAACATTTACGCTTGGTAAATTTTTCAAATATCTTCTCATTCATTTGGTTATTTATTAAAATCCTCAAGTGATCTTATTGACCTTCCTTTCTCTTTGAATATATAATAATATCATTTATAAAGGATACCAAAAACATTTCAAGGTAATATCTAAAGACTATATTGTTTAAATTAATTAAGATAATGGGGGAATTAGTATAATAAAATGAAAAAATTATAAATTCATAGAGTCTATACCTCATAGGTAATATTTTCTTGGGTATATCCTCCATTTTACCCACAATTAATGATATCTAGAATTAACATAAATCAGGAAAATTATTGATCTCCATATCATTGATCAAATAAGCCATCAGTATTCAGTAGATGATACTTATTTTCGATAGTGATCTTATTATGTTTTAGATAATAAATAAAGAGTTTCATTGATAAAAATTAATTATTTATAAAAATAACAGGTTCACCCAAAGGTGATGTAATTAGTTGAATGAATCTCTTGTCAATATCCTCCTGAATTTTCTTCTTTAAATCCATAAACTTAATAGGTGTCATTCTGTATGGATTCATTGAAATAGGTGTAGCACTAGGTATTAGTTCTCTTGAGAAATCCTCCTAGTGATTCTAAGGAAGTCTAAGAAACACTTCTAGAAACACATCAACACACTATCACACAACCTTATTATCTTTGATATTGAGTCTCTATCCAACCATCTATGAAAAACATCCCTTTTTAATAAGAATGAATCCCCATATAGTAGATGAAATTTCAATTAGAAATTAATATTTATCATTACATTAATAAACAGTCATAGGTTGGTTTATAATATCAAAAAAATTCACTTCCCAAACAATTGATGTGGGATTTGTGTAATGAAATTCAATCCATGTCTAATATAACATCAAATTCAAATAGAGGAAGAATAATGAGATTTACAGCAACCACTTTCCCATAAACTTAAATCATATAATAATAATATACTTGAGAATATGATCAATATACCATTAGGATTATTCACTACTAATTTATCATCTAGACATTCGAGTGGAATTATGATACCCTTATTTGATTCTTCAGATATAAAAGAGTTGGTAGATCCAAAATCAAATAATACATTAGTAGTTATAGAGGGAGTGGTAATTATACCTTTCACCTCATCTTTATCAACATAAAAAATAGTGATTTCATGATATTTCCCTTTTTATCTTGGCTCAAGATTTCTTTTATTCCAATAATCCTTATTAACCTTCAGATTTGAGCACTATTTAGCATAATTCACATACTCCTTGTTTATGAAACATAGAGTGTGGGCAGTGTATTCTATGGATATTTTTCTCCATAATTATCTAACTTATTCTTCCCATCACTTCGGAATTAGATTGAAATATTACTTTAATTTCCATAAGTAAAACATTTACTAGTTTACTTAAGAAATTTTTCATTATGATTACTTTTACCCTTTGATCATAAAAGAAGTTTCATCTTATTCTCTCTATGATTTTTATAAATTCATATGAATTTTATCATCCTTTTATTATCAAAAACATGAGATGATGGGTAAAGAAAATCACTATATCCAACTTGATATCACATTAAACAATTTCTCCATTGTTTTTGAATCACCTTATGTCTAACGCCCTATAGAGGCTTGTTTTTAAGCCACAAAATAATTGATCAATATTATGTTCAAGTTGGATGATAACACCAAAAGTGTACCTCACATGTCTTGTAAAATTTTCATCAATGGTACTAATGAAATCATGATCCATCTATATTAACTCAAGTAATAGCATCTCTACTTTTGTCTATGTCATACAAGGAATGTATATATTGAAAAAATAAGTTATTAAACTCATCACACACCAGGGAGTCAATTTCATCATGTTTCCACTTTTTTAATGAGAATCCACCATTGATCTATTTTTCCTTCCAAACGGCATATATCTAAAATAAACTTTTCATGTTTTAAATATTAGATATTGGAAAATATATTTTAGTGGTATTTATCCATTTCCCCACAACTAGTGGATTAGATGACCTGCTAAAAAAAGTATGTGTTGCCTTGTGAAGGAATAATATAATGTTATTACATCCTTTTCTCATTTTAAATCTTATCATGATTCATAGTTTGTGAAATTTTCATAATAATAGAACATATATATATTCCATTCCAACTCCCATTATATGTTGTTTCTCATGAGGACATTCATTGCATTGTTTTTCACATCTTTCATTAATAATGTTTCATCGAGTTCTAACCATTGAATAAAATAAAAAAAATATTGTGAGCAATAATAATCATACTTGGAGACCACATTATCATGAAAAATCATTTATAGGATGTCTAAATAACAAAGAATGATTTTCAATAGAGGACACTTTATGTTTATCCTAGGCCATTCATGATCATCATCTATTCAAATACTTAATAATAGATGATAAATAAAATATTAACTAACCTAATGATATCACCTAGGAGTGTCAAACCATGTGTGATGTAAAGGAAAACTGACCATGAACTGGAGTGATGGTTGAGATATATTTGACCAAATTTTCCATGGGCTACAACCCCAAGATTCATCTATTCCAAAACAAAATTAACTTATATTATCTAAAAAAGTATGTTTTCTCGGAAAACAACACTATTTATTTACCATAAATTAGTATGTTCACTTATGCATTGAATTATATTAAAGTTCATCAATAATGTTTCATCATCCTAGTTCCCAAAAGTAGTTAAGAATTTATTTGATACTAACCAGAGTTACTTGTAACTTTCATATATAAATATAACATCTTATTTGATGAATATTCAATATATTATATTATGGTCCATGATAGAATAATATAAGTTTAGTTCCCTTTGAAACATGGATACATAAAAAAACAAGTTCATAATAGATCTACCCCACCTCCCACTATGTTATTCATAACATGAACCCTTATTAGACATATCACACATAAAAATATTATTCATAACCTAGGTAAATGAAACATAAGAAAGGGTGATCTCAGATGATCAGTATGGGAAAAAAAGGGAGATATCAATTATCAATAGATAATAAAATGATAATAAGTGTATGAGAACCTGAGATAAACATTTTAAAACCATACCCAAAATATAATATATCATAATCTTGAATCATAGAATAAGTCTTGGTACTTCATAATACATGAATAAAAAAGGAATCAAAGAACATGATCCAGGAGAGCATAACATTGGAATAATACATAACTTTATAGAATACACATAATCATAGAAAATAATTTCCTTGGTTAAGGATAACTTCCAAGACTATCATAGTGGATTATTTTCAATCCCCATTCCATTATATCATTATTCAAGGTTTACTCCCAATACTATCATAGTCGACCAGGTCCTCTACTGAATTGGGTTCACTCCCCATTATAGTATTTATTATCTCATGATATATATAAAAATAATTAAGGAATTAGAGATATATATAATTATATACCTGACCATCATAAAAAAATCCACACATATGTGTGGCACAATATCATAAAACTTCAATCTTATCATTGTACCATAACTCATGAAAAGAAAACAAGTTTCATAACCATTTTATAAATTATTATTTCAATAACCCATGGAAAATAAATGGATTTCATAACCATCTCATCTCCACAATCATATACCATATAGGAAAATATTAAGAATGGAATAACTGGTTCATATCACCCTTAAATCATAAGTAATATAAAATTATGTCATCATAGTTGAAAATTACACTAAAATATCACTTGAAATATTTCTTGAGGAAAAACCCTTTTCTCTTTGAAATCACTTCATTAAAATACAAAATTTAAAAAATAACATGGATAAAAAAAATTCAAAAAAATAGGGAATTGTAAATTAATATTCAAATAATTAAGTGGTTATAACAGAGAGAAATTATATTCTTGTCGTGTATGTTGAAACTAAGATTCCTTTCACATTTTGAGTTAAAATTCAATATTTCCTAGTTATAAAAAAATCAATATTCCATTTAATTTTTTTAAAAAATAAAATATGGATAAAAATAACATTAAATTATCATTGGATATTATTACTGAACTTATTTAAATCATTTTTTAAAACATGGATATGGAAGAAAAGGTATTTTTATCCAAAGAGAGAAATAATGTCGGTATTCCTTAAAATTGGTCATTTACTATCTTGAGTTATTAAGGAGATAAAAATGAAAGGAAAACATGTATTAAAGAGAAATATATAGGGGAGATTAAAATTCACGATATTTATGAGATGTGGATCATGAAATTTCATCATTAAAAACTTACTTATAAACAATCCCAGTAATAATGAGATTGTAATATAAAAATCATGCCTCTAGTTTAATTTGATTTAAAACCACCCTAAACAAGGTATAATTAATTTAAATTTATGATAATTATATTAAATAATTATTTAAATACTTATAATATCATATACTATACACTTAAAACATTTCAACACCTATTTATTCATAACATCTTATTAAAATCATCATTTCTTGGTGTTAATTAATTCATTTTTCTTGAGAATTTTGGTTGAATAGTTCCTATCCTTCTACATTGATCTTGGTTCCAAAATATACATAATATTAATCATAATATAAATATCATATATATTCCTTAAATATATTTTTATATCCATCCATAATGGATGGAGACATAAAAATGAATTACACCATTCATAGAGATGGAAAGCCATAAATCCGCATGAACATTGTTTTCAATTTTCGATAAATAGATCAAAATAAAAATAAAAATAATTCACCTATCTGGAATAATTATTATATCATATATATTCATTAAATAAATCCTTATTTCCATCCATGTAAATCAGGAATGAAAAATTAATCGCATAGCATTGTGAAGGTCATAGTCCACACACACAGACGAGGGATGTTATTGTTTTCTAATGGATTGTATGGAAAGTAGGTAGATATGATATTATAGTTATTGAAGAAAAATTATATCATAAATATCATGAATAATAATAAAATATATTAAGGTAACCATCCATGAAATATGGTGATATAAAATTAACTGTATTTATATGTGGAGACGGTAGACCACATGTATGCATGAGTGATATTTTCAACTAACATTTGATGGAATATAGGGTTCATATTAGTGGTTTCATGATAATAATAAAATTTAATTATATTTATCACACTAAATTTATTATTTTTTAATGAATACCAATGATTTAAAAGAGCTATAATGGGAAATAAATTGAGAGTGTATCGGTAAGATGATAACATATTCTTCGGTAGGACTCCTTTAGATCCATTGTTAAGAACCCTTGAAATGGTATTTTAAGAAGAAGAAAACCTAAAATTAAGTTCTATAGAAGTTAAGAAGATAATAATGTTTGTTTTTATTGACCTAGAGGCCTGGAGTGGTCTATAGAGTAGAAATGAGGGATAAAATTTTATTAGTGTCGGAGAGGACGCACTTAGAATATATTAAAAGATTAAATTTAATAAAGTCAATCTCAAGACAAATGATTTGAAATGGATAGATATTTGATAGTGGATATAAACTAGGATTTATAAATATTTAATTTCTAATATTACAATTATATCTTGGTTTAATCCCCCACCCCTAGAATACCCATTTTAACATTAATGATGGTGACAAATTTTTATTATTTTTAATATTGATTTTAAAGAAAATTGAAAGTGGAATCATTAAAAAAATTGGAAATTTTGGTTAAAAATATTTAATTCATTTAATAAAAGTTAATTTATAAAATTTGAATAAATTTATTTTAAAATAAATTCACAAATTGCAATGAAAATTTTTTTACGAGAAACAAAATACTTTCCTAAGTATGAAAAGGTTTTATACCAATATCTATAGAAAATTAATTCCAATGACCATAATTTTAAAATTAATTATATACATTATTAGGTAGAAAAGGTAAAATACACTAATAGGGGTGAATCAGGGTATGAAGGATAAAAACATATGCCACTTCAAATCTTGTTTTTTCATTAAAGAAAACACTCTTCTCTCGTTCTCCGATAGCATTGAATGAAAAGAAATGAAATCATGCTTCAGACACAATGATTTTACATGGATCACAATCACTAGGTTATGTCCAAAGAGAATACAATAGTGATGTTACAATGTTCCAAATTCACTAATCATCACTAAATATTTTTGGGCTAGATCACTTTAATTCATAGGATCACTCTCTTTATAGGGTTCAGGGTCATCTCACTTGTTTCCAAAGGGTCACTCCTTGAGTATCTTTATCTACCTCACTACCAAGGGAATGGATAACCTACTTCATCTTCATTTTTATTATTACTATTTTAAGGGATTAACCCATATTTTATAAACATGTTGGTCCCTTAATTATCACTAATTAATGTATCCTTAGTTGCAGATAGATGCTCTATTGATGTTCCATTTTAATAGAATTGATGAATAATACATTACCACAAGTGTATTGGGAAACATAAATCTTTCTTTCAAATATTGGTTTACTTACATGTAACTTTAATTCCTTTAATGCAAAATTTATTATTTATTTTTTAAAAATCCAACTTCCAATAACTACTGCAGAACATCCTCTTAAACGCAACTCCATTCTTATGTGATACTCCCTTCTTATGAACAACTCCCTTTGCATGCAATTATTGCATGATTTATTTCCTTGGATTTATCTTATGGTTAGGCTACTGAAATAAGGTGGGATGGGTTCTTATTTATAGACCAATCCTACCATGAGCGTAAAATCCATACGCATCTTCCACTGTACACGTAACATTTCTTCTGAGAGTGTAATACCATTTCTAACATTGCAGAGGTTGTGTAATCCTTTGTCACAATAATTCATTTTTTTAAATTAAAATCTATAGAATTCTTCATTCATTTGTCATATTTTGATACGGTGATCCTATAACATGTATTGTGTGCAACTTTCAAACCCACATTCAATATTTTGCACAACATCCTTTTCCATAAACACATTTTTCCATTATCCAAATTTTGGATCCCAAAATTTGAATGACACTGGGAAATTGTTCTACCTTATATAAGAACTTTTTTTACCTCCTCAAAGTGTCCATTTAATTTTCTTGGAAATATTTCAACATATATTTCAAATAATATCTCTGGATCACAACAACTAACAATGGAAATATTCTTTGTAAATAAACACAATAAACCCAAGAGAACCATAATGTTACCCTGATGGATTTTTCTCAACATAATTGAAAAAATTAAATCCATTAAAAAAATGGAAATTTGTAAAAAAAAATAAAAAAATATTCTGTTTTCAATTTAAATCAGTATTTTTCAATATTCGCCAAAGAAATAATCTCTTTAGAAATTTATCAAAAATTAACTCTAAGATAATTTTGACATTATGATTTCCAAAATGATGTTCTTTTTTTCAAATACAGTTTCTAAAAATTGAATACAAAATATACAATTTTATCACAATATTATATTAAAACCATTTTAAGAAATTTTTTATAATCACATAAAGACTTTACAGAAAATATATTTTATTTATTAAAAAGTTGTATACATGTTTTTAAATTTTATTATTCATATTAATATAACTGGTTTAACAACTAATTAATAAAGGAATACTATATTACTATTCATTTATACTCAAGGTTCCATGTATCGGAAGCTATCAAAGAAATTAAATTTATTTAAGAAGAAATGTATCATAAAATATCATGTTTTTTCAAACATCACCTTCCTAATCTGAATAAGTAAATCCAAATAAATTATACCATAAATACTTCTAATAGGAAAACCCATAGTTTATCATGTTATGGATATATCATAGAATCCTTTTAGCATCTATCGTGTGACATTCCCTATGATCACAATTAAAATGAGTAGTTTTATAAATGTAAAATAAAATTGTTGGTCAAGTGGAAATAAAATAATAAAAACTAAAGATGATTTCTTGATAAGAAGTTATATAAACATTATTTCCCTCTTTATATTTTTCCTGTTTCCTTATTTTCTCTCTCTATGTTCCCATAAGGCTTAAATACTTCATCAAAAGTTATCTTAAAACCTCCCTGGCACATTTTTTTGAGAGATGAATATCCCATCCATTATTTTAATTACTTGCAAGACAATAAAATTGGAAATTTTCCAATTAGATACATCCCGAATTCATAACTCATGAGATATGAAATTTTTTTACATTGGTTTTTGTTTTCTCCTCTGAAAATAATGTCAATAACATACATAATCACCCTCAGTAACTTCTATTTATATTTTTTTATGTAGAGGTTATTATCAAACCCCCCTCCATAAAAATAATGACTCATTGGATGTTGATCTAACCTGTAATACCAAGATATTGGTTCTTGTTTAAGTCCAAACAAATAATTATTCAAACAGCACATTATTCCTTCGTCTTAAACAATTAGAAACTCATTTGGTTGTTAAATGTACACTTCTTCTCAAGAACTCCATTTAAGAAAGTTGATTTAACATCCATTTGATATACATTAAAATCCTTTTGAACAACTATGGCTAAGAATACCTGATTTTTTTCAAGTCATTAAACCAGTGAAAATGTCTTATCAACATCAATTTAATAAATTTTGGAAAACCCCTAGCACAAAATAGGCTTTGATCAGAATCAACTTACCTTCTTCATTAAGAATATTTTAGAACAACCACTTGATTATGACAATATTCATTTCACTTTTCACTGGAGAAACTTCTCATGTATCATTCTTCTATATTTCATCAAGATATTAATTCATATACATACCGAAACTATAATCCTTTATAACCTCTTTAAATTATTTTTTGTTCCACCAAATATAGTAATGATACCAGCTGATGATCCTTTATAATTATTTTTTGAACCAGGATTGTCCAGTCTCCAATAATACTTCCTTCATTGATTTCAACCCTTCTCATTCATCTTCTTAAACATGATATAATTTTTGTATCTACTACACTATTAGAGTTGTTATCAAAATTATCAGGAAGGTATTATATTCTCCTTATGTTTTGTTCTTCCACATCACTTTTGTCATTTCAAAAATGTTGGTTGATATGAGAAATATTCTCTTGTGTGTCTATCATTTAGTCACATTCAACCAAAAAAATTCATTACATTTAAAGATATTACTATATATCATATTATATAATTTTTAGTATTTTCTATTTCATTAATTTCCAAGAAATTGGTCTTTATTACCCCAATATACAAACTTTCTACTCTTCACATTATTAATAATAACATACTTACTTCCAAACACTCAAAATTACATGACAAAGAATTCATTCCATTGAAAATTTAATATGTATTTATCCATTAATTTAGACATAGAATAATCTATTTTAGATATATATAGCTTCATGAATAGATTATTTCTAATACCTTTTTGAAATAGACATCTCTATAAGAATTTTCCGGGCCATGTTAGTGATTATGAAATTTTTTCACTCCAATACCACATTTTTTGGGTTGGTCTAACCGTTGAAACCTGATGACAAATTACATGAATCTACAAATACTCCTTAACATTACGATTAGTAAATTGTGTGCTATTTTTTGTTCGGAACTTCAAAATATTTGCACTGAGAATCTATTCAGCCTACGACTGATAACGAGTGATATATCTGTATACCTTGACCTTGTGTTTGATTGGAATAATCCCAATCATCGTATTGAAATCATAAAAAAGTACATAATATAATTTTTCCATATGTGGATTTAGGATAGATTGACCTACATACATTCACATTCATTATCTTAAGAAACCTGGATTTCTTCTCCTTATTTGGCATATAATTCTTTCAAATTATCTTACCGTTTTGACATTAATCACATATGTGTGTGTAATAAAATGTGAGATATGGTTGTTCATGTACCCAACTTCTATTTTCCCAATTCTGCAAATATTTTTGGCACAAATTACTAGGTCACCTATGTCATAGCCTAGTTTCCTCCTCTTTTGATAACATAAAAAAAATTCTTCTCAAAAAAGGTATACATTTCCATTAGTTATTCTTTTGTACCGAATATGTGAATAATATTAATATTCAATAGTGTATAACTTCTTCTCAAACTCCAAAATATACTTTAATTCACACAATTAGAGCACACTAAGAAGATTCTGACTTATTTCCTTAACTAATATAAAATTATCACTCTCAAGATCCTTACATAAAATATTTGCTATTCAATAACCAAATATATTAAGACCCACATCATTCCAAAAAATGAATGACACCAACTTTTTTGGTCCTCATATTGGTAATTATGTTTTCATTTCTAACCATTTACAATGTATATCCACTATCCAAGATCCATAAACATGAATTGTTCATTTCACATAAGGAAATTTCATCACAATTTTCTTTTTCTAATATTTTTTTCTTTACACATGTTGGAATTGTGTGTTTCTCATTAACTTCTAGCTCAATGAAATCTTCTTATTTATGCAATACTAAAAATATGTTTCATTTTTTTATCCTTTTTGATGAAGATTTTATCTTTATCTTCCTACCAATGTGAGAAATTATGTATGACCTTTGTTTCACATGTGATGTGAAATTAATTTCTTTTTGAACTAAACCTTCAAAACAAATGAATATACATTAAAGGAAAAGTAATGATTATAAGTTATGATTTTCTGATTAGATTAACATTACTCTAGGAAAAATATCCTAACTATAGAACGCACATAATAAGTGGTTCTAAAAATTCCATATAAAAACCATTCAACCCTTGATGTAATTCTATCTACCTTGACCAAATGATTTTTAATCTTTACATTACTATAATGATCTACCTTCTTCCAGTGAGTTGATGTTTGTGGTTTAGAAACACCATCTTCTATCTTCTTCTCCTCATCATGACACTTGAATGATTTACCTTTATCATTGATTCACTATAGTTGAGGAATTGGTATTTGTTCTTCCCCAAAAAACTATTTGGATTAGCATTATGTTGATGTCTTAGAAGTCCCTCTCATCAAATCATGTGTCAATAGTCTTTCATGGACTTTACACTTTTGATTCCAACTCACATATTCTCCTCAAAGTAGCTCAATCTTTTTAACTCTATCATTGGTATTTTTTGATAAACCGTCAATTATTAATTTTTTTTATTCAACATTAATATTCAGTTAAATTTCATTCCCTATGTTTCCAAAAATTCTAGATTCGAGTTTTTCAATTTCATAACTCAGATTTATCCTTTTTTTTATTCTTTAATATCCTGTTTAGAATCATGTACTGCTACATTAGCCTTATAATTATTTATTTTCAGAATATTAATTTCGTTAATGTATACATCAAGTTATAATTGAATATAAAAAATGGAATATAACCCCTTCATTATCATCATCATTATCATTAATTTTTGGATTATTTTCAACATCCTTTAACACATATTTGTCCCCAGAATCTTCAACCTCACCTATTTCATTTTCTCTAGAACAACCATCTTATTTAGAACCAAATTTTATCCTCTTAAAGGATCTATTTTGGAATTTATTTATACCTTCCTTATATCTTATTACCTTTTTAGGACGCTTCTCATAATCGTCATATTCTTGATTGTTTTTGACACATTTCACTATAATAATTCCCACCTTATCACGTTTGAACTAATAAAGAGGAAGCTTTACATTGAACTTTATTTTTCCTCACCTAAGATTAGAGGATGGAAATTACATAACCTCGTAAACCTCTTCAATTAACTTATTATCCTTGATTATGATCTTATTAATGGAATTAAAGGCCGACTCTTTGGTACCCTTCATCATTATGAACTCATTGTCTTCATTTGTCATCTCATAATCCAAAGAGTATAATGAAAATTATCATGTTTTTAGGACTTCTTCTACTAGAATAAAAACATTTTTTTTGAAATAAATAAGGATTTATCTCATTATTCTCTTCACAGTCATCACATTATAAATATATTAATTGATTCCTCACATAACATCATCAATAAATTTAGAGTATTGAAGAAGGAATCGAACTTATTATTTGAATTAATTCTAAAATCTATTATTTATTCCAAATAACCTGTAACTTTTCCCCTATAACATTTAAATATCCTTTATAAATATTTAAAATCTTTTCCAACATAACTTGAGTGGTTTCTCATGTCATTAACATTCCGTTAATAGGACTAGCAAGAGAACTTTTATGAAAATACATATCATTAACGCACCTTAATTAATGATTCATTGCATAAGGAAACTCATAATACAATCCTAGAAGATCGTGAGGCCTAGTAACTTTGGGAAATTAGGTAGTTAGCACATTTAATTGAAACATGGGTATAAAAAATTATATAAAATCTCCAATATAAGCTTTTATATTCCATCAAACTTATAATAATACATGGGATTACCTGGGAACATACAAAATTAATGGGAGAGATATAAATCCCAGTAAGGGTATAATCAAAGAATAACATAATTAAAGTAATAAATCATATTTAATATGTATATCATGGTGGCATAAAAGGGGTGATAATTCTAAATATGAACAATGAAGTATTAATTAATATGATAATATTAAGGTAATATAGGAATTTAGAGACAACATAAAACATTACATAATAATCATAGGTCAAGGATAACCATGGATAAATCGTAACATTGTGTGATTAGGATAACCTCTCATGAATTATACATGTAATATCATGTGATAAAAACATTACCTAATGTATTGGATGGATTTACAATTATGGTCCCATGTGTCACATTCATGTCACGCACATGCCTTTTTTCACCACATAGATCACACAACAGAAGAATGCATTTCGTCACTTTTAACCATAACATTAAGGATTGTGGGTTACATTCACAGATTTACATAAATATTTAAAAATAGTTACAACTAGTTTAATACCCTTGACTTGAAATGGGGATGGTTATTCCCAACATAAAGTATTGGCATGGAAAATCAATGGGTAATTTCAGCACCATAATTGGTATACATAAAGGTTTATAGAAGGGGTAAATGAGAGTAAAATGTAGTATCTCATTAAATGGGAATCATAAGAAAAGTAAAGTGATGTTTAAAAACACATTAAAACAAGGAAATTTTAAAAATAGAATGGATTAGTATAAATAAAGTACATTAAATAAAAAGAAGAGGAGAGAGTCCCTTACTTCAGTGTAGTAAGATCTTAGGTAAAATGTATAAAGAGAGGGGATAAATAATATCTTATTATTAGAAAATAAATTATATAGTAAAGCAATATTTATATACATACTAAAAAATAATAAATGTATATTAAATTGATAAATTCAAATAATGTGCTTGAATGGAAAATAAGAGAGAAAGAGAGGGAGTGATCCCTTATATTGACATGTGGTTTCTAAAAGGTTGGTAGGAGCTTTTTAAGAGATTGGAAAGACCTTTCAAGAACCTTAGAGAGGGAGATGGATAGAAAATTCATCATTAATTTGATTTTAGTTACTATGAGTAGGATTTTGGGTGGGTATTTATATAACAAGGGAGGATAATTGTTTATTAATTCCAATAGTTAGGTTTTGGACTTGATGATATAAAATAATAAAAAAACATTACCATAGTTTTTATATATATTTTCTACCAAAGATTTGTGGTTTTTAATATTTTATATTTCTATGAACTGATATTTTTAATATAATTCCCTTGATGATGTGGAAGTGATTCGTGTTCCTAAATAATTAATTTAAAAACCTCAAAATATAATTTAGATTTTTGAGGGTTTAATAAGGGTTTTTAAAATTAAAAAAAATAACTTTAAAAAAAATTATTTTAAATAAGGAACCTATATTTTTTCACAGATACTCCTAATATTATTTACCATGTCACTTTTGGATATTATGATGTCATAATACATACCATATATATATCATATTTAATTTTTAAAGAAAAAATCGATTGTCTATGAAAATTATAAACAATTCTCCATTAGAAAATTTTCACATTTTATTTTCAAAATTATTACTTATTTTATCAAAATAATTCTATAAATATTAAAAATTACATATTTAAATAATAAATTCTCATTTATTGAAAAATAATATTTTTTTCGACAATAACAGGTTTATCACCCATATACACATTATATAAGACTTTACTAAATTATATTATCATTTTTCAATAAATAATAATATTATATGAATATAAAATTTATTTTTAAATTATCGAATTTATCAAAATGATTTTTTTAATTATAACCATATATTTTTAAAAAAAATTACAGTTTTGGTTTCTTCATATTAGAATTTAATTTTCCTCAACTCATATAAAATTGTATTATTGAAATGGAATAAAAATATTAATGTTTTTATTAAAAATTAAAATATAAAAAATTCATATTTCTAGTGTCTAGACACATAACCCCTTATTACACCAGTGTACACGCTAAGAGTAAGGTGTGTGATGTTGTGGATTACATAGGATTGTTCAACAATCATGGTTTGGTTCATCGTCTTGATAATCTGGAAATTATCCCATAAACAGTTTTTTTTTCATGCTTGTGTTGTTGACTATCATCTTCAAGTTGTTGAATGGAAATTCCTATTGATGGAATATCCCTCAAAAGCTCTGATGAATGGGCTTTATAGGGTATGATCCTACTGGTTGAAGTCATTTCTCCTTTCATAT
Source organism: Viscum album (assembly GCA_963277665.1). Taxonomy (NCBI): domain Eukaryota; kingdom Viridiplantae; phylum Streptophyta; class Magnoliopsida; order Santalales; family Viscaceae; genus Viscum; species Viscum album. Next base: position 2,092,482,870 of record OY728120.1, read on the forward strand.
ATGAAAATTAGACTTTATCAAAAACCCTTCATATATAATAATCTTATCAAAAATGGTATAAAAGATATATTATCAATGGTTAATATTCTTAATGTAATTTTAAATTTGAGAGGATATATTTTACCACTGGTCAAAAATAACCAAAGTAGTTAATGTTTTTTCTATATCTATAATACATTATAAAGAATTTTATTCATTCAAAAGAGAATTTCATTTATAAAAGTTACGGTTCTAATATTATCCCCCCTTCATAAATATCACATGTGAATGTTTAATTTCATACACTAAAATAGATGAGGGTACATCTGTTTCATTTTCTCTTCTTGTTCCCATGTCTATTCCTAAAACTTGTGGTTTCACAATGACACTTTGACTGGGTGAGTTGTCTTGTTTCATAGAACTTTTTCTCTGTGTTTTGAGATATTAAATGGTTTTTCATTGTATGAAAGATCACTATCCAAGGGAACCACCTATATATTCAATACATGTGATAGGTCAGATATTTACTTCCTAAAGAGGGATGCATAGAACACATCATGTACTTAGGAAAGGTTAGGGGGTGGTGCTACTAAATATGCTAGGAATCTAAAGTGATAATGGATATAAAAAGTTTTGATATACCAAGGACAGACCTTACCCTTCTTCCCAAACCTCTTGAATTTATTTAATGGAGATATATAAAGGAACACCTTAACTCTAACGTCAAAATATAGGTCTCATTGATGATTTTATGAATACATTTTCTAAATAATTTTTTCATATTTATGTTACATTGAATGGTTTGAACCCTCTATGACATATCTTGGATAAGATCATGTTTCATAATCTTCCTATATCCCAATTTGTCCTAACAGGTTGGAGTTTAACACCACATCCCATACAGAGCCTCAAAAGATTCCATTTGAATTATATAATGGAAATGTTTTTGAATGAGAACTCCACTAATTGAAGGTGTTTATCCCTATGTAATTTCAAATCCATTTGACATGATCTCATAATATCCTCTAGAGTTTGGGTGGTTCTTTCAGATAGACCATCTATATGAGGGTGATAAAAATTAATGAAACTCATCTTCGTATCTAGTGTTTACTAACGGATTCTATAGAACCTCTAAGTAAACCTTAGATATTGATCATATACAATGGAGAGTGGAACTCCATGAAATATTACAACTTCCATTTTGTCTATCATGTTGGTTTGGTCAAGAAATAAATCATTCGGGATATTAATGAAATGTACAAGCATTGTAAGGAGGTCGACTACCACCCTGATATAATTATTCCCTCTAAATGTTTTTGGGTCTTATAATGTAATCTATAGTTTTTATAAAATTTCAATACTGATATGTGAAATATTAACATCCTAACCTTAGACTTCTATCCTTCATCCTTGACATTTTTTCATACCAAGAATGAGAAAATAAATTTAAAAATTTCCCTCTCTATGTTACCCCACTGGAATTTTTTCTCCAAAACCCTATACATCTTAATTCTTCCTAGATTAATAAGGAAAGATGACCTATTCACATCAACCTGAAGTTTCATATTATGTCATGGTTTTTATAGGACACATATCTTGGTTCCAAACCTTACAAATCCATCTTCAGAAAATTTTAACTATATAATATTCACTACCTTTTTCTACAGCTCCACAAAATCTTTTTTGGGCCTCCATTATCCTCTAAATAATATATGGTTTAGTATATATTTGAGAAAGAAAGGATAAATATATTTTAATTATTCAAATTTTCATCCATTTAATGTCTAATAATATTTTATCCCATTCAATACTCATCATGGATATAGTTTTTGCATCCTCTCTACTCAAAGTACCTGTCAATTTGTTCACTTTCCCAAGATGGTAATGGATTGAACTATCATAGTCCTTGATCAAATATATGCACCTCCATTGGTTCATATTGAGTTAATTTTGCTTGAATATATATTTGAGTCTTCTATAATCTTTATATATGTCACGCTTCTCTTAGTATATATAATTTAACCTAATCATAAACATGACAATTATTTTAGCCAATTCCAGATCATGTGTTTGGTAGTTCTACTCAGTGATCACTAATTGGAAGGAGGTATAGATTGTCACTTCTTCATCTTCTGTGAGTATATATCCCAATAACTTTTTGGACACATCACTATAGATAAAAAATCTATTCCTACTAGTGGGTGATATGAGCACAAGTACATTTATTAGCCTGTTCTTTAACTCTTTAAAGATCATTTCATTGTAATCATTCTATAAAAACATCACTGCCTTCTGAGTTATCTTGGTTAGTGGGATTGAAAACCATGAGAAATTTCTCAAAAATAAATGATTGTACCCAAATAATCCAAATAATCTTTGGACCTTTATCACATTTTTTGGTCAGGACCATCCTTTAATAGCCTCTGTTCTGTAAGGATAAAAAACTATCCCTTTTTAGTGATGAGATTCCCCATGAATGTTACTTGATCCATCCAAAACTAGAATTTATTATACTTCAAATACAAATTTTCATTTTTAAAAGTCTTTTATATAGTATTAAAATGTTCTTCATTTTCATCCTTACTTTTTAATGAGAAAATAATATCTTCTATAAATACAACCACAACCTTTTTAAGGTAATCCCTAAAGACATGATTCATTAAGTGTATGAAATTTGATGTAGAAATATTGAGTACAAATAAAATCACTATGAACATTTAATACTATAAACTTATATGAAAATAATTATTTTTGATTTCATCCTTCTTCTCCTTTACTTGATAATATCCCAACCAAATATACACCATATAGAATTATTTTTTTCACATAGATAATCAAATAAGTCATTAATTAGTGGTAGAGGATAATTTTTCTTTATTTTGATCTTATTGAGCGCATAATAATCAATTCAGAGGCACATTGACACATCCGTCTACTTTATGAAGAGGACCAGTGCACCCCATGGTGAATCACTTGGGTATATAAACTCTTTATCCAAATTATACTATAGCTTCTTCTTAGAATCTTCAAGTTAAATAGTGTAAAAATTATATAGTGTGTTATATATTGGAAAGGAATTGGGTATAGTCATGATTGATAACTCTGCCTTATAGATTAGATGAAGACTAGGAAATTATTCAGGGAATTCATCAGCACATTCCCCTATAATGGAAATTTCATCAAGGATGATCTTTTCCTCATTCTCAGTCATTTGATCTAGATACTCTATCTCATAAAGAAATAATATCAATGATTGATATTATAATACCAAAATAGATTCATCCTCCCCCTTTAACATGTATAGAATTTGAAGGTGACTTTTAATACTATGGTTGAGTTCCTTCTATCAGTAATTTATGTTCGCACATTATAGGGATGGTTAATAAATACCAAGAATCACATCAAATTCCACTAAACGGAGTATCACATGGTTCATTGGGATGTTTAACTAGCAAATATTATTATGGGAGAATTTATATAATTGGAATGATATAATTTCCCCATTTTTCATTATCGCATATTTTTCTAGTTCCATGTTTTTAGGTGGTGTTTGAATAGTTCTACCAAATGCATGTGATATGAAAGAATGTGTAGAAACGTAGTCACATAAAACATTTAGTGTTCATGAATGGATGGTAAGAATTATTTTCACTATTTTATTCTTGTTTTAATCATTTAAATAATCAAAAATAGACATAGGGATGATAATTTTGAAACTATTACACATAAAAAGTTAAAATATGGATTTTGAAGGGATAACTTCTAAATAACTTATGTTCCTTAACCTGTGATTTTCTTGGTTTTAATATAAGTTATACATATTCTATTTACTAACATACAATTTAATGGGAATTATTATTCCCTTCATAATATTTTGTAAAGAGCTTGTGGATTTACCAAATAATATCCCCTAAGAGTTTCAAACCAGGTCCGAATCAAGGACACTTTTCATGAACTAGGTTATGATCAAGACATTGTACAATGTACCATTTTCAAGGTTATTACCCATAAGTTCAATTGTTCTTATGCCACCTCAACTTGTAGTATCTATAGAGATATTTTTTTATAAGCTACATACTCTATACATTACCATAATTTAGGGATGTTTTAATATGTTTTAGTCTTATTCCTTGGTGTTTTAATAAGTTTCTAAACTCTTAATACCAAAAAAATAACTAGACTTTCCGTTAATACAAGCCATGAAAACCATAATCTTTAATACTAATTAATATATGATTTATTAAATAAATATTATCATAATACAATCCTATAAGATCATGAGGCCTAGTATCTTTGTTAAATTTTGTGAATATCACATTAAAATGAAACATGAGAACAAAAATATTATTTAAAAACTCCAAAACATTCCCTTATATTCCATCAATCATTTAATGCTGCATGGGTTAACCTGGGAACATATACAAGAAAATTGTGAGATACAAATCCCAGAAAAAGAATAATAAATGAATAAAATGATGAATTTAATAAAAGATAAACATGTGGTATATCAAGGTGGCATAAAGGGGTGATAATGATAAACAAGAAATATTGAATCATGATATATGATGATAACATCAAGGGAACATAGGAATTTGGAAACAATAAAAAAAATGAAATTATAAGCATAGGTCAAGGTTAACTGCTGAGACATCATAACATAGTGTGCTTATGATAACCTCTTGTGAACTATATATTTCATCTCATGAGAAAAAATTATTACCCAATGCATTGTAGGTCTATATAACTCTAGGCCCACCAATCACATTCATATCATGTATATGAATTTGTGTGCCACATAGATCATACAACAAAATAACTAGTTTCATCACATATAATCCCACAATTATTAATTACATGTTATATGCATGGAATTATCCAATACAATAAGGATAGATACTACTAGGTGAAAAACCTTGAGGGGACATGGGAATAGGTATTCACTAAAACAATGTTTGGCGTGGAAAATCATAAGATGATTTCAATAGTATAATGGATATACATAATGTTTTATAGGGGTGAAGGAGAGTAAAAGGTGTTGTATAATTACATGGTAATCCTATGTAATGTAAATATATGTGTAGAGAAACATTAAAACATGGGAAATTCGAGGTCGAAAGGGCTTAGTACAAATAAAGTACATAAAATGAAAAGAATGTGAGAGATTCCCTTACTTCAGCATAGTGATGTCTTTGTTAAAGTATATAACAAGAGGGGATAAATAATATCTCATTATTAGAAAATACATTGGAAATTAAAGGGGTATTTATAAACACATTAAATAATAATAAATTGAGATAAAAATAACTAAATTTAAAGAAGCCACCTAAATGGAAAAGAAGACAGATATATCACTTACCTTGAGAGGGTGCTTTTAAAAGCATAGGAGAAGCATCTTAAGAGATTGAAAAACCCATGGGAGGGTTTCAGAGTGGGATAGGGAGATTATTCAAAATAAATAGGTTTTTTTAAGATGAGTGGGAGTTTTTGTGTGTATTTATTGAAAAATGGAAAATAATCCTTTATTAATTTCAAAACATATGTTTTAGATTCTATGAAATAATATAATTAAAAACACAAACCATCCCATGTTTTTTGTCCATGTTGGATTCCAAAGAGTAGAATTTTTCAATATTTTATATGGATAGGAACCAAACACATTAAAATAATTCCCTCTCTTTTGTGAAAGTGAGTTATATTCAGAGATAATTATTCATAAAACCATAAAATATAATATAGGTTTTATAGGGGTCATTATGAGTTAATTAAATAAATAAAATTACTTAAAAACACATTATTTTAAAGGGTTCGAAATTTGGTCCGGTATTCTCATTATTGTTTTTATTACAATAATTTTGGTCTATTATGATGTTATAATATATTCCTAATATTTTTAATATATTTAATTTTTACAAAAAAAATAAAATATCTCATAAAATTATGATAAAATAACCATTTGATAATTTCAAACGTTTAATTTAAAATAATATTTACTTTATCAAAATAATTATATAAATTTGATAATTTATACTTTGTAATAAAAAAATATCACTTATTAAAAAATACTAGTTTTACAATAATAATAGTTTTCTAAATTTTATAAAGATTATATTGGAGTTCACAAAATTATATTATCTTTAGTATATGAATTATAATATTATATGAAAATAAAAAAATGAAAAAAATATTGAATTTTTCAAAAATATTATCTGAAATAAAACAATATATTTTCCAAAAATACCATTTTCATTTCTTCATATCAAAATTTAATTTTCCTCAACTCGTATAACATTGTAATTATAAAAAGTGATAAATATTATCATTATTTATTTAATAATGAAGAAATTCATATTATTACTACAATATTCTAGATATATAACCCCTTATTACACCAGTGCATGACCTAAGGGGAAGATGTCCAATGGAGGGGCTTTCTAATAGTGATTCAGGGAACCTGGTTTTATATCGTGACCTCAATAATCTTGAACTTATCCTATAAATAATTTCATTCATGCTTCAATCATTGAATTTTCACTGGGGATTATTCAAGGGAAAATCCCAGTGATTCCATCTACCTAAAAAGCACTGATAAATGGGTGTTAAATGGTATGATCCTATTGTTTGAGGCCATCTCTCCTATAATATGTACAAATTATACTTTATCATAGCCCATAATATATACTAATCTTATATATAATTGTAAAATGAATATATTACCAATGGTTAAGATGTTTAATGGTATATTAAATATGAAATACTATATCTTATAATTTTTTCAATATAAATAATGTTTTTTATTTTTTATCCAATAAATATAATATTTTATAAGGCACTTATTCATTAAAAAGTAAATTTCATTTATAAAAGATTGGTTTGTTACAACATTCCAATTCATTTATTGATTTCGAATCTACATCCAATTTTTTATAATATTTATCTATCAAGAATACACTATCCATGTAACTAGTGATTCTATAAATGGTTTTTTGTATTTAATTTCATGCCCAAAGACCCGAAATAGAATTGTATCTAGTTTTTTCACAACTCGAAATTACTTCCTTTAATGATTGGAATACCATTGCTTTTGGAAATCATCACCATTATTACAAGAGAGAGAAATAAAAACCCATACCATTAATTGCATATGTTAGTTCCTTACTAATGATGACACCCATAGGGAGGGTGAACTTTGGCATACAAGTTTAAAATGATTCCTCCATGATTAGGTAACATGTTCTCTCACCATGATAACACTTAATTTTCTCTTTTTTTCTGCTCAATGAGCGATGAAACATGTAAATCACATAAGGGATTTTATATGGCTCACCCAAAATAGTCTACATTTAAGGAGAATGAATGGAAATGTTCCTTTTTTTACTTGGAAAAAAATATTACTTCTTTACATGTATAAATTTAGAGCAGTCCCACTGACATTCTTGTTCACTACGATAAACATTTATAAATATCACTTCTTCTCTTGATGTTTTCCTTATTATTCACTCAAAGATAATAGAAACAATCACCAGGAATGATGTTTCTCTTTAGTATAGATGTTTTCAAACATCCAAGAAAATAGTGGAAATCATAGAAAATCACTTTCTTTGACCTTCATCCTTTTAGATGAGATAAAGAATGACCCTTTGATCTTCATACCCTTAGATTCTTCAATTCATTCAATGGATCTATTTCACTATATCCTGTCTTAATCTTGGTTATCTTTTTAAATCTTGTCCTAAATGGCCATTACCTCCATGCCTTCAATACATGAATTAAGGACTACAAAAATAGACAAGAATCTTTCCAATAAGTAGCATTTAAAACTGATATAAAATCCAAGGATCATCACAATTTACTTTTCTATATCTACTAACTAAAATAGTAAAACTTTTTATATTGTGGAATAGTGTACAGATATTTTCTGTTTTTTCTCAAAACACTTAACAATATGGTCATAGCCTCCTTTTTAATTTTTTTGCACAGTTAAATTCCTGGAAACCCACACCTTGATCCATGGACATTATAGAAACCTTGTGGCTTACTGGGTGATTCCATCTTCATCACACCATGTGAAATGTTGTGGTATTTATTTTTTAGTTGTTTTCAATAACAAGAACGTTATGTTTAATTGATACTTGACCATAGATTCCTCTACACAAAATCGTGTAAAAAAATTTGTTAATTTTCCTCCCCCACAAAATATACCATATCATGTGTTGGATCACAAGAGTTTAAAATGGCTACAATATGGGTGAATTGTAGTTTAACAAATTTAACTAAACAAGATACATAAATCCTTTTATGAAAAAAGAGAACACTTAGCAATGTCTGACAATCAGAATATTAGAATAAAAATCAAAAAAATTATTATTATATGAGATTATTTTTTATCAATATTATAGATACACAAATAAATGGTTTATTATAAATTTATATATTATAAATCAAATTATAATACTATGAACATAGAAAAAATAGATCTTGTGAAAACAATAACTACACATATTATAAAACTATGAATGACTTAAAATCTATATAAAAAGATTTCCCTCTTTAACGTTAATATTTAAGGTAGTCTGAAACCCTCACTAAGGGTATCCATAGTTTTATACCCCTATAATGGTTTGTATTTCCTTATTAGGAAGGCCCTCAGTTCAATGATTAGAACAATATTTGTCTTCTGATCCTAATAATTCCTTGATATAATGTTCAATGTTAATATTAATATCCCCACAATCAATCGATCCAAAGGATTGGATTTACCATCTTCCTATCCCTATAATCCCTTGATTAGTACCATGATAAAACGTTGACTAAAAAAGAGAATTTGTTCTAAAGGATATAATCATTACAAGGATTCCATAAAACTACAAATCTATAATGTATTACAATGACTAGGAATGAAATGTTCCCATAGAGAAAACATTATATTACTTGAGTTGGAAAATTTATTAGTTCCAGTTTCTTCAAATGACCTCTTATTTATAGGAGATCTTCTAATGGTTATATTTTTGAGTTGGTAGCAATATCCTTAGACATCTTTGACTTGAATGTTTAGTAATAATATAATTTCCAAAGTCTTTTTATTTTTAACCATTCACAAAGTACTTTTTGTAAATTTCATTAAATAGAAAATGGTAGAAGAACCTACCAAAAAAATATTAAGGGGTCTTGAAGTAATGAAACCCCATGGAATCATACCGAACAAACTTTATGCCCTTAGGAGGAGAAGATTCAATGCTATAAAAGATCAATACCCTATCGTTATGAGATGTTTTAGAGTTAGGAAAGTTTTCCACAGAATTACCTTCATTCCATGTGTGAAGAATGCTTATGTGGTTATTCATTAACTTCTTTCATCTTCTAATCATATATTAAATAGGACAAGTTACATGTTCCTTACATTTTATGGTAATTACATTAACTAAAAAAGTTTAAATAACATGATCTCGCAGTAAGATTAGAAAGGGTTAAATAAGGGTTAAAACAAAAAAGATAAGGATTAACAAATTAATTAAAAACATGTATAATTTTACGTGGATGATGGTTATTCAACCCAAAATCATATTATCTTTGAAATAAATTAGTTTTGGACCATTTGGAATTGAAATTTAATTTATATTAATTTAAAACATTTAATAATTCCAAGGGTACCCCTCCCCTCTCCAATAAAAAACCACTCATTACCCTATATTAATAAAACATTAAAAATATTTTGTTCAATCCAATGTCTACCCAATCCCATTCCTATAATTCCTACCCACATTCTAGTTTCCTTTTATTAGTCATAACACCCTTCTTATAGGTGTTACAATGTCCTTCAATGGTGATCAACTGAAGAAGAGGAATCATTTTCTTTTTAAGTATTTCAATTGTTTTACTCTTCCACATACTTAAAATCTTATTCACCCATGATGAAATAATAACTATATTATACTAAATATATTGTGATGTAATTATGTTAATATCATCACCTAAATCCATATCCACTTCAATTAAATGGGAAAATAATTACCTGTCTGTGCGTACGTGTGAACTATCACCTACACGAACCAATATAATTCATTTTCAATAAACTTCTCTCAATACTGGTCCTAATGATGGAATTAATGTTTTTATATGATTTTCCGGACATATTTATCATTATAATAGAATCATATATCCATTATGTTCTTACATTCCTTGCACATAAATATGATAACATCATTCATGCGTACATGTGAACTATCACCTCCGTCAAGCAGTGTGAATGGTTTTTATTCACCACATAAATTTTATGATATATATATAAGTATATTTAAATTATTATTATTATTTTAATTATAATATTATAATTATTTAAATATAAAATAATAATAAATTTATTTCTATACTGATCAATGCAAAATGGAAATGTTACCCATGCATATGTGCGGCCTACCATATTCATGATTATAATGTTGTTCATTTTTCATACCAATAATGAATAGCTTTGTTTAAAAAGTAAAATTGATGTATAAAATTGATTATTATGTTATGAATTTTATTATTGAGATGATGTAATTATGACCACATAGACTATTGACTTCAATCCAAGTTCATTTTTGACTCAAGCATCGAATATCGACTAAACGTCTGGTATGATCATAAATAATTATGTAACTATTATAACATGGTAATAAGTTATATAAAAGAAATAATAAAATTGAAAAAATTTCTCAATAAAGTATAAATTAACCTGAGTTTAGTATTAATAAATATAAATATTGTATGTGACAAGTAGGATTCACGGTAAGGGACTTCATATCATTCTCTTTTCATTGAGGCATATCTTGATGTTATATGCCACCTTAGTTTTATACCATGGATAATAAACCCCTTTCACATTTAATTTCATTAAATTGTTTTCAAAAAGAATATTTTTATACAAATCGTTTTACTAAATAAAAAAAATTAATTTTTTAACATATACAATGACAACGACATTTCCACTAACCTGAACCTTATTTGGTATTTGGATTCCTATATAAGCCATATTGTTTTTCAAATAAAAATAAATAAAATTTTCTCTTTTTAGTTATATTGGTATTGAAAATGGTTTTATGATTGGATTGATTATATCAATATCTTTAAATGATATATTTCAATTGAAATATGGAAATGTTATTTTTCTTTTATGCTTGTTTTATGTGTTATGATTATGTTAAGCTTCCTAGTAATTGTTTATGTATAAGGTTATTACATGATAAATTTCGGGAGTGTGAGCCTGTGATGTATCTCTAATGCATTGTGTAATTTGACAAAGTTAAATGATAAGGTTTCTCCTAAAATATTTATGGAATATACCATTATGGGTACTCCAAACATAACCATAAAGGTTACTCCCTATGTAGCTATGAAATCTATAATGTAAGTATGATATGGATTCCACAAGTTACCTTTATATATTTTTATTTCTAATAGTTATTTCAAGAATCTTATGAATTCATGTTTTATATTAAATAACATTAAATTAATGGGTGAAAAGTATGATTTTGGGAAAATGTTCTCATGAGTTTAAGTATTCATTTATTAACAAAATTATTCTTTATTTATATCCCTTACTAGGATTTCTATTCTAATACCTAGTTTTTTAAATTGTTTCCACTAGGTAATAGGATTATTAAGATAAAGGAATAAATCTAGATGAATTTTCTGAAGATTTTTATCAAGATAAAAAAATCCTGTTTTAACGAGTTTTATCTTATAAAAAATAGATAGTGAGTAGAAGTGTCTACTTTGTAATATTTTGATTGGTATGTAATAGTTATGGACTAATTATATAAAACTCTAATACTAAAAAGATACTCAATGTTAATTCTTGATATAACACAATATTATGTAATGTTTAAGGTAGGGGCCTTATAGTTGGTATTAGTGGTTGGTTTAGATATGTTTAGGGTTTTGGATATTATTAATAGAATATCCAAAAATGATTTTTAATTTTTGTTCAAATTGAAATGCTATAAGATTTTATGATTATCGTGTCTCTTCATCTATGATATGTTTGTTCAGAATGGTTTTCCATATAGGAAACAGGGCAGCTATGTTAGGACAACATCTAGAGGAAAATAACCTTCCAAATCAGCTACCAATGAATGTCATAATCGGAACTGAATAGTTTTTTAGAGTGACGCATAGTTTAATCATGTTATCATTGTTTGTGGTATCCCTGGATGAGATTATCCAGATCAACCACAAATGAACATGTCTGTAGTGGGTCATTTCATGAGAAATCATCCCCTATCATTTAGAGGATCATCTGAACCTATGATTGTTGAAGAGTGGATTAATGCACTATAAAATATTTTTGATGTCATGTGGTGTTCATATAATAAAAAAGGAAAGTATTTTTTTAACATTTTGAAGGTGAACCCAGTCAGTGGTGGTCTATGATTAATAATATTAGGGATAGTGAGAAGATTGATTATCTTGAGTGGGATGAATTAAAAAATATGTTTCTAGAAAAATATTTTCTTAAGTCAATTCGATATAGGATGGAAAAAAATTTATTGCAATTGAGGAAATATAAGGATTCAGTGGCAGTATATAAAGAAAAATTCACTCGACTAGCATGGTACGCTCCAAATTTCATCCAAGATTTTGATAGTAAAATCACTCATTTTTTACTTAGGAATAGATCCAAATTATCGAAGGGCATTATCTTCTCATGAGATATAAAGTTACAAAAAAAATTGATGTGCGAAGAAGGTGGAAAATATTTTTTTGATGAACATGTGTTCTTCGATAACTAGTAGAAAAAGTGGTTAAGGTGGTAGGTGAAAAGGGATTAATTCATAAAAAATGGATGGTAAGAATATTAAGTTTATATTTTGTGAAAGTTGTTGTAAAAAACACATAGGGGAATGCCTACTGAATTCTGGTAAGTTCTAATGATGTGGTAAAATGAGACATAATGCTCATAACTACACTAAAAAGGATTAAGAAAATGATAAGAAAAAATATGACTTATAGTCAGTAAAATGTTTTAAATGTAATGAGAAGGTTCATTATGAAAATTAATGTTTGATGAAGGATTTGAATGATGGGAATAAGCCATAAAATAAGAAGAAATATGTGGTGAAGTCCTTTCCAACTACTTAAACATATATTGAGCCATCAAATAAAGTGGTATCAGGTACATTATTTGTTTATTTAGATTATGTTAATGTGTTGTTTGATTCAGGGTCTATACATTCTTTCATTTTTTAGAAATTTTCTAGTAAATTGGAAATTCCACCTAAAGAAATGAATATATAAATTATGGTCAAAACACATGGGTGAAATGTTGAGACAAAATGAAATTATAATAATCTTTCTTTCATTGTCTCTAGAAAGAATCAACCTGCATGCCTTGTTAGTTTTCCACTAGTAGAGTTTGATGTTATTTTGGTCATGGATTAGCTTTCTCTTTACCATGATAAGATTGAATATAGAGCTAAAGAAGTTTATTTTTAGAAAGAACAATATTTTGTGTACAATTATGAACCCTTACCATTGATAATATATCATGAAGATGAAAAACTATTAAAAGATGGAAATGAATTTTATCTTGCACATACTGTTTAAAATAAATGAATTGTTCAGATTAATGATGTTTCAGTGGAAAATTAGTATATTTATGTTTTTTATAATGAGGATCCTAGTATTATACCTAATTAGGAAGTTGAATTTACTATTTACTTAGTTCGTAATTTTAAGCCAATTTCAAAACCCCCTTATCGAATGGCTAAAATTGAACTTTTAGAGTTGAAGAAGAAATTGTTGTAGTTATTAGATAAAGGATTCATTTGACCTAGTACATCACCATGTGGTGCTATTTTATTGTATATTAAAAATAAATATGGTTCAATGTGACATTGAATTGATTATAGATCATTTAATAACATCATTGTTAATAATAAGTATCTATTGCATCATATCGATGATTTATTTGATCAGCTCGAGGGAGCACAATATTTTTCAAAGGATGACGTGAGGTCGGGGAACCATTCGTTGAAATTAAAGGGAGAAGACATTATAAAGACCACATTTCATACAACATATAGCCGTTATAAATTTTTATTTATGTTGTTTAGGTTGACTAATGAACATGTCGTATTCATGGATATTATGAATAAAATTTTCTTGTGTGTTCTTGGAGAATTTTTTGGTTCTATTTGTTGATGTCATTTTGATATATTATAAAATTAAATAGGTGAATAAATGTCCTTTTAGGGTTATTTTTTAAACCTTAAAAGAAAATAACTTTTATGGGAAATTCTACAAGAGTGAATTTTGGTTGCAACAAATTTCTTTCTTCGTTCAAATTGTTTCTAAAGATTTCATAACTATTGATCCATCTAAAATGAAAGTTTTTAAAGAATGGAAAAGTCCCACAAAAATAATTGAGATTCATTTTTTCTGGGTTCATTAGGATATTATAGGAGGTTGGTTGAAAATTTTGTATGGTTATCTATCCCACTGAATAAGTTAACTCAAAATGGTGTTAAGGTCCTCTGGACAAAAGAATGTGATCATTGATTTTAGGAATTAAAACGAATATGGGTGAGTGATCCAGTTATGGACCTACCTTCCAGAAATGTTAAATTTTTTATCTACGCTGATTCTTATTTTAATGGAATTGGTTGTGTACTAATGCATAATGGTTAGGTAATTACTTATACTTTACATTAGTCGAAACCTCATGAGTTAAATTTCCCTACACATGATTAAGCGTTTATTTCTGTTATTTTTTCTTTAAACTTTTGGAGGCATCATATGTATAGATTAAAATGTAAAATATATAAAGGCCAATAAAATTATGTATATATTCACTAAAAAATAATTGAACATGCAACATATAAGATGGTTAGAGATAATCCAGGATTATAATTGCACGATTCATTCCATCCTTGAAAATAAAATAAGGTGGTATTGCTTTGATTTGAAAAAATAATTCTAAATTAACCATGTTATGTTTGGAATGTGATCCTTTGGTGATTGATTTAATTAAAATTGCTTGGAAGATGTTGGTGTAATAAATTCTTCTGTTTTGTTTCTACTTTCAGTGCAATCATCTCTATAAGATAGAATCAAGAAAACAGATAATGAATATTGTGAATTTCAGAATACAATATAATTTGTTTAAAAGGGATTGTTTCCTAAATTTTACATTGATAAATATTTTGTTTGGAGATTTGGGAAGGGATTTTTTGTGCCTTGTGATTCATAATTGAATAAAGACTTATTATGTAAAGCTCATAGTTCTTTGTTTTCAGTTCATCCTGGTAGGACTAAGATGTACATAGTCCATTGATCGTATTACTGGTTGGATGGAATGAAAATATAAATAGTGTATTTTAATGTGAAGTGATTGAATTATGAGCAGGTTAATGTAGAGTGATAGTTTCCCAAAGGGATACTTTATCCATTTCCAGTACCAAAGTCGAAATGGGGAAATATATCCATGGATTTCATAGTGAGATTACCAAAGACTACTCGAGGTAATAATTCGATTAGGGTTATTATTGATAGATTGACTAAATCTTATCACTTTATTCATATTTGAGATACTTTATATCTAGATCAACTTTATCAATTGTATCTTAAAGATATAGTCAGGTTAAATGGAGTTCCTCTCTCCATTTTATCTGATCATGATCTCATGTTCACTTATAACTTTTTTAAAATCCTTCATAATTCATTGGGTATTGAATTAAATTTTAGTACAACTATTCATCCATAATCAGATGGATAGATAGAACAAATAATTCAAATCTTGGAGGATATGTTATCTGATTTTTCAATAGATTACTATGGAAGTTGGGATCAAAAACTTTTATTTTTTGAGTTTTCTTATAATAACTATTTTCATTCCAGTATACAGATAGAACTATTTGAGGCATTATATGGACAGTGGTGTCTAACTCTTGAATTTTGGTATGAAGTAGGTGAAGGAATGTTTATGGGAATTGAATTGGTAGAAGAGATGGTAGAAAATGATCAAATGATTCAATAAAACCTGATGATAACTCAGAGTAGGAAAAAAAGTTATATGGATAACTTGAGGAAGGATCTTTCAATTGAGGTAGGTGATAATATCATTCTCAAAGTTTCTCTAGAGAGAATTTTGATGTGTTTTGGTAATAAAGGGAGGCTGAGTCCATGGTTCATTGGACCCTATGAAATCCTCGAGAAAGTTGGATCAGTTTCTTATTGAGTGACTTTACCTCCAAATTTATCCTAGGTACACAAATTTTTTTTATGTTTTAATGTTTAGAACGTATATTCCAGATCCCTCTCATGTTCTAATTCCTGAGGTAGTTCAGTTAGAAGAGAGTCTTTCCTAGTAGGAATAGTTATTCCATATTCTTGACCATAGAGAGAAAGTGTTGTGAAGTAATTTGATTCATTAGGTAAAGGTTTTTTTGAAAACCAATATTGTTCAAGAGGAAACATGGGAATATGAAAGTGATAAGAATGATAAATACAACAACTTATTTGATAAGTTAATAAAATTGAGGGGACATAATTTCCAAAAGGGGTGAAGGATGTAACATCCCTGGTAATTATAGAATTTGAAATTTTCATATCTATTAATATTTATGAATTTTATATTAATTTTACCTTAACGGGGATTCTATGTCTAACATTGTACGCGACATGCTACAAGGTTTCAATGAAATCTTATGTTTCACACAAGACATAGTTATACAAAAAATAATTTATTTTTAATATTACTATTTTAAATGGTAGTTAACACCTCGTCGTTGTATTGTTGGGAATTAATATAACTAACTATATAATGTTTAAACATGTTTATTCAATATTTTTACTTTATTATAATAAATTTTAGATGCTAAAAATAAGAATAAATCCAATTTTAAGGATAAAATACTTTAATATTTTTAGAAGGTAGTTTTATCACCTTTTTATGGAAAATCATTTTTAAATATATTTTTTTTAAATTTATGGGTTCTTTTTTAAATAAAATACATATTATTTGGAAGTGGGACATCAAACTTTACTTTGGTGGAATTTTTTTTATTTTTCTAATAAAATTCATATTTTAATGAATAGTTAAAATACTATATTTTAATTCAAAAAATACCTTTTCGTCTAATTTAATTAAATTTATGGTTTTTTTAATTTGTTTTAACGTATAATTAGATTTTTTTTTTACAATTTAATCCAATTTTTGTCATTGTAATTAATTTCACATTGAAATTATATATAAACGAATGTCAATCTTTTTATGGTTTTTACTTTTAAAAAACTTATTTACACATTTTTTCAATGGAGGTTAATTTTAAATTAGTTACTGAAAATTCTATGTTTTAAATTTGGAAAAATTAATTCCATATTTGGAATTGTAAGGTTCAAATTATTTTAATATACCCCTTTTATTTTTAGACATTATGAATAGTAACTTTAGAAATTATTTTTATTACCCCGGTTGAAGGTAAATTGGGTAATTAAATGATAAAATACTATTATAAAAACATAAAACTACCCTAACCCATGACCTAATTTAATTTTATTAGTGTATTCTGACCACAATAATCCTTTTATAGATTTCAATACCACATGGAGCCACTTGGATGACATTAATGCATTTATAATATTATATGCAATGAATAGTAATATTTTACACTTGCTTTTAAAGTAATGTTTTTAAAATGTATTTATATATGGGATATATTGAACTATAAATATTAATTAGAAATATAAAAATATTAATTAAATCATGATAATTTATTTATAATTTTTTGAAATTAAATAACTAAATTTAATTATCACTCCAAGATGATGTTGTAATTTAATAATTAATGAAAGAATCAAGTCAATGATATTATAAATGTAAAAATAAATATTATATGGAATAATAAATGTCATCCAAGAATTTTCCAGGAATATTTGAAATGTTGGTGATTATTTAATATATTTGGTTCGAACTTATCTTGGTGTTATGATATTTTTAAAAATTCAACTAATGAATAGCGTCTGAATTGACATTGTAGGTATTTTAAAATATAAAATAGTTTTTTAAATGTTATAAAATTTCTAAAATTATAAGATTCACCTAAATGGTTAGGATAAGTCCTTATATTTCATAAATGACCCATTTTTTGGTCTTTTTAAATGTTATGGAAATTAAATTGACCAAAAACATGTAAATAACATGATATCACGGTAAGATTAAAAAGAGTAAAATAAGGGATAAAACAAAAAGATAAGGATAAAAAAATTATTAAAAATATACATAATTTTAATTGGATGATGGGTATTCAACCCAAAACGATATTATCCTTGAAATAATTATTTTGGGATCATTAGGAATCTAAATTAGATTTATATTAATTTAATACTTTTAATAATTCCAAGGGTGCCCCTCCCCTCCCCTATAAAAAGCCATTCATTCCTCCCTATTAATCAAACATTAAAAAAAAATTGGTCCAGAAAATATCTACACAAACCCCTTCCTATAATTCCTTCCCATATTTTTTAAGCCTTAGATTATTAATAACAACCTTCTTAGAGGTGTTAAGGTGCTCTTCAGTGGTGATCAACAGAAGAAGATGCATCGTTCTCTTTAAGTATTTCAATTTTAATTCTTCATCCACTTCATTCAAATATTCTTCATTGAGGATGAAAAAATAACTCTAGTATCATAAATATAATAATATATTATTATGTTATTATAGTCACCTAAATAAATCTCCAGTTCTATTAAATGGGAATAGAATTACATGTTCATGTGTACGTGTGAACTATCACCTCCACGAACCAATATAATTCATTTTCCATAACCGTCTCTCAAGACAGGCCCTAATGATGGAATTAATGTTTTTATATGTTCTTCCTGAAATATTTATCATTATAATAGAATAATATATCAATTATTTTCTTACTTTCCATATAGATAAAAATGATAACGTCATTCGAGCGTATGTGTAAACTATCACACCCTTGAAATGGTGTGAATCGTTTTTATTCCCCACATCACATTAATGATATATATAAGTAAATTTAAATGATTCTTATAATGTTGAGTATATTATGATAATTAATTAAGTATAAAATAATAATTACTTTATTTAGATGTTGATCAACGAAAAATGAAAACATTACCCAAGCATACGTACGACCTACCATCTTCATGATTATAACATTGTTCATTTTTTATATCATAAATAAATAGTGTGATTTAAAAAGTATAATTGAGGTATAAAAGTGATTATTATGTCATTAATTTTATTCTTGGGATTATGGAATTATTACCACAAGGACTATTGACATCAATCCATGTTCATTTTCGACTCATGTACCGAATATCGATTGAATGTCTGATATGAACTGAAATAATTATGTAATTATTATAAGATGGTAATTAGTGATATAGAAGGAATAATAAACATGAAAAAGGTTCTCAATAAAGTAAAAATTAACCTAATTTTAGTATTCATGAATATAAATATTGTATTTGACAAGTTGGATTCACAGTAAGGGACTTCATCTTAATCTCTTTTCATTAAGAAATATTTTGATGTCATATACCACATTTATTTTATATAGTGTATAATCAACCCCTTTCAATTTTAATTTCATTAAATAGTTTTCAAAATGAATTTTTTTTATACAAATCATTTTACTAAATGAAAAAATTAATTTTTTTAATGTATATGGAGACATTGAAGATTCCACCGACGTGAACATTATTTGGTATTTGGATTCCTCTATAAGCCATATTGTTTTTAAAGAAAAATAAATACCATTTTCACTTTTTAGTTATTTTTGCATTGAAAATTATTTTAAGAATTGATTGATTATACCAATATCTTGAAATGATATCTTGTGATTGTAGTGTGGAAATTCTATTTTTCCTTTATGTTTGCTTTTTGTGTTATGATTATGTTAATGTTCTTGGTAATATTTTATGTACAGGGGTGGTTCTGTGATAAATTGTGTGTGAGTGAGCCCATGATAGCTCTCCAATGCATTGGGTAATGAGACTGAGCTAAATGATAAAGTTTCTTCTAATATATTTATGTAATATACTGTGATGGGTATTCCAAACATAACCTTAAAGGGTACACTCTATGTAGTTGTGAAAGCTATAATGTAATTATGATATGGATGCCACAAGTTACCTTTATAAATTATTATTTCCATAAAGTATTTCAGGAATCATATGATTTCATGAGTTATATTAAAGAACTTATGTTTTATTGGTTTTAAGTATGATTTTGTTAAAAAAAATCATGAGTTTAAGTGTTCATTTATTAGAATTTTCATTTCTTATTTATATACCTTACTAAGATTTTTGTTCTAATCTCCTTTTTTTGAAATATTTTCCATTGGGATAATGATTATTAAGAGAAAAAAATAATTCAAGATTAATGTTATGAATATTTTTATCAAGAAAAAAAAGAAATCATTTCTTAAGGAGTTTTATCTTCTGAAAAAATGGATAGTGAGTAGAAGTGTCTACTTTGTAATATTTTAGTTGTTATGTAATAGTTAGGGACTAATTATCTAAAATTATAAACCTAAAAATATCCAAAATGTTAATTCTTGACTTAACTAAAGATTATGTAATGTTTAAGGTTGGGGCCTTATAGTTGGTATCAGAGGTTGGTTTAGATAACATTAAGGGATAGGATATTGTTAATAGAATATCCATAAATTATTTTTACTTTATGTTCAAATTGAAATGATATATAATTTGAATATTAACATGTTTATTTATCTAAGATATTTTTGTTCAGAATGGTTTTCCAAAGAGAAAATAGGGTAGTTGTGTGGGGATGACATCTAGAGGAAAACAACCTTCTAAATCAGCTATCTGAGAAGGTCAAAATCGAAATTGAACAGTTTGTTGGAGTGATGGAGTAGTTGAATCAGGATATCAATGGTGTTTGTATCCATGAATGAGATTCGCTAGATCAACCACAGAGGAACATGTCATTAGTGGAAAATTTCAGGAGGAATCATCACCATTAATTCAGAGGATTTTCTAGCGTCGTGCTAGATGAATAATATATTAAATGACTATAAAAGATTCTTGATGTCATGGGGTGTTCACGCAATAAAAATCTTAGTCATATTGTTTACCATTTTGAAGGTGAAGTCGATTAGTGGTGGTCTATGGTTAATAATATCAGGGATAATGAGGAGATTGATTCTCTTGATTGGGATGAATTCAAAAATATGTTTCTAGAAAAATATGTTCCTATGGCGGTTCGACATAGGATGGGAAAAAATCATTGTAATTGAGGAAATATGAGGACTTAGTGGCCACATATGAAGAAAAATTCACCCAATAAGAAAGGTACGCTCTAAATTTCATTTATGATCTTGGTAGTAAAATCACCCATTTTTACTTAGGTATAAAGGAAAAGTATAGAATGGCATTGTCTTCTAATGAGTTAAAAAGTTACATCAAACTTCTTCAATGTCTGAATAAGGTGGAATTGGAGTTTTTTGAAGAACATGTGTTCTTCGAAAAATTACAGAAATAGAGGTTGAGGTGGAAGGAAAAAGGGAATAATTCATTAAAAAAAATTATGGTAATAAAATTAAGTTTACAATTTGGGAAAATTGTGGTAAAATCACATCGGGTAATTCTTATTGAATTCTAGTAACTGCTTCTGATGTGGTAAAATCAGAAAAAAGTATCATAACTACACTAAAAAAGGATTAAGAAAATAGTAAGAAAAATATTATTAATAGTTAGTAAAAAAAATTAAATGTAATGAGATGGGTCATTATGAAAACGAGTGTCCAATGAAGAATTTGAATGATAGGAAGAAGCAATAAAATAAGCATAAAGGTGTGGTGAAGTCCTTTTCAACTGCATTAGCAGATGTTGGGCCATAAAATAAACCGGTATCAGGTACATTATTTGTTTATTCATATTGATTCAACGTGTTGTTTGTTTCAGGGTCTACACATTCTTTCATTTCTAAGAAATTTTTAGGTAAATTGGAAATTCCACCTCAAGAAAAGAATCCCGAACTTATAGTAAGAACACATGGGGGAAATGTTGAGGAAAAATTAAATTATAAGAATCTTACTATCATTGTCTATGGAATAAATCAACCTACATACCTTGTTAGTTTTCCCCAAGCAGAGTTTGATGTTATTTTGGGAATATATTGGATTTCTCTTTACCATTCTAAGATTGAATATAGAGATAAATAAATATAATTCTAGAAAAGATTTCAATTTGTATACAAGTATGAACCCTTACTATTGATGATATATCATGAAGATGAGAAACTATTAAAAGAAGCAAATGAATGATATCCTGCGCATATTGTTGAAAACAAAGTAACTATTTAAATTAATGATGTGCTAGACGAAAATGAGTATCATTATTTTTTTCTGATGATTTTCCTAGTATTATACCTGATCATGAAGTTGAATTTACTGTTTAAAAAATTCCTACTATTAATCCAATTTTTAAACCCCCTTATTAAATGGGTAAAATTGAACTTTTAGAGTAGAATAAGAAATTGTAGGATTTATTAGATAAAGGTTTCATTTTACCCAGTACATCACCATGGGGTGCTTATGTCTTGTTTGTTAAAAACAATGATGGTTCAATGTGACTTTTCATTGATTTTAGATCATTTAATAACATCATTGTTAAGAACAAGTATCCATTGCCTCATATCGATGATTTATTTGATCAGCTCAAGGGAGAAAAATATTTTTTGAACGTTGACTTGAGGTCTTGGTACCATCAGTTGAAATTAAAGGAAGAATACATTCTGAATATCACATTTCATAACATATATGGCCATTATAAATTTTTAGTTATGTATTTTAGGTTAACTAATGCAACTTCTATATTCATGGATATTATGAATAGAATATTCTGTATGTTCATGAATAATTTTTTGGTTGTGTTTATTGATGACATTTTGATATATTCTAAAAGTAAAGAGCATCATGAAAGTCATATAAGGGTTATTTTGAAAACTATAAAAGAAAATAAATTTTAAGGTAAGTTCTACAAGATTGAATTTTGGTTGCAATAAATTTCTTTCCATGGTCACATTGATTCTAAATATGGTATAACTATTGATCCATTATAAATGAATGTTCATAAATAATGGAATATACCCACAAATATAACTGAGATTCATTGTTTTCTAGGTTTAGTAATATATTACATGAGGTTTGTTGAAAATTTTATACAATTATCTAGCCCACTAACTAAGTTAACTCAAAAAACTATTATATTTTTATGAACAAAAGAATTTGAAGATTGATTTTAGGAATTGAAAATAATATGGAAGAATGCTCCAGTTCTGGCCCTACATTCCAAAAATGGTATATTTTTATCAACAATGAATCTTATTTTAAGGGACATGGTTGTCTCCTATTGTAGAATTATTAGGTAATTCCTTGTAGTTTACATAAGTTGAAACCTCGTGATTTAAATTTCCCTTCTGAGGATTTGGAAATATTTTCTTTTTTTTTCTTAAAAAAATTGGAGGCATCATTATTATGGAGCAAAATGATAAATATATAAACACCCAAAAAAATTGATTTATATATTCACTAATAATGAATAGAGCATGTGACAGATAATATTGTTATAGATAATCAAGGATTCTAATTGCACAATTTATTCCATCCGTGAAAAGAAAATAAGGTGATATTTCTTTTATTTGAAAAATTAATGCTAAATTAACCATGTTATGTTTGGAACATAACCAATTGGTTAATTATTTGATGAACTTTGGCTTGGAAGATTTTGGTGTAGGAAATTCATCTATTTTGTTTCTACTTTGAGTGAAATCATCTCTATCATAAGGAATTAACAAAACACATAGTGAAGACAGTGAATTACAAAAAAGTGTATAATTGGTTCAAAAGGGTATGTTTCTAGAATTTTACATTGATAAAGATTTTGTTTTGGGGTTTGGTAAGGGATTTTGTGTGCCTTATGAATCATAATTGAAGAAAGAGTTGTTATGCGAAGCTCATAGTTCTCAATTTTCAGTTCATCCTAGCAGCACTAATATGTAAATAGTCCTTTGAGATTATTACTGGTGGGATGAAATGAAAAGTTATATTTCTAATTCTAGTGTCATGTTTTTTAATTTTTAGTAAGTTAAAGTAGAATAACAGTCGCGAAAAGGTATACATTAGCCATATCTAGTACCAAAGTGGAAATGGGAAAATATATCCCTGGATTTCATAGTGGGATTAAAAAATTCTTCTTGTGATAATAATTTTATTTGGGTTAATTTTGATATATTAACTAAATTTTCCCATTTTCTTCCTATTTGATATACTTTCCCTCTAGATCAACTTTCTCGGTTGTATCTTAGAGAGATAGTCATGTTACATGGAGTTCCTCTCTCTATTGTATGTGATCATGATCCCTTGTTAACTTCTAACTTTTGAAAAGGCCATTAGAATTTGTTGGGTATTGAATTAAATTTCAGTATAGCTTTTCATCCACAATCTGATGGGTAGATAGAACAAACAATTCAAACCTTGGAGGATATTCTATGTTCTTGTTCAATGGATTACAAGGGAAGTTGGGATCGATATCTTTCATTGTTTGAGTTTTCTTTAAATAAAAGTTTTCATTCTAGTATACAGATGGAACTATTTGAGGCATTATATGGAAAATAGTGTCGAAATCTAGATTCTTTAGATGAATTAGGTGAAACAAAGTTGATATGAATAGAATTAGTGGAAGAGATGGAAGAAAAAGTTCAATTAATTCAGAAAAACATGAGGATAGCTCATAGATGGCAGAAAAAGTTCATTTGATTCAGAAAAACATGAGGATAGCTCCGAGATGGAAGAAAATTTATGTGGTTAATCAGAGGAAGGATCTTTCATTTGAAGTAGGTGATCATATCTTTCTCAAATCTTCTCCATGTAAATGTGTGATGCTTTTGGTATGAAAGGTAGGTTGAGTCCATAGTTCATTGGACCCTATAAAATCCTACATAAAGTTGTATCAGTTTCCTATCGAGTGGATTTACCTCCGAATTTATCCTCAGTACACACTGTTTTTTATGTTTCAATGTTTGGAAACTATAGGCCATATCTATATCATGTTCTGATTCGATAGGTAGTTCAGTTGGAAGAGAGTATTTCTTATGAGGAATAACTAGTCCATATTCTTGACTATATAGAGAAGGTGTTGCGATGTAATGTGATTTTTCGAGTTAAGGTTTTGTCTAAAACTCATATATTTGAAGAGGATACAAGGGAATGTTAAAATTATTTGATAGTGAAAGACCCACACTTATTTGATAAGTGAATAAAATTGTGAGGACACAGTTTTCAAAAATGGAAAGGATATAACATCCTTGGTAATTATAAAATAATACATTTTCATATCTATTAATATTTATGTATTAGATATTAATTTTACCTTAATGGGGATGCTCTGAACAATAGCATACTCGACATGCTACAATGGGTTTTTATGAAATCTTATGTTTCACACAAGACTTAGTTATACCGAAAAATAATATATTATAAATATTATTATTTTAAATTTTAGTTCACATATAGCCATTTTATTATTTGGAATAAACAGAACTAACTATATTATTTTGAAACTTGTTTATTCAATACTTTAACTTTCTTCCAATAAATTTAAGAGGATTAAAATGAGAATAAATTTGATTTTAACCATAAAATACTTTAATAATTTTTAATGGTAGTTTTACAACCTTTTTATGGTGAACCATTTTTATATATAGTTTTTTTAATTTTCATGTGTTATTTTTGAAAAAAAAAATATTATTTGAAAGATGGACATCAAAATTTACTTTGGAATAATTTTTTGAATTTTTCTGATAAAATTCATATTTTAATGAATAGTTAAAATACTGAATTTTAATTAAAAACTACCTTTTCATCTATCTTATTTATATTGTTAATTTATCTTTTAAAGTTGTTTTAATGTATAATTAGATTAAATTTTTATAATTTAATACAATTTTGGTCATTGGAAGTAATTTCGCATTGAAATTATATATAAACACATGTCAATATTTTGATGGGTTTTACTTTTCAAAAATCTATTTACTCATTTTAAAAATGTGGATTTATTTTAAATTAATTACTGAAAATTATATGTTATAAATTTATAAAAATTAATTCCATGTTTGGAATCAAAAGATCCAAATTATTTAAATATGTCTCTTTTATTTTTAGACATTATGAATAGTAACTTTAGAAATGATTTTTATTACCATGGTTGAAGTTAAATCCTGTAATTAAAGGTAAAAATAATATTATAATAACATAAAACTTCCCAAAAACATTACATAATTTAATTTTAGGAGTTTATTCCGACCATGATCACCCTTTGGTCAATTTTAAGACCACTTGGGGAAACATGGATGACTTTAATGCATTTATAATATCATATTCAATGAATAGTCATTTTTTTACTTTTGTTTTTAAAAAGTAATGTTTTTTAATATGGATTTATATAGAGTATATATTCCACTATAAATATTAATTGGAAAGATAAAAATATTACCTACATCATGATAATTTATTTATAATTTTTATAAATTAAATACTTAATTTTAATTATGACATAAATATGGTGTATGTAACACCCCACCCCTACGGCATTGGCTTGAGAAGGCGGTGAGGGTTACTTGGCCTTAAGCAACATTCCCATGGAGCCAAAGTCTACCAATAAATTCCGAGCGCTTCGAGAAAAAATTGGGGAACGGTTTCCCCTTAAGACAAGACCAACCAAACCATCCACTATCAATCATTACATGATGCATTTCAAACAAAACATTCAAGCATGTATTCCTAAAGGAAAACCAAGTTGTTCCACAATACAACTCAAAACCAATACAACCAAAACAATATCAGAGTACTATGCAGAAGACCAATCATCAAAGAACCCCATGCCATGATACCACCACTTCTCTACACCAAGCTCCAAGCACTAGTGCAGAAAACGTTTTTTACGTCACTATTTTTTACGTCGGTTATATAAAACCGACGTCATAATATGTAAAACGAGGTTTTTTACGTCGGTTATTTCTTAACCGACGTAATAACCTGTGTTCGGTACACCTTTAACGTCGGTTATTTTTATAACCGACGTTATTAATCGCGCGGCTTCGTTTTTTACGTCGGTTATAAAAATAACCGACGTAAAAAACGCGGTTTTCGAAGGCCTTTTTACGTTGGTTATTGAATAACTGACGTAAAAAACGCGGTTTTTGAAGGCTTTTTTACGTCGGTTATAAAATAACCGACGTAAAAAAAGAATCCGCAGATGTTTTTGACGTCGGTTATTCCATAACCGACGTAAAAAACGCGGATTTTGAGCCCTTTATAACGTCGGTTATAAAATAACCGACGTAAAAAATGAATCGGAGGAAGGTTTTTACGTCGGTTATTGAAATAACCGACGTTATAAATGTTTTTAAAACAATTATCACGTCGGTTATTGAATAACCGACGTGATAACTCATTTAAAAATTTAACCAGACCCGTGGATTGTCATTCGCGTGTTTACCTTCGACAGTCGCGACTCGTCTCTCTCGCGCGTAAACCCGAATCGGCTCGTCCATTTCGTTGGTTTAGATTCATTTTGCGATCATCGTTTCTCATATTTAATCTCCTCGGATCAATCATCTAAACTCGCAGCACTCAGGTAATCCTCCCACTCGTTCGTTTTTTTTCGCGGATAGTATATATATATGTGTTGTGATTTTTTTGTTGAAACTAGCTAAGATTCTTCGATTGCGAACCCTTTTAACTCGTTTTGGCACCATAATCTTATTTATCATCCCTAGATCTATTTGTTCGACTTGCAATATTGAGTAATTTTATGATTTCACTAATTTTTCATCGTTTTCTATAAATCCCCGAGAGGGTTGGGGCGTGTCCATTTGGATGGGTTGCCCTTTTACAGTTGTTACTACTTTATTCACACACAACCATGGCATAGGTGCATGGATTTGGGGTCGGGGGTGTCCAGGGGGGTTTACAAGGGGGTGGGTGGGTGTGGGGGGATGTTCAAGGGTGTGGGTGGGTGTTGGAGGGTGTCTAGGGGGGTGTCCAAGGGGGTAGGGGGTGGGGGTGGTGTTTAGGAGGGGTGGGGGGCTGTCCAGAGGGTTGGGGGTGTCCAGGGGGGTGTCCAAGCAGGTCAGGGGTGGGGGGTTGTGTCCAGGAGGGGTGGGGTGCTTTCTAGAGGGGTCGGGGGCTGTCTAGAGGGGTCGGGGGGTGTCCAGGGTGGTGTCCAAGGGGATGGGTGGGTGTGGGGGCTGTCCAAGGGGGTGGCGGCCTGTCCAGAGGGGTCGGTGGGGTGTCCAGGGGGGTGTCCAAGGGGGTGGATGGGTGTGGGGGGCTGTCCAAGTGGGTGGCGGCCTCTCCAGAGGGTATTTGGGGTTGTCCGGGTGGGTGGGGGGCTGTCCAGAGGGTTGGGGGATGTCCAGGGGGGTGTCCAAGGGGGTAGGGGTGGGGGGTGGTGTCCAGGAGGGGCGGGGGGCTGTCCAGAGGGGTCGGTGGGTGTCCAGGGGGGTTTACAAGGGGGTGAGTGGGTGTGGGGGGCTGTACAAGGGTGTGGGTGGGTGTTGGGGGGTGTCCAGGGGGTGTCCAAGGGGGTAGGGGGTGGGTGGTGGTGTTTAGAAGGGGTGGGGGGGCTGTCCAGAGGGTTGGGGGATGTCCAGGGGGGTGTCCAAGGGTGTAGGGGGTGGGGGTGGTGTCCAGGAGGGGCGGGGGGCTGTCCAGAGGGTTGGGGGATGTCCAGGGGGTGTCCAAGGGGGTAGGGGGTGGGGGTGGTGTCCAGGAGGGGCGGGGGGCTGTCCAGAGGGGTCGGGGGGTGTCCAGGGGGGTTTACAAGGGGGTGGGTGGGTGTAGGGGGCTGTCCAAGGGTGTGGGTGGGTGTTGGGGGGGTGTCCAAGGGGGTAGGGGGTGGGTGGTGGTGTTTAGGAGGGGTGGGGGGGGTTGTCCAGAGGGTTGGGGGGTGTCCAGGGGGGTGTCCAAGCAGGTCGGGGGTGGGGGGTTGTGTCCAGGAGGGGTGGGGGTGCTTTCTAGAGGGGTCGGGGGCTATCTAGAGGGGTCGGGGGTGTCCAGGGTGGTGTCCAAGGGGATGGGTGGGTGTGGGGGGTTGTCCAAGGGGGTGGCGGCCTGTCCAGAGGGGTCGGTGGGGTGTCCAGGGGGGTGTCCAAGGGGGTGGATGGGTGTGGGGGGCTGTCCAAGGGGGTGGATGGGTGTGGGGGGCTGTCCAAGTGGGTGGCGGCCTCTCCAGAGGGTATTTGGGGTTGTCCGGGTGGGTGGGGGGGCTTCCCAGAGGGTTGGGGGATGTCCAGGGGGGTGTCCAAGGGGGTAGGGGGTGGGGGGTGGTGTCCAGGAGGGGTGGGGGGCTGTCCAGAGGGGTCGGGGGCTGTCCAGAGGGTTGGGGGGTGTCCAGGGGGGTGTCCAAGCAGGTCGGGGGTGGGGGGTTGTGTCCAGGAGGGGTGGGGGTGCTTTCTAGAGGGGTCGGGGGCTGTCCAGAGGGGTCGGGGGGTGTCCAGGGTGGTGTCCAAGGGGATGGGTGGGTGTGGGGGGCTGTCCAAGGGGTGGCGGCCTGTCCAGAGGGGTCGGTGGGGAGTCCAGCGGGGTGTCCAAGGGGGTGGATGGGTGTGGGGGGCTGTCCAAGGGGGTGGATGGGTGTGGGGGGCTGTCCAAGTGGGTGGCGGCCTCTCCAGAGGGTATTTGGGGTTGTCCGGGTGGGTGGGGGGCTGCCCAGAGGGTTGGGGGATGTCCAGGGGGGTGTCCAAGGGGGTAGGGGGTGGGGGGTGGTGTCCAGGAGGGGTGGGGGCTGTCCAGAGGGGTCGGGGGGTGTCCAAGGGGGTTTACAAGGGGGTGGGTGGGTGTGGGGGGCTGTCCAAGGGTGTGGGTGGGCGTTGGGGGTGTCCAGGGGGGTGTCCAAGGGGGTAGGGTGTGGGGGTGGTGTTTAGGAGGGGTGGGGGCTGTCCAGAGGGTTGGGGGTGTCCAGGGGGGTGTCCAAGCAGGTCGGGGGTGGGGGGTTGTGTCCAGGAGGGGTGGGGGGCTGTCCAGAGGGGTCAGGGGGTGTCCAGGGGGTTTACACATCGATTTGTTTTATATTTCAAAATTGTTTACATTCAAATTATGATTTTTTTCATATAAACATATATTTTTCTTATCTAAAAAATATATATATTTTTGCTATTTGTTATAGGTAATAATGAGTTGAAGTTGGATTACGGCGCATCGAATGAGCAATGAATATGAGGAAGGTGTTGATGCCTTTTTGGAATTTGCTAAACGAAATGTTCCAAGTAGTGACATTTTTTTCTGTTCATGCCTGAAATGTCTGAATATGAAGAAGTTGAAAAGTAGAGAGATAAAAGATCATCTGATTTGTCATGGTTTCAATCCGAGTTACAACCCTTGGATTTGGCATGGCGAAACTGGACAGAATGTCACTGATGATAATGAATCGTAAGATGGTAACTCCGATGGAATTGAAGAAATGATTCGCGATATTGTAGCAGAACAAATTGATATAGAACCGACAGTGGCACGTCTATATGGTGATGCCGAAAAACCATTATATCCTGGTTGTACAGATTTTACGGTTTTGTCGGCGGTGTTAAGATTGATTAACCTGAAGGCGAAACATGGATGGAGTGACAGAAGTTTTACAGAGCTGCTACAATTGATGAAAGACATTCTTCCAAAAGATAACGATCTTCCAGATTCACATTATAAGGCCAAAAAAATATTATGCCCGATGGGATTGGGATACAGGAAAATACATGCCTGTCCGAATGACTGCATTATATATAGGAAGGAATATGAATTTCTGAAAGAGGGTCCTAAATGTGGGACATCACGGTATAAGGTGAAAGAAAAATCACAAGCTGATGTAGAGATTACAAAGCTCCCTTCAAAGGTATTTTGGTATCTTTCTATAATTCCTCATTTCAAACGTTTATTTTCTAATTCACATAATGCAAAAAGGTTAAGATGGCATGCTGATGAGCAGGTATGTGATGGAAAAATACGTCATCCAGCTGATTGTCCACAATGGAAGAAAATTGATGCCCATTACCCTACATTTGGAAATGAAATTAGAAATCTGAGACTAGGCTTGTGCACAGATGGAATGAATCCATACCGAACCCTCAGTAGCACACATAGTTCATGGCCTGTTTTATTGGTAATTTACAACCTATCTCCTGAATTTTGTATGAAGTGCAAATATGTCATGTTGATTATCATGATCTCTGGTCCAAAGCAACCCGGCAATGATATTGATGTATACTTGTCACCGCTGATTGATGATTTGAAACTGTTATGGGCTGATGGTATTAGGGTGTATGATTCTTATAAAATGGAATATTTTCAACTACATGCAGTGCTTCTATTCACTATAAATGACTTCCCAGCATATGGAAATTTGTCTAGATACAGTGTTAAAGGGAATAAATCATGTCCAATTTGCGAACAACAGACGTCATATTGTCAATTGCATCATGGGAGGAAAACAGTGTACATGGGTCATCGAAAGTTTTTGCCTATGGATCACCCTTATAGAAGACTAAAAAAGGCATTCAATGGCTCACAAGAATTTGATACTGCTCCTCAACCTTTATCCCCAGAATTGTATTTTGAGAGGGTGAAAAACCTTGATGTGACATTGGGAAAGACACAGAAATCTGGTAATGATAGACATATTTGGAAGAAAAGGTCAATATTTTTTGAGCTACCATATTGGAGGTATCATGAAGTCAAACATAATATTGATGTCATGCACGTGGAGAAGAATATCTGTGATTCTTTGATCGGAACATTGCTAGATATTAAAGGAAAGACAAAAGATGGGTTGAATGCAAGGTTAGACCTACTGTCAATGGGAATACGTTTGGAGTTAGCTCCCACTCCTAAAGGAAGACGAACATTTCTTCCCCCGGCTTGTCATACATTATCGAAGAGGGAGAAAAGTAGCTTCTGTCAGTGTCTTCATGATATCAAAGTGCCTCAAGGTTATTCTTCAAATGTAAAAAAAAAATTCTCATTGAAAGACTTGAAGTTGATAGGTATGAAATCACATGATTGTCATGTCATGATGCAACAAATTCTACCAGTTGCACTGCGTGGAATATTGCCCATCCATGTCAGAAAGACTATAATGAGGTTGTGTTATTTTTTCAATTCAATTTGCAACAAGGCGATTTATGTGAATGCTTTGAACATTTTGGAAAAGGATGCAATTTTTATACTTTGTCATTTGGAAATGTATTTTCCTCCAACTTTTTTTGATATGATGGTGCATTTAATGATTCATCTGGTTCGAGAAATAAGGCTTTGTGGACCTGTATATCTTCGTTGGATGTATCCTTTTGAAAGGTATATGAAAATATTAAAGGGATATGTTAAAAATCCATATCGACCTGAAGCCTCCAATATTGAAAAGTATATTTCTGAGGAGGTAGCATAGTTTTGTACAAGCTACTTGGCTACGGCGCAACACATATGTTTGCCGCCATCTCGCCATGAACGGGTTAATAATGAGAGAAAGGGGATTCGTGGCTTGAAAGTCAAATCACTGTCAGCTGAACATATGAAGAAGTTAGAGTCATACATCTTGAATAACATAGCTGATGTTCAACCGTATATCACATTGCATATTAATGAGTTGAAACAATGTCATCCAAAGAAGAAAGAAATGTGGATTTTGAATGAGCACAACAAAACTTTTTTTCCATGGTTTAAAAAGACCTTGCTTGGTAGATCAGATGTATCAGAGACATTAAAATGGATAGTGGGTGGTCCATCTTTAAATGTGATAACATGGTCCGCTTATGACATTAATGGCTATGCATTTCATATGAAAGCTCAGGACAACAGAAGTGCAGTTCAAAATAGTGGTGTATTGGTGTTTGCAGAAGCAATGCATTTTTCGAGTGCTAAGGACAGAAACCCAATTTCGGCATCAAGTGCATATTATAGAGTGATTGAAGACATATGGGAGGATGATTACTTTTAAATTTAAGTTCCCGTTTTTAACTGTAAATGGTTTATCGGTAACAACAGTGTCAGACACGATGAATTTGGAATGACACTTGTTAATCTGAATAGATTGGAAGACACAACTGATTCTTTTATAATGGCAACACATGCCAAACAAATTTTCTATGTAGTAGATCAATCAGATATGCAGTGGGCTGTTGTTTTACAAGGGAAAAACCAATATGTTGGTGAGGATGAATTTGATGAAGATGCTGATTTATGTGAGATCCCTACTTCCATGGAAAGATTAACAGAAAATAATGATGAGTATGTTGAAGACATGGTTTGTGCCATAAGGACCGATCACGACGAAGGAATTTTGGAAAACAATCCAACTGTACATTCCTAAAATTACAGGTAACACAAGTTTATTTCTTGTTTACATTTAGTTTTTTCATATAACGTTAGATACTGTAAATTTTTTACTTATTAAAACATGTATCAAACCAAAACGATAAAACAATAAAAACCGTAAAGAGGAGAAGTCCTGGGCGCACCGGCTGGCCGGTGGTGGATCACCGGTTGGCCGGTGGTCCAGAACAAAGCTCTGTCTGGTACACCGGCCGGCCGGTGCTGAGCCAGCGGCCGGCCGGTGGTCCAGACAGAGAGCCTTCCTCTCTGTCTCGACCACCGGCCGGCTGCTGGATCACCACCGGTCGGCCGGTGGACCAGACAGAGAGCCTTCCTCTCTGTCTGGATCACCAGCGGCCGGCCGGTGGTTCAGACAGAGAGGAAGGCTCTCTGTCTGGTCCACCGGCCGGCCGGTGGTCCAGACAGAGAGGAAGGCTCTCTGTCTGGTCCACCGGCCGGCCGGTGGTCCAGACAGAGAGGAAGTCTCTCTGTCTGGTCCACCGGCCGGCCGGTGGTGAGCCAGCGGCTGGCCGGTGGAACCAGGCAGTGGGCAAGTCTACTGCCTGGGTCCTCCGGCTGGCCGGTGTGCTCACACCGGCTGACCGGTGGACTCAGTGAGTCCACTTTTCAGCTTTCTTGGGCCAACTCCTTGGAAAACTTTTGCCTGTGTTTACCATGTTTATCATTGTTTAACATGCTTACCATATTACCAATGTTTACTATTATGTAATTTAGTACACTTTTCTATTTGTGAACTAATGTTTGTTTTTTTTGATTTGAAGGAAAATGACAGATCAATCAGTTGATCAGCCACATGATTCTGGAGATGAGCATATTGGTCATACATCTGGGGAGGAACATTCACATGCTCCTATTACGAAAAAGAGTTCAAAGGTTGGTAAGCGTGGGTGCACACGTTTACCAAAATTATCACTTGCCCGTACGAAGGAGGAGAGGATAGTCGTGGAGTTTGATGATGATGATCTTCCTAGAGGTCCAAATGCTAAAGATTTTAAGGGTTTTGTAGCAACTCAGGCTAAGAGCAAAGTAAGCATTCTCTATGATGATTGGAGAAGTGTGGATAAGGCGATAATTTCTCAGCTGTGGGAGACCATTTTGGTAAGATCTTTTCCTATTGTTTGACTGTTCTTTAAATGTTTCTAGTATATATAATATTTTTAACCTCTTTTTTATCAGATGACATTTGATATTCCTGACACTGGTGGAGTCAGGAAGAAATGCTTATCGTTGGCTGCTAGGAGATGGAGGGATTTCAAATCAACCCTCTCATCTGATTTCATTTATGGTCATAGGAGTCGTGAGAATCCATGTCGTATATATCCTTTTATAGATGAAGACACATGGAGACAATTTTTTGAAAGTAGAAGAAAAGAATCATTTTTGGTAAGGGCAATGTAAACTTTTATAAGCTTTCTTATATAAATGATCTTATTATTGTTTTGTTAATGATTACTTATTCTTAATTTATAGCAAACAAGGAAAGCTCATCAAGAGATCCAATCTAAAAATTTATACCCTCATAGTTTATCTCGGGGAGGGTATGCATTATTGGAAGAACAAATGATGGCAGAAAAATTTCAACAACTAAGAGCTGAGTCTTCAAGCTCTGGAGAGGTGGCCCCTCCACCCCCTCCATCTAGACATGAGAAATGGAAAAGAGCTCGGAAGGGCAAAAAAGGACAATATCTTTCGGAAGAATCGAGACTCGTAGTTGAGAGGATTGTAAGATATCTATTTTATTTATTTAAGTTTACTATTTTCGTCATATATTTCCAATAATTATAGAAATGTTCAATTAATTATTACAGAACTCTCTTGAGGAGAAGAGTTCACAGGGGACATTTACACCATCTGGGAGGGAAGATATTTTATCTGTGGCATTGGGAAAGCCCGAACATCCTGGCCGTGTAAGAGGATATCCGGCAGGTGTATTGGTAAGAAAAGTGTTGCCACGTTCCTCAACTTCTAACGTTGAGGGAGTTTATAAAAAAAATATAATCCTTGGAGGCTGAAGTCCATAATATTAATGCGACAATGGAGGACAAGATTAGAGCATCGGTGCAGTTAATGTTTGCAGACTTGCAAAGACAATTTCAGGGTGCAGCTCCCACTCCACCTCTCCCAGTAGCTCCCACTCCCCCACCTCAGCCTGCGGACCCCATTTTTGATCCTCCTCCTCCGCCGCAGCTACCTACTTATTGTGAGTTGTATGTTGATGATCCTCAACATCATATAGTTGCATATGTGATGGTATATTGTATAGGAGATACAGTTCATCATCAACAGTTAGAGGTAGAGAATCAGAGGGTCACTGTACAGGATATTATAGATAGATCATCTCGGATACCATTACCTACAGATGAGGTGACGACAGTTGGACATAGTATCGGCCATTTTTTACTTTGGCCATCCAGACTTCTTCGACTCATTACCATAGAGGTATGGATGTTATATCTTTTATTTTATATTTTTATTAATGTTTTATCATTTGAAAACTAATATATTTTTCAATTTATTTTTACAGGAATACTTCAAAGGTAATGAAATACTGTATAGACAACAACAAAGACAGATAGCTATGACATCAGATGCAGATACTAGCAGTCTTGACAAATTGTCAAGATATTCAAATTTGTTGGCGGATCATTATGACTTTACAATGGATGCTCATGTCTGTGGACGTGAACTATGTGTGGGTATTATGAAAACTGATATCATGGAGTTTGTCACTGGAGATAAGTTGGGCATCAACGTGGTGCAAATTTTTATCATGTAAGTCTTAACACCTTTTCCTTGCGTTATATTTATTAAAAATGTATACTTATGTCTGCTTTGTATTAGGTATCTGTATAAAATTTGTGAGAGGAATGAGCTGACAGATGTATATGGATTCGTGGACCCACAATTGATTTCCCCTGAAGCATGTGCATTGGATGAGGAACAAAGAATGATTTATATTGCTGATAGATTTGAAAAGAATGTAATCACACATTGTTGGATTATGCCTTTTTGTGAGAGGTATGAAACACATCCCTCTCAAAGAGTTAATTATCTTTTAACATAAAAAACCACTAACGTTAAATTTCCTTTTATCAGGGATCATTGGATGTTAGGGGTTTTTTGCCCTAGGGAGAAAACACTTTATTGGATATGCTCTCTCCATGATGATGTGCAAGAAAGTTTTAAGAATATATTGGAAACGTAAGTTTCAATTTCACAATAGTTTTATATATTATAATGAATTTTAAATTTACCCCATTCGTATTATTTTCTAACAGGGCATGGGTCCACTTTCGAAAAAGCGCAAAGAAAAGGAATTTCAAGATCAAATATGTACATGCGAAGGTAAATATCCATTTATAATTTGTACATTTTGATTTATTACATAAAAATAATATATTGAATTTACACTCATTCAAACAGAAATGTCATGAGCAACAAGGCATCATCGAATGCGGATATTACATGTTAAGATTTATGTATGAAATAATAACAACTGGGACAGTTCTGAGTTTTGACCTGGTAAGATTTCCTCTTTCTCATAATATTTCAATTTGATTTATTCATTATACACGTTGACTACTATCCTTTTCCTTTGTAGCTTTTTGATGACCCTCAACCCTTTACTGCTGAAGATATCAAACACTTACAAGTGGAGTGGTCAAATTATTTTACAGGTTTGATTTACTTTTAGTTGTTTGTAATGTAAAATGTAATTTTGAATATTGTCAATGTAATTGAGTATTTCGTAGTCATTTAGGTTGGATTTAGTTTTTTCTTGAAGTTGACAGAGTAAGTTTTGAATGTTATATAAGAGAATGTTTAATTTTTCTCTACTTCTTGTTTTGGTCTACTGTTGATGGTTTTTCTGGTCTGGATTTTGGTATGGGGGGAGAGGTTCCAAGGGGGTGGGTGGGTGTTTGGGGGGTGTCCAAGGGATATGGGAGGGGTGTCCAAGGTGTGTTTGGGGCTGTCCTAGGGGTCGGGGGGGTGTAAATGAGGGTGGGGGTGTCCAAGGGATATGGGAGGGGTGTCCAAGGTGTGTTTGGGGCTGTCCAAGGAGTCGGTTGGGTGTAAATGAGGGTGGGGGGGGCTGTCCAAGGGGTGGGGGGGTGTCCAAGTGGTGGGGGTGTCCAAGGGATATAGGAGGGGTGTCCAAGGGGTGTTTGGGGCTGTCCAAGGGGATGGGGGGTTTCCAAGGGGTAGGGGGGTTTCCAAGGGGTCGGGGGGTGTCCAGGGGGTGGGGGGCTGTCCAAGGGGTGGGGGTGTCCAAGGGGTGGGGGGTGTCCAAGGGATATGGGAGGGGTGTCCAAGGGGTGTTTGGGGCTGTCCTAGTGTTCGGGGGGTGTAAATGAGGGTGGGGGGCTGTCGAAGGGGTGGGGGTGTCCAAGGGGTGGGGGTGTCCAAGGGATATGGGAGTGGTGTCCAAGGTGTCTGGGAGTTCTGTCCAAGGGGCCGGTTGGGTGTAAATGAGGGTGGGGGGGCTGCCCAAGGGGTGGGGGGTGTCCAAGGGGTGGGGGGTGTCCAAGGGATATGGGAGTGGTGTCCAAGGTGTCTGGGAGTTCTGTCCAAGGGGCCGGTTGGGTGTAAATGAGGGTGGGGGGGCTGTCCAAGGGGTGGGGGGGTGTCCAAGGGGTGGGGGGTGTCCAAGGGATATGGGAGTGGTGTCCAAGGTGTCTGGGAGTTCTGTCCAAGGGGCCGGTTGGGTATAAATGAGGGTGGGGGGGGGGCTTTCCAAGGGGTGGGGGGGTGTCCATGGGGTGGGGGTGTCCAAGGGATATGGGAGGGGTGTCCAAGGGGTTTTTGGGGCTGTCCAAGGGCTCGGGGGGGTGTCCAGGGGTCGGGGGTGTCCAAGGGGTCTGGGAGGGCTGTCAAGGTGTGGGGGGGTGTCCAATGGGTGTTTGAGGCTGTACTAGGGGTCTTGGGGGTGTAAATGAGGGTGGGGGGCTGTCCAAGGGGTGGGGGGTGTCCAAGGGGTGGAGGGTGTCCAAGGGATATGGGAGGGGTGTCCAATGGGTGTTTGAGGCTGTACTAGGGGTCGTGGGGGGTGTAAATGAGGGTGGGGGGGGGCTGTCCAAGGGGTGGTGGGTGTCCAAGGGTTGTGGTGGGGCTCCAATGTGGTGGGGGAGGGCTGGCCAGGTTGTTAGGTGGGTATAGATGAGGGTGGGGTTCAGTTGGGGCTTGGGGGAGGGCTGGCATGGTTATTTTTGTTTGGTTTCTGGTTGCTTTTTGGTGAGAGCAGTGTAATTATTTAAAAAAAAAATTTCTTTCACGTCGGTTATTTTATAACCGACGTGGTAAATAATCGGTAGGGGTTTATCACATCGGGTATTTCTAGAACCGATGTAATAAACCGTTCCCGGGGCTTTTACCACGTCGGTTATTGGATAACCGACGTGCTAAAACGTTTCCCAGGCCTTTTTATCACGTCGGTTATTTAAGAAACCGACGTGATAATAGGCCAGGGGAAGGGTTTATCACGTCGGTTATGTCATAACCGACGTGATAAACGATATCCCAGGCGTTTTATCAGGTCGGTTTAGGGAATAACCGACGTGATAAAGCCCCCCCGCACATATTTATCACGTTAGTTATTATATGAACCGACGTGATAACCACCGTGATGTTAGGGATATTACGTCGGGTTTTAAATAGCCGACATAAAAAACGTTATTTATAACGTCGTCCGTATTAACGTCGCCTAAAAACCGGCGTAAATAATAAAAAATAACTGACGTAAAAAATGTTTTCTGCACTAGTGAAGATCAAAGCACCAATCCCCACCACGACGTCACAATGTGCCCCTAGAGGAGGATGATTCCTTAACTTTGCCCATGTCATGGTACACAACATCTGGAAAGATGCCAAAGTGCCAAAAAGGGGGTGAGTACTAAAACTCAGTAGGTTTTCCCCAAATGAATTCCCTACACACAACACTAGGATAAAATCGTTAGCACATTTATATAAAAAGGTTTATATAAAATAATCACAAGTTCCACCATTACCATAATCCAAACACACCATTACCAATCCATCTCACCAAAACCAACCAAGGGAAATCCAAATAAACATTCCACAATCCATTTCATCATTTACATACTAGCACAAAAATTTCCAACTTGAAAAGCAATGCACAACAAACAACCAAACGGTTGGACTTCTGACCAACCAATTCACCCATTCAAACCAAAACAACCAAAACTGTGGGACTTCCTCCCAACTTGTTCACCGATTCACAACTAGAGTTACATCCCAACCACTTCCTATATAGTGGTTCTTCTGACCACTATCCATTAAATTTTATAGTGATACTTCCCTCCCACTTCCACACAACATTTCAACCATTCACAACCAAGCATATAACCCACCATGGCCACAACAACATGAAAATAACCATTTACACAACATGCCAAACCACTTCAATAAATCACCCATTATTGAAACCAACCTTAAATAATTTTCAATGACAAAACCCATTGCAATAAAACAATATCTTTATTGAAAACTATTTTCATCAACCATTTTCACAAATCTATCACAACAACCCATTTTAAAATCTCCATTTTAAAATCCACAATAATAATATTTCACCATAAAACCCCTTTTTCCCACAAATCCCAAAAACATCACCAAAGGGATTTCTAACCAAATTTGCACGTCAAGACACAAATAATTTTAAACACAACAAAATAATTGTAACCAAGAATCACTAGTTCTATCCATGTGGAGTCGAGAGAGAAGCCACCTACCATTATGTCTCCCATGAAATCGACCCACAAGCAATCACACCTCAAATCTGGCGAATGCACCCCCGAAACCTCTCTAGATCACATTTCGTAACATTCGCAGGCCATAAAATTAACATCCAAGGCAACCATAACCCTATATCAACACACAACGGGTGTAGATATAGAAAACAAAGAGAGAGGGAGATATAGATCTAGAGGGAAACACAAGGAACCCAATAGGAGATACCTACCCAGGAGAAACCACCTTCAAACTGCTAAGAATCCACTTGAAAATGCTTCCAAAATGAGTGGGAGTGAACCCCCAACCCTTGAGAACCTGAAATCCTGAGTGAGGCTTGAGTGGGAGAGAATTTTGAGTGAAATGAGGCAACCCTGAGGGAGACTGGATTAAAAAACCTACTTTTATGTGGTCGTATAGTTAGCCCGCACGGTTTGGAAAACTGTGAGATAAATGTGTGCACGCTATAGCCTCAAGAGCAAGGGTTTGCACAGTTTCCTCGCACGGTTTTGCAAACCATACGCAGGCCGTCCGAAGCCTAATGTCTGCCCCTACACAGTTTCCTAGAGAACCCATATGGTTTCCCCTAACCATGCTCAAACTGTGATCCCTAAGAAAAGACTCCAAACTTATCTAAAACCATTATAAACTCTCCCAACCTCTACCCAACTCATCTCATGCACTTTAAGCAGATAAAAAGCATAAAAAAGGATACGTACCTCAAACCGAGGGTACTAAATTCTCCCCACCATTGGACTTTCTATCCTCGGGAAGTAGTGAACCCCCCCCCCCCTTTTCCGAAAGAGCTCGGGCCACTGCTCGACCATTTCTTTCTCCCGCTCCCATGTCTCCTCTTGAATCTTACCATGCTGCCACAAAACACAAACTAAACCGATGCTTTTACCACGGAAGACATTTTCTTGCCTATCCGCAACCCGAACTGGCACGTACACCAACGAAGCATCAGGTTCTAGCTCAACATGATCCCATTGAATCACATGGTCACGATCTGGGTGATACTTTTTCAACTGCAACACATGAAACACATTGTGCACCACACTGAACCTAGGTGGAAAATCCAAACAATAATCCACCTCACTAACTCGCTCAAGAATCTCAAAAGGTTCAATATACCTTGGATATAACTTTCCATACTTCCCAAAACAACGACGTACCAACCTAGGAGAGTTCCTCGAGAAAACATGATCACTCACCTCGAACGACAATAGCCATCGATGATGATCCGCATATGATTTCTGACGACTCTGAGCTGTCTCCATTCTCTTCCTGATTAACATGATCTTCTCTATGGTCTCCTGGACAAGGCTCAGTCCAAAAATCGAGGACACACCCATTTCCACCCAGTATAGTGGAGAACGACACGGCCACCCAAACAATGCTTCAAATGAAGCCATATGTATGGATGCCTGATAATTGTTATTCTATAATAACTCAACCAACAATAAGTGCACCCCCCACAAGCCATCAAAATCCATGACACAATCCCACAACATATCCTCCAAAGTTTGTATCATCCTCTCGGATTGACCATCCATCTGAGGGTGAAACACCATGCTCATCGTCAACTATGTCCCAAGGGCTTGCTATAAGGATTTCCATAAATGAGATGTAAACCTCAGATTTCTATCTAATTAAATCGAAACTATAACATCATGCCTCTTTAACACCTCCTGGATATAGATTTCTGACAAATCCTCCACCCTATGAGATCCGTGAATCGAAATGAAATGGGTCGACATCGTTAGTTGATCCACTATCACCCAAATGGCATGGTGATTTCTGACCGTTCTTGGGAGACCTTTGAGAAAATCCATCACTATATTCCCCCACTTCCAAACAGGTATTGGTAAAGACTACAACATTCCTACTGGACTCTGATGCTCTTCCATGACCTGCGGGCAAGTCATCCATCTTGAAACAAACTCATCCAAACTTCTTTTCATACCATTCCACCAGAACTGTGCTTTCAACACCCTATACATTTTCTGAATTCCTAGATGAAAATCCCATCTAGAATGATGATACGCCCTGAGAAGATCCTCCTGACAAGCAACTAGTACAACCATCTGATTCCAAAAACACAAAACTGAATCTACATTCAGTTTTCAACCCTCAATGGTCTCCCCACCATTGAGTTTTGACATCATGGTCACACACTCAGAATCAGATATTTTCTCCTCTTTAACCATGCCAACCAAGTTAGGAATCAACAAGACTAGAAAGAAGATTGTTGTATTACCCTGGTCTTCACATTCCAACCGCATGTTAGTTATAACCGACATCAACAGCCATTGGTCTGATGCCTTTTTTACCACCTGAGCATATTATTTTCTACTTAATGCATTTGCCACCAAATTTCCCTTAACCGGTGTGTACATCAAGTCAAAATAAAACATCTGTAGATATTTCATCCATCTCTTTTTCCTCATGTTCAAATCCCTTTGTGAGAAAATGTGCTTCAATCTTTTATGATTTGTATATATTTTGAATTTCTCACTGAAGAGATAATGATGACACACTTTCAAAGTATGGACCACTACTGCCAATTCCAAATCATGAGTTGGGTAGTTGTTCTCATGCACCCTCAACTATCATGAGCCATATTCAACAACATGATTCCCTTGTTTGCGAACACACCCCAACCTTGATACTGATGCATCACAATACACCACGTACCCTTTTCCTGGTTCTGGAAAAACCAAGATCGGTGTTGATGTAAGGCGACCCTTTTTCTCTTTGAAACACTATTAACACTGTTTATTCCACTATAATGGAACATTCTTTCTTTTCAAAGCTTTCATTGGTGAAGAAAAACATGAAAAATCCTGAAAAAAATGCCGATAATACCCAGATAGACTGAGGAAACTCCGTATCTCAAACACATTCTTTGGAAGTTTCCACAAGATAATAGCCTCTATCCTTTTCTGATCCACTAAAACACCCCTTTTTGAAATCCCATGGCCAAGAAAACGGACTTCCTATATCCAAAAGTCACAATTTGAAAATTTGGCATACAACCGATGATCCCTCAATATCCCTAGCATTGTCACCATGTGCTGCTCATGCTCCAGCCTTATCATTGAATACACCAGAATATCATCTACAAACACCACCACAAATGAATCCAGATATCTCTGAAATATCTGATTCATCAATTCCATGAATACCGTTGGTGTATTAGTTAGACCAAAGGGCATAACCACATTTTCATAATGACCATATCTACTAGTGAAAGCTATTTTAGGAATATCGTCCTTCCTCACCCGCAATTAATGATATCCTGGCCTCAGGAAAATCATGGAGAACCACTGGGCTCCCCTCAACTGGTTGAAAAAATCATCAATTCGTGGAAGTGGATATCTGTTATTTATCGTAACTTGGTTATGTCGATGATAATCAACATAGATCCTCAATGTTCCATCCACATTTTTCACAAACAACACTGGCACTGCCCACAAAGACATGCTAGGCCAGATAAACCCTTTGTTTTCTAGCTCTTTCGACTAAACTTTCAATTCCCGCAATTCAGTAGGTCTCATCCAGTAAGATGAAAGTGAGATAGGAATGGTCCCCGAAAATACATCAATCGTAAACTCCACTTCTCTTACGGGAGGTAACCTATAGAATTATTCCGGAAAAACATCCATGAAATAATCCACCACTACAAGAAGAACAAACTTCTCAACACCTTCTGTCAATTCCAATGACAACACCGCCAACTGATACGATAATGTGCCCACTACTGGTGCCAACAAACCTGTTGCACCAAACCTTTCATGCCTCTCTCATCAAATGAGATGTCTAACACCATAGTGTGTCATAAAATCCATTTTTTCCGAAAATTACAATTTATGTGGGCCTCAAACTCCACCTACCAATCCATTCCCAAGATTACATCATACACATCCATCTCAAGCACTGAGAAATTCCACATTAGCTCAACCTCGCCCAAATGATACAACATGCTCTACACAAGATGGCTCGACACTCTCTTAGAACAAGATGAGTTTGAAGTTGCAAAACCAAAGGCATCATTTCTACCCTTAAACCCAGCAACTCAACCACACGTTCAGCAATAAAAGAGTGTGATGCACCCATATAAAACATCACTTGCATCAAGGTAGAATATAAAAGAATAGTACCTCACACTGTGGATGGTCCTGACTGATCATCCACCACAACCTGTTCAGCTCTGAACAATGCCTTTGTCGCCACACTCTTCTCTTTATTACTTTTCT
Organism: Viscum album; assembly: GCA_963277665.1. Taxonomy (NCBI): domain Eukaryota; kingdom Viridiplantae; phylum Streptophyta; class Magnoliopsida; order Santalales; family Viscaceae; genus Viscum; species Viscum album. The sequence continues at coordinate 2,092,527,266 of OY728120.1, forward strand.
AAGGTGACGTGGTATTCTGAGAATCAGCAGGACCCACTTTACTTTGCTGATGAGGGGTGTGTTTTTGTCCCCGTATCGTTGAAGCATACAACACCTGCGATCTGTGAGGAGTGTCATGTGCACCTGACCTTGGAGTATTTCGATAATAACGCTGAAGATTCCCCATCTGCTTACAATTATTACATGCTCTAGGTTGTGTCATACAATCCCGCTTGATGTGGCTCGTAGAACCACACTGAAAACATCCAAGATTTCTATGGGGCTTTGGAGGAAGATTCACCAATCCTTTCATCAGATTATGTGTCATTCCCTCACCCTAGAAATAAGTGTCCCTCCTTCTCTTCAACCCAGTGTTAGAGTTAACACTATTCCCCATGGGTACCACAATGCTTCCTCTGCCCGAAGCTCCCAACAAATCTCGCTCAGCCACCGAGTCTCTATTCACCATCTCCGTATAATCATCTATACACATCACTGCTATCTTTGAATGGATTTCTTGCCTTAACCCCTCTTCAAGGATCTTTGCCTTCAATGACGTGCTACGTGTCACCTCAGGTGAAAACTGCACTAATTTTATAAACGTAGATGCATACTCCATCACAAACATATGCTCTTGCTTCAAATGGAAGAAATCAGTCTTGCGCTGAATTCTAAACATTTGTGGGTAGAATTTTTTATTAAAAAATTATGCAAAGCCTTCCCATGTCATACCCTGGTCTGTTCCAACTTGAACCACCAACTCCAACCATTGTAGGGAAAGATCATCAAATATATACGTGTTCAACTTCACTTTCAACTCTACTGGTGTTCCCAAGAAATCAAATATCTTGTTTATTCTATTCAACCATGCCTCTGCCCTCTCTGGCTCTGAATCCCCCCTGAAGATGGGTGGATTTTGCTTTTGAAACTGAACTGTATGATCCACATTCCTTGGTTCATCCACACTGTTTCCACTTTCAACAGCTTGGAAAGCATTCACTATACTCTACATTAACTGTTGGTTCACTTGAGGCTCAGGTGCAACCAAGTTCTCATCGGCCACTTCCGGTTGGTCTCTACGACGCCTACCCAATTCCATTTCTATAAATAGAAAACCAACAACCATGAGTCTCACTTTTTTAGACATCACAAAATCCCATTTAAAATCACATTACACAAATACTATCACAATGAGGCTTTCCAGCTTCCCACATATTTCATGTTTCACCATTTTGAAAACCAAACCATTTTCAAAATACCCAATTTATTCACATTTTAATTTCACACATTTGCAAAACCATTTTTAAATTCAGCCCATAAAACATTATTCCCAATGAAATATTCATCGTGGGAATTCATATCTACCATGAATTGAATACTCATCTCATTGGATACAACCATGACAATGAGACATCCAATTCCTATAAGTGTCTCCAAAACACTTATGTACCCAACACCCTGGTAACTTGAAGTTGAGCATAAAAGGGTTAGCTACATCCTTTTATGCTATACATTCGATGTTTCGATATTCCTACACCTTTCTACCATCCAGAATCATGGAATATACCGCAGTGAGTGTCAACTCCAAATTTGAGAATCAACTCCAAAGGACCGAACAAGCTGATACCACTTGTAACACCCTGCCCCAACCTCACTGTCTTGAGGAGGCGGTGAGGGTTACTTGGACTTAAGTGATGTTCCCAAGGTGCCAAAGGCTGAAAATAAATTCCAAGGGCTTCGAGAACAAATTGGGGAACGATTTTCCCTTAAGAAAAAACCAAAAAAACCATCCACTATCAATCACTATATGATGCATGTCAACCAAAACATTCAAGCATGTATTCCTAAAGGACAACCATGTTATTCCACAATGCAACCGAAAACCAATACAACCAAAACAATATCTGAGTACTATGTAGAAGACCAAAAAACAAAGCACCATGTTCCATGATACCACCACTGCTCCAAAGCAAGATCCATGCTCCAAGCCCCACCAAGACATCACAATGTTCCCCTAGAATAGGATGATGCCTTACCATTTCCCACTTCATAGTACACAACATCTGCAAAGACACCAAAGTGCCAAAGTAGGGGGTGAGTACTAAAACTCAGTAGGTTTTCCCCAAATGACTTCCCTAAAAATTCCACTAGGATAAAACCATTAGCTCATTTATATAAAATATTTTATATAAAATAATCACAAGTGCAACCATTACCAAAAGCCAAACAAACCCTTACCAAGCCATCTCACCCAAACCAACCAAGGGAAATCCAAATAAACATGACACAAGCCATTTCATCATTTACATACTAGCACAACAATTTCCAACTTGCAAAGAAATTCACAAAAAACAACCAAATGGTGGGACTTCCACCTAACTCGTTCACCCATTCACACCAAAACAACCAAAATGGTGGGACTTCTGCCCAACCGGTTCACCCATTCACAACTAGTGGTACATCTCGACCACTACCCACATAGTGGTTATTCCAACCACTATCCATCACCTTTTATAGTGAGACTTACTGACCACTTCCACACAACATTTCAACCATTTAAAACTAAGAATATAACCCACCATGTCCACAACAACATGAAAATAACCATTTCCACAACATGCCAAACCACGTCAATAAATCACCCATTATTGAAACCGCCCATAAATAATTTTCCATGCCAAACCCCATTTTAATAAAACAATATCTTTATTGAAAACCATTTTCATCAACCATTTTCACAAATCAATCACTACAACCCATTTTAAAATCTATATTTTAAAATCCACAACAAGAACATTTCACCACAAAACACCTTTTTCCCACAATTCCCCAAAACATCACCAAAGGGATTTCCAACAAAATTCTCACATCAAAACACAATTAATTTTAATAACAACAAATTAATTGTAACCAAGAACAACTATTTCTAACCATGTGGAGTTGAGAGAGAATCCACCTACCTTTAGGGTTCCCGAGAAATCGACCCACAAGAAATCGGACCTCAAATCCAGCAAATGCACCCCCCCCCCCGAAACCTCTCTAGATATCCTTCCCTAACATTTATAATCCTTAAAATTAACATCCAAGTCAACCAAAACCCTAGATATACACACAATGGGTGTAGATCTAGAAAACCAAGAGAAAGGGAGATGTAGATCTAGGGGAAATCACAAGGAAGCCAAGAGGAGAGACTTACCCGGGAGAAACCACATTCAAACTTCCAAGAATCCTCTTCAAACCGCTTCCAAAACGAGTGGGAGAGAACCCTAAACCCCTGAGAACCCAAAATCCCAACTGAGGCTCGGGTGGGAGAGAAATTGGAGAGAAATGAGGCAACCCCGAGGGAGCCCGGATTTAAAAACCCTACTTTTAAGTGGCCGCACGGTTAGCCCGCATGGTTTGGAAAATCGTGCGCTAACCATGCTCACACTACTGCCTCAAGAGTAAGGGTCTACATGATTTCCTCACATGGTTTTGAAAACCGTGTGTTGGTCGTGCGAAGCCTACTACCTCCCCCTGCATGTTTTCCTGGAGAACCCGCATGGTTTCCCCGAACTGTGCTCAAACCGGGCTCCCTAAGAAGAGACTCCAAACTTATTTAAAACCATTATAAACTCTCCAAACCTCTATCCAACTCATCCCATGAACTTTAAACACATAAAAATCATCAAAAACGCTATATACCTCAAACCAGTGGTACTACAGTGTAGTAATTTCTTAATTAATGATAGAATCAAATAAGTGATACTATAAATATTAAAATAGATAATATTTCAAATAACTTATGTCATCCATTAATTTACTAGAAAAAGTTAACATTTTGGTGTTGATTTAATGAATTTGGATCGAACTTTTCTTGTTTTTATAATTTTTTTTAAAATTCAACAAATGAATTGTCTCAGAATTGAAACTATTAGTATTTTAAAGTATAAAATAGTTTATTAAATGTTATAAAATTACTCAAAATATATGATTCAACAAAACTGTTATTATAAGTCCTAATATGTAAGAAATGACACATTTGTCCCTCTTTTGATATATTATTGTAATTTCATTAACCCACAATGTGTAAATAACATGATATCCTAGTAATATTGAAAAGGGTAAAATAAGAGTTAAAACAAAAAGATAAGGATTAAAAAAATATTCAAAACATGACTAATTTTAGTTTTTTAATTGTTATTAGACCAAAACGAATATTATATTAGAAATAAATTATTTTGGTACCATTTGGAATCAAAATTTAATTTATATTAATTTAATAATTTTAATAATTCTAAGGGTACCCCTCCCCTCTCCTAAAACAAGTCACTCATTCTTATCTCTTACTCACACTTCCGAAACCATTGGTCTTAGACAATATCTACCCTAACAACTTTCTAGAATCCCTCCCCATATTTTTGAGTCCTTATATTTGTCCTAATACCCTTTGTATAGGTGTTAAGGTAATTTTCAAAGGTGATCACCCAAAGAAGAGGTATAGTTTACTTTAAGTGTTTCACGTTTATTTCTTCTTCCACTTCCTTAAAATATTCTTCAAAAATGATGAAATAATAAATAAAATATCCTAAATATACTAAGATGTTATTATGTTAATATAATCACTTAAATCCATCTCCACTACCCATAAATGGGAAATTAATTAATCACTTGTTCATAGTGTGAACTATCACCTCCAAAAACCAATATAATTTTTTCCATTATCGTCTCGGAAGAATGATCATAATGATGGTATTAATTTTTTTATTTGATATTTATGAAATATTTATCATTATTGGATATTAATATTTCAATTATGTTCTTACTTAACATGCACATAAAAATGATAATGTTGTCTGTGCATACGTGTGAACTATCACCTCCATGAAGCAGTGTGAATCGTTTTCATTTACCACATCACATGTATGACATATATATATATATAAGTTTATTTATATTATAATTATATTACTATAATTCTGTAATTATAAAATAATAATTTTTTTATTCCCATAATGATCAATGAAAAATGGAAATTTTACTCATGTGTATGTACGGCCTATCATCTCCATAATTATAATGTTGTTAATTTTCCTACCATAAAAGAATGGTTTGATTTGAAAAGTATAATTGATGTATATATGTGATTATTATTCCATAAATTTTATTCTAGAGATGGTGGACTTATGAACACATGGACTATTGGCATCAAACCTAGTTCATTTTTGTCTCAAGTACCAAATATCGATTGAATGCCCGATATGAACATAAATAATTATGTAATTATTATAATGTGGTAATAAGTGATAGAAAAGGAATAATAAACATGAAAAGGTTCTAAATAAATTATAAGTTAACCTAAGTTTATTATTCATGAATTTAAATACTATATGATATGATTTGGACTCATGGTAAGGGACTTCGTCTCAATCTACTTTCAATGAAGAATATTTTGATTTTATACACCAACTTCATTTGATATCGTGTATAATAAAACCCTTTTACTTCTAATTTTATTAATAAAATTCAAAAGGAAAATTTTCATAAAAATTGTTTTACAAAATGACAAAAGGATTTTTTTTCTTTTAATGTTTTTGGTGACAGATACATTTCTGTCATCGTAACCATTATTTGGTATTTGGATTCATCTAGAAATAGTAATTTTTTTAAAAGAAAATAAATACCATTTTTCATTTTTAAGTATTTTTGTATTGAAAATGGTTTTGAGAATGGATTTATTATATTAATATCTTTAAATTATATCTTTTTATTGTAATGTGGAAATGTTATTTTTCCTTTATTCTGGTTTTATATGTTATGATTATGTAAGATTCTTGGGAATTGTTCATGTATATGGGAGGTTCCACGATAAATCGAGGTTGCGTGAGCCCATGATATCTCTCCAATTAATTAGGTAATTGGAATGAGTTAAATGATAAGGTGTCTCCTATGAAATTTATGAAATATACTTTTATGGTTATTCCAAACATAACAATGAAGGTTACTCCCAATGTAACATTGAAAGCTACAATGTGAGTATGATATGGATTCCACAAGTTAGCTTTATGATTTATGATTTCTAACAAGTCTTTAAGGAATCTTATAATTTCATTATTTATGTTAAATAACATATATTTTTATGGGTGAAAATTTTGACTTTGTTAAAAAAACAATGAGTTTAAGTATTCATGGAATAACTGTTTCATTCCTTATTTATATCCCTTACAAAGATTTTTTTGTTCATCCCATGTTTTTGAAATATTTTCCACAGTATATAAGGATGAGAAAGAGAAAGGAATAATTAAAGATTAATGTTATGAATATTTATATCAAGAAAAAATCATGTTTTGAAAAGTTTAATCTTGTGAAAAAATGGATAGTGAGTAGAAGTGTCTACATTGTAATATTTGTGTTTTTATGTAAAAGTTATGGCCAAATACGATAAAAATCTAAACCTGAAAATGTACTCAATGTTAATTCTTGACTTAACTCAATATTATGTAACATTAAAGGTTGGGGCCTAATAATATAAATTTTTTCATCCATTATATTTATCATTATACTCATTTAAATAAACTATAAATGAAAAATAGTTTACACCGTGACATGAAGAAGGTAGGCCATAAGTATGTACACATGGTGGTATTATTTTTTTATAGGATGGGTAAAAGGAGAAATATGGTTTTACATAATAATAGAAATGTCTCAAAATATATTAGATAAATAATTTATTACTTTATTATAGAAACAAATTAGTAAAAGTTTGTAGAAGAAGAAAATAACTTTTAAAGAGTTGGTAAAACAATTTCTTCTTCTTCGAGTGTATCCTTTTGATTTGCACAAAATGAATCTGTAGAATAGGTTTTTTTCCAATGTATGGACTCTAAGATGAATTGAGGGATGTGTTTATGATAAATGGGAAGTATTTAGATGAACTAAATGGATTTATAGTTGTGAATAATAGAGAAGGAGAGGTTCTCATTTATAAGAGAGGGGAGGGGCACTTTAAGAAACTTCAAAACTATTAATTTATTATAAATTTATTTTGGATTTAAAATAGCCCCTAGGTGATTTATTTAGTGGATAAGATGAGTATGTGTTGAAATATTCTCAATCAAGGAATTTTATACATGTTTATTTCACAAAAACTAACCTTAACTTTTGGATTTAACCGTTACTTAAACAATTTAACTATTATCGTCACTACTTGTCTTTTTTACACTATAGGGTTAATATAGTTACTATAAAATTCCAAATGAACCCCAATTAGATAATTTATGAAATAATTGAAATTATACTAGTTATTTTGTAGAGATATATATTTTTATGAATATTACATAATTTAATAAAATATTACTTATTTTAAAATCTCATTTATTTCAATTTTGAAACTATTTATTAATTGCCTTTTTAAAAAAAGCATAACATCTTGATTCCTTTAAAAAATTCTTCACTAACTCTTCCCTAAAATGTCATATTCATCCAAAAAGTTCATGTATGGCATCAAATATTTAAAATTAAATTTATTTTAATATTATTAGTAATAGTTATTTGATTCTTTGTTTAATAAATCAATTATTATATCAACTTTGTGTCACAATTAATTTAATTATTTAATGTCTAAAAATTATAAATAAATTATAATTATCTATATAATTATTTTATATTTTTAATAATAATTAATAGTCTAATTTATCTTATGTATAACCCGATATTAAAAATTATTTAGTTATTAAAATTTGAATGTAACATTTTAACCTCTTTTTTTAAATAAATAATAATAATTGTCCAAATCATACAAAAATGGCTTAAAAGGGATCATATTTTCGATCTAAGGTTGATTTTGGAAAAAAAACTTATCTAATAAAATTAGGAAATGTTTTAGGATAATTTTATGTTATTATAAAATTATTTTTATCATTAATTACCATATTTACCTTTAATTATGGTAAATAAATTTCAAATTTTACTATTCACCAAAAATTATTTTGATCCTGTTAAACCAAAATTTTCATTATGATAACAACTAATTATTTTTTTCAAAATTCAATTCACAAAAATGGTAAAATTACGTTAAATGCTAATCTCACAAGTGTGGCTAGAATTCAGGTAAAAGAGATGTTCGAAAGTTCAAAAAAATTTCATTTCTAATTATATTATAAAAAAGATTCCAATGAACTAAATTGGATTAATATATGTATTATTTATCTATTATGTATTTAAAATAAATTTAAATTACAAAAATTATTCAAAATTAAATTTTGGTTTTTAACAACAATGTTGTATTTTTTTCACTATTCATCAAAAATTGAAAGTTTTCAGAAAAATACAAAAAAATCACCCAAATATAGTTTTCATGTTATGAATTAAATTTTTTTTTATATTTTACCAAATTAAATTTCTAAGAGTGTCTGAAATTAATTTTATTATTTTTCACAAAAGGAAATAAAAATTGGTCCCTTTTAGAAAATAGTATTTCAAAACATATAACTATTTTACCGAAACATATACATTTAATTATAAATACATTTTTTTTATCTGTAAACATTATAAATAAAATTTAAAAATTATTTATTTATATTAATATTATTATATTTAATGGGTAAGTTATAAATATATCATTTAAGTAATTATAATATTGAAGTATTGTTTCACAGAAACTCAATCTTGCGTGTAATGCAAGACATGTCGATGTTGCATGAAATATAAGCTATTTAATTTCATTAAAAAGATAAAGTACTATGAAATCATGGGGTGTTACAAAATTCCCCAATAAAAAGGTATATGTTCCTAAAAATTAAAATCCTTTATAATAAATGGGTACGACATTCACTACACAATTGGTTTGGCATGGAAAATAGTGGTAAAAATTCAGTAGTATAATGGTGTCCCTTAAAAGTACATAAAATGGGTTGATGAGAGAGAAATGGGTCTCTAGTTTGTTTTCCTGAAGTAGAAATTAATAGGTACGTGTAATGATATGTCCACACGTATAGAATTAGAAAAATAAGGCATACAATAATAAATAAGACTGAAAAAAGGGGGAAGGATGCTTATGAAATGTCGGCATGGTAATGGGTGTACATGGGAGGGATTGATGAGAGATTAAGGGGAATCTCATCATTTAGAAAAAATAAGTTTAGTAAGTGTGTGTTTTGAAATAATACTCCATCATTATTAATTGAAAATAAAAGGGCATAACAAGAAAAAGAAATATTGATAAAGATGAGAAAGGAAAGAAACCTTACTTGAGTGTGGGGCTCCAAAAGATTGAAAAGGGGCTTCATGAGAGATAATATTTCATTGTGAGGATCCTCGAGAGGTGGGTAAGAGTATGTACATTTTCCAAGGATTTTTATGGAAGTTAAGTGGGAGCATGGGTGGGTTTATATAGGAAATGAGAGGGGAATTATTTAATATTTCACAAATTTAGGTTTTGAACTCTATATAATAAAATATTCAAAATCACAAACCTTACCGTGGTTTTTGCCCATGTTTTTTGCAAAATTTGTTTGGTTTTAATTATTTTATTATTAAAAGGTCCAAACATATTAAAATTATTTCCCTTTCTTATGTGGAGGCGAGTCACTCTTTTAAAAAATTAATTTAAAATCATAAAATACATTATATATTTTTAGGATACATAAAGGTGTTATAAAATTATTAAAATACACTTAAAATACAATTAATTTAAGGTAAAACATATATATTTCTGAGTATATCCAATATAGTATTTATTACATCATTTTGGGTCATTATAATGTCATAAAACACATAGTATATTTATATAGTATTTAATTTTTACCCAATAATTTGAATGTCTCAGAAAATTATGAAAAACTCACTATTAGATAATTTCTACATTTTGATTCTAAAAAAATCTTTATTTTATCTAAATAATTTTCCAAACATTTTCATTTTCACTTTTAATATAATATTTGATATTTATTGAAAAATGTTGTGTTTTTTTCAAAATAACAGTTTTTGAACCCTTATAAAAAGTACATTTCCCTTCATAAAAATTATGTGACCATTTATAATTAATAAACCATATTTAATAATAAATTTTTATTAAAATATTATTTATTTCCAAAATCCATTAATTCATCAAAATGAATCCATTAATTGAATTTGAATATTACCTGAAAATATATTATGTGTTTAATTAAATAAAAATAAAAATCATTTATAAATAAACAATAAAAACTTAAATAAATTAATTATTCTATACAACATACATATTCTAATTATTAAGATCTTGATACATATCCCTTTATTACATCGTCTGGCACACTAAGATTAAGGTGCGCAATGGTGAGAATTTCATTAGGTCGTTCGGTGAACATGGTTTGGGTCGTGATCAAGATAAGATTTAACTTCTCCTATAAACAATTTTTCTCATGCTTAAGTTATTGGTTATCATATTGGGATTAGTCGAGCGAAAATACCAGTGATCATATCTCCCACAGAAGCTCAAATAAATGGGTTTCATAGGGTACAATCCTACTGTATGAGGTCATCACTTCCTTTGTTTCTGTCAATTCGATTCTTTAAAGCCAGATATCTAAAATAATAATGTGATCACTCATTAATAGATATATTATTATTGGTAAATATTCTTAATGGTATTTTGAATCCAATTAATTATAATGAAATAAAACAATTTCATGTATTTTCTATAACCAAAATACATTATAAAACATTAAATCATAATGGAATTTTATTTATAACAGTTTGGGTCATTACAATCTTCACCCCTTGAGAAATTTTGCCCCCAAAATTTTCATTTCACCACCTAAAATAGATGAGGGTAATTCTCTCTTATCACGTCCTTTGGATCCCACATTTCTTCTTCAAACTTATGGTTTCTCCAAAACAATTTGACAAGGTGTATTTTCTTATTTTGTAGAACTTGGTCTCTTTGACCTATGATATTCACCGACTACTCCTCATAGAAAATATCATTATTTAATGGTAAAACCTATGGATTGAGTACATTTGAGTGGTTAGTTAAGTACTTCCTCAAAAGTGATACATGGAATACTTCTTGAACTCAAGATAGGTTAACTGGGAGTGCAAGTAGATAGGCCACCACTCCAATGCGATCAAGGATCGCAAAGGGGCTAATGTCCTCAGAACTAAGCTTTACCTTCTTCAGAAATCTCAAAAATTTATTCCATGGAAATATGCGGAGGAATATCATGTATCCAATTTTAAACTATAGGTCCTTATTATAAATGTCTACATATCTCTTTTATCAATTCTGAGCAGCCTTGATGTCCTTCTGAATAGTATTAACCTTTTTCACCATTTCCTCGACCATTTCAGGACCTAGATGTTTTAATTTCTCAAATTTATCATACCATGTCAGTGTTCTACACCTCTTCCTATAAATGGATTCATACAGATACGTTTAGATTCCTAATTAGAAATTTTTTTGGTATGATAACTCAAATAGAGGAGTATTTTGATCCCATATTCCTTTGAAGTCCATTGAACATGATCCCAAAATGTACTCGAGTGCCTGGATAGTACACTTAGATTATCCATTCATTTGCGAGTGATAGGTTGTGATGAATTTTTACTTAGTATTCAGATTTTTCTGGAGTATCTTCCAGAACATAGTGGTGAATCTTAAATATAGATCGGATATAAATGACAGTGGTAATCCATGCATCCTGACCACTTCCAAGATGTATATCTGTGAAAGTAGATCAAGTGATAATTCCTCTCATATTGAAATGAGGTGTTCATTATTTGTAAGATGATACACCACATCCCATATAGCATTATTCCCTCTGGATGTATTTTGAATATTAGTTACAAATTCAATGGTAATGTTTTCACATTTATACATAGTTATGGTTAATGGTTGCATCATCCCCTTGCTTATTTTCCTTTCTCCTTTCCCTTGTTGACATACAAGACATTTTGATGTATATTAGGCGATCTCCTTCTTCATATTTTACCACTAGAAGTGTTCTCAGAGATCTTGATACGTCTTTGTACTTCTTGGGTGGATGGAGAAGGTTGATACATATACATCATCCAACAACTCCATCTTTATCTTGGGATTTGATGGTACACATAGTCTTGATCCAAATCTCGCAACACCTTCATCATTAACATTGAACTCTGAGGATTTCCCTTTCCTTATAGCTTTAAATTTCTTAAGAATTCCCACATAAACCCTTTGATAATTCATTAACCTCTCATAAAGATATGATTTGGTAATAAATTGTGAAATTATTGGTGATGTTCCTTCCTTTATGATTCTTATGTCCATCCTTTCTGAATCAAATAAGAGAGGATCCCTCTCAATTATCAATAATGAAATAATTTTCAGATCCATTCTTCTTAGAGCATCTAGTACTTCATTTTATTTCCTAGGATGGTATTGGATTGAGCATTCATAGTATTTGATTAGATTTAACAATATTTCTTGGACCATATTCAACTATTTCTATGAGAATATATACTTGAGTTTTCTGGGATTCGTATATATTTCACACTTCTCCCCAAAGAGATAATGCCACCAAATTTTTAAATCTAAAATCATTGAACCATACTCTATATCATGTGTTGGGTATTTCTTTTTATTAGCATTAAACTTCCTTGATGCATAGACATTGATTTTTTAATTTTTCATCAACACACAGACCATGACCTTCTTCGAATCATCAGTAAATACCACAAAAAGCTCACCATTTATGGGTAGTGTGAGCACAAGTGCAGTGGTAAGCCTCCTTTTCAACTCCTTGAATCTATCTTAACACTCATCATTCCATGAAAATATTAGAACCTTTAGAGTTATCATGGTAAGAGGGTTTTACAATCACGATAAATTTCTCACAAATCAGTGATAATACCTAGAAAACCCAAGGAAAATACGGATATCTGTCATAGATGTTGGCCTCATCCATCCTTCAATTACATCAGTATTTGAAGGGTCTATAGATATCTCATTTCTTATGATGATATTCCCAAATAATGATACTTAATTCAACCAAAACATACAATTTATATAATTTTCATAAATATTCTCCTTTTGTATGGTCTTTAGCACAATGTTCTACTACTCCTCATTCTCCTCAATTCTTTTTGAGTATAATAGAATATAATCTATAAAGACTACCAAAAATTTAGATAATCCCAAAAGACTCTATTAATCAAGTCCATGATTATTACTGGAGCATTATTGATTATGAAACCCATAAATGTGAACTCATAGAGCCCTTAACTTATACAAAAAAGTAGTCTTATGGATATCCTCCTTCTTCACCCTATCATGGAAATATTTGGACCGTATATCCACCTTGTAGATGTATTGTGCTCCATTTAGTTGATCAAACAGGTCATCAATATGAGGCATAGGATACTTGTTGTTTATCTTGATCTTATTGATCTCATGATAATCAATGTGAAGGAACATTGAACCATCCTTCTTCTGGATGAAGAGGACTGGTGCACCCCATGGTGAAGCACTTGGGCATATGAAAACTTTATCTAGATTCTCTTATAGTTGTTTCTTCAAATCCTCAAGTTCCACAACAACCATTTTATATGGAGTCTTGGGTAATGGTAACACCCTAGTCATAAGCTCGATTAAAAATTGAACATCTCAACTAGGAGGAAGACTGAGAAATTCGAAGGGAATTACATCAGTGTATTCCCTCATAATGGGCATGTATTCAAGGATGATTCATTCCATACACTCAATAATTTGAGCTAGATATGCTTTCTCGTAGGTCAATAATATCCATGTTTAGAATGATGGTGCTAAGGAAGATTCATCATCTCCTTGAACTTGTATAGAATCAGGGTTTGATTCTCAATATAGAGAGTGATTTCCTTCTCGTGGATATTTATGTTTTCTCTATATAGGGAAAGCCAATCCATGTCCATTATGGAATAAAATTACACTAAAGGGAGTATGAAAAGGTTCTCTAGGATGTTCATCCAACAAACATTTATAGGGGAGGAGTTATATATTTGGGATGCAATAATTTCCCCATTTGTTGTTTTCACTGAAAACTCTACTTCCAAGATTTGTGGTGGTGTTTGGATAGTTCTACTAAACATTAAAGATATGAAAGAATGTGTAGTACTAGAATCAAAAATTATGTTCTCTATTATTGAATGAATAACTAGAATACCTATCAAACTTCATTTTCATGATTCACTTTGGTAGTAGGGATGGTAAAATATTTACCTTACTACCTTGGAGGTTGTTGGTTGTCTCTAAAAACCCTTGGATTAGTGAATTAGTTTGCAAAGTTCCATGGTTCCTTATATTTGTAGCAATGAACAATACACTGGGGTTGATTGAAGAATTCCTTTCCTCCATCGTAGTAGCAGGTTTCTCTTACCACCAATCCCTGGATATGTTCCCTTCCTTCCCACACCTAAATCATTTCGTCATCCCCTTCCAGAAATTTATATGGTGCTTCTTTATTCACTATTGGAAAGTGGGATGTTGAAATTTCTTGGAACCATTAGATCTCTCTATCAGACCATCAGAATTTTTCTCCACCTTTTTCTTCTTATCCCTGTGATAACCCTGTGATTCTCCAATATCTATTTCAACTTTGAGGGTATATCAGACAATTTCCTCATATATATCAAAGCCATGGATCAAAAGGGTTTTCCATGGGCTAGGTTCTATCCCACTAATGAAGCATAAAACCTTTCACTTGGGGGGTAACAACAAAGATTGAGGCATTCTATGAAAGACTTGTGTAGTTTTCCAAATATTCCATGATATATTCATCATCTTTTTTCTTGAGTGTAAAGAAATATTTTTTCATTTTAAGATAGAGAGTACAAGTAAAATATTTATTGTAAATTAGTTTCTGAAAATCATTCCACATCATTTCTTTGATCTATTCCACAGGCTTCATATTTTTATCAATTTCCACCACTGATCAGATACACATTCAATATGATAAACATCCTATATAACCTTATCTTGTTCGGAACATTAATGTATGGAGAAGATATTTTCAATGGATTTGATCCATTGTTCTACGATTAAGGGATCGAATGATCCATTGAAAGTAGGAGGCCATTGACACATGAAGATATTGATTACATATTATTCTCAATTTGGGGGGTTTGGAATCTCCTCCTTATCTGTGTTTCTAGTCTTAAGCTAAGTCAGTTGAGAGAGTATCATCATGAAATGTTCAATTCCTACTCCCATTGGGTTAGGCAACTCATTAGGGAAGTCAACACATTGCCCTTCACATTAATTTTTATGTGATTCCTCCTATTTCAGTCCATTATCTACAATAAAAGGAAAATTTAAGATGAGTATATTTAACTTTAGAACACCTAAATGAAAATTTAATGACATTAAAAGGATAACTTATAACTTACATGTATTTCCTTAACTTATGAATTTCTAGGATTCAGTCTTTGTTATCCTGGATCTATTTCTTAACATATACTCTAATGGGGATTTTTTACTCCCATACTAATGGTTATTAATTAACTCATGAATTAGAAAATCATATCCCACATGAGGGTCAAACTTGGTGCATAGTAAGGCTTGTTGTTGTGTACCAGGTTACCCCAAGTCAGGCCTGGATCACCTTTCCGGAGTTTTTACTCCTAGGTAAATCTTTTCCAGAACCATGTACACTTGTAGTATTCAGACTGATATTTATTTTCTAAATAAAACACATACTCTATACTAACCAAATTTTATAGATGATTTATTCTACTTATTCTTATCCATAAGTCTTTCTCTATAGTTTTATAATACTAATCCCAAAAATATCTAAACTTTACCTCTACTACCAACTATAACAAACATTAACTTGATTAAACATTAAAACATGATTTAATTACATAAAATTATACTTAATACGACCTAAAATATAGAGAATTTAGGTTTCTTTGGGAATTAGGTACATTGAATTCCAACTTTAAACACAAATTACATCATCTTTATTGAAAACTTCTTTAACATGCTTAAGTTTAAAACTGCATTGGATAACCTAGGGAAATACATATGATAGGGGTGATCCATAAATCACAATAAATGAATAAACATGGCCTAACATGAAGATAAAAATACATGTTAGACAAGGAAAATCAATGATTCATAGGGGAACATGAATAATAAGGAATGATATATCATGATAATCATAACATGGCAACTTTGGAAACCACTTAAAACACTGAATCATAAACTTAGGTCAAGGATAAACCACCAAGACTTCGGGTGGAAAAATTCACATAAATGAATTTTTTAATACTCCTATCCCAACATGACATATCATGATACTAACCATTACCCAATTCATTGGAGTGCTATATAAGTTTTGGTGCACTCTTCACTTTCATTTCATTCTCATGCTTAAGTGTGCCACATAGACCATAAAACATGGATTCATTCATCAGCATATTTTATTCCATGATTAAGGAGTGTATAATACATACATTTACATATGAAATAAAAAGGTATATGTGCATAAAATTTAACACCCATGATATGAAATGGGTGCATCATTCACAACACAATTGGTTTGGCCTGGAAAATCATTGTGAAAAATCGACAGCATAATGGCATCCCTTAAAAGTTCATCAAATGGATTGATGAGAGAGAAATGGGTCTCTAATATTTTTTTACATTAATTTTACAGTAATATTTACATGTAATTACATGTACACACATATAGTATTAGAAAAATAATGCATGTGATAATAAATAATCTTTAAAAAATGGAAAGGGAAAGGATGCTTACGAAATTTCGACATTATAACGGGTGTACATGGGAGGGAATAATGAGAGATAGATGGGTATAAAATCATTTATAAATAATATGGTAAGTATGGGGGGGAGAAAAATTATACCCCATAATTAGGAATTTAAAATAAAATGGAATAAAAACATAAATAATATTTGATAAAGATTATAAAGCAAAGAACCCTTACTTGAGTGTGTGGCTCCAAAAGCTTGAAAAGGGGATTCTTGAGAGCTTGGGGTGACTTGGGAGGATTATAGAGAGGAGGGAAGAGTAAGATATTTATCCAAAGTTTTTTAATGTAGATAATTGGGATATTGGGTGGGTTAATATTTGAAATTACAGGGTAATTATTTAATATTTAAAAAACATAGGTTTTGGACTATATATAATAAAATATTCAAAACCACAAAGCTTCCCATAGTTTTTGCACATGGTTTTTTCCAAAGTGGGTAGGAGTAAATTATTTTATTAGGAAAAGGGTAGGACATATTAAAATATTACCTTTTATTATGTGGAGGTGAGTCACTCTTTTAATGAAATGAATTTTAAATCATAAAATATATTATATATTTTGTAGGATTTCTAATGGCATTATAAAATTAATAAAATAAATATAAAATAATATTATTTTATATAAAAAATTAATTTACCTAGTATAAACATTATAGTATTTATTACATCATATATGGGTCATTATCATGTCATAAAACACATTGTATATTTATATGGTATTTAATTTTTCCCCAAAAATTCAACTATCTCAAAAAATTATGAAAAATTCACCATTGGTTAATTTCGATTTTATAATTCCAAAAATAATATTTATTTTATCTATATAATTTTCTAAACATGTGAAGTTTCTCTTTAAAAGTAATATTTAACATTTATTGAAAAATGCTGGGTTTTTTGACAATAACATTTTTTAAACCCTTATAAAACGTACATTTCACTTCATAAAATTATATGAATCTTTATAATTAATATACCTTATATAATAATAACTAATTAAATTTTATTAAAATACTATTTATTTCATAAATTATAATAATTAATCAAAATAAAACCCCTAAATTGAAATTTAATATTACCTAAAAATACAATTTGTTTTTAATTGAATCAAAATAAAAAAATTATAAAGTAACAGTAATAATTGAAAATGAATTAATTATTATATTAAATATACATATTCATATTTTTATTTTCTTGATACATATAGATTTATTACACCAGTGTATTCCCTAAGAGTAAGGTTTGTGACGTTAAGACTTTCAGGGGTCGTTCGGCGAACATGATTTGGGTTGTGATCTCGATAATATTGAACTTCACTCATAAATAGTTTCACTCATTATTAAGTTGTTGGATCTTATATTGGGATTGGTATTTGTAAAGGGAAAATACTATTGATACTATCTCCCTCAGAAGATCCAATAAATAGACTTAATAGGGTACAATCCTACTGGATGAGGCCATCACTTCCTTTGTCCATTTCAATAGTATTTGTTAAATCCCTATATTTATTCTAATAATTTGATCACAATTTAACAAATATAGTATCAATGGTAAATATTATTAATGGTCTTTAAATACAATTGGATATATTAAAAAAATAATTTCATGTGTTTTCGATAACCATATTACATAATAAAAAATTAAATCCAAGGGGAATTTTATTTATAAGAGTTTGGGTCATTACACACATCAAAAGTGGATAAGGTGCGGAAAATTCCATAATATCTGAGGAAGAAAGAATATTATTCCTTCCTTCAAACTCTATTCAAATAACATGACTAAATTATGAAAATTTATTCTAGTTCAAAGAGGATTCTCAGAGGTCACCATTTGAAGCCCTTGGATCACCACAAATCGATCCATAGAAGGTGTGGGTTGAGTTTTATTGAAAGTAGATTCAAAAGACTAAAAAATATATCTAGGTAACCTATAGTTAAATTGAAATAGATGTGATTGAATTAGGTTCAAAGGGGTTCGGGGTATTTATAGGAATTCTAGAAAATATAATACGGTGGTACGACCTCCCATACAATGTCGATGAATATGATGTCATGGGTAGTACCACGACATAGAATAGGGGACCATGTCGTAACCTACCTAGTCAAACCATATTCAAAAATTGAAAAAACTTCCATGGAGAATATCCTATCTTTAGAAGGAGGGGATATGACACATCCAAAAACACCATGTTGTGGAGCCTAAAAACCATAAAATATTTCTTCAATGTAATCGATCTCCACTCTACAGTGGTACAGATTTTAGTAGAACCAACCAAAATCTACCCCAAGGAACATGTTCTATAGCCATGGTCTCTACCCCATATATATGAATTAAATAGATGTTTCACTGAGATCTTATTCCAAATACCTCTACACTACATCGGTCTCTCCACACCAAAATGGTTGACCACTAAGACTAGGACATGTTGTAGCCTACCTCCATGGAATAACTATTCAATAATTCGATGTAGCCTAGAAATTATTCTCTCATGATCATACACTATTTCCAAGATCTTCACACCACAACCACCATAATTATGGTGAAACCCATATCCCCATGAAATATAACCTTCGTAGTTGTGATTTTTAGTTTTACTCCCCCTTCTTTCTTACTCCATTCATTACAAAACAACCTAGATTATGGCTCGACAACCAAGGTCCAAACCAAAAAGAACATTCACAAAGAGTTTAACCAAAAATTAAAGAGGGACATTATTTGAAAAGTATGGGATCTTACAACATTCCTACAATATAAAATCTTGTCCCCGAAAATCTCTAATAATCATTGTAGTGTATCAGTGAAAAATTCTAGAGACTATGTCCATATATCAAACTCCCTCTCCTTGGTTTCCTCATTCACATTCCCACATTTCCACTATACTCACACTAGATGTATGGTATTCCCCTAAATATTTTTATCACTATGGTCTATGATATGGATTATATGATCATTAAATGATTCATTAGTATAGAGACCCAAACCTTTTACATAAAACATTTCATGATTTTAAGCATAATTAATCATCAGAGTACAAGCCAAGGATCGTTAAGTCTAGTGCCTTGGAAGACTTGGTACATATAACATAAAACATGGGACTAAAAAACTTCTTTATTTAATCTCCATAAAGAGATTCTAACTTCCTTGGAGCTCTTACATCTACATAGGGTACCCTGGGGGACACATAAACAAAGGGATTAGCTAAAAAGCCTAGTAAAGGAATGAACATAAGGATACATCTCAATCACATGAGTTAGGAGGTATGACATAATGATATCCAAAGAATGAAAATTATAAAATCATTTAATATAATAATGGGTTCATATAAACATGGAATCATATAAATGTGGCAGAATCATAAAACAATTCTTTAGTACAGGTTAATGCTAACTTCCAATCTCGTTTCCCATTTCAGTACGGGTCAAGGCTAATCGCCAATCCCGTTTCACATCGCATCTCATGTAACTTATCCTTACCCAATGCATTGGATTGCTATCTGGGCGCACCCATCTCAACATATTCATGAATATTCTTGCCACATGAATAATCATACATAATCAACCATACATAAACATAAGGGTACCCATGGAAAGGATTGGGTGTCACAATCATGACATAAAACATATCCAATGGGCATATCAAGAAAGTGTCCATGAAAGGAAAGGATTAGAAAATAAATGGATATTCATAGGGTAAAATAGGAATATATCATGGTAAGTGGTGTAAAATATATGTGAAAACGTATTAGAAATGCATTTTAGAGACATTAGCATTAAAACCTTTTTTTGTGTCGTTTTAAGGAAAATACTATAGAGCTTTTAAAATAGAAAAGAGGACATTATTTTACATAAAACCAAAATTGAACCAAGAAGTTTTTCATGAAAATACTGATTTTATAAATACAATGGTGTATTAAAATAGAGGATAGAGTGCACTTTAGATTTGGGTAAAAATTTGGGAAGTCCCCTTAAAAGAGGTTTGCTTACCAGAAAGTTCTAAGGAGGGAATCTTTCAAAAACATGTATATCCACAAAAGAATGTTACGAAAGGGTCTTGATATAATAATATTTTACAACTAAATATATTTCATAATATTCACATAAATAGATAAGATAACACCATTATGAAATAAATATAAGGCAACCCGAAAGAACAAAGAAGGTTCGGGTAGAATTCGTTATGATTTTATTATCATGGTGTTGGGTGTAACCAATAGAGATTCATGAGAGAGAAATGGGGTTTATCATCACTTAAAAATCAAGAGGGAAGTATGGTGGAGGTGTGTAAACATACCCCATCACTTGGTATTACACAAAAATTCATAGCATAGAGAACAATCTTGACTAAGAGTGAAAAGGAGAGGATCCCTTACCTTAAATCCATTGGTGTTCTCCACTTGTTATTAATGACCTGAATAAAAAATTAGGCATATTAATTAATAATTCCATAACCTCTTATATATTCAATTTATTTATTATAACCCTTTTTATTTCATTCAAATACTTATTGATTAGTTACAAGGTTCGATTTCATTATTCATGCTCGTTTGTTTACTTGGCATTAAAAGATCAGTTCACTTATATTCATGTTTTGATTATATGCAAGATGAAAGTGATTTTACTGAATTGAAGTTATATTATTTAGTTAATATACAGGAGATTGCATGGTTTTAATTTTAATTAGGTTACTTAGAGTGACATTGAATTATTATACATATATAACCATAGTGATAACTGTTTTTGTTGATCGGTGGATTTGATTACAAAGAATGTGTTTTGATTTATAACTTAATTCCATTTGTAATAAAGGATTACAGAACCAAAAATAATATATATATAATAATATGTTTCAACCATAACACAAATGGTTTCATGACTATAATGAAAGATAATACTAGAAATTGATTAACTGTTGTCCTTGAACGTGCTAAATTAGCACATATCAAACGGTTCTTTCATTTCTTTTAAATAAAAGGGTGTGGAAAGGGGAGAAGATAATGGAATATACCACTACCATGAAGACACTATATTACATGTATTTTAATGGATTTATCATACTATTATGGTGAAGGGTGGTGAGGAAAGAAAATAAAAAAATGAAAGATGAAATTTGGGAAGAGGAATTTACCTCTTGAGACTTCCTCCTTTGAGAACCTCTTAAGGGGAGAGGTTTCGGTATTTTGAGGAGTCTAAGAGCTGTTGGACGTGGGGGAGGAACTTGGGGATAGATTTGGGTAGAATTTGGAGAAGCATTCGAGCTTGATAGGAGTGGAGAGAAGAGGGAGTGAAGGGGGTTTTTATAGTGGAGGAGAGGAGGGATTTCATGATATTATAATCCTTAATTTATTATTTCTTCACAAGACAAATAATAGTAAGTATTCCATGACCAATAATAGTAAATGGGTCATTTGAATTCGAAACATGGGTGGTGACATCAGCCATGATTCTAGGAATAGTTTATTTAGCTTATAATGTATATATATGTTAAATTACTGTATTTTACTATTCATCAAAAAATTCATGTATTTTAGAAAAATCTCAAAAATTCACCATAACCATTTTTCGATGTGTAGAATCCAAAAATGAAGTCTAGTTTTCAAAAATAATTTTCTACATATAATTATTTTAATATTTATCTAAAATAATAATTTATTATCAAACCCAGTTTTAAAACAATCATTAACTCATTCTAAACTATAGGTATATCGTACTTCCAACATGAATATTATTTTTATACTACCATAGGTGAGGTTAATATTCATTAGAGTATATCACTATTCATAAGGGTATATTAATATTCATTAGGGTGGGTTACTATTCACAAAAAAATTATTTTTTTTATTAGACTCCAAAAAAACATCTTGAACACAACCGTGTATGTCATATTTTCAAATTTACAAACAAAGAAGTGACAAAATTATGTTTAAAGGTCACTTATCACTTAGTAGTTCATTATTATGTGATTTTATTTCATATTTATAAGAAGGTAATTTCCATTAAAAATATTGGGTCGTTACATTCTTCCCCCTTAAGAAATTTCGTACTCGAAAATTCATTTTACATTCTAGGCCAAAAATAGATGTGGGTACTTTTCCTTCATTGGTTCCTCCAATTCCCATGTTGCTTCCTAAAACTTATGGTTCCTCCACAACACTTTTCCAAGATGGGTTGTCTTATTGTATAGAACCTTATCTCTCTGATCTAGAATCTTTATTGGATGCTCCTCATAAGAGAGATCATCTTCCAGCTGCACCACCTCTGAGTTTTGTACATGTGAGGGATCAGGTATGTACTTTCTCAAGAGTGACACATGGAAAACATCATGATCTCGAGCCATATTTGGTGGAAGTGAAAGCCAATAGGCCACGGCTTTTATGCGGTCAAGGATCTCAAAGGGGCCAATATACCTTGGTCTTAGCTTCCCTTTCTTCCCGAATCGCATGATTCTCTTCCATGGAGATATTCAAAGGAAGACTTTGTCTCCAACGTCGAACTCTAAGTTCCTTTGACCATTGTTAGCATAGATCTTTTTCCAACTTTGAGCAGCTTTGATCTGTTTGTGGATGACTTGAACCTTCTCTGTCATCTCTTGGACAAGATCGGGTCCAAGTATCTTTCTTTCTCCAACTATATCCCAACAGGTTGGAGTTCTACATCACTCTCTGTATAGAGCTTCATATGGATCCATCTGAATACTTGAGTGGATGCTATTGTTGTATGATAATTCAACCAATGGGAGATGATGATCCCATTCACCTTTGAATTCTAAATAGTAGGCTCTAAGAATATCTTCAAGCGTCTGAATAGTTCTTTCAGACTGGCCATCAGTTTGGGGGTGATAGGTCGTGCTGAAATTTAATTCAGTACTCAAATAATGTTGAATTCTCCTCCAGAATTTAGATGTGAACCTTGGATCATGGTCCGAGACAATTGAGAGTGTATCATCGTGTAGTCTCACCACTTGCTTCACATATAACACTACATGTTGTTCAAGCGAGAGATCTTCCCGAATAGAGATGAAATGGGATGTCTTGGTGAGTCGTTCAACCACAACCCATATCACATTATTTCCCTTCGACATCTTCGGGAGACCTGTGAAAAAGTCTATAGTAACAGTTTTTCATTTCCACATGGGTATAGGAAATGGATGCATCACACCTTTGGACTTTTGTTTCTCAACTTTAACTTGATAACATACCAAGAACCTTGATATATATTCCACAATCTCTTAATTCATGTTATCCCACCACAAGTGTTCTCGGAGATCACAGTACATTTTGGTACTCCTAGGATGGATAGAGATGGTCGAGATATGTGCATCATTCAATAGATCATTTTTTATCTCTGGATCAGATGGTACACATAATCACATCCCAAATTTTACAACTCTTTCTTCATCAATTTTGAAATCAGTGGATTTCCCATTTTTAACAGCTTCCACCCTTTTATGAATTTCCACATCCTTTCTTTGAGAAACCTTTATTTTCTCCTAGAGGGATGGTTGATCAATCATTTGAGAAAGGATTTATGATGTTCCTCCCTTAATAATTCCCATGTCCATAATTTTCAAATCCAGGAAGATCGGATCCTTTTCGATTCTCATCATTGATAAAGATGCATGATCCTTTCTACTTAGAGCATCTTCCACCTTGTTTGCCTTACCGGGATGGTAGTGGATTGAGTATTAATAATCATTGATGAGCTCTATCCATCTTCCCTGGTGCATATTAATCTCTTTCTGTGTGAATATATATTTGAGACTCTTGTGGTCAGTATATATCTCACATTTGTTCCCATATAAATAATGCCGCCAGATTTTCAATGCAAAGATCACAGCTGCCAATTCCAGATCATGCGTGGGATAATTTTGCTCATGGATTTTCAGCTTCCTTGAGGCATAGGCTGTCACATTATCATTTTTCATTAGAACATAACCTAATCCTTTCTTAGAAGCATCACTACACACAACAAAGAGTTCTCCACTTGATGGGAGTGTGAGTACCGGCACAGTGATAAGCCTCTTTTTCAACTCCTTGAAAGTGTCTTCATATTCTTGTGTCCATATGAACTTTACACCCTTCCATATCAGCTTGGTCATTGGGTTTTACAATCGTGAAAATTTATTCACGAATCGTCGATAATACCCAGCTAGACCTAAAAAGCTTCGGATCTCTATTACAGAAGTTGGCCTCGACCACCCTTCAATTGCCTTCATCTTGGAACGGTCCACAGAAATCCCTTTCCTAGTGATAACATGTCCCAATAATGATAATTCCTCCATCCATAACTCACATTTATTGTACTTTTCATACAACTTCTCCCTTCGCAAAGTCTTTAACAAAGTTTCCAAATGATCCTCGTGTTCTTCCTTTCTCTATGAGTATATCAGAATATCATCAATAAAGAACACCAAAAATTTGTCACGGTAATCTCTAAAAACTCTATTCATTAAATCCATGAAAGTTTCTAGAGCATTAGTGAGTCCAAAGGGCATCACTATGAACTCATAGTGTCCATATATCGTTCGAAAGGCAGTCTTGGGAATATCTTCCTTCCTCACCTTTAGTTGGTGATATCCCGACCGAAGGTCCACCTTAGAGAAATAACTAGACCCATGAAGCCGATCGAACAAGGTGGAAGGGGATAATTGTTCTTTATAGTGATTTTATTGAGCTCACAATAATCAATGCAGAGGCACATTGATCCATCCTTCTTCTTAACAAAGAGGAATCGAGCACCCAACAGTGAAGCACTCGGGTGTATAAAACCCTTCTCTATATTCTCCTGTAACTGCTTCTTTATCTCTTCTAGCTCTATGGTGGTCATTATGTAAGTTTTCTTTGAGATTGGAAGAGATTTAGGGATAAGTTCAATTGAGAACTCAACCTCTCGGTTAGGAGGAAGACCAGGAAACTCCTCGGGGAATACATTAGTGTAATCCCTCACGATGGGCATGTCTTCTAGAATTATTCTATCCATTATCTCAATAATTTGAGAAAGATATGCTTTCTCACAAGGAAGAAATATCCAAACTTGAGGTGAAGATTCTAAAGGAGACTCATCTTCCTCCTTACACTTGTAAAGAATCAGAGGATGCTTCGAGATGTGAATAGGAATCTCCCTTTCCCGAAAATTGATGTTTTCCTTGTACAAAGATAGCCAATCCATACCCAAGATAGCATCAAACTCCACTAAAGGAAGTATGACAAGATTTAATGGGAGGTTCAGTCCACAAACATTAACCAGGGAGGAGTTATAAACCACAGATGCAATAATTTCCCCATTTTTTGTTCTCACAGATAACTTTTCCTTAAAATATTAAGCTGGTGTTTGAATAGTTCTACTAAACTTGCAAGATATGAAATAATGAATAGAATCATAATCAAATTGTACATTCTCAATTCATGAAAGAATAACAAGCGTACCTATCACCACATCATTTTTCGGATCCACCTCAGCAGTGGTGATATCATAGTCCCTTCCTTGTTGCCTTGGAGGTTGTTGTAGATTGCCTCCGACAACCATCGGCTTTGGGAAATTGTTCACAGAATGCCCAAGCTCCTTGCAGTTAAATCACTACACTGTAGGCTGAGTGTTGATCTGAACCTTCCGTTCTTCTTCAACATTAGCGTGATTTTTCATATCCCTTCAGTAGTTCATGGCTAGATGGCCAAACTTTCCGCATTTGAAGCAATTATTGGTTCCCTTAAGAAATTCACCAAGATGATTCTTCCCACAATTCTTACAAAGGGTAAAGTGAGGATTCTTTCCATCATGGGATTTGTTTGATGAACCACCCATGTTGTTATCCATTTTACACTTATTGTCACTAGGCCCATGAGACCACTGAGAGTATCCAATCTCCATTTCAACATTGAGGGAACAATGGACAATCTCCTCATAGCTGTCGAAGTCTCGAATTGCCAACACTTTTCGTGGACTCAGCTTTAGTCTGCTAAAGAAGTGATCCACCTTGCTTTCGGTGTTCATGAAAAATCCAGAGGCATACCTTGAAAGCCTTGTATAGTTTGCTTCATACTCCCTGATGGACTCATCTTCCTTCTGCTTAAGTCCAAGGAACTCTCCTTCCATCTTGAGACAGTGGGTTCGACGAAAATATTTGTTGAAAAACATCCTCTTGAATTCCTCCAAATCAATGGAATCAATTTCCCCTTAGAACATTGTATTCTTGATCATTTTCTACCATTTATCAGCTTCCCCATCAAAATGATAGACTGTGAGTACAACTATCACTTCTTTTGAGCATTGGAGGACAAAGAAAATCTTTTCAATGGAGTTAATCCATTGTTCTGCGATGAGGGGATCAGAAGACCTGTTAAACAAGGGAGGCCTTTGTCGCATGAAGGATTCTATGGAAACATGATCATTCCTTGGAGGATGGGGATGTTCCACCTGATCCAAGTTATTATTCATAACTCGAGCCAGCTAAGAAATTACTTCCATGAAGTTTTGAGCACCCGCTTCTATCACATCAGGCATGTCATTAGGGAAATAATCACATTTCCTATCACATTGGTTGTTGGAACGTGTTCTTCTATTTACCTCCATTAACTAAGAAAAGAAAGTATAATTAGAGGTCTTAAATACTTATCTATTGAGCATATAAATGAAACTTTGAACATTAAAGGATAAACTTATAAAGAAGAAGTACATCCTAACTTGTGATTCCTTAGTTTTATATCTAGGTTATCCTTGATCTATTTCTTAACTTATATTCTTATGGGCTTTTTTTGTCCCTTAATAATATTTTTTACTATGCTCGTGAATCTACCAAAGTATATCCCCTAGGAGTGTCATAACCAAGAGTGTAGTAAGGCCCGTTATCGTCCACCAGTTCCTGTTTGAGTCAAGCTCAAAGCGGCGTTTTTGGGTTTTACCCATAGATACATCTATGCCAAAGCCGCCTCTACCTACTCGTATCTAAACAGGGATGTATTTTCTTGATAAACCACTTACTCTATACTCACCAAAATTTAGGACTATTTTCTTATACTTAGTCTCATCCTTAAGGTTCTCACTAAGGTGCTCCATTCCTAATATCCAAAAATAACTAGACCATCCTTTGATAACAACTATAGTGACCCAAACCTTTTACATAAAACATTTCATGATTTTAATCATAATTAATCATTAGAGTACAAGCCAAGGATCTTTAAGTCTAGTGTCTTGGAAGACTAGGTACATATAACATAAAACATGGGACGAAAAAAAAACGTTTTTATTTAATCTCTATAAAGAGATTTGTACTTCCTTTGACCTCTTACATCTGCATAGGGTACCCTGGGGGACACATGAACAAAGGGATTAGCTAAAACACCCAGTAAAGGAATGAACATAAGGATGCATCTCAATCACATGAGTTAGGAGGCATGACATAATGATATACAATGAATGATACTTATTAAATCATTTAATATAAGCATGGTATCATATAAACAGGGAATCATATAAATGTGGCAGAATCATAAAACATTTCTTTAGTACAGTTCAAGTCTAACCACCAATCCCATTTCCCATTTCAGTACAGGTCAAGGTTAACCGCCAATCCCGTTTCACATCGCATCTCATGAGACTTATCCTTACCCAATGCATTAGAGCGCTATCTGGGCGCACCCATCTCAATATATTCATGAATATTATTTCCACATAAATAATGTTTCCACATGAATAATCATACATAATCAACCATACATAAACATAAGGGTACCCATGGAAAGAATTGGTATCACAATCATGACATAAAACATATCCAATGGGCGTATCACGAAAGTGTCCATGAAAGGAAAGGATTAGAACATACATGGAAATAAATTGGGTAAAATAGGAATATAACATGTTATGTGGTGTCAAATATATGTGACAACATATTAGAAATTTATTTTAGAAACATTAGCATTAAAACATTTTTTGTGCCGTTTTAAGGAAAATACTATAGAGCTTTTAAAATAGAAAAGAGGAAATTATTTTACATTAAACCTAAATTGAACAAAGAAGGTTTTAATAAAAATACTGATTTTATAAATACAATGGTGACTTAAAATAGAGTATAGAGTGCACTTCAAATTTGGGTAAAAAATCGGGAAGTCTCCTTAAAACAGGTTTTCTTACCGGAAAGTTCTAAGGAGGGAATCTTTCAAAAACATGTATATCCCTGAAAGAATGTTACGAAAGGGTATTGATATAATAATATTTTAAAACTAACCATATTTCATAAGACTCACATAAATAGATGATATAACACCATTTTGAATGAAATATAAGGCAACTCGAAAGAACAAAGAAGGTTCGGGTAGAATTCGTTACGATTTTATCGGCATGGTGTCGGGTGTAACCAAGAGGGATTGATGAGACAGAAAGGGTGTTTCTCATCACTTATAAATTAAGAGGGCATTATGGGGGAGGTGTGTAAAAATACCCCATCACAAGGTATTACACAAAAAGTCATAGCATAGAGAACAATCTTGACTAAGAATGAAAAGGAGAGGATCCCTTACCTTAAATCTGTTGGTGTCCTCCACTTGTTATTAATGACCTGAATAAAAAAAATTAGGATTTTTAATTAATAAGTATAGAAACTATTCTATATTCATTTTATTTATTATTACCCTTTGTATTTCATTCAAATCCTTTTTGATTAGTTACAAGGTTCGATTTCATTGTTCGGGCACGTTTCTTTCCACAGTTATCACATATGGTAAAATCCTTCTTTCCCCACATCACTTTATCCATCTTTCTCTCTTCCGTCCTTTTATTTTATTGCTTCCCTTCAATACCATAGGACTCAGAGAATTATTTACTTATCTTACTAATACATTATATTATTTCTTAAAATGATGAGAATATGTGGGAGACTATTTCCCTTTTAAATATTAGATTAATACCATGAAAGATATGATCCTTATTAATCTTTCGATCATGCGTATTGCTGGAACTCTCATTCCTTCTACAACGTGCCATTTCTAAATAATGGCATACACTATGTTAGATTATGAATCTCAATGTATAATTCCAAACATGTAAAATACCTAAAATAAATTGAAAAGATTGTGCATATAATCTATAATCATAAAATGTTTTCTTTTGAGACATTATTTACTCCTAAATCCTTCACAATGGCTTGTAATGAAAATTTGAATTATCCTAAGCATATCCCCTGAGAGTTTCATAACCAAGAGTGATGGGAGGACCATTGTCGTGTACCAGGATACCCTGGGTCAAGCCCGAAACTCCTTGTCATATTTTTGACTCCTAGGTACATTTGTGCCAGAGCCGCCTCTACCTACTCATATCTAGACTGGGATGTATTTCTTGTAAAATACAAAAAACCTATACATTACCAAAATTATAATAAGTTCTTATATACTAATCATAAAAGTCTATCTTAGGGTAATGTTCTCTAATTAGAGTTTATCTAAATCTATTTCCAAGTTTATTTCTAAACTTTATCTGATACCAACTGTAATGCCCTGACCCCAATTACCCAGAGCTATTGAATTACTTTAATACATTAGCATGATTACAAGTAATCAAGTCCTTAAGGACTGATCAGTTTAGCAGTCTTGAAAAATAGATTACATACATGAACGTCACATTACATTATAAAATTAAAAGAAACAACTACATTTTCTCCATTTACCACATTCATGTCCCTTAGATTGTCCCTACAGGTCAATCATAATATACTTCTACGCATCCTGGGAAATATAAAACATGGAAATGGGTGAGCTGAGATGCTCATTAAGGATAAAAATATAGCAGAAACTTTCACAAATAAGCATAAACATTTAAGGCAATGTATAAGAATAAAACACAAGCCTTTTAAATGTAAACATTATCATAATATGGAAAAGATACATCAAATAATTTCATTTACTTATTCACATGGATATTCTACTAGTCTAATAATCACATGCAATATAAAATAGCCAATTTCATAATGATGGAATGAATAATACTAGAATTCCTAACCACATAGTCAAGGCCTTGTTCCAAGACTACAAATAATATTTTGGCAAGGAGTTATGCCAAAACACTAGTTTGTCTCATGAGACCAACGAATGAATCAAGGAGCTATATCAGGATCCACCTGTCACTTACTAAGTCCAATGTATTCCTCATATGAAAAGGTTTAAACATAACATAAACATTCATATTAAAACTATCATACGAAATGTCAATACTTTATCCATAAACCATGAATGGTATAAAAATAACACATCCAAAGTCAAACATATCGCAAAAACTTCAATACAATATGGAATATTTGTATCATAATAAATCAAATTCAAACAAGTTTAAAATCCATCAAATCATGTTGACATATATGAAAATTATTTGTCAAACTCTTTGAGATAAATATCCCTTTTGATGAAAAAATTTAAAAGTCACCCATTTTATAAGGGAAGACATTTAAAGACGTTTTTTAATCAAAGTGTACCATACCACTTTGAACCTTTTGAAAGTAATTAACATTTTAAAAACATTCATTTCCATATAAATAAACCCTTAAAACCATTTTTATGGGATTATGTCTATGTTTCTCCTCGGCGGTGCTCCGTTTCCACGCTTGAGACGGGATGATGACCGGCGTCGATCTGCTTAATTTTGTCGGCAATTTCAAGGTGATGTTCAGGATTGTCTGCTCTACAGTGAGGTATTGGTGGTATTTTTATAGGTTACTTGATGTTTCTTCCCTTTTCCCAGTCATACCTCTCTCTAGCTTCTCGTTCATCTGCTCCTCTCCAAGTCGGATCTGGAGCAGTGGAATCTATGAGGTTTTGGGTTCGTGGGTCGGCGGTCGAAGATTCTTTGTCGTTTTCTCGCTTGAAGGATTCATTCAGTGTTTTTTAGCCACTCTTATCCCTACTCTGGCATCATGTTCCTTTGCGCCTCCCACAGTTGGAGCCGGAGCAGTGGTACTAAGAAGTTTTGGGATGTGGGTTGGAGGCCATCAATGGGCGCGACCGGAGTCGGGATGGTTTCTGGTTTTTGGAATCTTCCATGATGGACTTGTTCAGTGTTGGATTTATCAAAGTCAATGGTGGTTTTTTTGTTTCTGGTTTTATTAATTGTTCGGTTTTTCCCTCAAAGTGGTGATACAGGGGACGATGGCACGAAGGTCTTTGGGTGGGCACGACGATGGGACGACGGTCTTTGGATGGGTACGACGTTGACATGGTGTATGGATGATGGAAAGGTTGAAGCTCCATTCTATTTCGATGTTTGAAGCTGCGGTGGAATTTTCCAGTAGGGTTATCACTGTCATTGTCCGACGATGGTGATGACGAGGTGGTTCGATGTCGGGGGCGCGGCTCCAGAAGGCTCGCTGCTCGAGGATCTATGTCCCGAGGCGTACAGGTGGTGATTCGATGATGGTTTTTGGGTGATTTAGAATTTTGAATCGAAAAGCAAATCTCGTGAAAGAAATTTTTGAATTTGTATTTTGGTAAACTCGTGTATGGATCAGCCCAATTTTGAAAATCAAATAAAAATAGAATTTTCTGTCATTTAATAATTATTTCTATGTTAAATTAACTTTTTGGGTAATAATCCCTTTCTTTATCGTAAGTGTTTTATCTTGTTATTCTTGATCATATCACTTAGATCATTATTTAATTACTTCTATAATATAAAACATGATTTATATATCACATATATATATATAGAATATAAGTATGTATAATATATAGATATATTAAATGGAAAACACCTTTTATGGAGATGGTAGGCCGTACGTACGCATAAACATTTTTTCCATTTTCATATCATATTGAATGGAAATAAGTGAATAAGATATATGTAAGAAAATATATATATATATGTTTGTGTGTGTGTGTGTGTCTCAAGTATCATTATTTTTTCATATATTACATACTTATTAATAATATATATTTTTATAAACACTGTAGAATGGTGAACATGGAAATGAATCTCATCGTGTCGTGCAGATGGTAATCCTTACGTACGCACGAGTGACAATATCATTATATTGATGGTGAAATCATATGTAATTGGATTTATATCATATATAAAAAATCATGAAAATGTTATATTTATTATTTACATCAGTTATACTAATTATTATACCCATCTAAATAATTAGGAGTTTGAATAACAAACTACACCACGACGTGGAAATAGTAAGTCATACGTACAAACATATGGTGACGTTGTCATTTATAGGATGGATATAATAAAAAATACAATTTTACCATATATATAATGACATCACAGTATGTATAGGGTACTATATTTATTATTTTGGTTTGAAAACAACAAAGAAAGAGGAAGTGGAAGAAGAAAAGAACTTGAAAGAGGGTGGAGAAATTATTACATCTTCTTCGGGTGTTTCCTTTTGAGTTGATAAAAAGGGCTTCATAGGTTGGATTTATGATAAAAGTATGTCCTCTACGATGAACTGAGGGATGTTGTGAGGATATTTGGGTAGGTTTTGGACGAGCCAAATGGCTTTGTAGGTGTGATTTTGAGAGAAGGTGAAGTGCCCTTTTATAAGAGGGGTGAGGGTCACTTTAGGAAAAGATTAAAATATTAATTTATAATACAATCATATTCGGTTTATAATGTCTCCAAATAAATTTATGTAGTGACTTAGGTGGTTATGGGTTTAAATTATCTCAACCAATAGGTTTTAGACAAGTTTAGGTTACCATTTTAACCTTATCTTGTAGGTTTACCTCAAAGTTAACTAGTTTAACTTTTATCGTGTCTTCTTGTATTCGTAAACTATATGGTTAATAAACATACTGTAAACTTCTAAGAGAGACTTAAGTGGTTCATTAATAACATATATAATATTATTTAATCCCTTTGTCTGAACCATATATTTTTAGGATTATTATATCAACCAATAATATAGTATTTGTTTTAGAAATTTTTTAATGTCAATTTTGACACTATTTGTTATTTTGTTTTTGTGAAAGTCATAAAACCTTATCACTTCGAAGAAAAATTATCTAATAAACTCTAACATGTAATATTGACTTATAAAATTAGTGTAATTCATCAGAAGTCTCAATATACCTTTATTTGGGCATTTATAATATCAATTCTTTTAATCTTTAATTAATAACGTAATTACTGCATCATCAATTTGTCATAAATAAATTAAATTATTTAATGTATAAAAATTATAAATAAAATATAATTATTTAGCAAATTGTTTTAGTTTTATAATTAATATTTTTAGTCGAATTTATCTTATGTATAACCCTATATTAAAAATGGTTTACTTAATAAAAATTGAATTTAACACTATTAACTCTTCTTTAAATAAAATAATAATAAATGTCCTAATCTAATCCTAGTGGACCTAATGGATCATATTTTATTCCTAAGGTTGTTTTTGGTCGAACTTCAGTTATACAATAGAATTAGGACATGTTTTAGGGTAATTATAATATCATTTTTACCTTTAATTACCCTATTTACTTTTAATCGTGGTAAATAAAAGTCAAAAGTCACTATTCACCAAAAATTATTTTCATCTTATTGAACTTCATTTTAAATACTTATTTAAACTATTTCTCTCAGATTTTTGAAATTCTATTCACAGAATTGGTAAAATTATGTTTTATGCAAATTTTCAAATGCTCCTAGAAGGTGTGTAAAGGACGGTAAAATTTCAATAAAAATTTATACATCTAATTTTATTATAAAATGAATCCAATGAATTAAATTGAACTTATATAGGTATTATATATCTATTTTTACTTAAAATAAATTTAAATTGAATAAATAATTATTTAAATAAAAATTCAGTTTTAAACAATATCGTAGTGTTTTTCACTATTAATAAAAAATTTAATGTTTTTAGAAAAATATCAAAAATTCACCATAAGATAATTTTGAGATTTCGAATCCAAAAAATATGTTTAATTTACTAAATTAAAAACATATAAGTTTCATTAATTAATTTAAAATTAATTCCCGTTGTCAAAACCAAAAAGCGGGTTTTTAAAAAGTAAAAACTATCAAAAGGTTGACATGTGTTAATGTCAAATTTAATTGTGAAATTAATTATAATGACCTAAATTTTAATAAATGATAAATATATAATCTAATTATACTTAAAAAGTTTTCAATTTCATAATTTAACACTATAAATTATTTCAATTAAAAAAATTCAATTAAAACAAACTATTTTCACTATTCATCAAAATATGAAAGTTATCAGAAAAGTACCCAAAATCTCTCCAAACTAAATTTTTATGCCCTACTTCTAAATAATAATTTAATTTCATTAAATTGAATATATAAAAGTGTCAAAAATTGGTTTTAAAAATGGTTCTCCTTTAAATGGTGGTAAAATTGCATTTTTTTGGAAAATCCTTCTTTTATCTAAAAATTGAATTTTTTATTAAATTATGTCTAAGAAATAGATAATATGGATGTTAAAATTATATAGATCATATAAGATTCTAAATTCAGTTAATACTTTTCATAACTTCTTTTTGAATAGATAATTTGGTAAGTTGTAGTGCGCTCAAACTCGGTGTTGCATATAGTACAAGCTATTGAATTAACTTAATGAAATAATGTACTATGAAATCTTGGGGTGTTACAATATATATAATCAGATTCATCGAGATACTTGATAATGATAATTCCAAGATAAAAGAAGAGGTTTCTGCAATGGAATAAGCTTTAGAAAAGAAAATGAGTTTCTACAATACTCTCACAAATTTTAAGATGGTCAAAGAAGAAACTATTTCCCCTTAAAATGAAATATTTTATCAATTTGATAAATAATTTGAAATATATTTATGTGATAAAGAAGTTTTTACATAAATTTTTAAATAATTATTAGATGTATTGGAGAAGCTTCATAAAGTCTCCATGGATGTCAAGTCTACCCAACTAGAAGTTAAATTAAAATGGGTGAAAGATGAAGAATGATTATGAATACCAGTTGAGAGTAGTGGAATATGAAATGGAAACTCTCAACTAGAAATTTCTAGAGCTAAAAATCAAAATAAAGAATCTGGTGGAAGAAAAATTTTGGCCTTCAAAATATGCTGAGATGAAATGTGTTACCACATAGGTGTCTGTTTCATGACCCCTTACCACTAAAGATACCCCTTGGATAAAAATTAAGGAAGAAGGATAATAACCCCTGAGTCCTACCTCTAGTAGGCCTTGGGTTGGTGACTGGTACTATGGGTATAAGAATATCCCAAAAGGAAGGCATTACTATCTATAAAAATATAGGATTGGGATATAGGATAACATTTAACAATAAACTCCATGACATAATAAAAAGTAAACCAAAATAATCCTATAATGAATGTATAAAGAAACATATACAAGAGCCCCTAGATAAGTACATAAAAGGAAAATTCCTATTGCAGCAACCCAATAGTTTCTAAAAATGTCCGAGTTAGTAATTTACACCAAGACCAATGAGGTTCTATTGGAAATCAAGAAATATTTTGAATATAAATAGGGTGATAATAAAAGTATACTCAGTTGTATCATAATAAAATACTCTCATGAACATGTGAAAAGAGAATGCTAATGAACCAGTGATCAAACAATAGAACCAATGACCCATAAACAGTTCGACTATCCAGTAACAACCACGCCATGCCTTTCTCACCAAATAACACATACAAATATAGTCACATAATAAGAAGAATATTGATAAAAATATTCCCCACACCACTTTCCCATTGATTTTCCACTCTCACGTCCTGAACTTGTATGTTTGAGAAGTATCATAAGTTTTTTATAGTAACCATTCCCAAACACACCTAGGCCATCACATCATATCACATCTTGCCCAGAGACACCTAGTCCAACACATCAAATCATGCCACATCTTTCTCGAACACACCTACTCCATCACATCACATCACATCTAGCTTGATGACACATGAGGCATCACATCACAACACATGTCACCCAAAGACACCTGGTCAAACACATAACATCCATATCTAGAATAGTAGGGAACAATCAACATGAAGCACAAAAACCTCACTCTCTCATAATATAATTCTTTCCCCACACTACAACACATCTCATCAAACATCACCATAGTCCACTTTCGACTTTTCTTCTTCACAACCAACGCATGTCAACATCTCCAGGAAGAAAGAGAGGGGAAGATCTAGTATCCATTTATCCATCCACACCATCGATATGTTGGGAAAAACACCATCTAAACATTTGGTTGTGAGAACATAGATATAAACTTAGGTGGGGTGCGTATAAAAATCACAAAGAACATAGAAGTTATATTTATACAACAACACACAGACCCAACCTATGGGTTTATAACAAGAACACTATCCCAACTCAAAATATCAAAACACAGCCTCATATCCTCCACTGCTTATCTTCAACCACTAAATGTATAACACCAAACAATAAATCCATAACACAAAAACCAAAAACCACATTTCTTTTGAGTTAAGATAACTTAATTTATCTATTTCCCATTACCAACCCATTTTAATTAACCATCCAATTTATTTCACATTATGAATCAATTATATTTAACCACACATCCCATATTATTTCAATTACTTATTATCCATTTCAAACTTTTTCATTTAAATTCATCATTTACATGTATTTCCATTACTACCTAGGAAACAAGCACAAAATATCACACAACAACAACTACCCATCTTTCTCATGCTAATAAACCCCACATTTCCACTATTTTGCATCTATAGCTACCTCCACATCATAACGTCTATATATTATTTCCACTTCAAAACTATCATATACCACATCCTCTTCCCATCACATATTCCCCCACACACCACAACCACAAATCACCACCACACAACACAACCACACACCACAACATCACATCACAACCGCACAACACATATTCAAATAACTTATTTCAAATTTATCAAGGTTATTTTCATCACTTCACTTCTTTATTCTGTAAAATTATTACCCAATCCATAATTTCATGGGGGAACTAATTCATCATAAGGATATAAGTGGTTATCCAATGCTATTTTAATTGATAAAAAACAACCATTCAATAAGGGTATCATAGAAACATCATCTAAAACACACACAAAAAATCCTCTTATGGATATAATCTTCATTGAGGCATTAATCCCATATAATCACTATATCAATAATACCAAAGGCTGTAAAAAGTGTGAAACCTTCCCTATCCCATTAAATTTAACATAAAAAATAATTATCTTCATTAGACTATTGAATATTATATTCTCAAAGATAATAAGAGAATAAACCATCCTATATGATACAAATAGATGAGAAACAAGGATCCCCTGTCCTAAAAAAATCTTTCTAAATTGCTGTAGAAGGTGGAGTCAAGAGGAAGGTTACCATCGATCTCTACAATGAATGATAACACCCTTACCATCATAAAACACAACAACCCATGTTATTATATTACCAATCTGACATCAAAATCAATTATTCTATGATATCACCCTTTTCAAAGTGAATAACTATAATAAAATTGAAAGAAAAATGCAGGGAACATACCTAAAACCACCATGGATAAATCCTCCAAGGATGGGGTTGAAATCCACTAAAAGGAGGTGAAGGATCACTAAAGGATACACTTGTGTCACCCAATAAATGATAGATAATATAGAAGAATAGTGGCCTTCGAGGGGATTTGGTTTTTTATACCCAATTTTAAAAATATAAGACCCAGAAGTAGCCTATAGAACCATGCCATAAAATTTCTAATAAAGGTGAGACTATGGTGTAGTGGGAATGACCACACCACAACTTGGCTAGTCAAATAAGATTTTGATAAATATTCTTTTCTCCATTACGTAGATCTGATAAAATATAAAGAAGACCATTGTGAATCCAAGGTCATTATGCCATAGAACACAACCACTAGGAAGGGGGACATTCCAAAGCCCATCTCTATGGCCCAACTACCCCAAAATTGAGAGAAACTCAAAATATTACCCTTGGAAATTTATAATGTGGCTAGGTTATCCACACCGAAATTATATAGAAAATTTAAGTTACACAAAAATCACACCTCGAGACCCTATGCTAAAACTAACACATCTATGCCAAAAAACACTGATGGCTACATTGGATCATTGCTCCATGGATAAGTTATTACTAAATTGGAATTAGAAACTACTCCTCCTCTGAGCCATCCAATTCCATATTCAACCACTCCACACCGGAACAATTATCTTTTTGGCTCAGCCCCATGCTCCATGCTAGGGGTGTCCAGAGTCAGGCCGATCCGACTGTCCCGACCCAACCCGAGCGGGTTGGGTCAGGTTGGGTCGGGTTTAAGGCTCCATATTCATGGGTTAGGTCATTTTGGGTCGACCTGTGACCAGGTTGGGTTAGGTCATGGATTGAGATAAAATTACCCAACCCAACCCAACCAACCCATCACTACCCTTGCACATCGCATGAACCCATGCACCGCCTCACTCTACCACTCGTCGTCATCACCACTTCCATGTAATCCCCCTTCTTTAAGCCTCCATGTTTTGTGTTTCCCCCTCCACTACCTCTGTTGCACGGTGCGACCATTGTAGACCCACATGCCTCCTTCGCCTCCACACACATCTCCACCACAACCACCATCCATGACCCTAAAATCCACTTCCAAATACCTAAATAAGTGAAAAATAGGCATCCTATTGTCGATATCGCCACTGAATACCACCTTTTGGATTGGATTTGTTTGTTGTTGAAGTCCTCCTATCCTACCATGGTGAGGATGACAAAGCACTGAAGCCTGGGAACCTAGCACTATTTCCCCGTGTCACCGACCAGTTGAATGAAATCTGAAATCAAATGTCAGCATCTTCCTGAGGTCACGAAAGGAACAAATCGAGCACTGCCTTAGTGGAGTAGATTCTATGATACACTCATTCTCTTCAATGAAGTTGGTTGAACCAGCACTGATGAAGAACAAGGGCGGAGACCTGAGATCAAAATGGAATGGGCGACGGCTTGTGATCGAAATAAAATTGTCCGGAGGAGATCATGTCGAACCAAGCATGCTAATGAACGAGATCCCGATCTTCATGGGATGAAGAAGATCACCCATCTTGAACCTTAGATGGCTATCAAGGGAAGAAGAAATCGATCCGTAAGGAGGAGAATGTGAAGGAGGCGTGCGGTGGTGGGATAATAATCTAGGGCAGTGATATTTTTTTACATAAC
This sequence comes from Viscum album, assembly GCA_963277665.1. Taxonomy (NCBI): domain Eukaryota; kingdom Viridiplantae; phylum Streptophyta; class Magnoliopsida; order Santalales; family Viscaceae; genus Viscum; species Viscum album. The sequence goes on from OY728120.1 coordinate 2,092,567,176, forward strand.
CTAATTGACTCGTCGACCCAATCAACCCGACCCAATGTGACACGGGTTGGGTTGGGTTGGGTTTGGGAAAAAATGCATATGACCTGACCCAACCCAATTCAGGAAATTTTTTATTGGGCAGAGTCCAAAAACACCTCCAACCAGACCCAACCCAACCCATGGACACCCCTACTCCATTACATAGAACACCCTTTGATATTTTTCTTAGTTGAGCTCTTCCTTTGACCCTCCAAAATCTTGGAGACTCTCCACAGATACCTCTACCAATTGAATTCTTACATAGTAAAATGTTGGAAGGTCTAGAACATTATATTAGATACATATCAAACAATTATTTCCCTTATGAATAAAAACCAACTCAAAATGGAAATATGAAAAAAGGGTACAACAAACATCCCATGAGATACATATCAAGGGTATCACACTAGTGCAGAAAACGTTTTTTACGTCGGTTATTTTTAATTTTTTACATCGGTTTCTAGCCGATGTTAATACGTGCGACGTTATAAATAAGGTTTTTGACGTCGGTTATTTAAAAACCGACGTCAAAAACATAAAATCGCGATGTTTATCACGTTGGTTATTTTAGAACCGACGTGATAAAGGGCCTGGAGAATGGATTATCACGTCGTTTATTTTAGAACCGACGTGATAAATGGCCTGGAGAATGGTTTATCATGTCGGTTATTCAATAACCGACGTGATAAACGGCCTGGATAATGGTTTGTCATGTCGGTTATTGAATAGCTGATGTGATAAACAGGGGCGAGGGGGTTTATCACGTCGGTTCATATAGAACCGACGTGATAAACTGGGGTGAGGGTGGTTTAACACGTTCGTTCTATAGGAACCGACGTGATAAACCGGGCTGAGCGTGGTTTATCACGTCGGTTCATATAAAACCGACGTGAAAAACCGGGGGAGGGGGGTTTATCAGGTCGGTTATTGTATAACCGCCGTGATAAACCGGAGGGAGGCAGTTTATCACGTCGGTTATTCAATAACCGACGTGATAAACCATTGTCCAGACCGTTTAGCACGTCGGTTATTCAATAACCGACGTGAAAAACCATTCTCCAGGACCTTTATCACATCGGTTATTAAATAACCGACGTGATAAACCATTCTCCAGGCCTTTTATCATGTCGTTTATTAAATAACCGACGTGATAAACTATTTTCCTGGCATTTTATCACGTCAGTTATTAAATAACCGACGTGATAAACCCAATGTTTTTTTAAACAGAATGCAGTGATCTTCTCTCCACCAGAATCAACCAGAAAACAAATCAAGAAATCGTACCACAAAAACAGAAGTACATCAAAATTAAGCATGTACATAGATAAAATATAAAACTTACCCACTAGACAGCATCCACCCTCATTTATACCCCATGGACAGCCCTCCCCCACCCCGTTGGAGACCTCACCCTCATGTATACCCCCTGGACAGCCCTCCCCCACCCCATTGGAGCTCCCACCCTCATGTATACCCCTTGGACAACCCTCCCCCATCCCATTGGAGCCCCCACCACACTCCTGGACTGCCCCCCGACCCCGGACACCCCCAAACACCCCTCGACAACCCCCCACCCGCCTGAACAACACCTCCTCACCCCCTCACCCCACTTGACAGCCCCCACCACACCCCTGGACAACCCCCCCACCCCTGGACAGCACTCCCACACCCCTGGACCAGCTTCCCACACCCCTGGACATCCCTGCCACCCCCCAGGACTGTCCCCCCACCCCACCGGACAACCCTCCCAGACAGCTGGACACCCACAACCCCACGGAACACACCCCCACACCCTTGGAACCCCTCCCCTACAGACCCAAATCCATACCAGGAGAACCATCAAAAGTAGACCAAAACAAGAAGTAGATAAAAATTAAACATTCACTTATATAACATTCAAAACTTACACTGTCAACTTCAAAAAAAACTAAATCAAACCTAAAAAACTACCAAATGCACATTTAAAATGACAATATTCAAAACTACATTTTACATTACAAACAACTAAAATTCAATCAAACCTATAAAATAATTTGACCACTCCACTTGTACGTGTTTGATGTCTTCAGCAGTATAGGGTTGAGGGTCATCAAAAAGCTACAAATGAAAAAGAAGATAGTTAACGTGTGTAATGAATAAATCAAATTGAAATATTATGGCAAAGTTTAAGAGGAAATCATACCAGGTCAAAATTCACAATTGTCCCAGTTGTTATTATTTCATACATAAATCTTAACATATAATATCCGCATTCGATGAGGCCTTGTTGTTCATGACAATTCTGTTTTGAATGAGTGTAAATTCAATATATTATTTTTATGTAATAAATCAAAAAGTACAAATTATAAATGGAAATTTACCTTCGCATTTACATATTTGATCTTTGCATTTCTTTTCTTTGTGTTTTTTCGAAAGTAGACCCATGCACTATTAAAAATAAAACGAATGGGGTAAATTTAAAATTCATTATAATATATAAAACTATTGAGAAATTGAAACTTACTTTTCCAATATATTCTTAAAACTTGCCTTCACATCACCATGAACAGAGCATATCCAATAAAGAGCTTTCTCCCTTGGGCAAAAAATCCCTAACATCCAATGATTACTGATAAAATGAAATTTAATGTTAGTGGTTTTTTATGTTAAAAGATAATTAACTCTTTGAGAGAAATGTGTTTCATACCTCTCACAAAAAGGCATCATCCAACATTGTTGGATTATATTCTTTTCAAATCTTTCAGCAATATAAACCATTCTTTATTCCTTAGTCATTTCACATGCTTCAGAGGAAATCAATTGCGGGTCCATGAATCCATATACATCTTTCAGTTCATTCCTCTCACAAATTTTATAAAGATACCTAATACAAAACATATACAAGAATACATTTTTAATAAATATAACGCAGGGAAAAGGTGTTAAGACCTACATGGAAAAAATTTGTACCACGTTGATGCCAAACTTATCTCTAGTAACAAGCTCCATGATATCAGATTTTGTAATCCCCACACTTATTTCACGTCCACAAACATGAGATTACATTGTAAACTCATAAAAACCCAACAACAAATGTGAATATCTTGACAATCTGTCAAGACCACTGGAATCTGTATCTGATGTCATAGCCTATTGTCTTTGTTGTTGTCTATACAGTATTTCTTTACCTTTGAAGTATTCCTGTGAAAAAAAATTGAGAATTATAGTAGTTTTCAAATGATAAAACAACTTTAATAAAAAATAAACTAAAAGATATAAATTCCTACCTCTATGGTAATGAGTCGAAGAAGTCTGGATGGCCAAACTAAAAAATGGTCGATACTCTGTCCAACTGTCGCCACCTCATCTGTAGGTATTAGTACCCTAGATGATCTATCTATAATATCCTGTACAGTGACCCTCTGATTCTCTACCTCTAATTGTTTATGATGAATTGTATCTCCTATACAATATACCAACCCATATGCTACTATATGATGTTGAGAATCATCACCATACAACTCGCAATATGTAGGAAGCTGCGGCAGAGGTGTAGGATAAAAAATGGGGTCTGCAGGCTGAGGTGGGGGAGTGGGAGCTACTGGCGGAGGTGGAGGATAAATAATGGGGTCTGCAGGGGGAGGTGGAGGAGTGGGAGCTGCAGTCTGAAATTGTCTTTGCATTTCTACAAACATAGACTGCACCGACTCTCTAATCATGTCTTCCATCATCGCATTAATATTTTGAAATTCAGCCTCCAAGGATTATATTTTTTTTATAAACCCCCTCAGTGTTAGAAGTTTAAGAACATGGAAACACTTTTCTTACCGATACACCTGCCGAATATCCTCTTACACGACCAGGATGTTCGGGCCTTCCCAATGCTGCAAATAAAATATCTTCCCTCCCAGTAGCTGTAAATGTCCCCTCTGAACTCTGCTCCTCAAGAGAGTCCTGTATTAATTAATTGAACATTTATGTAATGATTGAAACTTATATGAAGAAAAAAGTTAACTTAAATAAATTAAGTAGATATCTTACAATCCTCTCAGCTACGATTCTCGATTATTCCGAAAGATATTGCCCTTTTTCCCCTCCGAGCTCTCTTCCATTTTTCATGTCTAGATGGAGGGGATGGAGGGGCCACCTCTCCAGAGCTTGAAGACTCAGCTCTTAGTTGTTGAAATTTTTCCGCTATCATTTTTTCTTCCAATAATGTATACCCTCCCCGAGATAAACTATGAGGGTATACATTTTTAGATTGGATCTCCGGATGAGCTTTCCTTGTTTGCTGTAATTTAAGAATAAGAAATCATTAACAAAACATTAATAAAATCATTTATATAAGAAAGATTATAAAATTTTACATTTCCCTTACTAGAAATGACTCTTTTTTTCTACTTTCAAAAAACTATCTCCATGTGTCTTCATCTATAAAAGGATATATACAACATGGATTGTCATGACTCCTATGACCATAAATGAAATCAGATGAGAGGGTTGATTTGAAATCCCTCCATCTCCTGGCAGCCAACGATAAGCATTTCTTCTTGACTCCTCTAGTGTCAGGAATATCAAAAGTAATCTGATAAAGAAGAGGTTAAACATATTATATATACTAGAAACATTAAAAGAATGGACAAACAATAACAAAAGATCTTACCAAAATCATCTCCCACAACTGAGAGATAATCGCTTTATCCACACCTCTCCAATCATCATACAGAATGCTTACTTTGGTCTTAGCCTGAGTTGCAACAAAACTCTTAAAATCTTTGGAATTCGGACCTCTAGGAATATCATCATCATCAAACTCAACTACTATCCTCTGATCCTGCATACGGGCAAGTGATAATTTTGGTAAACATGTGCACCCACGTTTACCAACCTTTGAACTCTTTTTCATAATAGGAGAATGTGAATGTTCATCCCCAGAGGTATGACCAGCAATATGCTCCTCTCCAGAATCATGTGGTTGATCATCTGAATGATCTGTCATTATCCTTCAAATCAAAAAAACAAACGTCAGTTCACAAATATACAAATTCAAATATTTTAATACTACTATAATCAGAAAATAGAAAAGTGTACTAGGTTACATAATAGTAAACATTGGTAATATGGTAAGCATGTTAAACAATGGTAAAGATGGCAAAGGTGGTCAAGATGGTCAAGATGGTAAAAAATGTAAAAAATGGTAAACCTGGTAAACATTCTAAACATGGTAAAGTAATTGTCAGTGAACAAATATAAAAATTAAAATATTTTAAAACTAATGTAATCAGAAAATAGAAAAGTGTACTAAGTTACATAATTGTAAACATTGGTAATATGGTAAGCATGTTAAACAATGGTAAAGATGGAAAAGATAGTCAATATGGTCAAGATGGTAAAAATGGTAAAAATGGTAAACCTGGTAAACATTGTAAACATGGTAAAGTAATTGTCAGTGAACAAAAATAAGCATTTTAAAATTCATGTAATGGTTATAAACATGATAAAGTAAACTAAACAAACTTAAAACAAACAAAAACATATACTTATTTTATTTTTAAGCATGTTTTAATAAATAAAAAACTTACAATATCTAACATTTATGGAAAAAATAAATGTAAACAAGAAATAAACATATGTTACCTGTAATTTTAGGAATGTACAGATGGATTGTTTTCCCAAATTCCTTCATCGTGATCGTTCCTTATGGCACAAACTATGTCTTCAACATGATCGTCATTATGTTCTGTTAATATTTCCATGGAAGTAGGGATCTCACATAAATTAGCATATTCATCAAGTTCATCCCCACCAATATATTGTTTTTTCCCTTGTAAAACAACAGCTCACTGCATATCTGATTGATCTACTATATAAAAAATTTGGTTTGCATGTGTTACCATTATAAAAGAATTAGTTGTGTCTTCCAATCTATTCAGATTAACAAGTGTCATTCCAAATTCATCGTGTCTGACACTGTTGTTACCGTTAAACCATTTACTGTTAAAAATGGGAACTTTAATTTTAAAGTAATCAACCTCCCATATGTCTTTAATCACACCATAATATGCATTTGATGCAGAAATTGGGTTTTTGTCCTTAGCACTCGAAAAATGCATTGCTTCTGCAAACACCAATACACCACTATTCTGAACTGCACTTCTGTTGTCCTAATCTTTTGTAGAAATGTATAACCATTAATGTCATAACCAAACCATGTTATCACATTTAAACATGGACCACCCACTATCCATTTTAATGTATCTGATACGTCTGATCTACCAAGCAAAGGCTTTTTAATCCATTACAAAAAAGTTTTGTTGTGCTCATTCAAAATCCACATTTCTTTCTTCTTTGGATGACATTGTTTCAACTCATTAATATTCAATGTGATATATGGTTGAGCATCAGCTATGTTATTCAAGATGTATGATTCTAACTTCTTCATCTGTTCATCTGACAATGATTTGACTTTCAAGCCGCGAATCCCCTTTCCCTCATTATTAACTCATTCATGGCGAGACGGAGGAAAACCTATGTGTTGCGCCGTAGCCAAGTAGCTAGTACAAAACTCTGCTACCTCCTCAGAAATATACTTTTCAATAATGGAGGCTTCAGGTCGATATAGATTTTTAACATACCCCTTTAATATTTTCATATACCTTTCAAAAGGATACATCCAACGAAGATATACAGGTCCACAAAGCTTTATTTCTCGAACCAGATGAATCATTAAATGCACCATTATATCAAAAAATGTTGGAGGAAAATACATTTCCAATTGACAAAGTATAAAAATTGAATCCTTTTCCAAAATTTTCAAAGCATTCACATCAATATCCTTGTTACAAATTAAATTGAAAAAATAACACAACTTCATTATAGTCTTTCTGACACGAATGGGAAATATTCCACGCAATGTAACTGGTAGAATTTTTTGCATCATGACTTGACAATCATGTGATTTCATACCTATCAACTTCAAGTCCTTCAATGAGACAAAATTTTTTACATTAGAAGAATAACCTTGATGCACTTTGGTACCATGAAGACACTGACAGAAGCTAATTTTCTCCCTCTTCGATAATGTATGACAAGCCGGGGGAAGAAATGTTCGTCTTCCTTTAGGAGTGGGAGATAACTCCAAACGTATTCCCATTGATAGTAAGTCTAATCTTGCATTCAACCCATCTTTAGTCTTTCCTTTAATATCTAACAATGTTCCAATCAAAGAATCACAGATATTCTTCTCCACGTGCATGACATCAATATTTTGTTTAACTTCATGATACCTCCAATATGGTAGCTCAAAAAAATTGACATTTTCTTCCAAATATGTCTATCATTACCAGATTTCTGTGTCTTTCCCAATGTCACGTCAAGGTTTTTCACCCTCTCAAAATACAGATCATGGGATAAAGGTTTTGGAGCAGTATCAAATTCTTGTGAGCCATTAAATGCCTTTTTTAGTCTTCTATAAGGGTGTTCCATAGGCAAAAACTTTCGATGACCCATGTACACTATTTTCCTCCCATGATGCAATTGACAATAGGACGTCTGTTGTTCGCAAATTGGACATGCATTATGCCCTTTAACACTGTATCCAGACAAATTTCCATACGCTGGGAAGTCATTTATAGTGAACAGAAGCACTGCATGTAGTTGAAAATATTCCATTTTATACGAATCATACACCCTAATACCATCAGCCCATAACAGTTTCAAATCATCAATCAACGGTGACAAGTAAACATCAATATCATTACCGGGTTGCTTTGGACCAGAGATCATTGTACTCAACATGACATATTTGTGCTTCATACAAACTTCAGGAGAGAGGTTATAAATTACCAATAAAACAGGCCATGAACTATGTGTGCTACTGAGTGTTCGGTATGGATTCATTCCATCTGTGCACAAACCTAGTCTGAGATTTCTTATTTCATTTCCAAATGTAGAATATTGTGCATCAATTTTCTTCCATTGTGGACAATCAGCTGGATGACGTATTTTTCCATCACATACCCACTCTTCAGCATGCCATCTTAACCTTTTTGCATCACGTGAATTAGCAAATAAACGTTTGAAATGATTAATTATAGGAAGATACCAAAATACCTTTGAAGGGAGCTTTGTAATCTCTACATCACCCTGTGAATTTTCTTTCACCTTATACCGTGATGTCCCATATTTTGGACACTCTGACAGAAATTCATATTCCTTCCTATATATAATGCAGTCATTCGGACAGGCATGTATTTTCTTGTATCCCAATCCCATCGGGCATAATATTTTCGTGGCTTTGTAATGTGAATCTGGAAGATCGTTATCTTTTGGAAGAATGTATTTCATCAATTGTAGCAACTCTGTAAAACTTCTGTCACTCCATCCATGCTTCGCCTTCAGGTTAATCAATCTTAACACTATTGACAAAACCGTAAAATCTGTACAACCGGGATATAATGGTTTTTCAGCATCACCATATAGACGTGCAACTGTCGGTTCTATCTCAATTTGTTCTGCTACAATATCGCGAATCATTTCTTCAATTCCATCAGAGTTACCATCTTGCGAATCATCATCATCAGTGACATTCCGTCTAGTTTCACCATGCCAAATCCAAGGGCTGTAACTCGGATTAAAACCATGACATATCAGATGATCTTTTATCTCTCTACTTTTCAACTTCTTCATATTCAAACATTTCAGGCATGGACAGAAAAAAATGTCACTACTTGGAACATTTCATTTTGAAAATTCCAAAAAGGCATCAACACCTTCCTCAAATTCATTGCTCATTCGATGTTCCGTAATCGAACATCGACTCATTATTACCTATAACAAATATCAACAAAAAATATATATTTTTAAGATAAGACAAATACATGTTTATATGAAAAAAAACATAATTTGAATGTAAAACAATTTAAAATATAAATCAAATCTATAGGTATTTAAAAAAATAGTCTTGAATATTATTTTTAAAACAAAATATAGTTAGATATAATAGTTTTAAATTTCATTGAATCAAAGAAAACCATGACGCCAAATGATTCTCCAAATAAAATATACATCAATAAAACATAAACAAAATGATTTTTATCTGGAATAAGTGAATATGATCAGATGATACACATTTATAATAATCTCATGCCAATATACTAATAAACATGTTAAAATATAGGAATACCTAATGGAGCATATAACAGGTGTTATTCATGCTTGTTGTTCAATCATTATGATCTAAAGTACTCAACACTTTCAAGTGCCAAAATCTTGAAAGTAGTAGTAGTTTTCATATGTACCCAACACCAAATAACTATACATCGTAAGTTTCATGTTAGAAATACGAATATAGACCATTTGTTTTATGTTTAATAATATTTTCATATTATCTGATCATTCTGATTATATATTAGAATTACTATATCCTTTTGATCCGATATATAATCTAAGGACATTAATATTTATTTAGAAAAAGTAATGTTAATATCATGGTAATGTAAAAAAAAGTATATGTCGAACTATATATATGTAATACCAATAAAAAATTACATATGTGTTTGGCCTGGGTTTCACACATAAAACAACTCATCTCACAGATTAAATTTTTGAATCATCCAACATAATACTTATTTTTATAACTTAGGGAATGAAAATAATAAAAGTTTTGATTTACGATACTCATTATGTGTAAACATGATATATATAAATATAATATCTAATCTCATAAAAAGATATCAATGGGGGTATAAGAGCATACACAAAGCACATGATCAAAAAGATAAGTGAAACAGTTCTATATAATCATAGATCATAAGACCTGAGTCCAAGTATAAAAATTTTAGCATAACATAAGACATGATTTATATGATAGTGGGAACATGATTTAAAAAACCTTATTCACAAGATCACAACATTGGTATGTGGAATAACATAAGAGTGTGGCACAAACATAATCATATAAGTCATAACATATGTCAAGGGAAAACATAGTTTCATTCACCTCATATTGGGATATGTTAATCACCTTTCCTATAATTTATTATAATATTTCTTACGAGACACATCACATAACACATTGGACATGGTATAACCATATGTACCCCATATTGATCTATGATATATAATGCATTGTCGAATGCATTAGAAGGATATTATGGACCCAAATGTCACATAATGACTAACCATATATATGGGTGAATCGTGATCATCAAATCATTTATAACACTTTCGTAGATCAATTAACTAACAAAAATGAAATGGGGGTCATAATTGTTTTTACAAAACATAATAATTATTAATACATAAAAATGTGTTTGGATGGTAAGATAAGATAATATACCTAATTCAATCTAATTATCGTTAAATTATTTCTACCTAGATAGAAAAGACCTTTAAAAAAATATAATTTAACTTGAGAATGAAAAGAAAGTACCCTTTACCTTTTTTATAATGAAAAATCTGAAAAGGATGATAATAATATTTAGGTATTATAATTTTTTATGAATTATTAATAATAAAAGAAATCACCTCACTTGGTTTTGTTGAAAATCGGACATACCATCGTATTCAAGAAATCAGATACACTTTGCATGAAAAGGTCCATCATTTTTAGGAGATGAATGAAAGAAGAAATGTATTATCAGACTCACCATGAGTCCAAAATGAAATATTTGATTGTAATAGGTATGAATTGATATTTTTATGAATGCAGATGAAAACAGATGATGGTTTTATGATCTAGGAGTTCTAAAAATCATAATTTTTTGAAAAAAAATTATGATTTAAGAATGTTGAATGAAATTTTAAGGATAGGTATTAAAGATTGTACCTGGTCTAATTTCATTCATGAAAATCATTTTCTGGACAATCATATTGAAAATATGATTTTAAGAAAATAAGTACTACCAATCTTCATCAAGAAATACACATTCCATCTAAGTAGGAAATAATAATGTTGCTGGAAGAATGGAACGTTACAATACCACCCATTATTTTTCAGATTTTGCTGAAGCTAATACCCAATGTTTTAAAATTTATTATTCTTTCTAAATGATTGAATAATTTGAATGGTTGTGAAGTCAAATATCTATGTTCTCATGGTCATAGTGATATTTTTATCAGATATTGATTTATTTAGATACTTAAGAGGTTGCTCGTAATGAAGTTGCTGGTATTCAGATAGATCAATATAGCGATCATATTGGAGTTGTTACTGATACGTATTTCAGAAGAAAAGATGAAGTATAAGTGGTTTAAGAAGCTTTAATGAATCTACTTTTTCTTGGTACTATAGAATCGTAATGCGTATATCAGAATGAAAATCTAGAATAAGAGTTAAAAATAGTCTTATCCAAAATACACCTGCTTGAATGTTGCGAGTTGAATGTTGCGAGATGAATGGACATAATAACCATTTGCAATAACAAAAAATTCCACGAGATTCAAAAATGAACGAAAAGCACATCAAGAATCGAAACAAAAACGAATGAAATAAATTCGTGGAAGGCTTACTTGAATGTTGCGAGTTGAGATGATAGATCCTAGAGGAGTGAAGAAGATAAACAATGAAGCCAAAATGAGTTTAACGCAGGTCGATCGACGAGCCGGCGGACTGTCAATCAAAAAATCGTAAATGACAGTCCACGGGCTTTAATTTTTTTAAATGTTTTATAATGTCGGTTATTATATAACCGACGTTATAAACTATTTTTTAACTTTATAACTTCGGTTATCTTAAAACCGACGTAAAAAAGCTCCCGCGCTTTGGTTTTTTACGTCGGTTATTTTATAACCGACGTAAAAAATGAGATATCTACGGGTTTTTTACGTCGGTTATTTGGAAACCGACGTAAACCCCCCCCCCCCCCATGCTTTGGTTTTTTACATTGGTTATAAGATAACCGACGTAAAAAACCAATGTGCGGGGGGGTTTTTACGTCGGTTTCCAAATAATCGACGTAAAAAACCAAAGAACGGTGGGTTTTTTACGTCGGTTATTTGATAACCGACGTAAAAAATGCGTCTATATCGGGTTTTTACGTCGGTTACCAAATAACCGACGTAAAAACCCCCCCACGCATTGGTTTTTTACGTCCGTTATAAGATAACCGACGTAAAAACCCAACAGGTGCGATTTGTAACGTCGGTTATTTTAATAACCGACGTTAAAAATCTACTCGCCGCATTTTTACGTTGGTTATATATAACCGACGTAAAAAATGGTGACGTAAAAAACGATTTCTGCACTAGTGTCATCACAAATCAAATGTAACCACACCACCTCATACCAGACTCAATACATCTCCCTGCCACATAACCATTTGTACCACCATCTAAACATTTAAAAACCCCAATCCATTGATCACCAAAACTAACACACCGTACTACTTTGAGCACCTAAATCAAGGAGTTTCATCTTCAATATCATGATATTATCTTCTGTGTGTAGAAAATAATTAACATCATGGTTTTAATATGTGTCATAGTATTGTATTTCTTGATTAGGAATTAGGTTTTTAACTCTTTATATGTGGGAATATTTAATACATGTCACAACAAGGAAAAACCACATTTCATCAAATAGAATGGTTCAAACATCACACCAACAAGTCAAGGAAAAATAAGATAAAACTCATAACAACTCTAGATACTATGAATGATTTTACATCTCACTCTTCTAATTAATATCCTCCAAGATATCATGTCCCCACAACACACAAACTATAACACCCCAAGCTTCCACAATATGATTCCCTTTGAATAATACAATATTTCGTGTTGTACGGAACTTCGAGTTCTTGCACACTGCGAAAAATAAAACTAGCCATTTTAAAAGCAGTTATGAATAGTAATACCCACGTTTTCAAATTTTATAAATTTTATTTTCCAAAATTGACTTCATTTTTGGATTCAAAATATTAAAATTATCTTCGGGTGAATTTTTTTATTTTTCTGAAAACATTCAATTTTTGATGAATAGTGAAAAACAGTACATTATTGTTTAAAACCGACTTTTATTTAAATAATTATTATTTTTTAAAATGTATTTTAAAGTAAAAAATAGATATATAAGACCTATATTAGTCCAATGTAATTCATTGGAGTCATTTTATAATAATATTAGATAAATATAATTTTATTGAACTTTTTAACATCTTTTACCCACCTTCTTGGCACTTTTGAAAATTTTCTTAAAATGTAATTTTACAACTTCTGTGAATTGAATTTCAAAAATAATAGAGAAAAATTTTACATTATTAAGTAAAATGTGGTTCAATAAGATAATATTAATTTTTGTTGAATAGTAACTTTTGAATTTTATTTACCACGGTTAAAATTAAATAGGGTAATTAATGGAAAAAATGATACTATAATTACTCTAACACATGTCCTAATTCTATTGTAGAAGTGTATTTCGACCAAAATCAACCATAGGAATAAAATATTATCCTTTTTTATCCACATGCATTAGATTAGGACATTTATTATATTTTATTTAAAGAAGAGTTAAAAGTGTTAAATTCAAATATTAATAACTAAACCATTTTTAATTTAGGGTTATACATACGATAAATTCTACTATAAATATTACATAGAAAGATAAAAATATTTCCTACATCATGGTAGATTATTTATAATTTTTAGACATTAAATAATTATATTTATTTTGGACACAATGATGTTGTAGCAATTACCTTATTAATGAATGATTAAAATAACTAATATTATAAATATTAAAATAAATGTAAATTGAGACTTTTGATGCATTAAACGAATTTTATAGGTGAATATTACATGATAGGATTTATTCAATATATTTTTTTCAAAGAAATCAGATTTTTATGACTTTCACAAAAACCAAATACTAAATAGTGTAAAAATTGACATAAATGAGTTTTTAAAACAAATACTATTTTATTAAATGATATAATATTCCTAAAAATATAAAGTTATTTCAAAATAATTATATAATTATATATATATATCATTAATTAACCACTTGAGGTTTTATTATCATTTTATAGTATGTTTATTAGCCATATAATATAAAAATACAAGGAGACCTGGTAAATGTTAAACTACTTAACCAAGAGTTAAATCTAAAATATAAGGATAATATGGTAACCTAAAATTGTCTAAAACCTATTGTATGAGAATATTTATACCCATACGCACCTTATCCTATAAATAAATCCATTCAGATCCATTATAATCTGAAAATTATTTTATAATAAAATAATATTTCAAGCTTTTCCAAAAGTGACCCTCACCTCTCTTATAAAAGGGTACTTAACCTTCTCTTAATTTCACACCTCCAAAGCCTTTTTTATCATCCAAAACCTACTCAAATATCCTCCCAACTACCCTCACTTCAACATAGTGGCCTTAATTTGATCATAAATCCAACCTAAGAAGCCCTTTTTTCAAATAAAAAGGAAGAACCTGAAGAAGATGTAATTATTCTGTCACCCCTTTCAAAGTTCTTTTCTTCTTCCACTTCCTCTTTATTTGTTGTTTTGATACCAATATAATAACTCCAGTACATTCCACATAGTGAGATGTTATTATAAATATGGTATAACCATATTAATTATTCTATCCATCCTATGAATAACAAGTTCACCATACGTGCGTACGTAGGGCTTACCATCTCCACGTCGCGGTGTAGTTAGTTATTCAACACTTCAATATTTGGATGGGTATAATAATGAGTATAATTGATGTAAATAATAAATATAACATGTTAATTATTATTTATATATTATATACCATCCAATTACATATGATATTACCATTAATATAATGATATTTTCACTCATGCGTACGTACGGATTACCGTCTCCATGAACACGATAAGATTCATTCCCCATCGTAACCATTCAAGAATAATTTTCATATGATTATATAAAAATAATTTTTAAGAACATAATATCATTCTAGTTATGAATCAAATACATCCTATTCATAACAAACATGAGAAATATAACAAAAAAATATAAAGGAAAATGAATTAGTTAACACCTGAAACAATGATACTACTGAAATATTATTAACAAAGCAATATTTGAAGATCATATATGATATCATATTTATATATTTTTATTATTGTACAATTTAATAAAAATTATTTAACTATTATACAAGAGGTTAGTGTACCCTCTACTAAGAAAATATAAGGTAAGGGTTAATTTTACAATCTCTTTATTATCCGAGGATGTTTATACGTGAGTATCTACTGGGACCTCCTTATCATCCACATTTGTGTTTCATAAAAATTTATTTCATAACATTTTTACTATTTACTAGAATGTGATTTAAAGTCATTTTTACCCTTGTTTTACTTTTTATAAATTTTTTTGGAAGGAATATTTTAGCCACTTTTCAAATAATGTACTTTATGCCCTTTTTGAAAAATTAAGGAAAAAATGTTTTTTTAACTTATATGGCGGGTGCGGCTATTTTCCACCATTATAACACCTTCGAAGCTTCCCTTACAATATTATAAGAATATTTTCAAAATAAATGTTTTCTTTACTGTTGAATGATTTCAATGTAGAATGAAATATGTCACTCAAATAGTTTGTGGATTGATTTCATCTATGTTAACATCCTTCATTGGATTTTAAGTTTGTTTGAAGTTGTTTTGTTATACAATCTTCATTATTGTATGGAATGTTTTGTGATACGTTTATATGTGGATGTTCTATTTTTGTACTATTCATGGTTTTTGGTTAATTTATTGACATTTCATATGCTAGTTTTAATACGAATGTTTATATTATGTTTCAACCTTTTCATATGAGGTATGAATTGGACTTAGTAAGTGATGTGTGGAGCTTGCTATAGATCTTTGATGCATTTGTAGGTCTCATGAGACAAACATTTATCTTGGCACTAGTCCTTGAAAAAATATAATTTTTAGTCTTAGAATGAGACCTTGACTGTGTGGTTATGATATCTGAAATTATGCATTACATCATTATGAAATTATCTATTGATATTACATGTGATCATTCAACTAGTATAAAGACCATGTAGATAGGTAAATGGGATTATTTGATTAATATTTTCCATATTATTATGATATTTAAGTTTAAAAGGCTTATTTTTTAGTCTTATACATTGCCTTAAATGTTTATGCTTATTTATGATAGTTTCTACTATATTGTTATCATTACTAAGCATCTGAACTCACCCCTTTCTAGGTTTTATTTTTTCTAGGATGCAAAGAAATATATTATGACTGACCTGCAGGGATAGTCTAAGAGATATGAAGGTTTTAAAAGGAGAAAAAATGTTGTTTTTTTCATTTTATAATGTAATGTAAAAATTAGGTATGTCTTTAGTACTTCCAAGGCTACTAAACTGATGGGTCATTCAATATTTTATCCCGTATGATCATGCCAATTTTATGTAAAATGCACCGACTATGGTTAACTAGTGTCGGGGCATTGCACGAACCAAAGAAACATTTCATCCATACATAACCTTCTCCTAATGATCATGTGTTTATATGGGTCACTCCATGGTTTTCACATCATCCTCCATATATAAATCTCCCCAGTAAATGACATGAGATTCATTATGATGATACCAATAGAGCTGACAAATGTGAAAGATATTTGGAGTCATATCCAATCATGGAAGGAGTTCCAACTGTTAAGATAACTCTCCAATTCACCCCAACACCAAAAAGGGTCCAACAAACTAGGGTGAGAGCTTACTACCCCAACCAAACCTTTTCTTCCCACGTCAAGGGTAGACTCTCACAAATACATAGTCTCCAACCTCAAACACTAAGGGCATCCTCCTACAAGGATCATAAGAATTATTTTAGTCTTTTTCTACTTTCATCCTATAACGAACAACCTAAACCATATCTAATGTGTTCTATAACACATGAGGACCAAGAATTGATGACTCCCCAACCTCAACCCATCATAATAGATAAAGAAATGTTCACCGATAAAAAGGCTTAAACGGGTCATTGTTGATGGATAATTGATATTTGTTGTTATAAGAAAACTCTATCAAAGGAAACGGATGTTTCCAAGATCTAGCGAAGTCTAAGATGCACACCTGCAATATATCCTCTAGAGACTAGATGGTCTACTCCATCTTCCTATATATATGAGAGAGAAAAGTTGTATATAGGTGAAATATAGTTCTATTGTAATTTTTAAGCCCTCTCTAGACTTTCAAGGCACACGAGAATCCTAATCTAAGATAATGGACCTCATAACTCCACACATCCACACAACCTCATCCACGTAAAATATTTCCAAAATATTTGTGGTGTTCAACTCATTGATTTCTCATAAGTGATCTGATTTTATCAACCAATTCACAATTATTGAGATAAAATCACATTCTCCTTGAGCTTGGGGTAACCTTATGATAAATTCCAATGAGAAATCATCCCACTTTTACTTGAGAATATCTAATGGTTTCAACAAACCACTATGAAGATGGTTCTTAGCCTCTACATACATGAAAACCATACATCGAGCCACAAACTCTGTCATTGTTCATTTCATTATGGGCCCCCAAATTTATACACTCAATCCACAGTGAATTCTGGATACTCCTAGGCATACCTCCAAAGGTGAGACATGAAAATCAAAAAGAACTATATCATGAATCTCTACAAAACTTATCAACCTTCCTTGAAACATCATCTTGTTTTTACCATCCTACATCAATTTATCCTAAGTATCCCCATGGATAACAAAATCATGCATCACCTATGCCTATAAGTCTCCCCACTAAGACTCTTCCACCTTATTCATCAGAGAAGACTACACTTTCATCTAAAATAAGAAAACCGCACCACCAACCACCCTCACATCTATGTGTAGGGTGCCAACTCCCCCATCACCCTCCAAGTATCTTCAAACACTCAAAATAAATACTTCTAAGACATGATTCTAAATGTATTAGCCACAATATTACCTTTTACTAGTGTATAAGATATCTCAATGTCATATTCTTGGAAAAACTAAATCTACCTCTATTTAAATATATTCATGTCATTCTAAGAAAAGATATAAATCATGAAATTTTGATATATGAAGACCATAAATCACTCCCCAGGGAGGTAATGTTGTCATGGATTTAGTGAAAACAAAACCATTGCAAGATATAGATCATGGGTGGAATATTTATGCTCATGGAGACATAAGTTCCTAGACCCATAAGAGATATCTGAATTCAACTACGTCAAGGTACATACCAATACCATACAAGGATAATCACAAAACACCTCAAACATTAACACCTCCTTTGAAAACTAAATCATTAGAGCACTAATAAATCTACCTGATAGGTAGTTAAATATTGTCTGGCACTAATTACACCAGATTAAAGCTTGTTATATACTGGTTAAAGTTTTCAAAAGGGCCACAATCCTTGAGAAATTGGATATGGACCTCTGTTAATAGCCCATAAGACTAAGAAAACTATGAAACTATAACAAATTATTGGGTGCTTACAAAGAAACAACATCCTTTATATTTGACAGGTCTATAGCCACATATTTCTAGGAAAAAATGCCCAACGAAATTCACCTCTTGTGTATAGAACATACACTAATAAAACATTTCATAAAGATAGCGGTGTTGAAGAACTTATAAGAAATATTTGAGATGATCGGTATGTTCCTCTTATGACATCGATTAAATCAAAAATTCATCGATGAAGACAACTATGAACTATTCTAGGAACTCATGGAATATGGATTTCATGAGTCACATGAACACAGCTGGTGTATCCATGAAATTGAATCATCCTAGAAGTGCCCATACAGACATCTGAATGTAGTATTCGGGAAATCATCCTCCATCACCCTCAATTGGTGATATCCAGACCATAGATTGATCATATAAAACCAATTATCCCTCCTCAACTAGTAAAAAAGATCATCAATCCTTGGAATAGGGTAATGAATCTTGATTTTCACCTAATTCAACCTCTGATAGTCTATAAACAACCTCAAAATATTATCCTCCTTCTAGAAGAATAACACTAGAGAACCACATAGAAACACATCGGTTGGGATAAAACCTTTATATATCATATCATATAATAGAATACTCAACTCCTGTAACTTATAAGGTTCCATATGATAAGTATCCATCAAAATTATAGAATCTATAGACTAAATATATCCTGAAATCAACATCATGTTCCGGGCGTATCATCACAACCACCTTGACACAAACATCTAGAAAATACCTAAAACCCCGATGATCCTCCTCCATCCTAGAATCCATTTATTCTATATAAAAATTTTCTATTAATGTAATAAGGGTCTCTACTCATCTAAATCCCACCTAACAACCTTTATTTCAACTGAAAATTGCATGTTGAACATCCATGTCAAAAATCATTACTCTTCTCTAGAAGTAGTCAATTACTGCATGAATGGAATAAAACTATTCAGTGTAGAGAATGAAATCCTATGGGTTCATTTGAAGAAAGAATAGATCTCCACATGATGGGTGTGGCCTAATCATTAGTATAAACATCCTACACACATCAAACAAGTTGTTCTGGCCTATGACTGATATAGCCAACAAAAATGTCATGGGAATCCTCTCAACATCCAGTCCCAAAGCACAGAGTAGAGTAGGTAAAATAGAGGATTAAAAATAAACTAAATTAAAAAATTCACATACAAGGGTATAATATAATCTGGTCATACCTCTAATGATCTTTAACCCCTCTAGTGATGTTATTTTCACTAAATCAAACTAACCACACCCAACTCCTCTGCCTCTCTACTAATGGTATCCTCCATGGAAACACTTAGGTTCAGGTTCTAGAGGATGACTAACATAATGAGGTCAAACTATGCCCTACCAAACCCCTCTCTATCAATCATAACCCTTCTACCCCAACTACTAAAATGGCATCACAATAGGCTTCTATATAAGATGTCACTAAACTATAACACCTCCATTATACAGAGCTCAAAGAACTATGAGGCACTAATTATAACATTGACCATGACCCCCACAAGTGAATAACACTAGCCAACTACCTCTAATAAAATTATGGATAACTTTGTTACTATAATACGATAAGGTAATATATTAAAGTTGACTCTCTACTGGTCAAAACATTGAAGGACCTGGTGCCTAAGGATGCCATTGAAAACTCTGCTACTTGAGGAACCCTAGTAGTTCCCCTCTCATAGTAAATTCCTAACAAATGTATGAAATTAATCACCTCCACCTTTTTCTAATCCTTTAAATATGTAGGAAACATAAATGGAGTAACTTTAGACTTTGAAAATGTGTGGAGTTCCTCCTTGAGACATTGTTCTTGAGACTCCTCATCAGGAAACAAATCTAGGGAGAAATGTAATAGGTCATTGAACCTGATTCACATCACCCACATAAACATAATCCACTACTGAATATATAGAAACTACTACCTCTACAATACCTTCATGGTCAAAGAAAGGTACACTTCTTGTAATTACTTCAAAAATTCAACCCACAAAATATTTGTCTCCTTCCTCTCACCAAGATATATTATCCATCATTGATGTGTGTCCCCCCACATCCGACTAATAACTAAATAAGTCTATTACTCCAATAAGTCTGAGATTAAACTAATGGTGAACTTAAGATCCTCCAACCATCTCTCTATCTTGAAATCAGAGACACATCCCTCATATTTCTTTAGAATATTCCATAAGAGGAAATGAAGTTCCCTCTACCATGCCTCATCCTCTTCTTTCAGTCTGATCCTCCAATGATCAATCAGATCATCATGCTAAACCTACACTACCTAAACCAAACATAGATTATTTCTAAGACACATATCTAAAATGGGGATAAATATTTACTAAGCCAAGTAGTATGGGATTTCAGTAATTTTCATTTAACTCATTTTAACCTTCCTAAAACCACCAAACCCAAACAAGTACACAAGTAAATCATGATGATTGTACCTATCCTAGACATATAATCTACAAGAGGCATCACTACAATTGGTCATTAGTTAGGCTTAGAGTCATTACATTGGATCATAGGGGGCCTTAAAATATCATTTCCTAACTAGTGTTCATTTTCCTGTGTCACACAGCAAGATAAACTGGCATTTTTTCTTTATAGATCCGTGTAATACACACTATAATTTCCCCTAAAATTTTTCCAATTCCTCAACAAAAACCTTTGATAACACTATTTCATGACCCCCTACATCCAAATTTTCCCTTACGTGGTTAGAAATGAAGAAAATAAGGATAATAAGCCCTTATTAACTCCTCCAGCAATCCCTACGTTGGTGACTTGCACTAAGGGTATAAAAATCACATATATATATATATATATGGTATTACCCTCTATGTCAATATAGGATCAGGAGATAGGACATCAGTAATAAATAAAATCCATGAAATAATAAAAATTTTTACCAAAACCATTGCACAATTCATCCATAATGAAACATATATTTGTGCCTCTAAATAAAAACCCAAAAGAAAAGTCTTATTGTAGTGACCCAACAACACCTCCAAAGGTCTGAGCTAGTACTGTCTAGAACAGTACATGTGGTTATCCTGGAATCCTTCAAATATTTTTTATATGTGTAGGGTGAGAATCGGATTATACTTAGTATGATTAAAACAAAATTATCTCTTCCACATGTGAAAATAGAATAAAAATGCACTGATGATCAACAAGTATAACTAATGGAACCAATATAGGTCAACTAGACATTTACATCCTCACCATGACATGCATACCAAATAATGTATCCAAGTATAATAACAAGATAAGAATAATATTGATAAAAATTTAACCCACACTTCTTTCCCACTAATTTTATATTCTCACACCCCAATTTCGTATGTCATTGTGATCCTATCTCTTCTTTATAATAACCCTTCCCAAACACATTTGGATTATCACATCACACCCAAAGACACCTGGTCTATAACATCACATCACAACACATATTTACTAAAGGAACATAGTCCAACATATCAAAACACATGTAATGTCCCGGTTCTGGAAGCCAGCTAGAGGCGCCCCGTACCCGGTTGGTCACATGGCGTCAAGTGAATTTCCCTGAATATTAGAGGATGCCGACTAGCAACGAGGGCCTTGGGTGTGATACTAGTGAAACTATTCCATCATTGGCAGAGTAAAACAGTGGAAACAAAATAGATATACAGTAATAGAAGTAGTAATAATACCATAAATTAGTAAATAGTGGAAGACTGAAGAATAAATTAGAGTATATATATATATATATGATGCATGATAAATATGTCTAGGAAAACAGCCAAACAAGTCACGATGGAGGAATACAACTAAACTAAGTACAAAAGTAAACCGATAAACAACTCCTAGACATCCCAATCAGAATTTTGGTCCCATTCTCTCTAGCTCCAAAGCATTCAAGTACATGAAGTAGAAGGGATCTTTCCCTTATCTAGTTCTTCAAAAATATAATTTGTTTGGGCTAAAAAAGTATGGCCCAAAAAGGGTGTGAGACTAAATCCTCGTAGGAAACCACCAAATGATTTATTCCCAATAATCAGTGAATATATATGGCAGACAATAAGTAAAAATAAGCGGCAAACAAGGAAGTATTCAGTAGTAAACATTCCTACAGTTCAAAGCATTCAATTCCACATATCAAGTAAGCAGTTAATCAAAGCAGGAAACCCTCTAGGAAGTACTCTTAGCCAAACCCCTCTGGTTCAACCAAAACAACATAAGAAACCCTCTGGGAAGTTCACATAGTATAACCCCTCTCATTTAGTTTATGTATATACTCTCTGAGTAAGCACTCGCCATAAATTCCCCATATAGTCTTGTATCGGTAACTAAATGCCACTTTGTGGTAGAACTTACGTCCCATTCCCCCTCTGGACCGAGTTGAGGAACTACTGACACTATGTGGAAGAACTTATATCAATTCCCCCTATAGTAACATATCATAAAAGTAAAAAATAGACACTCTGGAGATGCCCTTACATCCATTCTCCCTATGGTCTACTACACCATGTTCACACGACCCTGTGTAAGTCTAATAAGTACACCAATGAAATACAGCCAATGTAAACCTTAATAACTACTTGGCTAATAGTCTACAACATAACATCATGTCATATAAACAAACACTCTATCCTAAAGTACTAGGAATGGTGAAAAACAAGGCAATCTAACAGGCTAAGCAGGACCAAACGGTCATAAAAAAACATGCATGGGAAAACACTTCAAATTCATATCAATTTACCCTATTCACATTCAATTAAACTCTATTCCAGCATACAAGCTTAGCATAAAATTAACATGTCTATAACAGTAAACACGCAATACCCCATTCAAGGGTATCGGGAAATTTTGCACATATAACTCGAAGACTTTCTACAGAATGGCACAAACCACCTACCTCGGTGTTGTAGGATCATTATACGTGAACCTCAAGCCTTGAATTATCCAAGAACACCGTAGATCTACAAAAACGGCTAAAACATTCAACCTAGGATATATTACAAGAGAGAACAAATCATAGTAAGATGTTCAAGAAGAAGAGAGAACTCACCGATTTGATTCCAACGCAACTGACAGAGTTTGATTCAGAGAACAGATGCTCGATCGGGGGCTCGGTGAATATATGCATTGTACGGATTCTCTCAGATGAATGAGGCGAAGAAGAAGTTGGTTATCTCGAAAAGATGCGACCCCGACCTGTTTAATGAAAAAAGTAAAGTACAATGTTTGTATTTTTAAGGTGCATAGTGTGTAGATGCCCTTACTGAGCCCCACTTTAGGCGGCCTCCAGGTCACCACACACAGCTTTGTGCTTAGCCGGTATATGGCCAACACCCAGCTACGTGTGGCAAAAGAGTACACGATGTGTACATATAAGTAGACGATCTGTACTTCAAAAATTTCCAGAAACTCTTATTTTTTCTCAAAAACACCAAAAAAGATAAAAACATACATAAAAAGATGATCTGAGTTCTTACAACACATGTCACGTGAAGACTCTCAGGCCATTATATCACATCACATCTCACCCAAGGATACCTGGTCCATCACATCACACCCATAACCAAAATTGTAGGGTACCATAAACATTAATTAAATCAACTTCATTCCTTCCTTCTATCCTAAATGAACCCCATCATAAGTTATCTCATCATACATCACCACATTGCACCTTTTCCTTCTACACAACAAAACTTGTGCATGTCAATGTCACCTGGAAAGGAGAGTGGGCAGCCATCTATCCATACTCACCACTGGGATATTGGGAAAACACCCTCAAAAAAGTTGGTTATCAACACATATTACTCCACATGGATGGGTTTCATAAAAAAATAACAAGGAACATACAAGGTATATTTATAAATATGTACATAGTAACAACCTACGGTTTCACAACAAGAATACTATCCCAACTCACAGTATCGCCACCAAGCCTCACAACCTACACCCTTTAGATTCCACCACTAAATGTATAACACCACACAATAAATCCTCAAACCAAAAACTACATTCTTTTATTCTAAAGATAATATAGTTTCTAGATTTCTCATTACAAACCCATTTCAATTAATCAAGCAATTTATATCACATTAAGCATCAACCACATTTAATTACACTTACCATATTATTTCTTGAATTTTTTAACCATTTGAACCCATGAATTTCAATTAATCATTTACATTTAATTAAATTACTACTTAGGAAACTAGCAAAACACACCCCACCAAAAAAACAACCCATCTTTTTCATATCAAAAAACCCCATATTTTCACCATTACACAGCCACAGACACCTCTTAATCATAATTTCCACATTCCATGCCCACATCACAACTTCTTTGTACCACATACACTTCTTGGAACATCCTCCACACACATCACAACCACACATCCCCACCACACAACATAATGACACACCATAACCACACACCACAAGCACATAGCATAACCACACATCACAACCAAAAAATATATCTTAAAAAACCATATTTCATATTTATCAAGGCTATTTTCATCACATTCACTTATTTATTCATGGTTATTATCACACAAGACATAATTTTAAAGGGAAACCAATTATTTATCTTTATATAATCGTTTAGAAAAATCCATTTTATTTGATAACAAACAACCACTCAATAAGGGTTCTATAAACACATCATCCAAAATATAGAAAAAATGTCACAACAAACATGACATTTAGCAAGGCATTATGCATTTATAATCACAAAATAAACCATACCAAAGGTTGTAAAACATGAAAAAAAATCCCCTTCCCCATCAATTTTAATTAAAACAATTCATTATATTCATTATGAAATTGAATAATATCTTACCAAAGATAGAAATACATTACCCATCCTAGATGATATAACTAGATGATATATGAAGGATCCCCTACCTCAAACGAATCTTTCCAAAATTCTGCATAGGATTCAATTAAGTGGAATTACTCAACCAAGCACTATAATGAAGAATATTACCCTGTCCATCCTATAGAATAAAAAATTAGTCTATTCCCTTACCAATCTAACACCAAACTAATGATTCCCTGATAGCACCCTTATCTGGGTGAATAACTAGAATAAAATAATGAGGAGAGAATGGAACATACCAAAAACCATTAAGGATCAATCCCTCATGGCCAGGGTTGAAATACAATGAAATGGGGATAAATGACATCTAAATAAATTACATGGGTCACCTATGAAATGAGATAAAATTCAGAAGAATGGTGTGGATCAAGGAACATTGGTTTTTTATACCTAGTCTGAAAACCTACGACCATGGCGCATCCCATATCACTATACCATAGAATCTCAGAAAAATGTGAGACTATGGAAAAGTGGGAAGGACTATTCCATATCCTAGTTAGTCAAACACACCTCCAAGAAATATGTCTATCTCTATGTTGTATATTTGATAAAATGGGAATAGGATGACAATGCATCCAAGGACACTACACCACATAACTCAACAACCAAAAATGGGGGCAATGCTACATCCCTCTTCATGGCGCATCTACCATGAAATCAATATAAACCCAAAAAATCCCATTTAGGACTCCATGATATAGTCATGTACTTCACACCACATCTATGATAAAAATCAAGTAGCACTAAAACCACACCTTGATCCCCTATTCCATAGCCAACACCCCTACACTATAGAACAATCAAAAAAATGCCACAACCCTCTCCATGGTGAAGTAATGCCAAAATTAGTTGTAGAAAAAAACTCCTCCCCCCAAACACCCTATTCCATAGCTAGACTCTCCAAATCATAGTAAAGAAATGGTTTATCCCCATACTCTACATCAAAGAACTCTCATTTCTAATTTTCAAAACTACACTCCTCCTTTCACCCTCCAAACTCCTTAGGGATCCCACTAGATACCTCCACCATAAGAATTCATAGAAATTAATAGGTTAGAAGGTCTAGACCATTAATTTATGAGATGTATTTTCTATCACAATGAACTCATACTAATGGAAAAGATAACCTAAGATCATTTGGAGAAGCCTTTACCTGATACTCATGGAAAAAGGTATCCCCCATCCATGAAAAAATCTATGCATACAAAATATGTTTCTACTAAAAATTTATATCTAGATTCAAATTCTATACTAATTTGTAAGAGAAAAAATTTTGGGACATTCACAAACATATTGAGGGTGGGGGATAGAAATTTTATGATTATAATATCTCTAAAATAATCCAAAAATGTTGATCAAACTTCTAAAAACAATAGACATATCATGTCAGATAGACTACACCTAAGGGAAAAAAGAAACTCACTTATTTGAAGATACTAGTGTGGTTGGAGGTTTTGTTATTGAACTATAAATGTATATCATAATATTTAAATCTGAACAAGTTACATAAGTCCTAAACAAAGTGGAACAAAACTAAATTTCAAAGGAAGCCTACTTGAGGGAAACAAATCTCACAGAATGGAATAAACCTATCTTTAAAGAACATATGTGAATCACTTGGCAGTTTCTATGATTTTTGTAATATTGGTGGTCATTGTTATGATTAATGATGGTACAAACTAACTAGGTATGATTCATATACTAAAAAGAAGAAATAATCCCTAAAAAATAAGAATAAATTAAATGAAAGAAAGGAAGTTTTCCTTGGTAGAGAAACATATGATGAAGACGGTTAATAAGCATTCTACTCCAATGAAGACAAAGAGAATATTGACATGGACATTAAACCTACATAGAAATTATTATTATTTTATGGTATGAGAGGCCATATCATGGTCCATTGTAATATATCCATGAAAATAAAGGAATAAGGGAGAAATTTGAAATCTAAACGGGAATCATTTCAAGAAAGAGACTATCAGATTAGTATACTTGTGGATATCCCTAGTGAAGATATTTTATGGATTCCCAAAAATGGTAACCTGAAGGATGAGGATTATTTTTGAGGAAGGTAAAACCTAGAAGTACATGAGGTTATCATATATAGTATTATCTTTCTTAGACAAATGAAAACAAATGGAAAGAACAATTTGATTCTTCTAACAAAAGTATTGCAACTAGAAAAGAGACCACACTAATGAAGTTGTTAAAAAATGTAAATAAATACTATCTCACCATATTTAAATAATAGTTGGAAGAGACCAAAAGGTTATATAAATCTAAAATAAAACAAAGTAATCTAATTTCTCAATTGATTATTATTGTTTTGTATATGAAAGAAGATAAAAATAAGAGTTAGAACATGATACCCAAATAGGGTCAGATTTGGATGTCTAATGGATGAAACAATATTAATATTTTAAAAATTATTAGAGCAACTAATAATAAGATACAAGGGTTGAGGAACAAATATCAACCATACTACTCCAACTAAGAAGATAAAAATATACACCAAATTCTTATAGCAGTTAAGTTTTTATTTAATTTTGGGAATAAAAGGTGATGAAGGATATAAATCATACCTCAATAGAGATATATCAAAATTTATAAAGATCCTGGAATTGTAAAAAATATTCTTGATCTTTATAGAGCCTTTAAAATTTGAAAGATTGGGTGTGAATTTAATTCTCTTATTATCATTTTAACTCATATTCATTATGTTGATCAAGGGGGGTAATTATATAACCAAATTTGAAGAAATAGATTGTGCTTAAAGTTTTTTTATTTTCTTTTTCAAGTGAGTGAATCTTTATGAATATTTAATGAAAATATATTTGAATAGACCCTAAATAGTGAATGGAAGATTTTGGTATCACATTGTATGTTATTTATAGATAGCCTTGTTACCTAAATTTATCACTCATGTTTTTCACACTATGTAAGAAAACATTAATTTAGAGTTGACAATCAATGGAATATTTCCAAGAGAAATTTTATTCCACCATTCTTCCAGATGTTTTTTCTCTATTCTAAAAAGTTCATAAAATCATTCTTAATTAGTGATCAGTTATTATTTCATATTTAATTATCTTATGGAATGAAAGGGTAGAATATTTTTTATAGTTATATGGTTGAGGATACCCTTCCCATAATATTAATTATGGAGAGAATCAGAAGTAATGATCCTTCCCTACTATGTAAATTAGGGGGATAATACCTTTCCCTTTTGAATTTATTGTCAATTAAAGGGAGAATAATTACATTTACTAATGGAATTTTTTTCACCTAAAAAAACAAAAAGGGTGGAATAAAGTGACCAGAGGTTTTTGTTGTATATTTTGTCAATTAGGGTTATTTAAATAATCTTGATGATTTAATTAATGTAAAGGTGATGTATTGGGTTAAGGAGTGAGTATCCACCCTTGTAAGGAGAAAAAATAGTTTATATTGTGTTTGAGTGGGAAATGATAAGAATAATGGTTTTTAGAATTACATTCGAGAAATATTCCTAAGACCGATACATCCAAGAGTTATTGAGATAATCACCATGTCAAAGACAAGTTCCAAATATTGGAGAAGCAATGTATGTAGTAGTTACTTCTAATATTGAACAGTTGAGTGAATCCAGCTAGTGGGGAGATCCCAAGAAAGCTAAAAATGTTGAAGAATACATCCACAGAGTTCAAAATATTTTTTTGATGTGTTATGAATTTAGACCCTCATGTATGATGATTTATAAATTCCTAAGTAAAGGTAGAGAAGGAAGGCAGAGGAGTTCTTGATAATACTCAGTCTTGAGTGTTTTAGATGTTTCAAGGCTCTAAAACTTCCCTAAAAGTGGTTGGAATTGTTATGATAATTACATTGATTTTTTGGAGCTATTTGGGAGTAATTTGAATTTTTTAGAAGTCCCATAGTATATTTAAATAAGTTTAGAATTCATTTTATTATATTTTTAAATTTTTATTCAGCAGCTAAAGAGATGAATATTAGAAAAGTAAATTATCTTATGACATAGGATATTTGGGTCATGTATAAAATAATTCACATAAGTGGGGGGTATTTGAGGTCACATAAGACATTTTATCTATGAAAAAGATATTTTTTCTAGTAGTTTGTGAAATTTTACATGCGTAGGGAATTTTGGGAAAATGGTAAAGCAAATTATCCTATGTGTAAGTGATTTGAGCTATGTAAGACACCCATAAGATATGTTGTGAAGCCCATATTATATTTTAAGAGTGCATATATTTGAAAAATTAAGAAGTTATATAGAGTTGGAGATTTAATAATTCATATTATATTTGAGTGGTCCAGAAACATTCTAATGGAGAATTAATACAATGTTTGTAATTTCAGCTGGACATAAAAAATTTTGTGCATCGTATATGATACTTGAGATAACTACTTTTTTATAAAATCTAATTCTATATGTATTTATGAAGATCGTATGATGTTTGAATAAATAATTAGAAAATATTTTTGAATGGAGAATAATTTAATTAGGCATAAGAGGTTTGAGGTTCCTGTATGGTATTTATCTACTCGTATGATATTCACACTAAGAGAAATTTATAGACAAACATAACCAACATCTATGCAAGGATCATACTAAAATAGCTACCTACATAAAGGAGCACTGAAAAATGGGATCTATATAAATTTGGTATAGTATTTTTATTAGGCCAACTCAAATATTCTAAAGGATACATAAGAGTCATATCAACCTATATAAAGGTTAAAAAATATACATAAAAGTCATCCTAACTTCCCTAAAGATAGTCCGAGTTTCTATAATTAATTTCTGTTAAATATGAAAGATATTTTCTGATGGAAGAGATATTTTTTCACATTCAAAACAAAATGGATCTTTGTAAATCCATGAATCAAGCCAAAATTGGAAGATGGGTCAATTTCATGAATTTCTTTATAAATAATAATAATTGACTAAGCCTTCAAGAATAATTTAGATGAACAAAATTGAAGCCTAGCCTACTCTCTAAAGTCTATTTTGGGATTTGATAGGAAAAAAATGTTTCATTCATGTTCTAAGTAGTATAAAGAAGCTATAAATCAAGTTGGTTTACTAAAATAATAATAAAAAATATATTTTTTGGTCAAGTGACTTATAATAAAAAGGCTAGTCATATAATATAATTTGATTTGAAAATGCAGTATAAATCAAATCATGAAAATCCAAAACAAATTATTCTTTAATACCACTTTTGTGTTGGTGGACACATTGTAAAAATTCATTCCATTTGAGGATATTGAAAATTGAAGGATTAAATTATGTATCAACCCATTCACACGAGGATTTTTAGAATATCGAGAAAAAATAAAATAGAAATAAGGATCTACAGCTGATCGTATTGGGTAAAGAAGAATAAATAATCTGAAATTAATAGAGAATCATTAAGTAATAGAACAAGGAGGAGGTATTATATGATATAGTGAAGAAAAATAAGAAAATTGATCACATGAAACTTGTTGGGTTTCCAAGATAATGAAGAAAATAGGAGAAGGGTTGATAATTTCATGCTCAGGTTGTGTGAATCTAATTAATTTTTTGCTTGATCTTACAATGGTGTGATTTTGAGTTTCAGAGGTCAAGATTCATGATATTTGTTTGAAGATTATAAATTATTCAAATTCACTATTTTTTGAAGGAGTATATTATCTTATGTGGTCATAGGTATATCACTATACATGTTTTTAATATATTTCAAAATGAAGGAAGATGAAATCTAACCAGTATGATTCCATTGTAAAGATCTCATGAGATAAAAAATAAACAAACTATGGGGGAAGACTAGTTCACTTGTGTAATATAGTAAACCAAATAAATGTGATATTTTGTGAAATTGGATTTAGGATGTTTTTTGGAAACCCACCTGTATTTTGTGACCCATTATTAGTGTGTAATTTATTCCTCAATATGAGTTGAACACAGTAAGGAGTAGGTTTCCCACATAGGGTCTAAACCAAGTTAAAATACCACATATTTATCTCTTTCTTATATTTATTCAATGCATGTGGTGGTTTCCTATTTTGTAAAGTGAAAAAAATCCATTTATATCTTAATAGGTATTGTGGGTTTAAATATGAAATTAGATTAGCTTAAAATAATATTTAGAATTTGGTATAAAAATTTGACAACACCTGATTCACCCCCCCCCCCCCTCAGGTGTATTTTCATGGTCCTCTTGGAAGAATAGGCTAAGAAAAATCCAAGAATATATGAATAAAATTCAACGATCCCATTTAGAGGGGTTGGGTAATTTGGTCGGATGATACAGATACATTGTGTGTAACTGAAAACCGTTTATGTCATGTACACATGGTCAACTACATAATGATGAGCCCTGGGAATCATTGTACATTTTGTGAGATAATAGTATGAAACATAATTACACACCAAATTAAATTCCAGTCATCATGTGTTTTGATAGGGTTAGATGACATGTAGTTGGTGTACACATTGTATAACCCCACATGATTGGGCCCTATGGAATTCATGGAATCTTTTTGCTAAAATATGCGACATGTATTTATAACACACCTCGTATTAACTTCTAGCTAAGAAACATGGTTCAATTGTTACTACATGAAATATACCTAGAGTACACGCCATTTAACTCATAAATACCCAATGTGTATTACAAGATGATTCCCTAGGTGGGTTTTACGAGTGGATAGAGAATGGAGTACATGGTGTGTAGTTGGTTATACATGTCATGTAACTCATACCCATCCAAATGGAGTATATGCTAAGAATGGAAATTTTATGTGAATTTATTACATGGACTAAATATTAATTGTAGCATTAAAACAAAATTATATGTCATATATCTGGTGTAAACATCATGTGATAGGGTTATCCCCATGAATTATATGGGTGAATTTTAGCGGGTCATGGAGAATTAAGTGCTTAAATTAATTATTTTCCACATTATTATAGAACTACACTATCACAACCCGACCAACTAGGGATCACCATGCCCATAATAATCAAAGTGTGACAATCCCAATCCCACCTTCAATAGGCTATGTGCTAGAAATTAGCACCTACTTGGAATATCTCACATGTGGGAGGCATTAGCCTAAGTACCTATTTTCACACACACATCTCCAAGTCCTTAAATTTTTTTAAGTAATGTAAAACTAATAAAAATGAATGAATACATATATATACCACAATCATAGTATGAAAAATTACTGAAATAAAATAAGTGAAAAATAAAATCCCACCAAATAACTACAAAAGAGTCTAAAATTCTTAGTGGGATGCCACTACTATCAAATGAAACACTAGTATGAACCTCGGTGTGTCTAGACCAATACTATGCTCTGTCTACTCCTGGTCCTCCTAGAACACCTTAAAATGGAATGTTTTCTATATAAGATACAACATGTTTGAGAAGAGACCATGCAGGGGTGAGTATAAAAATTCCTAATAAGGCATCCTAAAAACACCAAACATAAATAATAAAGAGTATTAATATCATCAATATATAGGTATGTCAATCAAGATATGAGACATAATGATAATAAAAAATATCCAGGTAATACTCATAACAAACTTCATGTCTTAATAAAGTCTCATCCATATTATGATCCATATAATTATTCTTGAGTCTTCAAGGTAATGCTCTTCTGGGAGGGATATCTCCATGATCCATGATGTCACTAATTAAACTCAATTGAGAGTTTGTGCTCATATGGATTTGACAATATGTTCTCACCAAAAACCTAAAGATAACTCTTTCTATATAGGGGATCAAACCCAGGACTACTAGAGGATTCCTCCAACTCAATCAGAACATTATTTTATATAGGATTTTGACACCATATACATGGTGGTTATTTCAATACCATGAACCCCACCTAGGAATGAAATGATAGATGATCCCACCCTAGGCCTCACAAAGGGATTTTGTGGACACTCTCTGAAATAGAACCAATAGAGCAGATCACAATATAATGATGAGGACATAAAGAAACATTTTACCCTCATAGGTATTTACCAAGGGATCTCACCAAACTGAACCTATCCTATATTGAAGTTATAGAGGACCTCACACTACCCTAGAAAAAATACACGAAATGCATTTTCAGTACACAGTGCATCTTGTCTACCCTGGGTCTTCCTGCATGTCTCCATATCAAATGAAATGTAATCCTCTATATAAATGACATTTCCTTTAGGGTTACAAATCATATAGAGGTCATCCCATCACTAGGTGTTCCACCTGCCTATTCCCATGTACATTTTTCCATGCCTATTTATATTTTTTCGTGCCCATATATTGTGGTTGTGCACATGCACATGGCTATGTTTGAGTACTAGGTTATTCTCATGAACTCTACCCATGGCCATGTGCATATCCATTTTGATTCCCATGTACCATATGGGGTATATTATGAGAAGATAGCAACAGATAACATGGTGTGTAACAAGTGTCTCACAACATGTGACATTTTTCTTCATGTATAAACCCTATCACCACAACAAGGGCCCCACACGATATGTTTTCTTCATGTTACACACCATGCAACACGGTATTTTACAAAATCACGTGTTTATTTCAAATTTCTTCCAATTTATCCACTACTACTAGCATCGATCATGCATAATAATCTCGGATCAAGACTCGACTGAGCCTTGTCATTACCAGTGGATAGATTCCATCCACCAAATCTAATCAGTAATGTTCCAATATTTAACTTTAACATTATTGAATTCTAAACTATGAATTAGAACCTCCAACACAGTTTTATCTCCACTACCCTCATCGAGCACCACTACCATTTCATCGATCCTATATATGTACCTATGGTGTCGATCCATTTTATCAAAAAGCAGTTGAACAATGATTTTATATCGAGTAATCATCATATCTCTAGTCAAAGGAACACTAATTAAAAATGTGTGGAGGATGGGGGGGAAGATAAAAACACAAAAATTGAGTAATGAACCGTGATTTTTTTTAGGTTGGCCTCAATTAATGTCCATTAGAATAATGAATGAATATTAGACAAATAATATCAAATCCCTATAACCCTGAAAGATAAAACCCACACTCACACAAGATGATCATCCCATAAATAAAACTATTAAAATAATTGATTCATTTTCTGCATGCAATAATAAATGGAGAAATAAACCAAAGAAAAACAATTCCCCACCTTAGTATATGATCAATCATTGATTGAGACTGAATCTTCATCATCATCCTTGGTGATATCTCTAAACTAAATTTGTGAAAATGATACTGGATCAATAATCATCATTCTCCAAACTCTCTTGCACGCTCTCCTCTAAAATCCCCAAGGTCAGGCAGCCAAACCAGGTATTTTATCATAAGGTGGTTCAAATAGGGGAGGATTTAATTTTAGGATTAATTAACAATTAAATAAATTATTTAATTTTTTAACTGTTATTCCTCCCATGGTGATGCTCAACACAATAGTTCGATGTGTTCCATGGTTATTAAATTCCTAGAGTAAAACCCATGTTTCAGAAAAAATGGAAGCCTCAAATTTCCCATCTTCATATCCATTCGAGAGTTATTTTACTATTTCAGGAAAATTTCATGAATGTGATATTAATATATTGAAAAAAATTATAAAACCATTTCTAGGCCCAATGGGCCTCATAATATAACATCATCTCGACCCCAAGCTCTGAAATGTTATTAGATGTATTCCAAATATTTACATAGAAAAAAGCAAGACATTAAATTCTCCTCACCATGGTTATTTTTTTCTCCAAAGGTAGAAAATACTTCTCAAAAAGATGTGGGTACAATGATTTATGCATTCCTCATCCACTACTAGATGATCTAAACCTTCTCTGTCATATCTCGCACCATCTCTGGTCCCATGAGTGCCGACTCACCTAGATCAGTATAGCTTTGTGGTGACCAATAGGGTCACCCATATAAATCAACAAATAGTACCCTATTGGGGGTGGAATGGTAGTTGTTTTTATACATAAACTCCACCAAGGATAGTTTAAGCTCTTAACTATGGCCAAAGTACAACATGTCGTCTTGAAGTATGTCCTAAAAGACTTTAATAGTCCACTCATTTTAGTTGTTGGTCTAGGGGTGAAACTCTAGGATAATACACAAATAAGTCCCAAAGTCCCCCTATAATCCTATCTATAATAATGACATGATGTGATAATCATGGTCTGAAATGATCATAAATGTAAATTCATGGAGCCATACTATTTCTTTCATATAAAGGTGTCTAATTTTCTGTAGTTAAATATTCTCTCAGATAGATAGAAAGTGGTCCAATTTGGTAGTCAGTCTATGATCACCATGATAGCAATTTCCTTTAGAAATTCAAGGAATACCCATCATGAATTCGATATATATATATATATACCATCCTAATTCCACTCTGAAACAAAAAGGGTTTTAGCTAAACCAATTTTAACATATTTCTCATCCTTCACCTATTGGTAATTGAGGCCTCAAGAGACAAACTCAATTACATGCTTCCTCATAATTGGACACCAAAACTATTTCCAGAGGTCCTGGTACATCTTCTCCACACCTAGATGTGCCACCAAAGGGGATGTATGAAACTCCCTCAGAACCTCCTCACACAACATCACATGGTCCATTTTTCATCCTATGAAAAGGATGACGTTCTCCCCACATTTAGAAAATCCATTAAGATCATATCCAGTGGAGATCTTAGCACGCAATGTCTCATATTTGGTATCTCTATATTGATCCTCCCTAACATGTTTTAGAAATAGTGGGATAAGAACCATCGATTATAGATGAGTTGTACCATCCTCATCCATGATTGATAACTTCAATGTGGCTAACTACTATGATTTCTTGTCCAATAACTACTTACAAGGTCTCTAGATAAGATCATATACTACTATATTCACTTTATCAAGAGTATAGACTATTTCAAAGTTATAATACTATATAAACCCTATGCATTTCCTATGTATCATGTCAAGATCCTTCATAGAGAAGATATACTTGTGACTATTATGTTAATAATAGATAATAAACCTCTCACCCTTAATGTAGTGTCTCCATATCTCCATGGAAAATACTACTACTTATAACTCATATATTGTGGTCACATAGTTCTTCTCATGTGTGATTGACTATTAATACTCATAGGAAATCATTTCCTACCTCTGTATTAGAAGACAACCATGTTTGGTCCTTGGGTCATTGCAGATCACTACATACTCAACACTCTTCTCTATAAATATCATGATGTGAGTTCTTGTCAAACTTTTCTGAAACTCTTGAAAATCTTACTGGCGCATCTCCATCCAAACAAAAGGTTTAGTCTTCAAGGTCAAGGTGTTAAAAGGTGACCATATCATGGATAAATTTGGTATTAATATCCAATAGTAGCTTAAAAACCCAAGGATTCCCCACATCTCCATTGTACACTTAGGTGGATCCCAAGATATCATTGCCTCAACCTTCACCAGGTCCACTGCTACTCCCTATGATGATATGATATTTCCTATAAAGTTGACCTCCTAAATTCAAAAGTGAGAATTCAAGATCTTAGCATAAATCTTGTTCAATTGGAGTTTATCTAGGACCATCCTAAACTATCTCACATTTTCCTACTTGAATGTCGAGTACACTAGAATGTCATCAATGAAGACCACCATGAACCAATCTAAGAAAGGCTAAAAGATCTGGTTCATGGGTCAAATGAATATTGTTGGTGAATTATATATTTCTAAATTCATCACCAATAAATCATAGTGACTATATATACATCTTAATTTAAACTTTGTCATATCCCCATTTTGTACTCGAAGCTGGTGATATCCCGATCTAAGGTCGATCTTTATGAACTATCTCGCCACTCCCAACTGATTGAAGAAATATTCAATCCTTCATAGTGGATACTGATTATTCATAGTCATTGGGTTTAGGAATGGATAATCTATACATATCCTTAGGCTTCCTTCCACCTTCTAGGAGAACAACAATAGGGCTTCCTAGGTGGAAACACTAGGTCTGATAAAGTCCTTCTTCTGAAAGTCCTCCAACTACCCCTTCATCTCATGAAGATCTATAGGTTCCATCCAATATGTTGGAAAAGATATCTAGGTCATTCATTGGTGGAATTAAATGTATAATTTTATCTTTTGGTAGGGGGTAATCTTGAAACATCTTTAGGAAATATATCTGTGTACTCCACCATTGTTTTAGAAGCTAAAATCGCAGAGCATCCAATTATCCAACAGTAATAATATCCAACTGGCGAGTAATTGGTTGTATTTTATTATATATGATCACATCCTACTCTACCTTGGTTTCCTTCTCCCCTAAAAAGGAAAACCTTTATCTTTATCCATGGATGCTCCGCATCCACAACCTAAGATAGTCAATCTGAGCATGAATTATGGATAGCCAATTTATAACTAAGAAAACATCATAATTCATCATCAATGCTAAAAAGATATATAAGAATAATATATCTCCCCCAAGAGTTAGGTCACACTATTATAATTATTTTGTAATCACTAAATCCCCTCTGTTAAAAGATTCCAAGTGCAAGGATCAATCCAAAAGCTCACTTAGGATCTCTAAGTATCAAACCAGATAGGTGGAAAGAAAAGAGTGGATTGAACCTATGTCTATCAGTTTTGTAGATAAAGTAGAGAATAAATAGATCAGACCTCTAATAATCCCTATAGCCTCAAATATTTAGGCCTCCACTAATTGTAGTTTTCCTCATACCTGACCACCAGCTCACTGAGCCTGGGGTGAACCACCTAGGGTTGGTGGTGGAAATAAGTAAAAAGGTATGCCAACTCCAGCTACACTCCCCAATCCTCTACCACATCCACCACCCTATATAACACACATCTAATTTAATTGTCTCATTAATTTTGGTACCTCAACTATCTACCTATCATCTATAAAAACGGTTGGATAATCTAGAGTGATATGTCCTCAGTCATCGTAAGAGAAACACCACCTCTCTCTAGGTTGACTTGATCCATCCATAGAGCCATGAACCAATGATCCTATATCCTAAGATTTTGTACTAAAGAGTATCACAATACTAGGTCCCTATGAACATCATCCACTACTAGATTATGAGGTCTCATATCCTATGTTCCCACTACCAACACCCATTTTTGGAATCTACTCTTCCATGAATATCTCCAATACCAAATCCTTATCAATCACTCCAACATAGGTGGGAATGAAAAGAGATATCACTACAGATATTATATCTTAGAATAATATCTTCTTGAAGGTATTTTCTCATAATAATTAATTTCAAACCATACCCAGATAGTGTCATGAAAGGTTACTGAACCTCATTGGATACTCTACTGTGGTCATACTACCCTACTACAACTACAAAAAATCTTTAATGCATACTAATCAAAACTTGGTTGGATAGAACTCATCCCTGAAGATCCTCATGTAATATAACTTGGATAGAATTTTATTATCAGTTGACTGAGTCACTAGATGCCACTATCACCTAGTGGATCCCTAAATAAGACCATCCACTATGACCACCATCTGATTTTTAGGTTTCCTCACAAGCTTGAATACTCGAGTGACTACCTCTAGTCCGTACTTTGCAAGATGGGGGTATTTATCACCTCAAAACCTAGTATTTCACTACCTCTAAATCTCATGGAGTGTTATCAACTGACATACATCCTCATTAGGTACTACTAGAACAATCTATTTCTCAATGGGTGGTGGAAAAACTAGAAAACCACTTGGTGGTACCACCACCTACACAAGCCCATGTATTGAGGCCTCATCACTCCATGGATTTTCCTCATGATCTCATGGTGGAATCTTGGATGGATATCTTTGTGGAGGAATCTAAAAATAAAATAAAGACAAACCATGATCAATTAATATATTCGGGGAGATGACTCAAGAAGGATATGGAAACCTCAACCCATTCCTATATGATGCATGAACCAATATTTCTCTATATAAAAAGTTCCAGTATGTAATGAGTCAATAAGAAGTTGATAAGAGTCTTGGTGAATGGATACATTGGTTTTCATACAACCACTAGAGTCACTGGCCATAAATTTGAACTCAACACACTTTAATATTGTTTCCATAAATCCCAAAAAAAAACTCACTACTAGATAATCACCAAACATTGGTCCTAAGGTAGAAGTGACTACTCTTATACTAATTTATCATGACCAAACCCTCTAAGGACATCATGGATTGTGATAAGATAAGTGTGAAAATTCTAAGCCCACCTCCAATAGGATATGGGTTGGAGACTAGCGCTAAGAAGTTATATCCCACATATGGAATTCATTATCCTAAGTACCTTTACACACACATACATATAAAATCCCAAACAACGCTTCAAGTAAACTACAACTAATACTAGTGAATTCATACATTTTTATCCCATAATCAGAGAATGAATTAAGTATATAATGATAATACAGAAAATTAAAATCCCACTAAAAACTAAACAATATTCCAACATACTAAGAGGGATGGGACTAGCTTCAAATGAAATGCCACTATGAAACTTGGTTTCCTAGCCCAATATTATGCTCCACCATCTCTCAGTACTCTGAGGAAAAAATCAAATGGAATTTCATCTTCATAAGACATGACATGTGTGGCAAGATCCTATATAGGGGTGACTATAACAATACTCAGTAGGACACCTCAAAAACACTAATACTAAAACATCAAGATTCATTACCTCATCAATACACAGGTATTTCAATCCAGATATGAAACATAACGATAATAAAAAACCAGAAAATACTCATAATAGACTCCACATCTCAACAATGTCTCAACCATACTTCTAGACAGAAGATTATATTTTAGGCTCCAAGGTAAATCCTTTTTGGATGGTTTAGTACAAGATCCATGATTTCACTAACGACACACATCTGAGAGGTCGTGATCTTCTAGACTCACTAAGATGTACTCATCGGATCATCAGATATCATGCATCCCATATAGGGTATCATACCTAGGACCACTAGGGAATTCCACTAAAATTAATAGATCAATATTCTAGATATTATATTTATTCCTTGTACATTTTTTTTACATTGATACAAAGAACCCCATCTAGGAATGATATGATAGAGGATCCCACCCAAGGTCTCACGGAGGGATTCTAGAAAACCTATATAAAATAGAACTAATAAAGTGAATCAAAATCCAATGTCATGGATGTAATGAAACAAGTTTCCCTCATAGGGATTGGAAAAGGGATATAACTCAACTAAACCTAGTCTATACTGAAGGCATGTATGGCCTCACACCTCCCAATAAAAATTAATCCACATGAACTATTAGTATACAATGTGTCTTTCATACCCTGGTTATTCATGTGTGTTGTCATCTCACATAGCATGTAAAAATAAATACAAACATCCTGTCATTTAGGGGTACATAGTGTGAAGAGGTCAGGATAGCACACAACATGTGACCTTCCCATTCTTATGTACATCTGGTTGTGCCCATGTATTATGGATGTGCCTATATACTTGGTTGTGTATGATTATCGGGACATGCCCGTATACTCTACATGTGCATGTGTCCCTAGATGTGTTTGTGCCCATGTAACCTTCAGGGTACACAACCATCCACCAAAAATGGATATCTTGGTATTTTACACATGTCCTAGACCAT
Organism: Viscum album; assembly: GCA_963277665.1. Lineage (NCBI taxonomy): Eukaryota > Viridiplantae > Streptophyta > Magnoliopsida > Santalales > Viscaceae > Viscum > Viscum album. Next base: position 2,092,608,242 of record OY728120.1, read on the forward strand.
GTGATATTTTTATTTACACATAAACCCTTTCAAAGTAGCTAGGGCCCCATACAATGTGTGTTCTTCAGTGTACATGATGTGTAATGTTTGTTATTCTCTAATCTTGTCATTATTTCACACTTATTCTGATTTCCCCAAAATTCTAACACTCTAACCTTCTAGTGTGACCAAAAAACTTAGATTGATCATCGATTGATCCTCAGAGTCACCAATGGCTGAATTACAGCCACCAAATGTTATTGGGAAAGGATATCCATCAAACTACACCATCATCAAACACAAAACAATTAATAAGAAACCTCCCATCCAATTTAATCTCCAATACCTTCATTTGGAAATACTACCATGTCATTAATCCCAGATACCAACCCACAGTGTTGATCCATTGTGATGAAAAGAGGTTGTGCAGTGATTACTTATTGGGTAATCATCGATTCATCAGTCAAAGAAAACTGACAATAAATGTGCAAAGAATAGGGGAGAAAAAATTACAACAAATATGAGGAATAAGTCTCAGCCATTTTCTAGGTTTTCATCAATTTATTTTCATTATAATATCAAATTAAGAGTAAAAAAATAATATCAATTCCCCATAACCTAGGAATATTAACCTTATACCTTCACAAAAAGATTGATTCATCAATAAAACTGTTGTATGAATTGATTTTTGTTCGTCGTGGGATAATAAATAGAAAAATAAACCAACTAAAAAAATCCCTACCTCATGTTAGGATAAATCACTGACAAAGAAGGAATCTATGTCTTTTTTATTGGTGATATCTTCAAACTACATTGGAAAAAATGATCATCTATCCATCATCATTGTTATTGAATCTCTCATCCATGCAATCCTCTCAGATTTCATGGGTTATGCAGCTAACCCTGGGATTTTCTCAAAAGGAGGTTTAAATGGGTGAGGATTTATGTTTAGGATGAATTAACAATTAAATAAATAGATTAATTTATTTTATTTTTATTCTTCCATTGGTGATTCTTAACCCAATATCCTAATGTGTTCCATGGTTTTTTATCATCTAGGGTAAAACTAATGTTTTAGACTCAATGGTGGTCTCTGATTTCTCATTTGAGTACCTTTTCAAGAGTTATTCCACTATTTCATGAAAAATGAATTCTATGCTATTAATATATTTATTATTTTTATTAAATCATTTCTTGTCCCATTGAGCCACAGAATCTTGCATTATATCATCGCCTGGATCCAAGAATATTATCTGAAATATTCCAAAGCAATACATGGAAAAAATAATGATGGTACATGCATGATGTGTATGGTCATCATATATATTGTGTGCTTCATGGACAATATCAACCGTATATGTTGTGTATACTAATGGCATGTCATGTAGTCATAAACCTCATGTTGACTACATGGCTTGACTCATGGAACTACATGTCATGTAATACCATGACACATTATGCACACTATATGTTTTGTAAGTATACAGTACCAGAAAAGGATCATACATAGAATTAGTAACATTTCATGTGAGTGAAATTACACACTGTATAAAGTAAAATGGTACAAATCATATTTCCATTAGTATATATCATTTTAAATTCTACATATAATTTAACACTATCTGGATGGATACACATTTTGATCACTATAAATACACATCATGTATGAATTAATTTTAAATAAAATTATTTTATTTTTATTTATTTAAATTATAATGGATGGAAATATCCATGACTATTTTGGTAGACTATTAAGATATAATAATTAATTGATTAATTAAATACCTAATTTATTTTCGAATTTTATATTAATAAAAAATGAATTGAAATAAATACTATATAGTTCAGAATTATTTATTTTTTCATGCAGTGATGATTATGATATTGACCAACCTATGTATGTTTTGATTTTATTTTAATTTAATTATTGTTACAAGGGTTTATATGATAATTATTATTAAATTAAAATAATAATATGTGAATCATCCCCTACTATTTATTAGGTAAAGTCTTATATTCCCATGGTTTCTTTTATTTAAAGTCATACACATGGTTCCCCTCACCTGTGTGTAATTAATTATATGTAATGGAAGGATCTACTAGGTTAGTGGAGATGGTTTAAGATTGATCTGAAGTGAAGCGAAACAAGTAGATAAAAAAATTATAGGTGGAACACTCTAATTCAAACCAATATCAATTCAAGGATTTATGACCCTAGGTTGAAGGGTTGGTTTTTCATATACTTGATAAACATACTAATAATAAATCTCATTATCATTCCTTATATATTTATTTTATTTTTATTTGGTTATTGGTTAATAATTTATATTTATTTCATGTTTAAATGTGATCAATTAAAATAGATAAATTAACAAGAATGCAATATAGAATAAAATAAATGGATTATATAAAAATTATTTTATCAAGACATGGGTAATTAAATATGAAAAATCCACATAATATTAACAAGAATGTAAAAGATAAACTAAAGGAGATTTATGAATATGTTAAATAAAATCTATCAAAAAATATTATGTTAGTTACCCCCTCCATTACTTGATTTAGGAAGAAACCATATATTAAATTGCTATTTGGGCCCTTGTCGGTACACTTCTATTTATTAGGGAGTTACAATGAAATTTTTGAGGCCACATAACCAATTTAACATCAATATTAGTTTCCATTTCAATATTTGGTAGACTTTGTGGAATGTTTTGTGGAAATATAGGTCTAGGGTTTTAGGATTGGGGAGTCTAATCAATAGATCATGTAACATTGAGTTAATGCAATTTGAAAGGTTGCCAATCAAAATTCCTTTGAGTAATTTTTCATGACCTATTCTGGGTTATGAGAAGGAAAATATGGATCTTTTCCACTAGAATACCCATATAAGGAGATATTTAAAATCCAATGGTGAGGGCTATTGGGATTTGATAAAATAGTGAGAGACTAGTAAATAATAATTTTAATCTATATTTTGGTATCAATATAAAGTACTAAAACTTAATTTTATTTATTACGGAAAATGGAAATTCATGTTACCTCAAAATTATCCCTATGATAAATATCGGAGAAATACAATCTCTTTATCATTATTAATTTCTAGGTGTGCTTTAGGATCTTACAAATCATATTCTTCCAAGATTATAAATTCTACATTTTGTATTCAATTATTCCAAAGAAGGATCCTTCTAAAGAGGTTAGTGAGGAGGAAAAAGATTTCTTCTGGAAACATGGGGATGACTCATAAGATTTTTAGTGCCTTGTGTTGTTATCTATGTCTACTGTGATTATGAAGCTTCATGAAAACATGGATGTATTCATGATATTGAATCATATCTATGATATTTATTAGGATAATTCAAAACATTAGAGGTATGATATCTCCATGTCACTCTTCACATGAAATATCGAATAAGGTGTTCAATTTGGATTTCATGTATTCAAGACGATTGGCTATATTGAGCATTTCTATATCTTTATTTTTAAGCAACCTGATGAGTTATACATCAACTTTGTGTTTTACTCACTACCTCAAAGATTATCTAGTTTAACTCTGAATTATAATGTGAACAATACTGAGAATTCACTCCTAAAACACCTTACTCTGAATCTCCAGTTGGATAAGGACATGATGCACGAAAAACCTACGGTCCTTATAGTGAACAAGAGGAAGGGTGGGCTAAAGGGATATAAGACTATATCGAAGTCTAAGGATTATTCGCACCACCCAACCAGTTTGAGGAAGATCTAGATATAGGATAAGAAAAAAGGTGTAGAATGTTTTCCATATGGAAAGAAAGTCCAATGGAATAATAACTACACCTCAGTGAAGAAGCATAGAAAATATTCAAGTTCATTTGTTTTCAAATATAATCATTCCATGCCTACTAGTAGGTTATTATATATATATATATATATATATATTGATGCTTTTATTTTTATCAAAATATAGGAACCAAGTAGATTTAGTAAGGTTTCAAGAGGTGAGGTTGATCTTTGATTTTTCAATTGAGCAAGGTAGGATGCAGTGGATATAGAACATTACCACCATACATTGATGATATGAATGGTTATAAATTTTAAGAACTATTATTAAGATCATTTTGTTTCCAAGAACATTATATCCATGTCTAGTTTAGATAAGGATGGATTTATATTCTTGTTTGTGAATAAAATCTACTAATTTTATAATGATAGCATTTTTTATGGTATGGAATATCTTAATAATGGTATCTATATACTATAATAAAAAAAGTGTTGGAAATACATAATGAATCATGTTCACATTACTCATTTCACACAAATTTGTGGAATCACTAACTTGATCATGTAAATGAGTATAACTTGGAAAAGTTATATCAATATGATTATTTATATTCTTTTTAACTAAAACCACTTGGTATGTGTTACACATGTTTTCAAGGTAAAATGACCATAACACCATTTTATTGAAAGTGTTAAAGGGCCATATATATTCCAGAATTAGTACACACATATGTTTTTGGACCTTTTACAATTAAAGATAGGGGTATATGATCTTAATTTATGACTGTTGCTGATGACTTGAGTAGATGTGGATATGTTTACTTAATGAGGTATTAGTTTGAATCCTTTAATAAAATTAATATATTCAATAATGAAGTATATAATCTTCTTGCTAAGAATATATAAATAATTTGAATGGATCAATGTGGTGAATATATTAACAAATAGTTCATTGATTATATAAGGTATTTTGGGATTCTATATCAACTCACTCATCCTTATATACCATGATTTAATGGTGTTAGTGAAAGGAGGAACCACAATTTTTTGGACATGTTGACGTTAATGATGAGTCATAATGACTTCTATTATCCTTTTGGGGATATTCATTACCAGATACAATACTGGTAGAGATGATATTTCCATCATTATTAATATGTTTTGAGCATAAATTTTATAGTTTTTTTATTAGATTGATTATCTTTTATGCATCCTTTGTTATTGGGATCCAATGTATTCTTTTATATCCTTATATAATTCAAAATAAAAATTCTAATAAGAATCAATCAAGTTGGAAAAAATTTTCTAACTAACAAAAAAGAACCCACCTCAGTAATGGGGACATAACTCAATATAAAGACCTTCAAATGAGGTGATAGAAACTGTATTTGAAATAAGATTATAATAATAATTGTCACATTAAATTTAATGAATATTTTTCCTCCTTATGGTAGCCATTTAATGCACTAAATTAGAGGAAGTTGAAGTGACTCTTAGTCCAAGAAACGTTTTCTTGATTAATTTTGGAATAACATTTCATACACTTGTCCAAAGTAACTATGATTTTTAGGGAGCATGGAAAAGATATATAGAAACAACTTTAATGAATACACCGTCCTAAGAATCGTCCATTTACTATGATAAATAAGCTCAATATTTCAGTGTATAAAAACTAGAGGGAAACGTTTCCACCCCTAAACACTAAAAATTTGTGCATCCACTTATATTAAAAGTTTTTTAAGATGAAGAAATAGGTTTTGTGTTGGAGAATTGGAACCATGAAGTTCTATAGTTTTTTTCTCTTTTGATAGTTTCATAATTCTATCTTCTTCCCCATTCAACACTATTACCCTTCACATGGAGGGATAAAAAATTTGAGTGATTGGGGAATGGGGATTATTCCTCTTTTAATGTTTCATCCCTGCACGTTAATTTAAAACACTCTTTTTCCTTTAAATAATTTCTATTTTTAGTGGTAAACAATTCTCTTAATGTGATTAAATTTAGTGTTATTTTCATTTATTTTTTATATCTTTGGTTGAAGTTATTTAAAATCCCCCCTCCATCTTTAGTTTGTATCAATAGATAAAATTGTGTTAAGTGGTGAGATTCTATGATAATTGGAAAATGGGTGGGATATGTTTGTTGTTTCTAGATTTATAAGAAACAAAAAATCCAGATTGATACTTTCTTTAGTAGTTTGGGAATGATTTATTGATGTTCATGCACACAGTAGTGGTTTCTATTTCTTACATCAACTAAGGATGATTATAAAGTCAATTGAGGAGTCTTTCATTTATTGTTCATTCAAAAGATAGGGGGAATAATTTTCATGAATGTGAAAACGTTGATAAAATTGGTCCAACCTTGATTCCAACACCCTCTTCAGCATTTTTTTTCAAAATTTATTTTAATTTCTTTTCTTTCTTTGTAAAATAATTCAATTTAAAAAACTATAATTATTTTTCTAATTAAAAGTGAAAAAATTTATTTTTGTGCACACTTCTCAATAGAAAACATTGGTTGACCACTTCACTACATTTTTAACTTATAAAATAATTGTTTATATAACACCCTAGAATAGAAAACTGTCAAAACTTGGTTCCATTTTTGGGGAGGTGGTTTCAACAACCTTTTTTTCAAATATCACAATTATAACCACTAATACTAACCATTTCCCCCTAGATAATGAAATTAAATTAACCTTGTTGAATATATATAGAAACCATAATTTTTAAAATTAATTTGAAGAAATATATCTTATAGACTTGAGTGAAACTTTAAGTGTTCACTCTGATCTCGTCATCATGGATGGAAATGAGTACCAAACCCTTAGAGACCTATGTGCACTAAAATTCCTTAATTAAAACATTAAATTGTCTTTCCAGACTAAAAAATGAATTTTAGTTGAATCCTAACCTGATACCATTTCTTCCAAAAGTTAATGTCTTAGTAGGGGAATACCCAAACAAAAATATTAAAGAGTTCACCTTTGAATACTCCACTTTTATACCCCTAGTTTTTTCTGAGGAGAATGTAAAGTATAAGGAATTAGAATTTTCATGGGAATGAGATTCCAAATAATGGTATTATTTCTTAAAAAACTAGATTCTCATGATTTTAATTACATAGTGATATTCTTTAAAAGAAGATTCTTCTCCCTATCTAGAAACACAGCCATCAAAAAATAAATCTATGCTATCAGACGATCGTCTGGAGAAACCCTTTATGAGTAATGGGAAATATTTAAGAAGCTATATTCCAGCTTCCCACATCAATTAATTAAGGAGAATCATTTTATTTTCTTCTTTTATCAAGGATTACTGTAAATTGATAGAAAACATCTAAATGAATAATCTTGTGGTTCAGTGATTGAAAAGTCACTAGAATAAGTAAAGGGCTTGATTGAGATGATTTCTTAGAACTCACAAAAGTTTGGTACAAGTGATACCTTAAAATTAAGTATTCATGAGGTAATAACTTATTATCCATCACCCTTATTAGAAACTAATATTGATTATATAACCATTTTAGTGGATATATGGCCCTGAGACAAGTGAGTGAACAATAGAAACTAGCTAAGGTATGTTGTTTATGCTCATCACCTAATCATTTCACTAACCAATATGCTGAAATACAGGGAATGGAAGGTTGTGCAGAAACCTTTCATATAATATAGTTCCAAAAAAATCATGGTTTTAAAGTGACTAAAAAAATATAATATGTATTTTTAAAATAGTGTAATCAATCTAGACCCCCATATAAAAGTTAGTTCCCAAACCAGCCACTATTTCAACAAAAGAAATATTATAACCTATCTTATTACCACCAACCACCCACTATAAAAATAACCAAGTAGAAACCATACACCATCACACAACCTTTTTTAAAAAAACTATAATACAAGATTGAGGTCCTAGAGGATAAATTTGATTATCTGGAAAACACTGTGGGAGGTCTTCTGGAATTTTTTTCCAAAAACCCAAGAACAATACCAGTTCAAATGGTTTCAAACCCAAATGAGGATGTAAAAATGATAAAAAAAATAAAAGTGTAAAAGAACTCCCCTGCCAAAAAACCAAGAACATAAAATAATACAACCTATGTTGAGGGAGAATGATGTTGGGAATTTTTTAAATTCATTAAAAATGCACCATGAAGTGGAAAAGAAAAAGGAAGAGGAGAAGGATAGGCTAAGGAGGAAGAGATAGGAAACACCATTGTAATGAAATAAAATGTAGAATAAATACTTACCCACAACATTTCCATTGAGTATGATATAATAAAATATATTTTAGGAAGATGTTCTTAAAAAATAAATTATTGTCTCCTTCTAGAAAGTGTAAATTAATATCCCTCATCTATAAAAACTCAAAAAACAATATTGTATGCTAAATTTTATAAGGATATTTGAAAAAAAAAGATAATACATTATTGGAATGAGAGGATAAACTTGAGGAAATGTTTATCATCCCTTATCAAACCACATTTTCCAACCAAAAGTCAAGATTCAGGGAAATTTTCCATTCCATGCATCATTGGATCTTTAAATTTATCTAATTATTTATGTGATCTATGTGTGTCAATTAATGTATTTTCTCACTCATTATACACTTTGTTTCATATGATAGGCCTGAAGACCACAAGATTGGTGGTGTAGCTTATAAATAGATCCATAGTTTCTCCAGTAGGAGTTCTATAGGATTTCTTTCTGAAAATCAATGAAATCTTATTACCAGCTAACATCTATGTGCTGAATATGGAAAAATATTGTTTTCCATCACACTCACCCAGAATTTTGGGGAAATATTTATTAATGAATTACAAAACCATCATCAAGGTCCATTAAAGGACACTCTCCATGGAGTTTAGATATAACATTGTTCACTTCAATATTTTTGAATCCATCAAGCACCTATCAAATGATCACTCAATCTATTCACTCTCCCTAGAATTTGGTACTATTCCAATTGAAGAATCATGTATGTGCCATGAATTCTTAGTCTTAAGTGTTAATTTTTACATTGAAAACATTAGTGAACATTTGAATTCCCAAAACATAAGAGATTTTTATTTTGTGTGGGAGGAATAGGTAAAACCTAATTTATTTGATGATTTTATAAATGATGAATAAGATGATATGCTTTCTTATGTTCTATAGGTCCAGAATTTTGAAATATGGATTATTAATTTAATTTTATCCATTTATAATCCCCTTAATCTTGATATAAAACCACTCCCCACTGATTTGAAATATGTGTACCTTTTGGAGGGATAAAATTTCTAATTATAATTGCTAAAATTCTATCTGAAACCCAAGATAAATATTTTATTGAAATTTTAAGAGATAATTAGAATTAAATAGAGTGGATATTAGGTGATATCCCATGAGTAAAACCCAAAATATGATCACATATAATTCTTATTGAGGAAGATTCCAAACCTATCAGACATCCACAAAAGCGGATGAATCCCACCTTAATGGAGGTTATGAATAAAGAGATCAATAATATATTGGAATTTGGTATTATCTAACCCATTTCAAATTCACAATGGGATAGCATCATTAATGTAGTTCTAAAAAAACTAGTCAAACCACTGTGAGGAATAAAAATAATGAATTAATCCCTATGAGAATTTATAACAATTGTAGAGTGTGCATATATTTTAGAAATATGAATCTGGTCACTCAGAAAGACCATTTCCCCATCCCCTTTGTTGACCAAATGTTAGATAGATTTGTAGGTATAACTCATTATTTCTTTTTTGATGGATTTTTAGGTCAATTTTAGGTACCAATTTCTTGTGAGGGTCAATAGAATACTACCTTTACTTGTTCCTTCAACAATTTTTTCATACAAAACAATTTCATTTAGATTATGTAATGATCTAAGTACATTTAATAGGTACATGGTAAGTATTTTTTCTAATCACATTTATGATTTCTTGGAGGTTTTATTGGATGATTTCATAGTTTTTGGAAATTATTTGAAAAAAACTAGAAATAGTTTTCAAAACATGTATTGAAAACAGTCATGTTTTAAATTTTGAAAAGTTTTATTTCATAGTTGAGAGAGGAATTTTCCTTTGGCATGCCATTTCAAAAAATGGAATTTGAGTTGATAAATAAAAAAGTGAAGTGATAAATTCCATTCCCAACCCAACTTGTGTGAAACATGTTAGATAATTTTTATGACATGTAGGATTCTTCATGGAGGTTTCTCAAATATTTCAATAAGTATTATCTACCTCTCTCAATATTAATTTTGAGAGATTATTATTTTTATTTCAATGTTTCATGTAGAGAATACTTTTATGAGTTAAAGATGAGATTGATTACACCACCAATGATGTAGCCACCAAATTTTGAAGAACCATTCAAGCTACTTTGTGATGCTCCCAACTATGTAGTTGGAGAAGTCCTTTCACAATGAATTATGAGTAGGACACAAGTCATTAACTATGCCTCACAAACCTTAGAAGAAACCTAATTCAAGTACAGAACTACAAAAAATATTTTTTAGCAATTTCATTTTCTTTATAAATATTTTGTTCATATCTTCTTGGAACTAAATTCAATACGTGTTCTGATCACGCAGCTCTTAGGTACTTCATGAAGAAGGAATAAGATAAACCGAGGCTAGTGAAATGAATGTTATTACTACAAGAGTTCAACATAGAAATTTAAATAATAAGGGAGTTGAGAACAAAGTGGTCGATCACTTAAGTAGACTGACCAAAACTATTGAATATGACATTCCAAAAAAACCACTAAATGATCACCTTTTAGGAAATCATCTGTACTTGATTGAAGAAGAAGCGTCTTAGTATACTGACATGGTCAATTATCTAATAAAATATCATCTCCCATCTCATTTAAATTTCCATGAAATTTAAAAACTAAAATCTAAATCTAGATATTACAACTGGGATGGTCCATTTGTTTGGAATATCCTTAGTGAACAATTGATAAGAAGATGTTTTCCTAAAATTGAAATTGATTCTATCTTATATTTTTGTTACACTTTATCTTTTGGAATCCACTTTGGACCACAAAGTATAGCAAGGAAGGTTTTAGAATATAGAATTTATTGTCCCACCCTTTTTAAATATGATCATTAATTTTTCAAAGGGTGTTAAATATGTCATCTTTATATGAATATTTCAAATAGACAAGAAGTTCCCCAAAATCCACTTAATTTTTATGAGATTTTTTCTATCAGGGGGTTATATTTATGTGTCCTTTCCAAATATAATTTTTAAATTGTTATATATTTCTTGTAGTTAATTATATTGCAAAATGGGTTCAACCAAAATCCACCAAGACATAAAATGCTAAATTTGTCTGTGATTTTATCTACGTTAATATATATTTTTGGTTTGGAGTTCCTAGAGCCATAATTAGTGATCAAGGGACTCACTTTTTCAATAGGATATTAGATTCATTGATTAATAAGTTTTTGGTTCATCATAAAACATAAACTCCTTATCATCCACAGACTAATGGTCAAGATAAAGTGTCCAATAAGAAAATCAGAGGAATTTTGGAAAATACTGTTAAACCAAACATGAAGGATTAGAGTGAAAGGTTTGAAGAAACATTATGGTCTTATAGTATAGCCTAAAAACCTCGATAGGAATGGGTATATATAGATTGATTTATGGAAAAGTATATCATGTTCCTGTGGAATGGGAGCATAAGGTGTATTGGGTTGTGAGGAAGATTAATTTGGATCATGAAGGTGCTATGAAAGAGGGAAGATTGCAGTTACATGAGATTGAGTAAAATAGAATGAATGATTTTAAAAAATCCCAGATTTATAAATAGAGAAGAAGAGTGGATCATGACAAGCTTATCTAGCCAAAATGCATCCATCCTAGAGACACAATTCTATTATTCAACTCAAGACTCAAGCTAATTCTAGGTCAACTTAGTTCAAGAAGGGAAGGTTCTTTTATAGTTACTTATGTATATCCTTTTTGTGTTGTGTATATTATTAAGTATGGAGACCAATATTTTTTACTATTAATTCACAAAGGATAAAGAAATTCTATGGAACCATGCCATTAGAGCTTGTAGAGGATATCACACTCTTGAAAATAATTTTTTAATAAAAGCCATAAGTTTTTAACTCTCCATTACACTTTATTACTTTCTATGATTCAATTTAAAAAATTATTACATATAAAATATACTTGAATTAATTTTGGACACTTCATAATTTATGTGTGGGGGAACCTTTTTAGTTTTGAATTTCCAATTCTTTGTTTTTCTATTTTTCAAAAAAAAAGTGTGTTTTTCAAATTTTTATGTGATTCTCTTTCCATTTTTGTGTGTTTTTGAAGCTTGTGAGATCAAATGATTATAATTTTCACTTTTAAAAACCATTTCAATGTGTGAGACAATTTATTCCATTAAATTGACATTAAATGAATGTTAAAAATGGATTTGTTTCATGTTCAAATATTTGTTAATTTCATGAAAAGTATTGTCATTTTTGAATCTCATACCACATATCACTTTTTTTATATTAAAAATCACCTTCCTATGATCCTTATGAATCCTTTTTTCAATTTATTTACATTCACCTCAGTTATTCATAGAAGTAGACCCTGATTGTTTGAACAAGAATTTGATTTATTCCTCTGAAAACTTAAGGGTTTTAAGTACTTTTTTTAAAGACACCTTTTTTAATAGAATAATTTTTATTATAGACTTACTTTAACATTTAATCATTATATTCATTAGAATCCATGAAAAAACTCTATGGTTATCTACATTATAGGCCAATATTCTCTATCCATTCTGCTCTTAAAGTGATATTCCATGATCTAATTGAACTTAAGTGTGGGAGAATATGTCTTGTGATGTGCTATAATCAATTGGTGATATTTTTTGTGGAAAATAAAATTATTAATAGATGATTTATATGGGGAAAAATTAATTTTTTGGATGTTTTTACATTATATAGATTTCATGATCAAAGAAGATATTCCTTTCTCAAGCTTCCAAAGGAGAAAGAAGTTGTGGTTGTGCAGAGTTTTCAAGAAAAAAAGGGGAGAAGAAAAATATTAATTTTTATGCGGAAATTTTGATGGTATGGGATGTCCAATATATTTTCAAATATTCTTAGAGATTCTTTTTATCTAAGGGAAGCGATGAAGATTTCATACTTGAGTGAAAATTAGTATAATGCAATTTTTATTTAAGAATATTCAATCCCTCTTTATTTGGCCTCAGAATATTTGGCATATAAATACTACCAACCAATATTAACTAAAAAACCCAGAAAATTACTTATAATAAACACATTTCCTTAACACATATTGGGTGGATATGTCATAATTCATCAATCCTATAGTCACTCTTGTATGGTTTTTGATGAGAACTTCCTTTTTTAGAATAAAAATTCTTGAGATGAGATAATATTTATCTGGGTAAGTGTTATATATTTATGGGAATAAAAATAAAGTGGGAATGGATTAAATGGTATAAATAGAAATATTTAAATAATGGTTTTTAGGATGTATGATTTTTTTTCTTGTTTTGAAATTTCTGGATATCATGGTTATGTGTTTTGAATCTTCTTTGATTTTATTTTGATACACACTTTTCCATGATTCCAAATGCTAAGTGTGGTGGAATTGATAGAGATGATATTTTCATAATTAGTCATAAGTTTTTCAATTATTCAATCCCTTAAAATTAATCAATTTATTTATATTTTTATCATTTTTGTATTTTTTATGAATTTTAGGCTAAAATGTGAAAAAAACATTATTCTGTAATTTTAATAGTTTTATATAACTTCTGTATTTTAAGAATAACTTATACAATTTTGATCCAATTTGAGTGATTCTTTTTTTATGATTCCTTTTTTCATGGGAGGTAACATATTTTTCTATACACTAAGATAATTTGTAATCTATAAGATTAGAAAAATGAATCAATTTGAAAAATATTTTTGAAAGATAGTATGGACCCCACCATAGTAACTCAAATATAAATCAGGATATATATCTCCATATTGTGTAATTATAGATGTATTTGAAATATTACTCGAATATTAATTTTCACATTAAATTTAATGGTTAATTTATCTCATTAAGGTAACCATTTAATTCACTAACTTAGAAAAAGTCGAAGATCCTTTAAGTACAGAAAAGTTTTCTTGAGTAATTTGAGAATATAATTTCCTAGACTAGTCCAAATAAGTTTATATTTTGAGTAATAATGGAAAATATTGATAGGAAAAACTTTTATTAATAAAATTTCCCGATAATGGTTCATTTAGTATTTTAAAAAATCTCAAAATCTTGGTGTATATAAATTGGAGGGGAAATTTTCCACCCCTCATTCTTGTAAATATGTGAATTCACATCTATTAAATGGTGTTGAAGAAGGAGAAATATGGTTTTTGTTGTATCATGGGAACCTAGAAGATTTTTTTATTTTCTAGTTTCTCTTTTATTAGTTTCATAATGATCTCTTCTTCCCCATTTAACTCTATTATGATTAACATTGAAGGGTAAAACTCTTGAGTGATACGAGAGGGGGTGTTTTCTGTTTGTAATTTCAGAGTCTTTCTCTATAATTTAAAACTCAATTTTTCTATTAACTGATTTTTATTTTCAGTTTTTTCCATTTCTATTAATTAGATATTATTTAGGGTATTATTTAAATTAACTTTTTACTTATTTGGTTGATGTTATTTAAACTCCCTTTGCCTAATGTAGTTTGTCTTGATCATGAAATTTGTGTTAGATGGTGAGTGTCTTCGATCATTGGAATGTGTGCAGAAGAAGTGAATTGTTACTAGATTTATAAGGAATAGAAATTACTGATCTGTACATGACTTAGTATTTTGGTAATAGTTTAGGTATTTTCATGCACATGGGAGTAGTTTTCATTTCTTTCTTCAACCTAGGGTTATTGGAAACTTAATGGAGGATTCTTTCATTTATCATTCCATCAATAGAGAGGGGGAATGATTTTCATTACCATTATGACAATGGAAAAGGTGATCCTACTCTGACCCCATCAATTTGTGTTCAATCATTATTGTAGTCACTTTCTTTCTTTTTAAAATAATTTTTTTTGAAACAACCTTTACATCTTTATCTAATTCAATGTGAAAAAAATTATTATTGTGTGATATTTTTCGAGATGTCCTAGGTTGATCAATTTAAATCATAATTAAATTAATAAATATTTTTTTTGTCACAGCCAATGATAGGCACATGTCATGTACCTATACTAAAACAAGTTCCAACTAAAGAAAAAAATGGTATCCCATATGATTTATTGTGTGGTAGAAAACCTATTTTTTCTAACTAACATGTGTGGGGATGAATAATGTTTGTCAAATCCACAATTGAAAAAAAATTACACACAAAGAAAAAATTGTATCATTATAGGATATCCCAATGGAACAAAAGGGTTATTACTTATAAACCCCTTCAGATAAAAAGGTAATAATGTCTAGACATGCCATTTCCTATAGAGGGAACGCATCTTCAAAAGATATAATATGAGAAATACAAACGTTGATGAATTTTATGTTGAATATGCACAAGATTTTACATGGTAAAAAATTCCATAAAGCCCCATGAAAAAGGTTGTTCTAAAGACAATGTTACTATATAGGATCACTAGAGAGGTTAGATAACTAGATAGATATAGCGACTCCATATTATTTGATAATAATGAACCTATGTTCTACAATAAGGCTATAATAATCATAAAAGTTGTAGGATGGAAATAATCCTTGAATTATGAATTAGATTTTCGGTATTAGAACCAAATATATGCTCTATTAGATCCTCTAGTATATGTAAATCATAATCTATGAAAATGGGTTTTCAATAATAAAATTAACAAGGAAGGTAAATCCAATACCTATAATGCAAAGATATTTGTTAAGGGGATTAAGAAACGTAAATTCATATTCTATGATGAAACACTTTCCCTAGTTTATATGATAAAAACTATAAAAATTATACAAAAAAAGTACCTTACCATGATTATGAGATTTGGAACATGGATTTTAAAACATATTTCCTTAATGGTAACCTTATAGGAGATATTTATAGGACATGACATAAATGGTTTATGACTCCAAATGATGCCAATTAGGTATGAAAGTCTCAAAGATAAAATTATGGGTTGAATCAATAATTAATATCATGAAACGTTTAATTTAATGAATCCATAAGGGAATTTTGGTTCATAAATAATGAAGGTGAGACATATCTCTATAAGTGGTTTAAATGGATCATTTTCCTTTTTTTATTATTATATGTTAATGACATATTACGAATTGGAAATAAGATATTACTCTTATAAATAGTTAAATATGGTTGAATAACTTCTTTTCCATGAATGAATTTGGAGAATCATCCTATATTATAGGGATCAGTATAATTCATGATATATCTATGGTTTTTCTTAGACTCAGTTAGGGTACATATATTGACTAGATACTGAAGAAATTTAATAAGGAACAATCCTATAGGGGATTGTTTTTAGTGTCAAATGGTATACATCTCTCCCAAAAAATCTATCCTTGTGCAAAACAGGAGAGAGAGGGATTATGAGTAGAATCTTTTATGCTATTGAGATAGGTTATATCATGTATTTCATGTTATATACTAGGATTGATGTTGACAACACCTTGATAATGGTTGGTAAACATCATGTAGACCTAGGATAATAGTATTGGACTACTATTAACACTATTCTAATGTATTTGAGGTGTAGTAAGGTTATGTTATTACATTATAAAGTATAATAGAAACTAGTAATTAAGTTATATGTAGTCACTAGTTTCTATATAAATTATAATTTAATGAAATCAATGTCAGGATATGTTTTCTGTATTTACTGCGGAGTTGTGAGTGAATAGGTAAAAAATAATCCAATGGTCACTAATTCTATCATATAGTTTGATTATATTTTGGCCTTTAATGTAGCTAGATTAGCAGTGTGGATAAAAAAATTCCAATATCTTGATGATATTCATAGTAATAAAGATTTTATTACATTGTATTATGATAATTATGATGTGATAGTCTTCTATAAGGATCCATGGTTTCATCAATAGATTAATAATATACTTTTGATGTATCACCTCTTGAGGGTTTTTTCTCAAAGGTTTCAGGTCCGAGATAGCATAGTCTCTATGTAGAAGAATGTGGAAAACATAAATACTAAATCCTTATCTCATCAGAATCATTAATATCACATGAGACTTAGCGGACTGAATTTCATTGGCAGTTGGATCTAGTGAAAGTGGGGACATATTTGAGTTGGTTCCCTAAAGTCAACTAATTTTAACTTTTTATTACCTATATATTAAAATAATTTCATATGAGTAATATTATTATTAAATTATGATTAATATTATACATGACATTAATGTGATAATATCATTAGAGTATATATTGAATTGAAAGGGAATAGTTGTTCCCTACTATGATGATATTCTAAAATATTTGTTCTATAGATGGATGGAATCCATCTCACAAGGAATGGATTATTTTTAGCTATTAGGTTTATGGGGCATAATAATACATTAATACTTCTTTGTTTCATGTTTTCACTTGGGAATCTCTAAGTGAAAAATATTATAAGAACAAACCTTCTATTAGAAAATCCACATGTTTTTTGTGTCATCGGATATTCCTATTTTTTATGTGTGAATTTGTTCTTATACTTGAGCTTATTATGCATTTATATCACGAATCACATAATTCTATTTGTTGATTCAAACTTTGATGGAATTTTCTCATGGTGAGGTATGATGTGTTGGGTGTGTCAAAAGTGATACAACATTAATGAGTAAGTCAAGAAAGGGTTACTCCCATATAATTTAATTGAAGTATATATCTTAGGACCTTTTATTGGAATAAAACTATTGAATTGTGTCCATGTCCATGCAATTTTATCGAGGAGTTTATTTTATGAAATTCAAAGAAAGATATATCAAGTATATAGGTAGATGACAGCAGTATAAAATTTTCTTGATGAGATATAAAGATAAAGGGATTATATTATATAGTGATAACCCATAGAAGGTTGTTGTTTCTGAGATAATAACATATTTACATATTTGTGACTTAATGTTTTTAAATTTTTATAATGGACTTTAGGACAGTTCACATAATGTCACTGAGAAAGAGGCTTATAGAGTCATCTACTAACTATATCTAGAACATTAGTTAAATTATATTTTAATTTAATATTATAATAAATTTTATTCTCATGTTTTGTGGAATAATATTTATTTTTGTTATGTTGATTTCATAAATATTTATTTAATTAATAATATAGTGATACTTATTTATTTAAATAATTATTATTATTCCAGGTTGATAAATGTCCGGGAGGATTGATAGGCCGATTTATGGGTTTGGCATAGTGGTATATTTAATTTAATATCATTTAAATAAATATTAATTCATTTATTTAAGAAATTATATTTAAATATACTTTATTTTTTCACATGTTAAGGATATAATAATAATATTATTATTAATTGAGGTATTATTTTAAGTAGAATTAAGATATTGGTTAAGGGTTATTTTTCAAAATCTAATATATAAACATAAGTACAAAACCCATATTATATCGTTTTTCTGGATTAACGATCGGTTTATCACAACATTTATCTCTAGATAATTCACTCAATCCTATAGAGAAATTTCTAAAGAATTCTTTAGAGAATTAAGAGAGACAATAATTTTCCTCCCTCTCAATACCAAGAGAACTAGATAGAATCCATCAATACTTAAAGGGATTCTTATTATGATAAATGATAAATGATTCATGTATTTTGGTCTCTCGTTTATAGACCCCATAAAACCAATTAATATGTTCCAAGGTTTTTAGATCATGTGTTGATATCTCAATAGATATTTGACCCTTTAATCCTTCATCAAAATGATTATAAGACAAGAGTGGTCAACTGATTCAATAATGAAGAAAGAATTCCAAGTAAAGGTTATTCTTATCTATATAAATTAATTATAAATTTTAAGTGAAAATATCCTCTCTTTTAATATTCTAGGGTTTTTTAATCATATATAAGTACTTATCCAAGAAACTAACAAAATTTATTATTGGGAATGATCCCAACCAAGTATGTTTCACCCTAGAACCTTCGATGCATACAAAGAATATCCTAATTAAACCTTACATTTTATAATTATTCATCAAATGAGATGTGGTTTTAGTATATTTATTTTCTTCTTTGAGCCCTTGGTCTTAGAAACACACTCATAATGTGTCCCTATCTTCCACAATAGTATCATTTTATAGCTACCTTCCATTTTAAGACTTCTATTCGGGATCAAGAAAAAAACTTCTGCATTCTAATAGATTCCAAATTTCAACTTGTGGATTATTTATTGGGATAAATATTCTTCTTCACGTTAATTATTTTCAATATCTCCCTAGTTATATTGATACTATCATCCTTCTACACCAATTGGTTAGTCATCTCTCTAAACCTTGAGCCAACATCCTTTTCATATTTTCTCCTCTATTCAAGAAGTGTTTTGAAAGGTAGAATGTATGATTTTAACTCTTTCTATATGGATATTTGTTTTTATATATTGTTTTAAATTTATCTATGTTGGTCACGTTTACCATTTATCATGGCATAAATTTTCATAATATCTTCATTCATGGACACTTCTACTTGCTTCATCCTTTATTTATCCTCAATAAATTCTTCAATGTGTATTCCAATTCATCCTTATTAACCCTTAGATTTTGAACCTATTTGAAGTAAATTATTTTCTACTTGGAGCCATATTTATGCTTAGACACATTAGTGTAAATTTTATATATTTTCTTGACTTGGGAATAATTCTTTTATATAATATTAGTAGCAACTTTAACAAGTAACATTTTCAAGATTTCCAATTTATCATCTTCAATTTTCTGCACTTTTACATGAATATTTTGATAAATATTCTATTCTATACACATCATGTTTTCTTATTATAGATATTGATCTATATCTTATTATAAGTAAAATAGCTTCCCTCGTTCATCTTATTATGATCTCTTATTTTTTACAAGTACTTTAGAAGTCTACCACATAATCCTCTATGGCATGGACAAATTCTTCTTACTATTTTGGATTCTATAGGTCTCCATGTTATTTTATACATCTAAAAAATCATATTCCACGAACACTTTCATGAACCAACCTAATTCATCCATGAACTAGTCACCTGATCAAGCATGAAATAAGGCATAATAGGTGTTCCTGGTCCTTCCAAGCTGGTAACTAGTTCCAGGCATTAAAATTAACTCAATTGGGAATGATTTATTCCATAAAAAATATATAAATTAACATGATGAACAAGAATAAAATAAACACTATAAGTAGAGTTAAAATAAATAACTACTAAACATACCTCCATGTGACCTCACGGGTCACCTCTAACCATATAACCATTGTCACACCATGAGAAAAACATATTTTGGTAGAAACTAAAACTGAAAAATAATAAATAATGTAGTTGTGATCATAAAAATTTCCAATAGGGATACTAAGGATAAATAATGACATATGAATTACCTTTAAAGATAAATCCATATCATTCATGTTTGAAAATAATACATATTTAAATAGTTTTTCAACAATTCTGAGGAAAAAAAGTGACAATATTCTATTTTATGAAAAACTAATTGCTATTATATTTTCAAAAACAGTTTTAAAATTATGAAATACCATTCAAAAAATTCCCTTATAAAAGATAACTAGTTATAAAATAGGCATCTTAGTATGGTTTCACAATATTAAATAAATTAAAAATTCTTTTAATTATTTTAGAAAAAAAATAAAACTTTGAAAAATCACATTTTAAAATAATACCAAGAAAAACAAAAGTAAAACATAGCAATAACCATGGAAAATTACTAGGTAAATAGGGTTAATGGGTACTAAGGGTCCTTGTACTCTTAGTGATTGACCAAATACATGAATATTTTTTCTCCTCAATCCAACCAATCCACACCATTGTAGTTTAGTTATTATTGTAAAATAATCCTTTTATGTAGGGTGTGTCATGCCTAGCGTACTTTTCCTAATCTTCCCACCAAGATACCAAGGATTCCCATGTTCCATTCCCTAATAGAGGTAATCTTTTATCAAGATAGTATATACATACATATCACATTATTTACACAATAACAAAAACCCATCCACATTATCACCTTAGATCTACATCCTTAAGAGAATTACCTTTTCAAGTCATACTACCAGGGAACAAGCCCTTCTTCTAGGATTACATCACATTCCATACTAACACGCACACATCACATTACCATTTCATAGTGAATTCCTTAATATGGGTTTTCCTTTCGATAAAACATTTCAAAGTTCCAGTTGATGATCTTTATTTAAAAAAGAAAACTTCTTTAAAGAACCATTAGGTTACCAATTTTCCTGATAGAAATAATTTTATAATCTAATATGAAATTTTAAATACCTTAAATTTAAAATTAATATTGGAAGCATCTAAATCTCATAAAAAACTCATAAAATAAAAATATTATATAATAACAAAAACATACTTTATAAATACTCATGAAACCAAGGAATTAAAATCAATGGCTCAGACATATAGAGCCTACCTCAAAACATGTTACACTTGATTAAATCCACTTAACACTTATTCATATATACACTTTCACATATATATATATATATATATACCATTTGAACCAATATACATATTCACCTCCTAGTGAGGGTATATGTACAATGTGGTTATATATATGTTTGTGTTATTACCTATGTATACACATGGAAGTCACCTTCAACAATGGTAGCTCGAATCTACCTCAAGGAGGTTTAAGGGGCACTAAAAAATTATGATAAACCTAAAAATTAAAAAATTCCTCATTAAAATAGAGATTAATAATAATAAGGAAGAAATATTACCTAAAACTAATGGATAACTCACTGCCTTCAATAGCCTCAATAAGACCCGACCTTAATCGAACCCCACATAACCTAGGAACTAAAAAGTTATCAAAAGAAACCCCCAAAAATGTTAGTGTTCAACCATAGAGTTCACACCATACATGGATAAATAAGAAACCAATAAATAGTAGAATAAGAGGTGGGAGTATAAGAAGAGAATATCATATGGGATGATTGCACTAGAAATTGGGGAATAAATCAGCCAATAGAGGGAGAGGAGGAGGTCGCGTGCGATGGAGCCCCTCATGGGTGTGGTGTGTCATGAAACACAGAGATGAAGGGGAGAGGGTGGGTGTGTAGTGTAAGGGGATAAGGGTACAATAGGTGTTAATTTTTATTTATAATTTTTATTTTATTTTTATTTATTTAATTGTTTTCCCTAGGTGGACTGCATTGTATGCCTGACTGTGCCCTAATCATTTGTCACCTCTGTCAATGAGGGAGGAGAGGGTGCATAATTTTTGGGGCCTAAAACACATCCATGTAGCTATCCATGTGACCTTGATATGCCCACTATCAAGGGATACATGGATTATATAATTTGGGTCATGTATTCTTCTAATAGTGTGCCACCCCTTATCAAGACTAACACTCTAATTTACAGAGAAAAACCCCAAGAAAACCATTAAAATTTTACCAAAAATAGATAAAATGAAGGATAATTTTTAGTTTGGGGTGTGATATTTCTACCCACTATTTTTTGATGCAAATATGTAATTTTACGAATAAAAAAACAACTTAAAGAGACACATTATGTTCGAAAACAAAACGATCGAAAATCTATCGAAACCAAAACATGAAGTAATATAAAACCTAATCACCGTCAGCCTTTTGGTAAACATAAGTAAAACCACACTTTTTGCAGTAGTGATGATCGAAGTGATTCTCCATGAATGTGTTGGCACCACACTCGCTATTGGGGCACTCCTTTTGCTGCCTCTAGACCTTGACAGAGTCATCTATCTTATAGAACTAGAGCAATCCAAGCTTTACCTTCTTTGGATTGTGATTGAACTTCTTAGGCTTACTGTAGGTCTTCTTATTCTTCTTTTTTGCACCACCATAGAGGTTGAGTACAAGGTGGAGAGTGGATTATTTCTAGATATCGTAGTCAGTGAGGTTACGATCATCTTCGAGTTTCTTTATAGTGAATAATCCAATGAGTCCAGATAACTTTAACTACCAAATGAAATAGCTACAGATAAGGATTCACATCTCAAAACATACAATAAAAATACGTAACACCTCAACTCTTAACATACAATTCACTAAATAAACATATCATGGTATGTTCAAGATCTCCATGAGAATCCTTCACACTGCCCACTATCCAATCCAACCATCTACTGTGATTGGGGATGGGCAGGGCAGAAACAAAGAATCACACTAGCCACTAGAATTCAAAATTTCAAAAAAAACGCATGTACTATAAGTCTTGGTTCCCCACAAGATTCATTAATTGTGGTCTCTCAAGCATTTATTAAATCTATTAAAGTATTGATTTCCAAATCCGAAACAACTCACAAATCCAAAAAAAACATATACCACCGGTGTGACCTCTTAATTTCTTGAGTCACACATTCCCATCTTAAGAGAATACATCAATGAGACCCATAATGGGTCTCCCCATCATTAAGGAACTGACTAGTCATGTGTTTGAACTAAAATTCACACTCAACAGACTTTTTTTACATAAAAAGGACTCAACTAAGGAAACTCAAACTAAGAATCAAACCATATCATGATTCATAATTCCCAATATTAGATCATCTCCAAACATGTTCCAGATAAAAAATCCACTGAAAAAGAAATCTAACCATTCAAGAGTTTTCATCCATAAGGAACAACCACAAAAATCTCAAGAAAATGGGACTATTATGATCTCCCAACAAGAAGTTTCAAAGATAAAAAAATACAACAAAGGTAAACATAAATAGATTCCACTTTGATGTCATATACATCATATTATATATACACCCCCCACAATTGGAAACTCTTGCACTACCTATAAAGATTCAATTAGAGAACTATAGCTGGAGCCATGATGTCTTGAATTATATGCTACCCCATAGTGAGGAGCTAAAAATATTCAACTGAAACTCCCCCTTTCCATAGTTTCACTTAAAAAACTACTTCAGGTGACCCAAGAAGTCACACCGAACGCAAAATATTTTCATAATCCACTACAGATGATGTGTTTCCATATTTTTAGTAGATGAAGGTGGATAACAACCTAAGAAGACCTATGTTTGTTCTAATATCAAGAAATCTCTGGCTCTACCACTCAATTTAGAGATTAGGTGGAGTTATGAATTGGAATACCTAGAGAAATACTTATTCATAATTTCCTCAAAGACTCTAACTGCCTACATTTTTATAATATCAAACTACTAAATGATGGTCATCCATGATTCCCAAAATCAACCTTCACTTAGACAACCATGTAAGGAACCTCATAGACCAAGACTCTACTCTTTTTATCAATACTCTTATAGGGAATACTCTAAAAAAAGAAACATGAAAAAAAAACAAATCACATTGCAAATAAAATTTCCACATATCAATCATAAATCAATAACCTAAACAGAAAAAATCATTCCAATCACACCACTCATGCATAAAATCCAAATACCAAAAAAGGGAAACTCTAAAAAAAAGGAATCATCACACCACTTCCACTTTTCAAAAAAATTTAACTCACCCTTTTTCAAAACCATTTTATGAAAAAAAAATTAAAAGGTTAAGTACCCACCATTTTGTATTCCATGAATCCTCACATACATGCATCCCTATTCAATCTCATGAAACCATACACTCATACAAATAACCATTCATTTTCCACATACATATATGTGTGTGTGAGAGAATACATAATAATACCAAGGGTAAAACAAGAAATGTTCATTTCCAAAAAAAGACATCCAACCCAGATTTCAAATTCCCAACCAATTTTCAAAGCCGCCTCTAATCATTAAAGAAATATATTTACAATTTTCCAAGAAATTTACATTTCACATTTTATAAAACCATTCCAAAATCCTAAAAAAATACAAATCTATTTCGGATTCACTTTTTGTAAAACCTTTAAAAGATCCCAAAAGAGTTCCCAAAACACATTCAATTTTCAAAATAACCCATTTCATATTCAAAGAATACAAAGTTTTTATTTTTTAAATCCAATTTCAATAAACCAATTATCATTTTAAAAATAAATAGAAACACACCAAAACCTACTAAAACAAATTCAAAGAATAGGGAAAAGAAACATAATACTCGATCAAAAATCTCAAAATCTCAAAGGAACTACCACTATAAATGGATTGGCCACACAGTTTGGTAGGTCATGTTCTAACCTAGTGACCACATTAGAGTTCATAATAGATAGATACATGGTCAATTTATGGCATTCAAACCCATGTATAGAAACCATTTACCCTCTAAATCTCTCCAATAATAACCACAAAATCCTCAATACTAACTGGAAAAGATAAAAAAAACTAAGACATTAAAAAAACATGATATCCAATATTGGATTTTGAGGAAAACCCACCCCTAACCCCCCAATAAATTCAAGTTCCAATCATAATTTGTGGTGATAAATTACCTAGACATGATTTCACACTTTAATTCTAGTAATAATATCTATAAATATCAAAAAGCCTCAAATAACAAGGGATAAAGGCTCTGATACAGTTTTTTCATGAACAAAATCAAGTTGACCCTGAATCGATTAACCAATATGGCCCATAACATAACTGGATAGGTGTTACTAATCCTTCTAGGCTGAAACTAGTGTCATCCATAAAAAGTAACTCAATTGGTAATGGTTTATCCCATAAATGAAATATAAATTAACACGAGCAACAAGCATAAAATAAAAAACTGAACGTTTAATTAAAATAAATAACCACTACACATACCTCCATGTGACCTCATTGATCACCTCCAACCATAGAACCACACTCACTTATAGAGTGAAATAGAGGTGGGTATAAATTCAAACTAAAAAATGAAAAATAAAGTAGATATGAGAATAAAATTGGCCTATAGGAAGGACAAGAATAAAAAATACCCATTTATTACCTTTAAATATAAATCAATATCATTCTAGTTTGATATTGAGACATATAAAATAGTTTTTCTACTCTTATAAGGAAAATAAGTAATGAGCTTCAATTTTGAAAAAATACATTCTATTATATTTTAAAAAATAGTTTTCAAATCATTAAATACATTTCAAAAATTCCTTATAAAAGATAACCAGTTTTAAAATAGGTGTATAATTTTCTATGAATAACTATACGGAAATTTAAAATGATTTTTATTATTCTAAAAAACAAAAGGAGACAAATAAAAATTGAATTTTAAAATAGTACCATGAAAAAAACAGGAAAATAAAGAAATAACCATGGAAAATTCCTAAGTATTTAGGGTTTTTGGGGACCTAGGATCCTCGTACTCTTATTGGTCAACCATGGATGTGATGTTCTATTCTCCAGCTCAAGATAAACAATTCAAACCATAATATTTTAGTTAGTGTTGTATTGTAATCTTGCAATGTCGGTCTTTTCATCAATATCATTATTGTCTTAGTAATTCCTCCTAGATACCCCAGATTCCCATGTTCTATGCCAAACTAGAGGTAATTTTTTATTAAGATGGAATATAAATATATATCAAATTCATTTCAAAGAAACTCATCCACTTTATAAACTTTCAACTCCCTCCTTAAGATAATTCCCTTTTCAATTAACATAACCATGTATTAAGTAACTTATTCTAGGATTATGTCACATTCCATGTTAACATGCACACACCACATTTCTATTTTAAGGGGCATTCCTTAAGATGGTTTTTACTTTCTATAAAAAAAATCAAAATTCTAACTGAGCCTCAACATTTAAAAAGAAACCTTTTTTAAAATACACCTCTATGTTACCAATTTTCTTGATATAAATCATTTAAGAAACCAATTGGATATTTAAAATAACTTACATTTCAAAAAAATACTAGAATCATACTTTAATAAGAAAGACTTATTTTGAAAGCATAGGTAAAATATATAAAATAATTGAAAACCCATATCCCAAATTCACAATAAAAAAGTAATAGCATATAAACATTATATAATAATGAAAAAATACTTTAGAAACTGTCAATAAATAAATGAATTCGAATAAAATGCTTTGAAATTAGGAACCTACCTCAAAATATGTCTTCATTAATGATGGCCACTTCACACTTTCCCATATATACACATTCAAAAACACACACACATAGAAACACACACACACAAAAATATATATATACCCTTTGAATAAATGTACATATTCCCCTCACCATGAGGGAATATATAAAGAGTGTGTGTGTGTATGTATGTTTGTCTATCTGTCTGTCTGTCTATGTGCTTACTTATTTATGCACATGCAAATCACCTTCAACAAAGGTGGACTGAATCCACATCAAGGTGGTCTAATAGTCATTATAAAAATATAAGAAACACAAACATTAAAAAATACATAATTAAAAAAAGGGATAAAGAATAATAAAGGAAGAAATGTTATTTAAAACTTGTGTAGAAATCACTTCCTTCAATGGTCGTGATAAGACATGACCTTAATTGATCCCCAAAAACCTTAAGAACCAAAAACTGACCAAATGAAACACCCAAAATAGATCTGGATTTTTTCATGGCACATGCACCATAAAAGGAGAATGAATAAACCCCAAAATAGGGGAATAATAGGTAGGAGGGGAATAATAAATGATCTTATAGGATGATCCCACAAGAAATTGGGGATGAAATCAGCCACTAGAGGGAGAGAATGATGAGTTTTTTGTGAGGGAGCCCCTATTAGGCATGGTGTGTCATGTGACATAGAGAAGAAGGTGAGGGGTGAGACATGTTAGGTAATGGGTAAGGATATATTTGGTTTTAATTTTATTTCTTATTATCATTTTATTTTATTTTATTTTTTATTTTATTTTTATTTATTTTATTTTTCCCCCAGGGAAGACTATACGGTCAGCCAATCCATCTTCCAACTCTGTGTAACCTCTAACTAATAGGGAGGGGAGGATGCTTATTTTTTAGTGCCTAACACATGGTCGTGTGGCTAGATGTGAGACTTTGATAAGACCACTGTCAAGGTTCGCATGGTTTGTAGAAGTTGGCACATGGTTTCTCTTAACTATGTACCAACCTTACGCCACCCCCAATCTAGCCCAAAACCCTAATTTCTATTGTAAACCACCTGAGAAAACTATAAAACTAAAACAAGATAAAAAATAAATAAAATAAAAGTCAAGTGTGTGGTTGAGGTGTGACAAACAATACCTCTAAAACGTTTTAGTTTCTCCATTGTTTACTCTTGGATTCTTTCAATACCAAATTCTATCCTCTACAGTGTGGTGAAAAACTACTCATTGTTTTTCAAACACTATGGCATGGTCTTATTCCCCAGGGAATGTTTATCCAACTAAAAATGAATTTTCATAATATTACATATCAACTTCAAATTTGTTATTTATCTACCAGAATTATACACAAAATCCTACCATATCAATCAATATTCCTAAATTTGGGATTCTATATTTTTTACAGGAACTATTTTATATCTAAACCCTTTCAACTAAGGAATTGTTAAAATAAAATAGATATTTTCTAGTTGAGCCACCTCATAGAAAACCAACTCCAATCCATGGCCAATGTATTCCATGGTGTGGTCTTTTTCCTGTGGTTATAACATCCTCTCACCTCTTCCAAAAATTATATTATAATTATCATGAATATTTAAGCTCATTTGGAGACCCTTCACAACATTATGAACATCACCTTATCATTGAGACTTCCATATAACCACTTGAAAATAACTTTTGGATCACCTTTACTTCTACTTCTGGGTAACTTTTGGAACACCATCTGGTCTTCTCAAAATTTTCATATCTTCTAGATTACAAACTCCCCTTTTAGCTTCATCAATAAATCCAACATTTTTGATATATTTTAATAAAAAAAATCTAACCCCATCCAAAAAATTTACAAAAAATTCAACACCATTGAATACCAATCATTAATTTGATGTTAACACCTTCCAACAAACCTACCCTAAAATATCATGGGAAATAATGATCGAAACAAGAATGAAAAAAAATAGGTAATAAAAGAGGGGAAAACCATTAATAACATGTAAACCAGTAGATAAAACCAGAAGTGACCAGTCAAAGTTGGTCCAAAGCAACAAATAACACTGAATAATAATCATATTATAAAAAATATGAAAACTAAATAATGGGGACCAATTGGATAAAATAATAATCTCGATGCTCATGCCCTGAGCCATCTTATCTCACTAGTAATTTCTTAAAATATCTTCCAAACCACCCATATAGAACCTATAGATCATTACTATAAGTATCATGTTATCATAGGGGATGGACCACATCACATAATGGTATAGCACTCTGGTTGTACCCAAATCACTCAAACAACAATAATAATAAAATATGTTTCATGGACAGGTTCTAACCTCATGGGGGTATTTAAGAAGATTCAAGTCAACAATATTTCATATATCCTGCCATAAACTCTTAAGGGACATCTACCATCTAATGTAGATCCTTGTTAGTCATCACTCTACATCTGGTTGCTAACTAGAAAGAGAAATATCTAGAGCAATCCATATCCTAACTGGTAAAAAATGAGTGTGACCTCAAAAGAAAAAATTAAGTTTCTTTTTGACTTAAACATAGACCCATATAGTTTTCTAATATTTAAACTACCATCGATATGAAAACATCATCAAGAGGTCTATCACACACACCACACTACCGCTAAATACACATGCTCACTCACACTATCTCACAAAAAGGAATAAACCATATTAAATGGGTGGGAAGCTCATCATCCTCTTATAAACAATATAAATAGGAATTACTCTTATCCAACCCCATTTCTATATTTAGGTTAATGATCATGTTTCACTAATATGATAGTTACACCCTAAGAGAGGGGTAAATTAGGGTGTACAATTATCCTATTATTACCACTAGATCTTGTTCTCATGTTAGCAAGAACAAATTGATCCTATCAATCTTCAATAACACATAGAATATTTGGATATAGACATTAAAATGAAGACGTGATTATTTTACAAAATTCACTAAAAAGGTCTAGTCCAAGGAAATTACACTAATGGTGTGTTGATATACAAGGGGTTAACACTATGCACTATAAGTGTTATAATTATTTTGGAAGGACACAATGTCATCCCAAGGGAACTCCCTCTTATTGTATTTTTTCTCACTACACTAAGATAATGAGTATAATATAAAATCAATAAGATGGTCTCTTACAATGATTATTTGTAAAATAATAACACCAATTCATCAAGGGTATAATATTTTTTGTCCATTATTCCTCGAATTATTAATCATAAATTTTTTCCTTTATTCATTATGTGTTTTTCCTTTTATGGTACCACTTATCCCTATATGTATAGAAAAAACATTAAACAGCCAATAATTTAAATCAAACCATTTTGATTCTGACAAAAATAACCTCCACTATAGTTATTCTAATATGAATTTAATGAAATTACTAAAAACTTCCTACAATTTCTTGAAAACTACACATCATTAAATCATCTCAAATTTACCATATTTTAGTAACCATGAAATTACATCCATACTCACTATGTGATATGTTTGTTTCTCCTCTAACTTTATTCAACCTATCAATGGTCCATGAAAACATATAAGGCTTCATTGAATTATATGATTTTTTAAAAAATAGAAAAAAAACTTCACAATCACATCCCTATATAATTTTCATTGCATTCAATCATGAAATGATTAATTCAATCATATTTTACGATTGAACCTATCATGGGACAACATTTCTTCCAAGGAATGGGCAGCCTTAAATACTTAGAATCGCTAAATATTTAAAAGTCTCATCCATAGAATGACTGATATATAGTGGCGTGAATTAATCTTACATTTTAATTCAGAATTATTCCATAAACCAAATTTGAGTGTGATAATCATACCCATGGTGCAACTTATTGTTACATATCCAAAAATAACTGACTCGCCTTATGTATTAATGGAATTTCCCATTTATAAAACTCTAAACACCAGTCAGAGAATGGACCTAATATTCATGACATGGTTTATGTATAATACAATAGAACATCTATAGTCTTCCCAAATACCTCTAAACATATTCATACATCTAACAAAAATATAATTAAAAAATATTACCAATAAATCCTATATTTTCAACAATTTCCCCCTTTTGATTTTATTTTTAGTCCTTTATATTATTCCCCCATTAAAATATCTACTTCCATGTATTTTATCCATGGTCTATGCTCTCTAGAATTATCTGAGGATTTGAGGATGGCTCTACCCTACAATTATTCTCCCTCTTTGATAATAGAATTAAAATGGTTAATATTATTCCATAATGATAAAAAAAATTAATTCAAATATCATTACTTGGAAAATATTCACTAAAACATTCAATAAGCCTATGTGATCCAAACCTCACTATGGAAACAAGAGAACATGATAATTTTTACATTTTGGTCCATAATTCCAAATCTAACTTCCACTAAACTTTATCTTTCCCAAGGGATGGTATATCTCCCTATCTTCATATACCCTTATAAAACATAAAAATTCCTAGTATAACATTATATAAAATGGGGATATGGGTTCTTCCAAACCACCTCAAGATGAGGGTGGAATTTGAACACCAAGGTTAAACCAATGATTTTCAAATGTTTATGTGGCCATTAATTTGGTAAATATGTCTACCACTTATTGAGTTATACCCACATTTTCTAGTTAGATAATTCTTTTCTAACCATTTTCTTTAAAAATTTGATACCTTATATAAATATACTTTGTTTGATAATGTTGTGTCGGATTATTCAATAGATCTATCACACCTTGGTTGTCACAATATACTAACACAGAAAACCTAAACTTCACTACAAGATCCTCTAGTTGTTGTTTCATCAATTATATTTGAGTACAACATTTATTTTCTAAAATATACTCCAATTTAGCTAAACATAGAGTTTTGTTACCTTTATTATTTCTAATACACCAAAGGAACTTTATTCGAATGAAAATGTCCCCTCCACTCATGAAGTTTTAAGACAAAATATCTATATCCCAATACATATTGGATAGAAATATAATTCATGTCATTATATATAAAATATAAAAACCCATCATCAATTATTCCCAAAATGTACCTTATGATCAACTTTAAAACAAAGATATGATTTTCTTTGGGTAGCATTAGTATTAGGAGTCCAAGAATGTTGTCAAGAATATTTTTTGTCTTTTTTTATAAGATTAAAAAATCTTTCAATCATCACTCTAATAAAGTGTTTTATTATTTTACCTTCCTTTATCATGTTTTTTAATCTTGGTTTTCACTACAATCTATGTTGAAAATTGACTTATATCATGTATATAAAACTTTTTTAGTATCTCCTTTATCTATTTTTCCTGGAAGATAAATGTTTATCCCTTTTTTGGATCAATTTAATCCTAAAAAAGAATGTGAGATCTTCGATCATTGACATCTCAAACACTATGGTCATCAATCATTAAAACTCATCCACTGTTTTATTTCATCCTTTAGACATAATTTCATCAACATATCAAATCACCATGAACAACTCCTTTTCCAATTTAACGTAAACATTTTGATTGAATCCACCTCTCCTAAATTACACCTTCATTAAAAATGTGTCTAAATAATCGTACATAGCCCATGGTTCTTGTTTCAATCCATACAGGCTCATCTTCGACCTAAAAATTTTTGATTCATCATCACCAATTCAAAAATCCATCAGCTATATGATGTAGAATTATTCCTTTATAATCTCTTTTAAAAAAACTATATTGACATCTATTTGGTAGATTTTGACTTTTTTTAAGATATCCACAATAATAAAGAGTCTTATTGAATTAATTATCACCACATGTGAGAATGATTATGTTGACATTAACTCATTTGACATTTTATATCCCCTTAAAACTAATATTTATTTGTTTCGGATTACTTTACCATGCTCATCATTCTTATTTTGTAACACTCACATTGTTTTTATGGCATTGTGTTCCATTAGCCTATTCATGAGATCCCTGGTCTATTTTTTTATATTTGATCTAAATCCTCATTCATGGACTTGAACCAACAATCCTATTTAAATAATTCTTCAAATGAGTTTGGTTCAAGTTAAAATAAGGGAGAAGTGTTCTCTATAATTCTCATCCACTAAGTCTATGTTAGAGTATATTTATCACTGATGATATTTGGATCACCATCCTTAGATCATCTTCTTCTATTTGTATTTTCTTGTTGACTACGTTAAACAACTTCTTCTTCTAATAATTTATCTTAAGAATCTTATTCTTCGTATGTGGGAATACATACTCCACTAGATTTAGTATTTGGTTCTTCTTCTTCATCACAAGACTCACTGAAATATTGAATTTTAGGCTTTTTCATCCTTTTCTTCAAAAATATTCACATAATTACTCTCCAAAATCATTTTCAACCACTTTTTATGTCATTTATAGACTTACTCTTGAAATAGTATCCTAAAAATATCCCATCATCCACTGAAGCTCCATATTTTACTTAATTTCCTTCCATCTTTTGGATGTAACGCATACTGTTGAACAATCAAACGTTTTTTAATATTAGATTTCTTTTATACAATATCTCATAAGGATTATTCTCATTGAGGCCCATAAAATCTTGATTTTGGGTTTAAACTGCAACTTACATAGCATCCTTCCAGGAATAATGAGAAATTAAACTTTCAATGAGAAATGTGTTGGCCACATTGTTCACCATTAAATTATTCCTTTCTACCACACCATTTTATTTCAATTATATTAGTAATGATACTTCATGAATGGTATTATGCTTCTCTATATAGTTTTCTACCTTATAAGTGGCATAATATCTACTATTATCAAATTGGAGAAACTTTATCATTATTTCAATTTCAGATCTTCTTTAAAACTACAAGATACATTCAATAAATTCACTCTTTTCTTGTAGAAAAATGATTCAATACATTCTACTATAACCATCACTAAAAAAATGAAGTATTTATCACCATGTGTTCTTAGAATATTCATAGTTCCACCCACATCTATGAGAATTATACCAATTATATTTAAGACACTCTACTTAATTTTATAGTAGGAATTTTACACCAATTATCCCCTTACATAGGCATCCCATGTCTTCTCTTGATTTAATCTCAGATTTAAAATATCAATTGAAAAATTTATTTTGGGAAAAATTTCCTTGATTTTATAATTTCTATTTATGTGAATTTGATGTTAGGTTTTTTTTTCTTCTTCTAATAAAAGGACATAAACATTCCCCTTTACATTCAACTGATGTAGGTTTTAATGCATTCTCTATACCTTCATCAAATAGTCTTCAACAATTCACTTGATAAGACTTCCTTTTTGATTAAATGTGACTTCAATTATAGATTCAAATAATTTAATAAAATGTAATAGGTTATTATAAAGACCACCGGTATAAAAACTTGTGTATTTCTTATTTCATCATTATCCATCTTCATATTTCTACCTTCTATGATTTTTAATGCTTCGTCATTACCAAATATAACAGTGAAATCATCACAAATCTCCACATTTATCAAGATATTTCTTTTTCTATTCATGTGGTATGAATATTAATTAGTAAGGATCCATCTGATACTATTTGTCCTTTCTTGTGGATCAATCCTTGCTATGATTTCCTTTTAATTATACCTATGCTCCTTCCAAAATATAGCAAGTCGAGTTTATACACAATGTTTTATCTATTTATTTTATTAATTTTAAGATATGATATCATACTCCTCTTCCTCCAAAGAATATAAACTATTTTTCAAGGTAATATTATATAGTTGTTCAAATACCTTTCTCTTTTGGATTACATTAGATTATGTTTTACTTTTCTATATCCTACAAATTATTTTCTTGTGATTAAAGTTATAAGAGTTATAACCATATCCATAAAAATAATTTTGTCTTTGAGATGTATGATATGTTCTCATCCTTCATTGTTGACTTTTGGGACATTCATCACTCAAATATATTTCTACCTCTATGAATTATGTAATTGTTTGACCAAGAAGTCCACAAAATTATAATTTCACTAGGGGAATTTCTTTGGCATTACTCCCTCTCTACATATTCCCAAATTTGGAGTATATTATTTACCATTGTGGTAACCCTAGTTATTGATATATTTCACCAAATTTCCTCTTTCCATTATTCTATATAATGACTCTACCTACTTTAGATGTCTTAACTTTTTTTATCCCACCCTTGTCTATAGTCATAGGATTATGCTCATTTATGATATCTTAATAGTCCTTATATTTTTTCTTGTTATTTTCATAAACTATTTATCAAATAAATTCCTGAATTATATGATTTTCTTCTCAACATCATGTTTTTCTTCAACCTTAATCTTACTTCAAAAAGATAGAACTTATTTGATAGATATTTATCCGCCTTAATTAATTCATCCAACCAAGAACTTATATTTTCAATCATTTTTTCTTATAATTTTTTTCTATCTTGAAATCAATAACTTCTTCAATTATTCATTGAGAATACTCAATAAATTATACAAACCTATCCAACTGGTTATTTTCATCTTCAATTTTATTAATATATTTCATTGATTCCTTCATAAAACCACCTATATTTTTTGTTTTCTTACATTAAATATAAAATTCTTCAAGATCTCCTTTTTGTTTTACTTTTACTTCAACAACTTCATTGGGTTAATGTTATTTCTAAACAAAAATCCTATTTTATTAAACTATAATCATCATCAAAACTTCTTTATATTAGATAAAATTAGCTTCATCATCTAAAAGGAACCTTTCATCTTTTTTTTCTTCATTACTTAATATGTTTTTTTATTGGAACCTCTTTACTATTGAAATTCATGATTTGAAGTTTCATATTAAGGAAAACCGTTTCTATTGTTTATATTTCACATTATCATTAGATCCATTTTTTTCAATCATGAGAATCATTCTGTGATATTCCCAACCATTCCAAAACTAAAACAAGTAAACAATAGTTTACCTACATGCCTTCCTTTACCACACTTTAATATTTTTACAAAATGTGATAGAAATTCATCACTAATATATTCACCAATGATTCCAACTTCATAAATCTGAATATTGTTCATATCTTTGAAAGTAATCCATTTTAAATATTGGAAAGATATGATTTTTTATTTCATAGGAATCTCATAAGCTAACAGTTTATATTAAAAATTGTCAAAAGTCATATCTATGAGATCTTACTCCTCAAGAGTCGATACATTGGAATTTTACAAGGAGTATTCTTTTGGGAGTATTTTTATAAAATAAAAATTTTATATCTAATTGCAAATTCCATTGATGGATACCAGTATATCAATAAGATTATTGAAGAGTGCATCAATATTATCATTTGGGTTCATCTATAAATCTTCAAACATGTTGTGCAGAACCTGTAGTTAATCTGTCTTTACCTTGTTCTCCCTTCCATAAATATTGGATAGTTTGATTAATGTATATTTTATTGATTTACAGCCCATATCTTTCATGTAGATCTTGTTTGAAATGGATATTTATATATTATTTTGTGCCTTATTATCATCATAAAAAAGTTTTTTTAGTGAATTCCATCAAATAAAATCATGTAACATCATTTACTTTTTTTCCATGAATTCTTGTAGTAATACATAAAGTCCAAGATATTTTAAGTGATATCTCATTCGATTTTTCTATATCATGAAATTTTAATCATCAAATAAGAGAACCCCTTTTTCATTCCCTTTACTCTCTATAGTGAAAATCTTTCAATGACATATTTTTCTAGCAATAACTTATCTTTAATAATATTTTTGGACTTATATGCCCAATAAACACTAAGAGGGGTGAATTAGGATGTTCAATTCTCATTTACTTCTCACTAGATCATGTTATCATGTTAGAAACAACAACTTGAATATGTCTATCTTCAAGCACACATACAAAATTTAGATATAGAAATTAATACAAAGACATATATTTTTTTTGGGATCCCAATAAATGGATAGTCCAAGGTGCATACGCCAATTGTGTGTTAACATAATAGAAATTAACACTATGAAATATAAGAGTTACAGTAGTTTTTTATGTATGAACTGTTAATACATGGGTTATCCTTGATGAATGGCCTTTTATAGGTCATCATCAAAAAAAAATTAAAAAGAAACCTTGAATGTAACATAATGGCTGACCAAGGTCATATCTCAAGGATTAAGGCATTGGATCTTCACTATCTCAATTACTTTTTTATTTTTGATTTTTTTTCATTGTTAGGAAATATAATATAAATTAGAGTTGATTGTTTTAGTTTTCTTACTTTTATGAGATGAAAATTGAATAAAAATAACAAAAAACCATGTGAATGGGGTTAGATCTATGTTTAATCGCATAGTTCCTTCATTATTCAGCAGTGTTTTTATCTACTAATAAATTAAATATCATTACTTGATTTACCCTTTCTATATAAAATTTTTAACTAAGCAAACACAAGAATATTTCCATGTACATATCTAACCCACCACCTTCATAATGTAGAGGCAATGAATTTAATCAACTGAGGCACTCACTCTCACTTCACCTAGCACCATCATATTATGTTTATATCCCAATCCAGAAAACTCTATTGGTATACTATATAGACCGAGTTAAGGGAGGGAGAAAAGGTTTGGTAGATTGGATAGTGCAACATTTAATCCAAAATAGAATATGTTTAACATATATCTACTTCTATCTATTTAACTTTCATACCAATAATAAGAATTAGAAATTATAGAATTGAAAATTGTGGATACTGAATGATCATATAATCTTACCTAAGGACCTATACCTTGAGTAAATTCTCGATAATCTTGGGGTTATAGAGATAACTAGTACAACATAGAGATTGAAAAAAATGATAAATGGGGGAGAATAAGGACAACACAATTGAATAATAAAAATAAGAGTGAATTTAAATTAAATATATAAATTAAAAAAGTATATAGCTATAATTAGAAAATGTTAAATATTTTCTACTAGGTTAGGGGGAATAATTTATAGGAAACCTAGGAGTTATTTCTCTTTTTTCCATGAATTTTAGCATCATATGATCTGGTTAACATCTCTTTTTTCAAATTTCGTCCATGTTTAACAGTCAACGATGGAGATAGATTCCTTTGAGATACTCTTCATGACTTATCCCAACTTATAAATTCTTCCCACATTTTATCTTTATAACTTTCAAGAATAATCTCATGTCATTTTACTTTGGTGCTTCTTATGTAGTGAATTTATAATATATTTATTATGCTTGTGTAAAGGGGATAAAATAATGAATGTATGGTTGGTTTAGGCACACTTGAATTAGGAGTATGCCTATTTTGGAAGTGGGATTAAAAATTGGGCTTAAAGCATGGATGGGAGAGATTTAGTGAAAGGCTGGGTCAAGTCTCCATTCACATGACCTATTGTATCTCACCTTTAATCATGCAATAAATAATTGAAAATCATTTCAAGATAGTAAATTGGTACTGAAATGTTGTAAAAAAATTCAATAATAATGAATTTTTGGATCATCATATGAATCTAGTTTAGGATTCCATGGATTGATATAGGTGATTGATATAGGATAATTTAGGCTTGAAGTTATGTGTACTCAGTAGTGGTCTGACCATGAAGGATAGAACTGTATAAGGTTCTAGCTTTGGAAATATCTGATTAGAAGTCTAGAGAGGTGTTTCACTTGGTCTTCAAGGTGGATTCAGACTTGATCTCTCTATATTGAGTGAATATGGACTCAGGTTAGATCTATTTATATCGTATTCAACTAGGTTAAAATTTATTGATACCTTTGACTTGTTTCATCAAGCTCAAGTGGTGCAGATGGATAAAGTGTTGGTATTGAGATTTGGTAAAGAGTGGACTATGATAGTATTGAGTGGGTATAGTTGTGTGTATTAATTCTTACTTGATAATGGAGAGAGCTTCAAGGTATAATACATGGATTATCAATGATTGGATAGATCCTTCTAGTTAGAGATTATGATGATGAAACTAGAGAGGCCCCATTGATCGGTTTGGTGGATAAACTACTAATATTTATTTGTGGTAATTAATCAAGAACCTTGTGTGAATCGGTCATCAAATTTACAACTGGTAGACTGGGTAGAAAATAGGGTATCTCCATTTTCATCTCTTCATCAAGAATAAACTATGGGAACCAGTAAATAATTATTGAAACCTGGGTTTTCATTAATTAATAATTCATAAAATTTTGGTGAGGTGTGGTTCACATGAGTTAAACTAGTCTGTGCACTATGGTCTGTGTGAGGTGAAAGATATTCATTCACATGTAATGTACTTGACTGGAGATTTTGATGCGAAATGATTTTATATTGGCACCTAAAGGCTTCAACATGTGCATAAGATCTAGATTGGAGCTTGAAGTGATTTGATCATGAAGGTAGGTTATCCTAATGGGAGGTTTTTCAGGCATGTAGTCAATGGAGTTCCAATGAAGCGCTATGTAGAGATCTTGATTAGAGCTATAGAGGTGGATTTTTTTATCTATTGGTGTTGTCAATCACAACAGAGGTGAGGTAGGTGCAAATAAAGTTGGTGAATTCAAAACCTCCTGATCCACGATTGAATTCACAAAGAATAATTATGTTTCCATAATTTAAAATTTATAAGTAATTGATGGAGAATGTCTCTGAAGGATGGTTTCAAATGGAAGGGGTGTATGGTCTCATTGAATATTGATTGGGATCTGAAAGATAGATATTGTTTAACTCATGGAAGATCTGTGTACAACACAAAAGTAGGGTGGAATCAATAAATAGTGACCTACATGGTTGAATTCCCAATTGAATATGTCTCCATAAGAAGGATTTTTTATCACATTATCTTGATATCATGGATGGAAGGCATGGTATCATTCCTTTTTCAAATTTAGGCTTCAATCTATAAATCAAAAAAATAATATTTTTAAATGAAATATTTTTTTCTAATTAAATTTTAAATGATACAAACAATAATAATCATAATATTTTTTCTTTAAAAAGTTATATATAGAAAAAAAATTAAATTAGTTCATGTATTTCAATTAATTTAAAATGTATCAAAATAAATACAATACCATATTTAAATTATTTCACATTTTAATTCCAGAACATTTTAAATAATGAAAGATCAGTTTAAAACCCCTATTATTTGTTTAATTACAAGATTATTGAATGTTCAATTAACCCAAAAATTTAGTAATCAATAAATATTACAAAATGTGTCCATTAAACAAATGATTTCATGATTCTAAAAAGTAAAAAATAATGTGTGATTTAGCCAAGACTTTTTAAATTTATGGGGTTAATCACTTATGAAAAATAATAAAAATTGGAAAAATTCATTTCTTATTACTCCCCCACACTTGAACTATTGCACTCTTGAGAAATATAAATAATTATATTATTCAAAAATATCAAAAAATAAATATACTTATTTAGGTTAATAAAATTATACTATAATTAAAGTAAATAACAAATTAATACATTATTTAAAAATCTCATGCCTCCTATGTGAATTTCATTCACTTCCTTACCTCTATAAAAGTTCCATTTTCATTTATGGGAATGAAATTGATAATATTTATGTGGAATTGGAATTTTAGCAAGAGATAATTTTAGTTATAACTATACCTTAGGTTCCTTATAACCAAGTTCAAATTTCCACTTCCTTGATATAACTCAAATAAAATTTTTAT
This sequence comes from Viscum album, assembly GCA_963277665.1. Taxonomy (NCBI): domain Eukaryota; kingdom Viridiplantae; phylum Streptophyta; class Magnoliopsida; order Santalales; family Viscaceae; genus Viscum; species Viscum album. The sequence goes on from OY728120.1 coordinate 2,092,648,888, forward strand.
AAGTCAATTTCCCCCTTAATCATTTAGGTTCAATATTCCCCACACCTGAATGAATTCATTTTTTACAATTACATGTTTTATTATTATTATTATTATATTGAATTCGTTCCATCCATGTATATGGAAAGCCCAATGAAATAGTACTTATTTGATATTTAAAAATGGATTTAATTTACTCACACACCCAATGCCTATTGTCTAGGATATTCTTTGTGGTATCCTAATTAAGCATTTTACTATATTTTCAAAGTACTTATATCAATTTATTTTTAATTAACCCCCAAGGTGTTCTTTTTTCCAAAGTCCAAGTTACAAGGTTCAAGTTGAAACATCTAATTCCCTCAAGTTATAATTATCATTCTAAAAAGATATTTTCAATCACAATCCTATGAGTAGTTTCCAAACAGAATCTCTATAAAATAGTTGATATGTTCACTCAAAAGACATGTAGTTTAATTAATTTTGGAATCCATGGATCCCTCATAACTAGCATGATTTCTTATAATATGTATAAAATCATTTAAGTTAATGTTTTTAATCATAAAAGCACTCTTAAAAATAAATAATGGAAGACAAATCATCATGGGTTTTTTTATAGATTCCAAAAAAATATAAATATTCCAAAATAGATTTTATCTCTTCCCCCACACTTATTCACCACAACTCGGTTAAGTTCCAATAGACATGAATAAATATTACAGTGAATAAATAGTTATGAATAGATAAAAACCATGTGGCTATATTTGATGACTCAAATTGGTAGTTAATCCCTTTTCTGGATTTCTTTGTAGCCAACATAATTTAACCTCCTATGTTTTTTTAATTTTTTGAAACCTATAGAAAATAGAAAATAAAAAATTTATTTTCTAATATGTTCAATAAAAATAAAGAGAAGAGAATAGAATATTGGGGTTTTTCTTCCCAATAGATGATATATTTCGAAAATGAACAACAAGATAGTCCTAGTTTCATCCCTAATCCACCATAGGATTTGGTTTGTGTGATTAGAACCACTAAATAATCTTCCTTTAAATGATAATTAGATTATTTTCCACTTGGAGGTCCCCTTTTATAGATCTTTTCTTATCTTCCCCTCAACATTATAGTGTGACTAATAAAGTGGGGGTGGAAGGATAATGTATGGGTCCTACTCAACCCTAGTTATTAGGGCATCTTCCTCTTCCAGTGGATAATCTAATAGTCCTAATTCATAATATCCAAACAAGTTAGAGTCATAAAGTAATTCAAATTGAATATTATTAAAATAAGTGGAGTTCAAATCTAAATTCTCTACCTCATAAGCAGTAGCATGAATTTATGTTTCTTCATGAGAATCCTATGGGATATCCTTCTCAATTATGCCTCTATCTATTTTATATTGAATTTTTAGTTTAGGGATTACATTATTCACTAATGGTTTGAAAATATTATTCTTCTTTTTCATCCACTTCCCAAGTGGAATCCTCTTTAAAATCTTTATGACTATATAGAAATTGTTTTTTAAAGTAAGCCTCATCCAACTATTTTTCATCATTTTGGACATCCTATTGTTCAATTTATGGTTCTATTTTCTCTTATTTGGAGGCTACCATAGGTTTTTCCATATCATAATTGAGGTTAAGAAAAAATGTAGTAGAGTTTATAATTTCATAATAAGGTAGATTATTGGATATTTCAGCTTGTATAATTTTTGAATAAAATGAATCTTAGTATGTGGTATTAACCTCTTTTATATCAACTTTTAATTCATCCTCTAGGTTTATTTACAATTTTAAGTCTTTAAATATGGTTTGGGGTAGTATTGGGTGTAACACCCTATGTTTTTTAAAAATAAATCTATATTTGATAGTGTAAAAAACATGCAACACCGAGCCTAAACAAACCATGAAACATTACTATTTAAATATAACCTTTGTAATATATTATTTAAATTGGAGGTTATGAATAGGATTAACTAAATTATAAAATATATATATATATATATATATAATTCCTACTCAATATAAATTTATTTGATAAATTATTAGTAAATAATTACTCAAATTTTGGTAAAGTCATTTTATTCTTCAAAAAACCATTTTCTTTAGAAATGGTATTTATTTCTATTTATGAGAAAATATTATAATTAATTTTCAGATATTTTAGAGAATTTATTTTATAAAATTAACTTAATTTTTTAAATTATAATATCAAAATTAACTTAGGATGAAATTTTTGGATTTTTCTGAAATTATTGATATTGTAGTGAACAGTGATAATTACCAATTTTTTAAAATTTGTCATTTATTTTCATTCAATAAAGTAAATTAAAAGATCAATTATATTTGGTATTTGGTATTAAATATACATATGACTCATTTTTTCTAATTAATTTAATTTTAATTATTAATTTTCCTTATTTTTTATAATCTTATTTTTCATCTTAAAATGTAGTTTTTTTATAGTTGTTTTTAAGCACATAAAGTTTATCCATTTTATTTGATTTAAATAAACCTTATAAAGAAATATTTAAATGAAATTTATCGATTATATATCTATTTAAATTAATTAAAATTCATATAATGATGATTTCTAGTCAAACAGTTTATATAAGATCATTTATTGCTTGAAAATGCATTTTCTTAAAAACCGCTTCTTATTTCACTTTTCCGAAATAATAGAAAATGAATTTTACCTCTTATATAGATTGAAATTTGTAAAATTATTTAAATATTTTTAATCAGAATAATTAATATTATTTAATGGTTTCAAAATAATTTTTTCATAATGAATAGTGAAAACTGTAAAAATTTATCACCACAGAAAAAGGGTAAATCGGGTTAACCTAGGATAAAACTAAGTGATAAGGCCAAAGCTTTTCATATTGAATATTATTAGATTAATTTATTTTTACCCTTACAACATTACTCTCTATCTTTAATTTTTTGGGAAACTTTTACATAAAAGTGTCATGTATAATATTTTAAGTAAAGGAAAAAATATCAATTATCACTCTCTAACTTTTAAAAATATCTTCTAGGTTCACATTGGAAAAAAAGAGTTGTGAATGAATATTAATATTTATTTCAAGAATAATAGAATTTTTTTATTTTAGTAATTTATTTTTAATTTTTAGTGATTATATAATTATCTTAAATTCTTATAAAACACTCACACAATATTTATTCAATTAATATAAAAATGAAATATATAGTTTTAAAAATATTAAAATTAATATAAATTGAATGATTTATTATCTTCTATGAATTTATTAAATAACTATAACATTTTATATAGGTTTTAACTGAATATATTGAAATTTATTTTCTTTCATTCTTTTTTAAAAGTCAAATAAAATGAATAGTTCCATGAATAACATTAAGGTTATTTTATAATAAATAATATTTCATTAAATTATTTAAAATTTCTAAAAATATTAACCGTAGAAAATTAATTTTTCATATATCTAAAAATACCTAATATAATAAATTAATTTACCACTTTTCCATTTATATTACATATATTCACCCCTAAAGAGTACAAACTTATTCACAACGGTAATTGTAAAAAAGGATAAAATGTGGTATTGCGTGTTAATTGTTCTTGTGATAAAACTAATTTTAGACACATAAAGAAATTTTTATTTGAACAATTATATTTCGTATTTAGAATCATTGTATCCATATTTTCTAATAAATATCATTTTATTTTTAGGATTAAAGAAAAAATACTTTGGTGAAAACTAACTACAGTGGTTAAAACTAAAATGGAAAAAAATGACTAACCTTAGAGGTAAAGGTAATAACATGTTTAAAACATGTTTTTTTATTTTGGATGTTTTTATTTAACTTATATTACCTCCAATCCATTTTTATCAATTTTTTGGCACCTGTCTTTATATTGTCTTCACATTATTGAATAGCCTTGGGTATTTATAAAAATAGCACACCTTCTCACTTATAAAAGGGAACCTAATATCCTCTTTACTTCAAACATAAAATGAAGTTTGGTTTAGAAAATACTTACCCAAATCCCATTCTTACTTCCATTACCACATCCTATATTCCTTTTTTATTATAAACCCTTCTTAAAAGGCTTTTGGTCCAAACATAAAGAGGTTATCTGAAGAAGTGGTGTCGTTCTTCACCGAGCGTTTTTATTTATTCCTATAACTACTTAAAATATTATTAAAAAATAATTATATAATGAAATAAATATATACCATATACTGATATGTAATTATGTTAATGTAATAACCTGTATCCATCTCCTCTTCCATCAAATGGGAAACAAAACCGTTGATCATGTGTGTGATGGACTACCACCTCGCGAACCGATATACTTTTTTTCGTAACCACCTCTTAAAGATGGATATAGTTGTTTCCGACGCTTTCACCGGGGCGCGTGCATCTGTCCTTCCGCGGAGGAGGACGCGCTGCATTGTTGCCCCACATTCCTGCTTTCCATAGGCGGGCAGCTTTCGCTCCTTATTCAGGGACGTCTGCTCCTTGATCGAAATGGGATGATGGGATGTAGGTTCTTCCTTCTATGGATTCCTCCTCAGAACTCGTCACCTAGTCTGGGTCTCCCTCATATATTTAATACGTTGTTCGTGAAACTCTTCTCAGTGACATGTTTCCATGGACGCCGGTTAATTACACTGCTTCTGTCGGGACATTCCAAAGGGTCCGGTCATGGAAGCAACCTTCAGTTGGGGGAGTAGTCACATTGAGGCATCAGTAGCGTGTCTGGATGCTGGGGAACCATCATGTCTGTCTATTATCCCTGGTCATAGGTCTTCTCTAGGGCGTGGAATCCCGGGGCATTTCACATCGAGCGCGGGGAATTATATGCCATAGACACATATCTGAGGTTTTCCTCGGCTTCCTGTGTTTAAGACAGGGTATGCCGCGAGTTTAACATCCAGCAGAGATGGATCAGTCCGATCAGAGCATTATCTAGAATGGATCGGATTGAGGGATTTCCCTTGAGGGGGTGCCAAGACCAGGACCAGCCTATGGACGGCTGTGAAGAGGAGCCGAACGACATGGTCTCATCGGGATATGACGGTCCGGGCGAGAATCAGGGTGGATGATGGATTGATGAATGAAGTGGAGGGTGGAATGGTAAGGGACCATCGCAAGGGTGATGGTGAAGTTGGGGTTGAGCCTCGAAGAGACCACCTACGTAATCCCGTGGCAGGGAATCAAATTCCACGTAGTTTGGAATGGTTTCGGCGAGCCGACGTGAAGGTGGACCTTGGCCTGATGGATGTCGTCATCGAACCAACATAAAGGTGGTCAGAGTGACTAGCAGGTGGTGGGCTTGAACCTCTGAGAGGCTTCCTACGTACCATGTCGTGACATGGATCAAAGGCCACGTAGTTCAGGTTTCATCGGTGAACCGATTTGAAAGTAGACCCAGGGGTCCACTAGTGGTGGGCTTGAACCTCGTGAAGGCTTCCCATGTACCATGCCTTTACATGGATCAAAGTCCTTGTAGTTCGGATTGGTCACAATAGCTTGTCGTCGGACTGTAATACAGTTTAACGTCATGCTGGATGAGAGTGAACCCTGACGTGAATAAATGACAGGAGTTGGGCTTGAACCTCATGGAGGATTCCTACGTACCATGCCTTGACATGGATCAAAGTCCCCGTAGTTCGGAATTGCGGTGGGTGTCGGCGAACCGATGTAAATGAGGGACCTTGGTCCGATGGGAGATGGGATTGAACCACTGGGAGGCTTCCTACGTACCATGCCTTGACATGGATCAAAGTCTTCGTAGTTTGGGATGGTCACAACGGCTTGCCATCGTATTGTAATGAAGTTTAACGTCATACTGGATGAAGGTAGAACTCAACGTGGATTGGATGACGGGTGGGCTTGAACCTCGTGGAGGCTTCCTACGTACCATGCCTTGACATGGATCAAAGACCTCATAGTTCAAATGGGTGTGTAGTTTAATGTCATGCGGGACAAGGGCATACTGTTTAACGTCATTCTGGACGAGGGTATTGCCATGGTCGATGCTTACTCTAAGCCCACGTGATTCATGCTCGGTGTGAGAAACAAGAGACAGCAAGGACCTGATGATCACGCCATGAAGGGTGCGTCCCTGTGAAGCGAAGAGGGTCTTATGTGTTAGGCGGCCCATTAGTGTTGGGACTTACTCCAGGATAGAGGCCCGAAGTGCAACAAAGCGCAGCGAAAGAGGGATTTGGGACCAATGATTGGAGGTGCATCATTCCCTATCACACACTCTACTGACCTTGGTAGTGGGGAAGTACGGAGATGCAGGGGTGCAGCCATCCGTTGGGGAACTAGGGTCACCCTTCTCTTGTGAACATACGCCGCTCTAGTAAGGAGGATATCATCCCTTGTGGGGGGAGTGATTCCACTCCCATGGAGACGAGTGGCATAAAAACTGTTCGAGCTGGGGGGACCCTTCGTGCGAGGCACGAGGTCGGGTCACAGTTTAATGTCATGTGTTGAGGACGTGGTGCTTGGTAGTTTAACGTCCTGCAGCTCGGACGAGGTGGGTTCAATCCACACCCCTAGGACTTACATAACTGGTACCCCTTGCTCCTTGGGGGAGGGAAGGTACCAGTAAGGCCGTAGTCAAGGGGGGTTGTAGATCGAACCATCAAGGGGTCCATGTTAGCGTGGCTATGCGAAGAAGAAATAGTCGTTAACGTGCCTATGCGAAGAAGCATTAGGCGAAGCAGCGCTACGAGTAGTTTCGTCCGTGGGACTTTGTAATCACATCGTGCAAACCTGGAGGGTCGCACGGGAAGCGGAATTGCCAAGAAAAGGAGTGTTCTTCGCGAAGCGGAGTGCCTTGGCCTTAGCATGGGGCATAGGTGTGAGTAGAGGGTACTTCGCGAAGTAGAACAGTATTCGCAGAGAACTGCCTTGTGAAGAGGAGGTACCTCGTGAAGCAGGGTGCTGTAAAGCAGTGTGCTTCGCGATGTGTTGCGATCCTCCCTTAGCATAGGGATCACTAGTACAGGTTGGGTGTTTGGCGAAGCATAAACGCTCCGCGGCTGACCGGGTTCCCTTGGGAATCCCCCTCCTTCGCGAATGCCCTTGAGCTTCACGAAGGGCATCCCTCTTGGAAGAGGGGCTCAAAACGAGACAAAGAAAAGGTGTCACGCGATGTAGAAGTACCTCACGGAGCTCATGATTCCCGGGGGCAAAGAGTGATTCGCGATTCGGGAGAGGAGAATCCAAAAGGTAAGATTTTCCCTCTCTGGGACTCAGGGGGGGCCCAGTATTTATAGGCAAGGAGCGCTGCAAAGCCGAACTCCCGCACCGCCTCAAGTGCTTCGTGGCGCGCTCGCAAACGTCAAAGTCATTCGCAGAGAGGTACCACCTCCGGAGCTTCACGGAGGGCTCGCGAATGTCAAACTCGTTCACAGAGAGTTACTGCCTACAGAGATTCGCGACACGCTCGCGAACGTCAAAGTCTTTCGCGGAGAGTTACCCCCTCTGGAGCTTCGCGGCGCGCTCGCAAACGTCAACGTCGTTCGCGGAGAGGTACTGCCTCCGGAGCTTCGTGGGACCGTGATGCTCGGGGTTCTTCATGTCGGTGCTTCGCGGGGCAGCGTTCGGACCATCTTTTTTTTCCCTTTCGTTCGTGCAATATTTTGGCACCAACAAATGCCCCCCCTCAGACTTGGAGCCGCGGAAGGATGAAGGGTCGAAGTCTGAGGGAAAATCGCCAAAATTGTCGACGGTTCGCGATGCGACTTCGCGAAGAGGGCCCGCGGTGCTGACCGGGGCCACGGGTCCGGATGCACCACGATGCTCCATACGGGCGGGGCGCACCGCGATGCTCCGGGGTCGCTGCCTATAAAGAGGGGGTCGACCTATTTTTTCTTCATGCAATTTTCTTGCCTTTTTGTGCTCTCAATTTCTCGAAGCTCTGCGTACTCCGCCACTGCTCTCGGCGAATCGAGCTTTGCGGCGAACCGCGGGTCTCTGACTCCGCGACTATGCCAAGCGAACTTCTGCTTGCCGACCTAGGTCGGACTCTGCAGCTTGGCCTCGTGACCGTCCTTCGCGAGCCGTCTTCGCGATCTGGCTTCGCGATTCGTTCTGAAAAAAATTCTTTTCGGAGTTCCGGAACTGAAATGGCCCATCGAGAAGCTATATTGGGGGTTCTTGCAGATGCCACCCATCGGGATGAGATGGCCAACAGTCCAGGCCTTGGGGAGATGGTCTGAAGCCACTCGGACCACGCTTCTTTGATAGATCTCTTATCGGAGGGTCATAAGAATTATCCGCAGTTTAAGAAGCTGCCATTGTACGACTTCGGGTTGAGGGTTGACGTCTCCATCCCTGAGGTGAGTAGGGACGAACCAGCTTGCTGGTTCAGGAACACACCATGTCTGCACCAATGGTTCAGGACGGCCGATGGTCATGCACAGGAGAACTTCACACTCGTCACCGCTGACTGTCTCTACAACCATGTGAACGATATTGATGGGAAGCCACTGCAACCAGAGATGTCCCCTCCTCTCTACCATACCATGCTGAAGGAGGCTTTGCAGGATTCGAAGAAGGGATGGTCCGATGAGTGGGACCAACACCAGGGCGGCAACTTTACTGATGACTAGGCCTGGGCCTACTGGGTAGGCGCCTCATGCGAGGAGTTTGGGGCCGAGCTGAGGAGATTGGGGTTATATGAGGCGGCGTGGGCCTCCCAATTCCACATTTACCAACCGAAACAAATGATGCTGGAATTGCTGAGCAGATGGTCTTATAGGACCAATACCTTTCACCTGCATCATGGGGAGGTGGGAATCAGCCTGTGGGATGTCCACCAGATTTCTGGGGTTCCGATCATGGGGGGCCATGTATGATGAGTTCATCCCTGTCATGAGCGTGTGGGAGGATACAGAGAAAATGTCGCGACTGGCGTCTGTGATGATGGCACTCGTCCCTGGAGAGGAAAAGGAGGTAGTGAGGGATGTCCACTTTAAGATATGGTTCAAGTGCTTCCTGAATTTCCCAGAGAATCGAGAGTTCCATCTGAGGCCTCTAACTTGTCTGAGGGTGGCCCAACGGGGTAAGGGGCACTCGTATTGGCGGGTCTTGGAGGATAGCCAATGGAAGACTTCGGTTTTCAGTTTCAACACTGAACAACAGCCGATAGTCAGGCTGGCGGCATTCATCGCAGCTCTCATCTGCAATTAGATCCCACCGGTGAGGGATACAAGCATGGGGGTGCGGCCCAGCTCATTTATTATGGCGTCCATGCTGGCCATGGGGAAGCGGGTCGATCTGGGGATTCCAATGCTCACCAAACTGTACAAAATGCTACGACACATTAGTGAGCGAAAGAAGCCTCCAAGGATTTGCGGGCCCTTCCACCTCCTATATGGGTGGATTTTAGCACACATTAGGGGGATCTATGAGTATCCAAACCCTATTTTTCCGCCAGGATCAAATTTCCGCCCCTCCATCCTGAATGCGGTTGGGAGCTTCCCATTCAAACTTGTCGTGCCGATGGTGCTGAATCGGGTGTGGAGGGTGGATAAGTTTAATTTCCACCCCTTCTCATTGCCGATGGGGATACTTATTGACGACGGGCGGGGAACGGATGAACATCGGGCTTACCTGCTGGCCTTTCGAGGTGGAGTTTTGGTGGCACGAGTAGATCGTGAGCCACTCTGCGAACCGTACACCCTGCATCGGTTTGCAAGGAACTTTTGGTGCCTCCAGCGGCTGACCCTGCAGGTCTACTGGGAGGTGCGTCACGAGGAGCACCCATGTGTGATGAGGCAGCTGTGGCTCATGTTCACACGAGAAGATGGGAAGATGCGAATTGCATTTCCTCCATCCACCGTTGATTTCGGATTGGTGAGGGAGTATGCCATTAGTTCGGAAGCTGCTTACCTAGGGGAGATGCTGAAGAAGCCAAAAATTCGGGTCGGTGACGGTGGGCCTCCTCTATCTCGAGGTCGGGGTCATAGGGCAGCTAGGGCCTCTCACGGTGGCAGGGCTTCCATGGCGTCGAGACCCATAATGGCCGAGGGTGTGGCAGTAGTGGTGGATCAGGTGATCCCGGAAGAGCAGGGCCATCCGGAGGGTCAGCCACTGAGGGGATTTCATAGGATATCCACTCAGGCTCCGGGGAAGCGGCTGCGTCATATTGACATGGCAGAGGATGTTCTCTTCCCAGATGCCTGGGACATTTGGGATGTCAAACGACAATTCCTCAGCCCACCCGAGATATGGGCCCACCTGAATCTCCTCGGGATGTAATTACCAGGCATAGGCCCAGTCCGGGCTGGTTTCATGGCGTCTCTGGCGGAGGCAGAGCAATACTTGGACGAGCTGGAGGATTACGTTCACTCCAGTGGTTTCCCTCGCCCAATGACAGACCGGGTGAGGGTATTGTTGAATCAAATGTTCCCCCCACAGTTATCAGCCGCCGATCTGAGGGAGTGTTTCCCCCTTCATGAAGAGTCAGAGGACTCCTCTCGGGAGGACGAGGCCGGAGGAGGGAGCCCGTTGGAGGAGGGCGAGGTCAGAGATCAAGGCTTAGATTCCGAAGATTTCACAGAGGCTCTCGAGGTAGAATTATGAACTTCTTTCCTTATGGTTCGTTCTTCGGCCACTATGAACTTCTCACCGACGTTTGAGCCATGCAAGAGGAACTTGTTCGCAGGCCTCGTTCTCACCCCTCGGCGGGTGATGAAGTGGGACCTTCAGAACCCACACCTATGGCTGCGTCCAGTTCTGCATCTAGTGGGACCAGAGCACCCGAGGTGGCTCCTCCGGAATCTCCAGACCTTCCAACAGTATACGGAGGGCCTCACCTTGGGGTCCCGTCAGTACCGGCTCAAGAGCAGCACCTGGAGGTCAATCTCCGTAAGTTTCCTCTACCGGTTTCCTTGTCGTCATATGTAGACTATGCCAACTAACGTTTATGTCCCTCTCTGTCATACAGTTCTTCGACTGGCGTGGGCTGCTGTGGCAATACTAGTCGGGATGTCTGGTGTCGTCCCCCCAACGGGCATGCCGGTGATGGTGGCGATAGTCCCCCCATCTCCCCAAGCTGCAACACACATCATCACCGGTGGGACCACCAGTAGGGTCGTGCATGAGGTCATCGAGGTGGACTCCGATGAAGAGGATCGGTTGGCCGGTCCTACTCCTGTCGCGCCTACATTGGCGCCAGATGTCGCGTCGGATTCAACACCAGATGCAGATCCCGCCGAGGACTTCCTACAGGCGTATCCTGCGTACGAGCCTGCCAATTGCGCAGACTGGGACGAAACGACCTCTGACGAGGAAGACAGCATCATATTCCTCTGCCGGTCGTGGAAGCTAATCACGCGCTTCATCAAGGACACCCCCCAAGCGCTATGGCTGGCCGAAATGGACAGACTCTGCTCGCGGTTGCGCAAACTGTGAACTCGGGGAGTGGATTCCCAACGTCCTCACGTGCTCATCCGAAATATTATGGCTGAGAAGATCTGGGAGCATGATCCTGGGATTAGCGTGGGCTGGCAGTGGAGGAAGGCGACAAACATCAATAAGCTCCAGGAGGCTGAAAGCGAGGTCCAACAGCTGCAGACCCAGGTGGATGAGCACTCAGCCTCTCTTAATGCACAATCTGATCTGATCTCCCGGTTGAAGGCCCAGTTGGCAGAGGCATAGGAGCTTATGAGGCAGGCTTATGAAAAGATGGTTGTCATTCAGGCTGAGGTAGAGAGGGACAGAGCCAAGGCTGAAGAACTGCGCCCCGCCACAGCTAAGGAGGAGTGGGAGCTGAGTCAGTGGCAGCAAGCCTTGGATGCCACAAGCCAACGGGTGGCGGAGCTACAACACTCTTTTGACGGGGTCAACCCGTCCATGGGGGAAGTCAACCCCTGGGTATTGTAACAAACCAAAAACCTTTTATTTGTACTTTTGTTCTTCAATTTCTTCTTTCTTTGTTTTGAATGTCGTAGTGCGCACGATTTCCACTATTTGAATCGCCTCGTTACATCCCTACAATGTTTGCAGGACGTTCGGAGATAATTCCCCAAGCCCACGTGGGTCGAGCCCAATGTGAGAAACAAGAGATAGTTGCCTTCTCGTCCCACATAACATAGGAGTGGAGACCATGCTCCGGGCATCCGGGATTTGGATCACCGGTTCGGATTTCCAAAAGATGGGAGAGGCTTGACCGGAGAAGGAACTTTTCAGAATAGCCAAATTACTGTTTCTTCAGCGTGCCCTCATGTATGAACGGTGCAACAACAGGGGCACTGGAATCAGTCCGAACAGATGGAAACGGGAAGCGTGAATTACGATGCCCAAGATTCGGAGCATTGTGGGGATGGCGTGACAATAATGGAAAATCGTTAACCATGTAGGAGATGTGGTATCCTTACTGTGTTAGCCTGTAATGGGGACAAAAATGAGGGTCAACCGTTGACCATGTTCAAAACATGGGACCATGTCACAAATATTGTCGGTCAATCTTTCGGGATGTTGACCCAGGATAGTTGGCGGACCATAGGTCGAACATCCATACTATTAGGGGGTCCTTCCAAACATGACCAGCCTTTCGGAACATTGGCCCAGGACATTAGGTGAGCCGATGCGGCATGAGACCAGGCCGTTAGGGGGTCCCTTCAGACATGAAAGGGGACGAGGGTCCGAATAAGGGGCACAAAAAGCGTGGAATATGGAGTGATGGTTTATCTGAATAGAATCCAACACTTAGGTAGTTACCCCACCATGGTAGGAATATGCCAGATAGGCACATTGGTCTGATCATGGATCATTCCTTCTTTAGGATAGGGCCTCTCTGGCGAGGGGGTCTGTTACTTCCCAATGGGATCTTGGGTAATCCTAAACTTGTTCGGTGAAAAATTGCAGCTACATAGTTCCCCCCGAGGGTTCAGGCCAGAGGGCTGGAAATGGGGAGGAACAGGATTTTGCGATTCCTGGGGCTGGACACTAGGTGAAATGCCTGGGTGTCTCTACGTATCCCATGAGGATGGGAATCAAGCTGTATGTAGTTATAGAAGCATATTTTAATGTCATGCGGGATGATGAGAATCCTGGCCATGTTGTTACACATCTCGCAAAAACTACTAAGCCCACGTGAGTCATGCTCGGTGTGGGAAACAAGAAGTAGTGGTGGGACTTTCCCGACACAAAAAAGGGGCAGGTTAGGGCGAAGGGACGCTCGGTGAATACCGGCCCAATGACACTAACACGATCATGTAGTGAACCTAAATGCACGAAGAGAAAGAGCCAAGTATGATGGAATTCCACTTGAACATGAGGAAGTGGAAATGTGTGAATCATGGCGCTCGAGATTCAGATCATGATGATGGTAGCGTGATGATGGAGGACAACTGTTGACCGTGGCAGAAACCCAGCATCCATATTGTGTTAGCCTTGAATGGGTACAGACAAATGAGGGTTGACCGCTGACCATGTTCGAAACACGGGACCATGTCGCAAATGTTGCCAAAGATCCTTAGGGATGTTGGCTTGAAACGATTGGAGGGCCCCTAGGTCCAGCATTCATGGAGTGATCTTAAGCCTAGTATCCATGTCATCCGAGGATTCTTTTGGATGTGGAAGAGGATGAGGATCCAAATAACGAGCTCACGAAGCATGGTCATGGGATGAAGGGAATATCCCAATGAAAATTCCACACTTCAGGATTTATCAAAACACATATGAGTACAACAGTGGGACGTATTAGATAGAGGGAGGAAACATAAGAGGCACATGGTGGAGTAACTCAAACACCTGGCGTGAATGGGAATAGGGGGTGTGTGTAGTTCGGTGAACAACCCGACGCGAATGAGGATACAATCCCATATCACACCGCACGACCTTCTTAGGAGAGGTTTTTGGTCAAGGTACCGAAAGATAATGTTAGGTTGGGCCCACGGGGAAGCGCCCGAGCGCTCCTACGTATCTCATAAGGATGAGAGTCAAGCCTCACGTAGTTCTTGATGGACCTTAGACCATAAATGGGTAAAGGGAGAAGGGGACACATGGCAACAAAACCCGACGTGAATAAGGACCTAAGCCCTGCTTACCATGCATTCTCTGGGGAAATGCTCGAGTTGAGGGACCGAACACAAAGGTTAGGCTGGGCCCGTGGGGAAGTGCCCAGGCGCTCCTACGTATCTCATGAGGATGAGAATCAATCCATGAATAGTTCTGAAAGGTGACATGGTAAGATACCAGTGCCAGGGGAAAAGGGGAGTGTGGGCGTGGCCCTCGCACTAAAAGAAGCGGAATTTGATAAATCTTGTTTGTCCTTTAAGGTGAGTGGGTTTTTTTTGTGAAGCGACAGGCCTAGGGTAGTAGGCTGTGGTGTCGCCACAAGAATCAAGCCGTGATAGGCATTGAAAAATGGCATGGAATGTGACCAATACCCAACGTGATGTCCTCTATAACGAGGTCATCACAATGCAGTGTCGTTTTTCTTCGTGCGGCCAGGATGATAATGTCACAGTTTAGGGTCGTGTGACAAGACCAAGCGTGCATTTTATCGTCATGCAGCGCAGATGTAGCAGAGGCGATGCTAGGCGGGGAATGTGCGCAGTGTTATAAAACACAATTGATGGATACATGATCCCACATCACATTGTATGCCACTTGTAGAGGGAGACCTTAGGCCGAGGGGCCTATATAGAGGTAAGAGGTGAAACAGGGGGGAGAGGCTAGCTCCCTAAATGGGATGAACCCAAAGACAAGGTGTCTGGGCGGTCCCACATATCCCATGAGGATGGGAATCAAGCTGAACATAGTTCCGGATGGATCTTAGTTTATGGTCTTAGAGCTCGGACCATGAATGGTAACAACTTCACAAGTTAGCGCAGGCGTCAACCCGATCCCTAAGCCCACGTGAGTTAAACTCGGTGTGGGAAACAAGGGGGGGTATACTTATCGCAATACTTGGGGAGCCCATCAAAGGGGAGTTGGTAGAGAGCCCCGAAGGACACCTTTGATGCGGCTTGTTTCCCAACGCGCAGACGTGCACGGAGGAAAAGTACCAAGAGTTCCAAGACTCTACTTGGACACGATGATGTGATTAAGGGTGTGAATTGTGTACCCGACATTTTGGGATTAATGGGTTGGCATGGCAATAAAGGAAAACTGTTATCCATGGTGTAAACGCAGCGTCCATATCACGTTAGCCTGAGGTGGGAACAACAAACGAGCATCAACCGCTGACCATATTCGCAACGCGAGATTTTATCGATTTGTTGTCTGAAACCCTCGGGGGAGTTGGCCCGTAACGGTAGGAGAGACCTTGGGCATAGTATCCAGGCCATTCTTGGGGGTCCCTCCAGGTGTGAAAGATGATGGAAGCCCTGATGTAGGGATACACAATGCCTGGAAAGTGGGTGCGGACGTGTCCGAGTAAAGCTTGGCATTCCATGTAATAAAACAGAGTCCCCTTGGGAACATTGGTGAACCACCGAAAAGGGGTCAACGAACCAGCTCAGGAGGGAGAGGTACATGGCGTGGTCATTACGAGACTGACGTGAATGAGGACATAATCCCACACCACACCATGTAATCCTCTCATGGAGGAAGGGTAGACCAAGGGGCCAAGGTGGGATGAAGATTCCAGAGAGATGGGGCTGGACCCAAATCCTAGACATTCAGGTGGTCCTACGTATCCCATGAGGATGGGAATCAAGCCACACGTAGTTCTCTAGATGTATTTTAATGTCATACGAGACGAGGAGGGGAGTAATATACCCCCAAACAAGGGAGATGTACAGTACGATGAATAAACCGACGTGAATGAAGAAATAATCTCACAACACACCATACACTCCTATAAGAGAGGACCTGGTCCAGGGCCCGAAAAGACCAAGGGGCCTGATGGTTAGGCATTGGTCAGGAAGGCCTGACCTGCTTGCAGTTTAACGTCTTGCAGTGAGGACGAGGGCCGGGGACCCGAGGAGGCCAAGGGGCCTGAGGCTGAGCCTCATGAGGGAAGGCGTATGGCATAGTACATGATCCCAATGTGAATAAGGATATAGTCCCACACCACACCATACACCCTGGGTAAGATGTTGGGCGGAGGGTCCTAAGAAGGCCAAGGGGCCTAAGTTCAGGCATCAGTCAGGAAGGCCTGACTGGTTTTCTGTTTAACGTCTTACATGAGGACGGGGAAAGAGATAACTGTATCTAATTCGGGGGTGTGTACGGAATGGAAAGTAACCTAACGTGAATGAGGACGTAATCCTACAACACTCCATACATTCTATATAGGGGAATCGGGGCCGTGGGCCCGACCGCTAGCACCAGCCGGAGGGAGGTTTGTCACTTCGGGATGGGTTAGAACAAATCACTGCACTCGATGTTTGGGACATCTCAGGGTAGACCCGAAGATCTAGGACACTATTGACCATGTTCGAAACACAGCGTTCCTATGGTGACCTGATATGGGAGAAACAAATGAGCGTCTACAGTTAACCAAATTCGCAACGCAGGACTTGTATCGGCTTGTTGCTCGGAAACCCTCGGGGGCGTTGGCCCGTATCGGTAGGAGAGCCCTTGGGCGTAGTCTCCAGGCCATTCTTGGGGGTCCCTCTGGGTGTGAAAAATGATGGAATCCCAGTCAAGGAGTGGGTGAAATATAGCTATATCCATCCACGAAAGAGGCAAACATCTCCAGTGGGGATGTGCAGCCGGGTCGAGGCTTGCTCGACATGAGTTGGGGCAAAAGTGTGCACCCTGCCATATGTATTGACCCGAGGGTAAGATTTTGGATTTTGGGATGGGCCAATGGAAGAAATTCTCGGGCATTCCTACGTATCCCATTAGGATGGGAATCAAGCCATACATAGTTCTTTAAGGCCATGCAGTTTAGCGTCATGCGGTGAGGACGTGGGAGGATAGAAGAACGGGAGTGGGAACATAGTGCAACCCTTACAATCCTTGTATGAGTGGGGTTGTATGAGTGAGGCTATGAAAGCCTACTCCTCGCTACACAAGGATTCTCCAAGGAAACTATTCCCAGGGGGGATAGTGGAAGAGAAAAGCTTGGGGTTGGGCTCAAGACAAGGCGTCCAAGCATTCCTACGTATCCCATTAAGATGGGAATCAAGCCACACATAGTTCTTGAGGCGCGGTTTAGAATTGTTCTGGATGAGAAATGTGTCTCAACTGGTTATATGTACGGTACAGTGGGTAACCCGACGTGGATGAGGATGTAATCCCACACCACACCATACAATCCCATTAGAGAGCCAGATTCGACGCAGGCCAAGGGGCCAGAGGTTGAGCCTCGGTCAGGAAGGCCTGACTGGCTTGCAGTTTAACATCTTACAGTAAGGATGGGGGAGATCTTAGTTTAAGTTCATAGATCACGGACCATTTTTTATTTTATCGTCTTGAAGGACAAAGACGTAGTTTAAGGTCGTGCAGGACCCTTTTTCCCTAGGAAAAGTATCGCTTGAGGAACTTGGCGTTGGTGGGAGGGGTTATGCGCTCTCCATCCGTGGTCACCAAGGAGTATGCTCCATTGGGGTAAACCTTATGGTTGATATATGGCCCTTCCCATTTGGGTTCTAACTTGGTTGGTTTCCTACCGGGGATCATTGGTGCTCAAAGGTCCAGTACTAGGTCGCCCTGTAGAAAAGAACGGAGAAAAACATTCTTGTTGAAGGCCCTTGGTATCTTATCCTGTTGCCTTTCCAGATTGTGCAGGGCACGAAGCCGGTTCTCGTCCAGTGCTTCTAATTCAGCTAGATGGATTTCAGCTACCTCATCTGATGTCTGGTGATCGTAGACTGCAGTGCGTAACGATGGAAGCTAGATCTCAATGGGTAGGACGGCCTCAGCTCCATACACCAGGGAGTATGGGGTCACCTGGGTAGAGTTGCGAGTCGTCATCCGATAAGCCCAAAGGGCATTGGGGAGCTTGTCCGTCCAAATTTTCTTGTTCTGACAAACCATCTTCTGCAGAATGTTAGAGAGGGTTTTGTTGAACGCCTCGATCTGTCCATTTTCCTGCACGTGGTAGCGGGAAGTATGGTTGGAACGGATGTCGTACTTGTCGTACAATTTCTTCAGTTCAGCCGCTCGGAAGTTGGTGCCGTTATTGGTGAGGACTGCGTGAGGGAACCCAAACCGGTGGATAATATTGGAGCTCAGAAAGTCGACGATGGAATGGGCCTTGACCTCTTTGAGTGGAACTGCCTCTGCCCACTTGGAGAAGAAATCTGTAGCATTCAGGATGAACCTACACTGGTGGGCTGTTGCCGGTGGATATGGTCCCACTACATCAAGTCCCCATACCGCAAATGGCCAAGAGTACTTGGTGGGGTGGAGGGGCTCTGGCGGCTGATGAAGGAAGTTGGCGTGAACTTGGCACGTGTGGAATCTCTTGGCATACCCAATACAATCGTGGATCATAGAGGGCCAGAAGTACCCCAACCTCCGGATTTGATGGGACAGCTTCGGCCCAGCTTGATGGGCGCCACAGGAACCGACGTGACCCTCTTGCATAACTTAAGGAATCTCTACTCCTTGAATGCAACGGAGGAGGATGCCATAAAAGCTCTAATTATAAAGGATCTGTTCAAGACTGGGGCCGATCTGGAGGGTAAATTGTAGTGTGTGGCGTCGGATTCGCTCGCGCTCAGCCCGGTCATCCGGGAGGTGACCATTTTGGAGATACTCGACAAAAGGTGCCCTCTAGTCTGGAGTGGCTTCAACCGCTGTGTCTGACGAACCCGGGACCCCTGACTTAGAGGGTCCGGCTGTCAGATGACTTACCCACAGGCCATCATTGTCCTCTTGGGTGACAGGGGCAATGAATCTCTGGTGTGCCACATGTATGATCAAATCATCTTGCTCGGGTTCTACGAGCGACGCGGCTAAGCCAGCCAAGGCGTCTGCTTGACCATTCTGTGACTGTGGGACATGGGTAATCTTTGGTCGAGAAGAGAATTGGGCTATTAGGCGGAGGGTGTACTCTAGCAACGGTACAAGCTCCGGCTTCCTGATGACGTAGTCTCCATTAACCTGTTTGATTACCATCTCGGAATCTCCTTTCACATGTAGATGGGGCACATTCATCTCCAGGGCCAACTCGAGGCCGGTGATGAGATCCTGGTACTCTGCCTCGTTGTTCTTACAGCCTTCTGACAATAGGAACGAGTATGGAAGGACGGCTTGCACCGGGGTAATGAAGACAATACCCAGGCCCACTCTGTTGAGATTAGGATCGTTGAGCCTCCTACCGGTGGGGCTCCTGGAGGCACCGTCGAAATGCATTTTCCAACACGGGATGGCATGATCGACTGAGAGGATCGTCTCATCAGGAAAATCTAGGTCTAGGGATTGATCCACGGAGGTTGGATGGGCAGCTAAAAAGTCTGCCAATGCATGTCCCTTAATGGCCTTCTATGGTATGAACCTGATATCAAACTGCTGGAGAATCACCGCCCACCGTGCTAGTCGGCCAGTCAGCATGGGGCGGTTCAGGATGTACTTCAGTGGGTCTACCCGGGAGACCAATTGCACCTCATGGTGTTGCAGGTAATGTCGCAACTTCTGTACGGTGAAGATGAGCATAGGGTATCTCTTTTCGATAGGGGAGTATCTGACCTTCGTATTGAGAAGCATGCGGCTAAGATAGTAGACACTGTTCTCGATACCCTTTTAATTCTTCTAGGCGAGCAGCGCACCGAGGGATCTTTCCAGGGCAGTCACGTAAAGGACCAGCAGCTTTCCGGAGATGGGTGGCATCAAAACCGGAGGTTGGAGCAGATACTTCTTGATTTCCTTGAAGGCGGTCCGACACTCCTCATCCCATTCATAGGCGGTTTCCTTCTTCATGAGTCAGGAAAATGGCTTACACTTGCCGGCCAGATTCGCGATGAATCGGAATATATAGGCTAAGTGGCCTTGGAGGCCTCGAAGTTCCTGAATGTTTCTCGGGGGAGGCATTTGGCTGATGGCCTTGATCTTCTCTGGGTTGATCTCAATCCCTTGGTATCTAACAACAAAGCCCAGAAAATTCCCAGAGGTGACCCAGAAGGCACACTTCAACAGGTTCATCTTCAGGTGATGGGAACGGAGGAAACCGAACACCTTCTCAAGGTATTTGAGATGGTCCTGGCGCTGAAATGATTTGACCACTAGGTCATCTACGTAGAATTCCACCAGTTTCCCAAGAATCGGTTTGAATATGCGATGCATGGACCTCTGATAAGTGTCACCTACATTTTTCAAACCGAAGGGCAAAACCTGGTAGAAAAAGGTACCTTGGGGAGCCCTGAAGGCATTGGACTCCTCATCCTCGGGGCCCATCCGGATCTTGTTGTACCCGGAATACCCATCCATGAAAGAAAGAGCTTGGAACCCGGTCATGGGATCAATCAATAACTCTGTCACCGGGAGTGGGAAGTCATCCTTTGGGAAGTGGCGATTAAGGTCGCGGAAGTCGATGGAGACTCTGATCTGCCCATTCTTCTTCCTGACTGGCACAATGTTGGCAAGCCACTTGGGGTACTGGACTTCCTTAATGAAGTTGGCTTTGATAATCTTGTCAACATCGACCTCAACCATAGCACCATGAGAAGGGTGCATTTCCCTGGGAGGCTTCTTAAAACCATGATGGTTTGCCGGGTGGCCCAGACAGTGAACGGACACCTGGGGATCTAGTCCTGGAATCTCGTTGTAACTCTAGGAAAACAAGTCACGGTGTTGTTTGAGGAAGTCTACGTACTGCTGTCGCTCCTCGGGGGACATGGCTGCACTGATCAATGTGGGTTTCGGATCTGCCTCGCTACCAAGGTTCACCTGTACCAGCTCATCAATCGTGGTAGAGACGCCTTCCTCAAAGGTGGGGGAGCATCCTCCAGGTCTTCCTCTCCACCCGTGGGGGGATTTCCCGCGATGGGAGATACTTCTAGGCTATCAAAGCCTGAGGGGCAGCTGGTGCCGGCTTGGGCAGTAGTGGTTATCATATCAGAAGATTCACTCACCATTGAGACCATAGCAATGAAGGCAGTCGACCCTATCCCATCTGGCCTTCAGCCCAAGGGGCCACGTTTGATGATATCAAAGTAGTGGTGACGTGTCGGCCTGAGTCGGTTGATTCCAGCCCGGAGGAAGAGACATGTATGGCGTACCGCCATTGTCATAATCTTGACATTCCGGTACTGTACAGGGGTAGGAGGTTCCGGGACAACCTGATCTTGGTTGATACAGGATTACGAGGTGATTTTCCACCGTTTCTTGGACACGGGAACATACCTTCCTTGTGTACCCGAAACAAAAAAACATTTCCCCATATCGGGGGTCGTGGCCTCCAATCAGTGGATCGGGAGGATGTAGGCGTCATCCATGCTTGCCCAGGGATCACTTGTGACCGGGGTGGGTTCATCCTCACTTACTAGGATTTGCTTATCCTTACTCTTGTAATAATCAGCATCCAGATAGCGGGCCTCACAAGAGGTGAAAGGAGACGCATCTCCTTGGATCACGCCTACTAGACTATTGAGTGAGTATTTGAGGCACTGGTGATACGACGAAGGGACCGCTGCATGTAGATGGAGCCATGGCCTACCCATCAATTCATTGTAGGCAGTGTCCTGAGAGACGACCATGAACTCAGTGATAGCAATTAAGCCACCGAAATGAGTCTTCAGGCGGATCTTGCCGACTGGGGTTTGCTCGGTCATGTCGTACCCCTGGATTCTGAGGTCAGAGGGAGTTAAATCACCTTCAGACAGACCCAGCTTTCACAATGTCCGAGTCAGAATTAGGTTTATTCTAGAACCTGTGTCAACGAGGCAGCGGCGGACTTCCACACCGTTGATGTGGCCAGTGATGTACAGCGGGCGAATGTGCCCCTGTATAGGAGGGTCCTCATCTTCACCGGAGAACGAGATAACCACCTGACATTCGGCATTCTCAATTGTCTCGGCATGGAAGGATTCTGCAGCTTCTACCTCCGTCTCAAACTGGAGGGGTCTCCTTAGGGCCTCGGAAAGTGCCTCGCGCATCTCAGATGACAGGAAAAGGGCCTCAAGGATAGAAATCCTTGCTGGAATGCCGACCAGGTGATTCAAAACATCATACTTTCATGCCAAACACGAACCTCTTCCTACAGCAGGTCGTTCGGCAGTTGGAGGCATAGAGGGTCCTGCCGGTTAAACTGGTGGTCGGCTAGTACTTGGTACATCCTGCTGCCTACTAGTTGAAGCCTAGAGAGTAGTCGCCGGACTATAATCAGACAGAGGAGGCTGGCCTATAGTCGGGGGAGACTGACCGTGATACGAACGAGGCAGCTCTCCCTGATCCAGTAGCACAAACAGCAGTGGAGGTAGAGCTGAGGTTGTTAGATGGGGTTGCACGTGCTGAGATCCTCGCTGAGCCTACTATCTGGTCTCAGTAGCATGCATGGCCTGGATGAATGTGCCCGCTGATGTACCTCGATGACCGGCGTGGTTGTGGTTCCGCTGACGTTGATGTCGGCTGGAAACGTTGGGGAGGTTCGCCTGGCGTTCCCCCTCGTCGGGAGTCATACAGGGCTTTAGCAGCTCCACGGTGTTAACCGAAGCATACCCCTAGCTATCGCTTGACAAGTCATCCACCACCGGGTGGATTCGGGAAGGAATCCCCATTTCAGGGGGCATAAAGTCGCCAAGAGTGCGGGATAACAACGGCACCGGAGGAGCACACTGTTTCTTCATGCACTGTCGTTGTTTGCCCTTTTGGAAGAGGTCGGCTGTGAAGACGATGCAGAGGTACCGGCTACTTCTTCTGGAGGTTCAGGCTTCTTCAGGCATGCCCGGATGATACCATGGGCATAGATGACGATTTTTCAAGCCATCCAGTCATCGTATTTCCGGGATCCGTAGATGGGAACCTGCTTCCACTCGCCTTCGTTGTCGCTACCGATCTTTAACCCCGCAAAGACACCCGCCACTTGTGTTGGTGTCGGGCCCAACCTGACTATGTTGTTGTTGACCTGGTCCTGAAGCCAGTCTTTAAACACATATCATTTCTTGAGGTTGTTCCCCAGAATCCGATGATAAGGACAGTAGTTGGGGTGATCAATGAGATTCGCCTCTTCCGGCCTTCTGCACTCGGGCAGGCGCACAATCCCTTGCTCTAGAGCACTTCGGAATTAGCCAGGGACCTGATTTTCATTGAACGAAGAAGTCTGGTGCCTTATTTCTAGATAGGGGCCCCCGGGGGCCTTGCCCTGACGAGGGGCTGGAGGGGCCTGCCGAGGAGGCGGCGCCTGATTATCTCACCTAGGAGGAGGTGGCGCATTGCGCGGGTGAACCTGTCGATTCTGAGGTGGTCGCTGTTGGGCAGGAGCCTATGCTTGAGGTGGAGGACCTCTATGGGGTTTCGAGTATGGTGCCGCTGGAAGTAATTCCAGCTGCCTAGGGGCTTCTATTTGGGCCACCGTGGTGGGTTCGGCTCTGGAGGTCCTCTTGGCTGGGATCATAGGGGGCAACGAACGTGCCTGACTAGCCTGTTGCAGAGCCTCCTCAAGGAGCTGAGCCTTATCTGAGAAATCTTTGAACCCTCCAAGGTAGTTCTGGGTAATGAGGGAGGGTACCAGCTCCGTTTTGACGTTCCCCACACACATCGTCAGTAATTTCTCCTAAGTCAGTGGCATATCGAGGTAATACGTAAGTCCCTTCCACCGGGCGATTAAATCTGCGACTCGCCCATCAGGACTTTGCTTGCACTTGAAGAGGTCGGTAATGCTTGTATTCTGCATGGTGGAGCTGAACTGGTATAGGAACTGCCGGTGGAGATCCTCCCAACCGGTCACCGATCCGATAGGGAGCTGGTTGTACTAGACGAATGTGGGACCTTCCAATGTCTGTACGAAACATCGGATCTTGGCGGATTCTTGCTGGGCCGGGGTCCCCAGCATGGGGCCACACCTGAAAGAAAAATGAGCCAAGTGATGCAGCGGGTCCCCTGTCCCGTTGAAGGGCGAAAAAGTGGGGTTCCCAAAACCCGGGGGTGCGGGCATATCATCCACCCACGCGGGATATGGCTTGCCATCTGTTGGGACCGCCACCTTCCGCATTTCCAACGCTTCGAGACGGGTTGTGAGTGCTTCTATAAGATCATCCGGGTGGGGGTGCCTGTCTTGATGGGGATCCCCAATCACAAGTGCGTTTCTAGGATCCTCAACATGGTAAATGGCTTCGGCAGCTCATGGATCGACTGGCGGAACGACTTGTGGGGCGACTGGGGGAACCCGGACTGGATTCTTCAGATTTCCCCGTCGTTCGGGGGGGTTTGGCGAGACATATCGCGCCCTCTTGCCGTAAGTTCCAGCTTCTGCCCTGTCTGCGGAAGTAGCATGATCAGGGTTTCCCGAAGGCATCTCACTAGGGGAAATTGTTCCTTCCACTGCTGGCCCGGCCTGGGATTACCATAGTCGGGTTGCCACTCTGTAGTGCGCTCATCCAAGAGTTCGTCAACCAGCCTCTTCTGCTCAGCAAGCTGCAGGCATAACGTGGCCTTCTCGGGATCTTCGTCTGTTTTCTACACAGAGGTAGATGGGTCGGAGTGTTTGACAGTTCTGACGTTCTCCTTACCCTTTCCGGTATTTCGACCGAGTACCAGCGACTCGGTGGGTATAGGTAGGCCTAGCAGGTTCCTCTGCTGACGGGTAACCCTCCCTGATGGGTCCAGTAGTGGCGGTACACCGTCTGGGGGTAAGTCTCCATCAAGAAATTCAATCTCGTCTTCCTTGTACACTACGTCAGCCATGTGGACCGTGAACCCTCTCGAGGGCATGTCCTCAATGTCGCATAACAAATCGGGCTACCGTAAGATAGGGTCGAAGAGGAGAGAGGCATAGTGTCCCCAACCACGGACTTGCACATGGGGGGTAGCTTCCCTGATGACTCTGCGGAGTACTTTAAAACTCTGAGCACATTTCCGTTGAAGGGTGCTTTGACAGCCTGGCGACTCAGGGTGCTGGGCCACAAGGAGGGTGGCCAAATCGATCAGGCAGCATTGCTCGCCGATTTCTCCGAATTTCTCTCGACTTCTGGGGTACACCACCCGCTCGTAATGAAGGCGGAAGTGTGTCGCCCATAGGGTTCGACAAAAGAACCCCACTTCTTTAGGGGTAAGGGACTCTGGTGCGTGAAAGTTCAGCACCGCCGTCGGTCAGAACTTCTCCAGGATGTAATCCACTGCGAGAATGCTCCAGAAGTTCCCGGGTTTGGACTCGGGGTCTGGCCCTATATTTCCCCACTCGTCAACCAGGGGCTGCTGAGGGACCGGTAGCGGTACCGAGGCGGACCTCTGGGATAGTAAACTCGGCGGTGGAGAATACGGCGAACGAGCTCATTGGCCGCCGAATTCCGGGCCATCCTCTGAAGAGTGAGGTGACCAGGCCATGATGTCACGATATGATGGGCTGATAGCCTCAGCTTCCAACACAGGAGTCGCGGCTGCCGGCGATAGGTCACATCGTCGCTCTACCGCCTTTGGCCCCCAAAATAGCTCTATGTGATCTCTGGTAGAGGTAGAGGGCACTTCTGGAGACAATGGTGGCGATTGCACGGTCAAGACCTGTGGAATTCCCATGATTTCTTCCTTTTGGATGTACCTGCGGAGGGAGATGGGAATCTGGTGGACCTCATATTCCAGGAGAATGAGGCTAACGCGGCTGGTTCCTACCCCAGTCCTTGATACGGAGGAGCGAGGAGAACGTTCCATCGCTGAGTCGCACTCCGCTTCAGAATCCGAGAAACGAGCCGGTTTGATCTCCACCCGGGACTTCCCAGGACTCTTCTTGTGGCGGCGACGACCCGCTCTCCTGCCCCGGGGTGGCTCTTCGGGACAGGGTTGATCCTTAATAGGTAGCCTTGGGGCGGTGATGGCGCCGTGGCGGAGAGGGCCCCCGCTCGAGATAGTTGAGGTGTGAGGGGAACTAGGGAAAATGTCGAAGGGTACATGGGAAGGACCTCCATGGACAGCACCCATGTGGGCAGAGCCTCTGTTGGAATCGGCAGGAGCGTGGGGAGGACCTCCATGGTCGATGCAGGCGGAGCGAGGCTGACCTTCACTCCCCAAGTTTCCGGGGTGAGGAACTTTGCCGGTTGCATAGAGGACGTAGGGAGGGCCCCCATGTTGGCGAAGGACCGGATGGACAGTGCCTTCAGATTGGTGGTCGGGGGTAGGATGATGGACTTTATACCCTGTATAGTGGGCGCGGGAAAGGTTACCCCGCCGAGAATCACTGCCGCGGGGCAGGTCTTCCTTAAGGGTGGGGGTAGCACGAGGCATACCTCCATGACGAGCTTTGGAGCGAGGAAGGCCCACGCTCTGTGGAGTAGTGGTATGGGGAGGGCCTTCGTACGGGGTGACATCACCGCGGGTTAGTTCGCAGCGATCACCACTCAGGCTTGCAACCCAGAGAGTCAACCTAGCCTGCCCGTGGGGCGGTTGGGGTCTCGATCCTGGTTGGGAGAAGGAGTGCCCCGGCTCAGTGTATGCAGGGACTCCATGATGCACGTCGGCGGTGGCTCGGGCCACTATAGCTATTGACATCGACGCGTCTGGGCGAGCGTCCTCAGCCCGGGCCCGGTGCTGACATTGGGTCAGACGAGCTCGCATAGGTGGTGCAGGGGCATGGCCTGCCTGCTCTTCCTGCAGAGTCGGATGATGGCGCTGACGCGGCCAGACGGGAGCCCTTTCCTGGAGCCCTTAGGTCAGGACCCTGAGCGGGCCGAGTCAGGCGCCACCCACCTCATCAGCGTAAGGCGAGGAGTCTTCGAGGCGTTCCAGGGACAGGCTCCCGAAACGGTTGAACGTTTGGGAGGGGAGCAGGGGTTCCATGCGTGTCCTGTTATGGCGGCGTTGACGGCAGGGCCTGGATACCTCCAGGTCTAGGTGGGCCATATCCCGAGTTGGGATGACCCCTTCCTCCTCGTACCTGTGTACAAGGTTGTTGATCACCATTCACTAGATGATCTCTGATGGAGAGAGGGGACGTGGGCACCCCGTATTCTGTGATGTTGCGGATGTCGTGGCGGTAGAGGAGCCATGAGGGGTGGTTGTGCCGGTGTTTCCCATGCCCCTGCGTAGGCGAGCGGGCGGTGATCGTGTCTCCGCAACAGCAACCTAGTTTCTGGAAAATGAAGGGATCAACTCATCAGCACTAGGAGGAAAAGGATTGACAACCAGTGCCCCAACGTCTTTCTATTATCCACGTCTGTAAGAAGGATCCACTCCAACACGTTGCAGAACGGAGTGCCCCACGTTCTACTACCCCGACTACCGGTGAGTTTCACGATAGGCCCGCTATTTGCCTGGCGGGACCAGGCGCCGGATATCTGGATCCGGTGACACGTCAATCTACTGGTGTCTCGAACGCTACTAATGTCCACATTTGAGGAGAATAATTTCACGTCAGGTTCACCATTTCTGTTTCCGACGCTTTCGTCGGGGCGCGCACATCCGTTCGTCCGCGGAGGAGGACGCGCTGCACTATTTCCCCGCATTCCCGCTTTCCAAAGGAGGGAGGCATTCGCTCCTTATTCAGGGATGTATACTCCTTGATCGAAACGGTATGATGGGATTTCGGTTCTTTCTTCTGTGGATTCCTCCACAGAACTCGTCACCTAGTCCGGGTCTACCTCATAGATTTAATACGTTGTTCGTGAAACTCTTCCCAGTGCCATGTTTCCATGGATGCCGGTTAATTACACTGCTTCTGTTGGGACATTCCAAAGGGTCTGGTCAGGGCATCAACCTTCAGTCGGGGGAGTAGTCATGTTGAGGCATCAGTAGCGTGTCTGGATGCTGGGGAACCAGCATGTCTGTCTATTATCCCAGGTCATAGGGCTTCTCGAGGGCGTGGAAGACCGAGGCATCCCACATCGAGCACGGGGAATTATATGCCATAGACACATATCTGAGGTTTTCCTTAGCTTCCTATGTTTAACACAGCGTATGCCGCGATTTAAAAGTCCAGCGGAGACGGATCAGCCTGATCAGAGCATTCGATAGAATGGATCACATTGAGGGATTTCCCTTGAGGGGGTGCCGAGACCGGGACCAACCTCTGGTCGGCTGTGAAGAGGAGCGGACCAGAATGGTCTCACCGGGATATGACGGTCTGGGCGAGAATCAGGGTGGATGATGGATTAATGAATGAAGTGGAGGAGGGAATGGTAAGGGACCATCGCAAGGGCAACGGTGAAGTTGGGCTTGAGCCTCGAAGAGACCTCCTACGTATCCTCGTGGCAGGGAATCAAAGTCCATGTAGTTTGGAATTGTGCCGGCGAGCCGACGTGAAGGTGGACCTTGGTTCGATGGATGTCGTCAGCGAACCAACGTAAAGGTAGTCGGAGTGACCAGCAGGTGGTGGGATTGAACCTCTGAGAGGCTTCCTACGTACCATGTCGTGACATGGATCAAAGGCCACGTAGTTCAGGTTTCATCGGTGAACCGACATGAAAGTAGACCCAGGGTTCCACAAGTAGTGGGATTGAACCTCATGAAGGATTCCTACGTACCATTCCTTGATATGGATCAAAGTCCTCGTAGTTCGGATTGGTCACAATGGCTTTTTGTCAGACTGGAATACAGTTTAACATTATGATGGACGAGAGTGAACCCTGACGTGAATAAATGACGGGCGGTGGGCTTGAACCTCATGGAGGCTTCCTACGTACCATGCCTTGACATGGATCAAAGTCCACGTAGTTCGGAATGGTTGTGGGTGTCGGTGAACCGACGTAAATGAGGGAACTTTGTCCAATGGGAGATGGTCTTGAACCCTTGGGAGGCTTCCTACGTACCATGCCTTGACATGGATCAAAGTCTCCGTAGTTCGGGATGGTCACAACGGCTTGCCATTGGACTGAAATGTAGTTTAATGTCATGCTGGATGAAGGTAGAACTTGACGTTAATTGGATGACAGGTGGGCTTGAACCTCGTGGAGGCTTCCTACGTACCATGCCTTGACATGGATCAAAGACCTCGTAGTTAAAATGGGTGTGCAGTTTAATGTCATGCAGGACAAGGGCATACCGTTTAACATCATGCTGGACGAGGGTATTGCCATGTCCGATGCTTCCTCTAAGCCCACGTGAGTCATGCTCGGTGTGAGAAACAAGAGACAGCAAGGACCTGATGATCACGCCGTGAAGGGTGCGTCCGTGTGAAGCGAAGAGGGGCTTATGCGTTAGGCGGCCCATTAGTGTTGGGACTTACTCCAGGATAGAGGCCCGAAGTGCGACAAAGCGCAGCGAAAGAGGGATTTGGGACCAATGAATGGAGGTGCCTCATTCCCTATTATGCCCTTCCCTGACCTTGGTAGTGGGGAAGTACGGAGATGCAGGGGTGCAGCCATCCGTTGGGGAAATAGGGTCGCCCTTCTCTTGTGAACATACGCCACTCTGATAATGAGGATATCATCCCTTGTGGGGGGAGTGATTCCACTCCCGTGGAGACGAGTGGCGTAAATAATGTTCGAGCTGGGGGGACCCTTCGTGCGAGGCATGAGGTCGGGTCAAAGTTTAACGTCATGTGTTGAGGACGTGGTGCTTGGCAGTTTAACGTCCTGTAGCTCGGACGAGGTGGCTTCACTCCACACCCCTAGGACTTACATAACTGGTACCCCTTGCTCCTTGGGGGAGGGAAGGTACCAGTAAGGTCGTGGTCAAGGTGGGTTATAGATCGAACCATCGAGGGGTCCACGTTAGCGTGGCTATCCGAAGAAGCAATATCCGTTAGCGTGCCTATGCGAAGAAGCATTAGGCGAAGCAATGCTACGAGTAGTATTGTCCGTGGGACTTTGAAATCACATCGTGAAAACATGGAGGGTCGCACGGGAAGAAGAATTGCCAAGAAAATGAGTGTGCTTCGCGAAGCAGAGTGCCTTGGCCTTAGCATGGGGCATAGGTGTGAGTGGAGGGTGCTTCGCGAAGTAGAACAGTATTCGCAGAGCGCTGACTCGTGAAGAGGAGGTGCCTCGCGAAGCAGGGTGCTGCGAAGCAGTGTGCTTCGCGATGTGTAGAGATCCTTCCTTATCATAGGGATCACTAGTACAGGTTGGGTGTTTTGCGAAGCATAAATGCTCTGTGGCTGCCCGGTTCCCTTGGGAATCCCCCTCCTTCGTGAATGCCCTTGAGCTTCGCGAAGGGCATCCATCTCGGAAGAGGGGCTCAAAACGATACAAAGCAAAGGTGTCACGTGAAGTAGAAGTACCCCGCGGAGCTCATGATTCCCGGGGGAAAAGAGTGATTCACGATTCGGGAGAGGAGAAGCCGAAAGGTTGGATTGTCCCTCTCTAGGACTCAGGGGGAGCCCAGTATTTATAGGCAAGGGGCACCATGAAGCCGAACTCCCACACCGACTCAGGTGCTTCGCAGCGCGCTCGCGAACGTCAAAGTTGTTCACAGAGAGGTACCGCCTTCGGAGCTTCGCAGGACCGCGATGCTCGGGGTGGTTCGCATCGGTGCTTCGCGGGGCAGCGTCCGAGCCATCTTTTTCATCCCTTTCGTTCGTGAAATATTTTGGTGCCAACAATAATGATGGATTTAAATTATATATATGATATTAATTAAATAATTAACATTATTTAAATATATTATATCATCTATTTTCTTACATTTCCATTCATTAAAAATTATAACATCGTTCATGCATACGGGCGGACTACCACATCCACGAAGCAATGGGATTCATTTTTCATTACTAAATATCATTGATTATATAAATAATTGAATTTAAATAAATAATATGATATTTAAAATAAGATTATCTTTATTTATAGATAAAATAATATTAATCTTATTTCCATAATGATCATTGAAAAATGTAAATGTTACTCTTCCGTACATATGACCTACCATCTTTATGATTATAACATTGTATATTTTTAATAACCATCTCTAATGATTGGTCTTAAAAGTATAATTTATTAATAAAAACTATAATTAGTAAATGATTATTATTCTTTATATTTTTAAATAATCACCTATTCGACCATATTCAACCTACTGAAGTCATTTTGTACATAGGATCTTTATATCATCAAAACATCCGATGTAAAATTAATTGATTAATTAATTGTATATAACACGGTAATAAGTGAAAAAAAGGAATATTGAAATTTAAATGGTTCTTAATAAATTAAATATTTAATATAATTTTACTATTTAGGATGATAAAGAACATGTGTGATGAACTGGACTTGAGGTAAGGGAATTTATTTTAAAAATCCTCTTTTAATGTTTCTCTTTTAACAATTTTTCTTCTTTGTCCATAATATTTTAATTGTTTCAAGAAAATTATTATTTATTATTAAATGGATTATAGGGGTAATTTTTAATATGTTTTACTTTATTAATAGTTTTTTAATAAATATTTTTAAGGTTTTATATAAGGGAAA
This sequence comes from Viscum album, assembly GCA_963277665.1. NCBI lineage: Eukaryota > Viridiplantae > Streptophyta > Magnoliopsida > Santalales > Viscaceae > Viscum > Viscum album. Next base: position 2,092,680,272 of record OY728120.1, read on the forward strand.
CTTTACTTTAAAACCCTCATTTTAATGTTTAAAATTTTAATTTTCTAAATATTTCTCTTACATATAAATTTACATAAAAAATTAGTTTATGGATTAAAATATTTAAACATACATTATTTATAAGGTAAATTTTATTTATATCTTTAAATGGTTTACAAAATGAATATTTTTGCATATTTTATACCGAATGATTTTACTTTCTTTACAATAGATAAAATGAATGTCCTATTTTAATGTATACGGTGTCAAACGCTATTCCCACCAACATAACTAATATTAGATGTTTTTATTCCATTATAATATTCCATTTTTTCGTCAAATAACAACCGTCCCTTTCTTTTATGGGGTTATACATGCATTATTTTCATTTCTTAAATGCCTTCTTTATGAATTGTCCTTTTATTATGATATGAGTAAATATTTTGCAACCCATTTCTTTCCATGGGTATTTATTATGTTTATTCCTTATTATTTATTTACTTTTTGCAGTACACAATATCATGAACATGTTATGATATTTTCACCCAAATAGTGCTCCAATGAATTGGGTAAAGCTTTTTTCACATCAGACATTGTGTATGGGATTAAGGAGTAAACCTACTCCCCTATGGGACTCAATCCACCATAAGTATCATGTTATCCTAGGGGATGGACCACATCACATAATGGTATAGCACTCTCGTTGTACCCTAATCACTCAAACAATAATAATAATAAAATATGTTTCACAACCCTGGTCTTACCTCATAGGGGTATTTAAGAAGATTCAATTCAACACTATTTCATATATCCCACCATCAAATCTTAAGAGTCTTCTACCATCTAATATAGCTCTAGGTTAGTCATCACTCTACTTCTGGTTGCAAACTAGAAAGTGAAATATCTAGAGAAATCTGTATCCTAACTTGTCAAAAATTTATGTGAGCTCACAAGAAAAAATTAAGTTTCTTATTGACTTAAACATAGACCTCTAAAGTTATCCAATATTTAAACTACCATTGATATTAACACACCATCAAGAGTTCTATCACACACCCCACACTACCTCTAAAGATACATGCTTAGTCACACTATCTCACAAAAAAGAATAAACCACATCAAATGGGGTGAATCTCATCTTCTTCTTATAAACAATATAAGGAGGAATTACTCTTATCCAACCCCATTTATATATGTAGTTTAATGATCATGTTTCACTAATAGGATAGTTACACCCTATGATAGGGGGTAAATTAGGGTGTACAATTATCCTTTTATAACCACTGGATCTTGTTCTTGTGTTTTCAAGAACAAATTGAACCTATCAACCTTCAAGAACACATACAATATTTGGATATAGAAATTAAAATGAATACATGAATATTTTACTTAATTAACTACAAAGGGATAGTCCAAGTAAATTACACTAATAGTGTATTTATATATTAGGGATTAACACTATTGACAATAAGTGTAATAATTATTTTGGAAGGACACACTGTCATCCCAAGAGAACTCCCTCTTATTGTATTTTTTCTCACTACTATAAGATAATGAGTATAATATAAAATCAATATGATGGTCTCTATTAATGATTACTTATAAAATAATAACACCAAGGGTGTTATTTTTTTTCATCCGTTATTCCTCCATTTATTAATCATAAATATTTATATCTATTCATTATGTGTTTTTCCTTTTACTGTACCGCTTATCCCTATATGTATAAGGAAAAAATTTAATATCCAATAATTTAAATAAAACCATTTTTGTTTTAAAAAAAATAACCTCCACCATAGTTATTTTAATAGGTATTTACTGAAATTACTAGAAAATTTCTCCAATTTATTGAAAACTACACATCATTAAATCATCTCAAATTCACCATATTTTAGTAATCATGACATTACATACATACTCACTGTGTGATATGTTGGTTTCTCCTTTAACTTTATTCAAACTTTCAATAGTTCATGAAAACATATAAGGATTTCATTGAATTATATGATTTTTTAAAAAATAGAAAAAAACTTCAGAATCATATCCCTATAGAATTTTCATTTTAGTCAATCGTGAAATTATTACTTCAATCATATTTTACTATTGAACCTATCATGGCATAACATTTCTTTCAAGTCATGGGAAACCTTAAATAATCATAATCACTAAATATTTAAAAGTCCAATCGAGGGAATGATTGATATAGAGTGGGGTGAATGAATCATACATTTTCATTCATAATTCTTCCATAAACCAATTTTCAGTGCGACAATCATACCATCGATGCAACTTGTTCTTATATATCCAAAAATAAATGACTCATATTATGTATTATGGGAATTTCCCATTTATCAAACCCTAAACACTAGTCATAGAATGGACCTCATATTCATGACATGGATTGTGTCTAATACTTTATAACATCTATATTCTTCCTAAATACTTACAAACATATTCATACTTCCAATAAACATCAAATTAAAAAATATAACCAATAAAACATATGGTTTAAAAAAACTTCCCCATTTTGATTTTATTTTCAGTCCTCTATATTAGTCCCCCATAAAAATATATAATTCCATGTATTTTATCCATTCCCTTTGCTCCCTCAAATTATTTGAGGATTTTAGGATGACTCTCCCTACAATGATTCTCTTTCTTTGAAAATAGAATTCAAAGGGTTTATATTATTTCATAATGATCAAGAAATTCATTCAATTCCCATTACATGGAAAAGATTCATTAAAGCATTCTATAAGCCTATGTGATCCAAACCTCACTATAGAAACATGATAACATGCTAATTTTTACATTTCGGTCCATAATTCCAAATATAACTTCCACTATACTTTATCTTTCCCAAGGGATAGTATATCTCCCAATCTTATTATACCCTTATAAAACAAACAAATTCCAAATATTGCATTATATACAATAGGGATATGTGTTCTTTCAAACCTCCTCAAGATGAGGGTGGCAATTGAACACGAAGGTTAAACCAATGCTTTTCAAATGTTTATTTGGCCATTAGTTTAGTAAATATGTCCACCACCTATTGAGTTCTACCCACATGTTCTAGTTAGATAATTCTTTGTCAATCATTTTCTTTAAAAAATTAATACCTTATATCAATATAATTGGTTTGAGAATGTGGTATCGGATTATTCAACAGCTCTATCACACCTTGGTACTCACAATATACTAACTTGAAAAACCTAAAATTTACTCCAAGATCCTCTAGTTGTTGTTTGATTAATTATAATTGGGTACAACATTTGTTTGCTAAAATATAATCTAATTCATCTAAACATAGAGTGGTGTTATCTTTCTTATTTCTAAGACAGCTAAGGAACTTTATTCAAATGAAAAAGTCACATCCCCTCATGTATTTTCTAAACACAATATCTATATCCCAATACATATTCGATAGGAATATAATTATTTATCATTCTTTATAAAATATAAAAACTCATCATCAATTATTCCAAAATTGTACCTTTTGAATTACATTACAACAAAGAGATTCTCCACTTTGGGTAGCATTGGTATTATAAATCCAATCATGTTATAAAGAATATTTTTGGTCTTTTTATTATAAGATTCAAAAATATTCCAATCATCATTCTATTAAAGTGTTTTTTTATTTTCCCTTCCTTTATAATGTTTTTTAATCTTGGTTCTAACTATAATATGTGTTGAAAATGGACCTATATAATGTATATAAAACTTTTTTAGTATCTCCTTTATCTATTTTTTCGAGAAGATAAATGTGTATCACTTTTTTGGGATCATTTCAATCCTGAGAAACAAGGTGAGATCTTCGATCACTGACATCCCAAACACTAGGGTCATCAACCATTAAAACCCCTCCACTAATTTTTTTCTTCCTTTGAACATAATTTCATCAACATATTAAAACACTGTGAACTACTCCTTTTTCAATTTAACATAAATATTGTGATTGAATCCACCCCTCGTAAATTACACCTTCCTTAAAAATGTGTCTAACCGATCGTACCTAGCCCACGGTGCTTGTTTCAATCCATACAGGCTCATCTAAAACCTAAAAAATTTTGATTCATTGTCACCAATTCAATAAACTATTAGTTATATGATATAGAATTATTCCTTTTGAATATCTTTTAATAAACTATCTTGACATCTATTTGGTAGATTTTGAATGTTCTTAAGATATCCACAATAATAAAGAGTCTTATTGACTCAATTATCACCACATCTGAGAATGATTTTTTTACATTAATTCCATTGACTTTTCATATCCCTTTAAAACTGATATTTATTTATTTTAGATCACTTTACCATACTCATCATTCTTATTTTGTAACACTCACTTTTGTTTTTATGACCATGTGCTTTACTAGCCTATTCAAGAGATCCCTTGTCTATTTTTTTATATTTGATCTCACTCTTCATTCATGGGTTTGAACCAAGAATAATAATTCAATAATTCTTCAAATGAGGTTGGTGGAAGTTGAAATAATGGATAAGTGTTCTCTATAATTCTCATCCCCTAAGTCTGTGTTGGAGTGTATTTATCGCTGATGATATTTGACTCTCCATCCACAGATCATCTTCTTATATTTGGATTTACTTGTTTACTACCTTAAAAAACATCTTATTCTAATGATTCTTCTTAAGAATCTTATTCTTTTCATGTGGGACTACATACTCCTCTAGATTTAGTATTTGGTTCTTCTTCTTCATCACAGGACTCACTCAAATATGGAATTTTATGATTTTCCATCCTTTTCTTCAAAAATATTTACATAATTACTCTCCAAAATCATTTTCAACCACTTTTTATTTATTTTATAGACTTACTCTTGAAATAGTATCATAAAAATATCCAATAATCCACTGAATCTCCATATTTTACTTGATTTCCTTCCTTATTTTGGATGTAACACTTACTGTTGAACAATAAAAAGTTTCTTAATATTAGATTTATCTTATAAAACATCTCATAAGGATTATTCTCATTGAGGACCATTAAATCTTGATTTTGGGTTTAAACTGCAACTTACATAGCATCCTTCCAGCAATAATGAGAAATTACACATTCAATGAGAAATGTGTTGGCCATATTGTTCGCCATTAAATTCTTCCTATCTACCACACCATTTTGTTTCAATGATATCACTAATGATACTTCATGAAAGATATTATGCTTCTCTATATAGTTTTATACCTTATAAGTTGTATAATCTCTACTATTATCAAACTAGAGAACCTTGACCATTATTTCATTTTCAGATCTTCTTTAAAACTACTTGATAAATTCAATAAATTCACTCTTTTACTATAGAAAAATGATACAATTGTCATGACCCCCTCCCACCAAAGATGCCCCTCCTGAGCTAGAAATAGTGAAAGGGAGATAATGACCCCCGAGTCCCACCTCCAATAGGCCCCGGGGTGGTGACTAGCACCAAGGGTATGAGTTTTCACAAATATGGGAGGCATTACCCATTTTTATTATTTAGGATCGGGAAATAGGACTATTCAACCACCCAAAAGGAAAAGAAACAAGTTTATATAAATAAACCCAAACCAAGCCCACATGCATGTTTAAACAGTTTATAACAAGGTACAAGTACAAGAAAGATCAAAGTACAATACCAAAAGAAAACAAAGGTACAACAACATCAACAACTCCAACTGTCCGACTAGTAGGGTCCAGCACGACCCTGGTAGTCCTCCTGGAAACCTGAAAGTAAACGTAAGGTGAGCATACTAGTATACTCAGTAGGGAATCCTAAAGCTCGCATGCACAAGTGGGGAGGCATCCTAATGTCCCGTGAGAACAACAGAAGAAACCTAGCAGGGAATTCTATCCACCCAACCTCACCAGCCACACTCACCCAAACACAAGCACAACAGGTAGTAGTATATAAGAAACAAGAGTATTGGGTACCCCATACCATTTCCCTTTAGTTAGCTGCTCTTCCAAACGATGAACGTCCTGACGCTGCCACACTCTCCCCACCCACACACACCTGGGCCTCACAACCACATATCCCGCCCGCACACACCTGGGCCTTACAACCACGTATCCCGCCCGCACACACCTGGGCCTCACAACCACGTATCCTGCCCACACGCACCTGGGCCTCACAACCACGTATCCCGCCCGCACACACCTGGGCCTCATCCCGAAGATTCTTGGGAAACAGTAGAACCTGCCCGAAGTGTCTTGGGCTAAAACAACCCCAATCGAAACCTACCTGAAGAGTCTTAGGATTATGGTCGCCTCAAGCCATCACATCCTAGGGGAGAAGGAGTAGGAAGGAGCTAGTAACTAAGGGGAAAAAACCCTCTCCCATAAAATGGGAGTGTTCGGCACTAAGTGCTCAACATGGGTGGGGTGTGATAAAAACACAAAAGATACAGATATATATATACCAACCTCACAGCCCAACCTATCGCTTATAAAAATAGAAACTGAGCATGTGCATCAGCACTGCTACTACGAAGCATGCATACAACAAACAAACCCAACCCCCTTTAGGATTTCAAATTTCAGTAGAAATATTTATTTATTTCCTTAACTACTGAGCAACTATCCACAACTAACCACACCAATCGTTCATAAAACATATCTCTTCCATCCACAAATCAAGTTAGGAAAAACACAAGTAACACAACAAAGCCCTTCTTATCAAACAACAAACCCCATTGACTAACATTCCCATTCCATTACCATGCCCCACCATTCATTAACTCTTCCACATTTTGTTTATTAGTCACAACCCACTGTCCATTCACTTTTAAACCCATCCCTGCATCCCCACTGCCAACCACCATCCTAACATTCACACCAACCCACAACCAAGTCAATTGCATCCCTGTTGTCACCCGATCTACAACAACCCACAAAAACACCCCCAACACATGCCACGTAACCAAGCCAACACCCACATGTTCATTATTCCATTTTGTTTAACCGGGGTGATCACACAAGGGTTCCATATTTTCATTTAATCATCCAACTTTACGTGATTATCCAATTTCCACATTCCACAAGATTCCATCCATAAGAAAATTCAGAAGGAGAGGGCAATATTTAATTGCGTAATCAAAGGCCCCCAACGACCGTGATTTTCAGTAGGTAGAATCTCATTCAATTCAAAAATATAATATCACAGGATATAAAAAGTAAAGTAATATCAATCACTAACTTCCCAACACCATTCTTTAACCAGTTATTATCTTTATTTAATGGTTCAACTATTTATCATGAAAAGAAAAGGATACATGCCCCACATGATACACAAATTAGAGAGACAAAGGTGAGATCCCTACCTTAACAGGTTCCTATGTACTTCAACGAACACGACCACCACGATCAAAAGGCTTCTCCCCGAACGACTGCACCCACCAAGGACGTCGCGGCACCACCGAATCAACAACAAAAGAAACTTCCTCAACACGGAGATCAGACGTCGTAGCATGGAAAGAAAATGGGAGAAGTAGGATCAGAAAGAGAATACAAGAACATAGGTTTAACATACCTTTTTAGACTCGTTCGTCAAAGACCGTCATTCCTGTCAATAATCAACAGTCTCCTCGGTTGGAAACTGCGGAGGGGAAGTCAAAGAAGAGTGAACAGAATAGGGTTTATGGTGTTCTCCTTTCCGACACGATCCCGCAGCCACTGACGGAGCGACAATTGGAGTCCGGATGGAGATGTTAGAGGAGGAAGACTTCTCGATCACCCAAGAGAGTCGTCGTGCGAAGAAGAAGTGATTGGTCTGGAAATAATCCGCGACCCTTTCTTATATAGGCAACGAATAGGTAAAACAGTATGTAACATGTATTAATGAATACAGGGTGTGACCATACACCCGTTACGCGTTTTTACTGGTCAACACACGACATGTCACGAGGTTTCCACACGTTTTAATAATAATGATAATTCTATTAATATTTGGTGTTTCGTTGACCTGAGTCATAAGTCATGAAAAGGTATTCATAATTGGTCTTAAAATGACCGTCTTAATTACAAGATTACACTGTCGTTGAAGGTTCGTCATTCTGACACCATATGAAGAAGTTACAGACTTTTTAATTTTTGATCACCCAAAAATAATAATACTGTTATTTTATTATTATAATAATAAGTTAATATTTAGATCAAAAGGGATTGTGGCATGAATCTCTCCTCTTACTCCATGCACACTCCCATATATCATTATTGAATTACTATTATAATATATTAAATCAACATTATATAAAATATATGATATATTAAATCAAATTATATAAAAAATATACGATTTATACAAGGGAAAGGGGGATTCATGCCTCCCCCTCCCCATGTCATGAGCCTCCCCATTAATTTATTATAATTTATTAAATAAAACCACTTTCCTTTTAATTGAATTATTATATTTATTATACGATCAATATTTTTAATTTCATATTTCAATTTTGGGAGAACCTATGCACAACCATTCCATGCGACTCAAAACCATTTCATTTAATTAAAATAAAAGACAAAACAAAATTAATATAACTTACATATTCAACCCCATTTTAATAAATTTAATTTTATTAACCTCTCGCACATAGTTTTATTCCATCATTGTTATTTATTGTTCTTCAATAACAATAACATTTCATCAACTTATTTTATTAACTCACTGACGTTATTGTTTTTAATAACAAAAAGATTTACTCTCGTCGCATTGGCCACGTTAAACCACCCTGTTGGATATCCGAATCCGACCATGCCACGTCAATGTTGCGTAACATCCTTCAATTTAATTATTTTAATTATATTTATTTTTATTTCACACTGATTAAATTGAAACCACTTTTATTAAATTAAAACCATTCAATTTAATAAACCCAATATAACGAACTCACCTTTAATTTTATGAACGCACCACGATGCTTCCACTTGCATCTTCATTTAATTGTATGCAATAAATACCATGACTCATTTCATCAATTTCTCATTATTATTAATATTATGAATAATATTAATAACACAACACCCATTATTATTATTCAAATTTAATTTCAACAATTACTCAATTTATAACAAACTGCATGTTTCATTTATCAACGTCTAATGGATCACACACCTTCCCACTTCACATCATTAATAATAATAACACCCATTAAATAATTTTATCATGATTATTCTTTTTAGTTTAATTAATCACACAATTTATGTCATCATAATTATTATTTAACATATTTTTACGTTATCATCAGTATTAAAATTATCATTATAACGCACGTCGTGTTGACCACATCGATTTCAAAAAAGGAATGGACCGGAGGGGTTCAGTCTCTTACATCAGATACCTCTCAAAACATTCTCGTCCTAGATAATTAAAAACCAACCCAGAAAAAAAAAAGAATGGATCCGAACAACCACTCTGCAAGATACCTCTCAGGGCTCTTGTCATAACAAGAAACAACCGACAACCCTAATTATATGAGTTAGGAATTACATCTCCTATGTCGAGATATTATCTTCTTTAGGCGGCACTGACTCACCTGCACGGGTTTAATCGCATCCACATTAATGCGTCTCGATTAAGTACTGGGCCTTCCCACTTCCATATATTAGGATTTTCCAACTTACACTGCCCCCAACACTATACAACCCACACACTGCCCGGACACATGGCTTGGGGAATTCCTTCTCCCATGTCGAGATATTATCCGCTTTAGGCGGCAATGACTCGCCTGCACTGGTTTAATCGCATCCATATTAATGCGTCTCTATTAGGGATTAGGTCTTCCCCTCCCCACATGATAGGGCTCTTCATGTACATTTAAAGAAAAGAGGGAAACGACATAGCATTAAAAACTCACAAAAACAAGGTCCAGGCCCAAATAATGAGCAAAAGAGTTCCAACAATGGAGTGTAATGCCCACAACAAAACATAAAGGTGATCATTCAAGAGAACCCAAACACATCTTTATCGATCCCTGGTCCTTCTAGAGATGCTGCCTCTGATGCATGCAACTATCCGCGCCCAGCTCCTCTACCTCTCTATTGACGTCTGCCTCCTTGACCACGTCTCGATTAGGATCCTTGAGGAACTCCTTGTGGTTGGCCACCACCTGCTCCATCTCTCCTCAGAGGGACTAGAGCCTGTTGCTGCTGGAAGGGTCTTGCCGGTGACTGGTGCTGCTGAGGCGGGCGATGAACCTGTCCATCTCCACCGTACTGAGCTTGGGTCGGGCACTAACTCTGAACGTGCCCAAAACCTCCACAAGAAAAACACTTTGGTCCTGGGCTCATGAAAAAGGGATGAGGACCCGAAGATCTGAACTAGAACTGTTGGGGCCTGCTCCCTACTGGCCTGAAACTGGAAGGTCCTGTCACAGGAGACCTGCTGCTAACTGCCTTCCCCTTCGACGAACTTGGCTAGATCCCCTCACGTGGTGAACCTCCCTACGAGTGCATCATTTCTACAACATCTTCCTTCTTCTATACTGTCAAGTATGTCGGAAGGGTGAAGGGGGTGACAACATACTGGATCGAAGGACGAAGCACCTCCTCCAAACGTCTTTCCCGAGACTCCTCATCCGGAAAGAGATCCATAGAAAAGCGCATGAGATCCTTGAACTTGATCCCCAGCTCTCGCACTGACATACTCCCCTGCTGAAGGGAGAGTAACTCCTGCCGCTTCTCCGCCTTGATCATGGAAGAAAGGAATTCCTCTCAGAATTCCTTCTCAATGTCAGCCCATGGAACCTCTGCCTCTATCCTCTCTCTAAGGAAGAGCGTCCACCACTCTCGCGCCGCACCTCTCAGCTGACTGACTACTAGGGGAACCCAGTAATCCCTCGGAGCACAGATCAAGGTAAAAGTGATCCCTAGCTCTTCAAGCCAACCCTCCGTCTCCATATCCGAAGTACTACCCTCGTACTTCTTGAGGGTCTGCCGCTGGAAAGAACGGAGAGTATTCTTCCACTGGCTATCTTCCTCCTCTCGGTCAATCCTCAACTGATCGACCGCCTGTATCTGATGGGCCTCGGTTGTCTGATCCACCCAGGGATGATGTCCAGGTGCCATAGCTGTACAGTAAACAAGGTTTTCCTAAGCCCAAGTAGTAAGGAAATTTCTCAAGGTTTTATTTTATCACATTATTTCAATTTCTTTCCCATAACACCCAAATCAAGTAAAACACAATCATGATGATGCATGTACCTTCCCTAGGGTCTCTACCCTGTAATCAATGTGGTCTCACTTGGTCGTTCGGTAGGCTCAGAGTCCTTGCATCGGATCACGGGGGGCCCTAAAATCCTGTGTCCTAGCTGGTCTTCCCTGGCCTATGTCACGCACCAAGATTAACTAATATCGTTTCCCTACCATCCCATGAAATCCTCACTGTGCCTAACTCCAGACTCCATCCTATCTCTCAACCATCACCTTTGATACCATTCTATCACGACCCCCTCCCACCAAAGATGCCCCTCCTGAGCTAGAAATGGTGAAAGAGAGATAATAACCCCCGAGTCCCACCTCCAATAGGCCCCGGGGTGGCGACTAGCACCAAGGGTATGAGTTTTTACAAATATGGGAGGCATTACCCTTTTTTTATTATTTAGGATTGGGAAATAGGACAAGTCGACCACCCAAAAGGAAAGGAAACAAGTGTATATAAATAAACCCTGAACAAGCCCACATGCATGTTTAAACAGTTTATAACAAGGTACAAGTACAAGAAAGCTCAAAGTACAATACCAAAAGAAAACAAAGGTACAGCAACAACTCCAACTGTCTGACTAGTAGGGTTCCGCACGGCCCTGGTAGTCCTCGTGGAAACACTAAAGTAAACGTAGGGTGAGCATACAAGTATAATAAGTAGGGAAACCTAAAGCTCTCGTGCAGAAGTGGGTAGACATCCAAATGCCCTGTGAGAACAACAGAAGAAACCTAGCAAGGAATTATATCCACCCAACCTCACCAGCCACACTCACCAAAACACAAGCACAACAGGTAGTAGTATATAAGAAACAAGAGTATTTGGTACCCTGCACTATTTCCCTTTAGATAGCTTCTCTTCCTAACGATGAACATCCTGACACTGCCACACTCTCCCCGCCCGCACACACCTGGGCCTCAAAACCACGTATCCCGCCCGCACACACCTGGGCCTCACAACCACGTATCACGCCCTCACACACCTGGGCCTTACAACCACGTATCCCGCCCGCACACACCTGGGCCTCATCCCGAAGATTCTTGGGATACAGTAGAACCTTCTCGAAGAGTCTTGGGCTAAAAAGACCCAAATAGAAACCTACCTGAAGAGTCTTAGTTGTAAGGTCGCCTCAATCCATCACAGCCTAGGGGAGAAGGAGAAGGAAGGATCTAGTAACTAAGGGAAAACACCCTCTCCCATAAAATGGGAGTGTTCGGCACTAAGTGATCAACATGGGTGGGGTGCGATAAAAATACAAAAGATACAGATATATATATATATATATATATATACCAACCTCACAGCCCATCCTATGGCTTCTAAAAAGAGAAATTGAGCACGTGCATCGACACTGCTACTATGAAGCATGCATAAAACAAACAAACCCAACCCCCTTTAGGTTTTCACATTTGAGTAGAAATAGTTATTTAGTTCCTTAAAGACTGGGCTATTATCCACAACTAACCACACCAATCATTCGTAAAACATATCCCTTCCATCCACAAATCAAGTTAGGAACAACACGAGTAACACAACAAAGCCCTTCTTATCAAACAACCAACCCCATTGATTAACATTCTCATTCCATTACCATGCCCCACCATTCATTAACTCTTCCACATTTTATTTATTAGTCACAAACCACTGTCCGTTCACTTTTAAACCCATCCTTGTAGCCCCACTACCAACCACCATCATAACATTCACACCAACCCACAACCAAGTCAACCGCAGCCCTGTTGTTCACCCGATCCAAAACAACCCACAAAAACATCCCCAACACATTCCACGTAACCAATACAACACCCACATGTTCATTATTCCATTTTGCTTAACCGGGGTGATCACACAAGGGTTCCATATTTTCATTTAATCATCCAACATTATGTGATTATCCAATTTATACATTCCACAAGCTTCCATCCATAAGAAAATACAGGAGGAGAGGGAAACATTTAATTGTGTAAGAAAAGGCCCCCAACGACTATGACTTTCAGTAGGTAGAAGCTCATTCAATTCACAAATATAATATCACAAGATATAAAAATTAAAGTAACAGCAATGAATAACTTACCAACCCCGTTCTTTAACCAGTTATTATCTTTATTTAATGGTTCAACTGTTTCACATGAAAACAAAAGGATACCCTCCCCGCATGATACACAAATTAGAGAGACAAAGGTGAGATCCCTACCTTAACAGGTTCTTATGTCCTTCTACGAACACGACCACCACGATCACAAGGCTTCTCCCTGAACGACCGCACCCACCAAGGATGTCGCGACACCACCGAATCAACAACACAAGAAACTTCCTCAACATGGAGATCACACGTCGTAGCTTGGAAAGAAAAACGGAGAAGTAGGATCGGAAAGATAATACAAGAATATAGGTTTAACAAACCTTTTTAGAGTCATTCGTCAAAGACCATCGTTCCCGTCAATTATCAACAGTCTCCTCTATCAGAAACCGCGGAGGGGAAGTCGAAGAAGAGGGAATAGAACAGGGTTTATGGTGTTCTCCTTGACGACACTATCCCGCAGCCACTGACAGATCGACAATCAGAGTCCGGATGGAGAAGTTAGAGGAGGAAGACTTCTCTATCATCCAAGAGCGTCGTCGTGCGAAGAAGAAGCGACTGGTCTGGAAATAATCCACGACCCTTTCTTATATAGGCAACGAATAGGTAAAACAGTATGCAAAATGTATTAATGAATACACGGTGTGACCGTACACCCATTATGCATTTTTACTAGTCAACACAGGACATGTCACGCGGTTTCCACGTGTTTTAATAATAATGATAATTCTATTAATATTTGGTGTTTCGTTGACCTGAGTCATAAGTCATGAAAATATATTGGTCTTAAAATGACCATCTTAATTACAGGATTACATTGCTGCTGACGGTTCGTCATTCCGACGCCATATGAAGAAGTTACAGATTTTTATGTTTTGATCACCCAAAAATAATAATACTATTATTTTATTATTATTATTATAATAAGGTAATATTTAGATCAAAAGGGCTTGTGGCATGAATATCTCCTCTTACTCCATGTGCACTCCCTTATATCATTATTGTATTACTATTATAATATATTAAATCAACATTATATAAAATATATGATATATTAAATCAAATTATATAAAAAATATACGATTTATACAAGGGAAAGGGGGAATTCACGCCTCCCCCTCCCCATGTCATGCACCTCCCCATTAATTTATTATAATTTATTAAATAAAACCACTTTCCTTTTAATTGTATTATTATATTTATTATATGATCAATATTATTAATTTCAATTTTCAATTTTTGGAGAACCTATGCACAACCATTCCATGCGGCTCAAAACTATTTCATTTAATTGAATTAAAAGACAAAACAAAATTAATATAACTTACATATTCAACCCCATTTTAATATATTTAATTTTATTAACCTCTTGAACATAGTTTTACACCATCATTGTTGTTTATTGTTCTTCAATAACAATAACATTTCATCAACTTATTTTATTAACTCACCGACGTTATTGTTTTTAATAACAAAAAGATTTACGCTCGTCGCATTAACCACGTTAAACCACCCTGTTGGATATCTGAATCTGACCATGCCACATCAATGTCGCGTAACATCCATCAATTTAATTATTTTTATTATTTTTATTTTTATTTCACACTGATTAAATTGAAACAAATTTTATTAAATTAAAACCATTCAATTTAATAAACCCAATATAACGAACTCACCTTTAGTTTTATGAACGCACCACCATGCTTCCACTTGAATCTTCATTTAATTGTTTTCAATAAATACCATGACTCATTTCATCAATTTCTAATTATTATTAATATTATGAATAATATTAATAACACAAAACGCATTATTATTATTCAAATTTAATTTCAAAAATTACTCAATTTATAACAAACTGCATGTTTCATTTATCAACGTCTAATGGATCACACACCTTCCCACTTCACATCATTAATAATAATAACACCCATTAAATAATTTTATCATGATTATTCTTTTTAGTTTAATTAATCGCACAATTTATGTCATCATTATTATTATTTAACATATTTTTACGTTATCATCAGTATTAAAATTATCATTATAACGCGTATCGTGTTGACCACATCGATTTCAACAAAGGAATGGATCGGAGGGGTCCGGTCCATTACAATAATCCATTATACTATAATCATCAACAAACAAAATGAAGTATTTCTCACCATGTGTTCTTAGAATATTCATAGTTCCACACACATCACTGATAATTATATCAAGTATATTTGAGACACTCTAGTTCATTGTATAGTGGGGATTTCACACCAATTATCCCCTTACATAGGCATCCCATGTCTTCTCTTGATTCAATGTCAGATTTAGAATATCAGTTGAATCATTTATTTGGGGAAAATTTTCCTTTATTTTATAATTGACATTTATGTGAATTTGATGCTAGGGTCTGTTTTCTTATTTGAACAAAAGGACATAAATTTTCCCCTTTATATTCACCTTATGTAGGTTTTCATGCATTCTCCATACCTTCATCAAATAGTCTTCAACAATTCACTTTATAAGACTTCCCATAGTATTAAATGTGACCTCATTTCTAGATTCGAAAAATTTTCTAAAATGTAATAGGTTATTTTGAAGACCACCAATATAAAGAACTTGTGAATTACTTATTTCATTACTATCCATCTTCATATTTCCACTTTCTATTATTTTTAATGCTTCATCATTACTAAATATAACAATGAAATTAACACAAATATCCACATTCCTCAAGATATTTTTTTTGTATTCATGTGGTATGAACATGAATTAGTAATGATCCATCTGATATTGTTTTTTCTTTATTGTAGATCAATCTCTTCTATGATTTCCTTTTTATTATTCCTCTTCTCCTTCCAAAAGATGACAATAGAGTTTATACACAAGTTTTTATCTCTTTATTTTATTAATTGTAAGATATGATATCATACTCCTCTTCCTCCAAAGAATATAAACTATTTTTCAAGGGAATATTATATAGTTGTTCAAATACCTTTCTCTTTTGGATTACATTAGAGTATGATTGATTTTTCTATAGCCTATAATTTATTTTCTTGTGATTTTTGTTATAAGAGTAACAACCATATCCATAAAAATATTTTTTTCTTTGAGATGTATGATATGTTCTCATCCTTAATTGTTGACTTTTGGGACATTTATCACTCAAATATATTTCTACCTCTATGAATTAGGTTATTGTTTAACCAAGAAGTCCACAAAATTAGCATTTCATTAAGGGATTTTTTTTGGAATTACTCCCTCTCCACATATTCCCAAATGCGGAGTATCTTATTTACCATTGTGGTAACCCTAGTGATTGAGATATTTCACCAACTGTCTTATTTCCATTATTCTATATAATGACTCTACCTACTTTGGATGTCTCAACTTTTCATTTTATCCCACCATTACCTATATTCCTAGGATTATGCTCATTTATGATTTCTTTATAATCCTTAAGTTTTTTCTGGCTATTTTCATAAACTATTTATTAAATAAATTTATGAATTGTATATTTTTCTTCTCGCATCAAATTTTTCTTCAACATTAATCTCCTTCCACAAAGATAAAACTTATTCGATAGATATTTAGCCCTCTTCATTACTTCTTCCAACCAAGAACTGATATTTTCAATCAGTTTTTCTTATACTTTTATTTCTATCTTGAAATCAATCACTTATTCAATTATTCCTTGAGAATACTCAATATATTCTGTAAAATTATCCAACTGGTTATTTTCATCTTCAATTTGATTAATATATTTCATTGATTCCTTCATAAAGCCACCTGTATTTTTGGTTTTCTTACATTAAATGTAAAATTATTCAGGATCTCTTTTGTTTTTTACTTTTATTTCAATAACTTCATTGGGTTGATCTAATTTCTAAACATATATCTTATTTCATTCAACCATAATCATCATAAAAACTTATGTATATTAGAAAAAATAATCTTCTTCATCTACAAGTAATCTTTCATCTTTTTTTCTTCTTTAGTCAACAGGTTTTTCTATTGGAACCTCTTTCCCATTGAACTTCAATATTTTAAGATTCATATCAAGGAAAACCTTTTCTATTGTTTGTATTTCGCCTTATCTTTACCTCCATTTTTTCTATTCATGATAATAATTCTGTGATATTCCCCACCTTTCCACAACTAATACAAGTTAACAATAGTTTACATCCATTCCTTCCTTTACCTCACTTTAATATTCTAAAAAAAGTGAAATAAATTCATCACTAATATATTTATCCTTGATTACAACTTCATAAATATCAATATTTTTCATATATTTGAATGTAATCCCGTTTAAATATTGGAAAGATGTGATTTTTTATTTCACAAGCATCTCATAATCCACTAGTTCACAGTGAAGATTATCAGGAGTCATATTTATGAGATCTTACTCCTCAAGAGTCGATACATTGGAATTTTACATGGGGTAGCCTTTTCGGAATATTTTTATAAAATCAAAAATTTCCATCTAATTACAAATTCATTTGATTGATTCCAGTATATCAATAATATGATTGAAGAATGCATCAATATTCTCATTTGGGCTCATCTTTAAATCTTCAAAATTGTTGTGCAGTACATGTAGTTTATCTTTCCTTACCCTCTTATCCCTTCCATAAATATTGGATAGTTTTTTCCATATAGATTTTATTGATGTAAAGTCCATATATTTCATGTATATCTTGTTTGAAATGGATATTGATTTTTTATTTTTTTCCTTATTATCATCATAAAAAAGTTTTTTTAGTGAATTCCATCAAAGAAAATCAGGTAACATCATTGATTGTATTCCATGAATTGTTGTAGTAATACATAAAGTCCAAGATATTTTAAGTGATATCTCATTCGATTATTATATATCATGAAATTATAATCATTAAATAAGGGAACCCTTTTTTTATTTCCTCTATTATCTATAGTGAAAATCTTCTAATGAAATATTTTTTGAGCAAGAACCAATCTTTAATACCAGTTTTGGACCTATAGGCCCAATAAACCCTAAGAGGGGGTGAATTAGGATGTTCAATTCTCATTTACTTACCACTAGATCATGTTATCATGTTATAAAAACGTCATGAATCAATCTATCTTCAAGAAAACATACAATATTTAGATATAGAAATTAAAACAAATACGTATATATTTTTCTGGGTTCTCAAGAAATGGATAGTATAAGGTGCATACGCCAATGGTGTGTCAACATAACAGGGATTAACACTATGAAATATAAGTATTACAGTAGTTTTTTAAGTATGAACTATTAAAATATGGGTTCTCCTAGATGAATAGCCTTTTATAGGGCATCATCAAACAAAATTAAAAAGAAACCTGGAAAGTAACATAATGGCTGACCAGGGTCATATCTCGTGGATTAAGGCATAGAATCTTTACTATCTCAATTAATTTTGTATTTCTTGGTTTTTTTTCATTGTTATAAAATATAATATAAATTTGTGTTTATTGTTTTAGTTTTCTTACTTTTATTAAATGAATATTGAATAAAAACAATAAACAACCAAGTGAATGGGGTTAGATCTTGGTTTAATCGTATAGGTTCTTCATTATTCAGTAGTGTTCTTATACACTAATAAAGTAAATATCATTACTTGATTTACCCTTTCTATGTAAAATTTTTAACTAAGCACACACAAGAAGATTTCCAAGTACATATCTAACCCACCACCATCATAATGAAGAGGTAATGAATTTACTCAACTGAGGCACCCACTATCACTTCACCTAGCACCATCATATTAAGTTTATCTCTCAGTCCAGAAAACTCTATTGGTATACTATATAGACTGATTTAAGGGAGGGAGAAAATGTTTGATAGATTGGATAGTGAAACAGTTCATCCGAAAGAGAATATTTTTAACATATATCTACTTCTCTCTGTTTAACTTTCATACCAAGAATATGAATATGAAATTATAGAATTGAAAATCAGGGATACTGAATGCTCATGTAATATTCCCTAAGGACTTGTACCTTGAGTAAATTCTCTATAATAAAGTGGTTAGAGAGAATATTAATACAATATAGAGATTGAAAAAACAAAGATAAATGGAGAATAATAAGGACAACACAATTAAAAAATGAACATAATAGTAAATTGAAATTAAATATAGGACTTAAAAAAGTTTATAGATACAATTAGAAGATATTAAATATTTTCTACTAGGTTAGGGGGAATATTTATAGGAATTATAGTAGTTATTTCTCTTTTTTCCATGAATTTTAGTGTTATAGGATCTGGTTAACATCTCTTTCCTCAAATTTCTTCATTGTTTTATAGTCGACGATGGAGATAGATTCTATTAAAACAATTTTCATGACTTATCCCAACTCATAAATTATTCACACATTTTATCTATATAACCTTCAAGAATAATCTCATGTCATTGTGCTTTGTTGATTCTTATGTAGTGGATATTATAATATATTTATTATTATCATGTAAAGGGGATAAAATAATGAATTTATGGTTGGTTTAGGCATACTTGAAATAGGATTCTTCATATTTTGGAAGTGGGATTAAAAATTGTACTTAGAGCATGGCTGTGAGAGATTTAGTGAAAGGTTGGTTCAAATATCCATTCACATGACCAGTCGTATTCCATCTTTAATCCTACAAACAAGAATTGAAAATCATTTCAAGATAGTAAATTGGTACTAAAATGTTGTAACAAAAATTCAAGAAAAATGAATTTTCATATATTTATATGAATCTACTTTAGGATTCCATGGATGGATATATGTGATTGACCTAGGATAATTTTGGATTGAAGTGATGTGTACTCAGTATTGGTATGACCATGAAGGAGAGACTTGTATAAGGTGATAGATTTGTAATGATCTAATTAGAAGTCTAGAGAGATGTTTCACTTGGTCTTCAATGTGGATTCAGAATTGATCGCTCTATAATTAGTGAATATGGACTCAGGTTAGATCTATGTATGCCTTCTTCAACTAGGTTATAATTTATTGATACCTTTGACTTGGTTCATCAAGCTCAAGTGGTGCATATAGATAAAGTGGTGGTATTGAGATCTGCTAAAGAGTGGACTTGGCTAGTATTGAGTGGGTATAGTTGTGTGTATTACCTCATGCCTGAGAATGGAGATAGATTCAAGGGATAATACATGGATTATTAATGATTGGATAGATACTTCTAGTTAGAGATTATGATAATGAAACTAGAGAGGCCACATTGATCAGTTTGGTGGATAAACTACTAAGATTTCATTGAGGTAATTAATCAAGAACCTTGTGTGAATCGGTCATCAAATTTACAACTGATAGACTGGGTAGAAAATAGTGCATTACCATTTTCATCTCTTTATCAAGAATAAACTATGGGAATTAGTAAATAATTATTGAAACTTGGGTTTTCATGAATTTTTTATTCATAAAATTTTGGTGAGGTGTGGTTCACATGAACTGAACTAGTCTGTTCATTATGATCAGTGTGAGGTGAAAGATATTCATTCACATGTAATGTACTCGACTGGAGAGTTTGATGTGAAATGATTTTATATTGGCACATAAAGGATTCAACATGTTTATAGGATCTGGATTAGGTCTTTAAGTGATGAAATCATGAAGGTAGGTTATCCTAATGGGAGGTTTTTCAGGCATGTAGTCAATAGAATTCCAATGAAGCACTATGTAGAGAGCTTGATTAGAGCTATATAGGTGGAGTTTTGTATATGTTGGTGCAGTCAATCACAACAGAGGTGTGGTAGGTGCATATAGAGTTGTGGAATTAAAAAACTCTTGATCTAGAATCAAATTCCCATAGAATAATTATGTTTCCATTCATGAAAATTTATAAGTAATTGAAGGAGAATGTTCATGGAGGATTGTTTCACATGGAATGTGGGTGTATGGTCTCATGGAAGATTGATTAGGATCTGAAGGATAGCTATTTTTTAACTCATGGAAGATCTGTATACTGCATGAGAGTTGGGTGGCATTGATAAATGGTGACCTGCATGGTTGAATTCCCCATGGAATATATCTAAAAAAGGATGATTTTTTATCACATTATCTTGAGCTCACAGATGGAAGGCAGGGTATATTTCCTTTTTCAAATTGAGGCTTCAATCCAAAAATCAAAAAATAATATTTTTAAATGAAATCATTTGTTCTAATTAAATATTAAATGATAGAAACAATAATATTTATAATTGTTTCATTAAAAAGTTATATATAAAAATAACGTTAAATTAGTTCATGTATTTTTGTTAATTTAAAATGTCTTAAATTAAATACAATACCATATTTAAACTATTTCACATTTTAATTCCAGAACATTTTAAATAATGAAAGATCAGTTTCAAAAACCTATAATTTGTTTAATTACAAAATTATGGAATGTTCAATTAACCCAAAAATTGAGTAATCAATAAAGATTAAAAAACGTGTCCATTAAACAATTGATTTCATTATTTTCAAAAGTATAAAAGAATGTGTGATTTACCCGGGACTTTTTAAATTTATGGGGTTAATCTCCAATGAAAAACAATAAAAATTGGAAAAATTCATCTCTCATCACTCCCCCACACTTGAACTATTTCACTCTTGAGAAATATAAATAATTATATTATTCAAAAATATCAACAAATAAATAGTATTTTATAGGTTAAAATACTTAGACTAGAATTAAATTAAAGAAAAAATTTATCCATTATTCAAAAATCTCATGCCTCCTATGTGAATTTCATTCACTTCCTTACTTCTATACATGTTAAATTTCCATTTGTAGGAATGAAATTGATAATATTTATGTGGAATTGGAATTCTAGCAATAGATAATTTTAGTTATAACTATACCTTAGGTTCCTTATAACCAATTTCAAAATTCCACTTCCTTGGTATAACTCAAATGAATTTTTTATAAGTAAATTTCCCCCTTATTCATTTAGGTTCAATATTCCCCTCACCTGAATGAATTCATTTTTTACAATTAAGTACTTTATTATTATTGTTATTATTTTGATTTTTTATATCCATGTATATGGAAAGAACAGTGAAATGGTGCCTATTTGATATTCAAAAATGGATTTAATTCACTCCCAAACTCAGTGACTATTATCTAAGAGATTCTTTGTGGGATCCTAATTAACAATTTTACTATATTTTCAAAGTACTTATATCAATTTATTTTTAATTATCCCCCAAGTAATTATTTTTTCTAAATTATATGTTACTAGGTTCATGTTCAAACATCTAATTCCCTCAAGTTATATTTATCATTCTAAAAAGATATTTTCAATCACACTCCTATTCCTAGTTTCCAAACAGAATATCTATAAAATAGTTGATATGTTCACTCAAAAATCATGTAGTTTATGTAATTTCTGAATCCATGGATCCCTCATAACTAGCATGTGTTCTTATAATAAGTATAAAATTATTGAAGTTAAAGTTTTCAATCCAAAAAACTCTCTTCAAAATAAAAAATGGAAATAAATCAGCATGGGTATTTTTTTATAGATTCAAAAAAAATCTAAATAGTCCCAAATAGATTGAATCTCTTCCGCCACACTTATTCACCACAACTCAGTTAAGTTCTAATAGACACGAATAAATATTATTGTGAATAAAAATTTATGAATAGATAGAAACCACGTGGCTTTATTTGATGATTTAAAATTGGAGTTAATCACTTTTATTGATTTCTTTGTAGACAACATAATTTAACCTCATTTTTTTAATTTTTAAAAACCTATAGAAAATAGAAAATAGAAAATATATGTTCTTATAATTTCAATAAAAAATAAAGAGAAGGGAAGAGAATATTGGGGTTTTCCTTCCCAATATGGGATATATTTGGATAGTTCAAAACAATATAGTCCTAGTTTCATCCCTAATATTTCATAGTATTTGGTTTGTGTGATTAAAACCACTACATAATCTTCCTTTAAATTCTAATTAGCTTTTTTTCACTTAGAGGTCCCCTGTTATAGAGCTTTTCATGTCTTCCCCTCAATATTATAGTGTGACCGATAAAGTGGGGGTGGAAGGATAATGTGTGGGTACTCCTCAACCCCAGCTATTAGGGCTTCTACTTCTTCCATTGGATCATATAATATTCCTAATTCATAATATACATACAAGTAAGACTCATCAAGTAATTCAAATTGAATATGATTAAAATAAGTGGAGTTCAAATCTAAATTCTCTACCTCATAGGGGGTAGCATGAATTTTTATTTCTTCATGATAATCCTATGGGATATACTTCTCCATTATGCCTCACTATATTTTATATTGAATTTGGACTTTAGGAAGCACGTTATTCACCAATGGTTCCAAAATATTATTCTTCTTTATCATCCACTTCCTGAGTGGAATCCTCTTTAAAATCATCAAGAGTATATAGAAATTGTTTTTCAAAGTAAGCCTCATCCAACTCTTTTTCATCATATTATACAACCTATTCTTTAATTTATGGTTCTATTTTATCTTATTTGGATTCTACCATAGGGTTTTCCATATCATAATTAAGTGTAAGAACAAATTTAGTAGAGTCTTTAAGTTTATAATAAGGGATATTGTTGGATATTTCAGCTTGTATAATTTTTGAATAAAATGAATCTTAGTATGTGGTATTAACCTCTTTTATTTAAAATTTTAATTCATCCTCTAGATTTAGTAACAATTTTAATTATTTAATTATATTTTTCTTTATTATTGGTTGTAACACCCTAGGTTTTTAAAAAATAAAACTATATTTGATAGTGTAAACAACATGCAACACTGAGCCTAAACGAACCATGAAACATTACTATTTAAATATGATTGTTATAACATATTAATTAAATTGGAGGGTGTGAATAGGATTAACTAAATTATAAAATATATATATATAATTCATACTCAATATAAATGTTTTGAAAAATTCTTAGTAAATAATTACTCAAATTTTTGTAAAGTCATTTTATTGTTCAAAAAACCATTTTTTTCAGAAATAGTATTTATTTCTATTTGTGATAAAATATTATAATTAATTTTATGATATTTTAGAGAATTTATTTAATAAAATTAATTAAATTTATTAAATTATAATATCAAAATTAACTTTGGAAGAAATTCTTGGATTTTTCTAAAATGATTGATATTTTAGTGAATCGTGAAAATTACCAATTTTTTAAAAAATTTCATTTATTTTTATTAAATAAATTCAATTAAAAGATAAATTATATTTGGTATTTGGTATTAAATACACATATGGCCCATTTTGTTTATTTAATTTAATTTTAATCAGTAATTTTCATGATTTTTTTATAAGCTTGTTTTTCATCTTAAAAAGCTGTTTTTTGAAAATAGTTTTTATGCTCATAATGTTTAGCCATTTTAGTTAATTTAAATAACCCATATAAAGAAATATTTAAATTAAATTTATAGATCATATATCTATTTATTTTAATTTAAATTCATATAATGATTATTTCTAGTCAAACTGTTAATATAAGCTCATATATTGCTTGAAAATGCATTTTCCTAAAAAACCGCTTCTTTTTTCACATTGAACAAATATTATAAAATGAATTTCTATCGCTTATATATATTGAAATTGGTAAAATTAGTTAAATATTTTTAATTTGAATAATAAATATTATTTAAAGGTTTCAAAATAATTTTTTCATAATGAATAGTGACAACTGTAAAAATTTATCACCAGAGAAAAAGGTTAAATCGGGTTAACCTTGGATAAAACTAAGTGATAAGGCCAACATTTTTCATATTAAATATTATTATATTAATTTATTTTCACCCTTATAACATTGGTCTCTTTTTTAAATTTTTTGGGACACTTATCAATAAAAGTGGCATGTATAATATTTTAAGTAAAGGAAAAAAGATCAATTGTCACTCTCTAATATTTAAAAATATCTTCCAGGTTCACATTGGGAAAAATAGAAAGTTGTGAATGAATATTAATATTTATTTCAAGAATAATATAATTTTTTTTATTTTAGTAATTTATTTTTAATTTTTAGTGATTATATAATTATCATAAATGCTTATGCAACACTCACACAATATTTATTAAATTAATAGAAAAATGAAATATATAGTTTTAAAAATATTAAAAGTAATATAAATTGAATGATTTATTATGTTCTATGAGCTTATTAAAGAAATATAACATTTTATATAGGTGGGAATGGAATATATTTTAATTTATTTTCTTTCATTCTTTTTTCAAAGTCAAATAAAATGAATAGTTCCAAGAATGACATTAATGTTATTTTATAGTAAATAATATTCATTTAATGATTTAAAATTCCTAAAAATACTAACCTTAGAAAATTGATTTTTATATATCAAAAAATACCAAATATAATCAATTATTTGACAACTTTTCCTTTTATATTACATATATTCACCCCTAAAGATTAAAATCTTATTCACAACGTTAATTGTAAAAAAAATGTTAAAATGGGGTTTGGCGTGTTAATTGTTGTGATAAAATTAATTTTACACACATATTGGATTTTTTATTTGAAAATTTTTATTTCATATTAAGAATCATTGTATCCATATTTTCTAATAAATCTCATTTTATTTTTAGGATTAAATAAAAAATAATTTGGGAAAAACTAGCTACCTTGGTTAAAACTAAAATTGTGAAAATGAGTAACGTTAAAGGTAAATGTAATAACATGTTTAAAACATATTTTTTTTTATTTTGGTTGTTTTTATTTAACTAATATTACCTTCAATCAGTTTTTTATCAATTTTTGAGGCACGTTGTTTTATATTGACTTCCCATTATTGAATAGCAATGGGTATTTATAAAAATAGCACACCTTCTCACTTATAAAAGGGAATATAATCTCCTCTTTACTTCACACATAAAAAGCAGTTTGGCTCAGAAAATACTTACCCAAATCCCATACATACTTCCATGACCACATCCTAGAGTACTTTTTTATTATAAAACCCTCTTATAAAGGCTTTTGGTCTAAACATAATGATTTTATCTGAAGAAGAGCTGTCTTTCTTAACTGAGAGTTTTTTATTTATTCTTACACAAACTTAAAATGTTATTCAAAAATAATTATATAATGACATAAATATATACCATATACTGATATGTTATTATGTTAATGTAAAAACCTATATCCATCTCTACTTCCATCAAATGGGAAACAAACCCACTGATCACGTGTACGATGGACTACCACCTCGCGAACCGATATACTTTTTTTCATAACCACATCTTATGGATGGATATAATGATGGATTTAAATTATATATATGATATTAATGAAATAATTAACATTACTTAAATATGATATATAATATATTTTATTATATTTCCATTCATTAAAAATGATAACATCGTTCATGTATACATGTGGACTAGCACATCCATGAAGCGATGTGATTCATTTTTCATTACTAAATATCATTGATGATATATATAAGTCGATTTAAATAAATAATATGATATTTATAAAAAAAATTATCCTTATTTAAAGATAAAATAATACTAAACTTCTTTCCATAATGGTCATTGAAAAATGGAAATGTTACTCTTCCGTACATACAACCTACCATCTCTATGATTATAACATTATACATTTTTCATAACTATCTCTCATGATTGGTTTTAAAAGTATAATTTATTAATAAAAACTATATTTATTTCCTGATTATTATTATTTATATGTTTAAATAATGACTTATTTGACCATATTTAACCTACTAAAGTCATTTTCTAAAAAGGATATGTATGTCATCAAAACATCCAAGGTAAAATTAATTGTTTAAGTAATTGTATATAACACGGTAATAAGTGATAAAAATGAATAATAAAATCTAAATGGTTCTTAATGAAGTAAATAATTAATATAAGTTTATTATTCATGATTATAAAGAACATGGGTGATGAATTGGACTAGAGGTAAGGGTCGTTCTTTTCAAAATCCTCTTTTAAAGTTTCCCTTATAACAATTTTTCTTCTTTTTCCATAATCATTTTAATTTTTGAAGAAAATTATTATTTATTATTAAATAGATTATAAGGGTAATTGTTTAACATATTTTACTTTATTAATAGTTTTTAAAAAAAATCTTTTTATGGTTTTATGTAAGGGACATTTTACTTTAAAAACCTCATTTTAATGTTTAAAATATTTATTTTCTAAATATTTCTCTTACATGTACATTTACATAAAAATTCTTTTATGGATTAAAATATATATACCTAAATTATTTATAAAGTAAAATTTTTATCTATCATTAAATGGTTTATAAAATGAATGTTTTTTCTTATTTTATACAGAATGATTTTACTTTCTTTACAACATATAAAATGAATGTTCTATTTTAATGTATATAGTGTTAATGGCTTTTCCCACCAACATAACTGATATTAGAAGTTTTTATTTGATTATAATATTTCATTTTCTCCTCAAATAAAACCCTCCCTTCCTTTTATGGGTTTATACATATATTATATTCATTTCTCGAATTCCTTCTTTATGAATTATCCTTTTATTATGATATGAGTAAAGTTTACGCAACCCATTTCATTCCATGGGTATTTATTATTTTTATTAGTTATGATTTATTTAATTTTTGTAGTACACAATATCCTGAACATTTTATGATATTTTAACCCAAATAGTTCTCCAATGAATTGGGTAAAGATTTTGTCACATCATACATTGTGTATGTAATTAAGGAGTAAACCAACTCCCCTATGGGACTCTATCCACCATGTGATATTTTCATGTCATTTATCTTTGTCTTATTCTTATTTGATGCCATTTATTACTAAAAAATTTCATATTTTTCCATCATCTTATGATACTATACTCTTTATATAATGCCCTCATGTGATTTCTCGAGAGGTTATTCTTAAAAGAATGTATATGCTACTTTA
Source organism: Viscum album (assembly GCA_963277665.1). Classification (NCBI taxonomy): domain Eukaryota; kingdom Viridiplantae; phylum Streptophyta; class Magnoliopsida; order Santalales; family Viscaceae; genus Viscum; species Viscum album. The sequence continues at coordinate 2,092,708,438 of OY728120.1, forward strand.
TAAGGGTGAAATATATAACTTCTTTTGAAAAATATTTCATAAGTTATTAATGATTTCAATGGATCCTTTATGATTTTAATTTCTCCTTTATGATTTTTATTACATGTTTTAAGAAAATATTTGGGCTTAAATGATGATTTCTTCGGTAATAAAATGTTTATTTTTATCCTAAAGTTAAATTTTTTAAAAAAATCTACTATAAGAATTCATGAACTAACAGGTTTGTTTATTTACTTTTATATATAACTTAATAATAATTTTTTCTCCTCCCACATTCTAAAATGTTTTTCATAGGGTTTTAAGTATTAGTAGGGACAAGGATAAGGTAATGATGAAAATTTTAAAGATATGTCATGAATAGAAATCGTGTTATATCAAAAAAGTATTTTTAGAAAAAATGGATATTAAGTGTAATTGTACACTTTTTAATGTAATATTTATTTATGTAAGAATGATGGCCTAATTTTCTAAAAATATAAACCGAAAATATCCTAAAATGTAAGAGAATGAATTCTTGGTTTAAAAATGAAGATTATGTAATGTTTAATGTTGGATCCGTAAAGATGGTATCATAGTAAATTTTTAGATAAAAATATTTATTATGATGTTTTCGTGTGAGGTTAAATTAACAATTATGGATACATTGATGGGTTTATGATTTTAAGGTTTATCATTAATCTAAAGGCCAATGAACCATTTTTGAGGTTTTAAGTGACACAATTTTATGGTGAATAATGATATTTTTGGAGACTTATTTGATTAAGGTAAATAGAATGTTATGGGATTGAGGAATGAAGGTTGAATTATCCTTTAGAAGCATATATTATTTTAATGTGCCTTTTTTGGTGATTTAGTATTTTTATGAAAATGATTAACCATATTTTGGAGAATATATGATTAGGGAATATGAATTTTTTGTTATAATACATTATGAGTGACTAATGTTGATTAGAGATAAATGTTAAAATAATCTCAAAAGAATATATAATCATCACCTTCTTATCTTTGAGTAGTAAACTAGGTCAGGAATATTTTTATGAATTTTGAGATTAGTTATTTATTGAATGATCTAAGTTGAACTTTGGGTGTCATTATTGAGGTTTGGGTGATTAATGTTGTATATCTTCATATGATGGTTTATTCCTTTTAAGAGTGATATTATGCTAACCATTTTTGTTTTGGTCAATGTCCAAATATAGGAGGAAAATAATTTTATCCTTCAGTTGATTACGTGATCCATTATAAGTAGATCTTAGTGCTTCACACATAAAAATCATCGTGAATACTAATCATTTTGAGAAAAAGATGATATTTTGGTAGAATTGTACTAAAGGATGAAATTATAATTTTCAAGTAAGTATATTTCCTTATGTTCTCAGTATTGATGGTAAATTAATTCCATATATCTTATAAAAGGATCCTGAAATGAAAAAGTATCATATTACCTTTATTTCGAATGAAACAATGGTCTTTTTCGCACCTCAATGGTTTATGGTTTTATGGTCGTTAACTTTCTATTTATCATTCAGTTTACTGTAATATATGGTCTCTATCACTCTCTATAATTATTTAGACATTTGATTTTTCCTTCAGGTTAATATTTTCACTTCCCATTAATATTCAGCAATTTGTAAACCTAATTATGTGATGACCATCATATTTAATTTTCCCTCTTTTAAAGAGGAAGTTTTAATAACCCTTTTTATGATGTGGAATTTAAACAAATATTTTTTATTATTCCAAACACTTATTTACTGAACCCATGTTCAAATTGACAGAATATAATTTATTAAAGGGTGGAAAATGTGGCACCCCATGTTTAAAAAAAATAAAACTGTGTTTGATAGCGTATATGACATGAAACATTGGGCCTAAATAAACCATGAAATGTTATTATTTAAATATAACGATTATAACCTAGCCATTAAATTGGTGGATATGAAAGGAATTAAATTCTTTAGGAAATATTTTTATATATCACCCACTTAATATAAATTTATTGATAAATTCTTAGTAAATAATCACATAAATTTTAGTAAAGTCATTTTATTATTCAAAATTACATTTTCTTCAAAAATGGTTTTCTTTTATTTTTTGAGAAAATATTATAATTAATTTATATAATATTTATAAATTTTTTTTGATAAAATTAATACAATTTTTAAAATCATCACATCAAATTTAACTTATCAAGACTTTTTGGGATTTTTTCAAAAATGACTGACTTTTTAGTAAAGAGTGAACATTACCAATTTTTCAAATACTATAATTTGTTTTCATTAAATAAAGACATTTAAAAGTAAAATTAAATATTATATTTTTGTATTAAATATAAATATTAACCCTTTTATATAATTAATTTCATTTTAATCATTAATTTTTATGATTTTGGTTAAAGTTTGTTTTTATTCATAACAACATAGTTTTCTGAAATCTATTTTTAAGTGCATAAAGTTTATCTATTTTAGTTAATTAAAATAACACATGGTAAAAAAATATTTAAATTAAATTAATATATTATACATCTATTTATATGAATTTATTTTAATATAAATATTATTTTTTTGTAATAAAGTATATATAATACCATGTATTACTTGAAAAATGAATTTTCATAAAAAATTGATTCTCATTTCACTTTGTGGGATTATTATAAAATGAATTTATTTCATTTATAGTAATAGAAATTAATAAAATCCATTATATTTTTTTAATCACCATAATTAAAATTATTGAATAATGAAAACATAAAATTTGTTCATAATGAATAGTGAAAACAATACAAATTTGTCATCGTAGTAAAACGGTAAATCGGATTAACTTAGGTTAAAAATCCATGATAAGGGCACCATTTTTCATTTTAAATAATATTTTATGAATAAATATAGACCCTTATCACCTTAATATATATTTTTATTTTTTTATGGGATACTTTTTTATGAAAGTAACCTATATAATATTTTATGTAATGAAAAGGATAAAATGTCACTCTCTTACTTTAAAATTTTATATTATCGATTAACATAGGGAAAAAAGAAATTTTTTAATGAATATTAATGTTTATTTTGAGAATAATTTAATTATTTTTAATTATGGTAATTTATTTATACTTTTTAATGATTATATAGGTAACTTAAATGCTTACGTAATTCTAACAAAATACTTATTCAATTAACAGAAAAATGAGATAAATGATTTCAAAAATATTAAAAGAAATATAAATTGGATGAATTATTATGTTACCTGAATTTTTTAGATACATATAACATTTTATATAGGTTTTATTGGAATATATTATAATTACTTTTCTATTATGCAATTTTGAAAGTCAAATTAAATGAATAGCTCCAAAAATGACATTATTGTTATTTTATAATAAATAATATTTTTTAAAATATTTGAAATTCATAAAAAAACTATCCTAAAAATGATTTGTATGTGTTTAAAAATATCAAATATATTCCATTCATTGAAAAAAATTATTTTATAGTGACTATATTGACTTCTAAAGAGTAAAAACGTTTTCACCATGGTAATTATTAAAAAATGTTGAAATGGGGTTTTTCTCATTATAAGTTTTGGTGTTAAAATTAATTATCCACACAAATGTTATATTTTATTTGAAATATTTTTTCATATATATAATCATTGGGTACAAAGTATGTAATAAATCTTTTTTTGGGATTAAATGATAAATTACCTAGGTAAAAACTAGTTATCATGGTGAAAACTAAAATGGTAAAAGTGAGAAACCATAGATTTAAATGGAATAAAATATTTAAAACAAGTTTATTTTATTATTTATGTAGGATTTTATCAACCTTACCTTCCCTCCAAACAATTATTTTTCAATTTTAGAGGCACTTGGTTTTTGTGTGACTTCACGTTATCAAATAGTTTTGGGTATTTAAAAAAATGAAACTTTTTATAACTTATAAAAGGGAACCTCCAATACTCTTTTATTCACACTTAAAAAGTATTGTTTTAATACCTACACAAATACATTAATTACTTCCCTTAAAATATATTATATTATTTTTGGATTATAAACCCTCCTAGGAATCCTTTGGGTGAAAACCTAAAGAGGTTTTCCAAAGAAGAGGTTTCATTCTTAACTGAGCATTTTGGTTTTATTTCTTCTTCCACATCCTTAAAATATTATTCAAAAACTATTATATAATAAAAAAACATATTTCCCATATACTTATATTTAATTATGTTAATGTAATAATATATATCTATCTCCTCTTCCATCAGATGTGAAAGGAATCGTCCATTGTGTATAGGGAGGACTACCGCCTTATGAACTAATTTAATTCATTTTCCATCACCAACTCTCTTAGATGGTTATAATGATAGATTTAACATATATATAAAATATAAATTAAATAATTAACATTATTTAAAGATAATATATCATCTATTTTCTTATCATTCCATTCCTTAAAAATGATATTGTTGTGTGTACATACGTGTGGACTACCACCTCTATGATGAAATGTTATCCATTTTTCATTATCATATCACATTGATGGTATATTTAAGTGTATTTAAAGATATAATATGAAATATATGATATAATTATCCTTTTATAAATTTAAAATAAATATTACCTTATATAAATGATTATAGTTTAAAAATGAAAACTTTACTTATACGTATGTACGGCCTACCATCTCCATGATTGTAACATAATTAATTTTTCAGAACCCTCTCTCATGATTCATTTTGAAAGTGTAATTTATGTATAAAAATGATAATTATTTCATTATTATTATTCTATATATTTTTAAATTATTGCCTCTTTGATCATAGTCAGCCTACCAAATTCATTTTGTACATATGTGTCGGATATCATCGAAACATCTGATGTGAACTTAACTGGTTAATTAATTATATATAACAATTTAATAAGTAAAATAAAAGGAATAATAAATTTTAAAAGGTTTATTAAGAAATTAAATAATTCACATAATATTATTATTCATGAATATAAATAACGTATGTGATGATTCGAACTTTATGTAAGAGACGTTCTTTTAAAAATCATATTCTAAAGTTTCCCTTTCAACTTTTTTTCTTCCATGACCATGTTCTTCTAAATGTTTAAATAAAATTATTATTTTTTGGTTCATTAGGTACTAATTTTCATTTTTTACTATATTTTACTTTCTTTAACAAAAAAATTAAAGTAATCTTTTTAATGTGTTATGTAAGGGACACTTTACTTTAAAAACCTTATTTTAATGTTTTAATGATTTTTTTTCTAAATATTTATCTTCCATGTCCTCGTTCTTAAAAATTAATTTATGGATGTATTTATATGGACATAAAATATTTCTAAAGTAAATTTTATTTTTCTCTTTCAAAGGTTTTTAAAAATTATCCTTTTTTACATATTTTATATGGAACCTTTTGAATTTCTTTGCAAAAGATAAAAAAAATGTTATATTTTAACTTATATGGCATCAAAGACTTTTCCCACCATTATAACTGATATTTTATTTTCATATTAATTTATAAGCTTCTATTTTCTTAAAATCACAACCCTTGCTTCCTTTTATGTGGTAATAAATTCTTTATATTCATTTCTAAAATTCCTTCTTTATGAAATATTCAATTATTATGATTTGAGGAAAGATTATGAAAACCATTTCTTTCTATGGGTATTTATTATGTTTATATATTATGATTGATTTAACTTTTTTTGAAACACATAATTAATAAAATTTTATGATGGTTGTTCCCAAATAGTGGTTCAATTCATCGGGTGATGATTTTCACTAATGAGATGTTATGTATGGGATTAGGGAGTAAATGTAGTCCACTATGGGACTTTGACTACCATGTGATGTTATGTTGGTAGATAAAATTTTCTTATGTTTATTTAATATTCTATGGTAATCCCAAATTTATTATGTTTATATGATTTTTGATGTCATTTTACTTATATTGTAATATGTAATACCACCTTTTATAATATAAACATTTCATTTACATAGTAAAATCAGAGGATCTTTTAAAGTTTAGTTTCTTAGAAAAGAGGTACATAATGCATGAATTGTTAAAAAATTATAATAATACAATTTAAAGGATTCATAAAAGGTTCATACTAAGTACATTTACTACATATCATAAATGGGGTACATACATTAAAGGAAAGGGTGAGCATAAGGCCCAGTAAGGGAAAGCAAGGGAAACAATTTACTTGTGATCTTGAGGAATATCAATAATAACATGATTCATAATGATAAAACATGATAAATAGGAATATCATAATAATAATAATAACATGAATAATAACATGTAAATGTTGATAAAACATTTAAATGAGACATCCATAAGAATATCACCATGGTTTTTCAATGACATGTCATAAAAATTACCAAGGTTATTTACCAAGGTATCATAAAACCTGTCATCTCTAGAGATTAAATTCATTAACCAATGAATTGGAGAGGTATTATGGAATAACCATCATATTTATTAATTTATGTGAGACACATATATCATAATCAATCATTTCATAAATAACATTTAGGGAATAAAATAAATGAGTTTCATATCAAAATCATGGCGTTTTAAAAAAATACTTAAAGGAAAAATTATTAAGTCATTTTTAACCCAAGAAAAGGGAATTGGGGTTTTATTTATGAAAATACAAGAATAAAATAAATAATTTTTATATCTTGGTATATACCACTAGAAAATAATGAGGTTTGGGTATTCAAAAAATTAAAGGGAATTTCCGGAGGAGAGGACATAAATTTTGAGAAGTAAAATCAGTATCATAATGGGTATAAAACATGATTATAGAAAAGGGTAAAAAGATAAAAGATAGGGGTCACCTATTGATGAAAAATAATTTGTAAGTAAGGTAATGAATATAAATATATAATAAATAGTTTCTATAACATTAATAATACATATACAAAAATATGTTTTGGAAACAAATAGAAAAGAAGGAAATTTCCCTTTCCTTAAAGAGTTACTCATAAAACATGAGTATTATAACCTTTGGGGATTTAGGACACCTTGATAGGAATCCTTTGGAGGTAAAACTACAATATTTTCATACACTATGTATTATAATTCATAGAAAATGGACAAATGGGTGTGTGTTTATAGAAAAAGTGGAGGATTTGTTTATTAATTTCCAAGTATAGGCCTTAAAAACATAGGTTGTTGAAAATGAAATACCTTGGGATTTCCCATGTTATTTTCAACTTTATTTGACACATGGGTCAAATTTTATGATATTTTAATCCATAAGAGTTGAGCATAATTTTTTATTTCTTATTTTGGAATACAAAATTAAAGTTTCCACAAAATAATATTTCTCAAGTTAAAGTTTTCATTTTAGAATTTGTAAAGTAAATTATATGTTTGTAAATTGATTATAATATATTAAAATAAATTATATTAGTAAAATAACATATTTTATGTTTTTTATTGTGCTTAATTATTTATTATATCATTATGACATAATTATGAATTCATTAAACATATCGAAAAACTCAAACTGTATTTTAATTATTTACGAAAAAATTATGTATTTTAAAAATTATCATAAATTCACCCAAACCCAATATCTACATTCTGATTTAAAAAATAATGTTTATTTTATTATAATAATTATATAAATAATATAATTTCAACTTTTAAATATAAAAAACATTATTTATTAAAAATAATAGCAGATTGAAAATGCATATTGAAATTTCCGACACTTGAAAAAAATAAAAAAAAATATCATTTATATTTAAATAAAATTATTTTTATCATACTATTACATTAAAATAATTATTATTCATAATATATTAGTTTATTATAAATAATTATATCTTTTCTAGAAAGTACAATTTCTTTCCAAAAATTCAATTAATCAAATTCGATCTAAATTTTATTAAGAAAAACTATTTTTAAAACGGAATTCATAGAATAAAACTTTTATTTATACAACGTAATTACACTTTAAGTTACTAGGGCCTCGACACATAACCCCTTATAACACCCAAATACAACCTAAGGGTAAGGTGTTCAATGGTGATAGATTCATGGGGCATCTCGGCTAACATATCACTTAAGTGGTAATTTCCACTAACATGAACTTCTCCCATTGACGATGTCATTCCAGATTCACTTATTGAAGCTCGAATTTGGCTTGGTCGTGAGTGAACCCTAGTGATGATACATCCCTCCCAAGATCTGAAAAATGGGTTTCATATGGTACAATCCTACTATTTGAGGCCATTATTTCTTCTTCTTAATTAATTATCCTTTGTCATTTATACTTATAGACCCTGAATATAATGTTTAAATTAGTATTAAGAGTATAGTTCTCAATGGTCATATAACGTTCGAATCCATATGCTCACATTTCCCATTATATTCACTTCATTATTAAATATATATGGTTTTTTTGTTTATAATAAAACATTAAACGCATTTTTTAGGAAACAAATATCAATTAAAAATTTTATGTCATTATAAATAATCACTTGTGATTACTCATGATATTATGTTTATATGAAAGTATATGATACTCTTTAAGGGTGAAATGTATAACTTTTTTGAAAAACAATCATATGTTATTCATGATTTCAAAGGATCTTTTATGTTTTTTATTTTTCCTTTAATATTTCATATGAAATAATTCATGAAAATATTTGGGTAGAAAAGTTGGTTTCTATGGTAATAAAATGTTTATTTCGAGCAAAAATTTTAATTTTGAAAAAGAAAAATCTTCTATAATTATTCATGAACTAATATTTGTCTTTCTTTCTTTTAATATTTCATTAATAATATTTTATGTTCATCACATGTTTTAAAATAATTATCATAGGGTTTTAAGGATGAGTAGGGAAAAGTATGAGGTTAAGGTGAAAATTCTGAAAATATTTCATGAAAAGAAAACATCATAAAAGTTTTTTTTGTGGGAAAATGGATACTGGTTGAAAGTGTCCAGTTTCTATTATAGTATTTATTTATATAAGGGTGATGGTATAATTCTCGAAAACTCTAAATAATAAAGACCCTGAAATGAAAGAAAATGGATTATTGACCTAAAACTCAATATTATGTAATTTTTAAGGAAGGGTCATTACAGTGGCCATTCAATCTTTGATTAAATTTTTGATCCCCTCCATTCATTCTTCATCCTCCAGGGCATGCAGGATTGGTGTTGATTATATATTCATATTATATGGATAATAATTATTTCGATAATATTCAACAATATCAATAGATAATGATTCAAAGGAAATATTATCACTCTTGATGATTTAAGCTTTAATCTCTTATTTAAAGTGCAGGGCCACTAGGTAGATGTTTTCATTTGTAAATAATAAATAATATTTTTCTTCTTCATACTCTCCCTCATTCTATTCAATGTCCACTTGATAAAATACTATATGAATTTATTTCTCTTATTCTTATTCTTTTTTATGATCTATAAGTCCTCATAGGTTGGGGACTACTATAGATATTATTTCAAAAAACTCTCACATTTTTCCTTTATGTTGTCTCTACTTAAATTATAAGTACATCAACAGAGTGGTAGATTTTAATATCTATTAGTAAATTCTCATCATTAGTTTGATGGTTTGGGGACATGTATTATTTATTTTTTGGATTTTTTCATGTATTATCTTCCATCCTCCATCCCATTGATGTATATAGAAGATCTCTACTAATATTTCCCTTGAAAATTCCCCTCCTTGGGCTCCTGTGGGAATGTGAATCAGGAATATGTGTGAGGAAACATAATAGAATGGTCCCACATTAATGGTTATCCCAGATTATATAAATAAAGAAGTATAAAAAATTAAATAAAAACATAAAAATAAATCATGAAGGACTAATTATAAATGTGCATGATATGGTGAAAAAACAGCCTAACTCCCAAAAAATGGATCTAGGTTGATGAAAAACTAGTCATGGGGCCTTATCAAATATAATTTAAAATAAAAATGAAATGAATCCTAGTGGATTACTAGGTTTTTATCTCAAATATTCAGGCCTATGAGCTTCAATATCTCATTCACTTATGTGTTTTCTTTGAAATCTTGGATAAATGAGAGTTGATTGGATTGGTTTTCATAATTTCATGTAATCAAAATAGAATATAGACTATAAACACCCATGTTATAGTGAAAGGGGATGGATTTTTATACAATCACATGGGACCTTTATTATCCAATCGTGTTTTATCTAAAAATAGAGCCAATATCATTCCTCTATTTCCCATTTCTATATGAATTGTGGAACTAAACATACACAATAAGGACTATTAGTGTATATCTATCCTACCTCCTCTATAATGAAGAGCCAATGAATTTACTCAACTGGGTCTCTCATTATCCCTTCACTTCGATACATATATGACATTCATCTCTTTATCCATACAACCCCCCCCCAGTATTTTTTGTATTCTAGGAGAAGGGAGGAAGAAAAGGTTTGATTGATTGGAGAATGCATCAGTTCATCAAAAAGCTCATATGATTAACATTTATCTACTTCTCTTTATTTCACTACCACATCAAGGGAGAGAATCAAAAAATATAGAATTGGAAATCAGGGATTCCTAAGGCCCGTGTAATCTTTTTGAAGGACCTAGCTCTCAAGTTAATTCTTTATAGTCCAAGAGTTATAGAGATTACTAGTATGACATAGAGATTGAGAAAATGTATAGAATTTTGTGAGAAGGAGAAAATCACATTTCAAAAATGAACATAATAGAGAATTGAAATCAAATTCATAAATTATAGAAGTTTCTAAGTACAATTGAAAGATGATAAATATTTTCTACAATGAAATGGGGGATATATTTATAGGTATCTTGAGTGTCCTTTCTATTTTTCCATAAATTTTAGTGTCCCAAGATCTAGTGAACTTATCTTTTCTCATATTTCATACATTTTTTTTGGCCAATGTTGGAGATGGATTCATTGAAGATAATCTGCATGAATTATCCTAGATCAAAAATTATTTCCACTAACTAGATCTATAACCTTCAAGAATAATCTCAAGAAATTGTACTTTTGTGATTCATAGTTTGGTGAATATTTCACTATATTAAATTCTCTAACTTAAGTAAGAGAAAATAATGCATGTTCTACTAGTTTATGCTCTTTTGAAGTATTCATTTTCCAATTTTGGAAGAGGGATTCAAAATCATGATTGTAGTGTATTTGGGAGAGATTTGGTGGAAACCAATATCAAATCCCCAAACTACATGTTCATTTGTCTCCAACCTTTAATTCTATAAAAGATAATTTAAAATCGTCTCAAGATTGTAATTTTTTACAAAAAATTGTGATAAAGAGTCAAGAGAAGTGGATTTTAAGTGATTTTTATGAATCTAGTTTAGGATGACATATACTACTTCTAGTGATTAAGTTGTATTGATTTTAGCTTAAAGTGAGGTGCACAGGGTACTGGTTTGTCCATGATAGAGGATCCAGTTTGAGGTGATAAATTTGGTAGGATCTAATTAAAAGGATTGAGAGGTGAAAAACTTGTTTATAAATGTGGATTCACACTTCATCACTCTATCTTGAGTGAAACTCACGTCAGAATTATCGAATCATTCTTGAAACAGGTATGTTGTAATGATATTGTCTACATAGTTTATCAAACTCAAGTAGTGTAGAATGATAGAGTGGTGGGATTGAGATCTAGTAAAGGGTGGAATATATTATAATCAAGTGGGTATAGGTGTGTGTACTAATTCATGATATATTATAATGATAACTATAAGGGATCAAACTCAGCTTCTCAATTCTTGGATCATTCATTCTCATTAGATCTTATAGCGATGAAACTAGAGTGGCTAGATTAATCAAATTAGTGGAAAAACTAGTGAGATTTATTTTATGAAATTAATCATGAACCTTGTGTGTTCTGGTCTCTAAATCCATAACTATTAGATTAGGTATGAAGATATGAATCAATATTTTCATCTCTGCAAGAGGAACAAACTATGCTAGCGAAAAAATAATTCATGAAACTCTGATCTTCATTAATTCTATTTTCATTCAATCTTGGCGAGGTGTGGTGAACATGAGATAAATTGGTCTGCATACTATTGGTGGTTTAAGTTGAAAGATTTTTTTTAAGTAAAATTATTGACTAAAGAGTTTTATGAGGCTTTAGTTTAGATCAATGCCTACATGTGTAAAGGATCTGGCTTGGGGCTCGATCTGATGGTATCATGATGGTTTTTGAATGAATGGGAGGTCTTATAGGAACTTCTTCAATGGATTTATAGTGAATTGTTGTATTAAGATCTACATTAGAGAAAAATGGGTGTATTCCTGACTTTTATGGTGTGATCGATCACTATGGATTAATAGTATATTCTTATGAGGTTGGTTAACTCGGCAGCTCATGATGCACATTAGAATGTCCATAGAAGAATGGTGATTTTATGTGTAATGTGTACTAAGGCATGGAAGGAATACAACCATGGAAGATGGTTTCAAATGAAATTTGGGTGTGTGGTATCATGAAATATTTATTAGGATATAGAAGATAGAAATTTTTCAACTCACAATCAATCTATGTGGTGTTCAGAATTAGGGTGGCATAGTGAATAGTGAGATGCACAGTCTAATTCCTAAAGTAATTTGTTTATAAAAAATAGGATTTATTCTAAGAGTAAATTGAACTCATAGAAGGATTGAAAAACATATTTCCTTTTCCAAATTATAGCTTCAATATACACATCATAAAAATATAGTTTTTAAATGAAATATTTTGTTTCAATTTAATTTGATATTATATAAAAAATTATAATCATAATTTCAGACTTTTAACAACTATATCTAGAAAAATAATTTGATCAATTCATGGATTTCAATTAATTTAAAATAAATAAATTAAATTAAAAACCCCTAATTTATCCCTTTCACATTTTAATTTTTGAATATTTTAAATAATTAAAGATCAATTTAAGAAACCCTTTATCAGTTTGATTACAATTTTATAGCATGTTCAATTAACCAAAAATTAAGTAATTAATAAAAAACAAAAAATAGGCTATTAAAAAATTTATTTCCATATTTCAAATGGTAAAAAAATGTATGATTTACCTAGGTATTACTTAATTTATGTGATTAATCTCTAAAAAAATCAATAAAAATATAGAAAAGTACCACTTTCATCACTCCCTTTTCATATCTTTTTCCTCATTTCTTTGAGATAAGGAGTAAAAAAGATATGTGTTATAATGGTCATTTATAATAATTCTTCATAAAATAATGACACCAATTCAATAGTGGTTTTATCATTGTGCTATATTTATTAATATAATTCATGATCTTTAAATTTCTTCTCTATTCTCTATGTGTGTTGTCTTTTAATATTCAACTTTTCCCTCTTTTTCTAGTAAAAATTTCCACTAACTAGTAATTAAAATAAATCCACTATATATTTACTAAAATAATATCCAACATTCATCTTATAAGGGGTAGTTACTTGAAGTGCTTGAAATTTCCCCACTTACTTGAAAATTTCACATCATTAAATCTACTTGATTTCACCATATTATAGTAATCATGTTGTGAAATCCTTCCTCGGGGAATGACGGGTAAATTTCTCCTTTAACTTTATTCAACTTCAAGATGGTTTATAAAACAACATAAGGCTTCATGGAATTATTATATTTGTGTTTAAAATATACAAAAACCAAATAATATTTACTCTTTATCCTTTACATAGCTGGTAGTCATCACTTGATTCCTTTAATCATATTTTATGATTGAACTTGCCATAGTGTAGTATTTATTTCATAGTGTGGGAATCCTATAATAACAAATAATCACATAATTTTCACAAGTCTCATTCATAGTGTGACTGATATATCATGGTGTTAATGAGTCATACATTTTCATTTATAATTATTCCATAAAATAGTTTCATGATGTTCTCACACTCCTCACGACACTCCATATTCATAAATATCCCAAAATAACCAAATAATATTATTTATTAAGGGACATTTTCATTTTTTAAACTCCAATCACCAATCATATCATATCCTTTATAGTTACGGTATGGTCTGTGTCTCCTACTTTAGAACTCATTCAGTCATCTCAACTATCTCTAAACATATTTATACTTCCAATTAACATCTAATTAAAAATTCTTACAAATAAAACTTCTTAATCAAAATATCATCATTAAATAAAGGGAACATCTCATGAACTCATCCTACACTACCAATCATGTGAAGGTTCTAAACATAGCAGACGCGTCGGATCAAGCATGCCTAACTCATCATTTTGTCATAATGAATGATTAATTCGAGATTAACATGATGATAAACATCAGGATCAATAGAAGTGAACCAAAGAACATATATTGTATAATAACACTTGAACCAAATCATAGGATCATCACATATTATTTATTATTAAATTAAGTGATTAAGAATTGCCTTGAGACTAATTATTTATTCATAGATAGATCAATAAATGCATCTACGTTGTACCGTCAATGAATTACATGATTAGAGTATAGATTCCCTCTGGTGGTGATCCAAATGTGCTCCACCAATCTATGAAATTCACCATAGGTATCTATGGGTGCTAGCATAGAAGATCTTAACACTTTCTTCATTTGACTTTGATGGCCTAAAAAATTTCTTTAGACAAGCATTCTCTTTGATCACTATAGACTTGAGAGTAGGTATGGAGGAGGATCACACTATTTATTAAGATCATTCTTATAGAGTAAGCTTGTTAGGGATTCAAGATAATTCTCTTTGTATGTTATTGTGCACAATACTAATGAATTACCTCTCTTTGAGAAATAATAAAATTGGTTATATATATCTCAAGGATTATAAAATAATAATTGTATATGTTCCCTTATTGTTTTTATTAATTTCTATGGAACCCCACATTTATAATAATATTATTATTATTGTTATTTCTTGACATGCACTAAACTTTTTAATTAAATTAAATATTACTTATTCAAATAATATTAAATATATTTTATTTCTAACCTGAAATTTAAATTTGATTTTCCATTCCCCTATAATATCTAGCAGACCTCAAATGATGATTATTTATTTAATAAATAATTATCATTGTGTTAATGGCCAATAAATAAATAATTATTATGTTCACTAAATATCAAATAAATATTTATTAAATATTATGCTCATATAATATTCTCTTGAGTAACTGGTGATAAAATATATTTCATCAAGAAAATAAGAATAATTATTAAACCATGCATGGGAATAATATTTATTCATATTTTTATAAAATAAATAATGTTATTATTTAATTGAGTTTCTGGATACACTTAGTGTGTTACACTCTAGGCCTCTTTCTCAGTGGCATTAGAGAAATAATCCCAAAGTCCAAGGCTAACATCTAGTAACTTTACAGGGAACCCATATAGAAACTAGTTAATGTTTCAATGACATAAAACAATATATGTATGCATACTATGTAATATATTCTCATTATCATGATATCTCTAATTAAGTTGGTTTCATTCTAGTGCCATCAACCTATGTGTTTGATGTCTCTTTCATTGATTTTCTGTAAATTGAACTTACCTAAAAAATACCATGGACATGGATTTATATAGGCTATATAATTTCCATAAAAGGGCTTGAGATATCAACTTCTATTAAATAATATATGGTTAAAATAATTTCTCACATAATTCATTATTGAAATATTACTCATGATGCACCCAACATATCATACCTCTCTGTGAACATATGTCAACATAGTTTTCATCAATACATCAAAGTATATGACATATAATATTCATTAAGAATAATATTAAATTCTAAGGATAAATACACACATTCATAGATAGGAACATCCAATTAAACTTATAAATTTGGATTTCCTACAAGTAGTTATTATTATCATAATATACTACATTGGATATTTCCAAGGGTGTATACTATGAGAAGGTGCATCAAAGTCCTATGAGTCTCCACCACTGATATAATGTATCATTCGTGTGCCTCAATTGATTCCATCGAACTATATAATATATATTTAATAATACTATCATGGAAATTCTAGGTTCTCAACATAGCAGGGAACTATTATAACCATTCAATGAAACAACTACTCTAAGAAAGTTATCACATGCTATGTTATGAAGAAGAAAAATAATTATGTGATAAGAAGTTTATTCATCATCATCATCATATAATTTTTTATTGAATGAAGGGAAGAGTACAAAAGGGAAAAGAATAAAAAGGAAAAGTGAAAAACAAAAAAAGGACATGGGGGAAGACCCCCTCCCCCCTTAGCCAAGAAGGCCTAGAGTGGCCTGAAATAATGAAGACCGAGCGCATCCCCTTTAATAAAGTCAGTCCCCTTGGGATGAATACTTCCTGCCGTGTGAAGAAACACCTCCTCCGTGCTATTGATGTACACTAACGCCAAGTGATCCACGATGTCACGAACCGAATTTGGTCACCATCAAAAATGGCACCAAACTCAGCCCGTGTCAAGGCCCAAAGGGCGTTCCTGATCCCCAAGGGCTGGAACAAGTTCTCGGGTGGTAGAAAATAAAATTTGGGAATGATTTACCTGATTTTATAAACAAAAAAATGAACGAATCCAATAAAACAAATCTAGATTTTTCAAACAAAACCATCTTTTACAAAATTTCAGAACTGAATTACATAATTTAAAATAATTATAGAAGACTATAAAAACTGAAGAAACCCAAAATGGATATCTCAAGAACCTCCACATGGTGAGAGGCATCGGCCTCAAGCCATATCTATAACACCGTATGATGATGGACCGCTAGAAACCCAAACGGTTGGCACAGAAGTTGTACCCAAATCTGCGACAACAAAAATAAACAAGTCTACTTACACCCAAGGGTGTACGTAGGGTGTGAGATAATGCCTAGTAGGATACCACCACTAATATATTCCATGTGATAAACATTCAAAGATGAAAATCAGACAAGTTTTCAAAAACATGTAATTTCTAGTTACGATTTCTAAAAGATGCAACTAAAAAACCAGTTTTCAAGTGGGATAATTTAAAGAATGAATAATTTTAAAATAAATTCAAAAGCTACTGAATTTTTTCCGCCAAATATATTGTATGTAGATGGTAAGTATAAAGGATCTAATGAGCACAAGCAATATGAAATAACCCCTAGGCACTAGCTAGTTGTGGGTCCCAGGTACCTCATATCTCGGTGAGAGTAACCACAAAAACAAATATTTGTTCTTGTGCACGAGCCACTAATAGGGAACATACCCATAACCTAGTGGTCCACAATCATCATCATCATAGTTTAGTTAGAGTTTAAAACATCAATCTTTCTAAGTGAAATAGAGGTCAAACCCCACAGATTCACTAGCATACTAGTACACGTCCATCCACCTAGATACCCGGGTTTTCCCTTTGTGCTCAAACAAGTTCAAAAATCCAAGAAATAACGTTTTCACATGAAAATATCACTTCAACATCACACATTAACCAAACAACCCCATGTACATCACACAAGTCACACATTCCACTTTTCATTCAAATGAGTTTTGAAATAAAACTCACACCAAAATAGCCCACAACACTTTTTGCATAAATTTCACAATCCAACACATCCTTTAACAATTTTATAAAGTCCCTAAAAATATGCTAAGCATCACATAACAGACCACTCAAATGTTTCATAAAACAGTTTTTATAAACAAAATCCATTTTTCACATCGCACTCACACAAACAGCCCACATCATGTTCACACCTCTTTCAAATTTTAGTAAATCTATTAAAAAATTTTATAAAACATTTCCAAGAGGATACACATCACATAACATACCTATTAACATTTAAAATGGTCTATTTGAAAGTATAAACAATCCAAAACAGTTTTCCAATATGGTTTCATCCCTTACATAAATTATTAAACCATTCAAAACTTTCATAAAACAATTCTAAAGAGTTTACCAAAGCTTTTCACATAAAACCCATTTCAAAACCATATTTCAAGGACAAAATCACACCAATGAAAATTAAAAACATAATTGGAATCCCCAAAAACATTTATTAAACTACCCCCAAGTGTTATAAAAATAGCTCAAACAATACCACAAAATATCCACATGAAAAGCACACGTTTTCAAAATCACTTTCAAGAAGTAAAATAAGGTTTTACACCTTAAACCCATAAAAAACCTCTTTAAAATATAATGGAACCCAAATACCCTACCAAATCAGAATTTTCATCCCAAAATGATTTATTAAACCAATTTCATATGTTATAAAACACACCCAAACAATACCCAAAGGGTTACACCTGAAAAACATCCAATTTTAAGCTAAAATGAAACTATAAAAATAAATTTTTAACCAAATCCAACATAAACAATTTTCTCACCACACACAGAATATTAGGAACATGCATAATAAGTAATTCAAGCAAACTAACTCATCTAGAAATGATTACACATGGAATCACCTACCTTTTATATTGAAACCCTCAAAACATGATGTGAAACATCAACTACATCACCGCCACACCTCAGGGAAGATAAATCCAGCCCTAGACCACAATATTTGACAACCAATAAACCAAAGTAGACCCTAGGTTCTAACCTCAACTTTTGGACATGTGGAACTTCAAGAAAGGGTGAAAGAAACCCTAAGGAAGGGGAAGAAATCAAGAAAAGAAACACTTACTTGAAACATCTTGAATCATATGTACCAAATACACCAAAATTTAAATCTCCAAGCAACCAAACCTGATATAGAGGCTCTAATGGGGATTATAAGGTCATGTGGGGACTGAAATGGGGGAAAAGAGAATAAATTGAAGTAATTATGAAATAAACAATTTACCTCTTCAAATCTGGACGATTTGAGAAATCCAAAGAAGGCTCGCCCAAATTCGAGAAACACATGAGCTCCAAAGCGGTGAAATAGTTAATGGGGATACTCTTTAGGTGTTTGGATTCTATTGGGATGTGTAATCACCTAAAAATAGTATATATTGAATGCGATATTAAAATATTAAAAATAAAAATTAAAGTAGGAAATGGGCTTTCGGGCTGGCCCAAAACCTTAATAAAAAACCCAAATCCATCATGATTATGGATTTTTATGAGGCCCAAATGGATATGGTAGTTTTTATATATTAGGGTATGACAATTTAGAAGTGGAAGTGTTGTAAAATATTGAAAAATGAATGAGTTATAAAATAAACAATATTGGTTTTTAAATCTGGAAATGAGCTCACGGTTTGGCCCAAATTTTGAAAACCCACCATTTCCACCAAAATGCATGAAAAACCCCCCAAACAAAGAAATAATGTAAATTAAATGACAAAATAAATTTAAAATAAGTCATTTATGTGAAAATTCTCTCCACCATAAAATTTTCTGCCCTCAGAAAGCCACAGTAAGGCCAAATACAAAAACCAAACCCAACTGATAAACCAAGAAGTAAATCTCTGCCAAGATTCACCCTTAAAGGCCAAAACACCTACAGTGATCATTTAATGAAGGATTTATCTCAAAAAAACACTTCCATAACTTTCCTGAAACAATCAAGCACATTCTGGCTTTATCCCAAATGAAAACTCCTCTAATAGAATCTGAACAATACTCAATCAATTTACCTAAACAAACAACAACATCGAACAAAGTTACACTTACCCTACAATAACTAAACCATTGAGAACTCTCCAATATCAATGTTCACCCAAGGAAGATTTAGGTAGTTAGATATCTCTGAATGATAATACCTACTTCCAAGACAAGACCAAGGAAAAAAATCTGAGTTACTCATATGAAGAGACACAAATGGGCTCCCCACCCTAAGAGACATCTTAAATATTTTTCCTGAGACAGAATCCGGACACTAACAGGGGGAGGCATGAACAGACTCCCTAGTAAAAGGGGTATAGATCCATTAGAAATTTCCAAAAGAATATGCATGATACCCATGGTGGGTCTCCCCATCACAAGAACCAACCATCTTAACCGACCGGTGTGGGCCGACACGAAAGGACCCCAAAAATTTAAGGATTTGGTAAGGCTTCACAGTTAGTCCACATGGTTTGGGAAACCATGGACTAACTATGCAGATCATTCTTTCCACATGGATTCATGGCACATGGTCACTACTAATCCTGCACAAACCTCATGCTTAGCCTGTCTAGCCAAATTTCAACCCATTCTCCAAAGACTCAATGGAAACCAAATGGGGGGAGATATTGGGTGATGACATGGGTACAAGGCCCTCCAACTATTTCCACCGAACGAGAACAACAGAATAAAGATGATGAAACCACAGGTTTAAACACTTTATATCATTCATACTGAGGATAGAACTTTGTACAAGATTTTAAATGACACTGGGGTTTCCCCTGACTACGTCCCATCTTCTCTCCAGGACCTATGGCTGGAGCTCAAAATATTGAAGCATCTTCAGCCTCACAGTTAGGCTTTAGAAACCCATGTTTGGAAATTCTTCTTTTAGTGCCATAAACAACTACACCGCATACCCCGATGGGTTCACCAAGACATAACACACTCCATAACTCACTTTTCCAAAACCTGACATTTCACTGAAACAAGGGATTAGAAGATGCACAGACATCACACCTTGTTTCTTTGGGTGAGAAATAATAGAAGGGAAGGACATTGATAAACACCTTCCTATAAGATAGAGGATTTGATGTTTTTACCAAGGGATACATACTCCCAAAATAATAGATAACCTTAGAGGATTGTGCGACCTTCACCTTTACAATCAAATGAGACCACAACATCACAATGCATCACCGAACATGACCTTTGCGATTGATAGAAACAATACATGGAAAGAGACCATATGAAAAGTCCCTAAACAATAGACAACTCCAAAAAGTAGACATAATAGCCTCTCATAAACAGAATCCAAAAATTATTCGTTTAACAAGAACTCTTGATTCAAAGAAACTATGAATAACCCAGAGGCCCTCTTAGACACCATCGAGACACTCATCCGCACTAACAACCCCATAACGCTTCCACCTTCAATGAATCATGAAACTTAAGAAACTAAGGTCTCTTTCAACCTTCCAGAAGCACTATCCCACAACAAGAGGATCCATAAATCAACGAAATTAATGGGTGTAGACTCAATCAATAAACATCAATAAAATATTCCTTATATTGATCAGCTGGAGGATTTTCCAATGGTGAAACAATACGGGTTGCACTTCAATTCTTCATTAACCCTTAATGGGGGTGTTCCTTAACCAATGAGAGAACCCAGAGACCCAACCAAGTTGGTCCATTGGTCAAAACATGCCACAAACAAGATCCAAACACATGAAGGTAACCACCATAAAGGTGTTGTAGAGACCCGAAGCTTGACGTACATTGATATTACATTACATTTGCGGAATACTTAGTACATAACAAAAACACACACACAAGGATCGTAATAATTTAGTGTCTTTGGAAACTCTGAATATAATCTTCTAATCGTGGTGAAATATCTTCAACATCTCCCATAAAGATCTTCTTTTTTTTACCTAAAACCTTTCTTTATATCCTGGGGAAAATAAAACATAAAAGGGTGAGCTCAAATGCTCAGTAAGGGTAAACAAAATAAATTTCATTCACATCATATACATTAGAACACAACTTTTGGAAATCTTAACCTGCAAAAGAAATCATAATTTCATAACATGGGATAAATCATAGTAGTGAAAGGTAAACCCCAATAATCATAACTTAAAACATGAAACTTTGTGGCATACACACATAATCATAGAGAATCATTTCTTGTTAGTCAAGACTCTTTTCCAAGACTATCTTAGTGGACAAAGTCCCTTTCTGAACCGAGTCACCCTCGTTTCAGTCCGGTTTCACTGAACCGGTATAACCTACCATTCCAGCCATGTCTATCTCATGAGATATAAAATCTTTACCCAATGAATTGGAGGGATATATAGGTCCCACTCATCTCATAATGATACCATTCTTATGTGTGCCACAAAATCATAAATCATACATCATTGCATAACCCATGTTATACAAATGGGAATCTTAAACATCATGACATCATAAAACAATTCATATAAGATAAAGGAATTCATAAAAATAATTCCATCACAACATAATCAAATCAATGTAATAATAGGGATAAAAACAGAACCCTTTATTTTCTTAGATGGAAAATAATTTTGATAAAACACTTGAACTCCATTCTTGAGGAAAATATCCTTTCTTCTTCAAAAACATTTTTCCTTTCTTAAAATGTCATACAAATTTAAAATAAAAGAAGTTGATTAAAAATAAACATGAAAACTTGTAAAGTATGCTTCTTGGAAATAATGTTTTAAAAATCCATTCATGTCGTATAAGTTAAAAAAACATTCTTCGTACTTTTGTCGGAAAAGTCAAAAAGTACCTCGTTCGAAAAACGACAAAAGATTCCTTTCATTTCTTTTACAAAAAACTCACCGAAGGGTAAAAATGGATTTAAAAAATTCTAGGTGGATGGAAATAATATTACATATTTAAGAAACATGAATGTGGATGATAAAATACAACCCAGTAAATACTTAAGAATAAACAATCTCGGATAAAAATGAGATTGTAATATTTCCCTTACCGTAAGTCTGATTTGCTTCGTAAGTGTCTGAACCTCCTGTATAATGATTTAAATAATGTCATTGACTTATTACAGAATCATATTCATTGTTATGATATCATATATGGTTCACTTATGACTTTATATTACCCGTACTTTTGTAAATTCCATGTTAAAGAGCGTTTTGGGTAAAATTGTTTCATTTGTCGTCCGTGTTTTGACTTGTAATTATTCATATGATTACTTAGATCATGATTAATTAATTCCAGAATATAAAACATGATTTAAATATAATATATATTCAGAATATACATATATATAATAAATCAGTAAATGTAAAGAAATACACCGTTCATGGAGACGGTAGGTCGTACGTACGCATGAATGCTGTTTTCGTTTCCTTATTGAGTTGAATGGAATTAAGTAGATAACATACATATATATACACATAAATACAGTATCATTATTATGTCATATATTTCATGATTACTTATTATATATACTTTATAATCATTCATGAATGGTTAAAGTGGAGAATGAATCTCATCGCGTCGTGGAGACGGTAGTCCGTACGTACGCACGAGCAATGATATCGTTCTCATGGTCATGGGACTGCATTTGAGTGTATGTATACTATTTCAGAATCAATATCACTTTAAAATAATAATATATAGTTATTATTTACACCATTATACCCATCCAAGTAAGGTGGTGGTGGAAAATAGATTTCACCACGACGTGGAGACGGTATTCCGTACGTACGCACGCGCGGTGATTTCATTTTCCGTATGATGGATAGATGGTGAAATAGGATTGTTTCATAGATATAATAAAATATCAGTATATAAGTGATACTGATGTTATTACTTCATAATGAAACAATCTAATAAGAAGAAGTGGAAGAAGAAATAAAGGTGAAAGAATCGGTAACGAAAATTACCTCTTCTTTGAAGCGCCTCTTTGAGACCTCCTCTTAGGGCACTAAAATTGGTCTTTGATGAAGACAAGAACCTCTTGGATGTTTCTAGGGAAGTGGAGAAGAGAATTTTGCAGGGATTGGTCGAGCTTGAAGGCTCAAAGATGTGTGAGGAAGAGAGGGGGGAGGTGCCCTTTTATAAGGGAGGAGAGGGGCACCTTTGGAATAACTAAAAATATTATTTTATTATAAAGTCAAGTTCGGTTTTAAATAGATTAAAATTGATTTATTTCAAGGATAAGGTGGGTATGGGTCGAAATACTGTCATCCAATAGGATTTAGACAAGTTTAGGTTATTATTTTAACCTTATCAATTAGATTTAACTCTAAGTTAAATAATTTAACTTTTACCGTGTCTTTTTGTTTTCTTACACTATATGGTTAATAAACTTACTATATCAAGCCAAAAGAACCCCAAGTTGTTTATTATTAATATATATAATCTTATCTAAGTCATTTGGCCGAACCTTAGATTTTTAGGAATAAAATAACAATTAATAATATAATATTTTTTTTAAAAACTATTTTATGTCAATTTTGACACTATTTGGTACATGATTTTTATGAAATTCATAACAGAATGATAAGTTCGAACCAAGTTACTTAAATCCACAATTACATATAATATTAACCTATAAAATTAGTCTAATTCATAAAAAGTCTCAAATTATATTTATTTGGTCATTTATAACATCAATTATGTCAATATTTCATTAATAAGACAATTACTGCATCATCTTTGTGTCATAATAAATGATAATTATTTAATCCATAAAAATTCCAAATAAATTCCTATTATGTAGATAATTTTATTATATTTCTGTATACTATTCATGTTCGAAGTTTCATGAAGTTTATCACTAGATTAAAATTATTATACTTATAAGATTTAAGAAAGTGACATGTTGTCACATTCTTTGGTTTTAATAATAATTAAATTATTTTCATTGAAAAAATTTAATTAAATGAATCTAATCTTACCCTTAGGTGATATGGGTCGATTTTTAGTCATCCAATAGGATTTTGACATTTTTTAGTGTAATTTTAAAATATTATATTTACCCTTAATTACCCGATTTACCTTTAACTATGGTAAATAAAATTTACCGTAGTTACTATTCATAATTACCAAAAATAAAAAGTAGCCTATTAACATAATTTGGACCCACTGATTCCAAATATGGAATCCATTTTTTAAAATTCAATACACATAAGTTTCATAAATTAAATTAAAATTAATCTTGTTGTCGAATAAAAACAGGTTTTTGTTTAAAACATTGCAAAAGATTGAATTGATTTAACCTACAAATTCAAGGTAAAATCAATGCTAATGACATACATTATATTAAATGGTAAAAATATATTCTATTTATACTTTAAAACCATTCAATATTATAATTTAACCACATAAGATATTACGATGAAAAAAGTTGTTTTTAATTAAAATATAGCGTGTTTTTACTATTCATTAAAACGTGAAAGTTACCAGAATAATATGAAAAATTTATCCAAAGTAAATTTTTATTTCTTGATTCCAAAGAAAAATTTTATTTTTTCAAATTGAACTTATAAACATGTCAAAAACTATATTTAAAGTGGGTGCGCCATCAAAAGGCGGCAAAACTGCATTTTTTGAAAAATACTTATTTTACCCGAAAAAATTATTTTGTTCTTATACCATGTTCTAGAAATGTTTAATATGAATAATAATGTTTTAAAATTCAAAATTTAGTTAATACTATTCATAACGGCTAGTTCATGACAATATTATAATAATATAACATTGTTTATTAAAACCCGGTATTGCGTACAACACACGCTATCGAGGAAGGTCGTGATTGCGTGTAATGCAAGCCAAGTCAGGGTTGCGTGTTGTGAAAGAATCCTTTGTTATTTTGTATAACAGAATCCAACCATATTTAATTTATACATTGAATATATATATATATATACTCAATGTTGCGTAGAATAACTATTATCAAAATTGTGTGTAACACGATCCAAGAATAGTGTTGCGTATACTGCAAGCTAATACGGTGTTGCGTATAGCGTAAGGTAATCTTGGTGTAGAATACAACACAAGACATTAATGAAATTAAAAGAATATTTTTCATAAAATCTAGGGGTGTTACATTCTACCCCCCTTAAAATGAATTTCTCCCTCGAAATTCATCGGGGTTATAAATGGTTTACTATTCGAAAGTTTCTTTAATCGAAACCCACATCGTAAAAAGGAATACCAAAACCAATCTTTAAAAACAAAAGTATGAAATGTAACGGTTACCCAAATAAACTAATCATTGGGTTTCCACATAGGTGAAAATATGGATATGGAAGAAAAATCTAACCATCATGTTCTGATGGAGAGTGGTAGAGAACATGGCTATGGAAAAGCCAGCAATCACAAAGCCATAAATTTGTAATGATCTAAGGTACCATCTGATTCATCAGATATAAGAGCAGTAGGACAACATTTTTGGTTTTCAAGATCATTTCCCTAAAGTTGATGAAATTGGAATTAGAAGAAATACTTTTGTGATTTTGGTATAGTCTCATCGTTTGTCGTTCTTTGGACAATTTCCAATTCATCTCTTAAAGAAATGAAGTTGAATTTGTCATTCATGATGTGTTAGCAGGTCATGTGATAGAATGATGGGTCATTCCATCTCTTTCAAACAAAAGGTTAGCAAAATTTATAAGTCCATCTTATGGTTAATCGTATATGGTTCCAAAAATGAACTTATACTTCATATATCATACCGCTTAATAAAATAAAACTAGTTTCTACTAAACAGGGACTTCCTGTAGGCTAGTGGTAGGCGATAAAGGCCAGTCGCACATCGGTTGTGGGTTCGATTTCCACAGCCTTGTCCGACGCGATGGGATGTCTCCCGTCCTGCAGGTTGTCTTTTTTCTAAAACTATATTACTATAACATCCCATCAATAATATCGAAAAAATAAA
This sequence comes from Viscum album, assembly GCA_963277665.1. Lineage (NCBI taxonomy): Eukaryota > Viridiplantae > Streptophyta > Magnoliopsida > Santalales > Viscaceae > Viscum > Viscum album. The sequence goes on from OY728120.1 coordinate 2,092,734,973, forward strand.
CAATACTAACTTATGTCCAACATAATCCATTCCAATCATTAGGCTTATCCATAATACTGCAGTCCACTCTCAGAGATTTAATACCATCGTTGATCCCTATATATCATAAGATATATCTTATTGGTCACATTCCAAACATTCAAAGGCCTTAATCATGTACTCTCTTGAATACCCATTGACCCTTATCGAAAACATGAGTGCTGTTAAAAGTTAACTCTTTCCACATACCAAAATCCTCAAAATTCTATATACTCAATCCATGATATCACTTAGTCCTTATATCAATCATGAGCTCATGAATACTGTTAAACATTTCATTTTCGCGTTTTCCCTTCATTATGCGCATATCATCTTATTTCCAAAAATATCTCAATCACTTTGAATACCACATTAGACCAATACATAAATATTCCAATACTTTATGATATAACATTATTTTGGAATCCCATTACATAAACACTTAATCATTCCACCACATCGTTGTCATAATCAACATCGCCAATAGTGATCGCATGTGACTTCCCTTTGTCCTTTTCCTTAAGTGGTTGCTCATGTTGATCATCACTAACCCTTGGATTAGGGCATTTATTTGCATAATGCCCCATTTCCTTACACTTGAAGAATTGAAGTGTTGGTGGTGCATTCTCTGTAGTGTTTGCTTTATTCACATCATTAGAAACCCTTTTTCCATTACTTTGACACTCAGCTGCTCGATGACCTTCTTTTCCACACTTAAAACATTTTCTAGTCCCTTTTAGACAATCTCCACCATGCTTCTTTCCACACTTTGTGCAAAAGGAAACATTCATCTTCTTTTCACCATTATTTTGAGATTTCTCCTTGAACTCCATCTTTCGTTTCTTTTCAAAACCATGAGATGGATATGTAACACCAACTTCCATTTCTACCTTCATAGCACAACGCACAATTTCTTCATAGCTACTGAAGTCTCTTATAGCTAGTGCCCTTCGAAGACTCGGTTTTAAGCCACTGAAAAATCGATCAACCTTACTTTCAAGTTGGATGATAATGCCAGATGCATACCTTGCAAGTCTGGTAAAATTCGCTTCGTATATACCAACAGATTCGTCATCCTTCTGCTTCAGCTCAAGAAATCCTTTTCCATCTTTGTTCGAAGAATACGAGGGAAGTACTTAATGAAAAACAAGTTCTTGAACTCATCCCATTCCATGGACTCAATTTCATCTCTTAGCCTCGTATTCTTGATAAGATTCCACCATTGATCAGCTTCACCTTCCAAATGATATACTTTTAAGATGACTTTATCATGTTCAGAACATTGAATAACTGAAAATATCTTTTCAGTGGTACTGATCCATTGTTCAGCAACAAGTGGATCGGAAGACCCACTGAAAGAAGGTGGACGTTGCCTCATAAAGGACTCAATAGAATATTGTTCCCTTCTCTGCTCATTTGGAAGTCCAGAATGATTCATATCTTGTGTAAGTATAGCAATAAGATTTTGCACTCCATCTACCATAACATTTTTTTGTTCAGGAGGACAATCATTGCATTGTCCATTGCATTGATCAACACAGTTCCTTCGGGTTCCAGCCATCGTCTAAAACCCAAAAATAATAGTGTGAGAGGCAAAAATCATGCTAGGGAAAACAACATAATAAACGGGGAGTACCTATAACATCTTAGGTTTAATTCTATGATTGTTAGCATAATTCTAGTACTATAACCTATACGTATACTTAACCTTTGGGACATCCCTAGACATACCTTAGAAATATCTCTAGGTATCTCACTAACGTTTTCGCATCCTAGTTTCCAAAGGTTGACTAAACCTTTCCTCTAATACCAACTGTAGAGACCCGAAGCTTGACATACATTGACATTACATTACATTTGCGGAATACTTAGTACATAACAAAAACACACACACAAGGATCGTAATAGTTTAGTGTCTTTGGAAACTCGGAATATAATCTTCTAATCATGGTGAAAGATCTTCAACATCTCCCATAAAGATCTTCTTTTTTTACCTAAAACCATTCGTTATATCCTGGGGAAAAGAAAACATAAAAGGGTGAGCTCAAATGCTCAGTAAGGGTAAACAAAATAAATGTCATTCACATCATATACATAAGAACATAACTTTTGGAAATCTTAACCTGCAAAAGAAATCATAATTTCATAACATGGGATAAATCATAGTAGTGAAAGGTAAACCCCAATAATCATAACTTAAAACATGAAACATTGTGTCATACACACATAATCATAGAGAATCATTTATTGTTAGTCAAGACTCATTTCCAAGACTATCTTAGTGGACAAAGTCCATTTCTGAACCGAGTCACCCTCGTTTCAGTCCTGTTTCACTGAACCGGTATAACCTACTATTCCAGCCATGTCTATCTCATGAGATATAAAATCTTTACCCAATGAATTGGAGGGAGATATAGGTCCCACCTATCTCATAATGATACCATTCTTATATGTGCCACAAAATCATAAATCATACATCATTGCATAACCCATGTAATAAAAGTGGGAATCTTAAACATCATGACATCATAAAACAATTCATATAAGATAAAGGAATTCATAAAAATATTTCCATGACAACATAATCAAATTAATTTAATAATAGGGACAAAAAAAAGAACCCTTTATTATCTTAGATGGAAGATAATTTTGATAAAACACTTGAACTCCATTCTTGAGGAAAATATCATTTCTACTTCAAATACACTTTTCCTTTCTTATCATGTCATACAATTTTAAACTTAAAGAAGTTGATTAAAAATAAACTTGGAAACATTAAAATGAATCTTCTTGGAAATAATGTTTTAAAAATCCATTCATGTCGTATAAGTTAAAAAAAACATTCATCTCGTACTTTTGTCGGAAAAGTCAAAAAAGTACCTCGTACGAAAAACGACAAAAGATTCCTTTCATATATTTTACTAAAAACTCACATAAGGGTAAAAATGTATTTAAACATTTGTAGGTGGATGGAAATAATATTACATATTGAGAAAACATGGATGTGGATGATAAAATACACCACAGTAAATACCAAAGTATAAACAATCTCGGATAAAAATGAGATTGTGATATTTCCCTTACCTTAAGTCTGATTTGCTTCATAAGTGTCCGAACCTCCTGTATATTGATTTAAATAATGACATTGACTTATTACAGAATCATATTCATTGTTATGATATCATATATGGTTCACTTATGACTTTATATTACCCGTTCTTTGGTAAATTCCATGTTAAAGAGCATTTTGGATAAATTGTTTCATTTGTCGTCCGTGTTTTGACTTGTAATTATTCATATGATTACTTAGATCATGATTAATTAATTCCAGAATATAAAACATGATTTAAATATAATATATATTCATAATATACATATATATAATAAATCAGTAAATGTAAAGAAATACACCGTTCATGGAGACGGTAGGCCGTACATACGCATGAACGCTGTTTTCGTTTCCTTATTGAGTTGAATGGAATTAAGTAGATGACATACATATATATACACATAAATCCAGTATCATTATTATGTCATATATTTCATGATTACTTATAATATATACTTTATAATCATTCATGAATGGTTAAAGTGGATAATGAATCTCATCGCGTCGTGGAGACGGTAGTCCGTACGTACGCACGAGCGATGATATCGTTCTCATGATCGTGGGACTGTATTGGAGTGTATGAATACTATTTCAGAATCAATATCACTTTAAAATAATAATATATTGTTATTATTTACACCATTATACCCATCCAAGTAAGGTGGTGGTGGAAAATAGATTTCACCACGGCGTGGAGACGGTATTCCGTACGTACGCACGCGCGGTGATTTCGTTTTCCGTAGGATGGATAGATGGTGAAATAGGATTGTTTCATACTTATAATAACATATCAGTATATGAGTGATACTGATGTTATTACTTCATAATGAAACAACCTATGAAGAAGAAGTGGAAGAAGAAATAAAGGTGAAAGAATCGGTAACGGAAATTACCTCTTCTTTGAAGCGCCTCTTTGAGACCTCCTTTTAGGGCACTAAAATTAGTCTTTTTGGAATACCAGAACATCTAGGATGTTTCTAAGGAAGTGGAGAAGATAATTTGGCAGGGATTGGCCGATCTTGAAGGCTCAATGTTGTGTGAGGAAGAGAGGGAGGAGGTGCCCTTTTATAATGGAGGAGAGGGGCACCTTTGGAATAACTAAAAATATTATTTTATTATAAAGTCAAGTTCGGTTTTAAATAGATCCAAATTTATTTATTTCGAGGATAAGGTGGATATGGGTCGAAATCCTCTCATCCAATAGGATTTAGACAAGTTTAGGTTATTATTTTAACCTTATCAATTAGATTTAACTCTAAGTTAAATAATTTAATTTTTAACGTGTCTTTTTGTTTTCTTACACTATATGGTTAATAAACTTACTATATCAATCCAAAAGAACCCCAAGTTGTTTATTATTAATATATATAATCTTATCTAAGTCATTTGGCCGAACCTTAGATTTTTAGGAATAAAATAACAATTAATAATATAATATTTTTTTAAAAACTATTTTATGTCAATTTTGACACTATTTGGTACATGATTTTTATGAAATTCATAACAGAATGATAAGTTCGAACCAAGTTACTTAAATCAACAATAACATATCATATTAACCTATAAAATTATTGTAATTCATAAAAAGTCTCAAATTACATTTATTTGGGCATTTATAACATCAATTATGTCAATATTTCATTAATAAGACAATTATTGCATCATCTTTGTGTCATAATAAATGATAATTATTTAATCCCTAAAAATTCAAAATAAATTTCTATGATGTAGATAATTGTATTAGATTTCTGGAGACTATTCATTTTCTAAGTTTCATTAAGTTTATCACTAGATTAAAATTATTATACTTATACTATTTAAGAAAGTGACATGTTGTCAAATTCTTTGGTTTTAATAATAATTAAATTATTTTCATTGACAAAATTTAATTAAATGAATCTAATCCGACCCTTAGGTGATATGGGTCGATGTTTAGTCATCCAATAGGATTTTGACATTTGTTAGGGTAATTTTAAAATATTATATTTACCCTTAATTACCCGATTTACCTTTAACTATGGTAAATAAAATTTACCGTAGTTACTATTCATAATTCCCAAAAATAAAAAGTATCCTATTAACATAATTTGGACCCACTGATTCCAAATATGGATTCCATTTTTTAAAATTCAATACACAGAAGTTCCAGAAATTAAATTAAAATTAATCCCGTTGTCGAATAAAAACGTGTTTTTGTTTAAAACATTGCAAAAGATTGAATTGATTTAACCTACGAATTCAAGGTAAAATCAATGCTAATGACTTACATTATATTAAATGGTAAAAATATATTGTATTTATAATTTAAAACCATTCAATATTATAATTTAACCACATAATATATTATGATGAAAAAAGTTGTTTTTAATTAAAATATAGCGTGTTTTTACTATTCATTAAAATGTGAAAGTTACCAGAATAATATGAAAATTTTATCCAAAGTAAATTTTTATTTATTGATTCGAAAGAAGAATTTTATTTTGTCAAATTGAACTTATAAACATGTCAAAAACTAGATTTAAAGTGGGTGCGCCATCAAAAGGTGGCAAAATTGCATTTTTTGAAAAATACTTATTTTACCAGAAAAATTTATTTTGTTCTTATACCATGTTCTAGAAATGTGTAAGATGAATAATAATGTTATAAAATTCAAAATTTAGTTAATACTATTCATAACGGCTAGTTCATGACAATATTATAATAATATAACATTGTTTATTAAAACCTGGTATTGCGTACAACACACGCTATCGAGGAAGGTCGCGATTGCGTGTAATGCAAGCCAAGTCAGGGTTGCGTGTTGTGAAAGAATCCATCGTTGTTTCGTATAACAGAATCCAACCATATTTCATTTATACATTGAATATATACATATATATATATATACTCAATGTTGCGTAGAATAACTATTATCAAAATTGTGTGTAACACGATCCAAGAATAGTGTTGCGTATACTGCAAGCTAATACGGTGTTGTGTATAGCGCAAGGTAATCTTGGTGTAGAATACAACACAATAAATTAATGAAATTAAAAGAATATTTTTCATAAAATCTAGGGGTGTTACAGGTATCCTGAAACATATCTCAAAAGAGACTACTAACCGATCCTTCTACCCAACTTGTCGTCCAAACACAAACCCAAAACACAGTTCGAACAAGAGGGGTTCTTGAAATCAAAACATCCTACAACATCAAAATTTTAAAAAAACACATAATTCACACCATCCCAAACCAGTCACCAAGACATCATGTTTTCCTTTAAAAACATTTCTTTGAAAACAAATGGTTCAGCGACTAGTGTATCCACCAATGGTACCCCATGGGCCTTACACATGCATATTTGTGTACCACACTGGGCACCCTCCTCATATCCATATAGGAATTCATATAGTCATGCAATTAACCATCCATAATCCCCTATAACCCCATGCATGTGGTCTCTCATGGAAATACCAAAGGTTAAAACAAAAAATCCTTTCCACTTTTCAAAACCAAAACAATCAACCAATACTTACTTTTTCTCAAGACCGCTAACCATGGAATAAAAATACCAATCATTCAAATGAATACTCAATTTCAATTCATGTACATCAATTTCATACCATCTCATCCCATTAAAACACCCTTTGATTTTCTAGAAAACTCTATTGGAAACACTTTTTCAAAACCAAATTAAATATAGTTCATGCTTTCAAAAGAGATGTAAGAACACCATTTTCCATTTCAAAAAATTTCTGAAAATTATGTTCCACCATTTCATAAATAAAGACATTACTTATTTATTTTAAAATAATTTCACAAAAACTTTATGCTTCTAAAAACCAAGTCACTTTAAAACCAAATTTCCAAGATTGCAAAACTAAAGCACAAAACAATGCAAGAGGAAACTAGTTTCTGTGGGTGACTTGGACATATGGTTGGTGGAAATATCCCAATAACTTCACTATCACAGAGAGTTTTCTAGGGAATATCCCCGAATCCACATGGCTTTCCAGGCCCTGCAATCTCATTGAGACAGTTAACCCAACTCTCTTTTCATTTCCCCTAATCATCATCAAACCAAGAAAACCAAAGGACTTAGAAAAATCCCAACTTCCAATGGAAAATTTAATCCCATTATGAGGTGTGGTGATCAGGAACACTACCCGTAATTGGAATATCAAGTCCCAACAATCCTAACTCCAGGATATCACAACTCTTCCCCAAATAACATGACCCAAAGAGTTATCCAAAACCACCTCTGATACCATTTTGTCACGAACCAAATTTGGTCACCATCAAAAATGGCACCAAACCCGGCCCTTGGCAAGGTCCTAAGGGTGTTCCCGATCCCCACAGGCTGGAACAAGTGCCCGGGTAATAGAAAATGAAATTTGGGAAAAATTTACCCGAGTTTATAAACAAAAAACAATGAACGAATCGAATAAAACAAATCTGTATTTTTCAAACAAAACCGTATTTTACAAAATTTCAGAACTGAATTAGATAATTTAAAATAATTATAGAAGACTATAACAACTGAAGAACCCCAAAATTGATAGCCTAAGAACCTCCACATGGTAAGAGGCACCGCCATCAAGCCATATCCACAACACTGTATCATGATGGACCGCTAAAAACCCGAACTGTTGGCACAAAAGTTGTACGCTAACTTGCGAAAACAAAAATAACCAACTCTACTTACACCCAAGGGTGTAAGTAGGGTGTGAGATAATTCCCAGTAGGATACCTCCACTAAGATATTCCATGTGATAAATATTCAAAGATGAAAAGCATGCAAGTTTTCAAAAACAAGTAATTTGTAGTTACAATTTCTAAAAGATGCATCTAAAAAAACCAGTTTGAAGTGGGCTAATTTAAAGAATCAACAATTTTAAAATAAATTAAAAAGATACTGAATTTTTTCAGCCAAATATACCATATGTCGAAGTTATGTATAAAGGATCTAATGAGCACAAACAATAGGAAATAACCCCTAGGAACTAGTTAGTTATTGGTCCCAGGTACTTCGTATCTCGGTTAGAGTAACCACAAAATAAATATCTATTCTCATGCACGAGCCACTAGTAGGGAACATACCCATAACCTAGTGGTCCCCAATCATCATCATCATAGTTTAGTTATAGTTTTAAGTGCCAATCTTTCTAAGTGAAACTAAGGCCAAACCCCACGGATTCACTAGCATACTAGTACAGGACCACCCACCTAGATACCCGGGTTTTCCCTTTGTGCTCAAACAAGTTCAAAAGGCCAAGAAATATATTTTTCACATGAAAATATCACTTCCACATCACACATTAACCAAAAATCATCATGAACATCACAAAAGTCACAAATTTCACTTTTCATTCAAATGCGTTTTGAAATAAAACTCACACCAAAAATAGCCCACAACACTTTTTTCATAACTTTCACAATCCAAAACATCCTTTAACAATTTTATAAAGTCCCTAAAAATATGCTAAACATCACATAACATCCCACTCACATGTTTCAGAAAACCATTTTTATAAACAAAATCCATTTTTCATATCGCACTCACAAAAATAGCCCACATCACGTTCACACCTCTTTCAAATTTCAGTAAATCCATTAAACATTTTTATAAAACATTTCCAAGAGGATACACATCACATGAAAGACCTATTCACATTTAAAATGGTCCATTTGAAAGTATAAACAATCCAAAATATTTTTCCAATATGGTTTCACCCCTTACATAAATCATTAAACCATTCAAAACTTTCATAAAACAATTCTAAAGAGTGTACCAAATATTTTCACATAAAACCCATTTCAAAAGAATATTTCAAGGACAAAATTACACAAATACAAATTAAAAACATAATTGGAAGCCCCAAAAACATTTATTAAACTACCCCCATGTTTTATACAAACAGCTCAAACAATACCACAAAAGATCCACATGAAAAGCACACGTTTTCAAAATCACTTTCAAGAAGTACAATAAGGTTTTACACCTTAAACCCACAAAAAACCTCTTTAAAACCTAATGGAACATAAATACCCTACCAAATTAGAATTTTCAGCCCAAAAAAGATTTATTAAACCAATTTCATATGTTATAAAACATACCCAAACAATACCCAAAGGGTTACACATGAAAAACACCCAATTTTAAGCTAAAATAAAACTATAAAAATAAATGCTTTACCAAATCCAACATAAATAATTTTATCACCACACACAGCAGATTAGGAACATGAATAATATGTAATTCAAGCAAACTAACTCATCTAGAAATGATTACACATGGAATCACATACCTTTTTTGTTGAAACCCTCAAAACATGGTAAAAAACTTCAACTTCACCACTGCCACACCTCAGGGAAGATAAATTCATCCCCGGACAACAATATTTGACAAATAATATACCAAATAAAACCCTAGGTTCAAACCTCAACTTCTAGACATTAGGAACTTCAAGAAAGGGTGAATGAAATCCTAAGGAAGGGGAAGAAATCAAGGAATGAAACACTTACATGAAACATCTTGAATCAAATGAACCAAATACACCAAAATTTAAATCTCCAAGCAACCAAACCTGATATGGAGGCTCTAATGGGGATGATAAGGTCATGTGGGGGCTGAAATGGGGGGAAAAGAGAAGCAATTGAAGGAGTTATGAAAGAAACAATTTACCTCTTCAAATTTGGATGATTTGAGAAATCCAGAGATGTTTGGCCCAAATTCGTGAAAAACATGAGCGAAAAATCGGTGAAATAGATTATGGGGGTGCTCCTTAGGTTTGTTATTCTAGTGGAAGGTGTAATCACTGAAAAAAAAGTAAATATTGAATGATATATTAAAATATTAAAAATAAAACTTAAAGCAGGAAATGGGCTTTCGGGCTGGCACAAAACCTTAATAAAAAACCCAAATCCATCATGATTATTGATTTTTATGAGGCCCAAATGGATATGGTAGTTTTTATATATTAGGGTATCAAAATTGAGAAGTGGAATTGTTGTAAAATATTGAAAAATTAATGAGTTATAAAATGAAAAAAATTGGTTTTTATATATGGAAATGAGCTCACGGTTTGGCCCAAATTTTGAAAACCCACCATTTCCACCAAAATGCATGAGAAAACCCCCAAAAAAAGAAATAATTTAAATTAAATGACAAAATAACTTTAAAATAAGTCATGTATGTGACAATTATCCCCACCATAAAACTTTCCGCCCTCGAAAATCCACAGTAAGGCCAAATACAAAAACAAAACCCAACTGATAAACCAAGAAGTAATTCTTTGCCAAGATTCGCCCCCAAAGGCCAAAACACCTACAGTGATCATTTAAGGAAGGATTTCTCTCACACAAAAAAACTTACACCACTTTCCTGAAACAATCAAGCACATTCAGGATTTATCCCAAATGAAAACTAGTCAAACAGAATCTGAAAAATACTCAATAAATTTACCTAAACAAACAACAACATCGAAAAAAGATACACTTATCCTACCATAACTAAACCATTGGGAACACTCCAATATCAATGTTTACCCAAAGAAGATATAGGTAGTTATATATCTCCTAATTATAATACTTACTTCCAAGACGATACCAAGGAAAAAGAATCTGAGTTACTCGTATGAAGAGACACAAATGGGCTCCCCACCGTAAGAGACATCTTAAATTTGTTTCTCGAGATAGAATCAAGACACTAACAGGGGGAGGCCCGAATAGAATCCCTAGTACAAGGGGTATAAATCCATTAGAAATTTCCAAAATAATATGCATGATACCCATGGGGGGTATCCCCACCACAAGAACCAACCAACTTAACTGACCAGTGTGGGCTGACACGAAAAGACCCCAAAAATTTAATGATTTGGTAAGGCTTCACAGTTTGTCCACACGGTTTGGGAAACCATGGACTAACTATGTAGATCATTCTCTCCACATGGCTTCATGGCACATGTTCACTAATAATCGTGCACAAACATCGTGCTCAGCCTGTCTAGCCAAATTTCAATCCATTCTCCAATGACTCAATGGAAACCAAAGGTGGGGAAGGTATTGGGTGATGACATGGGTACAAGGTCCTCCACCTATTTCCACCGAATGAGAACACAGAAGAAATATAATGACACCACAGGTTTAAACTCTTCCTATCTTTCATACTAATTATAGGACTTTGTACAAGGTTTTAAATGACACTGGGGTTTCCCCTGACTACGCACCAGCTTCCCTCTAGGACCTATGGCTGGAGCTCAAAATATTTAAGCATCTTCGGCCTCACAGTTAGGCTTTGGAAACCACTGTGTGTAACTTATTTTAGTTCCACAAACAACTACACCACATACCCTGATGGGTTCACCAAGAAATAACACACTCCATAACTCACTTTACCAAAACCTGACATTTCACTGAAACAAGGGATTAGAAGATGCACAAACATCACACCTTGTTTCTTTGGGTGAGAAACAATAGAAGGGCATGACACACATAAACACCTTCCTCTAAGATAGAGGATTTGATGTTTTTTTCAAGGGAGACACACTCCCAACATAATATAGAACCTTAAATGATTGTGTGACCTTCGCCTTTACAATCAAATGAGAACACGACATCACAATGCATCACCAAACATGACTTTTTCAACTGATATAAACAATACATGGAACGGGACCTTTTGAAAAGTCCCTAAACAACAGACAAGTCCAAAAAGTGGACACAATAGCCTCTCATGACCAAAATCAAAAAATTAGTGGTTTAACAAGAACTCTTGATTCAAAGAAACTATGAAGAACATAGAGGCCCTCTTAGACACCATCGAGACACTCGTCCACACTAACAACCCCAAAACGCTTCCACCTTCAATGAATCAGGAAACTTTAGAAACTAAGGTCTCTTTCAACCTTCCAGACACACTATCCCACTACAATAGGATCCAAAAATCAACGAAATGAATGGGTGTAGACTCAATCAAAAAATATTAATAAAATATTCCTTATATTGATCCACTGGATAATTTTCCAATGACGAAACAATACGGGTTTCACTTCAGTTGTGCATTAACCCTTAATGGGGGTGTACCTTAACCAATGAGAGAACCCAAAGACCCAAACAAGCTGATCCATTGGTCAAAACATTCCACAAACCATATCCAAACACATGAAGGTAGCCACCATAAAGGTGTCCCAAAACATATCTCAGAAGAGACTTCTAACAGATCCTTCTACCCAACTTGTCGTCCAAACACAAACCCAAAACACGGTTCAAACAAGAGGGGTTATTTAACTCAAAACATCCCACAACATCAACATTTTAAAAAAACACATAATCCACACCATCCCAAACCATTCATCAATACATAATGTTTTCCTTTAAAAACATTTCTTTGAAAACAAACGGTTCAGCGACTAGCGTATCCACAAATGGTACCCCATGGGCCTTATACATTCATGTTTTTATACCACACCAAGCACCCTCCTCATATCCATCCAGGAACTCATCTACTCATTCCATTAACCATCCATCATCCCCTATAACCCCATGCATGTTGTCTCTCATGGAAATACCAAAGGTTAAAACAAAAAATCCTTTCCACTTTTCAAAACCAAAACAATCAACCAATAATTCCTTTTTCTCAAGACCGCTAACCATGCAATAAAAATCCCAAACATTAAAATTAATACTCACTTTCAATTCATAAAAATCAATTTCAAAACATCTCATCCCATTAAAACACCCTTTGATTGTCTAGAAAACTCTATTGGAAACACTTTTTCAAAACCAAATTCAATATAGTTCATTCTTTCAAAAGAGGTGTAAGAACACCATTTTCCATTTCAAAAAAACTAAAAATTAAGTTCCACCATTTCATAAATCAATACATTCCTTATTTATTTGAAAATTGTTTCACAAAAACTTTATGCTTCTTAATACCGTGTCACTTTAAAACCAAAGTTCCAAGATTGCAAAACTAAAGCACAAAACAATGCGAGAGGAAACTAGTTTTAGTGGGTGACTTGGACATATGGTTAGCGACCATATCCCAATAACTTCACTATCACAAAGAGTTTTCTAGGGAATATATCTGACTCCACATGGATTTCTAGGCCCTACAATCTCACTGAGACAATTAACCCAACTCTCTATTCATTTCCCCTAATCATCATCAAACCAAGAAAACAAAAGGACTTAGATAAATCCCAACTTCCACTGGAAAATTTAATCCCATCATGAGGTGTGGTGATCAGGAACACTATCCATAACTGGAATATCAAGTCCCGACAATCCTAACTCCATACTATCCCAATGATTCCCCAAATAACATGACCCAAATATTTAACCATAACCTCCTCTGATTCCATTTTGTCATGAACCGAATTTGGTCACCATCAAAAATGGAACTAAACCTGGCCCGTGGCAAGTCCTAAAGGGTGTCCCTGATCCCCAAGGGCTGTAACATGTTCCTGGGTAATAGAAAATAAAATTTGGGAACAATTTAGGTGAGTTTATAAACAAAAAACAACAAATGAATCTAATAAAACAAATCTGGATTTTTCAAACAAAACCATATTTCACAAAATTTAAGAACTGAATTACATAATTTAAAATAATTATATAAGTCTATAACAACTGAAGAAAACCACAATTGATAGCCCAATATCCTCCACATGGTGAGAGGCATCGCCCTCAAGCCATATCCACAACACCATATCATGATGGACCGCTAAAAACCCGAACTGTTGGCACAAAAGTTGTACCCAATCCTGTGACAACAAAAATAACCAAGTCTAATTACACCCAAGGGTGTAAGTAGGGTGTGAGATAATTCCCAGTAGGATACCACCACTAAGATATTCCATGTGATAACCATTCAAATATTAAAAGCATGCAGGTTTTCAAAAACATGTAATTTCTAGTTACAATTTCTAAAAGATGCAACTAAAAAACCAGTTTTCAAGTGGGCTAATTTAAAGAATCAATAGTTTTAAAATAAATTTCAAAGCTACTGAATTTTTCCAGCCAAATATACCGTATATCTAAGGTAAGTATAAAGGATCTAATGAGCACAATCAATAGGAAATAACCCCTAGGCACTAGCTAGTTGTGGGTCCCGGGTACCTTGTATCTCGGTGAGAGTAACCACAAAAAATTATATGTTCTCATGCATGAGCCACTAGTAGGGAACATACCCATAACCTAGTGGTCCCCAATCATCATCATCATAGTTTAGTTAGAGTTTTAAGTGTCACTCTTGCTAAATGAAACGAGGCCAAACCCCACGGATTCACTAGCATACTAGTACATGTCCACCCACCTAGACACATGGGTATTCCCTTTGTGCTCAAACAAGTTCAAAAAGCCAAGAAATATAGTTTAAACATGAAAATATCACTTCCACATAACACATTAACCAAAAATCCCCATGTACATCACACAAATCAGAAATTCCACTTTTCATTCAAATGCGTTTTGAAATAAAACTCACACCAAAAATAGCCCACAACACTTTTTTCATAACTTTCACAATCCAACACATCCTTTAAAAATTTTATAAATTCCCTAAAAATATGCTAAACATCACATAACATCCCACTCACATGTTTCATAAAACCCTTTTTATAAATAGATTCCATTTTTCACATCGCACTCACACAAACAGCCCACATCACGTTCACACCTCTTTCAAATTTTAGTAAATCCATTAAACATTTTTATAAAAAATTTCCAAGAGGATATGCATCACATGAAATGCCTATTCACATTTAAAATGGTCAATTTGAAAGTATAAACAATCTGAAACAGTTTTCCAATATGGTTTCACCCCATACATAAATCATTAAACCATTCAAAACTTTCATAAAACAATTCTAAAGAGTGTACCAAATATTTTCACATAAAACCCATTTCAAAACCATATTTCCATGACAAAATCACACCACTAAAAATTAAAAACATAATTTTAATCCCCAAAAACATTTATTAAACTACCCCCAAGTGTTATACTAACATCTCAAACAATACCACAAAAGATCCACATGAAAAGCACACGTTTTCAAAATCACTTTCTAGAAGTACAATAAGGTTTTACACCTTAAACCCATAAAAACCTCTTTAAAACCTAATGGAACACCAATAACCTACCAAATCATAATTTTCAGCCCAAACAAGATTTATTAAACCAATTTCATATGTTATAAAACACACCCAAACAATACCCAAAGGGTTACACGTGAAAACACCCAATTTTAAGCTAAAATGAAACTATAAAAATAAATGCTTAACCAAATACAACATAAAAAATTTTCTCACCACAAAAAGAATATAAGGAACATGAATAATTAGTAATTCAAGCAAACTAACTCGTCTAGAAATTATTACACATGGAATCACCTGCCTTTTATGTCGAAACCCTCAAAACATGGTGCGAAACATCAACTGCACCACCACCACACCTCAGGGAAGATAAATCCATCCCTAGACCACAATATTTGACAAACAATACACCAAATCAAACCCTAGGTTAGAACCTCTACTTTTGGATATGAGGAACTTCAAGAAAGGGTGAAAGAAACCCTTAGGATGTGGAAGAAATCAAGGAAAGAAACACTTACTTGAAACATCTTGAATCAAACGAACCAAATACACAAATATTTAAATATCCAAGCAACCAAACCTGATATGGAGGCTATAATAGGGATGTTAAGGTCATGTGGGGACTGAAATGGGGGCAAAATAGGATAAATTGAAGGAGTTATGAAAGAAACAATTTACCTCTTCAAATCTGGATGATTTGATAAATCCATAGATGTTTCGCCCAAATTCTAGAAACAAATGAGCTCAAAAGTGGAGAAATAGATAATGGGGGTTCTCCTTAGGTTTTATTCTTCGTGTGGGAGGTGAAATCAACGAAAAATAGTAAATATTTAATGAGATATTAAAATATTAAAAATAAAACATAAAGAAGGAAATGGGCTTTCGGGCAGGCCCAAACCCTTAATAAAAACCCAAATCCATCATGATTATGGATTTTTATGTGGCCCAAATGGATATGGTAGTTTTTATATATTAGGTTATGAAAATTTAAAAGTGTAATTGTTGAAAAATCTTGAAAAATGAATGAGTTATAAAATAAACAAAATTGGTTTTTAAATCTGGAAATGAGCTCATGATTTGGCCCAAATTTTGAAAACCCACCATTTCCACCAAAATGCATGAGAAACCCCAAAGAAAAAGAAATAATGTAAATTAAATGATAAAATAACTTTAAAATAATTAATTTATGTGACAATTCTCCCCACCATAAAACTTTCTGCCCTTGGAAAGCCACAGTAAGGCCAAATACAAAAACCAAACCCAACTGATAAACCAAGAAGTAATTCTTTACCAAGATTCGCCCCCAAAGGCCAAAACACCTCCAGTGATCATTTAAGGAAGGATTGATCTCACAAAAAAAACTTACACCACTTTCCTAAAATAATAAATCACATTTAGGCTTTATCCCAAATGAAAACTCCTCAATCAAAATCTGAACAATACTCAATCAATTTACCTAAACAAACAACAACATCGAACAAAGTTACACTTACCCTACTATAACTAAACCATTGGGAACTCTCCAATATCAATGATTACCCAAGGAAGATGTAGGTAGTTAGATATCTCCTAATGATAATACCTACATCCAAGACAAGACCTAGAAAAAAAATCTGAGTTACTCGTATAAAGAGACACAAATGGGCTCCCCACCGTAAGAGACATCTTAATTTTTTTTTCCCGAGACAGAATCAGGACACTAATAGGGGGAGGCCCGAACAGACTCCTTGGTACAAGGGGTATACATCCATTAGAAATTTCCAAAAGAATATGAATGATACCCATGGTGGGTCTCCCCACCACAAGAACCAACCATCTTAACCGACTGGCGTGGGCCGACATGAAAAGACCTCAAAAATTTAATGATTTGGTAAGGCTTCATAGTTAGTCCACACGGTTGGAGAAACCGTGGACTAACTCTGTATATCATTATTTCCACATGGCTTCCTAGAACATGGTCCCTACTAATCATGCACAAAACTCATGCCCAGCCTGTCTATCCAAATTTCAATCCATTCTCCAAAGACTCAAGGGAAACCAAGGGGGGAAGATATTAGGTGATAACATGGGTACAAGGCCATGTACCTATTTCCACCAAACAATAACAACAGAAGATAGATGATGACACCATAGGTTTAAACTCTTCTTATCTTTCATACTGAGGATAGGACTTTGTACAAGGATTTAAATGACATTGGGGTTTCCCCTAACTACGTGCCAGCTTCTCTCCAGGACCTATGGCTGGAGCTCAAAATATAGAAGAATCTGCAGCCTCACGGTTAGGCTTTGGAAACCCCTGTGTGGAACTTCTTCTTTCAGTGCCACAAATAACTATACTGCATACCCCGATGGGTTCCCCAAGACGTAACACACTCCATAACTCACTTTACTAAAACCTGACATTTCACTGAAACATGGGATTAGAAGATGCACAAACATCCCACCTTGTTTCCTTGGGTGAGAAACAATAGAAGGGAAGGACACGCATAAACACCTTCTTCTAAGATAGAGGATTTGATGTTTTTTCCAAGGGAGACATTCTCCCAACATAGAAGAGAACCTTAGAGGATTTTGTGACCTTCACCTTTACAATCAAATGAGAACACAACATCACAATGCATCACCGAACATGACCTTTGCGATTGATAGAAACAATACATAGAACGGGACCTTATGACAAGTCCCTAAACAACAGACAAGTCCAAAAAGTGGACACAATATCCTCTTATGACCAAAATCCAAAAATTAGTGGTTTAACAAGAACTCTTGATTCAAAGAATCTATGAAGAACCCAGAGGCCCTCTTAGACACCATCGAGACACTCATCTACACTAACAGCCACAGAACGCTTCCACCTTCAATGAATCAGACAACTTAAGAAACTACGGTCTCTTTTAAACATCCAGAATCACTATCCCACTACAAGAGGATACACAAATCAACGAAATGAATGGGGGTAGACTCAATCAACAAATATCAATAAAATATTCCTTAAATTGATCTACTAGAGGATTTTCCAATGGAGAAACAATACGGTTTGCACTTCATTTGTGCAATAACCCTTAATGGGGGTGTACCTTAACCAATGAGAGAAGCCAAAGACCCAATAAATCTAGTCCATTGGTCAAAACATGCCACAAACCATATCCAAAAACATTAAGGTAACCACCATAAAGGTGTCCCGAAACATATCTCTGAAAAGACTACTAACCGATCCTTCTACCCAACTTGTCGTCCAAACACAAACCCAAAACACAGTTCGAACAAGATGAATTCTTGAACTCAAAACATCCCACAACATCAAAATATTAAAAAAAACACATAATTCACACCATCCCAAAGTAGTCATCAAGACATCATGTTTTCCTTTAAAAACATTTCTTTGAAAAAAAACGGTTCATCGACTATCGTATCCACCAATGGTACCCCATGGGCCTTACACATGCATGTTTTTGTACCACATTGGGAAGCCTCATCATATCCATATAGTAACTCATCAATTCATTCCATTAACCATACACCATCCCCTATAACCCCATGCATGTGGTTGATCATGGAAATACCAAAAATTAAAACAAAAAATCCTTTCCACTTTTCAAAACCAAAACAATCAACCAATACTTCCTTTTTCTCAAGACCAATAACCATGGAATAAAAATCCCAATAATTCAAATGAATACTCACTTTCAATTCATATAAATCAATTTCAAAACATCTCATCCCATTAAAACACCCTTTTATTGTCAAGAAAAATCTATTGGAAACACTTTTTCAAAACCAAATTCATTATAGTTCTTGCTTTCAAAAGAGGTGTAAGAACACCATTTTCCATTTCAAAACAATTCTGAAAATTTAGTTCCACCATTTCATAAATCAAGACATTCCTTATTTATTTTAAAATCATTTCACAAAAACATTATGCTTCTTAAAACCAAGTCACTTTAAAACCAAAGTTCCAAGATTGCAAAACTAAAGCACAAAACAATGCGTGAGGAAACTAGTTTCAGTGGGTGACTTGGAAATATGGTTGGCGGCCATATCCCAATTACTTCACTATCACAGAGAGTTTTCTAGGGATTATCCCTAACTCCACATGGCTTTCCAGGCCCTGCGAGCTCACTGAGACAATTAACCCGGCTCTATTTTCATTTCACATAATCATCATCAAACCAAGAAAACCAAAGGACTTAGAAAAATCCAAACTTCCACTGGAAAATTGAATCCCATAATAAGGTGTCGTGATCAGGAACAATACATAGAACTGGAATATCAAGTCCCAACAATCCTAACTCCAGACTATCCCAATGATTCCCCAAATAACATGACCCAAAGAGTTAGCAGAACCTCCTCTGATACCATTTTTGTCACGGACCGAATTTGGTCACCATCAAAAACGGCACCAAACCCGGCCCGTGGCAAGTCCCAAAGGGTGTTCCCAATCCCCATGGGATGGAACAAGTTTCTGGGTAATAAAAAATGAAATTTGGGAATGATTTACCTGAGTTTATAAACAAAAAACAACGAATGAATCCAATAAAACAAATCTGGATTTTTCAAACAAAACAATCTTTTACAAATTTTCAGAACTAAATTACATAATTTAAAATAATTATAGAAGACTATAACAACTGAAGAAACCCACAATGGATATCCCAAGAACCTCCACATGGTGATAAGAACCTCCCTCAAGCCGTATCCACAACACCGTATCATGATGGACCACTAAAAATCCAAACTGTTGGCACAAAAGTTGTACCCAAACCTACGACATCAAATATAACCAAGTCTACTTACACCCAAGGGTGTAAGTAGGGTGTGAGATAATGCCCAGTAGGATAACACCACTAAGATATTCTATGTGATAAATATTCAAAGATGAAAATCATTCAAGTTTTCAAAAACATGTAATTTCTAGTTACAATTTCTAAAAGATGCAACTAAAAAACCTGTTTTCAAGTGGGGTAATTTAAAGAATCAACACTATTAAAATAATTTCAAAAGCTACTGAATTTTTTTATCCAAATATACCATATGTCGACGGTAATTATAAAGGATATAATGAGAACAAGAAATTGGAAATAACCCCTAGGCACTAGCTAGTTGTGGGTCCCAGGTACCTCGTATCTCGGTGAGAGTAACCACAAAAAAAATATCCATTATCATGCACGAGCCACTAGTAGGGAACATACCCATAACCTAGTGGTCAATAATCATCATCATCATAGTTTCGTTAGAGTTTTAAGAGTCAATATTGCTAAGTGAAACTGAGGCCAAACCCCACAGATTCACTAGTATACTAGTACATGTCCACCCACCTAGATACTCGGGTTTTCCCTTTGTTCTCAAACAAGTCCAAAAATCCAATAAATATAGTTTTCACATGAAAATATCACTTACACATCACACATTAAACAAACAGCCCCATGTACATCACACAAGTCACAAATTCCACTTTTCATTCAAATGCATTTTGAAATAAAACTCACACCAAAATAGCCCATAACACATCAAACTCACACCAAAATCACATGATAAACATTACATAAAACCCACACACAAAACTCACACCAAACTCACACCAAACTCACACCAAAATCACACCAAACCCACAACAAACTCACACCAAACCCACTTTTCATGTTTATCACATGATAAACATTACACATCAAACTCACACCAAACTCACAAATTCCATTTTTTATAACTTTCACAATCCAACACATCCTTTAACAATTTTATAAAGTCCCTAAAAATATGATAAACATTACATAACATCCCACTCACATGTTTCATAAAACCCTTTTTATAATCAAAATCCATTTTTCACATCGCACTCACACAAACAGCCCACATCACGTGTACACCTCTTTCAAATTTCAGTAAATCCGCTAAACATTTTTATAAAACATTTCCAAGAGGATACACATTACATGACAGACCTATTCACATTTAAAATGGTCCATTTTAAAGTATAAACAATCCAAAATATTTTTCCAATATGGTTTCACCCCTTACATAAATCATTAAACCATTCAAAACTTTCATAAAACAATTCTAAAGAGTGTACCAAATATTTTCCCATAAAACCCATTTAAAAACCATATTTCAAGGACAAAATCACAGAAATACAAATTAAAAACATAATTGGAAGCCCCAAAAACATTTATTAAACTATCCCCAAGTGTTATAAAAACAGCTCAAACAATACCACAAAAGATCTACATGAAAAACACACGTTTTCAAAATCACTTTCAAGAAGTACAATAAGGTTTTACACCTTCAACCCATAAAAACCCTCTTTAAAACATAATGGCACACCAATAACCTACAAAATCAGAATTTTCATCCCAAACAAGATTTATTAAACAAATTTCATATGTTATAAAACACACCCAAATAGTACCCAAAGGGTTACACATGAAAAACACCCAATTTTAAGCTAAAATGTAACTATAAAAATAAATGATCAACCAAATCCAAAATAAAAAATTTTCTCACCACACACAGAATATTAGGAACATGAATAATAAGTAATTCGAGAAAACTAACTCATCTAGAAATGATTACACATGGAATCACCTACCTTTTATGTCGAACCCCTCAAAACATGGTGCCAAATATCAACTGCACCACTGCCTCACCTCAGGGAAGATAAATCCATAACTATACCATAATATTTGACAAACAATACACCAAATCAAACCCTAGGTTCGAACCTCAACTTCTGGACATGAGTAACTTCAATAAAGGGTGAAAAAACCCCTACGGAAGGGGAAGAAATCCAGGAAAGAAACACTTATGTGAAACATCTTCAATAAAATGAACCAAATACACCAAAATTTAAATCTCCAAGAAACCAAACCTGATATGGAGGCTCTAATGGGGATGAGAAGTTCATGTGTGGACTGAAATGGGGGAAAAAGAGCAGAAATTGAAGGAGTTATGAAAGAAACAATTTACCTCTTCAAATTCAGATGATTTGAGAAATCCAGAGACGTTTCACCCAAATTCGCGACACACATGAGCTCAAAAGTGGATAAATAGATAATGGGGTTCTCCTTAGGTTTTTGGATTCGATTGAGAGGTAGAATCACTGAAAAATAGTAAATATTTAATGAGATATTAAAATATTAAAAATAAAACTTAAAGCATGAAATGGGATTTCGGGATGGCCCAAAACCTTAATAAAAAACCCAAATCCATCATGATTATGGATTTTTATGAGGCCCAAATGGATATTTTAGTTTTTATATATTAGGGTATGACAATTGAGAAGTGTAATTGTTGTAAAATCTTGAAAAATGTATGAGTTATAAAATAAACAAAATTGGTTTTTAAATCTGGAAATGAGCTCACGGTTTGGCCCAAATTTTGAAAACCCACCATTTCCACCAAAATGTATGTGAAACCCCCTAAACAAAGAAATAAAGTAAATTAAATGACAAAATAACTTTAAAATATGTCATGTATGTGACACGAGAATTTTTTACCTTCTCTCTAGGTGTGAAGAATACTCACTTGGGTATTAATCATTCTTCTACATTTTTTGATGACATAGCCAATCGACCAAGGAGAATCATTGTACCTTTTCAAGGATTTGTTCACAATAATGGAGTCGGTTTCAATTTCATAGATTTCTAGACCCTTTTTCATGCGAAGGTTAAGACCGATGAGAATTTCCTTTGCCTCTGCTTGCAGAGAAGACCCCTGGCCCAATCTGACTGAGAAAGATAAATAAATTGAACCATTGTGGTCATGAACCACTCCTTGTTCACACAGGTTCCCTTGGACATAAGAGTCGTCTATATTGAGTTTCAAACCCACCTAAGGAGGATTCCAGAAAACCCAGTTGCCTTCCCTACTTCTAGGTGACATGTCCACGTTGGAGCCCATTTGGAATCAATGAAGATAAGGGGTTTCCTTCAATGTACTCACTTCCATGTTCAGATCCAGTAGCATATTTTTCTCCCAAACAATAATGACACAAGCTGATACCCCCAACCCCTCATGCTTAGATTCATTCTGTGCCTTCCATATGGTCCAGCACCCCACATGCAGCACCACCACTCAGGACACCCTCTTTAGGCCTCTTCCCTCAGATCCTTGGAACCACTTAACAAGAAAGGCGAGGGTTTAACCATCTGAGGGAAGGGGTGCAGATAACTCCCCCAGTATTTTCCACACCTCACATGCCCATTCACTATCGAAGAACAGATGTCCAAATATCTCCTCACTAGAAACGGTACAACAGATGCATCTGGATGAAAGAGGGATACGACACCTACGGATATTGTAATCCATCGGAAGGGCTCTGTTACGAATCCTCCAGGAGAGGAAGTTGATCTTGGTGAGGATGTTTTTCACCCACAGAATCTCATCCCATCCCTCTACCTAAATATTTCCATTACCAATGCTACAGAAATCTTTCGAAGATAACATGCCTGAGGAAGAGGTCGTGAACACACATTTTTCCTCTTCATTAATTTCAACGAGTTGAAATCACTCATGTTGTTCCTTATCCAAAACCGAGTTGGTTCCTTGTTCACTATTAGGACTATGTAATCTCATACCATTTTATGGGTCGAGATCATATAATTCTTGCAAAATTCCATAAATAACCATAATGATATTACACAAACATTAAATCACCAAATTAGAAATATTTTTAGTAATATAAAGTCCAATTTCCACAATTGAAGATCCATAATATATCCCAATCTTTTACTAACCTCCAATGATCCCATTACCACCTATCTAAATAATAAACCATACCAAATTAATTATCAAAACATTTTAAGAAAAAATGCCAGATTTGAATAATTGATATAAAACTCACTTAATAGAATAAAAACTCTAAAACTATAATCCAAATGGAGTATTCTAATCCTAACATATACCTCATCCTAAAAATTATGAAATCCTTCTTTATAAAACTTGAATCGATGGATAATTTCTTCCCAATTTTCCAAAACACCTCACAAATTCTCCATGAAATAGACCACAAAATAAATAGTGAATTAATTCTTTATTCTAAACCTCTTGAGCCTTGTCTAAAAAATAGATATGAAATCCCCATAAACTCAAATTCATTCCACCATCATCTAGTATAATAATATTTCAAAACCCTAATCAATACATCACAAATAAAAAGGATAATAAGAAGAGTATGAAAATTGAATGGGAGATAGGATTACTTTATATTTAATGAACTCAAACCTTCTGGATTTATTAAAATTAAGGGTGAACAAGGTGGGGAGAAGTGAGACCAAAAGAGGGATCCTTCTTTCCTCCTATTCACTGAAGCTGAAGGAGATAAAGGGGGTTCCAAAATAGGACTAACATAAAATTACCAAATGGACCCTTTAAAAATCATTATAAGGGGACATTGTGGTATGACCCTTAGTATCATATCACAACAACTAAAATATGAGACTAGGTTTATAGTGTGATCCTTATAATTTTGGTGTAACCCCCAATCCCTAGGTCATATTGTGGTGTGATCATTTCTTCATGCCACAACACCCCATTCTAGAGTAGCACCAAAAAAATCCTAGCCACCCATTACAACATGGTCAAAGTCTCCATGGTATAAATTTTCACATTTTTGCATGATCCCTTCACAATATCCATAACTAAACTCCTTAATGAATTTGGTATTTATGAGAGAAAAAAACTCCATTATGGTGTGAACCATACCTAAACTCCAAAACTTATTATTATGTACGGTCACATGACTCAACTCCTCAAGTTGCAGTGTGACTGCCCCCAAAATTCCAAAACTATATCTTACATAGAACCCCACCATGCCTCAATACTCCTTGTTAATGTTTTATATTTTTCTAACATCAAAATTTCATCAACCAACACCCAATAACTCACTCCATGTATTTTTAAAATGAACTTATACCCCCCAAAACATCCCAAATGATTTCTAAAACCTGATATAACCATACTCTCTTTAAGCTAAATCCAAAAATTTAAAATCACCCATTGACCAAAAAAAATGGTAGCTGACCATTCCTCGGGTCAACCAATACTAAAATAAACATGTTGTTAAAATATCTCCTAAATAATTCTTTTTATCCTCAAGAAGAAGTAATGGTCCATCAAACATAAATCTTGACCTACATCAGTCAATAATTCATCACTAACCAATTTATTTCTATCTATAAACTCTAATGATGTTTATGGGAAAAAATATTGATACCTAAATGAAATATTCACTAAAATACACATCACTTAGTCAATAATACTTCTAAAAATCATATCAAATATCTTTATTATTACACAGGAATTCTTAGACTCTAAGCTATTTATCGACACTCTTTCATTCCAACTCCCCTCACCCAAGAACCTTTCTCATAATCCAGACTAAAAAAATAAGGTGGTGCACAAACACACTCATAGATCCCAAAACACTGAGACACCCAAAATTCTAATATTTATAGAACTCCCCACCATATGGTTAACTAATAATGGTTGATCTTATTTAATGGTTCTCCCCACAATAGGAATCACCTACCAAAACCTATACCAACCAATCCAATCAAAAAAGAAACAATAACAACACACAGATACTTGATACTGACACCATAAATTATTTCATTAATCAAAAAACAATAATTTGTATTGAAATAACCATGTAATACTAAATAAAAAATAATTCAAACACCTTGTCTACTCTGTATTTAAACACTAAAAACCAAGAAAACTAATTTTAAAAAGTAAAAGTTACTTATTTAAAAACAAGTTCAAAGTCATGTTATGAACTCCAAAAATTCAACATGTTTTCTCAAAATTGACTTATAATTCAATGTTTTAACCAATCAATAAAATAAAAAAAATATTCATCTTACCCATACTCTTCCTTAAAAATATATTATGGTTTCGAAATCTAACTTGAAATCAATTTACCAAACTATATTCCTAGGTTTTCTCAAAACATAAAAAAACCAAACCATTTTTCTCACACCTCATACCACCACAAAAAAAATCTTTTCAAAGATTGTTTTACTCAAAAATCTAAAACCCCCAAAAACCATTGCTTTGTTATAGTCAAAAAAACATAATCAACTATTAATCAAAACATCCCCTCAAATTTATATTAATATAATTATCCCTTATAATGTATTTGAGATGAAGTCAAATATATTATATATTAAATGAATTAATAATGTGTCCCAATAATGAAATTTTTCAAACGACACTTCCCATGGGCACTTGTATTATGCCCAAACCATGGTGTTATCATGATTCATGAACAACTTATCAACTCTCAGCTAAGACCTATGAAACATTTAGAGTCTCATACATTAGAAATTGAGATTCTCATCCCAACACTTTACTCATATCCAAAGTTATTACTCATAATACAATACATCCCCTGAAAACAAAGGTTTCAATTAATTCTATTCTATCCATCCATTCTATCAATCTACCTCTCAAGTTCTGATAACCTATATCCACATCTAACTAAATTTTACTCAACCAAACACATGCTCTAATGCCACTATGTAATGTATGATCCTGGATCAACTGAACAATACTTGAGTATGGGGAATTTCATCGACTCAGTTATACCTTCCTATACATTATAGGATTCTGATTAATAGAGAGGGGATAAATAAGATTGAGAGACTATGTCCTAAAAATATAGACCTAGGGATCATGCCTAAATCTACCAAAAATTCATCATGACCCATTCGTATAATAGATATCCAAAAATTCAATATAAAATAAAAAAGAATTTAATAGGTATCCTGTAGTCTAGAATATGAAATCAATAAATAGTATATATGATTCTTCAACAATAAAAAGTGTAATAGAAACATATTTACATAATAATAATTATTTGAATAAATAAACACTTGGCATGTTGGACAATACGAATTCAGTCCAATTAGTAGAATGTAAAAAAGTACAAATACCACTAGACCAACTCTCAATAATATACTCCCACTAAATCCTAGTTCTTTAATACCAAGATTATTTTAATCCATGTTTCTAGATCCAAACTAATACTTGTTCTTGAAATGAAACTAAAGGCCTACCCACATACATCAAAACCCATGTTGTGTACATGGGTACGGGGAGATTTCAATGATCGAGTAAGATTTCCCCATTAGCCTCAACACATGGAGTGTTTTTGTGATAAAATTAATGTACATGAATGTTATGTGAGATCTTATATGTTAGTTCTCAATGCAACTCACACACTTGTAAACAATATTCTCTGTGCACATGTGAAACAAACATGTGTCAGGATTGATAGAATAGTCATGTACCCCAATAGATCAAATCAATAATACCAAAATTTGGATAAGACTAGCCTACCTAGGATAAAAACTTACATACACTAGTAACCTAATGTGGTATGTATGAAATCAAATCATGTATAAATATTATAAATCATAAAGGGAGATCTCTATATCCACTAAATTTCTCATCAAAGTCCCACCTAACCTATTTTCGATCTCACTTTACATCAATAAACCAAACCTAAAATATCATGGTAAATAATGATCAAAAAAATAATCATGAAAGAAGTCAATAAAAGAAGTTCCAACCATTAATCATATGTCAACTAGTAAATAAAACCAAAAATGGGCAGTCAAAGAGATCCCAAAACATCAAACAATACTAAACAATAATACCAGGATAAAACAAATAATCTAATTAAATAAAGGACCCCAGATAAATGAATTAACTATTAAGTTTTGGTATGAAAACTATTTTCTAGATTAAGAGTTGGGATTTTTAGAATATACACATGACAGAGAGTAGATAGATATAAACAAACTAGCACAATGAATGTCTAGTTCAAGTTAGAAAAATTAATTCATCAGAAGTTATAATACAGTGGAGACTGAGTGTGGGAATTTAGAGAGGACCATTTCATGCATTCAGTTGTCTTAGTGGTCATGTTCTAGAGGAATAAGTAATATATATATGGAAGGAAATGTTTCTGAATACAGGATTAAGTTTTAAAGGGGTTGATTTATGTGTATAATTTATGTTTTACATGAAGTCACCAGTGATGATACATGGAAGTCTATCCTCATAGGATTATAGTAAATGAAATGATTTTTAAGATTCATTAATGTGGATCATAACTTTAATGTGAATTTTTTTCTATAATCTAGTGTTCAAGGAATTATATGCTATTGGTAAATAGGGGTCACCAAATCCAATGATGGGTTTTCTATGAATATCAAAAATAAGTAGAACTAGATAACCATATGGGACCTAATATATATCTAGGATTGGTTCCCATGTAAAAAATATTAACTATTAAAATGGAAGAGGCTAAGAAGGCCTAGAAAAGGACAATCAAGGTGAATCTAGGAATGTTATAGCACTAAACAGAAAAACCCATGTTCTAGAGACCCCAAGGTATAAGGTTAAAGGTCATGTTTAGATGGTGGAAATAATGAAAGGGTTATTTCAAAATATATAACTAACAGAGGTGTTGGTACATATTCTTTCATTAATAAGGGCAGGATACTAGAATATAGGGTATTATAGTATCTCATATGAATGTTTCCTTTAATAAAAGAGATATAGTTGTTCTTTTGTGGATTTATAAATAAGGTTTAAACCACATAATCCCTTTTGAGTTTTGTGTTTTCAAATTTTATTTTTTAGGTTCTTATTGACTACTAATTAAATTTATTTATTAATGAATGAGAAAGGAGGATAAACATGATTAAGGAGGTCTAAAATCTTGAAGCTTGTGAGAATCACCCCCCAAAATGTCATGAAACTCTATAGGAAGAGAGACTAATCTAGTAAATAACATACATGAACTATCTAATATTATCTAAGAATCCAAAAAAACCACATCCTGGTTCCCTTCATTCCAGGTGTGATGTAGGGTAGCATGTTCATTAATAAGATTCTTGCATCTTTGAATTTGATAAATGATAGACCAAGGCACAATGATATGACCCTGTAGAGAGTGAATAATTGTCGTTGAGTTAGTCTCCACATACAATAATAAGATGATCCTATTTCAACACATTTTCATTCCATCTTGCATTGTAAAATACCATTCCATAATGTAATCACTTGAAACATTGGAATCATTGAATGAAAATAGGATAGAGCCACCTAGATCTCGGACAGTACCACCCAAAGAAGCAACACCCATCCACATTGAGTTTTATTCCACTAGGGTGAGGGATCTAGCATATCCAATGACCATGACACAATGTGAACTATCTTGTGAAGGAAGAGACATCAACATGCATGATACTCATGAGGGATGGGGCTTGGTCCCACTTCTTAAGAATAGTCATCAACTCTATCACTGGACCTCTCATTATGGCCACTAGGTAATGTCTTGAAGTACTAACCCACTCATGAAGATCGTTGTTCCTAGAATCCTAAATCTTTCAACAACACACCACTAAGATAATAACCCTCACCTTCCTTTCTAGACATTCACTGATAACACCATTAAACCAATGATTGAGTAAATCACTAGCATTAGTATTAATATGATAAATACTATTAACATCATTTAATTCACTCCAAACATATAATTCATAGTTTCCTTCAAAAAATATGTTATTAATCGATTCCTCAAAAGGGTTCTCACAATAGGAGCACTTCAATATGAGTTGGACACCTTTGCACTTGATCTATTCATATATGGTAAGAGCATGGTTCCTAATCCACCACACCAGAAATTTATAATTGGGGGGTAAGATCTTTACACCAAAGTATAAAACCCCATGTGTCATGAAATGAATCACCATTCACTTCACTATGATGTGATTTAGCTAAAAAATACTAATAGAAGAACCCATGAATATATATACATTGGGATTATCATTCGTATAGAAGCTTTGAAAAATGATCCACTCCTTATGGTTAAAAACTGCATTGAAAAAGGAAGGTTATTAGGTAGATTTATTGAAAGTGACATTTGGAATGGGACACCCTAGAAAACTATGTGAGACGCCAACCTAATTATGAATCTAGAAATGGATATCCCCACGTACAATTATCCAATGAGAATTATCCAAGATAAACAGAATATAACCCTAACTAGAATTCAGAATACAAAAAAACATACCCCTTAAGTTTCTTAAATCCATCCCATATTTCTTATTTATGATGTTTCCCCAAAGTTTCCACCCTTCAACCACATCACATGCCAACATGGCTCAAAATTTGTGAATCATACTCGAAAAATTCTTGAGGTTAAAACCACAATCATCACAAGACCTGTAAAACCTTCCCCATGAGGCCCAATGACACTAGCTATCAGATTGGGAAGCATATATAAAATAAAACATAAAATATTTAATATCCATGATCACTACTTTAGGAACCTTTCATGCTGATATCGCATGCATAGGAATAGACGATAATACATGGTTAACCAAGGCAATACTCCCACTAAAGGAAATAAATTCATTCTTCCAATTAATAATATGATTATAAATTTTATCAACTAATCCCTCAAAGTGATGTATAAAAATCCAACTTGGGGATATGGGGGCTCCTAGATACTACATGGTAAAGGCTCTATTGTTGGAACCCAGACTATCCTCAGTCAAAGTATAATATCTTGGAGAGAAGGAAGATGAGAGGTAGACACTACTTTTAACATATTTGAACCACTTGCCACTCAATTTTTAGTAATCCTACATAACATCATTAAATAAACAAATATATATCCTATTTCAATTCAAAAAAAATACTATATCATCCACAAATAGTAGATGTGAAATTCTAGTATACATACCCCTAGTCTAAAAAGCATGAATAATACAACTATGAATGTTCTAATTATAGTACCTACTGAAAGAATATTAAACCAAAAAAATTATAGGAGAGAGAGGGTCCCTATGTATTTACCCCCTAACTATATTCATAAAACAGTATTTCCTATCCATAAAAGAGATGTCCATCCATGTAGAGTTGAAGCACCTGAACAGGATATAAGAAACCCAATTAGAGAATCCCATGCAGCTCATGACATTGAGAATGAAGTTCCATTGAAACCTATCATATAATTTATCCATGTTAGTTTTGATGAGAATATTGGAACCCATATTCTTCATGTTGACATCCCCAACCATTTCTTGAGCAATACCAATGGTGCCCTATATGGAACAGACCTTACTAATACCTTATTATTTTCTAGAGATACAATTTGGTAGAAGGACAAATAGCCTTTTTCTAAGAATATTGGACAAGAATTTATTAGTGAAATTTCACATACTGATGGGCCGAAACAGATTTAGTTATGAAGGATTGTTACCCTTTTGTATCAGAACCAAGGCGGTGGCACATGCAACGCAGAGAAGCCCTCCCCCATGGAAGATATCCTAGATGGCCTCGATGATATCCTTCTTCAGTAGATTCCAAGTAGCCACATAAAAGGAACATGAGAAATTATCCAGTCCTGGATAGCTCTATGTTTTTAGAGACCTTACTATATCCCATCAAAAACATTCAATAGGAACACCACCAAGCACATCATTATTGAAATTGGACACAAAACTTGGGATGCAATCAAAGATATTATAATGGCTACTCAAATAAAAATTCTTCATGCATGGATTAATATCAACAAGAAGATAGTAAAAATAGTTCACTACCATACCTCCAAAAAATGGATGGTCATTAGTATATGATCCATCCTCCAGGAGAATATTCAGGATAGTATTTCAATGCTTATCCTTGATGCAAGCTTCCAAATACACAATATTACAATCTCCCTCCTTAATCCATGTAGCCCTTGACTAAGACGAAGCCACCCTTTCCTATTCCAATAATAATTCTAAAAGTTTGATCTATTTGGGAACTAGATATTCCGTAAGTAAATAATCCTATCTTTCTTCATGGAGAGACTCAGGGAGAGAAATTTCATCCAAAATCAACTATAGATCATACCAATGAGAGGGCTTCTTGTAATTCTATGTTTTCAAATATCTTTTCAAGCAGTGAAGTTTTTTATGTATCCACACATATAGGATAACTTTCATGGGTTGATCCCTTGAAGACCTTGACAATGGAAGGAAGTGAGGATCTTTGATCCAAAGTTTGATAAGAGGAAGCATTGATGCCATTTATTCTAAGCTTTTAGGTTGATGAGAATTAGTTAGTGGTTGGATATAGCTTGAACCATATGATGAACCAAAGAATTTAGAAAGGTAGAAAGAGAATTAAGGTTATAAAGATAAATTTCTAAGAGACACCACACTCACCTATTCCCCCTATGATTATTAAACCATGTGAAGGGGTCACCCATGTAACCTAAGTCCATAAGACCCATATGAGAGATAAAACTAGAAAATTATGACCTAGCCTACCTTGAAAAGATGTCACCCCATATATTTTGTGAGACAACCAATAAGGAATTGAAATCTGTTCCTATAAACCAAGGATAGGAAACCAAATCAAAGGAACCAAGCTCGTGTCATAACCTCTTCCTTTCCAGAGCTTCACAACTGCAATACACAAAATATAAAAGAATAGATGAGGAACTAGACCTAACCTCGATGGAAAGGAATGGATTTGAAGATCAAACAAAATTTATAGAGATGAATTTATTCCAAAAAACCCAAACATGATGATTTCCTAAGGCCCCATGCATGTAATTGTGAACCACCATCCAATAGAAAAACTTTGAAATTATGGTAGGGTCTTATTTTGGTTCCAAAACAACAATAAGTGAAATGTGATTATGACGCAATTCATAGGAAAGAAAATCTATCATCACCTAATAGACTAAGCCCTAAGTAGTTAATATAATGAATGATTTCATTGGAGAAGATGAATCTGAGAAGAGGATTTTGGCATCAAGGAACCATGAATTAGGGACTGAAATCTATCTAAACATTTCCTACACAAATAATGAGTAAAAACCCTACTAGGTGGAGAAACACTCAAACTGGATGGTACATAAGGAACACTTGAGTCTTCTACTCATAGATAAATATATGATAACACCTCAAATGAATTGGATAGGGGGAGGTGAGGACTATGAGAAGAACCTAGATCTAGAGACTCAAAGACTAATCAAGGAAGAAATGAAAAAACCACCACCTTACTACATCACAAAGAGGGACTTGAAGGAGGATAGGGAGCCTGATGAGGATAAGCCAAATGAATTGAGATATCAGAAACCCACTATGGGTTAAAAAACAAAAAATTAATGTAATATGAGCCTTTCATCAGGGAAGATGGTGGGAGGACTAGAGGAAGAAGTGAAGGAAGAGAGGGGACCACCACCTGGGGAGAAAGTTGAGCTAAATAAGACCAGCTATCTAGGGAAAGTGGATGAAAAGAAACCATACATGAGTTAACCTGCTAGCCCTCCTCAAACATTAATAACACTATAGAAGGAATAGATGGGATCCCTATTGAAAAATCCTTGAATCCAACATTATACCTCATGAAAACTAAGAGGGTGTTCACTTGGAGGTAACAAAAAAGGTAAAAGAAAACCAGAGACAAGGAAAGAATATGTTTCCACTAGGAAAATGAGACACCTACTTTAAGGAATATTCAATATATAACAGGCTTGGATAAATCCATATCTATATAGATTTGTGCTATTGAGGAATCTAGTAGACTAAGAATCCTTCATTAGCACACAATAAAGATCTCAGAGCATCTTTGATACCTCATAAAAAGGAAATATTGAGCAATAGAAGAAGGATCTATAGGAGAATGTGCCAGACCACCACCTGTGGAGATTCCCTACTAGAGTGCACATCCAATGACAACCTGGAGAGGGAGAAGTGATAATTTCTAATAATGTGATGGTATTGAGACCAATAATGAACAAAATTAGACCTATAACCAAGAACCATATAGAAATATTTTTGGTGGAGGAAGAACACCCAAGATGGAGTAGATAATTTCTGAGAGCTGATGGATTCCTGAAATTATAGTAGAGAAGGATGATCTAACCCAAATTGAACAACTAGTTTCCATTTGTTAAAATCAACCTCCACATAGAAGGATTTAGTGGGAAAGGAAAATGTAGGAGAGACTTCCAAATATAACCTCTACAAAAACAACATAGGCATATTAGGGATCTCTAGATGGGATGATGCATGGTACATGCTAAGGAGGAAATCTTTCTTCAAGGGGGTAGTAGAAGAAAACTCTTGGGTCTGAAGCCTTCTCATACCTAGAAAGAGAATAGTAGAATAATGGAAAGGAACTAGGGGGAGTGAGATGTATGGCAGAAGATGAGGAGGATATTCCCAAGCTTATAAGACGTTCAATAGTAGAGGAGGGGGATCTTCCCTAGCCAGAGCTGGCAGATGTTGTCCAACAAGTGGGAGAATTTGAAAACATGGGGTCACATGGGGCACGTTTTGAGGGAGATCTGAGAGATCCATTACTTATTTTTCATGTGCTTGATCACTTGTTCATTTTTATTAGACTGAGGGACATATAATGAATGATACCTAATGGAGTATGTTACCATGAAGTGGCCACGATGCATAGAATTACTAATTCTAGAAAAAAAATAGAGGATAGATATATTGTAAGATATAACTTTTGGTAATCGATGATCTCCACATATTCTCTAACAAGTCATATTATAGCTTGTTTTTAGATTATTTGGTGACTAGTTTATCAAGGTATCAAAATAATGGTCACTTGAAATTATTGATCTTACTAGAGGCTTTTTGGGATATTGAAAGTCATTCGGACTAGTTTGTGCCTTGATGTGTGTTCCACTCAACATAGTTTCATTAATGAGATTTATTAGTAGATTTTTGGGGAATTATAGAAGATATCCCAACACCAATTATGTTTTATATATTTTTTGGGAGAATTTAATTTATAAAGGATAAATTTGAAATGGGTTAATCCAAATTTCATGTTTCAATAATAGAGGAAATATAATTTGTTGGATTCTGGTTTTTTACTCTCAGAGGTTTTTTACATTCTGATTGAATGGTGAATCATTTTAAAGAGAAGTGATAGAAGAAATGGTGGCCATGATTTTAAGCACATATATTATTCTAGAAGGTGTAATAAGGATAATTTTATGCATTGATTGTAAAGAGTCTTTGGTGGCAAATTCTAATGTAATCACATTATTTAACTCAGGTGGTGGAAGTTCATGTCAAGGTCAATCATTTGGGACTAGAAGGTTTGTTTCCATATTGGTAACATCATAATATTTCATAAGTATCATAGCTAAAAGGGGGTGGTTTTATTAGCTACCAAGTTTTATCCATCCTACTTTAATAAGGATAATTGACTCTAGGGCCCTCACCACTCAACATATATGAAGGTATGCTGACGTATCTTCCAAATAACCTTGGATATAGTTGGAGAAGTGGTGGTTCAATATAGAAAATGAATGGAATAGATGGTATTGGAATGATAATAATTCATATTAACATAGATTTGATGGTCAATTGGAGTAATAGAATAAATTTTTTTGGAAGTCATAATATTTACACTCAAAGATCATGGTTATGTAAGAATACATAAAATGGGTGCATCAAAAGAACAAACTACATGAAAATGGAGTATGTGTTATGGGTGTTAAGAGATCACTGAAGATAAATAGTAGGGTGATAACTCTTATTCACTGGAAGGAACTAAAATGCCTGAGACACTAGAAGAAGTAGGTTGTTATATTTTTCTATAATAAGAAGACACTAAAGTATTATAACTTCCAATTTTTTGTGGTTTCTCTCAGTTCCATTGTAGAATGAGTTACCTTCATAAATGAAGTGTCATAGTAGTGTGGGTTTTATTTCCTAAAAGAAAAAAATTGAGGATTGTTGGAACCTTCATCATGAATAAGAATGGTGAAATGTGGTGGATCATATGATGATATGATGGATGAGAGTTTTTGGAAACAATGGGAGTTCCAAAATATATATTGGATGTGTTTTTCTATAATTTGGGGATACTAGTCTAGAAAACTATAAATTTTTGCAATGGACAATATGGTCAGACCTACATGAGAAGGTTCGAGATTATGTGGAGGATCCATGATAATTTCTTATGTCAAGAGTTTTTATGATGGTAAAGTTTTCTAGCATGATCTAGAAATGGCTATAAAAATGTTTTGGGTTTGGTTTTACACATGGATTGTCTTAGGGGATCATAGTCATTTTTTTATTTGGGGAAGTATCTCCTAGAGATAATTCATGTTTGATAATAGGAAATTTTTTGTTCTCTCATATATAAAGTCTTTGGAGAGTTCGATTATAGCCATGATAAAGATGAAAGATAAACAACCTAAGTCAAGGGAGCATGTTTCTTTAGAAATGGTGGTGATGAAGACTTCGGTGTTTTTAACTCTATGTAAATGATTGTGAAAAGATTAGAAGAGTATCAAAACTTCATCTATAAATTAGGGGATCCTATGAGGATCAGAATCAAAGATGAAATACAATAGTAGAAAATAATGATGGATATATTTATTGAACTAGAATTTGATTTTAGTGGGAGTTCATTTTGATGATATTTATCAAGTTTGATGCCTTTTAAATATCATGGAAGCTTTGAAAGATAGTTATTAGAGTATTAAAAATAACAAGTTCTTATAGTAGTGGTTCTATGGATATAGTACATAGCATAGACAGCTTATTAGACATCAACATGACTGAGACAGGAGCTCGAGATTCTTTTATTTAGTGTAAAATTCCATGAAGGTACCCATAATGTTTTGTGAGAATGAAATTTCAAATTATAGTTTGGAGGATTGAATATATTATTTAATTAGTGAGGGTATTGATGATCAGAAGAAGCATAAAGGAGAACCATTTGGGAGCTGAAAAGAGTGAACAAAATCTAACCGGTGGGACTTTGGTAGAAGCATAAGAATATTCTTCAAGTGAGATATTATTAGACTTAACTTTCTAAAAAATAATGTGGGGTAATTTTAGGGTTTTTGTGATAAATATTGTATGGTTTAAGTGGTGTAATTTCTAGTAGATACATTTTGGAAGATACAATTTACAATGAAAAAATAGTGAGAGACACACTAACACCATGCATGTCCAGTTCAAGTCAACAGAAGTAGTTCAATGGAAGTTATAGCATAGTAGAAACTAAGTGAAGAAATTTAGAGCAGACCATTTGATTCATGCACTTGTCTCAATAGTCTGGTTCGGATGCAATAAGTGATGAAAATGGAAGGGGTGGCTACTAGATGTGGTATAATGTTTTGGAGGGGATAATGTATGTGCGGAAGTTATATCCTACATAAATTCTATAGTGAAGATATATGTAATTCTTTTCTCATGGATTTTTTAAAATGGAAATGATTCATAAGTGTCATCAGTGTGGATAATAAATGTGATATTCACTACTAAACAAAATTTAGATATCAAATAAAAGTATGTAGTAGGAGAATAGAGGTTTCCAAAGACAATTATGGGTTATCTATAAATATAAAAAAGTTGTCAAACCGTATGATCTATTGGAAACCACTATAAAGGTGGTATCATTCCACATGTACAAGAGACTAACACTTAAACTAAAAGAGGCTGAGGTGGCCTATAAGGGTCCATTAAAGGTTCATCTAGGCATATTCTAGTGTCGATCTTCAAACCCAATTGTTTTAGGTCTAAGGGTCAAAGGTATAATTTTTTTGTTGTAAGGGAGGAATAACATAAGGAATAGTGTTTAAAGATAAAACTACCAAAGGAGTTCATATATCTTATTCTAGTAATCTAGGTGTGATACCAAAATATAGGTTACTCTTATAACCGGGGAGAATGTTTCCTTAAATGAATGAGATGTAGCTTTTCTTCCATGGGTGTAGGACTAAAGGCTGAATCACATAATCCCTTCTATGTTTTGTTCTTTCATGTTTATTTATCACATTCTTAAAAAAAATCATTTATCTCAGAAGGAGGTATATGTGGTTAGTTTTAAAAGACATAGGATGTGTTATTATGGTGGTAGGGTTGCCTAGGATTACTGGTTTTAGATATTGAATCATGGGGGAAGAATAAATCATGAGATGTAACTTTTGTTAATTAATGTTCCTTTATTTTTCTCTAACAATAACTATCTTGATGTTGGCACCCTTACCCATCTCATCTCACCAAGTATATCTACCAAACTACCCATAGACCAACTATGGATCAATCCCATAAATTTCTTATAATCACAGGGGTTAGATCCCACTAAAAAATGGCACATCTCTCCAGATTCACCCTAATCACTCAGATGGTATATCAAAACCATCATCAACAACAACAAACAAATATATGAAATGGACATAGTCCTACCTCAGATGGGTCTTTGGGATAATCCATGTTAGCTCTATATTATATATCCCACTATTTTCTCCCAAAGGTCAACATCCAACTTTCCAAGAGCCTCATTTTCAATCACTCCATGTATGATTATCAATGGGGAAGAGAAACATCTAAAAAAACCATAACCTGATTAGGTAAACAAAAACATATATATCCACACAACAAAAAACAAAGATACTTATTAAGCTAATCATCAACCCTTGAGTTTATCCAATGTGTTTCCTCTTATGGGTATCAATACACTATAAAAATTTAATTTACAGAAGTTACACTACCTCCAAACTTATTTTCTCAGTTAAATTGTCTTATAATAAGGAATATGCCACATAAACTATAAGGGAAACTCACCATATTATTTTCAAAAACACCTGGATGAATTAATCATATTTTTTCCCATCCCTACATCCTTTCCAAGGATAATAATTCCATAATGACCACATATCCGGAACTTGGCCTTTTCTATTAATCAGGGACACTAGAACTAACTCTTTCCTCAACAACTAAGGCCATTCTCAAGGATCACCTCCAAAGAACTAAGGAGGACATCCAAAAACACAAAAATGTAAAAAAATTCCCAATGGAAAATTGTGATCATTTCACCCATCACTCAGTCTATCATAGTGTCATACACTAATCCCAATAGTGTCGTAAGGTTCCTGTAGACCCACACCATAAGGGAACCCAACCATGTATAAACCAATATTATTCAACCCTTCACCCATGGGAAGGTCACCCCTATATATATTATGAAATCATCTATCATCATAAACTCATAAATGAAATACCAGGAGAACATAATCAAGAAGAACACACATAATAATATAAGCTTTGTAAAATAATGCATCACCCACAAAAGTTCAAACATACCAAAACAAGTCCCAACCAGAACCATTAACTTTCCACTGTTAATAATTTTAAAATCCCTTTTTATTTTTAAATCCCATTTCAAAATAAAATCTTAAAATTAACACTTTCCTTATAAATCCAATCTTAAACATTTTACATTTAAAAAATATTTTATAAAATTCCACTCCTTTAAATAAATATTTATAGGTGAAAATGTTTCTCCAAGAAATTCCAATTTTAACCAAAACACTTTTAAAGGAGCCTAAGGCTGTTTGAAAATAGGTCCCCTAAAAATTTACCAAAAAACCCCTTTAAATTATTTATGGTCATGGTTGGGAATGAAACTTGGTGTTATAGTGAAACACCTCAAATCCATGATCAATTTTGTGTCATAAACCTTAGTGTTGCGACAAAACACCCAAACATAGGTCACATTGAGGTGTGACTATTTATTTATTCCGAAATACCCCATTCTAGAGTAACACCAAAAAATCATGGTATCCCATTATGTCATGGTAAAAGGCCTCATAGTACAACCACTCACATTGTGGAATGATCCCTTCCAAAACTCAATAAATAAACTCTTTATAGAATTTTTGAATTCATGACACAATAGACACTGTTGTAGAGTAACATATCCAAGAGCTCCAAAAACATGTTCTTATACGGGGGTCACATAATGAAACACCTCAATTTGTTTTATGATCACCCCCAAAATTATAAAACTATTACTTACATGGCACCATGTTATATGGAACACCCTATATTATGTTACAATCCTCTATTTATAGTATAATTTCACCCACCAACACCCAATAACTCACTCCAAGTGTTTTCCCACCAATCCTATACCTCTAGAGAATCCCAAAATATATCCCAAACATGATCCAACCATATTTTTTTAACTAAATACAAAAAAAAATCAAAATAATCAGTCAAAAAAATGATGTGTAGCTGACCCTTCCTATGGTCCACCAAATCTAAAATTTATGAGCTATTATATAGATCAAATTAAAAGCTCACTAACATTATTTTCTTAATTTTCTTTTTAGGAAGAGTTGTTAGCATACCTTTGAAGGAAAATAAGTCCAAAAAAATGTTAACTTATTCCATTTCATCCAAAGGATACCTTTAGAGGTTAGAGTCTTTTGATTGATACTAAGGAATATTGATCAAACTCATTATTATAGAAGATTTAGTATAGGTAGTGTGGTATAGGTTGTTTTTTTTATTTTAATTTTATTATTTCCTCTATAAGTAAACCTTTTGGTTATGATTTTTTTTCTTTATTACACTAAATTTATGTAAAGGGATGTCCCACAAAACCCTTCACTTCAAAAATCATTTATCTATTTATTTGATCTTTATTCATCTTCAACGAACTTAAAGAATAAGATCATTCAACATAATATTATATCTAATATAAATCTATCCTCTAGGTGTTCCCTGTATCGAACCACCCTCTATGGAGATGAGGATTGATTTTAGGGTATCTATTTTCCAATGTATTTCCTGTATGACCTGCATTTTGATAATTAGGTTGGTGTTTGTATTATTTCCTCAACTAGGTTTGATGTTTCCTCAAAGGATGAGGTGAATCATGGTGTTCCAGCTCAATGTAGGTTCCCAATAGAAGAGGATGTCACTAAAATGAATTCTTATTCAATTTTTATGCTGATCCTGTAGAGACCCGAAACATGACGTACATTGACATTATATTACATTTGCGGAATACTTAGTACATAACAAAAACACACACACAAGGATCGTAATAGTTTAGTGTCTTTGGAAACTCGGAACGTAATCTTCTAATCGTGGTAAAAGATCTCCAATATATCCCATAAAGATCTTCCCTTTTTTTACCAAAAACCTTTCTTTATATCCTGGGGAAAAGAAAACATAAAAGGGTGAGCTCAAATGCTCAGTAAGGGTAAACAAAAGAAATATAAATCTCATCGTATACCCAAGCACATAACTTTTGGAAATTTTAACCTGCAAAAGAGATCATAATTTCATAACATGGGATAAATCATAGTAGTGAAATGAAATCCCAATAATCATAACTTAAAACATGAAACTTTGTGGCATACACACATAATCATAGAGAATCATTTCTTGTTAGTCAAGACTTATTTCCAAGACTATCTTAGTGGACAAAGTCTCTTTCTGAATCGAGTAACCCTCGTTTCAGTCCTGTTTCACTGAACCGGTATAACCTACCACTCCAGCCATGTCTATCTCATGAGATATAAAATCTTTACCCAATTCATTGGAGGGAGATATAGGTCCCACCCATCTTATAATGAATCCTTTCTTATGTGTGCCACATAATCATAAACCATACATCATAGTGTAACCCATGTAATAAAAATGGGATTCTTAAACAACATGACATCATAAAACAATTCATATAAGATAAAGGAATTCATAAAAATATTTCCATCACAACATAATCAAATCCATGTAATAATAGGGATAAAAACAGAACCCTTTATTATCTTAGATGGAAAATTATTTTGATAAAACACTTGAACTCCATTCTTGAGGAAAATATCCTTTCTTCTTCAAAAACATTTTTCCTTTCATAACATGTCATACGACTTTAAAATAAAAGAAGTTGATTAAAAATAAACTTGAAAACTTTTAAAGTAAGATTCTTGGAAATAATGTTTTAAAAATCCATTCATGCCATATAAGTTAAAAAAAACATTCTTCGTACTTTTGTCGGAAAAGTCAAAAAGTACCTCGTACGAAAAACGACAAAAGATTCCTTTCATATCCTTTACTAAAAACTCATCGAAGGGTAAAATTGGATTTAAACAATTGTAGGTGGATGGAAATAATATTACATATTGATGAAACATGGATGTGGATGATAAAATACACCCTAGTAAATACTTACGAATAAACAATCTCGGATAAAAATGAGATTGTGATATTTCCCTTACCGTAGGTCCGACTTGCTTTGTAAGTGTCCGAACCTCCTGTATAATGATTTAAATCATGTTATTGACTTATTCCAGAATCATATTCATTGTTATTATATCATATATGGTCCACTTATGACTTTATATTACCCGTTCTTTTGTAAATTCATGTTAAAGTAGCGTTTTGGGTAAAATCGTCTCATTTGTCGTTCGTGTTTTTAACTTGTAATTATTCATATGATTACTTAGATCATGATTACATAAAACATGATTTATATATATATATATTCAGAATATACATATATAATAAATCAGTAAATGGAAAGAAATACACCGTTCATGGAGAAGGTAGTCCGTACGTACGCATGAATGCTGTTTTCGTTTCCTTATTGAATTGAATGGAATTAAGTAGATGACATACATATAAATAATTCCAGTATCATTATTATGTCA
Source organism: Viscum album (assembly GCA_963277665.1). Classification (NCBI taxonomy): domain Eukaryota; kingdom Viridiplantae; phylum Streptophyta; class Magnoliopsida; order Santalales; family Viscaceae; genus Viscum; species Viscum album. The sequence continues at coordinate 2,092,777,675 of OY728120.1, forward strand.
TATATTTCATTAGTACTTATTATATATACTTTATAATCATTCATGAATGGTTAATCATTGAGAATGAATCTCATCGCGTCGTGGAGACGGTAGTCCGTACGTACGCACGAGCGATGATATCATTCTCATGGTCGTGGAATTGTGTTGAAGTGTATGTATACTATTTCAGTATCAATATCACTTTATAATAATCATATATAGTTACTCATTAAACCATTATACCCATCCAATTAAGGTGGTGGCGGAAAATAGATTACACCACGGGGTGGAGACGGTATTCTGTACGTACGCACGCGCGGTGATTTCCTTTTTCCGTAGGATGGATAGAAGGTTAATTAGAGTTGTTTCATATTTATAATAACATATCAGTATATAAGAAATACTTATGTTATTACTTTATCATGAAACAACTAAAGAAGAAGAAGTTGAAGAAGAAAGAAAATTGAAAAGATCGGTAATGGATATTACCTCTTCTTTGAAACGCCTCTTTGAATCCTCCACTTAGGGAACTAAGATTGGTCTTTGAAGAAGACCAGGACCTCTAGGATTATTATATGGAAGTTGAGAAGGGATTTTGGCAGGGGTTGGCCGAGATTGAGTGCTCAAATTGGTGTGAGGAGGAGGGGAAGGAGGTGCCCTTTTATAAGGGAGGAGAGGGGCACCTTAGGAATATCTCAAAATATGATTTTATATTAAAGTCAAAATCGGTTTATAATGGTTCCAAAGGGTCTTATTTCGAAGCTAAAGTGGGGATGGGTCGAAATCCTATCATCCAATAGGATTTAGACAAGTTTAGGGTATTATTTTAACCTTATCAATTAGATTTAACTCTAAGTTAAATAATTTAACTTTTACCGTGTCTTTTTGTTTTCTTTCACTATATGGTTAATACACTTACTATAACATGCCAAACGAACCCCAAATTGTTTATTATTAATATATATATCCTTATCTAAGTCATTTGGCCGAACCTTAGATTTTTAGAAATAAAATAACAATTAATAATATAATATTTGATTTAAAAACTATTTTGTGTCAATTTTGACACTATTTGATATATGATTTTTGTGAAAATCATAACAGAATTATATGTTCGAACCAAGTTGATTAAATAAACACTAATATATCATAGTAACCTAGAAAATTAGTGGAATTCATAAAAAGTCTCAAATTACATTCATTTGAGAATTTATAACATCAATTATGTTAATATTTCCTTAAAATGGTAATTACTGCATCATCGTTGTGTCATAAATAAATTAATTTATTTAAAGTCTAAAAATTATAAATAAAATATCATTATGTAGGAAATCTCTTTAGATTTCTAATGAATATTTATAGTCGAATTTATCTTATGTATAACCCCATATTAAAAATGTTTTAGTTATTAAACTTTGATTTTAACTATTTTAACTATTCATTAAATAAAATAATATTAAATGTCATAATCTAATCCAAGTGGACCTAAATGGTCATATTATATTCATAAGGTTGTTTTTGGTCGAATTACACTTATCCAATAGAATTAGGACATGTGTTAGGGTAATAGTAATATCATATTTACCCTTAGTTACCCTATTTACTATTAACCGTGGTAAAAAAAAGTAAAAAGTTACTATTCACCAAAAAAAAATTTCATCTCATTGAACCACATTTTAGTCCTTGATATTAACCGTGTCAGTCGGATTTTCGAAATTCCATTCACAGAAGCGGTAAAATTAAGTTTTATGCAAAATTCAGTTTTTAACCTACCACTTAGTGGTTTCACTTTTCATCAAAAATTGAAAGTTTTCAGAAAAAAGCCAAAATTTCATCCTAAGATATATTTCATATTCTAAATTCAAAAATGAAGTCTATTTTACCAAATTCATAACATAGAAATTGAATTAATTAATTTTTTAATTAAATCCCGCTGTTAAAACAAATAGCGTGTTTTTAAGAAACAATATCTATCAAAAGATTGACACTTGATTATGTCTGGTTTAAATGTGAAATTACATCCAATGACCAACATTGTATTAAATTGTAAAAATATATTCTAAATATACTTTAAAACAACTCAAATTAATAATTTATCACTATTAATTATTTTGATTAAAAAAGTTGTTTTTAATTATAATTTAGTAATTTTCACTATTCATCAGAATATGAAAGTTATCCGAAAAGTACCAAAATTTCACCTTAGGCTAAATTCGATACTCCGAATCCAAAAATGAAGTCCATTTTGGGAGATAAAATTTCTAAAATTTTAAAATGTAGTTATTACTATTCATAACGGCTAGTTATAATAATATTTTAATAGCATATCGTTGTTTAGTGAAACTCGGTATTGCGTACTACACACGCTATCGAGGAAGGTCACGATTGCGTGTAATGCAAGGCAAGTCAAGGATGTGTGTTGTGCAAGCTCCTTTTGGTGTAGCGTACAACACAAGACATTAGTGAAATAAAAAACAATATTTTTCATAAAATCTCGAGCTGTTACAGCTCCTGATCAAAAAATACAAAAAGTTATGATGGCCCACCTAAAATCTAGTTAAAAATATATCAAGGGTAGGTTCAAGCTATACTAATTTTTGATTACTAATCACTTGATTTTACCAGTTGGTGGTAAGATATGGAAAATGGATGAAGTGATTCAATATTTATCTATCATCTGTGGATTCTCATATTTGAAATGAATACCACTTGGTAAAGGATATTTCTCAATATTTTCCACTCATAGTAATTGAAGTGAAGATAATGGGAGTATGGTTCCATTTCCTTGAAACCAGACATTATTACATTTCAGGAATGGTATTTTGTTTTTAATACCTTCAACAAAAGGAACACCTATTCTTAGACATGAATTATAATTACATGTTTTAACTAGATTTATGGATATCTAGAATTTTGTTTGATGTTGTATCTTTTTTGGGTATCCCCATAAAAAAAGGTATATCTATGAAGGTATATCATTTTGGGTATTTTGATAGAATCCTAGTAGAGGTAGATATTAGTTCCAAATTAATCCATAAGGTTGTTTTTTCAACTTCATAGGATGATATATTCCTACAAATTTATTATGATAAGATCCTTCCATTTTTCTTGGTTTTCTAGTAATTAGGAATTCAAAGGATAATTAATTTAGGTAAAAGAAGAGTTCTCATTACTCTATAAAGAGGAATTTCCATAAAGGATATAAAAATATTCAAAAAAAATATAGGCTAGGGATGGATTAGATCCCCCTAAAGCTTGTCTAAAATCCTCCAAATAGAGGAAATGAGATAGGGATGTTCATATTGAGACTGTTATTGTTGGCCAGTTTCTGGAGAATGAGGAGGAAAAATCTAGTGATACTCGTAATGAAAGTATTTATCGTAATTTTGACGCTTTTTGTATTGGTAAGGCTCATCAGGGGATTATAACTAATGGAGGGAAGGGTCAGGAAAAAGTGTATCAGAACCTTTGGGATTTTTATGATGGTATTTTAATTATTTATAGAAAGAATAAAGTTTTATATAAGATTCCAGGGGAACATGAGTTGGATGTTGGGCCTCTTGAGGCTAGTAATTTTTCTCTTGAATAGTCACATGGGAAAGAAAAGTAAGTTGAAGTATAGAAATGATCATTTGATGACTCTTTAGTTTAGGATGATGCATCATTAGCACATAGGAAGGAAACAGTTTTAGTGTGTGTATTCCCACCTCAAAATTATCAAATTAAAATGGTTGTTGAATCTATACAAAACTAGAGAACTAGCCTTATTATTGAATATGGTAACTTTTCTAGAGAGATAAAGGAGTTGAATAAATTGTTTTAAACATCAGGGATGTCTTGTGTTTCTTCATTTCATTAGTAAATTATTATGATGGGTAGCTACATGGTATTCAGGTCAATAGGTTTAACATGGAGAAACCTAATTCTCTTAATAATGATTCTTACAAAGATGAATTGTCCAAAGGGAATTAGGTCCATGATGAGAACGAGGGGTTTCAAATAATTCCTATAATGAAAAAGGTGTAAGAAGGACTATTCATATCTAAAACCAACTATGGTTACTAGTTTCCATGGATATTTGTACTATAACTCTGATTCAAATATTGAGTTTGATTATGATCATGATTTATTATATTATGATCACTGATTATTCTATTTTATATTATTTTAAATAGGGTTGTGTTATCTTATTTTAACCAATTCCCCTTATGTTTCATTTCCCGTTTTCTTAAATAAATCGGTTTGGGGTATTTGATCACCACCTAGATTATTAATAAAAAAGTTAATAATAAATCTAATTAAGGATAAATCCATGGGGTATAACATATAATTCCCATATTAGAGTCACCAATTGAACTTACATACATCATTGAGGAAAAAGGTATATATATGTGTACTAAAAACTAATCCATGTACATTGTTAGTGGTGATTCAACCATCCCAGTAGGATTCTCTTATTTTTCCCCAAATCCCATGAGTGGGTATGATGAAAGTGTATGAGTATATAATATTTTTGGTGATTAAATCACAAACTAGCCACCAATACGATCATAACAATGATAGTAAAATGAACTACAAAACATTAATGAACCCAAAATAAAAAACCTCATAAGATAACCAATGAACAACCCATTCCCAATCCCAAAATTCAGGAACCAAAATCAATATTAATCATCTTTAATGACCCAAAATATTGGATTTCCACATAATGAATCTTTAAAAAAACCTAGGCATAGAACACCATGCTATTAATGATATCTCATACATGTTACTAACTCAGGAACCATCCACCTCTTTAAAGAATTATAATTTCTATGAAATATATTTCTAATATAAAAGAAATTAATTGACCATTTTTTTATATAACTACTCACAGGAGAAAAAAAATCATACGGATAACCCAAGAAACATCTATCTAGGTCATGTAAACATAGTGTGTTCTTCCACAATCTATCCAAGCATGATCCTAGAATCCCTAAAGAAACTATTATTATTTATAAATTTATTTTTACATTATAGTCTCATAGTCCTTAATTAACCATAAAAATTATGATATTTTAGAACCACATTTTCATCTAATTATATTTTTTTGACAACTATGAGTTACTCGAGAGACCCCATCCTCTGTCATCTCATTGTCTCATGGTCCACAATTATTAAAAATATATATGATAAATGAGACCCATATTACCATTCATATTGTTCATCATCCCACTTGGGGTAAACCATATAGATATTATCATTATCCTTTTCCTGAATCATGCCTAAAAGAACACAAAAACTAAATTCCACCATGAAAACACCTCTCATAAAAAATTGATCTGACACACTTATCAATCCTTAAGTAAACCTATAAATAGATTCTTAATGAATTAATCCTATTGATTTGGCTTTATTTTGATATTTTATTTATATATTTTTTATTATGGAATTATGATGTTTTTATGAATAAATGTGTTTTAATTGTTAATTTTTTATGTTTTGATTATTTCAAATTGAAATTTTACTTCTTTTAAAATACCAATCAAAGTGAGTGATTTTTGATGCTGGATTTTTAGATATTGTTTTCTATGATTTTTATTTATTTTAACAATGAATAATTTTAATTCTTTTTATGAAAAATTAATTGGAATTTATTTTAGTTAAAATTATTTGATTGTTGTAATTTATTTTTACATAGTTCCATGATTTCAATTTCTAAATTTTTTTTGATTGAATCAATTCTTAATTAATTTTTTTTAGGTCTAAAAATTCATGGTTTTATTTTCTATGGTTATCCATTTTTAAATTTGTTGTTAATTTTATTTCATTTAATTACATATAAAATTTTAATATTGAGTGAAAATAATTCCATTTAATGTGTATCTGAATTGTAAAAATATGAAAAAGTCACACTTGTATAGTACCCATGTAGGGTGGGAGAGTTCAATGTATAGTTACTTTACATAGGAAAAGTATTTAGATCAAAGGAATATGACATAGAGTTCCTCTTCCACAACATATAGTTTCAATCCTTTTTTAAAATATCATCCAAGAACTTGACATAGAGTTCATCACCCCCGACATAGTGTTTCCATACTATTCTAAAATCACATCTAATAATTTGGTGTAGAGTTACTAGGAACATATTATAGAGTTCCTTGGATTTGAAATAGAGAAAATTCCAACCTTAGTAAAATTTGTAATTGAATCCATGTCAAGCTCTAATACTTTGGAAAATTTTGGAAAATCAAACTGAGAATCAAATATGGAAGCATGAAGTTGTGTCTGGATCAAAATTAAGGGATAATAATTTTTTTAAAACATCATAAAATGGATTAGTAGCTATGAAAAAAGGAATTCCAATCAAAAATGAGTGTTTGTTACCATCTTAAATCCTATTTGAAGAAGAAAATGAAGTTTTAGAAGAATCACTGTAGCCAAACTCTGATCTTCTTTTCAAAGAAAAATCAAGGCTCAACACGAAGTGGTAAAAGAACTTGTTTGTATACATAAACTCCAGTAGGTGATTTGGGAAGAAGATGTATAACTAATAAGATGATTCTAAGTAGTTTAATAAATTGTTGTATGTTGGTTTTTATTCCCTGTGTAGGTATGAATGTTAAAGAAGGAGGGGTCTCATTTTATCCAAATGTTGTGGCTATGAGTTTGAGGAGGGTTTCATTCCAGGTGATTGATAGAATACCTCATTGAATCTCAGTCATCATTTCGTCAATTTCACCAGTCACACCTTTCATGATGAAAATCACTTGATTTCCCACCATTGATAATATGCAAGGGTAGCCAAAAATTATGTAAATAATGATTGGTTGATTGACATCGAGTTGTGGAAAATAATACAATGTGGATAAAAATTAGAAATTGGAATGAAGGTGAATTATATTAGAATGATTGTTGTTCACTAAAACTATGTCTACTATTAAGGTTTCTAGTTGGGAATTAGTTTATAAGCAGATGGTGTGGAACCTATTCAAATTGACTATATGGGGTACACCGAGGAAGATAAAACTGATATGTTAAAATCAGGCTATTGGGAGATATTAAGGCTACATGTTTGAGATATCAAACAATGGATAGATAAGTTAAAGGATCTATGTCAGGGTAATTCAAGAGATTTATATACTTTTATAAAGGTTTTCCACACTTAATAGAGACTCACGGGAGGGAAATTTCGTGGTAGAAGGTTGCTTAAAGGCCACTATTTAAATCATTTAAGGTTTCCACCCAAGTTTAACCATGATTTGTTAAGGTCATAAGTATATATCAATAGATACATAAAGGTTAAATAGATCTATATAAGGGTAATATACACATGTTTATAGGTGACCTTGTTCCACATATATGTGTAAGGGTACCCAAACATTCTGAAGGCTATATAAAGTTTAGAGAATTTATACATAAGGTTCATGTCATATATCACCATACTTGTGTCAAGGTCACTTGGTGCTTCACAACTCGTAAATGTTGAAAACCATGAAATGTGTTACAAGGTTTAAAAAATACAGGGATCCCTAAATTCACAAATTGAATCAAAATAAAAAGAATGATTGAAATTGAGCATGTGTAATAGAACACTTTGATGTTTCGGAATATTGATGAGGAATCCTTAATAGAAATCAATATCAAATGAGGTGTAGATATATTTTGGGAATATCTAGTCAAGTAAAAGTGAAGAAGATGATCTCTAGTGACCATGACCACATGGATGCTAGTTATTCGATCTAGGTAGTTTATTATAAGATTTGAGGTTGGGATCCCTTTAATGAAGTTTTTTGGATTCTTTAAAAATAATATATTGATCATTTTGATGGGTATAAATTAACTTATCAATATATTATGATATTACTATACAAAAGACTTAGAGTAAAATCGATATGGGAAGTTGGAGCTCCTCAATAGAGAATAATCCTTTATATATTCTTTATCATTTATATAATGAAGACTTTATATTTTTATTTTCAAACCTTATTATTGGGTAAATCTATTAAGGGTAAATAAAATTGTTCTATTTTCATCATTTTACTTCTTTCTTGTATCATTTCTTTTATAGGTTTTTTCAGTATCAAATGAAAATTTTATCTTGATGAAACCAATTTCATTCCTCTTAAGTCATCTAAATTTGGAGGTTGATAAAATTAATAAATTACCCATCTGAACACCAACACCCTTGATAGTAGGTGATGGTTACCTTTTTCAAATATTGGAAACCAAGATTAATCGACTTCATAAGTATTAAAGGAAAATCAATTTAACAACATGCAGTCGAAATTTACCATATCCTCATTAATCATATGTTCATCACAACTGCTATTCTTATGAGTTTTATTCATATAATTTATTATTTATTATTTTCAAGTATTTCATTTTTTTATCTCATCATAAATTCATCACTTACGACACAATATACCACTCACACGTCTATTTATCCTTTTTTTCTTTCTTGTTTTGTTTTCTTTTACTTATGTTTTATGTTTCTTGGATTAACATAAAACTTCCATGTGTGATTGACACATATTTTTTGTTATACTAGTTTTATGTATGGTAAATAAATAAATAATTTGGCCAATATCAATGAAAAAAAATAAAAATAAAATCATTGTTGTTGGGGAAGTCTTTATGCAGCCAATAGAATCTCAAAACCAAAAAAAACTTAAATCTATCATGTCCTTACTAAATATTTCGGATAAAATATTTTCTCATGTACACAGGATCAAAAAATTAGAACCTAGATCCTAAAATCCCAAAAAATAAGAAACACCTTAGAGATCTTAGTAAGGAAAATCATGTAATATAGAACTTGAGAGAGAGTCCCTATAGGGAATGAGAAGAACCTTCATCCTGATATCAGGAAATAGGATAATCTATAAAGGCCTAGGATGAGGGAGTATCAATTTCATAAAGTTTCAGGAAACCCAACTTGTATTAGTATAACCCCTAAATCTGATAATTATAAACATAAACACACTTATTTTTTTACTGAATCCCATATTTAATGGAATACCTAATGAGGACTCTCTTTCATTAATTAAGGACTTCTATAACAAAGTGTACCAGTTTTCTCTTCAAGGTTTAAATGAAAATAAGATTAAAATTAGAGTCCTACCTTTATGTATTAAGGTAAATTCTAGGAAGTAATTCATATAATTAGATAAAAACTTTTTTGAAAATATAGTAAATTTAATGAATCTTTTTCAATGAAATTTTACCCAATGATACCTAAGGAAGAATTTAGGAACAAAATAACTAGTTTTTACAAATAAGATAGATATGATTTTCATACAGAATGATATAGTTTTAGGGAATTTCTTAGTTAGTTTCTACACCACCATATCTCCACCCATATCATAATGGGATTATTTTGTGAAGGGTTTTCACTATTAGGGATTAATATGGTTGACCAATAAACTGGGGATAATTATATAGAAAATAAAGATGAAGAGTTAAGAGAAATCTACAACACTATTTCTCTAAATTCACAAAAAAAAAGATTCTAAAAGAATAATAGTTAATAGGGGAGATTATAAATCTAGTTTGGGGATGGAAATAAATGCACATATTACTGAAATAAAGGACCAACTTCAGTCTATAATGAACCAAAATTCCAAACAGTGTTAAGTAAATTAGAAGTAAAAGTAAAAATAAATCTCTTAGAGAGTAGTTCCATCAATGTGGTATGTTTTAACACTCTCTAAAAACTTCAAAAAAATTAATATGCAATCCGAATCTTAATAAAATATTAATTTTTTTGGTATGTTCCAAGGATATAGGATATAGATACCCATTTTCCAATAACTACAACTCAGGGTATAAGATCTACCCAAAACATTCAAGGAGTGAGTAAAAAATTATGATAAAACCTACCAATATATACCCATAATATCCCAAACGAGAATTTAAAAACCAAAATAAGGTTTATACGTCTAATTCTAAAGAGGAATTAAGGGTTATGTTCCTATAGATGTTTTGATTCATAAAAAGATTAATTTTATTCCAAAAAATCCCAACATGATTCGTACAAAGGCTAAATTAATGATAGGATACATGATTTGTAGTTTAAATGGGGAAATTATCTATAAAAATGAACACAAAATAATAAGGTAAGATTACCATCATAGAAGTAGTGAAATATAGGGAGAGTTTCATGGTTTTCACCACCAATAGTGGTTTAAAACACATCAGGAAGAATGAAATGATCCTAGGGATATAAAAACTGATATTATGAATGAATTTTGAAATATATGGATAAAGAAATATTTTCATATATGATGAAACTGAGATAATTCCTAATGTTCCACCTAAAAATGAGAATAAAAAGGTTTTATGGTTAAGAAAAATAAGTGAAGTAAAAGATTGAGGAATAACCTATGGGGATTCTTATTAGTTTTAAAAATCTTGACTAAATTATCCCATTACAATAAATAGTGAAGAAAAACAATCGTGAACATAAATTAATCAAGTTCCTTATGTTGTTCAAAAATCTCCAACTTAATATTTTCTTCCATTAATATTTTTTTCATATTCCATCATATTTGAATTCAGTAAAAATATCTCAAAAAAATACTTTAGATATGTTTTCCACTTATAGTATGATAGTGGAGTGTAGTGACATTGTTCATAATAGAGTACATCATAAGCTCAAAGATCTAGTCAATTTTTTCATCTCATGTACTTTAGGGAAAAGTGGAAAACTCAATTGATTATCTTTCCTTCATGATATAATTAACTTGATCCCTTAATCACTATTTCAATATGTAATTCTAAGATAATTGTATGCCACTACCCTTTTCCTTTAGTTATTTTACCAATCTGTCATTTACCCCATGGGGATAGTGGATGAAAATTTGGTTAGGATAGGAAAATTATTTCATCTAATTGATTTCCTCATGCATGACATGGATTGTGGTAAGTAAGTAGCTATAATTATTAATAATCCCTTCTAGACACTTGTATAGAATTTAAAGATTATTTTAATGGAAAATTAATCTTCAAACTATTGTAAAATGTGAGGTATTTTATGTTTTTAAGATAGGTAAGGTATTAAAACAAACTATAAACTACTCTAGAGATAAGTTGTTAAAACATGATGAAATATTTTATGATGAAGAATAATAATCTATGAGGATTAGTGATGAAATTCATATTAAATCCTCCACTATTGAAACTTTTATGGGAATCAGCTACAGTAAATTGGTAGGTATATGTGATGTTTATAAGGTTAATCTTTTTGAACAACTTCATAAATTTTCTAAGGAAAAAATTGTAAAACCACGCTTGGAATATAAATTTAAGGAGTTATCAAATCTAGATAGTAGTGAATAAGAGTATTTATTTAGCTCTAATTCATTCCTTATAAAACATAATGAAGATATTGGGCTACCAAGGATCAAGATTCAACCTTCTATCCATGAAGCACCACATGTTGAGCTTAAATCATTTCCTTGTCACATAAAATTCTCTTTTTTGGGTGAGAAATATTCACTAGCATCCATCATATATTATTACTAAAGAAAAATTCACAAAATCCAATCTTCTAAATATGTTTAAAAGGTACAAAACTATTATATTATGGTTTATAACTGAGATAAAGGTATTATCCCTTTATTCTACATATACAGTGTATGGATTTTGATCATAAGAAAAGGATTGAGGGATAAAGGATGCTCCAACCCAACATTAAATAAGATCTAATATGATAAGTGATTAAACTAAAATATGTTGGTATTATCTATCTAAATTCTAACAGTACTTGTATTATCTCTATCCAAGTGGTTAATAAGAATAGGTGTCACTATTATCACCAATAAAAAGGATATGAAAATTTATGTTAGAAAGGTGACTAAGTGTAGAGTTTTTATTTATTTATAGAATCATAATTATACCACTAGAAATAATCATTTTTCCATGAAAAGTTTGAATAAAATGATTAAGAGTCTTCCTGGGGATGAATTTTTTCTATTTTCTAGATGGTTATTTTGGTTACAACCAGATTCCTATATCACTAGAAGATAAAAATAAGATTACATTCACAAGCCCCTTTAGTACATATACATACCAGTGAATTCCCTTTAGTTTGTGTTGTGCTCTAAATACGATTCAAAGATGTATTATATCTATATTATTGGATATGATTTTGCGGATCATTTAACTTTTCATGGAATAATGTTTAATTGTTAGAAGATATTTTGATAACTATTTAAAAAATCTAGAGCCTTATTTTTCAAGATTTCAAGAGACCAACTAGGTTCTTAATTGGGAAAATTTTCAATTCATGATCACTGAGGGGATATTTCTTATTCATAATGTTTCAAATATGGGAATAGAGTTCGAAAATCCTAAGATAAAGGTGTGTCAAAAGTTACTCCCTCAAAATATATTTGAAGGGGTTAATTGTTTTCTAGGACATGTCAGTTTCTACCGTAGATTTATTAAGGATTTTTCAAGTATCACCATACCAATTTTCTCTATATTTTTCAATTATGTTCCATTTTCTTATCTAAATTTTTTGGATCCATTCAATCCTCTTAAGGATAAAATGACATCAACACCTATAATAATTTCCTTGAATCGGAAACATCCCTTTGTGTTAATGTGTAAATTTAGTAACATTATTATTGGGGTTGTGTTGGGGAAAATGAAATAGAAAAGGTTTCATGTGGTATATTATGTTATCAGTTAATTTGATGAAGATTAAATAAGTTACACCACCATTAAGAAAGAACAATTAGCAGTAGTTTTTTACTAGGAGAAGTTTGAGTCGAACATAATTGGATATAAAGTAATAGTTTTTACTAATCATGTTACAATAAAATACCTAATTCCAAATAAAGATGAAAAAAAAATACTAATGATGTAGATCCTCTTATTAAAAAAAATAGATATAAGAAAAGAGATGAAAATATAGTTTATAACCACCTATCTAGGGTACCCAACACCCGAAGTGATGATCCAAGAGAGATAAATTCTCTTTTCCCTGATTAAAAAATGGTTGAATTTCAATGAAACAAACTTGTTGGTATATATATTTTTCTAATTTCCTTAATGTATGAGTGATGCTAAGGGATATCAGACAAAATTTAAGAAATAAATTCATTTTAGGTCTTAATTACTACTTTTGGGAGAAACCATTATTATCGAGAAGGTGTGTTAATGGTATCCTTAAGAGGTTTGTGCCCAAGGAGGTGATGTTGTCCATTCACGAGAGTTGTAACTCTTCACCATGGGAATGACACATACACTTTTCAAGCATACTAGGAATTTCGTAATGGGTCATGAAAAGTTTAAAAGGATGGTAAATGTGGCTAAAAAATAAGATATTCCTTAAAAGGGAATTATTGATGTTGAGATTTTTTAATTTTGGGGGATATATTTTATGGGACATTTCACATATTCTCATGGGAATGAGTTTATATTAATGGTTATTAAATATATTTACAAATGAGTTAAGGCTATGTAACTTCCAAATAATAAATTTTATAAGTGTTATAAAATTCATTAAAAAGAACATATTTTCTATATTTGGGGTTCCCCAAGCATTCATCACAAACAATAGTACCTATTTAAGAACATAAAGTTCAATGCCTTAATAGAAAAGTGTGAAAATAATGGAACTAAATACCATACTCATTCTACATTCTCAGTTAATGTTTTAAATAGGGATCTTAAATTTATCTTAGAGAAAAGAGTATGTTCCTAAATGAAGGATTGACCCTTAAAGTTATATAAAGCCTTATGGGACTATATGACTACCATTAAAACTATCATAGGAAAGTATCCTTACATGATGTTCATTGTAAAATGCATGAAATTTATAAGGTATTCATATGAAAAATTATAGGATATAAAAGTAAAAAAAATATTCTCATGACTCGATCATCTAGAATTGATATTTTACTATTGGATAAAGGGTGTTACTTTTAAATCAAGTCTTAATCATTTTCTTAGGAAGCTCAAATCCAAGTGGTATGGAAATTTCAATCTCCTAATAGTCTTAGTTAATATAGCTGTAGAGTTAGAAGGATAATATAATGGTCTTTCTTATTTAATGGTAAAATGGTTAAGCCTTACTTTAAAGATAAACCAAGGGGCTTGGTTGCTATCTTTGTTCTTGAAAATTAAAATTCCACTGAGTTTAACTGAGGAATTTAAACTCAGTGCTTCAAAGGATTTAACCCATGGTCGAATTTTTATATATTTATTCCATTTTTAATAAATAATAAATTTAGTACTTGTATACCTATTAATGATCATTTTCATCCTATTTTGATGAATGCTGAGCCTATTTTGAAACTCACTAGATCATAATTCCTACTGTTTTCAAAGACTAAAATGAGTTTTGTGGTTGAGAAAACTTAAATAAAATTTACTTCAAACATAAACTCAATTTTTTCTCTATTTTTTGAGATAAACATGTTAAAACCTAATGTTTATTTATTTCAACCTATTGTAACTAAAATCAGACTTACCAGGGGCTATAAATAAATAAATTAGGAAGGTTTCATTGGATGCACTTAAAAGAGGAAATATTTCATAATCAGGGGGTTATGTTTAAATTATTCACTCTATTAATTCCATTATTTCTATTGAAACTATTTCATGTATCTTGATAAGTTATTTTAATTTGTTCATGAGAGTTTCATATTATTTGAAATTTCTTCACTACATGAAACTGAGCAAGGGTGGAAAATGGTATTTTGTTAAAATTTCTTAGAAACTATGATGGATTCTAATAATAAATTTTTTCAATTAATTCTATTACATTATTAATTATGTTACCAATTGAAAATAATTTTGAACTTTCAAAATAATAGCATGAATTTGTTATGAAAATCATGCATCTGAACTATTAAATAGTGACTAGCTATATCATTTGTTATATGTTTTGATTGGTTCTTTTTGGGAGTTTAAAGTATGTTTTTGGACTTCATTTTGACCCATTAACATGCTTTCATAACCGTTGATTTGAAAATATATCTTAAAACTAAAATGTTTCCTCCCACCTTGAGGTATTGCATTGGGAACCATGTTGAGTTTTATGTATTGTGGATGGGTATATGTTTGGTGATAAACTATATTTCCATAATTTTATATCACAATCCCTTAAAATTTTCCATATTTGACTATTTACAATATTCTTTATCATTTTCAATGGTTAAAAAAAATTAAAAAATTGCAGAATGTTTTTATACTTTGAGTGATTAATTATTTTTATTCAACCACGGTGTCAAATAAGTAATGTAATTTTCATTTTCCCTTGAAAAAAATTATTCTTGGTTAAATTATTAAATAAGTTTTATAAATTTAATTGAATTATATTTTTTTTATGTATTTAAACTAATGATTTTTACATTCAACTATCCCTAAAATGCACTCTTAATCCTAGTTTGAACTTTTTGTCTTTAAGATAAAACTGTTAGAAAAGTTCTTTATAGATATTTATAATTATTAAACTCACCTATCCACTTATTGTGTATAATTTTTTTGTGGGATAAAATAGGCATATATGATCACCAAGCAGAAAATGAAAAATTTGAAGGAATAACTGAATGAAAAGTTATGTTGGATTAAATACTTTCAAAATATTGAAATTCAATCATCTTTATAAAATTGGAACCAATATTTTTTTAAAACTATTTATTTTTTAAAAGATAAATAACAATTTTTTACATGGTATATTTTATTAGGGGATGTAATTTTTAAAATAAACACTTTTATGGTGTGACAGTTTATTGATTTTTAAGATGATTTGGCTTCCATTGAATTTAATTAATTGAATGATTGATGACAATAAATGATTTAAGAATGGGGGGATTTAATGTGACTTTATTCTGATATATTTTTACCACATCTTTTGTTAGGGAGATCTAATTTTTTTTATGATAAAATATGTTTTAATTATTTATAATTTGAATTTTTATTATTTCAAAT
This sequence comes from Viscum album, assembly GCA_963277665.1. NCBI lineage: Eukaryota > Viridiplantae > Streptophyta > Magnoliopsida > Santalales > Viscaceae > Viscum > Viscum album. Next base: position 2,092,793,578 of record OY728120.1, read on the forward strand.
TAAAAAATAATTTATTTGAAAATTTAAATCAATATGAGGATTTTTAGATGCTAAATTATCAAATATTCTATCATCTGATTTTCATATATTTTAAGAATGATTAAATTGAAGGTTTTTTATAAAATTTAAATTGAAGATTATTTTAATTGAAAATATTTAGTTTTTGGAATTTATTTTTCCAAATTTCTATGATCATAAATTCTGAAAATTTCTTGATGGAATCAATTCTTAATTCATTTTTTCAAAGTCCAAAAACTTGTGGATTTATTTTCTGTGGAGATTCATTTTTATTTTTGAATTCATTTTATTTCATTTTATTATATTTCCATTATTAATTTTTAGTGTTAATGGTTCTATTAAAGGTGCAACTGAATTTAAAAAATATAAAACAAATTCACCCATGTAGAGTACCCATGTATGGTCGGAGGGTTCGATGTAGACTTATTTTACTTGTGAAAAAAATAGTTCAAAGGTAGTTGATGTAGAGTCCATGTTCCCCAATGTAGATTTTTTATCCCTTCACAATATATCATCCAAGAATCTAACATAGAGTTAATGGGAACATGACATGGAGTTCATCACCCACAATGTAGATTTTATAACCTTTTCCAAAATCTTATCCAGATATTTGAAGTAGAGTTATTGGTCTTGGGAAATAGGGTTTCGAAGAGTTAATGTTTAGTACATTCCTCCCTTTTTTTGGAATTTTTAAGTGAAGCCTCATAGATATTGACCATTATAGATAAATTTTGAAGATCAAACCAAGGCTTTAAGATATAATCTTTAAAAAAACTATATGAGGATTTAGGGATGATAAATACTTCCAAAAATAATCAAAATGAGTCTAAGCCCTGTGCAAAGGAATTAAAACCAAAACTATGTTTTGATTATTGTCATCATGCCTAGTTAAGGGAGAAAATGAATCCATGGAATAATTAATTAATCCAAACTCATATATGATTTTCCAATAATCACTGTGGATCAGCATTACGTTTTTGAAGAACTTATTTTCATATGGAAGCTCAAGAAGTTGATTTAAGAAGAAGATGTAATACTGAGACAAATAACTCAAAGTGGTTGAATAAATTATTGTTCGTTGTTTTTTGTTCCATATACAGGTCTGAATTTTAATGATAAAGGGGAATCATTGCATAAAAATACATCAGCTATGAGTATTAGGAAGGGTGCATGCCTGGTGATCAATAGAATGACACAAAAAATCCCTATCTATATTGCCACATTTTCAATAGACACACATCAACTAATGAAAACCACTTGAGTTTCCCTCATTGTCAAATTGTATGGGTGGATGAATATGATTTCGATCATGATTGGTTGATCAAGGTCATGTTGTGTACAATTTTCTAGTACAAAGATAACTTGGCCACTGGTATGAAGGTCCTCAATCTTAGAATGATTGTAGTTGACCAAAATTGCATCTATTATAAAGGTGTTGAGATAGAAATTAGTTGATAAGTTGATGGAGTAATGCCTATAAAAACTAACTATGTGGGTTTTGTTGAGGAATAATACACTAAAAATTCAAATTTAATTTATTGGGATATGTTGATTTCATAAGTATGATAATTTAAATAATAGATAGATAAGCTAAAATGGTTGCATCAAGGTACTTAAAGCTCTCAAAAAACCTATGTATAGGTACACCACACTTCACAGAGACTCGTGAAAATGTCATTTAATAGTTGAAGGATACGTAAAGGTCACCATATAGTACTTATAAGGGTGCCACCAAAGTTCAATTTTTTTGTTTCAAGGTCATCACTTATTTTTAGCGACTATATAAAGGACAAACAGACCTTTGGAGGGGAAACATGCACTTTTTTATAGGTGATCCATTCCAAAAAACTACAAAAGGGTAACCCTGTATTTAAAAAGCCTATGTAAAGGTTATATTAGAACTATGTAAGGTACATGTCATATCTAAACATATCAACATCAAGTTCACTTGGTGCTTCACAACCCATGTAAGGGTAAAATACACATAAAGGTGCTATAAAAATTAAAAAATATAGGGAGCCATAAATTCTCAAATGGAAGTAAAATCAAAAGAGGGGTCAAGATAGAGGCTATATTGGAGAAAAATATGATGATTATATATATTTTTATGGAATCCTTAATAAGAATCATGATCATGTGGGGGTGTCGATATTTTTTGAGAAGATCTGATCAAGTAACCATGAAGAAGATGATCTATAGTGTCCTAACCCATGTAGTGACCAACTATTCAACCTATGGATCAGACTATGAGCTTTAAAGATTGTATCCCTTTCATAAATGTGTTTGAATATTTTTAAAAAGGGATATTTATCATTTTATAGGGAATTCATTCATCGATCAATACATTGGGAGATGATTATACCTGGAGACTTTGCAGAAGCTTGAGATGGGAAGTTGGAGCTCCTCGATAGAGATGTATCCTTTCTCCCTTTTTTCTCATTTATACAATGATGTATTTATATTTTGATGTGAGAAATTGTTTTGGATAAATTTATCAAGGGGAAGTAAAATTGTTCTTTTTCATCCTTTTAATTATTTCTTGTATCATTTCTTTACTATATTATATTTTTTCAAGATCAAATGATAATTTTACCTTGAAAACCCAATGTTATTACTCTATGTCTTAATTAATTTAGTGGTTTATAGACTACTAAAATTGCCCATTTTATCACCAAAACCCTTAAAATAATGTTTTAGTGGCCTTTTGAATTTTATAAACCCAGATTCATTAATTTCATAAGTTTTGAATTAAAATAAATTTAACAAAAATAAATAAAAAATTCTCATATCCTCATTAATCATCCATTCACCAGTATTTCTATTATTATGTTCTATATTATTTTAATTTATTCTTTATACTTTTCAAGTGTTTAATTTTAATCATATCACTACAAATTAATCACTTCCCGCATAACATACTACTACAATATTCATTCAGACTTATGTATTTCTTGTTTTGTGTGCTTTTCTTTGAGTTTTTTATTTCTTGGATTAAAAAAAAATTATTTGTGGGTTAAACCCATATTCTATAATATAATATTTTTAATTGGGGTAAATAAATAAATAAATTGACATGTATCAATGATAATCGTTCACTTATCAACTCTCAATAAATAATTCCTTCAAATAAACATTGTACAGACCCACTTATGAAGAACTAGGAATTACCTACTAGCTAATAAATCTTGAGCAAACCCACCCCCATATATTGTCCAATTACCCTCAATATAAGATTTCCCACTTTGTCTAGAAATAAATAAAGATACATTACTTTCCAAAGTAAAACATGCATGCATTAAAGGCCAAATATTTTACCGAATCCTAAACCATGAACTACTTATCCATTGAGATGAAAAATCACTCCAATGATACTCATATCCATTACACAACATATATAATACCTAAAAAGTCCCATAACTAGTATTTAAGAGGTTGGAGATTAAAAAAATCAATCACATGAAAACATAGTGGTTCAACTATTTTTATTTTTCACTTAAAAACCAAGTAAATTGACCATGAAAAGACAATACCCACTATTCCCAACCCTTACATAGTTTACCTATATAGTTTACAATCCCTAAATTAAATCATGAAATTTTATTACCCATTATTCCAAACCCTACATTGGTTAGAAAACTATATAATTTAACCATTACATTGTACTGTAAACCATTTAATTACAAAAAAAACAATAATCTAATTCCAAATTTCATGAATTTTACCCTAAAGTTATTCTAAAAAAGTAATAAAATCTCAATAAGCCTTAAATATATTGTTATTTACTTTAGTTTAATGAAATGAACTAGGTTGTCCATCTAAAGGATTCCTGAACTGACCCAACACTTTCTTAAAGGGAATTCCTGATCCCCAAAGGTTGGAAACTAGTACCAAAGCATCACATGATAACACTTGGGAATAGATTTTCCTATAATCAAAATTATAGTAACAAAAAAATCTAACAAAAAGGTTTAATGGCCTATAAATATTGGGTGTCCGCACTAAAATAGATATGAATAAACAAGTAAAGTATTAAATAAATGTAAAAACAATCCATCCAGTCACCCAAGTCTCCCTCCCCTACAAATAAAATCGTAGATACCTACATTATTATCATGGTCTCCCACATATATAGCTACCCTACATCTGTAGAAAGTAATAAAATCCAAAATGGACAAATTAAATCATATAAAGGGCCACACATATTACATTAAATAAAATTAAATGTAGATCCTACAAAATTAGTGAATATGAACCACAGGGTGAATGTGGTAAAATAAACTTCTCACCTCAAATCCACAGATCAATTAATACTCCAAGAGAATTATAAAGGAGAACCAAGAACCTTACATAGAGATATAATAGGCATGAGCCTGAAATCACTATGTAGGCCACCACAACCCACTGAAACTATGGGAAACCCTCATTTCAAATTAAAATTTTAAACTAAGGACAGGGGCCTTTAAACCCTGGAAAAACAAACCAAGACAACATTTCCCCCCTTTCCAATTATCCCATGAAAACTCATTTTATATAAACAATTTTAAGGAAAACCATTTCCCAAAAACTCTTTTATGAAAATAAAATCCATTTTCATTTATAAACCACACTTTCAAACCTTATAAAAATAACCCATTTGAAAGTAACCCAACACATACCCAAGGTGATGGATGAGTCACACATAATAACCAAAAAATCATTGAAACCCAATCCAAATAATGCAATCAAGAAATGGTTCTGAGGTCAAATGAACTAAGGTAAGAACAATTGAATCACAACTAAGACCCCAGAAGTTTCCTAAAAGGACCTAACATCATGGGAAATATCCCTAGGCTACAGTAATAAAATACCTAAACTAGAGATAAGGAGCCCATGATAACACTATTTAACCTATCTATATCCTCAATATAATCCTCAGACTAATTAGGAATAAACACCCTTGGATATCACATGCTACCATATGTTATAAAAAGGATACGAGCTCATGACCTTCTACCCTCTCAGTATAATCGATGGAGTGTAATCGGACCACATTTCCTAGATATCTTACTACTAAACACTTGGAATTTTTCTCTTATAGGTCACATATTATATTCCTAAGACTCCCATGAAATTTCAAATGGAGGTGATCACAATCAATCAGCTATCTCAAGAATCAAATATAAAACATTTGAAAGAAACATAGGTCACACCTCCCAAACCCACATAAGAAAATCCCCAAATAGATATCCAAGCATGGAAATCACAAGATGCATGTCAATATAAATCAACAATCCATAGAACCAAAATCCACAATAGCAACATAACTACATAGGGATCAAATTGGGTATCATACATTCATAAAACCATTTTACATATTGTGTCAACTGGGATTTCCCAAAATAATGTGATAGGCCAATCCATTTTCATATCATTTGAAACCCACATTTAAAATATCCTTTAAAATCTAAATTTATAAAGAAATAAACTTTGAAAACCAACTTTTAAATCCATCTCTTTTTGTTTAAAATCAATTTCTAAAATAAAAAAAACCACTTTCAAAAGAAACCAAATGGTGCTAAGAACCCTTTTTTTCAAAAACACGCATTCTCATTTTAAAGGCTATTTCAAAATGCCTCAAGACCCATAGTATCAAAATAATTTCAAAAGTGGTATAACTCCCAATTTTTTTTTATAAAACATGCCTTTAAAATAAATCCTACCCATTTCAAAATGGAACTCATATAAAACACGCTTTAAAAAATTCAAACAGCTTTTAAAAACTCCTAATGGGCTCTAATAAACACTTAGAATGTGATAAAATAACATTCCATGTCTTTAAAATATTTTAAACCCATTATAAAACCAATTAAGCTCTAGTAGAAAATTATAAATCCAAAAAAAGACATTACAAAAAAATTTAAAGGATTTTATAGGGAACACATGGCCTTTACACAAGCACTTGGCATATGACTTAGGCTATGTCAAGCTCAAAAGACAATCAAATATTAACTCAATACTACTATAGAATAAAAAATGAATATAAATTCAAAAGAAATAAATTAAAACATACCAAGAAATTTATAAAATGGATTATAAGGGGATTCTATAGAGATAAATACCTCAAAACATTGGAGGGTGGGTTGAAATGGCCTGAAATGATCACCTTCGATGGAGGATTCCCAATCAAGCACAAAGGTACCCATATGAACCCTAGAAACAAGAAACACTTTTAAAATAATACAAATTTAAATCCCTAGGGTTCATCCAAATTTTACACCTCAAGAATGGAAAGGAAAATTATGGGGAAAAGGGATAAAATAATGAAATATAGAATAAGGAACCCATACCAAGGAATATTTCACCTTAAATCGTGAAGAACGATGGTCGAACAGAGTAGATAGGAGGAGGGGGTGGCGCCTCGTGATAGATTCTCCCTAGGGTGCATCCTAGATTGATGTTTGAGAGGTAGGAGAAGTGTGGGTGGGTGATTTTCATTTTATTTTTATTGGTGTTAAAGGGAGATAAATTTAAAAAAACAATATGGGGAATTCTGTATAGTTTACCTGCATGGTTTTTCAACCCATAATAATGTCATTTTCCCACACTAAACCCCTAAGTCCATAGAGAATAGTTTCCCCTAGGACCATGCATAATCTGACTATACATGCACTAACCATAACAATTGTAATTATCCCATTTACAAACCCACATACCTGGTATCTTCATGGTTTCTTCTAATCATGCATAACCCATACACAGAATAAAAACCTTAAAATTTTTAAAAATCCATATCGGGACTCTATAAAAAATTAAGTATCCCAAAATTAAATTAAATAATTAATTAATTAATGTCAATTTGATATATAGGAAATCAAAAATCTCCCAACCATATCACATTCTACCCCCAAAAAGTCCCTACTCAAAACAATGTAAATTGACAAAAGAGGGAGACCTATTACTCCTTCGTAAGAAGTGTAATTGGTTGGAGACAAATAAAGAGATCTTGAGATAACAAAAACACAAAACATGGTCTATCCTCAAAATATCAACTAAAATGCCTCAAACAACTATGAAATCCTTATGAAGGAATGAACCCCAAGAATCCAATAGGAAACTCTAAATGAAGTGAGACAAAACACAGGTCTCCCCACCATTTACAATTGATCTAAATATTGGAGCAACAAATAAACACCCCTACAATGAAAGTTTCCCAAAGAAAACAATGATTACTCAAAATTGAAAGAGGCTTTGGGATTCCACTAAACATATACATCCTCAAACTAGATCATCTCTAGAAATTAAACATCCACTAAGATACATTTGGTGGACCCCTAAAGAAAAAGAACCGCCAAGATTAAAAGATAAAGACTACAAACGAACCTCACCCCAAACATCCAAAACCACCAAAGGTCACAAGACTAGGTTTCCAAAACCATTAAATATCAAAGAACTCAAAGTAATCTACAGTTAGACACATTACTCAAAAAAAGAAACAACTTGGTCTCTAACCTTGTATCACAAACTAAGATAAAATGAGGTGAACTAGGACCCTATATCTTAGTTACCCTCTCATGGTGAACCCAACCAAAAATTATCTAACACCAGCTAGTTAATAACCTCAAATAGTGACACACTAGACCTAGCCACCCAAATCACTTACCCAAGGTCATCAAACATCCGAAAAATGAAGTGAAACACATGAAATGACCTCTCTATCAGGCCAACTTCAGTTAAAGTAATCACATAGGGAATAAAGAATAGTAGGAATGAAAAAAACTGAAAAACCACCACTCAATAAAATCCTTCAACTAGAAAAACTAATCCATGATCCAAAACCACTCATAAATGAGAAACCAATACAAAAAACTCAAGGATATAAGGTTATAAAATCATCGATTATGAAAACTCAAAAAAAAACTATCACTCCAAGAAGAAATTTTCACCAAAAAGATATAGTATATCAATCCTTATCAATTAACCCAATTAACTATCTATGGTTCACTTAACCAAGTCTCTCAAACAAAATATGATTATCTAACTCCCACCTAAAGGGATACAACACTCACCACTCCACTTATATTATAGGAAAGAGAAAAAAAGGAAAAATACCCCTAAATATAAACTCGGTAACTTTACCTAGAACATTCCATGAGCCGTTCTTTATATAAAAACAAAACATACACCCAATTTGGTCTCATTTCCCAAATCACATAAAGTGGTCCTAACTCACTTGAAGGGAAAAAATCCAAAATTATAAGAAAATAAGAAAACTCTTATTCTAAAACCCATTCTTTCAAAAACTACCACATTCCTGAATTAATAAAAACCATTTTCCAAAAATTCATTCACTTTTAAAATCACCAAACTTCTTGTAAAACAGATTATTTAATTTTAAAACCCCAATCCCTCAATGGAATTAAAATATTATTTCAATTAGTTATAAAATACACAAAATATACTTATATCTCAATCATTAAAATATTTCAAATACATTTCCCACTTAATTTCAATTAAATAAAAATAACTAATTTTTTAAAATCACCCCACAGGTTCCAAATTCATTTACAATTAAACGACCAATGGGTATTAAAACAAAATAATTTTCCCAAAAAAAATTTCATTTATTAAAAAAGTACAAGGGATTAAATCCAAAAACAAAATTCTTTTATGAAATTTTAAATCCATTTTATAAATAATACTAAAGTCTCCCTTTCAAATTAAAATAATTTTCTATAAAATAATACTTTTCACAAAACAAGTCAAACAAAGTTCACCCCAAAAGGATTAATCCTAAAATGCCATCAAAACCAAATTCACACCATCAATATATCACAAGACCCACCTTGACTCATCCCACTCCATTAAGGATTTCTACAAGTTAGTCTAAAAAATAATCTAAATGGGATGTGGAATCCTTCCTGACTCAAACATATGGTTTTATGGGCATGGTCCAGTCAAAAAACAATCCCTATGGCATTCTCAAGTTGATGAATTTGGTCATTTCTCTAATTTATGAAATAGTTAAAACCAACATCCTGCCACTAATTCACATTCTATAAAAATTCCTAAATCCAAAATGGCCCCAAAGGTAACTCAAACCATACCCATAAGTATCAATACCGAACCAATGGTAAATCTAATAAAATTACAAATTCAAAATTCAAATCATACTTCCTGTAGTAACTCAAGCATCATCATGGGGGTGATCAAGAACTCACTCATGACTAACAATCTAAGTTATGATAAAAAAATGAATTAAGCTTACCATGAAACCCCAAATAAAAAATATCTAAACTCATAAAAGATCTTAAGTCCCCATTAAAAGAAGAACATGTATATGATACCATTTATAACAAACAGACTCAGTCCTTCTATCAAAAAACCACTAAATAGCCCACCACTAGCCATAAGGGTGTTCAGATCCCCACATGAAGGAAACTAGTTCATGGAAATCATAGTAAAACACTTGGGAATGGTTTTTACCAATAACAAGAGATAAAAAAACAATATAAATCTATCAAAAAACTTACATGAATCATCTGTTTATTAGATTCCCACACCAAAATATAAATGAAAAAATAAATAAAGTATTAAATACATGTAAATAAACAATCCCTCCACTCATCCTCAGTCACCATCTTCTTAAAAGAAAATTGTATCCACCTCTATATCCCTTATTTCCTATGATAGATGTGAATAACCTCTATCCATTGATAGTGGTAAAATTCAAAATGTCCAAAGTTAATCATATGAAGGGTGACACATTAGACATTTTAAAAGAGTAAAATTGTATCCTTATAAGTGAGGTAATAGGCACCACAACCCAATTGTAGTAAAATAAACTCGCTTAAAATCCTTAAATAAATCAATGCTCAAAGAGAAATAGGAATGAAAACCAAGAAACTACAAATGAGATATAATAGGCATGAGAACAAAATCACTTAGTAGGCCACAAACCCCCATAAAAACTATGTAAAAACCATATTAAAAAAGTTTATACAATTCTAGTTTGAATGTATAGTATAAAGTAGGTTTTCACATGCTTTATAATACAAAAAAAGCATTCACAATTTCAAATAACAATCCTTTTATAAAATAAAAATAAGGATAGTTAAACATTTTTAATTAAACATTGAGTATAAGAAAAGGGGAAATTAAACCATGTAAAAAAACCAATTCATCCTTTTTCCCCTTTATAATAATCCCATTAAAACAACTTTTTCATAAAACAGTTCAAGGAAAACAATTTCTTAAAAACTCATTTAAAAAAATCATATCCATATTCTTTTATAAACCACACATTAAACCCTTATAAAAATAACCAGTTTGAAAGTAAAAACAACAGACACACAAATTTATGGATGAGACACACATAGTATCCAAGAAATCAAGGAAATAATATCCAAATAATGAAATTAATAAATGGTTCCAATGGTCAAATGAACAAAGGGGAACAATATAATCACAACTTAAATTCCCTAAAGTTTTCAAAAAATACCTAAAATCATGGGAAATGTCCCTAGGATCTAGTAATAAAAGACCTAAACTGAATTCATGTAACCTTGGTTGGAACTGCTGAACGTTTTCACGTCCATGGTAGCATCTTAAAACTAATTGGGACCAAACACCCCAGGAGCTCCCATGCCGCAACGGACTATAAAAAGGAAGCTAGATCATGATCTGCTACCCTCTTGGTATAACTAATGGGTATTAGATAGGAAACATTTCCTAGGTATATTACTTATAAACCATAGGGATTTCTCTCATACAAGTCACAAACTATATTCCTAGGACACCCATGCTATGTAAAATGGAGGTGAGCATAATCAATAAATAATATCAAACATCAAATATAAAACATTTCAAAGAAACACACACCTCACCTCTCACACCCTTGCCAGAAATAACCCCAAACACATATCCAATCATAGAAATCAAAAGATACATGTAAATATAAATCACTCCTATATGGGTTTACAACACATAATGGTAACATAATTATGAGTGGCTCATAGAGGGTCTCATATGTTCATTAATCCGTTTTACATAAATTTCCAATATGGATTTCATAAATAATCATGGGAGGCCAAGACATTTTCATATCATTTGAAAACCACATTTCATATATATTTTGAAAGTAAATTTTATAAATAAAGACACTTTAAAATCCAACATATAAATCAATATATTTCCATTTAAAATAACTTTAAAAAATAAACAAAAAGTTTTTAAAAGAAACCAAAGAGCTCTAAGAACCCTTTTTTCAAAAACATATAATCCCATTTTAAAGGGTATTTTAAAAAAAATGACGCACACGGTCTCAAAATCAATTTAAAGAGGTCCAACTTCCCATTTTTTATAAAAAAATATTTTAAAATAAATTATATCCATTTTAAAATAGAATTGGCATCAAAAATGTTTTCACACATTTAAATTAATTTAGAAAAAACAAAATGGGCACTAACAACCACTTACCATGTCACCCAAACCCATGCCAAGTATTTAAAATATTTCAAATACATTATGAAACTAACTAGGATATTTCTTTCAATTATAAATCTAATAAAAATATTATAAAACATTTTAAATAATTTTAAAGGTCCCACATGGAAATTACACAAACACATGGCATGGGGCTTAAGCCCATGTCAAGCTCAAAATATAATAAATATTAACTCAAACCTACTAAGGAATTAAAAAATTATTATTAATTCACAAGAACAAATTTAAAACACACCAATAAATTTATAAAATGGATTAAAATGGTTTTACATAGAGCCACCTGCCTCAAAACATTTTTGGGTGATCCAAAATGGTTTGAGACACATTGCCTTCAATGAATGATTACCAATCAAGCACAAAGGGACCCATATGAACTATAAGAATAAGAACTGATGTTAAAATTGGACAACCAAAAGTCCCAAAGTTCGGCCAAATTACACACTTCAAGAGGGTAAAGGAAAATCATGGGTAATGGGGAGGAAAAAAAGCAATGGTGAAGAAATAATCCATACCTATGAAGTTCTTAATTGATATCATGAACAATTATGGTCGAATGGAGTGGAGAGGAGGAATGGATAGTGTCACACAAGGGATAATCCCTAGAGTGAATCCTGGATCCATGAATGGGATGGGGGATAAGTGAGGGTGAGTGATTTTGAATTTTTTTTATTAGGGGTAAAGGGGAAAAATTTTAAAAACAATTTTGTGTATCCTACATGGTTTACCCGCATGATTTTCTAAAACCATGAAGAAGTCATGTTCTCAACACTAGTTCCATAAATACATTTCAAATAATTTATCCTAGGACCCGACATGGTCTGAATGAGTTTTCACTAACCATATAGAATTGATTTAAACAATAGAGCAATAAACAATCACTCCTAAAATGGGAGTATTTCCAAGATAGTTTTGATTCATCAAAACTGAAAGAGTCCATGGGATTCCATTAACCATGGATATCCATAAAATAGATCATATCTAGAAAGGAAACATCCATTAAAAGACATTTAGAGGACCCCAAAGAAAAATAACCTCTATGATTAAAAGATAAAGTATCCAAAAAAACCTCACCCAAAATATCCAAAACCACCAATGGTAAAAATACTAGTTCACTAAAACCATTACATCTCAAAGTGATCATTGAAATAAGTGGTTAGACACATGCCTCAGATAAATTAATGACATGTTCTTTAACCTTGGATCACAAATTGAGAGAAAATAAGGTAAATTAGGACCTCATGCCTGAGCTACACTCTCATGGTGAAACCAACCAAAAATGATCTAGCACCATCAATTTCATAACCTAAACGGGTTTCATGTCATCCCTAGATTCACAAATCACTCATCCAATGTCATCCCACATCAAAAAAATAAATAAAAACTCATTCATGGACCACTACACAAGGCCATCATCACTAAAAGTTATCACACAGGATGCAAAGAACAAGAGGCATAAACAAAACCAAACAACCATCACTCAATAAATGATCACAGGAAGAAACACTACTCCAAAATACAAAACTAAACACAAAATAGAAACTAAGACAGAATTCACCTAAGGGATACAATGATCTAAAGTCATCAAGTATGAAACCTCAAAACAAACCATTACCCCAAGATGAAACTTATACCTAAAATATCTAGCAGATCAATCCATATCAATTCACCGAATTGAAAAGCTAAGGATAACCTATCCTAGTATCTAAAAAAATATCCGATTGGATAACTCTCACTAAAATTGAGACAACACTCACCACTCAATTAAGATTATAAGTATGTTCCAAAAACAAGGGAATAACTACCCTTAAAGATAAACACTCCACATTTAACTATGAATTTCAAGGAGGCATAATTTATATAAAAATAAAAAATAGAACCAAATCTATCTTGTACCCTAAATATCATCAAGAAGTACCAATCAGAACAAAGGGAAAAATCCAATATCATAAGAAAATAAGGAAAATAATATGCCAAAACACACCATTTTTAAAACCACCACATTCTCAAAGGAATAAAAAAAGATTTTCAAAAAACACATGAACTTTTAAAAACACCCAACCATTTGGAAAACATATTATTTATTTTTAAAACCCAAATACCCTATATAAATTCATAAAAAATCACCCAACTATAAAACTAACCTCATATCCTAAAATATCATTCATTAAAAAAAATTAAAAACATTTACCACATCATTTACATTAAATTAAAATAGTTTCTTTTTCAAAATCATCCAATAGGTTCCAAATTGGTTTAAAATTAAATAACCAATGGGTTTTAAAAAAATTAAACAACTAATTTTATTTTATAAACATGCCTGAGGGATTAAATCCCAAACCAAAATTATGTAGTGAAATTTAAAATATGTTTTATAACTGATCCCAAATTTTCCCTTTCAAATCAAAATAATTTTCAATAAATTATCCTTTTAAAACACCATTTTAGAAAAAAAAAATCACACTAAAATGAGGCACAACACAAGACCATAAAAAAATATGCATCATAAATATATCACAAGACCCACCTTGACTCATCTCTCTTCATTAGTGATCCCTACATGGTGGTTTAAATGATATTCAAAACATGATGCATAACCATTAATAACACCACCACAAGGTTTTATAGTTCATGAGGTATTCATACAATAATCCATGTAATGTTCACATGGTCAGACATTTGGTCATTGTACCAGTTTATTTGGCCATAAAAACCAACCTCACACCATCAGTAGTATTTTCATACACAACCCCAAATCCAACCCATCCCCCAAGGAAACTCAAACCATGCCAATGAGGATCAATACATAACCAATGGTAAATCTAATAAAATTTTGAATTCAAAATTAAATTCCCACTTCACATGGTAACTTTGGCATTGTCATGAAGGGTGGGGAGCAAGCACCCACCCATGACCAACCAAATATGTTACAACAACAAAAATAACATGATCTTACTAAGACACCCAAAATAACAAGGGGATACTCATAAAATATCTTAGGTCCTTATTAAGAGAAGAACATGGCTCTGATACCATTTATAATGAATTGATCCAGTACATCCATCTGATGAATACCCAAACCAACCCAACAATGGCCCAAAGGGCATTCCAAGTCCCCATGGGCTGGAAAATAGTGTATGGGAATCAGAAGAACACACTTGGGAATGGTTTCATCCAATAGTCATTGTTACAACAACTATAGAAATCTAATGAAAAACCAGAATGACCCATCCGTACATCTAACATACACGCCAAAATAGATATGAAGAAACAATCAAATCTATATATAAATGTAAAAAACAATACCTCTGCTCAAACTCATTCTCCCTACCATACAAATAAAATCATATCTTCCTCTTGTTCCCTCTGGTACTTACACAGATATAGCTACCCTCCATTCATAGAAAGCAGTACAAGCATAAATGACCAAATTAAATCATAAAACGACATACACACTAGAAATTCTATAAAATTAAATATAGGTCCTATAAAATTAGTTAATGGGCCACATAGAATAAATGAAGTAAAATAAACAACTCACCTAAAATCCCTAGAAAATTTATGCTCAAAGAGTGGTCTAAAGGAGAACCAAGAACCTATTATTGATATATAATAGGTGTCAGCATAAAATCACTCAGTAGGCCACCACACCCCACTAAAACTATAGAAAAACCTTACTAAAATAGTTTATAAAGTTCTAGTTGGAACATATGGTATAAATTAGGTTTTCATGTGCTTTATAAAACAAATTATCAATCACATTTTAAAACAACATCCCTTTGTATAAAATAAAAACTATGATTGTTGAACATTATAAATTAAAATTTTAGACAAAATATTTGGTCCTTCAAACCATGTAAATACAAAACAACTCAAACATTTACCCATTTACAATCATCCCATGAAATCTCCTTTTTCATAAACAATTTCAAGGAAACCCATTTATTAAAAAATATTTTAATAAAATCAAAACCATTTTTCTTTATAAACCACACTTTCAAACCTTATAAAAATAACTTGATTGAAAGTAAACCAACACAAGATTATTGATGAATCACACATAATCACCAATAAATCAAGGAAAAATAACACAAATAATGAAATCAAACAATGGTGAAAATGAAAAAATGAACTAGGGGAAGCACAATTGAATCACAACTAATATCCCCTAAAGTATCTGAAAAGGACCTAGTATCATGGGAAATATGCCCAGACTCTAGTAATAAAAGACCTTAGTAAAAGAAAAGTAACCTAGGATAATAGTACTGAACCTTTTCACATCCCCAGTAGACTCCCCATACTAATCAGGAATAAACACCTCCGGTTATCACATATTATCACAGTCTATAAAAAGGATGTTATATCACGACATACTACCGTCCCAATTTAACTGATGAGGTTTATCTGAGCATCATTCACCAGGTATCCTACTACTAAAAAATATAGATTTCTCTAATAAAGGTCACATACTCTATTCCCAAGGATCCCATTAAATTTCAAATGGAGGTTATCATAATCAATCAACAATATCAAGAATTGAACATTACACATTTGAAAGCAACACATGCCTCACCTCCCACACCCACACAAGAAAAATCAATAAATATATATCCAATAATAGACATCAGAATATGTATTTAAATATAAAAAACTCCCCCATGGGATCAGAAGACATAGCATCAACATAACTTCATGGGTCTCAAATAGTGCCTCACAAATTTATAAAACCTTTTTACATAAAGTGATAATCAGTATTTCATAAAAGAGCTCATGAGTCCAAGTCATTTCTATATCATTTGAATCCCACATTTAAAACATCATTGTAATGATAAATTTTCCAAGAAACACACTTTTAAAGATAAACTAGAAATAAAACTCTTTCAATTTAAAATCTCTTTCTAATATAATAGATAACTTTCAAAAGAAACCAAATAGTTCTAAGAACCCTTCTTGTAAAAATGAACATTACCATTTTAAAGGATATTTCAAAACACCATGAGACCAAAGTCACAAAAAAAATTAAAAGAGGTTTAACTCCCCATTATTTTTATAAAAAATATTTTAAAATAAATCATTGCAATTTCAAAAAGGAACCAATGTCAAAAATAGTTTCAAAAATTTAAACCACTATAAAAATCCAAACAGGAACTAAAAACTACTTGGAATGTGGTCAAAGCCCATGCCAAGTCTCCAAACTATTTGAAAGCCATTATAAAACAAACTAGTATTTTTCATAAAATTAAAAATAAAAAAACATTATAAAACACTATAAACAATTTTAAAGTTCCTTCATGTAATTTACACAAGCACTTGGAATATGACCTAGGCATATGACAAGGTCAAAACACAATCAAATACTTACTTAATCCTACTAAAACATACAAAATGATTATAAATTAAATATAAAGTATTGAAAACAAACCAAGAAATTTATAAAATGGATTAAGAGGGGGTTCCATAGATACGCCTACCTTAAAACATTAGTGGGAGATCCAAAACCCATCACCTTCAGCAGTAGATTCCCAATCGAGCACAAAGGGGCCCATATGAACCAAAAAAAGAAGAACTAATATTAAAATTAGATAACACAAAACCCATAGGGTTCAACCAAATCACACACCACAATAGGAGAAGGGAAAATCATGTGGAATAATGTTGAAAAGGAATCAACATAGAATAAAGACTCCATACCATGGAAGATCACACATAAAATCTTGAAGAATAGTGTCCAAATAGAGTGGAGAGGAGGAGGGGTGGAATCACATTAGAGCTCCTCCCTAGAGTGCGGCCTGGATAGACATGTTATAGGGAGAATAATTGAGTGTGAAATATTTTTATTTTATTTTTATTAGGGTTAAAAGATAAAAAATTTGAAAAAAACATTTCTATGAATCCCACACTGTTTACCCACACTATTTTCAAAACCGTGTTGTAACACCCCGAGATTTTATGAAAAATATTCTTTTTAATTTCATTAATGTCTTGTGTTGTACGCTACACCAAAAGTATCTTGAACAACACGCATCCCTGACTTGGATTGCATTACACGCAATCGTGACCTTCCTCGATAGCGTGTGTAGTACGCAATACCGAGTTTCACTAAACGAGATATTATTATAATATTATTATGAACTAGCCGTTATGAATATTAATACCCACTTTTTGAAATTTTATAAATTTTATCTTTCAAATTGGACTTCATTTTTGGATTCAGAATATCGAAATTATCTTAGGGTGAAATTTTGGTACTTTTCGGATAACTTTCATATTCTGATGAATAGTGAAAATTACTAAATTTTAATTAAAAACAACTTTTTTAATCGAAATAATTAATATTGATAAATTATTAATTTGAGTGGTTTTAAAGTATATTTAGAATATATTTTTACCATTTAATACAATGTTGGTCATTGGATGTAATTTCACATTTAAACCAGACATAAACAAGTGTCAATCTTTTGATAGTTATTATCTCTTAAAAACACGCTATTTGTTTTGACGACGGGAATTAATTTTTAAATTAGTAAATGTAACTGATATGTTTTGAATTTGGTAAAAGAGACATCATTTTTGAATTCATAATATCAAATATAGCTTAGGCCTAATTTTTGGTATTTTTCTAGAAACTGTCATTTTTTGATGAATAGTGAAACCACTAAGTGGTAGTTAAAAAACTAAATTTTTCATAAAACTTAATTTTACCACTTCTATGAGTGAAATTTAAAAAATCCGAGAGACACGGTTAATATAAAGGACTAAAATTTGGTTCAATGAGATGAAAATAGTTTTTGGGGAATAGTAACTTTTTACTTTTATTTACCACGGTTAAAAGTAAATAGGATAATTAAGGGTAAAAATGATATTATTATTACCCTAACACATGTCTTAATTCTATTGTATAAGTTTAATTCGACCAAAAACAACCTTATGAATAAAATATGACCATTTAGGCCGACTTGGATTAGATTAGGACATCTAATATTAATTTATTTAAAGAAGGGTTAAAATAGTTAAAATCAAAGTTTAATAAGTAAATCATTTTCAATATAGGGTTATACATAAGATAAATTCGACTATAAATATTCATTAGAAATATAAAAAGATTTCATACATAATGGTATTTTATTTATAATTTTTAGACAATAAATTATTTAATTTATTTATGACACAAAGATGATGCAGTAATTATCTTATTAATGAAATATTGACATAATTGATGTTATAAGTACCCAAATAAATGTAATTTTAGGCTTTTTATGAATTACACTAATATTCTAGGTTAATATGACATGTTAGTATTGATTTAGTTAACTTTTTTGAAACTAATCATTCTGTTATGATTTTCAAAAAAATCAATTACCAAATAGTGTCAAAATTGACATAAAATAGTTTTTAAAACAAATATTATATTATTAATTGTTATTTTATTCCTCAAAATCTAAGGTTCGGAAAAATGACTTAGATAAGGTTATATATATTAATAATAAACAACTTGGGGTTCTTTTTTCTTGTTATAGTAAGTTTATTAACCTTATAGTGTAAGAAAACAAGAAGATAAGGTAAATGTTTAATTATCTAACTTAAAGTTAAATCTAAATGATAAGGTTAAAATAGAAACCTAAACTTGTCTAAATTATATTGGATTAGAGGATTTCGACCCATACCCACATTAGCTTAGAAATAACTCAATTTGGAGCTATTAAAAACCGAATATGACTTTATAATAAAATAATATTTTTTGTTATTCCAAAGATTCCCCTCTCCTCCCTTATAAAAGGGAACCTCCTTCCTCTCTTCCTCACACCACATTGAGCCTTAAATCTCGTCCAAACCCTGCCAATTTCTCCTCTCCACTTCCCTAGAAACATCCTAGAGGTCTTTTTCTTCTTCAAAGACCGATTTTAGTGCCCTAAAAGGAGGTCTCAAAGAGGGGCTTCAAAGAAGAGGTAATGTCCGGTACCGATTCTTTCAACTTTATTTCTTCATCCACTTATTCTTCTTTAGTTGTTTCATTATGAATTAATAACATCAGTATCACTCATATACTGATATGTTATTATAATTATGAAACAACCCTATTTCACCATCTATCCATCCTACGGAAAAAAAATCACTGCGCGTGCGTACGTACGGAATACCATCTCCACGCCGTGGTGTAATCTATTTTCCACCACCACCTTACTTGGATGGGTATAATGGTGTAAATAATAACTATATATGATTATTGTAAAGTGATAATGATTCTTTAATAGTATACATACACTAATAAAATTCCACAATCATGGGAACGATATCATTGCTCGTGCGTACGTACGGAATACCGTCTCCATGAAGCGATCAGATTCATTCTCAATGATTAACCATTCATGAATGATTATAAAGTATATATAATAAGTAATCATGAAATATATGACATAATAATGATACTGTATTTATTTATATATATATATATATGTATATCATCCAATTAATTCCATTCAATTCAATGAGGAAACGAAAACAACGTTCATGCGTACGTACGACCTACTGTCTCCATCAACGGTGTATTTATTTCCATTTATCGATATTATATATATATGTATATTATGAATATATATTATATATAAATCATGTTTTATATTCTGTAATTAATTAATCATGATCTAAGTAATCATATGAATAATTACAAGTCAAAACACGGACGACAAATGAAACGATTTTACCCAAAACGCTCTTTAACATGGAATTTACAAAAGAACGGGTAATATAAAGTCATAAGTGAACCATATATGATATCATAACAATGAATATGATTATGTAATAATTCAATGAAATTATTTAAATCATTATACAGGAGGTTCGGATACGTACGAAGCATATCGGACCTAAGGTAAGGGATAACTATTCCAATCCCGTTCTTATCTGAGATTGTTTATTCGTAAGTATTTACTAGGGTTATTGTTATCATCCATGTCCACGTTTCCTAAAAATGGTTTCATGTATGCTTAATGTCCTTTTTACCCATTTTTGACTTTTAGTACTTGGTATGTATGGAATCTTTCTTTTACGAGGTACTTTTTGACCTTTCTGGCAAAAGTACGAGAAGAATGTATTTTTAACTTATACGGCACGAACGGATTTTTACGGTTTTATAAAGTCTTATTTTAATGAATCTTCCTCCAAAATATTTCATGAATATTTTCAACAAAATCCTTTTCTTTTAAAATTGGATGACATTTTGTGAAAAGAAAATGATTTTGAAGAAAAAATGATATTTTCCGCAAGAATTCATTTCAAGTGTTTTATCAAAACCATTTTTCATCTAAGATGAAATTATTTCATATGTGTATGTTTCATGTATCATGTATCTATGGTTTACATGGTTTCACTTTTCTTATTATTAAATGATATCCATTTCTTTTATATGGATTATGTGATGATGGGATGATGTTTATGAAAACCATTTTATTTATTGGGTTATTATGAATGATGTATGTTTATTTTGTGGCACAAGTAAGAATGATTTCATTATTAGATGGGTGGGAACTATATATCCCTCAAATGCATTGGGTAAAGATTTATATCTCATGAGATAGACATGGTTGGAATAGTAAGTTAATCTAGTTCAGTATTACAGGACAGGAACGAGGAGTGAACTCGATTCAGAAAGGGACTTTGTCCACTAAGATGGTCTTGGCAGAAATGCCTTGGCTACTATGGAAATCATTACATGTGCTTAATGTATTCCACAAATACATGTTTTATTCCCATGCTATTTTATCATGATTTATGTTCCATTATGATCTATGCCTTATGTACTTCCATGTTTTAAGTCGTTGCTCAGGATTTTGATGTTTAAACATTATGTTCATGTTTTTAAGTTCAAATGTATATGGTATGTTTTATTTTATCCATTATTACCCTTACTGAGAATTTGAGCTCACCCTTTTTATGTTTTATTTTCCCCCAGGATTAAAAGAAATGTTTTAGGTAAGGAAACAAAAAGTGGAATATCTTTATGGGAGATGTTGAAGATCTTTCACCACGATTAGAAGATTACGTTCCAAGTTTCCAAAGACACCAAACTATTACGGTCCTTATGTGTCTGTTTTTTTTATGTATTAATTATTTAGCAAAAGTAATGTAATATCTATGTACTTCAAGCTTCGGGTCTCTAAAATTGGTATCAGAGGAAAGGATTAGTTAACCTTTGGAAACTAGGATGCGAAAACTTTAGTGAGATCCCTAGAGATATTTCTAAGGTATGTCTAGGGATGTCCCTAAGGTTAAGTATACGTATAGGTTATAGTCCTAGAATTGCACTAACAATCTTATAATTTAACCTAAGATGTTAGATATTGAGGGTACCCCCCCCCCCCTTTACTATTTTGTTTTCCCTAGCATGATTTTTACCTCTCACACTATTCTTTTTGGGTTTTAGACAATGGCTGGAACCCGAAGGAATCGTGTTGATCAATGCAATGGACAATGCAATGATTGTCCTCCTGAACAAACAAATGTTATGGGAGATGGAGTGAAAAATCTTATTGCTATACTTACACAAGCTATGAATCATTCTGAACTTCCAAATGAGCAGAGAAGGGAACAATATTCTATTGAGTCCTTCATGAGGTAACGTCCACCATCTTTCAGTGGGTCTTCTGATCCACTTGTTGATGAAAAATGGATCAGTACCACTGAAAAGATATTTTCCGTTCTTCAATGTTATGAACATGATAAAGTCATCTTAGCAGTATATCGTTTGGAAGGTGAAGCTAATAAATGGTGGAATCTTATTAAGAATACTAGGCCAAGAGATGAAATTGAGTCCATGGAATGGGATGAGTTCAAGAACTTATTTTTCAATAAGTACTTCCCTCGTATTCTTCGAACAAAGATGGAGAATGAGTTTCTTGAACAAAAGCAAAAGAATGATGAGTTTGTTGGTGTATACGAAGTGAATTTTACAAGGCTTGCAAGGTATGCATCTGGGTTTATCATCCAACCTGAAAGTAAAGTTGATCGATTCTTCAGTGGCTTAAAACAAAATCTTCGAAGGGCATTAGCTATAAGAGACTTCAGTAGCTATGAAGAAATTGTGCATTGTACTATCAAGGTCGAAATGGAAGTTGGTGTTACTTATCCATCTCATGGTTTTGACAAGAAACGAAAGATGGAGTTCAAGGAGAAATCTCAGAATAATGGTGAAAACAAGATGAATGTTTCCTTATGCTCAAAGTGTGGAAAGAAGCATCGTGGAGATTGTCTTAAAGGGACTAGAAAATGTTTTATGTGTGGAAAAGAAGGTCATCAAGCAGATGAGGGTCGACGTAATGGAAAAAGGGTTTCTAATGATGTGAATAAAGAAAAAACTGTAGAGAATGCACCACCAACACTTTAATGCTTCAAGTGCAAGGAAATGGGGCATTATTCTAATAAATGTTCTAATCCAAGGGTTAGTGATGATCGACATGAGCAACCACTTAAGGAAAAGGACAAAGGGAAGTCGCATGCGATCACTATTGGAGATGTTGAATATGACAACGATGTGGTGGAATGATTAAGTTTTTATGTAATAGGATTCCAAAATAATGTTGTATATATTATCGTGGAATATTGGAATATTTATGTACTGGTCTATTGTAGTTTTCAATAATTTTATGGTACCGATAACCATGGAAAGTGATTGAGATATTTTTGGAAAAAAGATGATATTTGCATAATGAAGGGATAAGGAGAAAATGAAATGTTTGACAGTATTCATGAGCTCATGACTGATATAAGGAAATAGTTATATCATGGTTTGAGTATATAGAATTTTGGGGTTTTGGTGTGTGGAAAGAGTTAACTTTTGACAGCACTCATGTTTTCACTAAGATTCAATGGGTATTCATTTTTCAATAGAATACATGATTAAGGCCTTTGAATGTTTGGAATGTGACCAAAAAGACATATCTTATGATATATGGGGATCAACGATGGTATTAACATGGTTGTTATATGAACTCTTTGGTAATCGTTTTCACTATAATATGAGATTGGACAGTAGTATTTTGGATAAGCCTAAAGATGGGAATGGATTATGTTGGGCATAAGTTAGTATTGTTTAAGGATATAAGTTTTTTCTATATTATTAATGGGATGTTATAGTAATGTAGTTTTGGAAAAAGGACAACGTGCAGGATGGGCGATAGCCCATCGCGTCGGACAAGGCTGTGGGAATCGAACTCACAACTGAAGTGTGATTGGCCTTTATCACCTACCACTGGCCTACAGGAAGTCTCTGTTTAGTAGAAACTAGTTTTATTATATTAAGCAGTATGATATATGAAGTATAAGTCCATTTTAGGAACCATATATGATTAATCTCACTATAGATGGACTTATGTATTTTTTGATAACTTTTCTAACCATTTGTTTGAGACAGATGGAATGACCCATAATTCTATCACATGATCTGCTAACACTTCATGAATGAAAAATTCAAATTCATTTCATTAAGAGATGAAGTGTAAATTGTCCAAAGAATGACCAACGGTGAGATTGTACCAAAATCACAAAAGTATTTCTTCTAATTCCAATTTATCAACTTTAGGGAAATGATCTTGAAAACCAAAAATGTTGTCCTAGTGCTCTTATATCTGATGAATCAGATGGTTCCTTAGATCATCACAAATTTATGGCTTTGTGATTATTGGCTTTTTCATATCCATGTTCTCTAGAACTCTTCATCAGAACTTGATGGTTAGATTTTTCTTCCATATCCATATTTTCACCTATTTTCTCCTACGTGGAAACCCAGTGATGAGTTAATTTGGGTAACCGTTACGTTTCATACTTTAGTTTTTAAAGCCAAGTTTTGGTATTCCTTTTTATGATGTGGGTTTCTATTAAAGAAACTTTCGATTAGTAAACCATTTATAACCCCGACGAATTTCGAGGGCGAAATTCATTTTAAGGGGGGTAGAATGTAACACCCCGAGATTTTATGAAAAATATTCTTTTTAATTTCATTAATGTCTTGTGTTGTATGCTACACCAAAAGGATCTTGCACAAAATGCATCCCTAACTTGTCTTGCATTACACGCAATCGCACCCTTCCTTGATAGCGTGTGTAGTACGCAATACTGAGTTTAACTAAATGAGATATTATTATAATATTATTATGAACTAGCCGTTATAAATAGTAATACCCACTTTTTGAAATTTTATAAATTTTACCTTTCAAATTGGACTTCATTTTTGGATTCGGAATATCAAAATTAACTTAGGGTGAAATTTTGGTACTTTTCGGATAACTTTCATATTCTGATGAATAGTGAAAATTACTAAATTTTAATTAAAAACAACTTTGTTAATCGAAATAATTAATAGTGATAAATTATTAATTTGAGTGGTTTTAAAGTATATTTAGAATATATTTTTACCATTTAATACAATTTTGGTCATTGGATGTAATTTCACATTTAAACCAGACATAAACAAGTGTCAATCTTTTGATAGTTATTATCTCTTAAAAACACGCTATTTGTTTTGACGACGGGAATTAATTTTTAAATTAGTTAATGTAACTGATATGTTATGAATTTGGTAAAATAGACATCATTTTTAAATTCATAATATCAAATATATCTTAGTCCTAATTTTTGGTATTTTTCTGGAAACTTTCATTTTTTGATGAATAGTGAAACCACTAAGTGGTAGTTAAAAAACTGAATTTTTCATAAAACTTAATTTTACCACTTCTGTGAGTGTAATTTCAAAAATAAGAGAGACACGGTTAATATCAAGGACTAAAATGTGGTTCAATGAGATGAAAATATTTTTTGGTGAATAGTAACTTTTAACTTTTATTTACCACGGTTAAAAGTAAATAGGATAATTAAGGGTAAAAATGATATTATTATTACCCTAAAACATGTCCTAATTCTATTGGATAAGTGTAATTCGACCAAAAACAAGCTTAGGAATAAAATATGACCATTTAGGCCCACTTGGATTAGATTAGGACATCTAATATTAATTTATTTAAAGAAGGGTTAAAATAGTTAAAATCAAAGATTAATAAGTAAATAATTATTAATACAGGGTTATACATAAGATAAATTCGACTATAAATATTCATTAGAAAGATAAAAAGATTTCATACATAATGGTATGTTATTTATAATTTTTAGACATTAAATAATTTAATTTATTTATGACACAAAGATGATGCAGTAATTATCTTATTAATGAAATATTGACATAATTGATGTTATCAATACCCAAATAAATGTAATTTGAGACTTTTTATGAATTCCACTAATTTTCTAGGTTAATATGACATGTTAGTATTGATTTAGTTAACTGGTTTAGAACTAATCATTCTGTTATGATTTTCAAAAAAATCAATTACCAAATAGTGTCAAAATTGACATAAAATAATTTTTAAAACAAATATTATATTATTAATTGTTATTTTATTCCTAAAAATCTATGGTTCGTCCAAATGACTTACATAAGGTTATATATATTAATAATAAACAAATTGGGGTTATTTTGGCTTGTTATAGTAATTTTATTAACCTTATAGTGTAAGAAAACAAGAAGACACGGTTAAAGTTAAATTATCTAACTTAAAGTTAAATCTAAATGATAAGGTTAAAATAGAAACCTAAACTTGTCTAAATTCTATTGGATTAGAGTATTTATACCCCTACCCACATTATCATATAAATAACTCAATTTGGAGCTATTATAAACTGAATATGACTTTATAATAAAATAATATTTTTAGTTATTCCAAAGGTGCCCCTCTCATCCCTTATAAAAGGGCACCTCCTCCCTCTCTTCTTCACACCACTTTGATCATTCAATCTCGGCCAAACCCTGCTAATTTATCCTCTCCACTTCCATAGAAACATCCTAGAGGTCATGGTCTTCTTCAAAGACCAATTTTAGTGCCCTAGAAGGAGGTCTCAAAGAGGCGCTTCAAAGAAGAGGTAATGTCCGTTACCGATTCTTTAAACTTTATTTCATCTTCCACTTCTTCATCGTTAGTTGTTTCATTATGAAGTAATAACATCAGTATCACTCATATATTGATATTTTATTATAATTATGAAATAGACCTTTTTCACCATCTATCCATCCTACGGAAAATGAAATCACCGCGCGTGCATACGTACAGAATACCGTCTCCACGCCGTGGTGTAATCTATTTTCCACCACCACCTTAATTGGATGGGTATAATGGTGTAAATAATAACTATATATGATTATTGTAAAGTGATATTGATTCTGTAATATTATACATACACTAATAAAATTCCACAATCATGGGAACGATATCATCGCTCGTGCGTACGTACGGAATACCGTCTCCACGACACGATGAGATTCATTCTCATTGATTAACCATTCATGAATGATTATAAAGTATATATAATAAGTAATCATGGAATATATGACATAATAATGATACTGGATTTATTTATATATATATATATGTATGTCATCCAATTAATTCCTTTCAATTCAATGAGGAAACGAAAACAACGTTCATGCTTACGTACGGCCTACCGTCTCCATAAACAGTGTATTTCTTTCCATTTATCGATCTATTATATATATATGTATATTCTGAATAAATATTATATATAAATCATGCTTTATATTCTACAATTAATTAATCATGATCTAAGTAATCATATTAATAATTACAAGTCAAAACACGGACGACAAATGAAACGATTTTACCCAAAATGCTCTTTAACATGGAATTTACAAAAGAACGGGTAATATAAAGTCATAAGTGAACCATATATGATATCATAACAATGAATATGATTATTTAATAAGTCAATGACATTATTTAAATCATTATACAGGAGGTTCGGATACGTATGAACCATATCGGACCTAACGTAAGGGATAACTATTCCAATCTCATTCTTATCCGAGATTGTTTATTCGTAAGTATTTACTGGGGTTATTGTTATCATCCATGTCCATGTTTCCTAAAAATGTTTTCATGTATGTTTAATGTCCTTTTTACCCATTTTTTCCTTTTACTACATGGTATGTATGGAATCTTTCTTTTACGAGGTACTTTTTGACCTTTCCAGCAAAAGTACAAGAAGAATGTTTTTTTAACTTATACGGCACGAACGGATTTTTACGGTTTTATAAAGTCTTATTTTCATAAATCTTCCTCCAAAAGATTTCATGAATATTTTCAACAAAATCCTTTTCTTTCAAAATTGGATGACATTTTGTGAAAAGAAAATGATTTTGAAGAAGAAAGGATATTTTCCTCAATAATTCATTTCAAGTGTTTTATCAAAACCATATTTCATCTAAGAAGACATTATTTCATATCTGTATGTTTCAAGTATCATGTCTCTATGGTTTAAATGGTTTCACTTTTCTTATTATGAAATGATATCCATTTCTTTTATATGGATTATGCGATGATGGGATGATGTTTATGAAACCCATTTTATTTATTGGGTTATTATGAATTATGTATGCTTATTTTGTGGCACAAGTAAGAATGATTTCATTATGAGATGGGTGGGACCTCTATCTCCCTCTAATGCATTGGGTAAAGATTTATATCTCATGAGATAGACATGGTTGGAAACGTAATTTAATCTGGTTCAGTATTACAGGACTGGAACGAGGAGTGAACTCGATTCAGAAAGGGACTTTGTCCACTAAGATGGTCTTGGCAGCAATGCCTTGGCTACTATGGAAATCATTACATGTGCTTAATGGATGCCACAATTACATGTTTTATTCCCACGCTATTTTATCAGGATTTATGTTCCATTATGATCTATGCCTTATGTACTTCGATGTTTTAAGTCGTTGCTTAAGATTTTGATGTTTAAACATTATGTTCATGTTTTTAAGTTCAAATGTATATGGTATGTTTTATTTTATCCATTATTACCCTTACTGAGCATTTGAGCTCACCCTTTTTATGTTTTGTTTTCCCCCAGGATTAAAAGAAAGGTTTTAGGTAAGGAAACAAAAAGTGGAAGATCTTTATGGAAGATGTTGAAGATCTTTCACCACGATTAGAAGATTACGTTCCAAGTTTCCAAAAACACTAAACTATTACGGTCCTTGTGTGTCTGTTTTTGTTATGTATTAATTATTCCAAAAAAGTAATGTAATATCTATGTATGTCAAGCTTCAGGTCTCTACACGTGTGGAAGCCATGCTTCCCACATTAGTCCCCTAAAACCATGGTTCTGGTTTCTACTAGGACCTGTAATGTTTCTACTACATGGTCACCACCTTTCCTAATTGGTATTGTCTAATCACCATACCCCAATTCACAATTTCCACATGGTTACTTCTAACAATGCATAAGCTATGCACAGTACAAAAAAATTAAAATTTTAAAACTCTAGACTGGAACTCATAAAAAATTTAAATAACAAAAATTTAATTAATTATTTTCACAATCACATGATGGGTTTCACATCTATAATCAATCTAGACACACTCTACTGGATCATGTTACATTAGTTTACCTTATAAGGATCGACCTTAACAAAATTGACCCAACACTCTCCAAACCGACCAACTAACTACTTA
Source organism: Viscum album (assembly GCA_963277665.1). Lineage (NCBI taxonomy): Eukaryota > Viridiplantae > Streptophyta > Magnoliopsida > Santalales > Viscaceae > Viscum > Viscum album. The sequence continues at coordinate 2,092,822,646 of OY728120.1, forward strand.
AAACCCTATTTGATATCGTGGAAAGCTACATGCCAAACCAAAACATCTCATACTCCCCTAACTAATTTTTATTAACCAAACCTCATGATTCCAAAGTAATTCAAATGAAAAAAATACATTATAAAAAATTAAAAAACTAACACACCAAAAATATCCATCATTTTAATGTGAAATACAACCAAAATCAATGACCAGTGAAAAACAATATTACTCATATTAAAATACATTAAAATTTTTCTTTTGGAAAAAAATCAAGGATAATGCATATTTCAAAAAAAATACATTTATCAAAATGATAAATTGATAACAATTATTAATTAATATATCACTTTTCTCTTATATTTTGAAAAGAAATCCAAATACCCACTATAATTAACAAAAAATTATTTTTCTCAAAATGATCCATTTAAACCAAAACAAAAGTAAAAATATTGTTTATAAAAAAAATAAACTAAATCTACTATTTTTATCATAAAAATAGATCTTTTTAAATTTTAATATGTCATTTCTTTAAACTAAACATCACACTAAACTATAATGTGTATTGACACACCATAAGAATTATGAATCCATCCAAATATACCATTATATCTTAGTTTTATGATTTTTTAGTAAATTTTAAATTGGAAAAAATCTTAATATCAGTTAAATACTCAATATATTAGTCACAATGATTCTCTATAATAATAAAAATATTCTAAAAATAATATTAAAACCTTTATATAAGACCATTTATCACAAATGTATTAAAAAAATAAAATTCTATGAAGTCTGCCTACCTCAACCACGTCTATAAATTCAATTTCTCAAATCTATGACCATAAAACCATCACTATACACCAATAAAATCAAGATCCAATAATTCTATGATCATTATATCAAGAATCACCTAATATTAATAAAAAAATCCCAAAATATTCATTTAGTGACATTGATACTCCAAAATAACTATAAATAGTGTGTAATTATCATTTATATGACCACTTTGGTAATCTCAATAAAAATCCATACCATATGAGAAATATTTTCCATTCTCAAAAGAAACCTAAATTCAAAATCCCTAAAATCACAACCAAAAAGCAGAAGAAAAAACAAAAAATTCAAGATGAATAATATAAAAGGAGAATGAGATTTTGTTACCTTATATATAGGGTAGGAAAAAATATGAATATTATGACAATTGATGATAAAAACTGGTAAAAACACATTGTATCATACAATCTTGAGAGAAGAAAAATGGATAAGTGGATGGGGGAGGGGATTAATTAGAGAAATAAGAATGGTTCAAATGATGTAATAACTCGTTGGCATAGTTTAAATATCATGTTTTCAAATTAGTAAGATTTAATTACCAAATCTGGGAGATTTTCAATGTTAGATGGCATGGTTTATAAATTTTATGTTAAATTGTGCATAGCCCTAGACCTCCTAGTTAGTTCATTTTCCTCCCAAAATCATAGAAAACCTTCTCACTCAAACAATATCAATCATGAGGGTTATTATAAGGTTTTATGAACTCTATAATCCATCTAATTGATAATTCATATTCCTTAAATATCTATTGAAAAAATATCAACAAACTCATTATCCTTGTTTTCATTTTATTTAAATATAAAAAACACAAGGTTTTACATAATTAGAGGATAAATCAATGAAGAGTTTGTAACACCAAAATTTAAAGGTATATCAGAAATAAATATATTTAAAATGATAAAATAATAAAATCATATATGATTATAAATAATTAATAGAGATTGATATTATGATAAATAAAATAAGAGGTAATTGAGAACGGTTTTAGAAGAAACCCTTTGCCTCAAGCCCGGATCACTTGGGATCAACCTCAAACTACTTATATAATAAAAGATAATTTGTTAATTAACTATTTTATAAAATTATTCATGGTCATTTCATTTCTTATCATTTATTTATCTATTTATTTATTATTCATAAGATTCATCAACTAATATTTGTTCTAAAGTGTCCAAATTTGTATCAGTGTGGTGGTACATGTCTTTATTCCTTATCTCAATAGTTTATTAACTCTGAGGGTTACAATATAAAATTCCCATATGATTAAATCAGTTCAATAGTTTTATAGATGTTCTATAATAGGTATAGTTTAATTTTATAATGGGGTCATTGCATGGTATGTTCATTTATGCAGTTTTACCAACCATGATAGTTTATTTCAATATAATTATTTTAAGTTTAACTTTACTTTTTTATAATATTAATAATTATGAAATAATTTCACTATTATTATTATATTTAACCATAAATAAAACAATTATGTAACATCTCGGATCCAGGTGTCGCCCAAAGGTGCCCCGTATCTTTTTGGTCACATAAACTCAAGGGAATTTCCCTAAATGTCAGAGGTGGATGAGTAGTAGTGAGGGCCAAGGTCTAACAATGGGGAAATTATTCCCTCATTAGCAGAGTATACACAGAAGAAAACAAGTATTATGTAATAGAGGGAGAAATAATACCATAAAAAAGAAGTAAATAGTGGAAGACAGAAATTAAATCCAATAGAGACCACAATATATATATGATGAATGGCATACATGTCTAAGAAAGCATCCAAACAAGTCACAATGGTGGAAAAAAAATACAAAAAACCAAATTACAAAAGAAAAAAGTAAACTCCAACAGCATCGCAATCCTCACCTTGGTCCCATGCTCTCCAGCTCCAATAGCAATCAAGTACCTGATGAAGAAGGGTGCTTGACCTTTTCTATACCTACAACCATATAATATTTTTGGGCCCAAAAGCATGACCCAAATAGGGTGTGATATGAATCTCAGTAGTAAACCACAAAAATCTTTTTGCCAAACTGTTAGTGAATATATATATTTATATCAGGTATTATGCAGAAATGAAGAAATAAACTCAAAAGTACTCAAAAGTAAACAATCCTAAAATTTTCAATTACATTCATTCACATTTATTATTCTATCTATTGAATCATGTAAACCTTGGGATCTAGCCTAAACTCTATATCCCACTGTGTAATAGTAATAAACAGATGTCGCAGAAGACCATCTAAACAATTATGTAATACTAAGTCCAATCTTGTGCTTTATTTGTAATACTCGTCACAATCATTCAATCATTCATAAACAACCCTTTGGGAAGCTCTCAGAGTCTAACCCCTTGGGTTTAACATAACAGCAATTCAAGAGATAACAACCCTCTGGGAAGATCTCACGATCTACCCCCTTTAATCTAACATAGTATCAATCAATTAAATAATGACCCTCTGGGAAGCTCTCATAGTCTATCCTCTTTGGTCTAACACAACACTAATCATTTACAAACGACCACCTAGGAAGATCTCACGGTCAATACCCCTTTCTCAACATAGCGTCAATAAAGTATAAATGGCCTTATGTATAGCTCTAATGATCATTACCCCTTGCTCAATATAGAGTCAATAAAGTATAAATGACCTCTTGGGTAGCACTCATGGTCAATACCCTTGGGTCAACATCTTCACCAAGGCTCTCACGGTCTGGTGTAAATACATGGCATACATAACATATCAAAGAAGCTCATGTAATCTATAACTAGTACATGGCTAATCATTCATAAGAATATCACATGAATTTCATATAAACAATAAAACTCCATCCTAATCAATCAAGGAATATAAAAAAAGGAAATCATAATAGACATCCTAGACCAAACAGCCATAACCAATCCTTCAAGGGAAACACACCCATGGGGTGTCCCGTAACAAGGTATCTAACCTTACACATAAGAAACAACCCTTTATCAATCCAAAAACAATAAAAGGTAATAAACAAGGTTAAAATCCAATTCAAGCAATACCCCAATCATGGGTATGTGGAACTTTTAGCATATATAATCCAATATAGTACAACAAAAGGCACAAACCACCTACCTTGATGTCTCATGATTGACATGCTTGAACTTCAGCCCTTGAATCAGTGTAGATATAAAAAAGGTGAAAAACGTTCAACCTTAAATAACTCACAATAGAGGAGGAATTAGGAATAAATGCTCTACGGGTTTTGAGAAATCACTAGTGGGATTATAACAAACCCAACGGTGTCTCAATTGGAGCTCTAATGTAGAATCGGGAGGGGTTTAGAGTTAATCGGTCATTCGGTCTCTCTCTTATATGAACCATGAGGAGAAGAAGGCATATTATGACATAAGATGTGACCCCACTCTGTTATATCAAATAAAAAGAAAAGTACATCGTGTGTTCATTAAATGTACATTTTGTGTATTAACCTCAAACTTCCCCCAGCTTAAGTGGTCCTCCAGGTCACCACACGACCATGTACTTGGCTATTACACAGCCAGTACGCCGTATATGTAAACTTGGTACATTGTGTTTACTCAGAATTACACAGTGTATACTTAGAAAAACCCCATTTCTTAATTTTCATTAAAAATAACCCGAAATCAAGATCCATACCTGAAATAAGGATCTTTGTTCTTAAAAACTTCCCCCTTAAAGAAATTAATTCTCTAATTTCCCTTCCTAGGGTGGTGAAGAAGAAACTATGAACAAATTCGGCCACTATGATCATACGTGGTCCTCCCTCTCCCAAGTCTTGTCCTATACTTTTCCGTACTTCCATAGAACCCATACCAAAGGAACATACCAACCATGAAGAACCTTCATGATGCGATCCACAATCTAGAGAGGGTGCTCCTCAAAGGATGCATCCACCTCCAACTCAACCTCCTCGAGTTGAAAAACATTAGATGGGTCTGAAAAGTAATTTCATAGCTGAGAAAAATGAAAGATGTTGTGCATAGCCTGGTACTTCTGAGGTAACTACAACCAATAAGTAACCGGTCCAACTCCCTCCAAAACCAAAAATGGACCGATGTATATAGGTGTCAGTTTCCTATGTCTCTTAATCCTAATGTGCCCCAATCTCAGTGTGACATGCAGGAAAACCTGATCTCTGACCTCAAAATCTATAGGGAATCTTCGTCGATCAACATAATATTTTTTCCAAGACTATGTTGTTTCCATCATCTTCTGAATAAACTCTACCTTATCTATGGTCTCCTGGACAAAACGAAGTCCCATCATAGCTACCTCTTCTACCTCCAGCCAATATAAGGGTGATTTTCATGGCCTACCATACAAATCCCCATAAGGTTTCATCTGAATCATTGCCTGAAAACTATTATTATAGGAAAACTCTACTAAGGGTATGTGTCTCCCCTAAGAGAACCCGAAATCTAGGACACATGCTTGAAGCATGTCCTCCAAAAATTGAATTGTGCACTCAGACTGGCTGTCTATCTTCTGATGGTAACCTTTACTCAGAAGTACATATATACCCAAAGCCCTCTATAGTCCCTATCAAACATGAGAAGTAAACCAAGCATCCTGTCTAAAATGTAGATTGTGGAACCCCATGAAAACGTACAATATATAAGATGTACAACTTAACAAGCTCATCAAAACTGGTGATTTCCTTGATTGGTAGGAAATTTGCAACCTTTGTGAGTCTGTCAACAACAACTCATACAATATCATTTTCTTTGGGCAACCTTGGTAAACCCATCATGAAACCCATCATGATATCATTTCACTTCCACTCAGAAATATTTAACTTCTTTAAAAGCCCTAACACTCATTGATGCTCCCCCTGCACCTGCTCATAGGTGGAACATCTCATAACAAAACTAGCTACAACCCTTTTCATGTCTGGCCACCAATACTAACGATGTAGATCTCGATACATCTTGGTGACACCAGGATGAACTGCCTATACTGAGGCATAAAAATATCACAACATCACCTCATGCATGTCTGCGGACACCGATACGTGCCCATGAAAATGAAAAACCTCATCCTTACTAAAGGTATACCTAGGAGTAGGGTCCTTTCAGGACACACTCTCCTGTATGACTAGGCATTCAGAATCTAATAGCTGCCTCATTCGCACTCAATCTAGAAGAGAAGTGGTAACAACTATAACAGAAAGAAACGTATGCCCCTGTCTATTGTTCTCCTCGAAATGAATCTTAGAGAACAGATCCATAATCTTCCACTCACTACTGGCCTCCTAAACTGACTGTATTTGATTTCTCTTGTTTAATGCATCAGCCACTGTGTTGCCTTTCCCAAGCGTGTAGGAAAGCTCAAATTCAAAATACTGAACTTACTCAAGCCTCCTTCACTATCTCAAATTCAGATCACATTGAGTAAAGATACACTTGAGGATTTTGTGGTTAGTTTATACCACAAAATGATCTCCCAAAAGATAATGGATCCAACAACTCAAGGCATGCACAACTATAGCCAACTCAAGAATGTATGTTAGGTAATTATTCTAATGTGTCCTAAACTTCCAAGACTCATATGAAATGACTCATTCCCCCTATATAAGCATTACTCCCAGCCCGATACCTGATGCATCACATTTTATGGTGTAACTCTTTCTCGGATTCAGCAAAATCAGTATCCATATGAAATTCAATCTCTCTTACATCCCCTGAAAGTCTAAATCGCAGGAATCTTTCCACAAGTACTTCTCATCCTTCTTATTTAGTCCTATCAGTGGTGATGCTAAGCGTGAAAATTCATGTATAAAGTGTTTGTAGTAACCAGCCAACCCCAGAAAACTCCATACCTCAAAGATGTTCTTCAAATGCTCTGAGGAAACTACTACTCTCACTTTCTCTAGGTCTACTGATACTTTTGTCTCTGAGATAACATGACCCAAGAAATGAATCTTTCCCATCCAAAACTAGAATTTTGACAACTTAGCATATAATTGATTCTCTCTCAGTGTACTCAATATGATATCAATATAGGTGGCATGGTCATGTCGAGTGTGAGTATAAACCAATATATCATCCATGAAGAATACCATAAAATAATCCAATCAAGTATGGAACACTCGGTTCATCAGTTCCATGAAAACTACTGGCGTGTTTGTGAGACTGCACGGCACAACCAAGTACTCATATAGACCATACCTTCTCTGAAAGGCTATAAAAAGTATATATGATGGTATAACACAAAACTGATGATAACAGGATGTCATGTCAATCTTCGATAACACCCGACCTCCATGAAGTTGATAAAAAATAGCATCAATCCTTGGTAAGGGATATCGGTTCTTGATCATCAATTGGCTCAGATTCCAATAATCAACACAAATCTTGAGGGTAATATCCACCTTTGAAAAAAGGACTGGAGAACCCTAAAGATAAGTATTGGGTCCGATGAAACCCTTTTCCTACAACTCCTCTAACTTCTTCTTGAGCTCTTATAACTCTAGTGTAGACATACTATAAAGATTAATAGACACTAGAGTTTCTCCTGTCACAAACTCAATAGAGAAATATACCTCCCTCTCAGGATGTAACCTGGAAAAGTTGTTTGGAAAGACATCTATAAAATGACCCACCACTGGATGAAATTCCATATATGTAGTCCTCTGTTCATCCAGGTATAAACTAGAAATCTGGGATGTAATTCATCCCAACCCCTGATGCTTGGATCCCACCCCGCTCGCCTAGACGTCCCATTCTCCCTTACATAGAAAAGACTAGCCCTCTATTGGTGTGAAACTCACCCTGCAGTGATAGTAGTCAAAAAAGGTCTAAAAGGAGACCAACCATACCATTTTGAGAATGACATAGAAGCTTTTCATCTCTAATACATAGAGGTCCCATAAGAAGTGACATCGACCAACCTCAAGAGAGAACTCCTTGCACTGATATACATAAGTCATCCTAATCCCCAACAGAGTGTCTAGTCTCATAACATCGGTAAAAGTAAAGATATAGATTACAAGTATCTCCACAATGATAATAGATATAAAACTATGTGAAGCCCCTATATATAAAAGTTCAAAATCTAAAACTGATGCAACAAGAATCATACCTCTAACTGTAGAGGGTCCGAGATCCTGCTCCTGTTGGGCCTATTCCACTACAAACATCTGACCTATACCATGACCCTATGTCCCTATCTGGATACCCAGATCTAATCCACCCTAGTGTCACTGAAAACATACAGTCTTTCTATAATTCCCATGACCACCTCCCCAGCTTGAACACCCTAAAGAACTCCAGTTCCCTGACTGATGAGAAATCGGTGGTCCTACTTCTGAACATGAATTCATAACAGATCCCTTCTCACGAGTTACTGGTGAGAAAACTGGAAAAAAAACATTGAAGATATCCCATATTTCTGCAAGATCAGAACTCAACTGGGTCTCTTAGGCACTAAGGTATCATATTCCCACTCCTTCCATACTGGTAGCACACCACCTGGCTACCTGAAGATACATCCCTACTATTGGAAGAACCGCAATATGTAAGCTCCCTATGTCGCTTCTTGCTATCGGTTGTGTCACGACCCGTCCTCGGGGCCCGTTCCGTGACTACCCCAAGCCCGCCTTCCATATGCCAGGGGCTGGCGACTAGCACCAAGGCGTAAATCCCGGGAAAAAGGGAAGGCATTGCCTTTGTAAAGTAAACAATCACACTGAGTACAAGCGGAAGAAGTAAACACTAATTAAAAACTGAGTACAACAGTAAGTGCGGAAAGTAAAAAGGGGCCGGAAATACAAGCCCAACTGTAAAGTACAACTCGAAAGGGAAAACAACAACTGAAAAGTAAAGCTGCTACGTCGAGTTGTCCACTGGAAATCCCACCTGAAGGGTGGGTACAGATAGCTCCTCTGCTCCTCGGGTCCCGCCGTCCGCTCCGAGTATGTCCCGCCCAGTGGTCCACCTCCGGGTACCGCCTCGTCGTCACGTCTACCTCTGGGTACCGTCTCGTCGTGAGGTCCTCCTCCGGGTACCATCTCGTCGTATAGCCCACCTCCAGGTACCGTCCAGTCCTCGAACACTCGACCTCTGTCAGCACTGCCCGTTGTCTGCAACCAACACAACGAGGTGCGGGCATAGCCCGTGTAGGGGTGAGTATAACGATACTCAGTAGGGACCCCGAGACCCTCAAGGTCTCACTAAAACCAACAAGGATAACCACATAGAAGATCTCAACAGATAACCTCTTCTTAGGTATATGCCCATACATATACCTAAGTTATCATGTAACCCATCTCAATCATGAGGAAACACAAGGATTGTGAAATCAACAGATAACTACTACGCAGGTATATGCCCATACATATACCTAAGTTATCAAGTGACCCATCTCAATCATGAGGTAAACACAAAGGTAAAAAGTATCAGCTCAAACCAGGATTTTCATTATCAAAACTGTAACTTCTGAGGAGCTCCGTCTCTAGAGTGTACAGTGGTCCTGTCACGACTCTGAGGTACTGCTCACTAACCTAAGACTGCTGAAGTACTCCTCTTGTCGAGTACCGCGGGTCAGCCACCCAGACACAGTAGTGCTTCCCACCGAGGTATGTCACTCAAACACAGTAGTGCACACCCCCTAGTAGCCTGCTGAGGTACTCTCCGGACGAGTACCGCGGGTCTGCGCTGTCACACAGGTAGTGCTCCGTCCTCCATGGGTCTGCACCTCAGAAAGTAGTGCTCCGTCCACTGGGCTAGTCGACTCACTCCAAGTCGAGGCGGTCAAGCAGTCGTCAGGTCTCATCCAGTTACACGGTCTCCGTACTCCGCACGCTCGTCACTGTGAGGGTCCGCTCCACGAGCTACAGGACGATACTCCAAGTATCTCAAAGTCCCACGAAGAAGTATCTCAAATGACCGCCTCGTCATAGGGGTCTCAACACAATAGAAGGTGCGTCAATCGAACGCCCGGTCTGTGAGTTATTAGCCTTTTCGTCCAAGGGGCCCGGTTGGTTTCGTGAGCGAACCAAACTCGGCCGCATCTCAACCGTACCCCGAACTCTCATAGGGTATACTCATAGGGACCGTTTCTCAACGAGATCACCAACGCCGCTGACGGAGAGTCGTTTAGAGGCCCGTAACCCAAGATACGGGCATTTGACCAAAAGTGGTCCGAAACTGGGGGTCTGGGCCTGGGCCGACCCGGCCCGACCTACCCCCCCTGGGTCGGCCGAACCCGGTCGACCCGCCCCGGGCGGCGACCCGGCCCGACGACCTGGCCCGGCTCGAACAACCTGGCCCGGCGCGGCGGCGCGGTCCGGCACGGCGGCGCGGCCTGGGCGCCGTTCGTGTGCCGCGCCCGGGGGGCAAAGCCCCCGCCTTTCCTCAGCTGGCGGCGTGACAACCTGTCGCGCCTAAAGAAAAACGGCCCCCCTCACGTGGGGGCCTGCCTTCGAGAAAACGGGGGGCCGCCTGCCCCCCCCCCTTTTTGAAACCAGCCCCCCTCATAATGGGAGGCCATTAAGGCTGGCCGGGGGGAAATTATTTCCCCCGGTTTTCTCCCTTCCGGTCGGCCCAACATGGCCGGCCGGTTCTTCCTCAACGGGACTGGCAAGGCCGGTCCCCCTTCCGGCTTCCGACACCGGCAGCCCGGCTGTCCGCCGGTCTTCTCGTTCCCCCGCGGCCCGGAACCGGCCGCGGTCTTCGTTGTCCGGCGCGGTGCGACGGCACCGCGCCCCTCCACCGCGGCCCCGCTCCGTCCGCGGCGCCTTTAGCTTTCTTCGACGTGGCGCGACGGCGTCGTGTCCTGGTATTATTTAATGACGCGGTGCGACGGCGCCGCGCATTTCTTGCTGCATGATCCTGCGCAGTGCGACGGCTCCCCACCACACCCGTTTCAATCCACAACAAAATCAACATGAATAGGAGGAGGGTCGGCCGTGTTCATGCGGTCCGGCCCCCTCTCGTTATTTGCTAACAATCGGCCTTTAATGAATGATAAACTTTCACAATCTTTTAAATTAAGTAAAAAGATTTGGAATCAAGGCCCGACAAATATAAACCTTCAAGTTCGAAGGAGAGATCCACATAACTTTAAAAAGTTAAAACCCCTACCTTGACTTAAGAGGTGATGAGATTCGGCGTCGCGAAAAGAGATGTCGCGGAAGAAGACGTCATCGGTATTGCGGGTATGGCGTCGCGGAAGACGGTTCCCGAGAATGTGGCGTTCTTCGTCGATGTCTGATTGTTCTTCGCGTTCTTTCTCAAGAGGATGAAGAAACTTCAAGACTTCTAAGACTTCTTTCCAAAAGCTCTCAAACAACAAAACCCAACCAAATGAAATAAGTTCTCCACTTATTTAATTAACTTCACATGGATTTTTAAATTCAAGTGTTTGAAATTCAAAAGACTCACACAACTCACCACATTAAAATCAACTCATTTAAGACATAAGTTATAACTATGTTAAAATCATTTAAGTGGGATTTGAGGGGTTTTAGAGGATATGAAGAGGTGGGGTTATTGTGGGCCCCACCACCCTCATAACCTCCCAAGGGAGGTTGGGTGGTTACCCAACTTCCACCATGAGCTAACACTTAGAGTAAGTGAATAAAAATTGTAGTGTAGTTATAAAATAAACTTCCACAATTTTTATTATCAACACTTGTGTAAACGCAACTCCGGAACATGAGTTCCTAAGTAATTACTAGCGCTGCGGTTCCATCGGTGCCCTCGGAATTCGATTCCGGGCACCGGTTCAAAAGATAGAAATTCCCGCTCGCTCGTTCACTGAACGTACCCGATCCAAACATCGGAAATTAATTCCGGGCACACCGGGCCTCGGAATCAGGCGCCGTCAGAAACTGCGTTCTTGTAAAATTCCAAATAAAATTAAGAAAAAAATTTCCTTGAAATTTCCTGTAACGCCCCGACCCCAGCTACCCGGAGTCGGTGCATTACTTCGTAACATTGGCATGATCACAAAAGATCAAGTCTCGAAAGACCGATTAGTTTAGTAGCCTTGGAAACACTAGATACATTCGTAAACGTTACATTACATCATAAAGTGAAAAACTACAATAACAAAGTCTCCATAGTCCACACTCATATCCTCTTCTGACTATCCCTGCAGGTCATTCATAAAATACTTCTTCACATCCTGGAAAATATTAAAACATTGAAAGGGGTTAGCTCAGATGCTCAGTAAGGATAACAATAATGCGGAAGCTTTCATAAATAAACATTAACATTTAAGGCAATGTATAACTAAAACAAAAGCCTTTTAGACATGAACTTCAACATAATATGGCAAAATTAAAATGAGATAATGCCATTTACTTATTCACATGGATATTCTACTGGTCGAATAATCACATGCAATATCAATAACCACTTTCATAATGAGGGAATGTATAATGCCAGACATTCTGAAACATTTTGTCAAGGCCTCGGCCAAGACGTCTAAAATGATTAAGGCCTCGGCCAAAACCATAAATCAAATTGGGAAAGGGCCTCGGCCAATTCCACGTCTAGTTGTCTCATGAGACCTACTGATGCATCGAGGAGCTATAGCGGGCTCCACCCGTCACATATAAAGTCCAATACATTCCTCATATGAATAGGCTTAAACATAACATAAATATTCGTATTAAAACGAGCATACGAAATGTCAACAATTTCTCCATAAACTATGGATGGTATAAAAATAACACATCCACAGTCAAATATTTCACAAAATGTTCAATGAGAGTTTTGTATCATAAATCAATTTCAATTAAACTTAAAATCCATCAATGGATGTTGACATGGATGAAATCAAAGTTATTTGAGAGAAATATCTCTCCTTTTTGAAATCATTTAAAAGTCCCATAATTATAAAATAATACATTTACTTTGAAGATATTCTTATAAGCATGTTAGGGAAGCTTCGATGAAGTTATAATGGCGGAAAATAGCCGCACCTGCCGTATAAGTTAAAAAAAACATTCTTACCTTAAATTTGTCAAAGAGGTCAAAAAGTACATTGTTTGGAAAACGACGGTAAGATTCCTTTAAAAAACGTATAAGGGTATAAATGACTTTAACCCATTTTTCATTTAATAGTAAAAATGTTTTCAAAGACATTCTTAAGAAACATGGATGTGGATGATAACGAGGTCCCAGTAGATAATTATGTATAGACAACCTTGGATAATGAAGAGGTTGTGAAGTAAACCCTTACCTTGTACTTTTCCTTGGTTGGGGTAGGTTAACCTCCTGTATAATGGTGAAATAATTTTTATTAAATTATACAAGAATCATATACATTCATATGAAATCATATATGATCTTTTAACATTGCTTTGTTAACAATATCTTAGATTTATCGTTGTTTCGGGTGTTAACTTACTCGTTTTCTTTTATATGTTTTGTTACGTAAGTCATGTTTTTCATGGATAGGTTGTATCTTATTCATATCCAGAATGATATCATGTCCTTAAACATTATTTTTAAATCATCAAATGATAATTATACTTGAATGGATACGACGGAGAATGAATCTCATCGCGTTCATGGAGACGGTAGTTCGTACGTACGCACGAGCGACAATATCATTATTTTGATATTAAAGTAATATATAATTGGATAGTATATCATATATACAGAATCATTATCATGTTATATTTATTATTTAAATGAATTACATATCATTATTATACCCATATAAATAATAATATATTGAATAACAATTACACCACGACGTGGAGACGGTAAGCCGTACGTACGCACGTATGGTGACATGTCATTAAAATGATGGGTAGAATACTGAATATGGTTGTTCCATATTTATAAGAACATTACAGTATATAGAAGATACTGGAGTTATAATTTTAGAATTGAAATAATAAACAAAGAGGGAGTGGAAGAAGAAAGAAACTTGAAAGGGGGTGATGAAAATGTTACCTCTTCTTCGGGTTCTTCCTTTTGATTTGATCAAAAGGACTCCTTAGGATGGCTTTCTTACTAAAGTAAATCTTCTAGGATGAAGGGAGAGAAGTTGGGAGAGTATTTGGGCAGATTTTGGACGAACCAAATGGCTTGAAAGTGTAAATGAGGTGGGACAGGTGGGGGCCTTTTATAAGTGGAGAGGAGGGGATCTTTTGGAAAGATTGAAATGTTACATTATTATACAATTCTTTTCGGATTATAAAGGTCCCACACTTATATAATTCGTGGATAAGGTGATAGGGGTTCGAAATCTCCTCATCCAATAGGCTTTGGACAAGTGTATCCCTTGGATTTTTCATTATCTTCTCATTTTATTTAAATCGTTAAATAATGAGGTCATCGCTGCATCATAATGATGTCATAAATAATTTAATTTATTTAATGTATAAAAATTACAAAAAAATACTATGATGTAGGAAATCTTTTTAGCTTTCTAATGAATATTTATAGTCAAAAGTTGGACTTGTTTAACCCCACTTAAAAACTATTTTAGTAAAACAACTCATGTTTGTGTCAATTTAATTTTATCATTAAATAAATATATATTAATGTCATTTTACAACTAAAGTGTCTCCATGGGGTCCCCAAGTTGACCCATGGGTTTTCTTGGTCGGCCATGACTCATACAATAGGAGTAGGACAAGTGTCATTCTCATCTCAAATTATTAAAACATTATTTTTACCTTAAACTACACTAATTACCTCTAATCGCGATTAAGAACTTAAAAGTTACTATCCACCAAAAATTATTTTAATCTCATTGAACCACATTTTACTTCTTAATTACAACCATGTATGTTGGATTTTTGAAAATCAAATCACAGAAGTGGTAATATTTCATTTAAACGAAAAATCAGTTATTTAACTACCACTTAGTGGTTTCACTATTCATCAAAAATTGATGTTTTTCAGAACAAAGCCAAAATTTCACCCTAAGCTATAATTGATATTCCGAATTCAAAAATGATGTCTATTTTATAAAATTCCAAAAATATAAGTTTCATTAATTAATTTTATAATTAATTCCCGCTGTTACGACAAATAGCGTGTTTTTAAGAAACAATTTATATCAAAAGATTGGCAATTGTTTATGTCCAATTTCAATGTTAAATTAATTCTAATGACCACCATTGGATAAAATGGTAAAAATATATTATAATTATACCTTAAAACCACTAAATAGTATAATTTATCACAATAAATTATTTTGATTAAAAATTTGTTTTAAGTATTTTTCACTATTCATAAAAAATTAGAAGTTCTCAGAAAAATACCAAAAATTCACCACAGGCTAATTTCGATATTCCGAATCCAAAAATGAAGTCCATTTTGAAATATAAAATTTCTATAATTTTAAAAAGTGGTTATTACTATTCATAATGGCTACTTTTATTAGTCGCGGGGTTTTAGAACTCGAAGTTGCGTACAATGCAAGCTATTGCATTATTGAATGAGAAGTGTATCGTGGAAGCTCGGGGTGTTACATTCTCCCCTCCTTCAATAAATTGCGTCCTCGCAATTTGAAATTTTTCTTTGAAAATAAAAGGTTGAAAAGAGAAAATACCTTTGAGGAAAACCCACATCGGAAATAAGGTTAATAAATATATAACATTAAAAGAAAGCAAGATAAGTACAAAGGTCACCCGATATAGCCCATTCTAGGATTCTATGAAAATATGGATATGGAGTAGAAACAAACCATCAAGGTCTGATGGAGAGTTATAGAAAACAGGATTAGGAGAAAGTTTAACCATAAGAAAATCACAAACTTGTGATTGGTTAAATGGTCATTGAATCCCCAGTTGGAAAAGTTAACCGACAACATTTTTGTTTTAAGTTACCTTTTATAATGTTGAGGAATTTATTTTGGAGATTTACTAAGAACGTAAGGGAATATACATACTTGTTATGTATACTTTCATTCGTTAATAAATTTTTACCACAAACCGAACTTTTACTCCAAATGGTAACGGAACTCAAAAATATTCTATTTATCCTAATTGTATAAGGTTCCAAATGTTAACACATACCATTTAGATTAGTAAAAATATTTTGTAATAACCAGGGACTTCCTGTAGTCTAGTGGTAGGAAATAAAGGCTTGTCGCACTATGGTTGTGGGTTCGATTCCTGCAGCTTTGTCCGACGCGACGGGTTATTCCCCACCCTGCAGGTTGTCCTTTTCCTAAAACTATAGTATTATAATATTCCAAAAATAATCTTCAGAAATGCTTTAACCTTAAACAATACTATCCATGGTTCAACTTAATCCATTCCAACCTTAATAGTTATCCAAAATACCTCCGTCTAGACTTCCTCTAAAAGGTCTCTAAATTCCAAAATCAATTGTAACATCAGATTCCCCAAACAAAGAAAAGTTTCTCTTATTGTCACATACTAAAAATATGATTACCTTAATCATATTAAAACCTTACTAAAACAACAAGTATTGCAGTACAATCCTTATATATATCACATTATTCTAATAACCAGAATATAATCCATGAGTCCAAAAGCACCAATACATTAATTATTCCGCTTCAACTGTAGTAACAGCATAAGATTGTCCTTGATCCCTTGTCCTTTTCTGAGGTATGTTTCCCTAACGCTTAGGACATTCATTTTCATAATGCCCCATTTCCCTACAATTGTAGCATTCAACATTGATAGCCTCTTTCTTTCCCTTGCAATCACGCGCCTGGTGACATTTTTCTCCACATTTGTAACAAACTCTCATTCCCTTTAGGCAAGTACCAGGGTGATTCTTCCCACAATTATCACATAATGGAAAATCCTTCTTTCCCATTTTCCCTTTATTCATCTCTTGTTCCACCGTTCTCTTCTTCTCTTGCTTTACTTTGTTGTCATAAGACTTAGAGAATTCCTTTTCTTTCTTGATAGCACATGAGATAATATCTTCGTATGTTGAGAAAGATTGTGATACTAAAGCTCTATGGAGAAATGGTTTTAACCCATCAAAGAAACGATCAATCTTACCTCTTGGGTTACGTATATAATCTGCAGTATACCTCGCAAACCTTGTAAAGTTGGCCTCATACTTTGCGACATTCTCATCCTCCTTTTGTCTCAGACTCAGAAACTGCCTTTCCATATCTGCTTGATGGTCATGAGGAAAGTATTTTTCTAAGAAAATCTCTTTGAACTCCCTCCATTCCATATTCGATACGTCATCATCTTCCTTTGTGTTTTGAATCAGTGACCACCACTGATCGGCATCTCCAGTGAGGCGGTAAACTGCCATGACAACCTTCTCCCTTTCACTACTCCCCAAGGCATGGAATATTTTCTCTAAGGAATATATCCATTGCTCAGCTACTATAGGATTTGTACTCCCATTGAAGGTTGGTGGTTGTTGCCTCATGAAGCGGTCTAACATTGATCCTCCACGTTGCGGATCAGGGTGCTCCATATGAGTAAGGTTATTATTCATAACCTGAGTAAGTTGTCCCAGTATGGTGATTTGCTGATCGGCACCAGTTGCATCACCATCCCCACTATAATTATCTTGAGCAGGAGGGAAATCCCTACATGGAGTGCGTGCATTGATACGGTTTCCATTCCTTCCACTAGGCGCCATTTCTAAACAATGGCATAAACTATATTAGTTTATAAATCAAAATACATAATTCCATACTTGTAAGATACTTAACATAAATTGAACTATTTATGGATATAATCCATAAAAATGTTTTCTTTGAGGAATTATATGCTCATAACCCTTCATAGTGATTTGTAAAGAAAATGAGAGTTAACCTAAGCATATACTCCGGGAGTGTCTTAACCAAGAGTGCAGCAAGGCCCGCTGTCGTGCACCAGTTCCCGTTCGAGTCTAGCTCAAAGCGGTGTTTTCGGGTTTTACCCCTAGGTACATCTGTGCCAGAGCCGCCTCTACCTGCTCGTATCCAGACAGGGATGTATTGCTCGGAAAACTCACAACATCTCTACAATACCAAAATTCTAGGAAGTTCTTCTATACTAATCCTCAAAGTCTATCTTCGGGCTATGTGCTCTAATCAGAGTTTATCTAAATCTAGCATCCAAGGTTAGTACTAAACTGCCTCTGATACCAACTGTAACGGCCCGACCCCAGCTACCCAGAGTCGGTTCATTACTTCGTAACATTGGCATGATCAAAAAAGATCAAGTCTCAAAAGACCGATTAGTTTAGTAGCCTTGGAAACACTAGATACATTCGTAAACGTTACGTTACATCATAAAGTGAAAAACTACAATAACAAAGTCTCCATAGTCCACACTCATATCCTCTTCTGACTATCCCTGCTGGTCATTCATAAAATACTTCTTCACATCCTGGAAAATATTAAAACATTGAAAGGGGTGAGCTCAGATGCTCAGTAAGGATAACAATAATGCGGAATCTTTCATAAATAAACATTAACATTTAAGGCAATGTATAACTAAAACAAAAGCCTTTTAAACATGAACTTCAACATAATATGGAAAAATTAAAATGAGATAATGCCATTTACTTATTTACATGGATATTCTACTGGTCGAATAATCACATGCAATATCAATAACCACTTTCATAATGAGGGAATGTATAATGCCAGACATTCTGAAACATTTTGTCAAGGCCTCGGCCAAGACGTCTAAAATGATTAAGGCCTCGGCCAAAACCATAAATCAAATTGGGAAAGGGCCTCGTCCAATTCCACGTCTAGTTGTCTCATGAGACCTACCGATTCATCAAGGAGCTATAGCGGGCTCCACCCGTCACATATTAAGTCCAATACATTCCTCATATGAATAGGCTTAAACATAACATAAATATTCGTATTAAAACTAGCATACGAAATGTCAACAATTTCTCCATAAACTATGGATGGTATAAAAATAAGACATCCACAGTCAAATATTTCACAAAATGTTCAATGAGAGTTTTGTATCATAAATCAATTTCAATTAAACTTAAAACCCATCAATGGATGTTGACATGGATGAAATCAAAGCTATTTGAGAGAAATATCTCTCCTTTTTGAAATCATTTAAAAGTCCCATAATTATAAAATAATACATTTACTTTGAAGATATTCTTATAATCTTGTTAGGGAAGCTTCGACGAAGATATAATGGCAGAAAATAGCCGCACCTGCCGTATAAGTTAAAAAAACATTCTTACCTTAAATTTGTCAAAGAGGTCAAAAAGTACATTGTTTGGAAAACGACGGTAAGATTCCTTTCAAAAACGTATAAGGGTATAAATGACTTTAACCCATCTTTAATTTAATAGTAAAAATTTTTTGAAAGACATTCTTAAGAAACATGGATGTGGATGATAACGAGGTCCCAGTAGATAATTATGTATAAACAACCTTGGATAATGAAGAGGTTGTGAAGTAAACCCTTACCTTGTACTTTTCCTTGGTTGGGGTAGGTTAACCTCCTATATAATGGTGAAATAATTGTTATTAAATTATACAAGAATCATATACATTCATATGATATCATATATGATCTTTTAACATTGCTTTGTTAACAATATCTTAGATTTATCGTTGTTTCGGGTGTTAACTTACTCGTTTTCTTTTATATGTTTTGTTACGTAAGTCATGTTTTTCATGGATAGGTTGTATCTTATTCATATCCAGAATGATATCATGTCCTTAAACATTATTTTTAAATCATCAAATGATAATTATACTTGAATGGATACGATGGAGAATGAATCTCATCACGTTCGTGGAGACGGCAGTCCGTACGTACGCACGAGCGACAATATCATTATTTTGATATTAAAGTAATATATAATTGGATAGTATATCATATATACAGAATCATTATCATGTTATATTTATTATTTAAATGAATTACATATCATTATTATACCCATATAAATAATAATATATTGAATAACAATTACACCACGACGTGGAGACGGTAAGCCGTACGTACGCACGTATGGTGACATGTCATTCAAATGACGGGTAGAATACTGAATATGGTTGTTCCATATTTATAATAACATTACAGTATATAGAAGATACTGGAGTTATAATTTTCGAATTGAAATAATAAACAAAGAGGGAGTGGAAGAAGAAAGAAACTTGAAAGGGGGTGATGAAAATGTTACCTCTTCTTCGGGTTCTTCCTTTTGATTTGATCAAAAGGACTCCTTAGGATGGATTTCTGACTAAATTAAATCTTATAGGATGAAGGGAGAGAATTTGGGAGAGTATTTTGGCAGAGGTTGGCCGAACCAAATGGCTTGAAAGTGTAAATGAGGTGGGAGAGGTGGGGGCCTTTTATAAGTGGAGAGGAGGGGCTCTTTTGGAAAGATTGAAATGTTACATTATTATACAATGCTTTTCGGATTATAAAGGTACCACACTTATATAATTCTTGGATAAGGTTATAGGTGTTCTAAATATTCTCATCCAATAGGCTTTGGACAAGTGTATGCCTTGGATTTTGCATTATCTTCTCATTTTATTTAAATCGTTAAATAATGAGGTCATCGCTGCATCATAATGATGTCATAAATAATTTAATTTATTTAATGTATAAAAATTATAAAAAAATACTATGATGTAGGAAATATTTGTATCTTTTTAATGAATATTTATAGTCAAAATTTGGACTTGTTTAACCCCACTTAAAAACTATTTTAGTAAAACAACTCATGTTTGTGTCAATTTAATTTTATCATTAAATAAATATATATTAATGTCATTTTCCAACTAAAGTGGCTCCATGGGGTCCCCAAGTTGACCCATGGGTTGTCTTGGTCGGCCATGACTCATACAATAGGAGTAGGACAAGTGTCATTCTCATCTCATATTATTAAAACATTATTTTTACCTTAAACTACACTAATTACCTCTAATCGCGATTAAGAACTTAAAAGTTACTATCCACCAAAAATTATTTTAATCTCATTGAACCACATTTTACTTCTTAATGAGAACCATGTATGTCGGATTTTTGAAAATCAAATCACATAAGTGGTAATATTTCATTTAAACGAAAAATCAGTTATTTAACTACCACTTAGTGGTTTCACTATTCATCAAAAATTGAAGTTTTTCAGAACAAAGCCAAAATTTCACCCTAAGCTATAATTGATATTCCGAATTCAAAAATGATGTCTATTTTACAAAATTCCAAACATATAAGTTTCATTAATTAATTTTATAATTAATTCCCGCTGTTACGACATATAGCGTGTTTTTAAGAAACAATTTATATCAAAAGATTGGCAATTGTTTATGTCCAAATTCAATGTTAAATTAATTCTAATGACCACCATTGGATAAAATGGTAAAAATATATTCTAATTATACCTTAAAACCACTAAATAGTATAATTTATCACAATAAATTATTTTGATTAAAAAGTTGTTTTAAGTATTTTTCACTATTCATAAAAAATTAGAAGTTCTCAGAAAAATACCAAAAATTCAACATAGGCTAATTTCGATATTCTGAATCCAAAAATGAAGTCCATTTTGAAATATAAAATTTCTATAATTTTAAAAAGTGGTTATTACTATTCATAATGGCTACTTTGATTAGTCGCGGTGTTTTAGAACTCGAAGTTGCGTACAATGCAAGCTATTGCATTATTGAATGAGAAGCGTATCGTGGAAGCTCGGGGTGTTACATTCTCCCCTCCTTCAATAAATTGCGTCCTCGAAATTTGAAACTTTTCTTTGAAAATAAAAGGTTGAAAAGAGAAAATACCTTTGAGGAAAACCCACATCGAAAATAAGGTTAATAAATATATAACATTAAAAGAAAGCAAGATAAGTACAAAGGTCACCCGATATAGCCCATTCTAGGATTCTATGAAAATATGGATATGGAGGAGAAACAGACCATCAAGGTCTGATGGAGAGTTATAGAAAACAGGATTAGGAGAAAGTTTAACCATAAGAAAATCACAAACTTGTGATTGGTTAAACGGTCATTGAATCCCCAGTTGGAAAAGTTAACCGACAACATTTTTGTTTTAAGTTACCTTTTATAATGTTGAGGAATTTATTTTGGAGATTTACTAAGAACGTAAGGGAATATACATACTTGTTATGTATACTTTCATTCGTTAATAAATTTTTACCACAAACCCAACTTTTACTCCAAATGGTAAAGGAACTCAAAAATATTCTATTTATCCTAATTGTATAAGGTTCCAAATGTTAACACATACCATTTAGATTAGTAAAAATATTTTGTAATAACCAGGGACTTCCTGTAGTCTAGTGGTAGGAAATAAAGGCTTGTCGCACTATGGTTGTGGGTTCGATTCCTGCAGCTTTGTCCGACGCGACGGGTTATTCCCCACCCTGCAGGTTGTCCTTTTCCGAAAACTATAGTATTATAATATTCCAAAAATAATCTTCAGAAATGCTTTAACCTTAAACAATACTATCCATGGTTCAACTTAATCCATTCCAACCTTAATAGTTATCCAAAATACCTCCGTCTAGACTTCCTCTAAAAGGTCTCTAAATTCCAAAATCAATTGTAACATCAGATTCCCCAAACAAAGAAAAGTTTCTCTTATTGTCACATACTAAAAATATGATTACCTTAATCATATTAAAACCTTACTGAAACAACAAGTATTGCAGTACAATCCTTATATATATCACATTATTCTAATAACCAGAATATAATCCATGAGTCCAAAAGCACCAATACATTAATTATTCCGCTTCAACTGTAGTAACAGCATAAGATTGTCCTTGATACCTTGGCCTTTTCTGAGGTAAGTTTCCCTGACGCTTAGGACATTCATTTTCATAATGCCCCATTTCACTACAATTGTAGCATTCAACATTGATAGCCTCTTTCTTTCCCTTGCAATCACGCGCCTGGTGACATTTTTCTCCACATTTGTAACAAACTCCAATTCCCTTTAGGCAAGTACCAGGGTGATTCTTCCCACAATTATCGCATAATGGAAAATCCTTCTTTCCCATTTTCCCTTTATTCATCTCTTGTTCCACCATTCTCTTCTTCTCTTGCTTTACTTTGTTGTCATAAGACTTAGAGAATTCCTTTTATTTCTTGATAGCACATGAGATAATATCTTCGTATGTTGAGAAAGATTGTGATACTAAAGCTCTATGGAGAAATGGTTTTAAGTCATCAAAGAAACGATCAATATTACCTCTTGGGTTACGTATATAATCTGCAGCATACCTCGCCAACCTTGTAAAGTTGGCCTCATACTTTGCGACATTCTCATCCTCCTTTTGTCTGAGACTCAGAAATTGCCTTTTCATATCTGCTTGATGGTCATGAGGAAAGTATTTTTCTAAGAAAAGCTCTTTGAACTCCCTCCATTCCATATTCGATACGTCATCATCTTCCTTTGTGTTTTGAATCAGCGACCACCACTGATCGGCATCTCCAGTGAGGCGGTAAACTGCCATGACAACCTTCTCCCTTTCACTACTCCCCAAGGCATGGAATATTTTCTCTAAGGAATATATCCATTTCTCAGCTACTATAGGATTTGTACTTCCATTGAAGGTTGGTGGTCGTTGCCTCATGAAGCGGTCTAACATTGATCCTCCACGTTGCGGATCAGTGTGCTCCATACGAGTAAGGTTATTATTCATAACCAGAGTAAGTTGTCCCAGTATGGTGATTAGCTGATCGGCACCAGTTGCATCACCAGCCCCACTATAATTATCTTGAGCAGGAGGGAAATCCCTACATGGAGTGCGTGCATTGATACGGTTTCCATTCCTTCCACTAGGCGCCATTTCTAAATAATGGCATAAACTATATTAGTTTATAAATCAAAATACATAATTCCATACTTGTAAGATACATAACATAAATTGAACTATTTATGGATATAATCCATAAAAATTTTTTCTTTGAGGAAGTATATGCTCATAACCCTTCATATTGATTTGTAAATAAAATGAGAGTTATCCTAAGCATATCCTACGGGAGTGTCGTAACCAAGAGTGCAGCAAAGCCCGCTGTCGTGCACCAGTTCCCGTTCGAGTCTAGCTCAAAGCGGTGTTTTTGGGTTTTACCCCTAGGTACATCTGTGCCAGAGCCGCCTCTACCTGCTCGTATCCAGACAGGGATGTATTGCTCGGAAAACTCACAACATCTCTACAATACCAAAATTCTAGGAAGTTCTTCTATACTAATCCTCAAAGTCTATCTTCGGGCTATGTGCTCTAATCAGAGTTTATCTAAATCTAGCATCCAAGGTTAGTACTAAACTGCCTCTGATACCAACTGTAACGCCCCGACCCTAGCTACCCAGAGTCGGTTCATTACTTCGTAACATTGGCATGATCACAAAAGATCAAGTCTCGAAAGACCGATTAGTTTAGTAGCCTTGGAAACACTAGATACATTCATAAATGTTACATTACATCATAAAGTGAAAAACTACAATAACAAAGTCTCCATAGTCCACACTCATATCCTCTTCTGACTATCCCTGCAAGTCATTCATAAAATACTTCTTCACATCCTGGAAAATATTAAAACATTGAAAGGGGTGAGCTCAGATGCTCAGTAAGGATAACAATAATGCGGAAGCTTTCATAAATAAACATTAACATTTAAGGCAATGTATAACTAAAACAAAAGCCTTTTAAACATGAACTTCAACGTAATATGGAAAAATTAAAATGAGATAATGCCATTTACTTATTCACATGGATATTCTACTGGTCGAATAATCACATGCAATATCAATAACCACTTTCATAATGAGGGAATGTATAATTCCAGACATTCTGAAACATTTTTTCAAGGCCTCGGCCAAGACGTCTAAAATGATTAAGGCTTCGGCCAAAACCATAAATCAAATTGGGAAAGGGCCTCGGCCAATTCCACGTCTAGTTGTCTCATGAGACCTACCGATGCATCGAGGATCTATAGCAGGCTCCACCCGTCACATATTAAGTCCAATACATTCCTCATATGAATAGGCTTAAACATAACATAAATATTCGTATTAAAACTAGCATACGAAATGTCAAAAATTTCTCCATAAACTATGGATGGTATAAAAATAACACATCCAGAGTCAAATATTTCACAAAATGTTCAATGAGAGTTTTGTATCATAAATCAATTTCAATTAAACTTAAAACCCATCAATGGATGTTGACATGGATGAAATCAAAGATATTTGAGAGAAATATCTCTCCTTTTTGAAATCATTTAAAAGTTCCATAATTAAAAAATAATACATTTACTTTGAAGATATTCTTATAAGCTTGTTAGGGAAGCTTCGACGAAGATATAATGGCGGAAAATAGCCGCACCTGCCGTATAAGTTAAAAAAAACATTCTTACCTTAAATTTGTCAAAGAGGTCAAAAAGTACATTGTTTGGAAAACGACGGTAAGATTCCTTTCAAAAACGTATAAGGGTATAAATGACTTTAAGCCATTTTTCATTTAATAGTAAAAATGTTTTGAAAGACATTCTTAAGAAACATGGATGTGGATGATAACGAGGTCCCAGTAGATAATTATGTATAAACAACCTTGGATAATGAAGAGGTTGTGAAGTAAACCCTTACCTTGTACTTTTCCTTGGTTGGGGTAGGTTAACCTCCTGTATAATGGTGAAATAATTGTTATTAAATTATACAAGAATCATATACATTCATATGATATCATATATGATCTTTTAACATTGCTTTGTTAACAATATCTTAGATTTATCGTTGTTTCGGGTGTTAACTTACTCGTTTTCTTTTATATGTTTTGTTACGTAAGTCATGTTTTTCATGGATAGGTTGTATCTTATTCGTATCCAGAATGATATCATGTCCTTAAACATTATTTTTAAATCATCAAATGATAATTATACTTGAATGGATATGACGGAGAATGAATCTTATCGCGTTCGTGGAGACGGTAGTCCGTACGTACGCACGAGCGACAATATCATTATTTTGATATTAAAGTAATATATAATTGGATAGTATATCATATATACAGAATCATTATCATGTTATATTTATTATTTAAATGAATTACATATCATTATTATACCCATATAAATAATAATATATTGAATAACAATTACACCACGACGTGGAGACGGTAAGCCGTACGTACGCACGTATGGTGACATGTCATTGAAATGATGGGTAGAATACTGAATATGGTTGTTCCATATTTATAATAACATTACAGTATATAGAAGATACTGGAGTTATAATTTTAGAATTGAAATAATAAACAAAGAGGGAGTGGAAGAAGAAAGAAACTTGAAAGGGGGTGATGAAAATGTTACCTCTTCTTCAGGTTCTTCCTTTTGATTTGATCAAAAGGACTCCTTAGGATGGCTTTCTGACTAAAGTAAATCTTCTAGGATGAAGGGAGAGAAGTTGGGAGAGTATTTGGGCAGAGTTTGGCCGAACCAAATGGCTTGAAAGTGTAAATGAGGTGGGAGAGGTGGGGGCCTTTTATAAGTGGAGAGGAGGGGCTCTTTTGGAAAGATTGAAATGTTACATTATTATACAATGATTTTCGGATTATAAAGGTCCCAAACTTATATAATTCGTGGATAAGGTGATAGGGGTTCTAAATCTACTCATCCAATAGGCTTTGGACAAGTTTATGCCTTGGATTTTTCATTATCATCTCATTTTATTTAAATCATTAAATAATGAGGTCATCGCTGCATCATAATGATGTCATAAATAATTTAATTTATTTAATGTATAAAAATTATAAAAAAATACTATGATGTAGGAAATGTTTTTATCTTTCTAATGAATATTTATAGTCAAAATTTGGACTTGTTTAACCCCACTTAAAAACTATGTTAGTAAAACAACTCATGTTTGTGTCAATTTAATTTTATCATTAAATAAATATATATTAATGTCATTTTCCAACTAAAGTGGCTCCATGGGGTCCCCAAGTTGACCCATGGGTTGTCTTGGTCGGCCATGACCCATAAAATAGGAGTAGGATAAGTGTCATTCTCATCTCATATTATTAAAACATTATTTTTACCTTAAACTACACTAATTACCTCTAATCGCGATTAAGAACTTAAAAGTTACTATCCACCAAAAATTATTTTAATCTCATTGAACCAAATTTTTCTTCTTAATGACAACCATTTATGTCGGATTTTTGAAAATCAAATCACAGAAGTGGTAATATTTCATTTAAACGAAAAATCAGTTATTTAACTACCACTTAGTGGTTTCACTATTCATCAAAAATTGAAGTTTTTCAGAACAAAGCCAAAATTTCACCCTAAGCTATAATTGATATTCCGAATTCAAAAATTATGTCTATTTTAAAAAATTCCAAACATATAAGTTTCATTAATTAATTTTATAATTAATTCCCGCTGTTACGACAAATAGCGTGTTTTTAAGAAACAATTTATATCAAAAGATTGGCAATTGTTTATGTCCAATTTCAATGTTAAATTAATTCTAATGACCACCATTGGATAAAATGGTAAAAATATATTCTAATTATACCTTAAAAACACTAAATAGTATAATTTATCACAATAAATTATTTTGATTAAAAAGTTGTTTTAAGTATTTTTCACTATTCATAAAAAATTAGAAGTTCTCAGAAAAATACCAAAAATTCAACATAGGCTAATTTCGATATTCCGAATCCAAAAATGAAGTCCATTTTGAAATATAAAATTTCTATAATTTTAAAAAGTGGTTATTACTATTCATAATGGCTACTTTGATTAGTCGCGGTGTTTTAGAACTCGAAGTTGCGTACAATGCAAGCTATTGCATTATTGAATGAGAAGCGTATCGTGGAAGCTCGGGGTGTTACATTCTCCCCTCCTTCAATAAATTGCGTCCTCGCAATTTGAAATGTTTCTTTGAAAATAAAAGGTTGAAAAGAGAAAATACCTTTGGGGAAAACCCACATCAGAAATAAGGTTATTAAATATATAACATTAAAAGAAAGCAAGATAAGTACAAAGGTCACCCGATATAGCCCATTCTAGGATTCTATGAAAATATGGATATGGAGGAGAAACAAACCATCAAGGTCTGATGGAGAGTTATAGAAAACAGGATTAGGAGAAAGTTTAACCATAAGAAAATCACAAACTTGTGATTGGTTAAACGGTCATTGAATCCCCAGTTGGAAAAGTTAACCGACAACATTTTTGTTTTAAGTTACCTTTTATAATGTTGAGGAATTTATTTTGGAGATTTACTAAGAACGTAAGGGAATATACATACTTGTTATGTATACTTTCATTCGTTAATAAATTTTTACCACAAACCAAACTTTTACTCCAAATGGTAACGGAACTCAAAAATATTCTATTTATCCTAAATGTATAAGGTTCCAAATGTTAACACATACCATTTAGATTAGTAAAAATATTTTGTAATAACCAGGGACTTCCTGTAGTCTAGTGGTAGGAAATAAAGGCTTATCGCACTATGGTTGTGGGTTCGATTCCTGTAGCTTTGTCCGACACGACGGGTTATTCCCCACCCTGCAGGTTGTCCTTTTCCTAAAACTATAGTATTATAATATTCCAAAAATAATCTTCAGAAATGCTTTAACCTTAAACAATACTATCCATGGTTCAACTTAATCCATTCCAAACTTAATAGTTATCCAAAATACCTCCGTCTAGACTTCCTCTAAAAGGTCTCTAAATTCCAAAATCAATTGTAACATCAGATTCCCCAAACAAAGAAAAGTTTCTCTTATTGTCACATACTAAAAATATGATTACCTTAATCATATTAAAACCTTACTGAAACAACAAGTATTGCAGTACAATCCTTATATATATCACATTATTCTAATAACCAGAATATAATCCATGAGTCCAAAAGCACCAATACATTAATTATTCCACTTCAACTGTAGTAACAACATAAGATTGTCCTTGATCCCTTGGCATTTTCTAAGGTAAGTTTCCCTGACGCTTAGGACATTCATTTTCATAATGCCCCATTTCCCTACAATTGTAGCATTCGACATTGATAGCCTCTTTCTTTCCCTTGCAATCACACGCCTGGTGACATTTTTCTCCACATTTGTAACAAACTCCCATTCCCTTTAGGCAAGTACCAGGGTGATTCTTCCCACAATTATCGCATAATGGAAAATCCTTCTTTCCCATTTTCCCTTTATTCGTCTCTTGTTCCACCGTTCTCTTCTTCTCTTGCTTTACTTTGTTGTCATAAGACTTAGAGAATTCCTTTTCTTTCTTGATAGCACATGAGATAATATCTTCGTATGTTGAGAAAGATTGTGATATTAAAGCTCTATGGAGAAATGGTTTTAACCCATCAAAGAAACGATCAATCTTACCTCTTGGGTTACGTATATAATCTGCAGCATACCTCGCCAACCTTGTAAAGTTGGCCTCATACTTTGCGACATTCTCATCCTCCTTTTGTCTCAGACTCAGAAATTGCCTTTCCATATCTGCTCGATGGTCATGAGGAAAGTATTTTTCTAAGAAAAGCTCTTTGAACTCCCTCCATTCCATATTCGATACGTCATCATCTTCCTTTGTGTTTTGAATCAGCGACCACCACTGATCGGCATCTCCAGTGAGGCGGTAAACTGCCATGACAACCTTCTCCCTTTCACTACTCCCCAAGGCATGGAATATTTTCTCTAAGGAATATATCAATTGCTCAGCTACAATAGGATTTGTACTCCCATTGAAGGTTGGTGGTTGTTGCCTCATGAAGCGGTCTAACATTGATCCTCCACGTTGCGGATCATGGTGCTCCATACGAGTAAGGTTATTATTCATAACCTGAGTAAGTTGTCCCAGTATGGTGATTAGCTGATCGACACCAGTTGCATCACCAGCCCCACTATAATTATCTTGATCAGGAGGTAAATCCCTACATGGAGTGTGTGCATTGATACGGTTTCCATTCCTTCCACAAGGCGCCATTTCTAAACAATGGCATAAACTATATTAGTTTATAAATCAAAATACACAATTCCATACTTGTAAGATACTTAACATAAATTGAACTATTTATGGATATAATCCATAAAAATGTTTTCTTTGAGGAAGTATATGCTCATAACCCTTCATAATGATTTGTAAAGAAAATGAGAGTTATCCTAAGCATATCCTCCGGGAGTGTCGTAACCAAGAGTGCAGCAAGGCCCGCTATCGTGCACCAGTTCCCGTTCGAGTCTAGCTCAAAGCGGTGTTTTCGGGTTTTACCCCTAGGTACATCTGTGCCAGAGCCGCCTCTACCTGCTCGTATCCAGACAGGGATGTATTGCTCAGAAAACACACAACATCTCTACAATACCAAAATTCTAGGAAGTTCTTCTATACTAATCCTCAAAGTCTATCTTCGGGCTATGTGCTCTAATCAGAGTTTATCTAAATCTAGCATCCAAGGTTAGTACTAAACTGCCTCTAATACCAACTGTAACGCCCTGACCCTAGCTACCCAGAGTCGGTTCATTACTTCGTAACATTGGCATGATCACAAAACATCAAGTCTCGAAAGACCGATTAGTTTACTAGCCTTGGAAACACTAGATACATTCGTAAACGTTACATTACATCATAAAGTGAAAAACTACAATAACAAAGTCTCCATAGTCCACACTCATATCCTCTTCTGACTATCCCTGCAGGTCATTCATAAAATACTTCTTCACATCCTGGAAAATATTAAAACATTGAAAGGGGTTAGCTCAGATGCTCAGTAAGGATAACAATAATGCGGAAGCTTTCATAAATAAACATTAACATTTAAGGCAATGTATAACTAAAACAAAAGCCTTTTAAACATGAACTTCAACATAATATGGCAAAATTAAAATGAGATAATTCCATTTACTTATTCACATGGATATTCTACTGGTCGAATAATCACATGCAATATCAATAACCACTTTCATAATGAGGGAATGTATAATGCCAGACATTCTGAAACATTTTGTCAAGGCCTCGGCCAAGACGTCTAAAATGATTAAGGCCTTGGCCAAAACCATAAATTAAATTGGGAAAGGGCCTCGGCCAATTCCACGTCTAGTTGTCTCATGAGACCTACCGATGCATCGAGGAGCTATAGCGGGCTCCACCCGTCACATATTAAGTCCAATACATTCCTCATATGAATAGGCTTAAACATAACATAAATATTCGTATTAAAACTAGCATACGAAATGTCAACAATTTCTCCATAAACTATGGATGGTATAAAAATAACACATCCATAGTCAAATATTTCACAAAATGTTCAATGAGAGTTTTGTATCATAAATCAATTTCAATTAAACTTAAAACTCATCAATGGATGTTGACATGGATGAAATCAAAGCTATTTGAGAGAAATATCTCTCCTTTTTGAAATCATTTAAAAGTCCCATAATTATAAAATAATACATTTACTTTGAAGATATTCTTATAAGCTTGTTAGGGAAGCTTCGACGAAGATATAATGGCGGAAAATAGCCACACCTTCCGTATAAGTTAAAAAAACATTCTTACCTTAAATTTGTCAAAGAGGTCAAAAAGTACATTGTTTGGAAAACGACGGTAAGATTCCTTTCAAAAACGTATAAGGGTATAAATGACTTTAACCCATTTTTCATTTAATAGTAAAAATGTTTTGAAAGACATTCTTAAGAAACATGGATGTGGATGATAATGAGGTCCCAGTAGATAATTATGTATAAACAACCTTGGATAATGAAGAGGTTGTGAATTAAACCCTTACCTTGTACTTTTCCTTGGTTGGGGTAGGTTAACCTCCTGTATAATGGTGAAATAATTGTTATTAAATTATACAAGAATCATATACATTCATATGATATCATATATGATCTTTTAACATTGCTTTGTTAACAATATCTTAGATTTATCGTTGTTTCGGGTGTTAACTTACTCATTTTCTTTTATATGTTTTGTTACGTAAGTCATGTTTTTCATGGATAGGTTGTATCTTATTCATATCCAGAATGATATCATGTCCTTAAACATTATTTTTAAATCATCAAATGATAATTATACTTGAATGGATACGACGGAGAATGAATCTCATCGCATTCGTGGAGACGGTAGTCCGTACGTACGCACGAGCGACAATATCATTATTTTGATATTAAAGTAATATATAATTGGATAGTATATCATATATAAAGAATCATTATCATGTTATATTTATTATTTAAATGAATTACATATCATTATTATACCCATATAAATAATAATATATTGAATAACAATTACACCACGACGTGGAGACGGTAAGCCGTACGTACGCACGTATGGTGACATGTCATTCAAATGATGGGTAGAATACTGAATATGGTTGTTCCATATTTATAATAACATTACAGTATATAGAAGATACTGGAGTTATAATTTTAGAATTGAAATAATAAACAAAGAGGGAGTGTAAGAAGAAAGAAACTCGAAAGGGGGTGATGAAAATGTTACCTCTTCTTCGGGTTCTTCCTTTTGATTTGATCAAAAGGACTCCTTAGGATGGCTTTCTGACTAAAGTAAATCTTCTAGGATGAAGGGAGAGAAGTTGGGAGAGTATTTGGGCAGATTTTGGCCGAACCAAATGGCTTGAAAGTGTAAATGAGGTGGGAGATGTGGGGGCCTTTTATAAGTGGAGAGGAGGGGCTCTTTTGGAAAGATTGAAATGTTACATTATTATACAATGCTTTTCGGATTATAAAGGTCCCACACTTATATAATTCGTGGATAAGGTGATAGGTGTTCGAAATCTCCTCATCCAATAGGCTTTTGACAAGTGTATGCCTTGTATTTTGCATTATCTTCTCATTTTATTTAAATCGTTAAATAATGAGGTCATCGCTGCATCATAATGATGTCATAAATAATTTAATTTATTTAATGTATAAAAATTATAAAAAAATACTATGATGTAGGAAATCTTTTTAGATTTCTAATGAATATTTATAGTCAAAATTGGGACTTGTTTAACCCCACTTAAAAACTATTTTAGTAAAACAACTCATGTTTGTGTCAATTTAATTTTATCATTAAATAAATATATATTAATGTCATTTTCCAACTAAAGTGGCTCCATGGGGTCCCCAAGTTGACCCATCGGTTGTCTTGGTCGGCCATGACTCATCCAATAGGAGTAGGACAAGTGTCATTCTCATCTCATGTTATTAAAACATTATTTTTACCTTAAACTACACTAATTACCTCTAATCGCGATTAAGAACTTAAAAGTTACTATTCACCAAAAATTATTTTAATCTCATTGAACCACATTTTACTTCTTAATGACAACCATGTATGTCGGATTTTTGAAAATCAAATCACAGAACTGGTAATATTTCATTTAAACGAAAAATCAGTTATTTAACTACCACTTAGTGGTTTCACTATTCATCAAAAATTGAAGTTTTTCAGAACAAAGACAAAATTTCACCCTAAGCTATAATTGATATTCCGAATTCAAAAATGAAGTCCATTTTGAAATATAAAATTTCTATAATTTTAAAAAGTGGTTATTACTATTCATAACGGCTACTTTGATTAGTCGCGGTGTTTTAGAACTCGAAGTTGCGTACAATGCATGCTATTGCATTATTGAATGAGAAGCGTATCGTGGAAGCTCGGGGTGTTACATTTCCGGATCTTTACATTACTCCCACCCCAGGGCTTTACGTCCCCATAAAGCTTCAACACAAACTAGGGTCACAAAAGCAGTACAGAGCACGCATCTGAGCCTTCCGCTCCTATGTGCTCACCTGAAGGTTTCCATACTGCCAAAGAATGTGCACCCGAGGAATCGATCGTCCTCGTAGGATCTGCTCATGTCGATCCTCGATCCCAACTGGAATCTCCGTGAAAGACACCCCATCGCCATCGTCCAGCTCCTCATGGTCGATGGTATGCGAAGGGTCGAGCACGTATCTCCTCAGTTGTGATTAGTGGAAGTCGTCGTGCACCTGGTGCAACTGCGGTGAATGGGTCAAGCGGTAAACCACCCCGCCTACCCAGATGGGGACCTAAGAAGGTCCGCTGAACCCCAGAGATAACTTGCCGCCTTGGCCACATCTTCGTAAACCTCATCGAGGTGAGACCCGTATAAGGACGTGATCGTCATCCTCGAACTCCAGTGGTCTCCATTTTTTTGGTAGAACTGGAACTCGAAAGGCTGCTGCCACGAGGGTAAGGTTGACCGACTCAAGAGTGATCGGTCGCACCCTCCTGTGTAAGAGTTACCCTGCACTGCCTGGGGTTTCCTTTTCCGCCAACCAAGGAAAACCCATCCCAACGTTTGCCTAAAACCTTCAATTTGAGTATGAACAGTTATTTCCCATTCCATACTCAAACTAAGGTCGTAAGGCCTCGACGCTACCACCAAGAGATTCCAACCGAAACTCTCGCCTCGAGGTTCTGACCACACCATCAGCGTAAGTTTGATTATCGAGTCTCCTCCCAAGGTATCTCTATACGTGAGGGTCAAGTCCACGGCTTACCGGAAACTCTATGTCTGGAACAAGATTTGTGAAAGCAAGGAATGATTCCCATCGACGTCCGTTACTACAGCAGCTAGTAGTGGACACAGACTGTCCATTGAATCATTTCTAGAGCCATTGGGTCACACTCCTTGACCGTATGCAACCGCACTCTTCCTCCGCCCTCCAGATCCCTGAGCCTGGCAGGAATAACTAAGGTGGGTGGTTGTACAATGTTAGGATGTACACCACCTCATGCTGCTCTCCTAGCTCTGCCTCCATGTCTGCTGCTTCGTAGACTCATCTCTCCTTTAAGCTTCCTCTTCTTTAACATGACCGAGTCTCTAAAACTGGCACCGGTTTCCTGTTTCTTACTGTACTGTGCAGTCTTCATCCTCTCTTGGATGTCCTGGACCTCCTTTAGTCTCACAAGAGCTGCTATGATTTCTTCTTTGCCGATAAGAGAAATCTGGTCTCATCCCCTGGATGAAACACATTCCTTGCCTAATAAAGTCAATTCCAACATGAATGATGCATTCATGCCATGGATGACGTCGTAAGGCCTCGAAGTAACTACCAAGAGATCCAACTGTCACTCCCGCCTCCAAGGGTCGAGTCACACTATCGGCATCAGTGTGAGGTCACTGGGTCTCCTCTAGTAGAAATCTCGAAAGTGAGGGTCAAGTCAACAGTTTTAACCGGGACCACTCAGTATCAACCAAACAAAAGATAGGAAAGCAAACAAAGATAAGTGTCTTTTTATTATTGCAGCTCATAGTACAAGACACGAAACAACATTGGTGGCTCCTCCAGAGCCTGCGGATCAACTGTACGAGGAGTCGGACAGTCACGTGCCGGGTGACCCTTTTCGCCTCATGAGTAACACAACCTGCTTCTGGCACGCCTAGCTCTGTTCCCACCCCGGGTGCCCCGCACCACCGGTCCTAAAACACGAGATCGTCCAACTGCTAGTCTGGTCCTCCTGGACCTCTGCATCATTTGTCTACTGCCCACAGATGACTCGGCTACTGATCAAAAAACACACGTCAAAGGCAGAAGCTCTTGTACACGCTCGGGGTGTAGAGCTACTGGCACAAACTCCACCCTGAAGAAGGTCTCGAAGTCTTCCCATGAAAAGTTCATCCCGTCGCAAAACTGAAACAAGTGGCTCCACCACCTGCCTGCTGCTGCCTGAAGGAGGCTGGTAGCAAAGATCACCATGAAGTCTGCCGGCGTCCCCACTAGCTTGAAGACTCTCACCACAGCCT
The DNA here is from genome assembly GCA_963277665.1 of Viscum album. Lineage (NCBI taxonomy): Eukaryota > Viridiplantae > Streptophyta > Magnoliopsida > Santalales > Viscaceae > Viscum > Viscum album. Next base: position 2,092,858,133 of record OY728120.1, read on the forward strand.
CCAGCCAAACCTTAGCCGCCTGCGGGTCCGTCTCTCCCCGGAACCTGGGTGGACTCTGGCGCTAGAACTCGTGCAGCACGCTCAAGCGTCGTGCATCGCCTACTGTTGGGGATGGTGGAATCGGTGGCCCAACGGGTAGCAGTACCGCTGGTGCCTCCGCTGGTGCCTCAACTGCAAGAGGGCCCTGTACCGAAGCCTCGTCGCTCGATAGGCTGTCTGCACACACATCCCTCTAGGCTCTAACTAGTCGTCCGTGAAAAGGCATCCTGAAAGAAACTTCATGACACGGTCAAACGTTTATACCTGGTGAGATGACCTGGTTTGAGCTGTTTTAAGGGAAAACCTTTGAAAACACACACGCAATCAGTGTTTCGTGCACAAAGTCGGAAATCAGTTGTCAGGGTCCTGGTGTATGGATACGTCGGCCGCCCGCACCAACACTGGACTCCCTGAACTGAAAACCACACTCGGTACTCTCAACACTATTGCTTCACAGAAAGAAACATCCGAGTTATAAGTTCAGTGGTAGAACCAAACTCCTTTGATACCAATTTGTCACGACCCATCCTCGGGGCCCGTTCCGTGACTACCCCAAGCCCGCCTTCCATAGGCCAGGGGCTGGAGACTAGCACCAAGGCGTGAATCCCAGCAAAAAGGGAAGGCATTGCCTTTGTAAAGTAAACAATCACACTGAGTACAAGTGGAAGAAGTAAACACTATGTAAAAACTGAGTACAACAGTAAGTGCGGAATGTAAAAAGGGGCCGGAAATACAAGCCCAACTATAAAGTACAACTCAAAAGGGAAAACAGCAACTGAAAAAGTAAAGCTGCTACGCCGAGCTGTCCACTGGAAATCCCACCTGAAGGGTGGGTACAGATAGCTCCTCTGCTCCTCGGGTCCCGTCGTCCGCTCCGAGTATGTCCCGCCCAGTGGTCCACCTCCAGGTACCGCCTCGTCGTCACGTCTACCTCTGGGTACCGTCTCGTCGTGAGGTCCTCCTCTGGGTACCATCTCGTCGTATAGCCCACCTCCAGGTACCGTCCAGTCCTCGAACACTCGGCCTCTGTCAGCACTGCCCGTCGTCTGCAACCAACACAACGAGGTGCGGGCATAGCCCGTGCAGGGGTGAGTATAACGATACTCAGTAGGGACCCCGAGACCCTCAAGGTCTCACTAAAACCAACAAGGATAACCACATAGAAGATCTCAACAGATAACCTCTTCCTAGGTATATGCCCATACATATACCTAAGTTATCAAGTAACCCATCTCAATCATGAGGAAACACAAGGATTGTGAAATCAACGGATAACTACTACCCATTTATATGCCCATACATATACCTAAGTTATCAAGTGACCCATCTCAATCATGAGGTAAACACAAAGGTAAAAAGTCTCAACTCAAACTAGGATTTTCATTATCGAAACCGTAACTGCTGAAGAGCTCCGTCTCTAGAGTGTACAGTGGTCCTGTCACGACTCTGAGGTACTGCTCACTAACCTAAGACTGCTGAAATACTCCTCCTGTCGAGTACCGCGGGTCAGCCACCCAGACACAGTAGTGCTTCCCGCCGAGGTATGTCATTCAAACATAGTAGTGCACACCCCCTAGTAGCCTGCTGAGGTACTCTCCGGATGAGTATCGTGGGTCTGCACTGTCACACAAGTAGTGCTTCGTCCGCCATGGGTCTGCACCTCAGAAAGTAGTGCTCCGTCCACTGGGCTAGTCAACTCACTCAAAGTCGAGTCGGTCAAGCAGTCGTCAGGTCTCAGCCAGTTACATGGTCTCCATACTCTGCACGCTCGTCACTGGGAGGGTCCGCTCCACGAGCTACAGGACGATACTCTAGGTATCTCAAAGTACCACGAAAAAGTATCTCAAAGGACCTCCTCGTCAAAGGGGTCTCAACACAACAGAAGGCGCGTCAATCGGACGCCCGGTCTGTGAGTTATTAGCCTTTTCGTCCCAGGGGCCCGGTTGGTTTTGTGAGCGAACCAAACCCGGTCATATCTCAACTGTACCCCAAACTCTCATAGGGTATACTCATAGGGACCGTTTCTCAACGAGATCACCAACGCTGCTGACGGCGAGTCGTTTGGGGGCTCGTAACCCAAGATATGGGAATTTGACCAAAAGTGGTCCGAAACTGGGGGTCTGGGCCCGGGCCAACCCGGGCCGACCCCCCTGGGTCGGCCGAACCGGGTCGACCCACCCCGGGCGGTGACCCGGCCCGACAACCCGGCCCGGCTCGAACAACCCGGCCCAGTGCGGCGGCACGGTCCGGCGCGGCGGCGCGGGCCGGCACGGCAGCATGGCGGCGCGGGCCGGCACGGCGGCGCGGCCTGGGCGCCGTTCGTGTGCCGCGCGCGGGGGGAAAAGCCCCCGCCTTTCCTCAGCTGGCGGCGCGACAACCTACCGCGCCTAAAGAAAAACGGCCCCCCTCACGTGGGGGCCTGCCTTCGAGAAAACAGGGGGCCGCCTGCCCACCCCCCCCCCTTTGTGAAACCGCCCCCCTCATAATGGGGGGCCATTAAGGCTGGCCGGGGGAAATTATTTCCCCTAGTTTTCTCCCTTCCGGCCGGCCCGACCTGGCTGGCCGGTTCTTCCTCAACGGGACCGGCAAGGCCGGTCCCCCTTCCGGCTTCCGACACCGGTGGCCTGGCTGGCCACCGGTCTTCTCGTTCCGCCGCGGCCCGAAACAGGTCGTGGCCTTCATTGTCCAGCACGGTGCGACGGCACCGCGCCCCTCCACCGCGGCCCCGCTCCAGCCGTGGCGCCTTCAAATTTCTTTGACGCGGCGCGACGGCGTCGCGTCCTGGCATTATTTAACGACGCGGCACGACGGCGCCGCACGTTTCTTGTCGCATGATCCTGCGCAGTGCGACGGCACCACGCCACACCCGTTTCAATCCACAACAAAATCAACATGAATAGGACGAGGGTCGGCCGTGTTCGTGCGGTCCGGCCCCCTCTCGTTATTTGCTAACAATCGGCCTTTAATGAATGATAAACTTTCACAATCTTTTAAATTAAATAAAATGATTTGGAATCAAGGCCCGACAAATATAAACCTTCAATTTCAAAGGAGATATCCACATAACTTTAAAAAGTTAAAACCCCTACCTTGACTTAAGAGGTGACGAGATTAGGCGTCGCGAAAAGAGATTTCACAGAAGAAGACATCGTCGGTATTGCGGGTATGGCGTCGCGGAAGACGGTTCCCGAGAACGTTGCGTTCTTCGTCGATGTCCGATTGTTCTTTGCGTTCTTTGTCAAGAGGATGAAGAAACTTCAAGACTTCTAAGCCTTCTTTCCAAAATCTCTCAAACAACACAACCCAACCAAATGAAATAAGTTATCCACTTATTTAATTAACTTCACATGGCTTTTGAAATTCAAGTGTTTGAAATTCAAAAGACTCACAAAACTCACCACATTAAAATCAACTCATTTAAGACATAAGTTATAACTAAGTTAAAATCATTTAAGTGGGAGTTGAGGGGTTTTAGAGGATATGAAGAGGTGGGGTTAGTGTGGGCCCGACCACCCTCATAACCTTTCAAGGGAGGTTGGGTGGTTACCCAACTTCCACCATGAGCTAACACTTAGAGTAAGTGAATAAAAATTGTAGTGTAGTTATAAAATAAACTTCCACAATTTTTATTATCAACACTCGTGTAAACGCAACTCCGGAACATGAGTTCCTAAGTAATTACCGGCGCTGCGGTTCCATCGGTGCCCTCGGAATTCGATTCCGGGCCCCGGTTCAAAAGATAGAAATTCCCGCTCACTCGTTCACTGAACGTACCTGAGCCAAACTTCGGAAATTAATTCCGGGCACACCGGGCCTCGGAATTAGGCGCCGTCAGAAACTGCGTTCTTGTAAAATTCCAAATAAAATTAAGAAAACATTTTCCTTGAAATTTCCAGATCTTTACAGGTTGAAGGAGTATCAGCCCTGGATATTGAACCACCCTAGGTCAAAGATCCTAACTCCCTTAGATTACACTCATTAATCAGTGCCTGATTTACTATAGCATCCACTGATGTCAGCCTGAAGACATTCACCTGCGATCAGATGTCGTACCTAAGACCATCCTCAAATCTCCTAGCCAGTGATAACTTGTCTCCTCCCAAAATAGGTGAGAAGTGATAAAGATCTATGAAGCAAGAAGAGTAATCCATCACCAAAATAGTTCCCTTCTCTAAATTCATAAACTCCCCAGCTTGATCATCCCTCAACGTGTTGGGTAGAAGTAATCATAAAAGTGCCTCTGAAACTCTTCCCAAGTAATATCTCGATGATTTCCTGCCTATGAGATAACATCCCATCATCTCTTGGAGGAATAACATAGCATGTACATCGTTAGATTCACCCTCCTCTCTATAGGCATCTCCAGATTCTTGAAGATAGAAATAATGGCCTCCAACTATGAATTTGTAGCTTGTGGTCCTCCATCCCTATAAAAAGTGAGAGGATGAAACTGCAGGAACACCCATGTCAACTCTACCATAGTCGGTACAGGATGTGGTTCTCCCTAAAATGTATGAATCATCCTCATGAATCCTTCACAGAATTTTGAATCAACACCTATGTCAGGTATAATAGTTTGTGCCAAGATGGGAATGATGGGATGATCTATTGGTAGTCCCTGATCTACCATTTCTGATGTTTGACCATCGAATTGTACATAGCATACAACGGAAGCACGTCTTGGTGGCATGACTCGGAAAGTTCAAGAGCACACCTCATCTTAATATTATCAAGGACTGCAGCTTATAATTGAATTAATGGAATAGATAAGGAAATAGTTCATGTTTTACAAAATAGGGTCACACAACGTGTATAACTACCACACGATGTGTTCCTGTAAGCTTTTAACATGGGAGTGTACCTCTGCCAACCAGGACATGTAACACCCCATACACATGGCATGTTCCTCTAAGACATAGAGTGTACTTGGATATTCCATCTTTCCCAAATTCTTCTACATCTCTAGAAGTACATGGTTCTCACCTGGTGTAACACTACATGGTGTACACACTCTAGACACGACGTGTACCACATAAGTTCCATCCACGTGTGTCGTTAGTGACACGGAAGGATACCCAGTCCATTACTACATGGTATATATAATCTATACATAGAATGTACGACCTATGTTTCATCCACCTGTGTCATTAGTCACACAGTCAGATACATAGTCTTTTTCAAAATGGCGTTCACTCCCAATACACAGCATGTTCTACCAAATGTTTATCAACCTCATGTCTCTTCTCACACATTCATTCACACAGTCAACACTACATGGTGTATACATATGGCACACGACATGTACTTAAGAAAGTCAGTTCTTTTATAACATAAGAACACATTGTGTGTTTTCATAACACTACATGTCGTATTGTCTGGGTTTCCGAATATTAAGCCTCTAAAACTTCTCTAAAACCCTTAAAAACATAAATTTTTGTCCAACACATGATAAATTTCGACCCATGAGAGCCCATACTCCCCAGGAATCAAAGTTTTCCATACTTTTTTACATCATAATATGACAGAATTCAATTAAAGTTCAAACATGATTCACCAAATTCTGATCTAATAGGACCTATAACACCTCAGGGACCAAACCATGGCGTCCATACAAATGAAAATTCACATATACAAATACCCTACAAAAATAGTAGGTATTTCTATCACAACATCTATCACAACAGTATGCACATCTAGCACAAAATCTATCACAATAGCATGAAACTAGTAATACTACCAAAATAGAATGACAAGAATGCATGACATGTGATCTCTATCAAGTTCCTATATGATGCATGAGATAGAATGCCTATAACGACCCAAAGTATTTCAATGGAAATTCCCTTCTTAAAAATATATCATAAAATCACATGAAAACACAACAAAATAAACTACTAAGTGCTAAGTGACCTTTAAACATAATTTTGTCCCTTCTTTGTTTAGAATTCCAAAAAAACTGACATACACTATTGTGTTCAAGATAATTTTGGGGTCCAATAAGAACAACATAATTTTTGGTGAATAGTAACCTACCCTTATGAATAGTAGTATGAAACTTATGAATAGTACATCATCCAAATAAGAGTAATTACACCAAAGAGTAATTAAATAAAATTTAGGCATCTTAGAAAGTGACAATTTGACCATAGTAAACATTTTCGTATTTTTTGTAAGTTATAAATAATTAATTATAATTAATTAATTAATATAAAAGAAAATTTATTTTCTTAAAATGTGTTTACAAATTAGAAAATATATGTCTCCTAGTTTTTAGATAATTTTATAAGACCCTACGTAATTTTTGAAAGCATTATAAAATCAGTTTTATTTTTAAAAAACTATATTTTTCAAGTAAATTATGATTTTAATTAAATATTAAATTAATCATATTTATAAAAATATTTTTGAAAAATGGAATTCATTTTTATATTCTACACATCGATAAATGGTTAGGGTGAAATTTTGGAATTTTTCTGAAATACTTCAATTTTCTAGTGAATAGTAAAAATACAGTTTTTTCATAATCGGTGTATCCTAAATTGCATCATTAATGATGTAATGATGAAATAAAAATTATAGAGAATTAGGTTCGGAAAAAGTATATTAAATTTCATAAATTTTTCCTTAAAATACAATAAAATCAATTTTAAAACCTAAAAAGAACTTTCCAAATCCTAAAATCAAAAGGTGATTTCTTAAAGTGTCTTTTTCTCTTTCTTTCACTTTCCTTTTCATAAATTAATGAATTTTAATTATAAAGATGATTTAAATCCTATAATTAATTATATTATATTAATATATGATTTACGATTTCCAAAAAACTACTATTACAAGTCTAACTTTTGATATATTATTTTATACTAAAAACACCTCCCTCCTCATGTATAAATAACCCCTCCCCTACCCTTGCCAAACCACACCTCTCAAGCTTCAAGAATTGTCTAAAATCTTCCCAATAATATCCCCTATCCCTCCCCCTAATCCAAGATCTTATGGTCTCATCAAAAGAAGAACCTTAGGCCCCTTAAGGAGGATCTCAAGAGGAGGATTCAAGAGGTAATTTATCTTCCTCTTTCCTTTAATTCCCTTTCAATTTCAAGTCCTTTTCTTATTCTCTCCCAACCTATCTTTATCCAAATGGTATGGTGACTCTATTATCACACATATAATGTAATATTATGATACTAATGGTATATTATACCATCCAACTCCCTTCTCCTCTTCCTTTTATTTTATAAAAGAAAATGTTGTTCGTAAGGTGTTAATCTATCACCTTCAAGAACGACATGTTTTCTTTTTCCATTTCTACCTACAGATCTGGTCATGAAACCATTTTTATGGTTGAACCAGAATATTATATATGTATTATTTCCTATTTTATGTTCTGTAACTAACTTATTTACATATTAATAGATGATTAAACAAAACAAGTTCGTTGTGTTCGAAAAACCGCCCAAATTAACCCAAACAATCATCATTAAATTTCTATCTAATGATTCATCCACATGGTATAAAATTTAATTAATATTAAGATCATTTTAAATTCTGTAATATCATTAATAACATGTAATGTATGTTCTGGATGTTTACCCATGTTCTACACAAACTTCAATTCATGAATACATATGAAACGCTCAAGAAAACCATAAAAACGAACATCCCAGAACAATGTTTTTAAACTCTATAACCCATAAAAAAGCCCATAAAATAACATAATGAAACCAAAATGGCCCATATTAAGGTATAAAATTTTCTTTAATTTATAATTAATGAATATAATGTCATTATACAGGACATTAAAGAGAAGGAAGCGTTCAGATACAAGGTAAGGTGAAATTCTCGAACCCAACTTTCATTCTTCGGGTTTTCCCTCTTTCACTTCAAATTTGGTATGATCACTCCTTAAAAATAATTTGTTCATCATTATCTTACCTTTTCCAGGATATAAATTTTTTATACTAAAGTTTATGTCAAACAAAATGTTTTACAAAATAACTCTTCTTTTAAGAACTCACCTTTTACCTCCCATTCAAGGTTGATGGTTCTTGTAACATGTATGTTATTCCCTCATTCTTTTGGGAACCCAATGTTTATGAATCTGTTCTTATGAGATGAAACCCATTCCTTTTCATGGGTTCATTATGTTCATTTATGTTTTATGTTCATTTTTTCATGCATGATAAATGATAATGTTATGATGTGACGGGTGCGCCTGGAATTATATAGCGCTCCAATGAATTGGGTAAAGTGATGAATCTCACGAGTAAATGTGAAATTATATGTGAAAAAGATTATAGCTTGGTTCACAAGCATGTTTGGGAGTTAACCACTAAGACATGATGTTTCATTTTTATGCATTTCCACATTTCAAGTCTCTTATTAATTCTTCCTCTCATGTTCATGATTCTTTTCCTATGTTATGAATATGCTCACCATATGCTATATTGTTCTTATCTGTACTCTTACTAGGATTATATCTCCCCCCTTTTTATGTATATCCTCGTGTGGCTACATGTACGAAGGATAGGACAAGTGCCAATAAAAATCTAGAGAATAAGAAATTAAATAAATGTTTATGCTTGATATTGTATTTGTTATGTATGGTCCTAGTTTTCCCAAGACATTAAACCTTTAGATCCTCTATGTGTAATAATATTATGTTTTTTATATTTAAAATGTTTTAATAGTAAATTAAGAAAAGGTTTGGATTCTATAGTTGATATCATTGTAAAGGTTTAGTTAATTTGGGAATTAGGATTAGTGAACCCTACATAAAACCTCTAGCATGAGTCTAAGTACAAATATGCACACAAGAATATTTACATAGGGATCCCATATGTTGTGATTTGTTTAAATGAATAAGTTATTCATGACTTATTGAATTATGTTTTGTTCTAACCTTTTCTATTTTAGAAAATGGTGGGAACCAGGAGAAACCAGGCCAACAACTCATGTGAGGGCCAATGCAACGATTGCCCGAACAACATCCCCAATAAGTTGGGAGGTGGAGTTCAAAACTTCATGGATATTATTAGCCAATTATCTCAGGTTATGAACAATAACCATAATAATGGGGAATTTCCTCCTTCACCAAATAGGTATAAACTTTATATTGAATGTTTTATGTGGCAAAGACCACCAACGTTTAGTGGATCTTTTGATTCACTAATTGTGGAACAATGGGTCAACTCCATGGAGAAAATCTTTTTTTCTTCATTGTTCTGAGACGGAGAAGGTGACACTATTCATTTATCATCTAGATGGAGAGGCCGATAAATGGTGGGATTTGATTAAGAACACTAAGCCAGGGGAGGAAATTGAAGAGATGGAATGGGAATACTTTAATATCATGTTTCTTAAAAATTATTTACTCTTCATACGAATATGGAGAGAGAATTCATAGAGATCAAGTAAAAAAAAGGAGAGTTTGTCACATCCTACGAAGTAAATTTCACAAGGCTTGCAAGGTATTCTTTGGGTTTTGTTATCAACAATGATAGAAAAATTGATAGTTTCTTTAGTGAAGTAATACCACACCTTTGAAAGGCTCTTGCAATTCGAGACTTTGGGAGTTATTTAGAAGTTTTTCAATGTGACCTCAAAGTGGAGATGGAGTTTGGAGAATAGTCCCATGGCTATGGGGATAAGAAACGAAAGATGGAGTTTCAGGCCAGTGGATCTAATGATAAAGGTGGGAAGAAAACTCAATGACCCACATGCCATAAATGTGGGAAGTTGCACCATGGGAACTGCCTTAAAGGGATGGGGAAGTGCTTCAACTATGGGAAAGAAGGACATCATGCTCAAGAGTGTCTAAAAGACACAAAAAGGAAGGATAATGTAGCTGATGAAAGGAGATAACCACTCATGGTTCAATGAAACAACTATAGGGAGCTAGGGCACTATGAAAACCAGTGCACTAAACCTCGAGCTCTCGAGGGTAATCAGCATCAGCAGCCACCAATGTCAAAGGAACAAGGGAAGGATTATGTCATCACTACTATGGAAGTGGATAAATATAATGAAGTCATACAAGGTACACTTCCTATTCACTCAAGAATGGAAAAATTATTATTTTATTCTGGTTCTACGCATTTCTTTATATCTTGTAAGTTTCCTAGAACTATAGAATCGAAGCCCTGAAACCTTGAAGTAGAGATATCTGTAAAAACACCAAGTGGTGCAATAATTGCAACCCAAGTGTTTGACTCTTCTTTTATTGGCGTATGTGGGAAGATTCTTCCAGGAAATTTTTTAATAATTCCATTGGTATAATTCTAAACTATAATGGGAATGGATTGGCTCTCATTATATAGAGCACATATCAACTTTTGAGAAAAGGAAATATCTTTTCATATTCTGAACCATCCCATTCTCCTATACAAATGCAATGAAGATCATGAATCTCCTTTGAAAAATCCTTCCATGTTGTGGGTGTTGATTTCCTATGAATAATCATACCTCTCCCAAATGGTTGAGTCAAAGGAAGGTGCCAACATTGCTAAAATGCCCATAGTGAGGGAATACGTTGATGTATTTACCAAAGAGTTACCTGGAATTCCCCTGGATCGTGAGGTATATTTCTCAATAGAACTCATACCTGGAGCTACTCCTATATCAAAGTGTCCCTATAGGATGTCTTCTATCAAAATGGAGGAGTTAAAGAAGCAGCTGCAAGAGCATCTGGACAAAGGGTTCATACGCCCTAGTGCATCACCTTGGGGTGTGCCAGGGCTCTTTGTGAAGAAGAAGGATTGAACAATGTGGCTGTGTATTGACTATCGGAAACTCAAAAAGATCACCATAAAGAACAAGTATCCTCTTCCAAGGATTGATGACTTGTTCGATCAGTTAAGAGGAGCTCAATACATCTCAAAGGTTGGTCTTCGTTCTGGATATCATCAGCTAAAGGTGAAGAAGGAGGATATTCAGAAGACTACCTTCTGTACAAGGTATGGACACTGTGAGTTTCTAGTGATGCCCTTTGGACTTACTAATGCCTCTAAAATATTCATGGATTTGATTAATATAGTCTTTACACATTACCATGAAAAATTTGGGGTAGTGTTTATCGATGATATTCTCATCTACTCAAAGAGAAAGGAGGAACATGAATAACATCTAAGACTTGTGTTGGTGACATTGAGAAAATAGAAGTTGTACGCCAAGTTCATCAAGTGTGATAATTGGATTAAGCATGTCACTTTCTTAGGACAAGTGATCACAAGTGACAGAATTTCTATCGATCCTTCAAAAACAAAGGCAATTGAGGAATGGCCCAGGCCCTCTAGTGTCACCGAAATCTGTAGTTTTCTTGGATTAGCTGGGTACTACCGATGTTTTGTGATAAACTTCTCACGATTGTCAAGCCCTCTAACTAAGTTAACAAGGGAAGGGGTAAAGTATGTCTGGACAGAAGAATGTGAGGGAAGCATCAAGGAGCTAAAGATAAGGTTGATCACTACACCTGTACTCACACTACTGAAAAGTGGAGAATGTTTTGTGATATACAGTGATGCTTCAAAGAAAGGCTTGGGTTGTTTACTCATGAAAAATTATAATGTGATAGCCTATGCCTCACAACAGTTGAAGATCCATGAGCAGAACTACCCAACGCATGATCTAGAGCTGGCGGCCGTGATTTTTTCCTTGAAAATATGGTTGCACTGCCTTTATGGTGAGAAGTGTGACATATACACCGACCACAAGAGCCTAAAGTATATATTCACACAAAATTAGCTCAACATGCCTCAAAGGAGATGGTTAGAGCTAATCAAGGATTATGATTGATCTATTCACTACCATCCTGGAAAGGTGAACAAGGTAACTAATGTTCTAAGAAAAAAAGAACCTGCTACTCTATCCATGTTACGGATTGAGAAAGACCCTATCTTCCTGGATATGCAAAGCATGGATTTAGAAATCATAAGGTTAGGGGATACATCCTACCTTTCCCAAATGATTGTGCAACCATCTATTCAAGGGAATATTAAAGAATCACAAAGGGATGATGTGGAGATACAAAATAGGATGAATGCAGTAAAGGAAGGGAAGATGCATGAGTTCCATATCGACGATGATGGTATGATTTTGTTTGGAATGCGGCTTTGTGTGCCTTCATCACTTGGGATAAATAAGGAGCTATTGGACAATGCGCATAGCTCAACATTCTCTATCCATCCTGGTAGCACAAAGATGTACCATGACCTCCGAGAACACTTCAGGTGGGATAAAATGAATAAGGAGATTGCAGAATATATATCAAGGTGCTTGGTATGTCAGCAAGTTAAAGCAGAGCGAAAAAAGTCCAAAGGGATGATGCATCCATTTCCAATACCCATGTGGAAATGGGAAAATGTTACTATGGACTTTGTCACGGGTCTCCCAAAGATGTCAAAGGGAAATAATGCGATATGGATTGTGGTTGATCGAATCACCAAGACTGCTCATTTTATCACTATTCGGGAAAATCTCTCGCTTGAACAACTTGCAAAGATATATGTGAAGTAAGTGGTGAGACTACATGGTGTTCTACTATCAATTGTCTTTGACCATGATCCAAGGGTCACATCTAAATTCTGGAGGAGCCTTCAACATGCTTTGAGTACTGAATTAAATTTCAACACGACCTATCACCCCCAAACCGATGGCCAATCTGAAAGGACTATTCAAACGATTGAAGATATGATAAGAGCATGCTCACTAGAATTCAAAGGTGGATAGGATCAGCATCTCCCATTGGTTGAGTTCTCATACAACAATAGCTTCAACTCGAGTATTCAGATGACTCCATATGAAGCTCTGTATGGAAGGCAATGAAGAACTCCAACCTGTTGGGATGAAGTTGGAGAAAGAAAGCTACGTGGACCTGATCTTGTGCAAGAGATGATAGAGAAGGTTCAAGTCATCCAGGAACACATCAAATCTAGTTAAAGTCAGCAAAAGAGCTATGCTGACAACCGTCTAAGGGACTTAGAGTTAGACTTTGGAGATAAAGTATTCCTTTGAATATCTCTATGGAAGAGAGTCATGCAATTCAGGAAGAAAGGGAAGTTAAGCCCAAGGTATATTGGACCCTTTTAGATCCTTGACCACATAGGAGTTGTGGACTATCGTCTTACACTTCCACCGAATATGGATCAAGTTCATGATGTGTTACATGTATCCCTACTGAGGAAGTACATACCAGACCCCTCACATATACTAAACTCATAGGTGGTGCAGCTGGAAGATGATCTCTCCTATGAGGAGTAGCCAGTAATGATTCTGGATTATAGAGATAAGGTACTACGAAACAAGACAACCCACCTTGTCAAAGTGTTTTGGAGGAACCATAAGTTTGAAGAAGCTACTTGGGAACCATAGGATGTGATAAAGGAGAAGTACCCTCACCTGTTTGTGTAAACTGAAATTTCGAGGGTGAAATTTCATAAGTAGGGAAGAATGTAACGACCCAAAGTATTTCAATGGAAATTCCCTTATTAAAAATATATCATAAAATCACATGAAAACACAACATAATGAACTACTAAGTGCTAAGTGACCTTTAAACATAATTTTGTCCCTTCTGGGTTTGGAATTTCAAAAACTGATATACATTGTTGTGTTCAAGATGATTTTGGGGTCCAATAAGAAAAACAAATTTTTTTGTGAATAGTAACCTGCCCTTATGAATAGTATTACGACCCTTATGAATAGTAAACAATCAAAATAAGATTAACCACATCCATGAATAATTAAATAAAGTTTAGGCATCTTAGAAAGTGACAATTTGACTATAGTAATCATTTTGGTATTTTTGTAAGTTATAAATAATTAATTATAATTAATTAATTAATTTAAGAGAAATTTTATTTTCTTAAAATGTGTTCATAAATTAAAAAATCTATTTCTCCAAGTTTTTAGATACTTTTATAAGACCCTACGTAATTTTTGAAAGCATTATAAAATCAGTTTTATTTTTAAAAAACTGTATTTTTCAAGTAAATTATGATTTTAATTATATATTAAATTAATCATATTTAGAAAATTATTTTTAAAAAATTGAATTTATTTTTAGATTCTACACATTCAAAAATGGTTACGGTGAAATTTTGGAATTTTTCTGAAATACTTCAATTTTCTGGTGAATAGTAAAAATACAGTTTTTTGCATAATCAGTGTATCCTAAATTGCATCATTAATGATGTAATGATGACATAAACATTCTAGAACATTAGTTTCGGAAAAATTATATTAAATTTCATAAATGGTTCCTTAAAATACAATAAACTCAATTTTCAAACCTAAAAAGAACTTTCCAAAGCCTAAAGCCAAAAGGTGATTTCTTAATGTGTCTTTTTCTCTTTCTTTCACTTTCCTTTTAATAAATTAATGAATTTGAATTATAAAGATGATTTAAAGCCTAAAATGAATTATATTATTTTAATATATGATTTAGGATGTCAAAAAACTGCTATTACAAGTTTAACTTTTGATATATTATTTTATTTAATATTTTATACTAAAAACACCTCCCTCTTCATGTATAAATAACCCTCCCCCTCCCCTTTCTAAAACACACCTCTCAAGCTTCAAGAATTGTCTAAAATCTGCCTAAGAATATCCCCTAGACCTTCCCATACGTCCAAGAGCTTCTGGTCTCATCAAAAGACCAAGCTTAGGCCCCTTAAGGAGGATCCCAAGAGGAGGATTCAAGAGGTAATTTATCTTCCTCTTTCCTTTAATTCCCTTTCAATTTCAAGTCCTTTTTTTATTCTCTCCCAACCTATATTTATCCAAATCGTATGGTGAATCTAGTGTCACACATATACTGAAATTTTATGATACTAATGGGATATTATACCATCCAACCCCCTTCTCCTCTTCCTTTTATTTTATAAAAGAAAACGTTGTTCGTAAGGTGTTAATTTATCTCCTTCAAGAACGACATGTTTTCTTTTTCCATTTATACCTATATATCTAGTCATGAAACCATTTTTATGGTTTAACCAGAATATTATATATGTATTATTTCCTATTTTAAGTTCTTGAACTAAATTATTTACATATTACTAGATGAGTAAACAAAACAAGTTCATTATGATCGAAAAACCGCCCAAATTAACCCAAACGATCATCATTAAATTCTTATCTAATGATTCATCCACATGGTATAAAATTTAATTAATATTAAGATAATTTTAACTTATTTAATATCATTAATAACATGTAATTCATGTTCTGTATGTTCACCCATGTTCTACACAAACTTCAATTCATGAATACATGTGAAACACTCAAGAAAACCATAAAAACAAACATCCCGAACAATGTTTTTAAACTCTATAACTCATCAAAAAGCCCATAAAATAACATAATGAAACCAAAATGACCCCTATTAAGGTATAAAAGTTTATTTAATTTCTAATTAATTAATATAATGTCATTATTCAAGACATTAATGAGAAGTAAGTGTTCGGATACAAGGTAAGGGGAAAATCTCGAACCCAACTCTCATTCTTCAGGTTCTCCCTCTTTCACTTCAAATTTGGTATGGTCACTCCTTAAAAATAAATTTTTCATCATTATCTTACCTTTTATGTGATATACATGTTTTATACTATAGTTATTTTCAAACAAAATGTTTTTCAAAAGAACTCTTCTTTTAAGAACTCACCTTTTACCTCTCATTCAAGGTTGATGGTTCTTGTAACATGTATGTTATTCCCTTATTATTTTGGGAACCCAATGTCTATGAATGTGTTATTATGATATGAAACCCATTCCTTTTCATGGTTTCTTTATGTTCATTTATTTTATATGTTCATTGTGTCATGCATGATAAATGATATTGTTATGATGTGACGGGTGCGCCCGAAATTATATAGCGCAATATGAATATTTAAATGTGATGGGTGCACCTAGAATTATATAGAACTCCAATGAATTGCATAAAGTGATGAATCTCATGAGTAAATGTGAAATGATGTGTGAAAAATATGCTAGCTTGGTTCACAAGCATGTGTGGTAGTTAACCACTAAGACATGATGTTTCATTTTTATGCATTGCCACATTTCAAGTCTCTTATTAATGCTTCCTCTCATGTTCATGATTCTTTGCCTATGCTATGAATATGCTCACCCCATGCTATATTGTTATTATCTATCCTCTTACTAGGCTTCTGTCTCACCCCTTTTTATGTATATCCTCATGTGGCTACATGTACTAAGGAGAGTACAAGTGCCAATAAGATGATAGAGAAGAAGAAATTAAATAAATGTTTATGCTAGATGTTGTATTTGTTATGTATGGTCCTAGTTTTCCCTGACACTAAACCTTTGGATCCTCTATGTGTAATACTATTATGTTTTATATCTTTAAAATTTTGTAACATTAATGTAATAAAAGGTTGGGATGCAATAGTTGGTATCATAGTAAAGGTTTAGTTAATTTGGGAATTAGGATTAGTGAACCCTGGAGAAAACCTCTAGCACGAGTATAAGTACAAATATGCACACAAGAATCTTTACCTAGGTATCCCATATGTTATTATTTTTTTAAATGAATAATTTATTCATGACTTGTTGACTTATGTTTTGTTCTAACCTTTTCTATTTTAGAAAATAGTGGGAACCGGGAGACACCAGGCCAACAACTCGTGTGAGGGCCAATGTAACGATTTACCGAACAACATCCCCAATAATTTGGGAGGTGGAGTTCAAAACTTCATGGATATTCTTAGCCAATTATCTCAGGATATGAACAATAACCATAATAATGGGGAATTTCCTCCTTCACCAAAGAGAGAGAAACTGGCTATCGAATGTTTTATGCGGCAACGACCACTGACATTTAGTGGATCTTCTGATCCACTAGTTGTCAAACAGTGGGTCAACTCTATGGAGAAGATATTTTCTGTACTTTACTGTGCTGATATGGAGAAGGTGACACTATCAATTTATCGTCTAGATTGAGAGTCCGGTCATTGCTGGGATTTGATTACGAACACCAATCCAGGGGAGGAAATTGAAGAGATGGAATGAGAATATTTTAAGATCATGTTTCTTAAAAAGTATTTCCCATGAAATCTTCATACTAAGATGGAGATAGAATTCATAGAGCTCAAGAAAAAATAAGGAGAGTATGTCACAACCTATGAAGAAAATTTCACAAGGCTTTCAAGGAATGCTTCGGGTTTTGTTATCAACAATTATAGAAAAATTGATAGTTTCTTTAGTGTATTAAAAACACACCTTCGAAAGGCTCTGTAAATTCAAGACTTTGAGAGTTATGAAGAAGTTGTTCGATGTGCCCTCAAAGTGGAGATGGATTTTGGAGAATGGTCCCATGTCTATGGGGATAATAAACTAAAGATGGAGTTTCAGGCTGGTGGATCTAATGAGAAAGGTGGGAAGAAAACTCAACGACCCACATGCCAAAAATGTGGGAAGTTTCACCATGGGAACTGCCTCAAAGGGACGGGGAAGTGCTTCAAGTGTGGGAAATAAGGAGATCATGATCAAGAGTGTCGAAAAGACACAAAGAGGAAGGATAATGTATCTGATGAAAGGAGAGAACCACGCATGGTTCAATGCTACAACTGTAGGGAGCTAGGGCACTATGAATACCAGTGCACTAAACCTCGATCTCTCGAGGGTAATCAACATTAGCAGGCACCAAAGCCAAAGGAATAAGGGAAGGCTTATGTCGTCACTACTATGGAAGTGGAGCAAGATAATGAATTCGTACAAGGTACACTTCCTATTCACTCAAGAATGGAAAAAGTCTTATTTGTTTCTGGTTCTAATAATTCCTTTATATCTTGCAAGTTTGCAAGAACTATAGAATCGAAGCCCCGAAACCTTGAAGTAGAGATATCTATAAAAACACCAAGTGGTGAAATCATTGCAACCCAAGTGTTTGACTCTTTTCTTGTTGGCCTATGTGGGAAGATTCTTCCAGCGAATCTCATAATAATTCCCTTGGTAGAACTCGATGATATAATGGGAATGGATTAACTCTCATTATATAGAGCACATATCAACTATCAGGAAAAGGAAATATCTTTTCATATTCTGAACCATACCATGATCCTATAAAAATGCAAGGAAGATCATGAATCTCCTTTGAAAAATCCTTCCATGTTGTGGGTGTTGATTCCCTATGAAGAAGCATACCTCACCAAAATGGACGAGTCAAAGGAAGGTGAAAACCTTGGTGAAATGCCCATCGTGATGGAATACGTTAATGTATTTCCCAAAGAGTTACATGGAATTCCCCTGGATCGTGAGGTAGATTTCTCAATAGAACTCATACCTGGATCTACTCCTATATCAAAGTGTCCCTCTAGGATGGCTCCTATCGAACTAGAGGAGTTAAAGAAGAAACTGCAAGAGCATCTGGACAAAGGGTTCATATGCCCTAGTGCATCACCTTGGGGTGTGCCAGTGCTCTTTGTGAAGAAGAAGGATGGAACAATGCGGCTGTGTATCGACTATCGGGAACTTAACAAGATCACCATAAAGAACAAATATTCTCTTCCAAGGATTGATGACTTGTTAGATCAGTTAATAGGAGATCAATACTTCTCAAAGGTGGATCTTCGTTCTGGATATCATCAGCTAAAGGTGAAGAAGGAGGATATTCATAAGACTGCCTTCCGTACAAGGTATGGGAACTGTGAGTTTCAATTGATTCCCTTTGGACTTACTAATGCCCCTAAAATATTCATGGATTTGATGAATAGAGTCTTTATACATTACCTCAAAAAATTTGTGGTAGTGTTTATCGACGATATTCTCATCTACTCCAAGATAAAGGAGGAACATGAAGAACATCTAAGACTTGTGTTGGTGACATTGAGAAATGAGAAGTTGTATTCAAAGTTCAGCAAGTGTGACTTTTGGATGAATCAAGTCACGTTCTTGGGACATGTGATCAAAATTGATGGAATTTCTATGGATCCTTAAAAAACAAAGGCAATTGAGGAATGGCCCAGTCCCTCTAGTGTCACCGGAATCTGTAGTTTTCTTGGATTAGCTGGGTACTACCGATGTTTTGTGAGAAACTTCTCATGATTGTCAAGCCTTCTAACTAAGTTAACAAGGGAAGGGGTAAAGTATGTCTGGACGGAATAATGTGAGGGAATCTTTAAGGAGCTAAAGAAAGGGTTGATCACTGCACATGTACTCACACTACAGAGAAGTGGAGAATGTTTTGTGATATACAATGATTCTTCAAAGAATGGCTTTGGTTGCATACTCATGCAAAATGATAATGTGATAGTCTATGCCTCATGACAGTTGAAAATCAATGAGCAGAACTACCTGACGCATGATCTAGAGATAGAAGCCATGATTTTTACCTTGAAAATATGGAAGCACTACCTTTATGGTGAGAAGTGTGACATATACACCGACCCCAAGAGCCTAAAGTATATATTCACACAAAAGGAGCTCAACATGCGTCAAAGGAGATGGTTAGAGCTAATCAAGTATTACGATTACTCTATTCACTACCATCCTGGAAAGACGAACAAGGTACTTAATGCTCTAAGCAAAAAATAACCTCCTACTCTATCCATGTTACGGATTGAGAAAGACCCTATCTTCCTGGATATGAAAAGCATGGATTTATAAATCATAAGGGTGGGGGATACATCCTACCTTTCCCAAATGATTGTGCAACCATATATTCAAGGGAAGATTAAATAATCACAAAGGGATGATGTGGAGATACAAAATAGGGTGAATGCAATAAAGGAAGGGAAGCTGCATGAGTTCCATATCGACGATGATGGTGTGAATTGGTTTGGAATGCGGCTTTTTGTGCCTTCATCACCTGGGATAAAAAAGGAGTTATTGTACAATGAACATAGCTCAACATTCTCTATCCATCCTAGTAGCACCAAGATGTACTTTGATCTCTGAGAACACTTATAGTGGGATATCATGAATAAGGAGATTGCACAATATATATCAAGGTGCTTGGTATGTCAGCAAGTTAAAGCAGAGTGACAAAAGTCCAAAGGGATGATGCATCCATTGCCTATACCCATGTGGAAATGGGAAAATGTTACTATGGACTTTGTCACGGGTCTCCTGAAGACGTCAAAGGGAAATAATGCGATATGGGTTGTGGTTGATCGACTCACCAAGACTGCCCATTTTATCATTATTCAGGACAATCTCTCACTTGAACAACATGAAAAGTTATATGTGAAGGAAGTGTTGAGACTGCATGGTGTTCCACTCTCAATTTTCTCTGACCGTGATCCAAGGTTCACATCTAAATTCTGGAGGAGCCTTCAACATGCATTGAGTACTGAATTAAATTTCAACACGGCCTATCACCCCCAAACCAATGGCTAATCTAAAAGGACTATTCAAATGCTTGAAGATATGCTAAGATCCTGCTCACTAGAATTCAAATGTGGATGGGATCAGCATCTCCCATTGGTTGAGTTCTCATACAACAATAGCTTCCACTCGATTATTCAGATGGCTCCATATGAAGCTCTTTATGGAAAGCGATGTAGAACTACAACCTATTGGGATGAAGTTAGAGAAAGAAAGCTACTTGGACCTGATCTTCTGCAAGAGATGACAAAGAAGGTTCAAGTAATATAGAAACACATCAAAGCTGCTCAAAGTCGGTAAAAGAGCTATGCTGACAATCATCGAAGGGACTTGGAGTTCGACGTTGGAGATAAAGTCTTCCTTAGAATATCTCCATGGAAGAGAGTCCTGCAATTCAGTAAGAAAGGGAAGCTAAGCCCAAGGTGTATTGGCCCCTTTGAGATCCTTGACCGCATAGGAGTTGTGGCCTATCTTCTTGCACTTCCACCAAATATGGCTTAAGTTCATGATGTGTTTCATGTATCACAACTGAGGAAGTACATACCAGACCCCTCACATGTACTAAACTCATAGGTGGTGCAGCTAGAAGATGATCTCTTCGATGAGGAGAAGACAGTAAAGCTTCTGGATTGGAGGGATAAGGTACTACGAAACAAGACAACCCACCTTGTTAAAGTGTTTTAGAGGTACCATAAGTTTGAAGAAGCTACTTGGGAACCAGAGGATGTGATGAAGGATAAGTACCCTCACATGTTTGTGTAAAGTGAAATTTCAAGGCCGAAATTTCATAAGGGGGGAAGAATGTAACAACCCAAAGTATTTCAATGGAAATTCCATTCTTATAAAAATATCATAAAATCACATGAAAACACAACATAATGAACTAATAAGTGCTAATTGACCTTTAAACATAATTTTTTCCCTTTTGTGTTTGGAATTTCAAAAAAACTGACATACACTGTTGTGTTCAAGATGATTTTGGGGTCCAATAAAAAAACATAATTTTTGGTGAATAGTAACCAACCCTTATGAATAGTAGTACGACCCTTATGAATAGTACATCATCCAAATAATATTAACCACACCAATGAATAATTAAATAAAATTTAGGCATCTTAGAAAGTGACAATTTGACCATAGTAAACATTTTGGTATTTTTGTAAGTTATAAATAATTAATTATAATTAACTAATTAATTTAAAAGAAAATGTATTTTCTTAAAATGTGTTCATAAATTAGAAAATATATGTATCCTAGTTTTTATATAATTTTATAAGACCCTACGTAATTTTTGAAAGCATTATAAAATTAGTTTTATTTTTGAAAAACTGTATTTTTCATGTAAATTATGATTTTAATTAAATTTGAAATTAATCATATTTAGAAAATTATTTTTGAAAAATGAAATTCATTTTTAGATTCTACACGATGAAAAATGGTTAGGGTGAAATTTTGGAATTTTTCTGAAATACTTCAATTTTATGGTGAATGGTAAAAATACAGTTTTTTGCATAATCGGTGTATCCAAAATTACATCATTAATGATGTAATGATGACATAAACATTATAGAACATTAGGTTCGGAAAAATTATATTAAATTTTATAAATGGTTCCTTAAAATACAATAATCTCAATTTTCACACCTAAAAAGAACTTTCCAAAGCCTAAAGTCAAAAGGTGATTTCTTAAAGTGTCTTTTTCTCTTTCTTTCACATTCCTTTTAATAAATTAATTAATTTTAATTATAAAGATTATTTAAAGACTAAAATGAATTATATTATATTAATATATGATTTATTATATTAAAAATACTACTATTACATGTCTAACTTTTGATATAATATTTTATTTAATATTTTATACTAAAAAGACCTCCCTCCTCATGCATAAATAACCCACCCCCTCCCCTTGCCAAACCACACCTCTCAAGATTCAATAATTGTCTAAAATATACCCAAGAATCTCCCCTATCCCCTCCCCCACGTCCAAGAGCTTTTGGTCTCATCAAAAGGCCAAGCTTAGGCCCCTTAAGGAGGATCTCAAGAGGAGGATTCAAGAGGTAATTTATCTTCCTCTTTCCTTTAATTCCCTTTCAATTTCAAGTCCTTTTCTTATTCTCTCCCAACTTATCTTTATCAAAATGGTATGGTGACTCTAGGATCACACATATACTGTAATTTTATGATACTAATGGGATATTATACCATCCAATCCCCTTATCCTCTTCCTTTTATTTTATAAAAGAAAACTTTGTTCGTAAGGTGTTAATCTATCACCTTCAAGAACGACATGTTTTCTTTTTTTCATTTCTACCTACAGATATGGTCATGAAACCATTTTTATGGTTAAACAAGAATATTATATATGTATTATGTCCTATTTTAAGTTCTGTAACTAACTTATTTACATATTACTAGATGAGTAAACAAAACATGTTTGCTCTGGTCGAAAAACCGCCCAAATTAACTCAAACGATCATCATTAAACTCCTATCTAATGATTCATACACATGGTATAAAATTTAATTCATATTAAGATCATTTTAAATTATGTAATATCATTAATAACATGTAATTTATGTTCTGTATGTTTACCCATGTTCTACACAAACTTCAATTCATGAATACATGTGAAATGCTCCAGAAAACCATAAAAACGAACATCCCCGATCAATGTTTTTAAACTCTATAACTCATAAAAAAGCCCATAAAATAACATAATGAAACCAAAATGACCCCTATTAAGGTATAAAAGGTTTTTTAACTTCTAATTAATGAATACAGTGTCATTATATAGGACATTAAAAAGAAGGAAGCATTTGGATACAAGGTAAGGGGAAATTCTCGAACCCAACTTTCATTATTCGGGTTCTCCCTCTTTGACTTAAAATTTGGTATGGTCACTCTTTAAAAATTATTTGTCCATAATTATCATACCTTTTCTAGGATATAAATGTTTTATAATAAATTTTTTATCAAACAAAATATTTTCCAAAATAACTCTTCTTTTAAGAACTCACCTTTTACCTCTCATTCAAGGTTGATGGTTCTTGTAACATGTATGTTATTCCCTCATTCTTTTCAGACCCCAATGTTTATGAATGTGTTCTTATGATATGAAACCCATTCCTTTTAATGGGTTCTTTATGTTAATTTATGTTATATTTTCATTGTGTCATGCATGATAAATGATAATGTTATGATGTGACAGGTGCGCCAGGAATTATATAGCGTAATATGAATGTTTAAATGTGATGGGTGCACCTGAAATTATATAGCACTCCAATGAATTGGTTAAAGTGATGAATCTCATGAGTAAATGTGAAATTATGTGAAAACAATATTCTATCTTGGTTCACAAGCATGTGTGGTAGTTAACCACTAAGACATGATATTTCATTTTAATGCATTGCCACATTTCAAGTCTCTTATTAATGCTTCCTCTCATGTTCATGATTCTTTTCCTATCTTATGAATATGATCACCCCATGCTATATTGCTCTTATCAATCCTCTTACTGGGCTTCTTGATCACCCCTTTGTATGTATATCCTTAGGTGGCTACATTTACTAAGGAGAGGACAAGTTCCAATAAGAATATAGAGAAGAAGAAATTAAATAAATGTGTATGCTTGATGTTGTATTTGTGATGTATGGTCCTAGTTTTCCAAAGAAAGTAAACCTTTGGATCCTCTATGTGTAATACTATTATGTTGTTTATATTTAAAATGTTGTAATAGTAAAGTAAGAAAAGGTTGGGATGATATAATACCCTCATCTTATTGGGATAAAATAGAAATAAAACCACAATGATATCAATCATAACTACCCAACACAATTGAATCACCCAATGGTGAAATAAAATCAACTGTAAAAATTGAAAAACAAAAAAAAATCCAATATTCAAGGTAAATTTTATTTTCCCTGTACATGGGGTAGCTACTCCCAAGCACATCTTATTACCAACTATATATTCTTTCCTATCCCAATCTATAGGATCAAAATTTTAAGTCAAATCATAAAATAAAACTACTATGATTCCACTTTGTAATATCTCAGATTCGAGTGCCACTCAAATGTGCCCTGTACCTGGTTGGTCACATAACCTCAAGTGTATTTCCCCAAATGCCAAAGGCTGCTTACTAGTAGTGAGAACCAAGTTCTGATAATGGGGAAACTATTCCCTCATTGGAAGAGTATACATAGTGGAAAAATAGTAAGCAATAGTGGAAGCAATAATACCATACAACAGAAGTAAACAACAGAAGACTGAAATTAAATCCAATAGAGGCCACAATATATATATATGATGCATGGTATATGTATCAAATAAAGAATCCAAATAAGTCAAAATTATAGAAATCAATACAGAAACCAGATTACAAAATAAACAAGTAAACTCTAGTAGAATTGCAAGCCTCATCTTGGTCCCATGCTCTCCGTCTCCATCAGCAATCAAGTACCTAATGAATAAGGGAGTTTCCCCTTATCTATACCTACAACCATATAATCTTTTTGGGTCCAAAAGAATGACCCAAATAGGGTGTGAGACAAATCCAAGTAGGAAACCCCCAAATGATCTATACCTAACTATCAATGAATATATATATATATATATCATGAATTATGCATAAATGAAGGAATAAACTAGGAATTACTCAAAAGTAAACAATCCTACAATTTTCAATTACATTCATTCACATTTATTATTCAATATGTTGAATCATTTAAACTTTAGGATCTTTCTTAAGATCTATATCCCCATGTGTAATAGTAACAAATAGATGTCTCCAAAGACCATCTAAAAAATTAAGTAAGACCGAGTTCAAACTTTTGATATGCCTTGGCAGACTCATCGCAATCATTCAATCCTTAATAAATAACCCTATGGGAATCTATAACGGTCTAACCCCATTGGTTTAACATAAAAACAATTCAAGAGATAAAGACCCTTTGTGAAGTTCTTATGGTCTACTCCCTTTGGTCTAACATAGCATCAATCTATTAAATAATGACCCTCTAGGAAGCTCTCATGGTTTATCAACTTTGGTCTAACATAGCACTAATCATTTAAAAATGACCACCTGGGTAGCTCTCACAGTCAATACACCTTGGTCAACATAGTTCCAAAAAAGTATAAATGACCACTTGGTTAGCTCTCACGGTCAATAACCATTGGTCAACATAGCATCATTGAAGTATAAACGACCTTGTGGGTAGCTCCCACAGTCAATACCCCTGGGTCAACATCTACACCAATTCTCTCACAATCCTATGTAAATACATGGTGTGCATAACATATCAAAGCATCTCATGAAATATATAACTACTACATGTGTAATCATTCATAAGAATATCACATGAATTTCATATAAAAAATCAAACTCCATCCTAATCAACCAAGGCATGGAAAACAAGGCAAGACTAATAGGAATCCTAGACCAAACAACCATAACTAGTAAATCAAGGGAATCACACCCATGGGGTGTCCCGTAACAAGGTATCTAACCTTACGCATATTCAACAACCCTTTATCTATAAAACAAACCATAATATGTAATAAACATTGTTAAATTCCAAATCAATCAATACCCCAATCATGGGTACATAGCACTTTTAGCATATATAATCCAAGACAGCATAATGAAATCCACAAACCACCTACCTTGATGTCTCATGATCGATATACTTGAACGTCAGCTCTTGAATCGTCCTAGATCGACGTAGATCTATAAAAAAGAGAAAAATGTTCAACCTTGAATAACTCATGAGAGAGGCGTAATCAGGAAAAAAGGATCTAATGGTTTTGATAAATCTCTGTTGGGATTCCAATGCACCCAATGGTGTCTCAATCAGAGCTTATATGAAGAATCGGGAGGGGTTTTGAGTTTTTCAGTTGTTCCATTACTCTCATATATGATCCACATGGAGAATAAGACATATCCAGACATAATACGTGACCCTGATCCATTATATCAAATAAAAAGAAAAGTACACGACATTTTCATTAATTGTACACGTCGTGTATTAGCCTCAACAGGCCCCGGATTAAGTAGTCTGTCTAGTCACCACACATCCATGTACTCAGCTGTTACACAGCCAGTATGTGGCTACATGCGGCAACTGGGTACACAGTGTGTACTCAAAAGTACATGGCATGTACATTGAAAAACCCCATTTCTTACTTTTCCTAAAAATAGCCCGAAATCAAGATCCTTACTAAAAAACAAGATCTAGGTTCCTACAAATTATATCCATCCATGAATGGCGGTGATATATATTAAATGACAATGACCATGTTTTCAGTTTATACATACTATGGATTGAACATTGTTATAAAAATGGAGTATGAATGAATTAATATTTTAAATTTATGATATTATTACCAAATTATTATACCACATATTTTATTCTTATAAAATGATTAATAAAATTTATAAAGGATAATGATATAATATAAAATGTTTAAATTTTAATAAAAGTTTTAATCTCTTCTTTGAGATCATCCTTTTACTATACAACTTATGTACTGAATGTTTTTTTATTAGGTATAAAAAAATGATTCACAACTTGAGGAAGACAATTTAGAAATGTATTTTGGTATATTTTAGGAAATAGAAGTAGTTTAATAAGTGAAGATGAATGGGTGGTGAATAAGGTTATTTTTTGAGTGAAGCAGGGGGGGTTGTTTCTGAATAAAATATTAAAAAACTACTTATTTTTTATTAAGGAGTATTGATAGTGATAATTTTTTTATTCAATAGAAAATATATTATAATTTAATAGTAATTTTTATATTTTAAAATTCATATAACCTATATAAATATAAAAAAACCATTAATGCTTTACTATTACAAAATACCATAGTTATATGGTATTCCACTATTCATACCATATTTAATATTTATTAAACAAATTATACCTAGTAGCATTCTTCCTTTAAATACCATATTTCAAAAAAAATTCAAAACATAGTAATTTTCATATTTATATTAAATATAGAAATACTATAGTTTCATAGATCATGATAAAACACATTATAGGGAAAAATACCATTATACTTTATTTGTGTAACATGAATTAAAATTGTATGTCCATTATTTTATATATTCATTAAATTAATTTTCATACTAGATTTTTTCTATTATGTTAGTGATATATATATATATATATATATTTACTTCAATAGTTATCAATAAGAGTCATCCTTAATGGTCATTTTTACCCTTAAATGACCACATTACCCCAATAGTCATATTACCCTCATAAAATGACAACATTACCTCTTAAATTTCTTTATACACCCCTTAAATAATGAACCCTATATTCACATAGTTTTCTTATAAATTTTTACATATCTTCTATAATATTTTTGTCTTGTTCCGTGTATTTTTATTCATTCGTACATTGATTATCACAAGTATCATATTAATTGGGGACTATGAACCATTGAATTTAAAACTTAAAATCATAATGTGTATTTGTTTTTATTATCCTATTTTATTTTTATCATTCATAGTAAATGTATTTCACTTGTAGCTTCCAGTTATAAAGTAGTCAAACAATGAAAATTTTCTTAAAAGTTTAATATTATTTATTTATGATATACTTTTTCATTTAATTATAACTATTATATAAGTTATGGAATAAAATTTCATATACAAATCATCGGTTCTCACAAATAAAAATAGGTTAATTCCATCACTGGATACACGATTCACGCTAGAGTTTTAGTGGACACTAAGACACTAGTAGAAATAAGTAGTGATCGTGTCACTACCTAACTCACTAGACTCCTTTTGAATCTCAAATAGAATAGTAATTTTTTTGTGGACCACTAAACCTAAACACTCTTAATTTTCATTTTTAAGGGGACTGCATATGAGATGGAAGCATAAAATAGGTAAATTTAATAATTTTGGGTTTAATTTATCATGAAATATTAGATTCAACATGAAATTACCTAATTCACTACATGGATCAGGTGAAATTAATTTTATGTATGAATAAGAAAATCAAAATGATAAATATGGTGCCTTGGTGGTGCGATGTGATCCCGACATCCCCCATGAATTTTGAGATTATTATAACATGAAGGATCCAATTTAAGAAACCACCAAAATCATCCATATATTCACCAAAAACCCTTATTTAATCAATATTACACCTATTTTTACTAGCACAAGTGATTTAAGTGACTTATGTTGAATGTAATATTGCTAAAAGGTCATGAACTCGATCTAAAAATGTGGGATCGGTCAAATATTGTTCTTTTCTCTCATTTATCTCTCTAAACCTTGAGAGAAGACTTATTTGAAGTGAAAATTTAGGAAAATATTTTGATCAGCCATATTTTAGGGTCCAAAATATAATTTTTATACATAGGTTAAACTTATTTTAATTTCACTTTAGGCCTTAAATAAGTTTAACCTGTAAAAATGAATCATTTATCCATGAACAACTTAATTAATGTGTTTTAAGTATCAATAATATTCTAATACTCAATTTTAAAACTCAAATTGAATGTGAGGAAATATTAACCATTTTCTTGGATCTTTCCATCCTAAAATCTTTAACAACCCTTGAATAAATAATATTTTCCTAAAAAACTAATTTTATTATATTAAATTTTTTACTTAAATAACTTGTGAATACCTTGAAAAATAAATTTAATTTTTATTATTATAAACTTTAATAACATATGATTTAATTTAATTATTTATTTACTTATGATCGTTCACACTCATATGTTCACTGGGTCACAAACATTGGGCCCACTTCATCCTAAACCTCAATTATTCCAAATTGGGGGAACTTTTGGATGCACATTTTGTGTTGACCTATAGTCCATTATCTCAATATAAGTGAGTCATACTAACAAAACAATATCAATATCTAGCAATACATCATTGACTCTAATGAGATAAGGACAATTTTTGTTTAATATAATCCCATTATCTTTTGATATCATAAAATTAATATGCATGCTTTATATCATCATCCTTTTATAATTTATTTATCTTTGATTGATTATACTAGGTAAAATTTACTTTATCTACCAGATCCATGTATTTCTTAAATACACATTCATACTTGTAAAATGTCTAGATATATCTTCTTCCTAAACTCAAAAGTGAAAAATATTGTCTTGATCATTCAATCAATCTCACATCACCAATGAATCAATAAAAACGTGATTCATCTATAAAAAAATAAACTCTCATGGTTTTCATCATGAATAAAAGCACCTGATTGAATGATACACATTGATAATGATCTCAATTCTAGATACCAATACACATGTTTATAAATAAAAACATTCAATAACACCCAAAACATGTTGTGTTCCTATTGGTAGGTTAGTTCCCATGATCTCATGTACTTGAGATCATCATGTTAAAAAAATTATGATAAAACTATAAATTCTTATGATATCTCAGGACTTGATAATCATAAATCATATGTGTCCAGCTAGATTGATGCATCTATCCCACAAGGCATATGTTTAAAATTATTTTCATGTTATCATTATTTTCCCATTATAGTTGGAAAATTATATAATATTTTGATACAATAAATAATAAAATTAAATTACCATGTAAATAGTGTATGTATAAGTAATAACACTATAATATTAAGAAAGAAGCTTGTATTACTCAAACTATGTACATGATGTGTTAATCAAAAACTACATGCTCAAGTTGGGTCTAAAGCACCCACTCTCACAACAATAAAACTTGTACAAGGGATATATTGATAACCATATATATGTTATCTATCACATGATATTTATGCTTTTATTGAGGAAGGACTCAAGTCACTAGGACTTCCATATATGACTTTGTGGATACTCAACTTTTTGTGACATCATCTCTTTGAAAGAGATGATTTTTAAAAATATATACTTTTTCAACCCATATAAACTAGGATCCTTGGTTCAAGAACCACCACTATAATATTATGATAATATTTACTAATATGAAGATATGTCACTTTCTTGGTATATGTATAATATTTGAAATAAAGATATGCATTTATTATATTTACTTAACTACCTCATAAGCTACAACATAATTGGGTATTATAGAATTGGATACCACTAACTATAATGAGATTATATTACTCATTTACTTCGAAAATTTAGGATACTATATCATATTTATGTATTTGAAGGTTATTTTATATCCCCTTTATAACTAGATCTCCTTCCTATCCAAGTACCAAGAACTTATCCCTTGTAATTTCTCAAGTATTACTTGATAGTTTTGACTGATTCCTTATGTTTTTATCTTAGGTTTATTTGATATTTTCCAACTATTATTTATGAATAATAAATATCAAATCTAGTATATAGCATGTAATATATGATATATCCTATCACTAAATTGAATGGTGCCTTGTTCATTTTATTAATCTTTCCATGTGTCATAGACGCATCATCTTAGACAGATTTATACCCTATAACATATGGATTAATTCCATCTTTAATTTTTATAAAATGTATTTTTCAATAATTTTTCAATTTATATACATTTACTTGTCCAATAAACCCATAGATCAATCTCATTACATCTTTCTCCCCAGAACATGGGTTGAAACATTATTTCATTATTTGAGATATATTTTCTAATAAATCTTAACTAGAGATAAGTCTTGTATTTTTTCTATATATTTTTAAAATATTTCAATTTTAAAACTATGGAACACCCACTAAAGTCTTATAAAGACATTAAAATATTATCACCCCATGATTTAATGCTTTATTTTTTATTCATAAATGGATCCTTGTATCATAGACATTATATTAGATTCTTTTGATATCACAAACCTTTTTTCTTAAATCTAATGGATATTTCCAAGAGATTATAATTTTGAAATTAAATCACTAAATATAATAATCATGGTAATCTATTATATAAATTCAAATTCAAATATATTTTGGTATCTCCGTCGGTGAAATGGATCTAACATAGTCAGTTCCCTAGCATATCTTAAAATTTTAACAACTAATATTTCATTATAGGTATTCCTAAGGCTCATTTGATTGTCACCTATTGACCATTCAAAGGTCTAATTATCTTCTAATTCATTTAGTGTCACTCAGGTCGAATCCTTAGCAATGGTACTTTTTTAGAGTCGATTGTTTTTTTTTGTATTTTGAATGGGTTGTTTGTTTGCAGAGATTAGATTAAATGATTGATTTATTTAAAATTTTAATAATTATTTGGGTTATTTCATCATTAGGGATTTAATCTTGTGATATACATGATATTTGAAAAACATTTCATTAAATTAATATCCACTTCATGAGGTAATTTAAATCGAAAAACATCCATGTTCACTTGGTTCAAGTGGGTTAACACCCATGGGATTCCATTGATCTAATTTTTTATTAATATATCACACCTTTAAGTATAAGTATTTTAAAAAAACACCCATGTTCACTTGGGTGGTAGGATGGGTCTAAGGGAAATACTTTCAACAAATAATTTTTAAAAATATATATATAAACACACATCTGTGTATTTTATCCCCACCACCAGCATCAATGCATGAAAATTATGGGCTTCATATCTCTTTTCTCTCTTGATTACCACCCAACATTTATAATGTTATATCTCAGTTTTCAAACATATGGTTGTTGAATTTTTTATACCATTGGTACAATATCATCTCCCTCTACTTGAATATTAGTTAATTAAAACCTAAACAAATTTTTTTTAGAAATGCTCTAATACCATTTGATGTAATTAGATACAGAAAAGAAGCATGAAATAGGTAAATTTAAAATTATTGGACTAAATATACCATAAAATAATATATTTTTCATGGTATTACCATATTCTATATGTGAATTTAATTTAATTAATTTTTAGTATAAAGAACAAAATTGAGATGATAAAGATAATAACTCATTGCTACAACATGATCCTGGCATGCGTCGCTTGTCTTCAGATCATTGTAACTTGGAGTAACCAAAAGAGTAACCATCTATACCATCCATATAATCACCAAAACATTTGGTTTATTAATAATTTACTCCCATGTGTTGGAACTAGTAATCTATGTGCCTTGCAATGAAAGTGTTATCATAGGAATAACATTGATTTGATCCAAGGAGAGATCAATATAATCTTATTTTTCTCTCTTTTTTCTCTCTATAATACTTAAGATAAGAATTATGATGAGTTAAAATTCATATAAAGGGGTTTCAAAAAACTATTATAGGGTCTAAAATATGGTTTTTATACTTAGGTTGAAATTTTTTTAATTTCTGTTTATTCCTAAAATAAGTGTATCCTCAAAAACTGAATGACATAATTAATGTGTCATAAGTGTTATGAATGTTTAATCACTCAATTGTGAAACATAAATTTCATGGAATGAAATATGAACCATTATCTTGGATCATCTCTTGAATATTTTTAATGAACCTAGAATAAATAATAGTTATTCAAAAAATTAATTATCTCATATTCACTTTTTATACTTAAATAACTATTGAATACCATGGGAAATAAATTTAATTATTATTATTATAAACTTGAATAATATATAATTGAATTTACTTATTTATTTACCTATGACCATTCACACTCAGACATTCATTGGAACATGGACATGGGTCCCACTTCATCCTAAACTCCAATTCATCTAAATTGGTGAAATTCATGGATATAGTTTTTGTGTGATCCTCTAAGACCTTATATAAATAATAATTATTCATACTCATAAACCAAGATTAATTCCTAGAAACACATCATGACCTTTAAAATGATAAGGATAATTCTTTATTTATGATATTCATTCACATAGGATCATTTGGTTATTTTATGGGGTGTTGTGTATTAGAATTGAGTAGATACAAGGTCAAGTCATCCCATGGAGGATATTTTTTTTATTTATACTCTTTTATTAATTAAATCATATTCTTAAAAAAATTATCAATAATAATATTGGTTACCTTTTGGTAAAATTGATTGATTGAAACTAGTGAATTTAAAGGAACATTATAAAATGTAATTATATTATCTCTCATGTGATATAAATGTTTGATTACTATATGTTTTAAATCCTTATAGGTAATAAATCTGAGATTTAATTCTAACCTAGAAAGAAGAAGGTGTTTCATTGGGTTTTATGGTCTCTCAGGAAGACTTAAGGGTATGTTGGAGTGTTGTGTCATCTATTAAAGTCTTAAAGTGTTACACTGGGTTTTAAGGTCTCCTAAGATGAATTATGGGAGTGTTGTAGTTTCTACCATCTTGGAAGTATTAAAGGTTACTCTAGGGTTTAAGGTCTCATGTGATGACTTAAGGGTCTGAGGTAAGGTGCTTGGTATAGTGGTTTTGGAATTGGGCCCATAAAAGTGGATTCATATGTATCCCTATGAAGGGAATCAAGACCCACATAGTTTGGTGTTATATAATGAGACATGTCATACCTTTTATGGTTATGTGACAAGGAAAAAATAACTACCTTTCACAATCAATAATTCATGACCATGGTGTCTTATATTTTAAGGTTATACTACTAAGGCCCCTAGGCATGAGTTCCTAGAAATGGTTTAATGTGGGACTTATGCTTGAGGAACCCTTTTTGGTTTACTCTGAAATATGAGCCAGGTGAAGGTGTTGAGGTTTATACCAAGTTCAAGGCCTATGAATTTTATTTCTATATAAATAGTTATTTAGGTATTCAAGACTAGGTAAAATCGCTCCCTTGGGGTAAGAACTTGGGTAGAATTTTTCTATTTAGGTTAGGGAGGCCATTTAGGGAAAATTAATGAGCTTAGCCTAGGTATGAGACTAAGTAGTAGGTCAAGACTAGGTTGTACCATGAATTCAAGGAAAATAAACTCTCATAAGGGCTATAATGGGGGGAAAGGGTTCCACTAAGGTTATAGATGGAACTTTGGTTAAATGGAAGAGAATATCCCAAGTAAATGACTTGGGTGAGGGTTGAGCCCAGGGTGTGACACAAAGTCTAAGAGAATCCATCCTATTCAAGGTTAAAACCTAGGTGAATTATCACTACTAATGTTTTGGGAGCTTCTAGGGTTAAATGATTATTTTTCTCCTAGGCAAGTGACCAAGGTGATTGTAATTACCATATGTGCCTTATAAGGCTGGGTATGAGACTTGGGATTGGGTTAATAGTAGGTTGTACCATGAATTTAAGGAAAATAAACTCTTGTGAGGGTTATACTGGGGAAAAAGGGTTCCACTAAGGTTATATATGTCACTTTGGTTAAATGGAAGAGCATAGCCCAAGTAAATAACTTGGGTGAGGGTTGAGCCCAGGGTGCGCCACAAAGTCTAGGAGAATCCATCCTCTTCAAGGATAAAACCTTAGTGAATTATCACCACTGAGGTTTTGTAGGATTTTAGGCATAAATGACTATTTTTTTATGAGGTAAGTGACCAAGGTGATTGTAGTTCCCATATGTGCCTTATAAGGCTGGGCATGGCTCCACATAAGGATAGTCTTGGTACAACCCCCCTTACGGATAGTTGAGGAATGAATCCACTAAGTGATAGCCTTATAAAAACTCAACTTATGGATATCATGGTCACAATGATTTTTTCACCCTACTTTCATATGGGTTCTTCTTGAAAGGTATGACATCCTATCTTTTTATTACATAGCTTTTCATTACATGGAACAAACAAATGATCTTTAAAAGTTTATTTTTCTTGGAAATAAGGTACATAATACATGAAAACATAAAACATCCTTCTAAATTCACATAAAATACATATTAATAATTATAAATAAGTTAATTTTACTATATATAATATTCTGGAGAAATAAATAAAAGGAAAGGGGTGATCATGAAGCCTATTATGGGAATAAGCAGGGGAGACAAAAATCATGTGATCATGAGACATATCAATAAGAACATGAGGCATAAAAATAAGGAAATAAAAAGAGATATATAATAATAATAATAAAATGAATAATAACATTAATAATAACATGGAAATGTGTCTACAAAATTTAAATGATACTTTCATAATCATATCACCAAGGTTTATCACCAAGGTGTCATAAATAAAAATTACCAAGGTTATTCACCAAGGTATCTTAAAACATGTCATATCTAGAGATTAAATTATTTACCCAATGGATTAGAGTGATATTAGGGAGAACACTTCATACATATTAATTAATTTGATCCAAATATATCATAATAAATCATTTTATTAATAACCCACATGGAATAAAGAATGGGTTTCTTGTCAAAATCATGGCATATAAAAGTTCTTAAAGACATGATCATTACATCATTTTTAACTCATGAAAATTGAATTTGGGTTTCTTATGTGTAAGTGCCTAAATAAAATAAATAATTTTTACATCTAGGTGAATACATATAGAAAATAAATAGGTTTTGGTGTTCACAAAAATAAAATAAAAGATAATTTCTTAAGTAGAGAGATAAATTTGAGAAGTAAATCTGGCAGCATGATGGGTAAAAAAAATGGTTTTCAAAAGGGGTAAAATGTGAGGGAAAATGGTATCCCATTGATAAAAAATAATTTTAAATTAAGTTTATGATCAAAAAGGGTAATAAAATATAGTAACCATAACATTTATAAGACATATACCAAAAGCGGTTCTTGAATTGAAGAGAAAGGAAGGATAAATCCCATACCTTGAAGAGTTGTTCTTAATACTTGAGGATGGAACCTTGGGGGTTTTAAGACACCTTAGGGGGACTCCTTGGGAGGAAAATCATAATAAATTCATGTATAATGGATTCATAGTGAAGTGAAATGGATAAATGGGTGGGAATTTATATAAAAAGAGTAGGAATTGTTTAATAATTTCCAAATATAGGTCTTAGAAACCTTGGTTGTGGAAAATGAAAAAAAACATTAAATCACCCATGGTTTTTTATCATGGATTTAGAAATTTGGGTAAAATTTTAAGTTATATTAATACAGAAAAATCTAACATGGTTTTTTAATACATCTTTTGGCATGGAAGAGTAAAGATTACACAAAGTAATGTTTTTAAAAATAAAATCTTCTTTTTTAGACTTTGAAAAGTCACTTACAATTTAAGAAATTGATTAAAATATATTAAAATAAATAATGATAATAAAATAATATATTTCAGGTCGTGTATTTCATTTAATTAATTATTAATTCATTATGATATAAATATGATTTCATAAAATATAACGAAAACCTAAAACTGTATTTTTTTTACTATTAACAGAAAAATAAATTATTTTATAAAATTATCATAAATTAACCCTAACCTAATTTCAAGGTGATGATTTAAAATATAATGTTTATTTTTTCAGAATAATTATCTAAATATGATAATTTAAAAATTTAAATAAAAAATCCTTATTTGTTTAAAAATATTAGTTTTAAGGCATAGTCAAATTGATGACACTTATAAAAAAATTTCCTAGGCCATTATAAAATTATTTTATCACTTATATTAAGATGAGATTACTTTAAATGAATATTTTTTTAAAAAAAATTATTATTCAGAATAATTGGGTTTATTATAAAATTTTACATATTTTCTTTAAAAATACAATTATATTTCATTTGTGTCCAAATATCAATTTATCAATTTCATCTCAATTAAACATATATTTTATTATGAAAAACAATTCTTAAAAATAATTGATGGTAATAATTTTATTTATAAAAATTAAATTACACTTTAAGTAACTAATTCCTGGACACATAACCCCTTATTACACCTATATATGCCCTAAGGGTAAGGTGTGAAATGATGGTAGTTTCATTGGGTGGCTTGGCTAACATCGACCGAGTGGTTATCTTCACTAACATGAACTTCTCACATAGGTTATTTCATTCAAGTTTCACATGTTGAATCTATACTTGGGATTGGTCATTGGTGAACCCTAGTGATGATACCTCCCTCTCAAGTTCTAATAAATGGGATTCAAATGGAATGACTCTACAGGTTGTGGCCACAGATTCTCCTTTCTAAATCAATTATCCAGTGTCACTACTTCTTAAAAAAAATAATTATAATTATAAAATTATCAACCAAGGTCATAGTTTCCAATGGTCATATTAACCAGTGGTCATATTGAACAATATTCATATTTGTAATGGTACGGACATCTATGGTCCATTCCATTGCAAAAATCTGTTGTCTGAGGTGTTCTGAGAGGTCAATGTGACTTATCCTCAACACTTTGCCAAATTTCCAGTTATGTGAATAGTGAATTGGTAGCCTTAGGTGAACAGTACAATGGTAGACTTAGGTGAACGGTACAACAGTAGCCTTAGGTGAAAAGTGTCATCAGTAGCCATAGGTGAACAGTATAATGGTAAACTTATGTGAACAGTGTCATTGGTAGCCTTATGTGAACAGTGCAATGGTAACCTTATGTGAACAGTGTCATCGGTATCCTTATCTAAGGTTCCAATGGTAGCTTCTTTCCTTTGCCAAATTTTGAGTTCATGAACAGTGTTTCCAAAATGGTGAGGTTTCAACGGTGCGGTTCATGAATAGTGTTTCCAGAACGGTGAGGTTTCAACGGTGAGGTTCCTGAATAGTGTTTCTAAAACTGTGAGGTTCCAATGGTGAGGTTCATGAATATTGTTTCCAGAATAGTGAGGTTCCAATGGTGAGATTCATGAACAGTGTTTCAGAAAGGTGAGGTTCCAACGGTGAGGTTCATGAACAGTGTTTCCAGAATGGTGAGGTTCCAACGGTGATGTTTCAATAGTGAGGTTCATGAATAGTGTTTCTAGAATGGTAAGGTCCCAACGGTGAGGTTTCAATTGTGAGGTTCATGAATAGTGTTTCCATAATTGTGAGGTTCCAACATTGAGGTTCGTGAATAGTGTTTTTCCTTTTCCAAAATTTGAGTTCGTGAACAGTGTTTCCAGCTTCTTACAGTTCCGCCCCTTTAACGTTTCCTTTGAAGTAAAATGCATTTAATTCCTTGTTTTAAGGACTATAAGGGTAATTCAAAGGTCATAACTCCTATATTAATTTTTCTAATTCTCAGGATGTTTTTACTTGGTCAAAAAGTGTGGCTTAATGAGATCCACTTTTAATGGAAAATCCAGTGTATCTTAAACTGCTTCTCCGTTAAATCTTCTAAAGGGATGAGATATATTCCTCCCTAATCCTTCCTCCTTGTTCTCAGGTGTGATATAATCAAACCTTCCATTCCTTCTCATAGGAGTTGTATGATCAATCTTTCCTCCTTGGATTGTTTCCCCTCTATTTTTGATGCAACCAAGAAGTATCGATCAATATTCGATATAAGGTGTGATCTATCATCATTCATGTGGGTTCATCTCCTTCTATTTCTCCTTGAAATTTTATGGAATGTTATCTTCATGTTCATAATGGTCTTTTCTTGGGTTT
Organism: Viscum album; assembly: GCA_963277665.1. NCBI lineage: Eukaryota > Viridiplantae > Streptophyta > Magnoliopsida > Santalales > Viscaceae > Viscum > Viscum album. The sequence continues at coordinate 2,092,896,892 of OY728120.1, forward strand.
TGACCAGGGTGGTGGTGTCTCTACATCTTTAGGTGGATACAATTGTCCCGGGGGAGGAGATCGTACCTCGTTGTATGGATCATTCTCGTATAAAGAACGTCAAGAACCATTTGAGGTAGGGGATTCATTTATTATCTTTTATTTTACATGAAACTGTATAGTTAGCATGTTTTATCCCACTAGATCACAATGTAATTGACATAATGAATATTTGAACTGGATAAGTAAATTGATATTGATTGCATGTTATTGCCTCTTGTTTTGATAGATAGTATGATATCTATGATTTCTTTGTTTAGATTTTCGTTCTTGATGAAAATTGGTAAAGAACATAAAGCTAGAATTAGTTGATAATTGTTTGGCTAAAGATAAAGAGTCATGTAAATGAATTTAGTTCTTCTTGTTGTAATTTGATGTTAATCAAATTTGTGCAATAAGCATCATTAATTATTTATGATATCTTACTGTTTAGGTTTCAAAGAGTTGGAACCTACGAATAATAAATCGGTTAATCCAAGATGGATTAAAGAACTAGTTGTTTGATAAAAGTAAATTCCTTTTAGGGTTCTGAGTTACCCTCTTTCTTTTTTAAGGTCTAAGAGCCTAATTGATATGATTTTTGTTTTCCTGGTGATTGTGTTGTGATGTGAGCTTGGAAGGATGTTGTGATATATGGGGGTAGGAGGGCCTATTAGTTGTGGTAGTAGTTGATGCCTAGAGTGGTGAGATGCCTCGGTTTATGGATGTGGGTGTCGGGGAGGATTCCCGGGATGATGGAATGAGTTGGTTGTGAATGTTTGGATTCTTTCTGATCTTGTTGGTTGTTTATCTGCTTTACTTTCCCGAATGCTCAAGGTAGCTGGTTTTTCTTACCCTTCTTAAAAATGGGGTGAAGACACGCGGGTTATGCAATGTGCTTTCTGTGCTTAGCTTCTCAAGGTAGGATGGGTCTATTCTATTTCTATAGGTGGAAAAGACTTGACAGGTAGTTTATCTACTCACTGAGTTGATCCCCCTTCTGTTTAGTAGCTTAGAATGTTTTTCGAGAATGCTTGGGAATATAGGAAAGTAAAATTTTGTTAATAAATGATTGAATAAATGATGTTAACCTAGGGGGTTGGAGATTTTTGGGATGCAATGCTGAGGACAGTGGACTTTGGGTGTGATGCTATTGAAATTTAATGTGGAATTGTTAATGGTTAATTAATGTTTAATGAATTAATTGATGTAAAGTGTAACTGATAAAAAGGGAATGACATAATTTAATAAAGCTCTTTAAATGGTTGTGTGCATATAGGATACCTAGTCTTAGAAGTGGTAGCTGGGAGTCTGAGAGACGTTAGCTGCAGTTGTGTCTAAGAATAGGTTACACCCATAGTGTGGTTGTGAGCTATAGTATATTCTGTACTTTTTGTGTTTCTATATGATACTCCACCCTGATAGTTAGGGAAACTAACACCCCGGGGATCCTGAGCCCTGGGGGGTGTTTTCCCAAACATTCTGGTGGGAGGATGGGTGGTTGACTACCCCCTTTTTCCCCACTCTCTTCTCTAGGTGGTTACTTGTGCTGGTAGGCACATTGGTTAGTTTTCCCCATATATGTGTGTAGAGGGTTGTAATGGCTTGTGTTTATTCACACACATATATTCTGGATATAGTTTCCTATGGACTACTATAGGTGTAACGTGTATTGGCTATGATGAATTGAGTATCCTTACTCAGTGTATGGGTTATAATTGCTTGAGGTATAATACCCAATGTAAGATACACGTTATACAAGCTATGGTGGCAGCTAGAAACTACTTGGTTACTTTCTTATGTGGGCGTGGTGGTTTTGTTGCACGAGGTGCATGTTGTGGTGATTTTCCCAGGTGTCTACGAGAAATAATTTTTGGAGAGAGATGCTTAGGACATGAAACGTTGGGGAAAAGAAGAAAACTAGTGGGGAAGTAGTAGTGGGGTACCCTTGATATTATTTATTATATTATATACTTTGGTGTGTGTTACTTGGTGAGAGTAACCCTGGTGAGGCTGGGAACTAATTATATTTGTTTAAGTGATGATTTAGTTTCACTTGTTTTTCACTATGCCTTAGCATGCTTTCTTTACTTTTTCATGAGAGGATCTGGGGAGGACCCTACTGAGTATACTGTTATACACACCCTATGTATATATAAATTGTTTTCCAGGTCACTTGAATCAGGTGGGAGATCAGGTTGGTCTCTACTAGCTTGGGATTACAGAATCTGTTTGGGCTTCATGGTTGCGGTTTTTTTACTTTATTTTGGGTACTGCCCGTTTTTTCCTTTCAGTTGTAGTAGTTTTTCATGACATTACATATGTGCACTTGATATTTCTTTTATACTGTTGTCTGAGTTATAGTTGGTTGGTGTCTATCTTATCTCTCTCTTTCCCATGTGTTCTCTTAGAGGGTAATGTCTTCCATCTGTGTGTTTACTATACCCTCAGTGCTAATCACCAACTCGGGGCCTACTGGAGGCAGGACTCTGAGGTCATTATCTCCCTTCTCACATTTCTAGCCCATTAGGGGTACACTTTGTGGGGAGGGGTTTGTGACAAAGTGGTATTAGAGGCAGGTTGGTAGATAGGATGGAGTTTGGTGTTAGGCATACGTGCGGTTGCATGGGTTGGTAGGGAAACAGTGTCAGTCAAGTTTAGAAAGTGATGTAAACACTGGAGATCAGCTGAGACATAGGATTTTAGGGCCCCTATTATCTGATGTAAAAAACTTTAAGTTTACAATGGCTACAAAATGAGGTGATACTAGTTGCAGGGTAGAGACCTAGAAAAGGATAATGCATCATTATTCTTTGTGCATGTGTTTTAATGGGTAGACCTTGGGATAGGTTAAACTAAAATGAATAAAAGAAAATAATTAATTAATTAAAGTTGAGTCTTTCATATTCCAGGTTTAGGAGCTCTAACTGTTCTTTATTTTACAGTTATGGCTCTAGGTCGACTTCCTCGTCAAGATCGTATAGAAGATGTCCAGCAGGTTGTGCTAGAAGATCGCCGCAGGGTAGAGGTTGACGATGAAAACACTTTGAGGACACTTTGAGAGTTTCAGGTCTAGATTCTGCATGAAGTATGAGGGCTCCGTCTTAGATGCAGTCACAGAAGATTGGTTTGAGGAGGTCGAGATAGGCTTCAGTTCGATCTGTGATCAGAAGGATCACTGGGTGTCCTTGGTTGTGACGATTCTGTGTAGAGCAGTGAGGCAGTGGTGGTTCTTGTTCCTTGGGGATCACAAGGATTTGGCGATCTCATGGGAGGAGTTCCGAGACAAGTTTAGAGTCGAGCATCTTTCTTCAACCGCAAAGATGTCTAGTCGTCAGGAGCTCCTTACCCTTTGACAAGGCAGCTCCAGTGTGTGAGAGTTTGGAATCCATTTTAGGAACCTTTTACGATATTCTTCAGACCTATTTCCAGATGAGGACGCTAGGGAGAGGCGTTTCTAGGAGGCCTTGTATCCAGATATCCAATGCCAGGTCACCCCATTTATGCTGAAGACATATCTTGAGGTGCTGGCAAGGGCAGAGGTCGTTGAGGGGACATTGGCTATAACCGGATTGTCACGAGAGGGGATTCATCATGATTCCTCGTGAAGCAAAGTTGTGGTCTGGGGTTCCTGGTTTTCAAGGAAGAAGAGTTTCCACTCGGCTGGAGGTAGGTCCCGTCCCTCCGCATCTCATTTCTCTGGGAGCAGTAGCCCTCAGGCCTATGCCAAGGGATCAGGCACTTTTTCATTATGGTGGTCGAGGTCATCAACAGCGAGAGTGCCCGACCTTTCAGAGAAGTCATCATGCACCAGGTTTTATACTCTAGGTTCCTCTGTTGAGGTAGTTTTAGCTGAGGTAGTAGTAGCAGGTTGCACCAGCTTTAGATCCGCATAGGGTAGATGGGGTAGGCAGAGGACAGCCCCGTGACGCTCCCCATCCTCAGAGGGTAGAGCGCAGTCGTGGTGATGGTCATTATTAGGGTCAGAGAGGCTATGGAGGAGGTTGTGGTCAGCTTTATTCTTTAGCGTTTCTAGCTCCAGGAGATCCATACATCATTCGAGGTACCCTTCACTTGTTTTCTACCTTGGTGTATACCTTGTTTGATTCAGGAGTGACACACTCCTTCATATCACCTACCCCTGTCCATGCTTTGGGACTTAAGGTAGAGAGGTTTCCAGTGCCCTTGGTGTTAACTATTCCAGTTAGAGGTCGAGCTGACTTGTTTGAAGTATGTAAAGACTATGAGCTAGTGCTGGGGCAGCATCGATCTTAGGGAAATTTCCTATTTTTACGAATAAAACCATATGATTTCATCCTCAACATGGATTGGTTGTATTCAGTGCATGCTATCATGGATTTCTTCAGGAGGTAGGTTGTGTTCTTCGATGCGGATAGAGAACCAGTGGTGTTTTTTGGTGAGCGAGACCCTCAGATGGATCAGAGGTGTGTTCTATCCTTATCATCCATGATGGCTGAGCTGATTCTGAGTTCTTTAGAGGTTCAGCAGTTGGAGTTTCCTAGGGTCGTAATAGAGTGCACTGATGTATTTCCATAAGAGGTTGTAGCATTACCCTCTCGACGAGAGATCGAGTTTGGGATCGAGCTACAACCAGGAGATTCTCCTATCTCTATGTCTCCATATAGGATAGACCCTACTGAGTTATGATAGCTACGTATATAGCTTGATGGTATATTACAGTGTGGTTTTGTTTGTCCAAGTGTGTCACCATGGGGTGCACCGATTTTTTCATGAGGAAGGATGATGGCAGTTGGCGGTTGTGTGCTAATTATTGTCTCTTAAACAAAGTGACGGTGAAAAATTGCTATCTTATTCTGCGTATTAATGATTTATTCGATCAACTGAAGGGTTCAAGTTGGTTCTCAAGGATCAAATTGCAGTTAGTATATCATCATATGCATGTGAAGGATGAGGATATCTCGAAGATTTCCTTTCATTATCGTCATGGGAATTATGAGTTCGTTGTAATGTCTTTCGGCATGAAAAATGATCAGCTGTGTTCATGGGATTGATGAACGCTGAGTTTTGTGAGTTCCTGGAAAATTTCATAGTGGTTTTCATCAATGAAATCCTTGTGTACTCCACATCAGAGGAGGAGCATGCAGAGCATCTACACACCGTTTTGGGAATTATTCGTCAACATAAGCTATTTGGTAAGTTTTAGAAGTGTGAGTTTTAGGCATGAAAGTCCGTTTATTGGGGAATGTTGTGTCCCTGCATGGAGTATCTATGATTCCATCAAAGATATAAGTAGTTGTGTTTTGGAAAGCCCCTATGACAGTGTTAGAGGTGAGAATTTTTCTTTGGTCCTATAGGCTACTAGAGGTGGTTCATAACCAATTTCTCTCGAGTTGAGACTCCTCTGACAATAATGACTAGAAAGGATCTGGCATTCATATGGACTGATCAGTTTTAGGCAGCTTTTGAGTATCTAAAGGAGAAGTTAATAAGTGATCCAGTTCTTTGTCTTCCATCAAAGGGAGTTCAATTTTATGTTTTCGGCGATGCTTTGCTTCTGGGGTTTTGCTGTGTTCTGATGCAGCAGAGGTCAGTTGTTTCTTATGGGTCTCGGCAGTTACGTCCCCAAGAATGTAACTATTTCACCCATGATCTTGATTTTTCATCCCTGGTGTTTGCTCTAAAGTCATGGAGACATTACCTCATTGGAGGGTTCTTTGTGGTTTTCACGGATCATAAGAGTTTGAGATATGTTTTCTCCCAGTGTGACTTGAACTTACGACAGCATCAGTAGATGGATTTCTTACAGGAATATGACTTTGAAATATCATATACACCAGGAATGGGAAATATTGTAGTTGATGCGCTGATTCAGAAGTCACATAGTGATGCAGTGCGTGAATCCAGTGACTCCTGGATAGTAATAGAAGAACAGTCACCATTACATCTTGATATGGGAGAAGTTGGGGGCATAAGTTTCCTTTTTCAAATGATGGTGCATTCATCTCTGGTGTAGCAAGTGGAAGATCCCCAATTGGGGGATCTAGAGGTGGAGGTCTGGAGAGACCAAGTTGATTGTGGTGAGGCCCCTGATGGTTGGTATGAGGATGAACAACACTGATTGTTATTTCATGGAAGGATATTTGTTCCTTTGATGATGTGAGATATGGTTCTCAGAGAGTTCCATATTTCTCCATTAGTGGTGCATCCGGGCGTGAAAAAGATGTACTGAGCCTTGAGGAGCTAGTTTTGGTGGCCTCGGTTGAATCATGAGATTACGGAGTTTGTGTAACGACCCGAAATATTGAATAAATCTTGTTTCCTAATTTCATGTGTTATTTTATTTTTTATACTCAACAAAAATGTTTTATTTGATAACATGAGTATAATTAAAATGAGACAGTTGGGTTTAGACGGTTATATGACCATTGGTCAATATGACCGCTGGAAACTAAATGTTTTGATTATTGCCTCTAAATACAAGTAATCTTGGTTAATATTTATAGAAAGAAGATTCGATGGCCTTGCCCAGTAGTATTGGACCGATCGAAGCCCATCTAACAGAACTTGGGAAGGAGGTAGCACCACTGGGCTTTGCTCTAGACCAAACCCAAGCCGAACTCCATCGTGTGAAGCTAGAACGGAATTGCCTTTGCGAGAAGTTCAAAATAATAGAAATTACTACTCGTGCGATGTTAGCCAAGCCTCCCTCAGATTCTCTCACCTTAGCACACCTTACACTTAGGTCATATGCTGGTGTGATAAGGGGATATGTAAGGAGACTGTAACTGCCTTGTGTAATCCTTTGTTTTAAATAAAAATTGGGATTTCTTCTTATGATGAAGTTTATGAATTTTCAAATGACCAGATAAATATAGTATGCATATTTTTGATGAATTTTAGAAAAAGGATATTTTAAAAATTGTTGTGTAAACCTTAAATAATTAAAAATGTGTAATGATTTTCGAAAAATGGTCTTCTACAATTATGTTCAGTACAAAATTTAGAGTCTAATAAGATCAACTTAATTTTTGATGAATAGTAAATTATGAATAGTGATTTTATGATTAGGATTAGTAATGTGTCCAAATGGATTAGTAATCTCACTTAAAGAAAGTATTAATATAATCTAGGCACCTTGATTAAGTAATGTGATTCAATAAAATGGTTAAATAACGGTTTCATAAATCATTATTCAAGTATTAGTTTTTTCGGGTGAATAGTATTTTTTAATTACAAATTTAATTAAAAATATTTAGAAATTTATTTTTATAAAATGGATTTCATTTTTGAACTCAGAGCACCGGTATTATGCTGTGGTAATTTTTGGGGTTTTTTTCTGAAAAAAATGAATTCTCGGTGAATAGTGTTTTATTTAAAAATTTAATTAGAAATAGTTAGAAAATTATTTTTATAAAATGGAGTTCATATTTGTAATCAGAGTGTTGATATTTAGTTAAGGTGAAATTTTGGCTTTATTCTGAGAAAGTTGAATTTTCGATGAATAGTGAAAATACAGTTTTTAAGTTACGGGTGTTTAATGACATCATTAAATGATGTATTAAGTTTGTAATCAATATGTTCGAATTATGAATAGTGAGATAAGGTATGAGGTGTCCCAAGTGGCCAATACCATGGGCAAGCCCATGGTTTTTCCAAAACCACTAATGAGGTGTCCCTTCGCCATTAATGCCTTGTCCCCTCATTTTCCCTATAAATACCAAGCCATCCTCTCATCCATTCTACTCCCCACTCTCCCCCAACGAATTTCTAGTCTTATTACCTCCCAAGGAGTCCTCCCATGGTGCCCCCAAGCCCTCAAGGTCCCAACCTTTGAGTTTTAAGAGTTATGTTTTAAGGTAAGGGATCCAACCTCTCTCTTTCATTTCAAGTAATCTCTTTTATGTCATTCCTTTTATGCTCCATGTTCTTATGTTGGAGGATGTTATTTTATACTCCTCTTACTTAGCTTTTCATGTTCATATAATGAGATATCCCCTCTTACTCTCATTATTTCGTTTTATGAAGTTTTAAGTGGCGTCGTTAGGCTGCCGAAATTTTTGTAACAGATTATTTCTCCCTTCTCATTTTTCAAGATCTATTATCATGTAAAGTATTTGAAGTTCCTTTTTATTATGTTGGGGTATGATCTCTAAATTTATCATACTGATCTCTTATTTTCATATGATGAGAGACCCCATTTTATCTCTTCAATTCAGTATTTTGAAGTTTTAAGTGGCGTCGTTAGGCTGCCGAATTTTTAAGTGGTTCTTCACCCTTCTCGTTTTGAAGTTCTACTTTCATGTCAATTCTTTCAAGTTTCTTTTTGTTATGTTGGGGTATGATCTCTATATCTATCATACTGGAATCTTATGTTCATATGATGAGAGACCCCATTTGATCTCTTAAATTCAGTATTTTTATGTTTTAAGTGGCGCTGTTAGGCTGCCGAATTTTTTAGGGGATTCTTTCACCCTTCTCATTCTTTTCAAAGTTATACTTTCATGTCAAGTCTTTCAAGTTCCTTTTTAATTTTGTTGGGGAATTATCTCTATATCTATCATACTGAACTCTTAGGTTCACATGATGAGAGACCCTATTTGATCTTTTCAAATCATTTTGTTTGAAGTTTAAGTAACGCCGTTAGGCTGCCGAACTTTCATAAGAGAAATCTAATTTTTGTCTTCCTTCCATGTTTTTCATTTCAAATGGTATGTACTTGAAATTTCATTACCATGATCATGTATCCTTCTTATTCTGTCCATCTACTGTTTTATGGGTCATTTATGGTATGGTCAATGATGAACTTTGGGTATTACCATGGAACATTGAAGATTTAAAATTAGTTTCCATTCCTATGGGATTCTTCCTATTTGAAGAGTTGTTTAACCTTACCATTTCTGTTTTTGGGATAATGTTTAAAGATAGAAGAAATAGATAGTTAATCTTTTGTGGATTATGTGATTCTATAGAAGATGATTCTTGTGTTTTGATGAGACCAAGTAGTTTTGAATGCTCATCGTTTGGGAGAAAATATTAGTTTTGGTAGAAACTTATTAAAGGGTGAAACTCTACATGAAGGTAGATATATTTCCTTATGTTTTGGTTCTATGTTGTAAATGAATTCCTCAAAATTATGAAAAGTAACGTAAAACAAAAAACATTGTTGGTTTACGTTTCGTACTAGGTAATCAAATATCGTTTACACACATCATAAGTTTGGGATTTTCTCATGGTTAACTTTCTCCTAATCATATTTTCTATCACTCTCCTTTAGAATGTGACCCTTTGTTTTCTCCTCCATGTCCATGTTTCCTACATGGAATCCTAGTATGCGTAAACTCGGGTGGCCTTTGTACTTCCTTTTCTTTCTTTTAAAGTAATAGTGTTACTGACTCTTTTTCCGATGTGGGACTTTCAATGAAATTTCAAAACCCAATTTTTTAAAAATTGGGAGGATGCAATTTCTTAAGGGGGGAAGATTGTAACGACCCGAAATTTTGAATAAATCTTGTTTCCTAATTTCATGTGTTATTTTATTTTTTATACTCAACAAAAATGTTTTATTTGATAACATGAGTATAATTAAAATGAGACAGTTGGGTTTAGACGGTTATATGACCATTGGTCAATATGACCGCTGAAAACTAAATGTTTTGATTATTGCCTCTAAATACAAGTAATCTTGGTTAATATTTATAGAAAGAAGATTTGATGGCCTCACCCAGTAGTATTGGACCGATCGAAGCCCATCTAACAGAACTTGGGAAGGAGGTAGCACCACTGGTCTTTGCTCTGGACCAAACCCAAGCTGAACTCCATCGTGTGAAGCTAGAACGGAATCGCCTTTGCGAAAAGTTCAAACTAATAGAAATTACTACTCGTGCGATGTTAGCCGAGCCTCCCTCAGATTCTCTCACCTTAGCACACCTTACACTTAGGTCATATGCTGGTGTGATAAGGGGATATGTAAGGAGACCGTAACTGCCTTGTGTAATACTTTGTTTTAAATAAAAATTGGGATTTCTTCTTATAATGAAGTTTATGAATTTTCAAATGACCGGATAAATATAGTATGCATATTTTTGATGAATTTTAGAAAAAGGATATTTTAAAAATGGTTGTGTAAACCTTAAATAATTAAAAATGTGTAATGATTTTTGAAAAATGGTCTTCTACAATTATGTTCAGTACAAAATTTAGAGTCTAATAAGATCAACATAATTTTTGATGAATAGTAAATTATGAATAGTGATTTTATGATTAGTATTAGTAATGTGTCCAAATGGATTAGTAATCTCACTTAAATAAAGTATTAATATAATCTAGGCACCTTGATTAAGTAATGTGATTCAATAAAATGGTCAAATAACGGTTTCATAAATCATTATTCAAGTATTAGTTTTTTCGGGTGAATAGTGTTTTTTAATTAAAAATTTAATTAAAAATATTTAGAAAATTATTTTTATAAAACGGATTTCATTTTTGAACTCAGAGCACCGGTATTATGCTATGGTAATTTTTGGGGTTTTTTTCTGAAAAAATGAATTCTCGGTGAATAGTGTTTTATTTAAAAATTAAATTAAAAATATTTAGAAAATTATTTTTATAAAATGGAGTTCATATTTGTAATCAGAGCGTTGATATTTTGTTAAGGTGAAATTTTGGGTTTATTCTGAGAAAGTTGAATTTTCGATGAATAGTGAAAATACAGTTTTTATGTTACGGGTGTTTAATGACATCATTAAACGATTTATTAAGTTTGTAATCAATATTTTCGAATTATTAATAGTGATATAAGGTATGAGGTGTCCCAAGTGTCCAATACCATGGGAAAATACCATGGGCAAGCCCATGGTTTTGCCAAAACCACTAATGAGGTGTCCCTTTGCCATTAATGCCTTGTCCCCTCATTTTCCCTATAAATACCAAGCCATCCTCTCATCCATTCGACTCCCCACTCTCCCCCAACGTAGTTATGGTCTCATTACCTCCCAAGGAGTCCTCCCATGGTTCCCCCAAGCCCTCAAGGTCCCAAACTTTGAGTTTTAAGAGTTATGTTTTAAGGTAAGGGATCCGACCTCTCTCTTTCATTTCAAGTAATCTCTTTTATGTCATTCCTTTTATGCTCCATGTTCTTATGTTGGAGGATGTTCTTTTATACTCCTATTACTGCCCTTTTCATGTTCATATAATGAGAGATCCCCTCTTACTCACATTATTTCGTTTTATGAAGTTTTAAGTGGCGCCATTAGGCTGCCGAAATTTTTGTAACGGATTCTTTCTCCCTTCTCATTTTTCAAGATCTATTATCATGTAAAGTATTTGAAGTTCCTTTTTTTTTATGTTGGGGTATGATCTCTAAATTTATCATACTGATATCTTATGTTCATATGATTAGAGACCCCATTTGATCTCTTCAATTCAGTATTTTGAAGTTTTAAGTGGCGCCGTTAGGCTGCCGAATTTTTAAGTGGTTCTTCACCCTTCTCGTTTTGAAGTTCTACTTTCATTTCAATTCTTTCAAGTTCCTTTTTGTTATGTTGGGGTATGATCTCTATATCTATCATACTGGACTCTTATGTTCATATGATGAGATACCCCATTTTATCTCTTCAATTCAGTATTTTGAAGTTTTAAGTGGCGCCGTTAGGCTGCCGAATTTTTTAGGGGATTCTTTCACCCTTCTCATTCTTTTCAAAGTTCTACTTTCATGTCAAGTATTTCAAGTTACTTTTTAATTATGTTGGGTAATTATATCTATATCTATCATACTGAACTCTTAGGTTCACATGATGAGAGACCCTATTTGTTCTTTTCAAATCATTTTGTTTGAAGTTTAAGTAACGCCGTTAGGCTGCCGAACTTTCATAAGAGAAATCTAATTTTTGTCTTCCTTCCATGTTTTTCATTTCAAATGGTATGTACTTGAAATTTCATTACCATGATCATGTATCCTTCTTATTCTGTCCATCTACTGTTTTATGGGTCATTTATGAATGTTTGACCCATTTTCCCACTCTTTTTAATGTCTTCTAAAACCTCGTAACATAGCCGCTATGCTGCAGAATTTCCATCTCAAAATGTCTCTCTCTTTTTATAAAGTTCTTTTATATTATTAATTGAATACTCAAAGCTCTTTCTTCTAAAGGGGTATTCACATATATACCAAAATGTTCTATTTTAAATTCTTGGATTTACATACATGAGACCCGCTTTCCCTTTCCGTGGGTTTAATGTGACGTAAAGATCATGTCTTTAAAGCATTTTTTAAAACGTTATGATTATGAAATGAAACCCATTTATTTTATGCTATATGGGTTATTTATGAAATGTTTGATGATGATATATGTGGATCACATGATAATAAAGGCAAATTTAAGGGTGCGCCCTGATAGTGCTCCAATGCATTGGGTAATGATGTAACCACTAGAGATTACAATTTTCACGATACCTTGGTGAATAACCTTGGTAATTTTCAAATGACACCTTGGGGATGGACCTTGGTGATATGTTCATGATTGTCTATGTTAAATGATGTAGCCACATATTCAATTTATGAAAATGTTATTTTTATTATGATATGCCTCATGATTTCATTCCCATGCCTTAAAATTCTTTTCATGACCTTATTGAAGTATCTCAAGTTCACATGTAAAATGTTTCTCTTGTTTCCCTTACTGGGATTTTTGCTCACCCTTTATTTTGATGTATGCTCCCAGGTTATGTGATGCAGTAATGAACCTAGGATGAACATGAGGAGAATCCTTTCAAGTGTTTTAGAAGAATGTTTTATGTTTTCATGTCTAAAGTTCCTCGTTTCCAAGACACTAAACCTTAAAGATCCTCGGTTTTGTAAAATGTAATGAAATTTTATGTGATAAAGAGGCAGGATGCTATAGTTGGTATCAAAGGATGGTTTAGTTATTTGTGGAAATTAGGATATGAAAAATCTAGGAAGAACCCTATAGAAAAGTTTAAATATAGGAAATCTTCCTGGTATTTTGGTGAGTATTGAGTAAGGGGTTTCCAAGCAAATACATCCCTATCTGGATACGAGCAGGTAGAGGTGGCTCTGGCACAGATGTACATAGGGGTAAAACCTGAAAACACCGCTTTGAGCTAGACTCGAACGGGAACTGGTACACGACAATGGGCCTTGCTGCACTCTTGGTTACGACACTCCCGGGGGATATGCTTTGGTAAATTCATAAGCTTAGTATGAACCATTATTAAAGGAACAAGGATAAAACAAAATACATATTCACATAAGAATATATGATCATGGATAACCTAGATTGGAACCTATGGGATCACAAGTTAGGATATACTTTTATTCTACATGTTTATCCTTTTATGCTTAAAGTTTCCTTTTCATGATTATTAGCTAAGTAAATAAGCCCCTAATTATAGTTTCTTTTCTTAGTTAATGGCGGGAAATGGAAGAACATTTCCCAAAAACCAATGTGATAGGGAATGCGACGATTGTCGTATTAATATGACAGAGATGATTAGGGGGTTAAAAATTGATTATTATTTTGGAATATGTTCACTATTTTGGGGACCCTATATGATCGAGGTAAATAGATTACTACGGTATTTTCATTGAGGAGTAAGGTTGACTTATATTTTGAAGAATTGATGAATTTAAGGTGGACTTATAGTAATTTTGGTTACTTATGGGAATGATTAACCTATCTTGGGTAAAATATGTTTAGTTTAGATAATTTTGTTATAAGATATTAGGAGTGGTTGATGTTGTTTGGAGATGAACAATGAAGTTTATTTTGGAAGACTATGTTATCAAATCCTTCTCGTATTTGGGTTTCAATCTTAGTTTGGATTATTTTGAGGAATTTTAAGGACCGTTATTTATGGGATGGTCAATGATGAACTTTGGGTATTACCATGGAACATTGAAGATTTAAAATTAGTTTCCATTCCTATGGGATTCTTCCTTTTTGAAGAGTTGTTTAACCTTACCCTTTCTGTTTTTGGGATAATGTTTAAAGATAGAAGAAACAAATAGTTAATCTTTTGTGGATTATGTGATTCTCTAGAAGATGATTCTTGTGTTTTGATGAGACCAAGTAGTTTTGAATTCTCATCGTTTGGGAGAAAATATTAGTTTTGGTAGAAACTTATTAAAGGGTGAAACTCTACATGAAGGTAGATATATTTCCTTATGTTTTGTTCTATGTTGTAAATGAATTCCTCAAAATTATGAAAAGGAACGTAAAACAAAAAACATTGTTGGTTTACGTTTCGTACTAGGTAATCAAAGATCGTTTACACACGTCATAAGTTTGGGATTTTCTCATGGTTAACTTTCTCCTAATCATATTTTCTATCACTCTCCTTTAGAACGTGACCCTTTGTTTTCTCCTCCATGTCCATGTTTCCTACATGGAATCCTAGTATGCGTAAACTCGGGTGGCCTTTGTACTTCCTTTTCTTTCTTTTAAAGTAATAGTGTTACTGACTCTTTTTCCGATGTGGGACTTTCAATGAAATTTCAAAACCCAATTTTTTAAAAATTGGGAGGATGCAATTTCTTAAGGGGGGAAGATTGTAACGACCCGAAATTTTGAATAAATCTTGTTTCCTAATTTCATGTGTTATTTTATTTTTTATACTCAACAAAAATGTTTTATTTGATAACATGAGTATAATTAAAATGAGACAGTTTGGTTTAGACGGTTATATGACCATTGGTCAATATGACCACTGAAAACTAAATGTTTTGATTATTGCCTCTAAATACAATTAATCTTGGTTAATATTTATAGAAAGAAGATTCGATGGCCACACCCAGTAGTATTGGACCGATCGAAGCCCATCTAACAGAACTTGGGAAGGAGGTAGCACCACTGGGCTTTGCTCTGGACCAAACCCAAGATGAACTCCATCGTGTGAAGCTAGAACGGAATCGCCTTTGCGAAAAGTTCAAACTAATAGAAATTACTACTCGTGCGATGTTAGCCGAGCCTCCCTCAGATTCTCTCACCTTAGCACACCTTACACTTAGGTCATATGCTGGTGTGATAAGGGGATATGTAAGGAGACCGTAACTTCCTTGTGTAATCCTTTGTTTTAAATAAAAATTGGTATTTCTTCTTATAATGAAGTTTATGAATTTTCAAATGACCGGATAAATATAGTATGCATATTTTTGATGAATTTTAGAAAAAGGATATTTTAAAAATGGTTGTGTAAACCTTAAATAATTAAAAATGTGTAATGATTTTCGAAAAATGGTCTTCTACAATTATGTTCAGTACAAAATTTAGAGTCTAATAAGATCAACATAATTTTTGATGAATAGTAAATTATGAATAGTGATTTTATGATTAGGATTAGTAATGTGTCCAAATGGATTAGTAATCTCACTTAAATAAAGTATTAATATAATCTAGGCACCTTGATTAAGTAATGTGATTCAATAAAATGGTTAAATAACGGTTTCATAAACCATTATTCAAGTATTAGTTTTTTCGGGTGAATAGTGTTTTTTAATTAAAAATTTAATTAAAAATATTTAGAAAATTATTTTTATAAAACGGATTTCATTTTTGAACTCAGAGCACCGGTATTATGCTATGGTAATTTTTGGGGGTTTTTTCTGAAAAAAATGAATTCTCGGTGAATAGTGTTTTATTTAAAAATTAAATTAATAATATTTAGAAAATTATTTTTATAAAATGGATTTCATATTTGTAATCAGAGCGTTGATATTTGGTTAAGGTAAAATTTTGGGTTTATTCTGAGAAAGTTGAATTTTCGATGAATAGTGAAAATACAGTTTTTATGTTACGGGTGTTTAATGACATCATTAAATGATTTATTAAGTTTGTAATCAATATGTTCGAATTATGAATAGTGATATAAGTTATGAGGTGTCCCAAGTGTCCAATACCATGGTCAAGCCCATGGTTTTGCCAAAACCACTAATGAGGTGTCCCTTTGCCATTAATGCCTTGTCCCCTCATTTTCCCTATAAATACCAAGCCATCCTCTCATCCATTCGACTCCCCACTCTCCCCCAACGAAGTTATGGTCTCATTACCTCCCAAGGAGTCCTCCCATGGTGCCCCCAAGCCCTCAAGGTCCCAACCTTTGAGTTTTAAGAGTTATGTTTTAAGGTACGGGATCCGACCTCTCTCTTTCATTTCAAGTAATCTCTTTTATGTCATTCCTTTTATGCTCCATGTTCTTATGTTGGAGTATGTTATTTTATACTCCTCTTACTGCCCTTTTCATGTTAATATAATGAGAGATCCCCTCTTACTCTCATTATTTCGTTTTATGAAGTTTTAAGTGGCGCCATTAGGCTGCCGAAATTTTTGTAACAGATTGTTTCTCCCTTCTCATTTTTCAAGATCTATTATCATGTAAAGTATTTTAAGTTCCTTTTTATTATGTTGGGGTATGATCTCTAAATTTATCATAATGATCTCTTATGTTCATATGATTAGAGACCCCATTTGATCTCTTCAATTCAGTATTTTTAAGTTTTAAGTGGCGCCTTTAGGCTGCCGAATTTTTAAGTGGTTCTTCACCCTTCTCGTTTTGAAGTTCTACTTTCATTTCAATTCTTTCAAGTTCCTTTTTGTTATGTTGGGGTATGATCTCTATATCTATCATACTGTACTCTTATGTTCATATGATGAGAGACCCCATTTGATCTCTTCAATTCAGTATTTTTAAGTTTTAAGTGGCGCCGTTAGGCTGCCGAATTTTTTAGGGGATTCTTTCACCCTTCTCATTCTTTTCAAAGTTCTACTTCCATGTCAAGTATTTCAAGTTACTTTTTAATTATGTTGGGGCATTATATCTATATCTATCATACTGAACTCTTAGTTTCACATGATGAGAGGCCCTATTTGATCTATTCAAATCATTTTGTTTGAAGTTTAAGTAACGTCGTTAGGCTGCCGAACTTTCATAAGAGAAATCTAATTTTTGTCTTCCTTCCATGTTTTTCATTTCAAATGGTATGTACTTGAAATTTCATTGCCATGATCATTTATCCTTCTTATTCTGTCCATCTACTGTTTTATGGGTCATTTATGAATGTTTGACCCATTTTCCCACTCTTTTTAATGTCTTCTAAAACCTCGTAACATAGCCGCTATGCTGCAGAATTTCCGTCTCAAAATGTCTCTCTCTTTTTCTAAAGTTCTTTTATATTATTAAGTGAATACTCAAAGCTCTTTATTCTAAAGGGGTATTCACATATATACCAAAATTTTCTATTTTAAATTCTGGGATTTACATACCTGAGACCCGCTTTCCCTTTCCTTGGGTTTAAAGTGACGTAAAGATCATGTCTTTAAAGCAGTTTTTAAAACGTTATGATTATGAAATGAAACCCATTTATTTTATGCTATATGGGTTATTTATGAAATTTTTGATGATGATATATGTGGATCACATGATAATAAAGGCAAATTTAAGGGTGCGCCCTAATAGTTCTCCAATGCATTGGGTAATGATGTAACCACTAGAGATTACAATTTTCACGATACCTTGGTGAATAACCTTGGTAATTTTCAAATGAAAACTTGGGGATGGACCTTGGTGATATGTTCATGATTGTCTACGTTAAATGATGTAGCCACATATTCAATTTATGAAAATGTTATTTTTATTATGATATGCCTCATGATTTCATTCTCATGCCTTAAAATTCTTTTCATGACCTTATTGAAGTATCTCAAGTTCACATGTAAAATGTTTCTCTTGTTTCCCTTACTGGGATTTTTTGCTCACCCTTTATTTTGATGTATGCTCCCAGGTTATGTGATGCAGTAATGAACCTAGGATGAACATGAGGAGAATCCTTTCAAGTGTTTTAGAAAAATGTTTTATGTTTTCATGTTTAAAGTTCCTCGTTTCCAAGACACTAAACCTTAAAGATCCTCGGTTTTGTAAAATGTAATGAAATTTTATGTGATAAAGAGGCAGGATGCTATAGTTGGTATCAAAGGATGGTTTAGTTATTTGTGGAAATTAGGATATGAAAAATCTAGGAAGAACCCTATAGAAAAGTTTAAATATAGGAAATCTTCCTGGTATTTTGGTGAGTATTGAGTAAGGGGTTTCCAAGAAAATACATCCCTGTCTGGATACGAGCAGGTAGAGGTGGCTCTGGCACAGATGTACATAGGGGTAAAACCTGAAAACACCGCTTTGAGCTAGACTCGAACGGGAACTGGTACACGACAACGGGCCTTGCTGCACTCTTGGTTACGACACTCCCGGGGGATATGCTTTGGTAAATTCATAAGCTTAGTATGAACCATTATTAAAGGAACAAGGATAAAACAAAATACATATTCACATAAGAATATATGATCATGGATAACCTAGATTGGAACCTATGGGATCACAAGTTAGGATATACTTTTATTCTACATGTTTATCCTTTTATGCTTAAAGTTTCCTTTTCATGATTATTAGCTAAGTAAATAAGCCCCTAATTATAGTTTCTTTTCTTAGTTAATGGTGGGAAATGGAAGAACATTTCCCAAAAACCAATGTTATAGGAAATGCGACGATTGTCGTATTAATATGACAGAGATGATTAGGGGGTTAAAAATTGATTATTATTTTGGAATATGTTCACTATTTTGGGGACCCTATATGATCGAGGTAAATAGATTACTACGGGATTTTCATTGAGGAGTAAGGTTGACTTATATTTTGAAGAATTGATGAATTTAAGGTGGACTTATAGTAATTTAGGTTACTTATGGGAATGATTAACCTATCTTGGTTAAAATATGTTTAGTTTAGATAATTTTGTTATAAGATATTAGGAGTGGTTGATGTTGTTTGGAGATGAACAATGAAGTTTATTTTGGAAGACTGTGTTATCAAATCCTTCTCGTATTTGGGTTTCAATCTTAGTTTGGATTATTTTGAGGAATTTTAAGGACCGTTATTTATGGGATGGTCAATGATGAACTTTGGGTATTACCATGGAACATTGAAGATTTAAAATTAGTTTCCATTCCTATGGGATTCTTCCTTTTTGAAGAGTTGTTTAACCTTACCCTTTCTGTTTTTGGGATAATGTTTAAAGATAGAAGAAATAGATAGTTAACCTTTTGTGGATTATGTGATTCTCTAGAAGATGATTCTTGTGTTTTGATGAGACCAAGTAGTTTTGAATGCTCATCGTTTGGGAGAAAATATTAGTTTTGGTAGAAACTTATTAAAGGGTGAAACTCTACATGAAGGTAGATATATTTCCTTATGTTTTTGTTCTATGTTGTAAATGAATTCCTCAAAATTATGAAAAGGAACGTAAAACAAAAAACATTGTTGGTTTACGTTTCGTACTAGGTAATCAAAGATCGTTTACACACGTCATAAGTTTGGGATTTTCTCATGGTTAACTTTCTCCTAATCATATTTTCTATCACTCTCCTTTAGAACGTGACCCTTTGTTTTCTCCTCCATGTCCATGTTTCCTACATGGAATCCTAGTATGTGTAAACTCGGGTGACCTTTGTACTTCCTTTTCTTTCTTTTAAAGTAATAGTGTTACTGACTCTTTTTCCGATGTGGGACTTTCAATGAAATTTCAAAACCCAATTTTTTAAAAATTGGGAGGACGCAATTTCTTAAGGGGGGAAGATTGTAACGACCCGAAATTTTGAATAAATCTTGTTTCCTAATTTCATGTGTTATTTTATTTTTTATACTCAACAAAAATGTTTTATTTGATAACATGAGTATAATTAAAATGAGACAGTTTGGTTTAGACGGTTATATGACCATTGGTCAATATGACCACTGAAAACTAAATGTTTTGATTATTGCCTCTAAATACAAGTAATCTTGGTTAATATTTATAGAAACAAGATTCGATGGACTCACCCAGTAGTATTGGACCGATCGAAGCCCATCTAACAGAACTTGGGAAGGAGGTAGCACCACTGGGCTTTGCTCTGGACCAAACCCAAGATGAACTCCATCGTGTGAAGCTAGAACGGAATCGCCTTTGCGAAAAGTTAAAACTAATAGAAATTACTACTCGTGTGATGTTAGTCGAGCCTCCCTCAGATTCTCTCACCTTATCACACCTTACACTTAGGTCATATGCTGGTGTGATAAGGGGATATGTAAGGAGACCGTAACTGCCTTGTGTAATCCTTTGTTTTAAATAAAAATTGGGATTTCTTCTTATAATGAAGTTTATGAATTTTCAAATGACCGGATAAATATAGTATGCATATTTTTGATGAATTTTAGAAAAAGGATATTTTAAAAATGGTTGTTTAAACCTTAAATAATTAAAAATGTGTAATGATTTTCGAAAAATGGTCTTCTACAATTATGTTCAGTACAAAATTTAGAGTCTAATAAGATCAACATAATTTTTGATGAATAATAAATTATGAATAGTGATTTTATGATTAGAATTAGTAATGTGTCCAAATGGATTAGTAATCTCACTTAAATAAAGTATTAATATAATCTAGGCACCTTGATTAAGTAATGTGATTCAATAAAATGGTTAAATAATGGTTTCATAAATCATTATTCAAGTATTAGTTTTTTCGGGTGAATAGTGTTTTTTAATTAAAAATTTAATTAAAAATATTTAGAAAATTATTTTTATAAAACGGATTTCATTTTTGAACTCAGAGCACCGGTATTATGCTATGGTAATTTTTGGGGTTTTTTTCTGAAAAAAATGAATTCTCGGTGAATAGTGTTTTATTTAAAAATTAAATTAATAATATTTAGAAAATTATTTTTATAAAATGGAGTTCATATTTGTAATCAGAGCGTTGATATTTGGTTAAGGTGAAATTTTGGGTTTATTCTGAGAAAGTTGAATTTTCGATGAATAGTGAAAATACAGTTTTTATGTTACGGGTGTTTAATGACATCATTAAATGATTTATTAAGTTTGTAATCAATATTTTCGAGTTATGAATAGTGATATAAGGTATGAGGTGTCCCAAGTGTCCAATACCATGGGCAAATACCATGGTCAAGCCCATGGTTTTGCCAAAACCACTAATGAGGTGTCCCTTTGCCATTAATGCCTTGTCCCCTCATTTTTCTCTATAAATACCAAGCCATCCTCTCATCCATTCGACTCCCCACTCTCCCCCAACGAAGTTATGGTCTCATTACCTCCCAAGGAGTCCTCCCATGGCCCCCCCAAGCCCTCAAGGTCCCAACCTTTTAGTTTTAAGAGTTATGTTTTAAGGTAAGGGATCTGACCTCTCTCTTTCATTTAAAGTAATCTCTTTTATGTCATTCCTTTTATGCTCCATGTTCTTATGTTGGAGGATGTTCTTTTATACTCCTCTTACTGCCCTTTTCATGTTAATATAATGATATATCCCCTCTTACTCTCATTATTTCGTTTTATGAAGTTTTAAGTGGCGCCATTAGGCTGCCGAAATTTTTGTAACAGATTGTTTCTCCCTTCTCATTTTTCAAGATCTATTATCATGTAAAGTATTTTATGTTCCTTTTTATTATGTTGGGGTATGATCTCTAAATTTATCATACTGATCTCTTATGTTCATATGATTTGAGACCCCATTTGATCTCTTCAATTCAGTATTTTGAAGTTTTAAGTGGCGCCGTTAGGCTGCCGAATTTTTAAGTGGTTCTTCACCCTTCTCGTTTTGAAGTTCTACTTTCATTTCAATTATTTCAAGTTCCTTTTTGTTATGTTGGGGTATGATCTCTATATCTATCATACTGGACTCTTATGTTCATATGATGAGAGACCCCATTTGATCTCTTCAATTCAGTGTTTTTAAGTTTTAAGTGGCGCCGTTAGGCTGCCGAATTTTTTAGGGGATTCTTTCACCCTTCTCATTCTTTTCAAAGTTCTACTTTCATGTAAAGTATTTCAAGTTACTTTTTAATTATGTTGGGGCATTATCTCTATATCTATCATACTGAACTCTTAGTTTCACGTGATGAGAGACCCTATTTTATCTTTTCAAATCATTTTGTTTGAAGTTTAAGTAACGTCGTTAGGCTGCCGAACTTTCATAAGAGAAATCTAATTTTTGTCTTCCTTCCATGTTTTTCATTTCAAATGGTATGTACTTGAAATTTCATTGCCATGATCATGTATCCTTCTTATTCTGTCCATCTACTGTTTTATGGGTCATTTATGAATGTTTGACCCATTTTCCCTCTCTTTTTAATGTCTTCTAAAACCTCGTAACATAGCCGCTATGCTGCAGAATTTCCGTCTCAAAATGTCTCTCTCTTTTTCTAAAGTTCTTTTATATTATTAAGTGAATACTCAAAGCCCTTTCTTCTAAAGGGGTATTCACATATATACCAAAATTTTCTATTTTAAATTCTGGGATTTACATACCTGAGACCCGCTTTCCCTTTCCTTGGGTTTAAAGTGACGTAAAGATCATGTCTTTAAAGCAGTTTTTAAAACGTTATGATTATGAAATGAAACCCATTTATTTTATGCTATATGGGTTATTTATGAAATTTTTGATGATGATATATGTGGCTCACATGATAATAAAGGAAAATTTAAGGGTGCTCCCTAATAGTGCTCCAATGCATTGGGTAATGATGTAACCACTAGAGATTACAATTTTCACGATACCTTGGTGAATAACCTTGGTAATTTTCAAATGACAACTTGGGGATGGACCTTGGTGATATGTTCATGATTGTCTATGTTAAATGATGTAGCCACATATTCAAGTTATGAAAATGTTATTTTTATTATGATATGCCTCCTGATTTCATTCTCATGCCTTAAAATTCTTTTCATGACCTTATTGAAGTATCTCAAGTTCACATGTAAAATGTTTCTCTTGTTTCCCTTACTGGGATTTTTGCTCACCCTTTCTTTTGATGTATGCTCTTAGGTTATGTGATGCAGTAATGAACCTAGGATGAACATGAGGAGAAGCCTTTCATGTGTTTTAGAAGAATGTTTTATGTTTTCATGTTTAAAGTTCCTAGTTTCCAAGACACTAAACCTTAAAGATCCTCGGTTTTGTAAAATGTAATGAAAGTTTATGTGATAAAGAGGCAAGATGTTATAGTTTGTGTCTCGATGTTTGTTCTACCAGAAAGTGAAGTTCAAACACCATGTTCCTTGTGGTCTACTCCAACCATTAGATGTTCCTCAGTGGGAGTTGGTGGAAATCTCAATATACTTTGTTACTTGTTTACCTTGAGCTCAGGGAGGACAAGGAACTATTTGGGTGGTATTGGATTATTTAACAAAATCATCCCACCTCATAGCACTCAAGGAGTCAAGATCAGTGGAAGTTTTGTCGAGGCAGTATCTCGAGGAGGTGGTGACACTTCATGGAGTTACAAGGATGATAATTTCCGATCGAGATCCTCATTTTACCTCTAGGGTGAGTATAGGTCTTCAGCATGATTTTGGTTCTTAGCTATGCCTTAGCACTACCTTTCATCCTCAGATGGATGGTCAGACAGAGCAGACCATCCATACTCTTGAAGACTTGTTACGCTCTTATTTCCTGAATTTTGGAGGTTTGTGGATGAGGCACTTACCCTTGGTGGAGTTCGCTTACAAAAATAGTTTTCACTCCACCATCAGTATGGCACCGTTTGAATCCTTTTTTGGCCAGCCTTTCCATTCTCTGTTGTGAAGGACTGGGATCGGAGAGTCAGCAATTCTCGGACTGGAACTAGTGAAGAATACAACAGAGATATTTCAGGGGATTCATGAGAGGTTAAAGACATCGCAGGATCATCAGAAATCATAAGTTGATAAAAGGAGGAGACCCGTAGAGTTGGATGTTGAGGATCATGTGTTTCTAAAGGTGAATCCCCATCCTAGGAAGTGAAGGTTTGGTCATGGGAGTAAGATTTCTCCCGGTTTGTTAGGCCTTTCAAGGTGTTATCTCATGTTGGAGTTGTGGAATATTGAGTAGAACTCCCCCCGTAGATGAGCTAGATACACAATGTTTTTCATGTTTCACAGCTCCGTCATTATCTTCATGATAACTCTCATGTCATTTATTGGGGAGAGATCGATGTTGATGATGATGGGACCTTCGAGGAGTGACCTATGGAGATCCAAGACCTCAAAGAGAAGGTGTTTCACAGACATTCTATCCACCTGGTTCATGTCTTATGGTCACACGGTGGCATGGAGGAGAGTACCTGGGAATGTGAGTAGCAGATACATTCTCAGTACCAAGATTTGTTTTATGTTTAACTCTTTTCATGTAACGACATTCGTTTTTTGGTTGTAGACCATTCATGTTTATGAGATGGCTATCTTTTGTTGCTTTGTATGGTTTGTTCTCTTTTGGTAGGTATCTCGATGGGTAGTTGTTCGAGATTATTTTTTGTTTCCTTTTAGGTTGGTTTTGAATTCTCGAGGATGAGAATGTTTTGAGAGGTATCCGATGTAATGGACTGGATCTCTATGGTCCATTCCATTGCAAAACTCCGGTGTCTGAGGTGTTTTGGGAGGTCAATGTGACTTATCCCCAACACTTTTTCCAAATTTATAGTTCTATGAATAGTGCAACGGTGGCCTTAGGTGAATAGTGCAATGGTAGCCTTAGGTAAATAGTGTCATCAGTAGCCTTAGGTGAATATTGCGATGGTAACCTTATGTGAACAGTTTCATCATAGCCTTATGTGAATAGTGCAATGGTAACCTTATGTGATCAGTGTCATCGGTAGCCTTATGTGAGGTTCCAATGGTGGCCTCTTTCCTTTGCCAAATTTTGAGTTCAAGAACAATGTTTCTAGAATGGTGAGGTTTCAATAGTAATGTTCATGAATAGTGTTTCTAGAACGGTGAGGTTCATGAATAGTGTTTCCATAATAGTGAGGTTCCAATGGTAAGGTTTCAATGGTGAGGTTCATGAACAGTGCTTCCAGAATGGTGAGGTTCCAATGGTGAGAATTCAACAGTGAGGTTTCAACGGTGAGGTTCATGAACAGTGTTTCCAGAACAGTGAGGTTCCAATAGTGAGGTTCATGAATAGTGTTTCAAGAATGGTGAGGTTAATTAATAGTGTCTCCAGAATGGTGGGATTCCAATAGTGAGGTTTCAACGGTGAGTTTCATGAACAGTGTTTCCAGAATGGTGAGGTTCCAACAGTGAGGTTTCAACGGTGAGGTTAATGAACAGTGTTTCTAGAACGGTGAGGTTAATGAACAATATTTCCAGAATGGTGAGGATCCAATGGTGAGTTTCATGAACAATGCTTTTTCTTTTCCAAATTTCGAGTTCATGAACAGCATTTCCAGATTCTTACAGTTTCACCCCTTTGAAGTTTCCTTTGACTTAAAACAAATTTAAAGCCTTTTTTTAAGGACTCTAAGGCTGATTCAAAGGCCATAAATCCTCTCTTAATTTTCCTAAGGCTTAGGATGTTTTTACTTGGTCAAACCACGTGGTTTAATGCGATCCACTTTTAATGGAAAATCCAGCGTATCTGAAATCGCTGCTCCATTAAATCTTCTAAATGGATAAGATATCTTCCACCCTAATCCTTCCTCCTTGTTCTCGGGTGTGAGATGCTTGAACCTTCCATTCCTTCCTGAAGAATTTTTGTGATCAATCTTTCCTCCTTGTATTGGTTCCCCTCTGTTTTTGATGCAAACAAGTAGTATCAATCAATCCTCGATATAAGGTATGATCTATCATCATTCCTTTGGGTTCATCTCCATCTGTTTCTCCTTGCCCTTTTATGGAATGTTATCTCCATGTTCCTAATGGGATTTTCTTGGGAGTTGACTAGTGTGGTGGTGTCTCTGCATCCTCGGGTGGATACAGCTGTCACGGGGGAGGAGATCGTAACCCGTTGTCTGGCTTGTTCTCGTATAATGAACGTCAAGAACCGTTTGAGGTAGGGGATTCATTGCTTCTATTTTATTTTACGTGCAACTATATAGTTATCATGTTTTATCCCACTAAATCACAATTTAATTAACATAATAAATATTTGAACTGAATAAATAAATTTATATCGATCATATGTTATTACCTATTGTTCTTCTAGATAGTGTGATATCTATGCTTGCTTTGTTTAGATTTTTGTTCTTGATGGAAATTTTTAAAGAACATAAAGCTATAATTAATTGATAATTGTTTGGATAAAGATAAAGAGGCATGTAAATGAATTTGGATCTTCTTGTTGTGATTTTATGTTAATCAAATTGGTGTAGTAATAATGATTAATTATTTTTGATAGCTTACCGTTTAGGTTTCCCGAAGTTGGAACCTACGAATAATAAATCAATTAATCCAATATGGATTAAAGAACTGGTTGTTTGATAAAAGATAATTCCTTATAGGGTTCTGAGTTACCCTCTTTCCTGTTTAAGGGCAAAGAGACCAATTGATATGATGGTTGTTTTCCTACTTCTTGTGTTGTGATGTGATCCTAGAAGGCTGTTGTGATATGTGGGGGCAGGGAGGCCTATTGGTTGTGGCAGTAGTTGACGCCTAGAGTGGTGAGATGCATCAGTTTATGCATGTGGGTATCTAGGAGGACACTGAGGATGACAGAACGAGTTGGATGTAAATTTTTGGATTCTTGCTAATCTTGTTGGCTGTTTATCTGCTTTACTTTCTCCACTGCTCAAGGTAGCTAGTTTTTCATGCCCTTTTTTCAAAAGGGGATAATACACAAAAGGTATGCCACGTGCTTTCCATGTTTATCTTCTCAAGGGAGGATGGTTTTATGCTATTTATATAGGTGGAAAAGACTTGATGGGTAGTTCATCTACTCACCGAGTTGAGCCCCCTTGTGTTTAGTAGCTTAGAATGTTTTTCTATAATTCCTGGGAATATGCAAAATTAATAATGTTGTTAATAAATTATTGAATAAATGATGTTAACCTAATGGGTTGGAGCTTGCTGGGACTCAATCCTGAGGACAGTGGACTTTGGGTGTGATGCTAATAAAATTTAATGTGGAATTGTTAATGGTTAATTAATTTTTAATGAATTAATTGAGGTAAAGTGAAACTGATAAAAAGGGAATGAATTAATGTAATAAATCTCTTTAAAATGTTGTGTTCTTATAGGATACCTAGTCTTAGAAGTGGAAGTCGGGAGTCCGAGAGATGTTAGCTGCAGTGGTGTCTAAGACTAGGTTATTCCCATAGTGTGGTTGTGAGCTATATTATATTCTATACTTTTTGTGTTTTTATATGCTACTCTACCCTATCAATTAGGGAAACTGACACCCTAGGTATCCTGATCCCTAGGGGGTGTTTTCCCCAACATTCCAGTGGGAGGATGGATGGCAGAATACCCCCTTTGGCCCCACTCTCTTCTCTTGGTGGTTACTTGTGCTGGTAGGCACATCGGTTAGTTTTCCCCATATATGTGTGTAGAGGTCTGTAATGGATTGTGGTTATTCACACACATATATTCCGGATATAGTTTCCTATGGACTATTATAGGTGTAACATGTATAGGTTGTGATGGTTTGAGGCTCCTTACTCTATGTATGGGTTGTAATGGCTTGAGATGTAATACCCAACGTATGATACATGTTACATGAGTTGTGGTGGCTCCTAGAAACTACCTGGTTACTTTATTATGTGGACTTGGTGGTTTCTTTCATGAGGTTTGCATTGTGGTGCTTTTCCCAAGTGTCCGTGGGCAAGCCTTTTTTTGAGAGAGATGCTTAGGACGTGCGACGTTGGGGAAAAGAAGAAAACCAGTGGGGAAGTAGTAGTGATGTACCCTTTATATTATTTATTATATTATATACTCTTGTATGCATTACTTGGTGAGATTATCCATGGTGAGGTTGGGAACTTATTATACCTATTTAGGTGATGAGTTAGGTTCACTTGTTTTTCGATGTGCTTTAGTATACTTTCTTTACTTTTGCACGAGAGGCTCTGGGGATGATCCCACTGAGTATACTGTTATAGTCACCCTATGTATATATAAACTATTTTCCAGGTCACTTAGATTAGGTGTTAGATTAGGTGTTAGATTAGGTTGGTTTCTACTATCTTGGGGTTGTAGAAGCTGTTTGGGCTTCGTACTTGCTATTTTTTTTACTTTCTTTTGGGCACTTGAAGTTTTTTCCTTTCAGTTGTTGTAGTTTTTCATGAAATTACATATGTGCACTTGGGATTTTTTTTATACTATTTTCTAAGTTGGATTTGGTTGGTGTCTGTCTTATCTCTCTCTTTCGCATGTGTTCTCTTAGAGGGTAACACCTCCCATCTGTGTGTTTACTATACCCTCGGTGCTAGTCGCCAACCCGAGGCCTACTGGAGGTGGGACTCGGGGGTCATTATCTCCCTTCTCACATTGCCATCCTAGGATGGGAACACTTTGTGGGGAGGGGGTCATGAAAATATTGACCAATGGTTATATAACAGTCAAATCCAAATGGTCAAATTTTCTTTTATAACCTATAAATACCACTTCATTATTTCACTCAAAATTTATTACAGCTTTCTCCCTACTTTTATATTTTCATTTCTTAAGATGTTGATTGGTTAAATAGTATTTTCTTTTATCTATATAGCATTTTCTATGGGATAAATGATTCTAGTAGATTGGGGTGATCTATACTTTCCCATTTTAGCGGTTCTATTTTATATTTTTTGTCCAATTGTAATGTTTGTCATTTGAATTGGTTTCTTAGCTGACTAATGTGTTGGTCACTGTTAAAGTGATAAAATTTTGTAGGTTTATCTTTATTTTATAAATTTATGACATTATATAATATTTAACAAACATTTATTCAAGAAAAAAATATCATTTTAAAAAGCATGGGTCGTTACATTCTCTCACCCTTAAGAAATTTAATCCCTGAAATTTCAACTCATTTTCTCAGTTGATAAATTGTGAGGGTACTTATATCACATTTTATCCTCTAGTTATCACATTGCTTATTTATATTTATGGTTCATCCAAAACACTTTGATGGCATGGATAATCCTTTTTCATAGAACCTTGTCCCTATAGTTCAATATATCCACTAGATTCTCCTCATAATAGAGGTCATCTATCAGTTATACCACCTCTAAGAGAGATGTTTGGAATACATCAGGAACTTAAGATAGATTTAGTGGAAGTACTATATGATAGTCCACTACTCCTATGTGATCAAGGAATTAAAAGGGGATAATGTACCTAGAGATAAGATTCCTTTTCTTTCCAAATCACATGACTCTCTTCCATTGTGATTTTCAAAGGAAAAATGTGTCCCCAACATAAAACTCTAAGTCCCTTTGATGATTGTTAGCATAGATCTTCTACCAACTCTGAGAATCCTTTATATATTGTTGGACAGAAATAACTTTTTCTATCATATCTTGCACAAGATTGAGCCCAATAAATTTCCTCTCACCAAATTCATCCCAACAAGTATGAGTTATACATATCTTTCCATATATAGCTTCATATAGTGCCATTTGAATAATCAATTAGAAGATTTTGTTATATAAGAACTCAACTAATGGTAGGTGTTGATTTGATAAACCTTTATATTCCATTGAGCATGTTCTCATCATATTCTAAAGTGTCTGAATATTCCTTTTAGATTAGACATCAGTTTGGGGGTGATGATTCATATTGAAATTAAATTCAGTATTCAGAGCATTTTGAATAATTTTTCAGAATTTATATGTGAACCTTGGATCATGATCAGAAATGATAGAAAGTGTAACCCCATGCAAACTCAACACTTTCTTTATGTATATCATGGAAAGTTGGTCAAGAGATAAATCTTCTCGAATATCAATTAAATGGGTAGTATTGGGGAATCTATCCACTATAACCCATATCACATTATTTCCTTTGGATATTCTTAGGAGACTAGTGAAAAATTCCATAGTGATGTTATCCCACTTCCATGTTGTTATGGGTAGAATTTTTAATAACCCTTTTGGAATTTTTCACTCTTCCTTCACTTACTAACATACAAAGCACCTTACAGAGTAGTTGACAATATCCTTTTTCATATTGTCCCACTAATAATGATCATGAAGGTCCCAAAACATTTTATTGCTTCCATGATGAATAGAGAATGTATAACTATGAGAACCATCCATAAACTCCTTCTTCATATCTTGGATAGATATGACACATAGCCTAGTACAAAATTTTACTACACCTTATTGATCAGTATTGAAATCAAGAAACTTCCCATCTCTCACAACCTCTATCTTCTTTTGTAAAGAAGTATCTTATATTTGAGCTCTTTGGATCTTATCTAATAACGATGGATGAGAAATAATTTGGGATAGGGTTGATGATGTACCTTCCCTTAAAATCCCTATGTCCAACTTTACTAGGTCCTTGATCAAAGGATCTCCTTGATTCCTCATTATTTCCAGCACAACAAGGTCTTTCCTACTTAATGCATTAGTGACTTTTTTTCTATTTCAGGGTGATAATGAATTGAATAGTCATACCCTTTAATAAGTTGCAACCATCTCCTTTATCTCATGTTTAATTCCTTTTGTGTGAAAATATACTTCAAACTTTAGTGGTCAATGTATATATCACATTTCTTCCCATAAAGATAGTTCCTTCATAATTTTAAATAAAAATAACCACAGCTAGCTCTAGATCATGCATAGGATAATTCTTCTCATGAGGCTTTAACTGTCAAGATGCATAAGAAATCATCTTTTTATTTTTTATGAGGACACACCCAATACCTTTTAGATATTCATAACTATAAGTAATGAATCCTTCTCCGATATAGCTTAGATTTAACACAAGTATAGTAACCAATATATTCTTCAGTTCTTGGAAACTTTCTTCACACTCCTTATCCAGTTTAACTTAGCCCCTTTTCAAGTTAATTTGGTCAGTGAATTAGAAAGTCGTGAAATTTGTTTCAGAAACCTCCTATAATATCCTACTAAACCAAGGAAAATGTGAATCTTAATTACTATTATAGGATTGGGCCACTCCTCTAAGGCCATTTTATTTATAGGATGAACTGATATTCCTTCATTGCTTACAAATTTCCCCAAGAATGAAACTTTTTGTAACCAGAATTCACATTTACTAAATTTTAAAAAAATATTATCCTTATTTAGAGTTCCCAAAATAACCCTTAGATGATCCTCATTCAACCTAAAAATTTTGGAATATATCATAATATCAATAATAAAAAAACCAATAATTTATCAAGGTAGTCCTTAAATACTTAATTCATAAAATCCATAAATATAGTAGGAAAATTATTCAATCCGAAGGGAAAAATAAAAAACTCATAATACACATATCTTATTTAGAAGGTATTATTTTTAATATCTTCTTTCTTCACCCTCAATTGATGATACCCATATCAAAGGTCAATCTTAGAGAAGAATTGATCCCCATGAATTTGGTCAAATAAATCATTAATACTTGTGAGAGGGTACTTTTTCTTTATTGTGATCACATTAATTTATCTATAATCAATTCATAAATGAATTGATCTATCCTTCTTCTTCAAAAATTGCACATGTACTCCCCACAGACACACACCTGATCAGATAAATCCCTTCTCTATAATATCTT
Organism: Viscum album; assembly: GCA_963277665.1. NCBI lineage: Eukaryota > Viridiplantae > Streptophyta > Magnoliopsida > Santalales > Viscaceae > Viscum > Viscum album. Next base: position 2,092,928,405 of record OY728120.1, read on the forward strand.
GAATTTATTTGTTTAATTATTCTAACTCTATATTTTCCATTCAATATGGGGTCTTTAATATAGACTTTAATTGAGGTATGAGTTAAATGGATAACTCTAGCTCTTTTTCTGGAGGAGGTCCACGTAACTCTTCAAGAAATACATCAAAGTATTCCTAAATTATGGGGACATTATCTATCCTAATACATTCATTTCCTTCTCCCTATTTACCATTCATCTCCATAAAGAATTTTCTAGGAGGTACTTCTATACAAATCTTATATCAAGATATCTCTCCTTTGAAAGTGACTGTAAGTTGTTCATTCAAGACTACTGAAATTTCCATTATTCTATAGTTTATATTAGAATTATAATTTGAGAATCAATTCATCCCTAGTAAGGTGTAAAATTCCACCATGGAAATGACTACTTGTTTTTAAATGAGATTGTACTCAGAAAATTTAATACTAGAGTTTCTATACAATACTGATGCTAGAATAATTCATCTTGAAGTATTTATAGATAAATATACTTCTATAAGTTCAAGGATTGATTCTATATTCTTTTAAAACTTTGATGAAATAAAGGAATGCATAAAACCAGAATCAAACAAAGTACTTAATAGCTTTGAGAGCACAATGATTATACCTTCCACCACATCATTCAGAGCCTCCACTACAGCCATCATGATAGAAAATTCCCACACTTTCTCCCTTGTCCTGTGTTAAGGTTGATGGTGGTTCCCCTCCATTATCTTCTTATTTGTACATTGATTAGAAAAGTTCCCAAGATGTCTACACTTGAATAATTGAACTTCTGACTGGGCTACACCAACTTCCCTTTGTCGTTAGTGTTGAAAAGTTGAGGCTTCACATCAACACAGTAGTTACAAGATATATCTCCATATCTTCCACACTTTTACCACTTTACACTCCTGTGTAATTATTTCCATGAGTGCTTCTTCACACATTTTTTGTACATGGGAAGTCTCACTTTTTTTCTTTATTTTTTATGATCAAAGTACTTCCATAGGTTTGGATCCATTTCTCTCTTCTTCTCATTTGACCTATGTATCCATTGTGTCTCTCCAAACTCTTATTCAACCTTTATAGCACTATATGATATCTTCTCATATCTTTCATAGTCTCAATTTGATATATTCGTCCACATATGGGGTCTTAGTCCACCAAAGAATCTATCAACCTTTTCCTTAGGATCCACAATAGATCTAGAGTTGTATCGATTAAGTCTTGTAAATTTCATCTCATATCTTCAAACTGATTCATTTTCCTTCTTTTTGAGTTCAAGTAATTCCTTATCAAATTTTATTCTCATAAAACAGGGAAAATATTTATTGAAAAACATTCCCCTAAACTCTTCCCACTCTATAGCATCAATCTCCCTTCTTAGATTCGCGTTTTTAATCAGTTTCCACCACTGATAAGCTTCTACTTCTAAGTGGTATACTACCATGGTTAATTTATCTTTCTCCAAACAATAGATTACTAGAAATATCTTTTCTATCGAGCTTATCCATTGTTAATAAATTAATGTGTCGATAGATCCACTGAAAGATGATGGTCATTGATGCATGAATGACTCAATAGAATGTTTTTCTCTTCAATGTAAATCCATTCTCTCAACTAGAATCAAGTTATTTTTCATAAGTTGAGTTAGTCAATTCATCATCCTTATAAAGTTTTCTATTCTACCTTCCATGGGAAAATCGTTAATCCATCGTTTGTTGCACTCATCATTTATGAGGTTCCTTATATTTCCCTATATTTTTCTATAAGAAGAAAATCTTGGTGAGAAAGATGTTACTTTTACGAATATTACAATTCTAAAGGGTTTCTTTGTCTTAAAATCTTATTCTTTAATATATTTTTAATATCTTATAATAATAATTACATTTTATATATATCCTTCATAATGGTTCATAAAAATCTTGTGATTAAACAAATATATCCACTAGGAGTGTCAAACTTGGTGTGATGAAATTATCATTGTCATGCACCAATTCTCATTCGAGTCTAGATCAAGGAAGTTCTTTTTAGTGTTACCCCTAGGTACATTTGTGCTCGAGCCACATCCACTTTTAGTATCCATATAGGGATGAATTTGTTTAGAAACCACTTAATACTTACCAAAATATAAGGATAACTATGGGAAAAAATGCTTATTGCGACGGGGTATTTGCGATGGGCTTTATTCCCCTCGCAAAAACTCTGATGAAAAGCGTATTTGCGACGGGAATATATTCTCGTCGCAAATGGTCAGTTATTTACGACGGAAATACAGGACCCGTCGCAATTGCAATGGCGCGGTTTGCGCGCCAAAACGCGGGAAGCCTATTTGCGACGGGTATAAGGCTACTCGTCGCAAGTACCCGGCGGTGGTAAATAGTATTTGCGACAGGGCAATTGCCCCGTCGCAAAAAAATATTCACCAGGTGTTATTTGCAACGGGCCCCGTCACCAATATTGGCCGCTGTAAAGCCTATTTGCGACGGTCGCCTTCAACCCGTCGCAACTACCCGGCGGTGGTAAATACTTTTTTGCGACGGGACTATTTACCAGTCACAAAAAAGTATTCACCAGGTGGTATTTGCGACGGGGATATCCGCCCGTCGCTAATGGTGTGTCATTTACGACAGGCCCATCGCAAAAACCATTTTACCCACCGCCCGTAATTAATGCAGGAGAAGGTATTCGTGAAGGGACCCATCGCCAATACCGGTGGCAGTAAATAGAAATTTGTGATGAGGATATCCGCCCATCGCTAATGGTGGCTATTTGCGACAGGCCCGTCGCAAAATCCCTTTTACCCGCCGCTCATATTTAATGCGGGTGAAGGTATTTGGGAAGGTATCCCATCACAATACCTAGTATTTGCGACGGTATCCCGTCGCAAATATGTTCGTCACAAATAATCTAACCTATATATACACCCCACCCATTTTTTCATAACATTCAGATCTCTATTCTGCTCCCTCTATAATTTTCAGTTCTGAGTAGAAATTTTTTTTTATTTTAATTTTTTCTTTCGAGAAGAGGAAGGAAGGAGTTAGAAGGCACAGATTACTTCAAAGGTATTTATATTTTTTTTATTTTTTAAATTTTTTTTAATTGTTAAATTATTTTTAATTGTTAATTTTATTTTTAATTATTAATTTTTTTAATAGAATTTTTAGCTATATAGTATAATTAGATTATGTGGTTGTACCAAATAATCCTTGTCTGGATACGAACAAGTAGAGGCGGCTCTGGCACAGATGTACCTAGGAGTGAAAACTCTGACAGGGTGTTTCAAGCTTGACTTGGGGTAACCTGGTACATGACAACGGGCCTTGCTGCACTCTTGGTCTGACACACCCGGGGGATGTTTTGGTAATAATTAGAAATAAATATATAATTATCAAATAATTAAAAAATAATTATATTTAATTAAATTTAATTAAAATAATTATCAAATAATTAGGAAATAATTAGATTTAATTGATTATAAATAATTAGGAAACAATTAAAATAATTAGGAAACAATTAGATTTAATTAGGAAGCAATTAGATTTAATTAGGAAACAATTAGATTTAATTAGGAAACAATTAGATTTAATTATGAAATATGATAAAACACTATTTTATTGAATATTTTATTGATAATAAATGATATAATTTCCTCACATTGTGTTAAACATGTTTATTTATAAAATATTTGGGATTTGATCATTCATTTGAAAATTTGGTGAAAATTCCAGTTTTACCCTTAATAGTGCACTGTAGTATTTCGAAGATAAATATTTTTATATTCATTATTTGAATTAGAAATTTTTTAACAGTGTTCCTAACTTAATTATCTACAACTTTTATTCAGGACACTAAAGCTAAAGAGTTCATTTGGTTGTTGAAATTGGGACATGAAGTCAAAGTTGGGATGGGCTCGCCAGAATGGAAAAGGTTCTGTATTTGGGCAATATCCTCTACATACGGGATTTAATTGAGCCCAAATTTTGAGGAACGCTCGGGTACATGATGTGGCACAAATAATCCTTCTGGAAGGCCGGTCAATTCACGCGTTTTGGAGGTCAAATTGGCGGTGCAAGTTGGAATAAAATATTTAGCCGATATTTTCATTTCACACTTAAAAAGTTATGTATCCCTAGCCCTCACAAACTCTATTTAAAGGGGGTTTTAACTCTTTGAGAGGGCTGGTCGAGGCTTTCGAAAGGTGTGGCCGAAAGGGTGTCTCTTGGGAGCCCCTCACAAATCTTGGAAGAAGTAAGCCTTTGTGCAAACCTCTCTTCCAAAAAAGGCTATCCTCTCTCACCTCTTCTTTGTATTTCTTTTCTTTCATGTTTGTTTCTTGAATTTTTCTTCAAATAATATTCTGTGTTCATCCCTATTCTTCTTATCTTAATCTTCTTAATTGGGTTGGAATCAAGAGTGGAGACAAGATTGGGTTCTACCCTTTCAATCTGTTGCTTATGCAAAACGTCTCCACGATGACTACACCACCCATGGAAGAGTAGTTCTTTTTAGTAATCGATCGACCTCTATCCTTCTTCATTCATTTATTTTGAATCAATGAGATACTTTAATTCACATATTATGATCTATTAATTCAGTTTTTAATTTAAATGAAACTAAGCAAGCAATTGAATAGTTAACACAAAACACGCGAGGTCGGGAATTGTGTGAACTATGAGAGCGCAACCATAACCGGTAATTCAAAACCACATGGGATCAATTTGTAGAGTTCAAATATAATCCCTAAACTCAATTAATCCTCATTTCCAAAGTGGTTATGTGCCTTAATTTACCACTGACCATAAGCTAATTTTAGAGCAGCAATCAAAGCAGGGTGTCGCGATTGCATGTTCCGAAGTTATCCTAAGGTTAAAATTCACTTCAATCTTCGTGGTAAAGTTAATTCTCGTAGGGTTCGGGATTTAACAAATTAAGGGATCATAATTAAGTGAATATTAATTTAAATGATAATGATTAATAAATGATTGAAGAGGTATAGTTAGATCGATTAGGCCTTTTAAAATAGATTTCTAAAAAAAACATCTTCTTGTTGTGTCATTCTAATCGAAACTTCATTTCAAAATTAAAAACAAAAAAAAATGCAATCTTCTTCCAGCAAACTTCTTCTAGATTCATAAACTATAAACAACCACCCCCATCCTTTCAAGTAGTGTTTTTATTCTCTTTTATTTTACTTCTATAATACCCCTAAAAATTGTTTTAATTCACTTCCTCCTTTGAGAGACGACCTTGGCCAGCCACTCTGCTGCACCTAAGTACCCCAAATCACATTAATCATTTGAGGGCGCCCACGACAGCGCTCTTTCAAATTGGAACCGTTGCCGGGGAGGCAAGTAATTATTTCAACCAATTAGAGGTATTTATTTTATTTTACATTTTAATTCTCTTCCTCTCTTCTTTCTTCCGTCTTTACCCAATCTGATTTTTTTTTCTTCTTCTTCTTTTATCTCTTTCTACTTCTTTTTGGACCATCAACTCAAACTTCAAATTTTTATTTTACTATGGTCCACATTCCTTATTTTCATCTTTCATTTATTGATGACACGAACTAATCCCGAAGATCTCTTAGATCTTGACCCTGAGATTGAATGTAGCCTTAGGGCACGAATCAAACATTCTCAGTCTACGGGAAGTTTCAACATTCAACCAGTTGGAGAATTACTCCAATATCAGAACATTGAAATTGGAAGCAATTCAAATTCAACCATAAAACAAGAAACAATGGCTGGAAACAATGGAAATGAACTTAATAGAACCATTCGAGAATTGGCTGCACCTGATATTAACTATCAACCAAATTGTATTGCATACCCAAATCTCGAATCGGACTTCGAACTGAAATCTGGGTTAATTCACTTACTTCCAAAGTTTCATGGCCTCTCTGGTGAGGATCCCAATAAACATTTGAAAGAATTTAATGTGGTTTGTTCAACCCTAAAACCTAGAAATGTCTCTGAAGATCAAATCAAACTAAGAGCATTCCCATTCTCACTTGATGGAGCTGCGAAAGATTGGATGTATTATTTACAACCCGAAGATGTAACTTGTTGGAACGATTTGAAACGTCTTTTCTTGCAGAGATTTTTTCCAGCATCAAGGACCACATCCATTCGAAATGAGATATCGGGGATCAAGCAAGCCTAAGGGGAGTCAATGTATGAGTACTGGGAGAGATTCAAGAAGTTGTGTGCAAGCTGCCCACATCCCCAAATCAGTGAGCAACTCCTCATCCAATACTTCTACGAAGGACTCACACCCATGGAGAGGAGCATGGTAGATGATGCGGCTGGAGGAGCATTGGTGGACAAGACACCAGTAGCTGCGCGTGCGTTGATCGACAAGATGGCCCAAAACTCCCAACAATTCGGTGATAGAGGTACACCACATGTTCAAGGAGTACATCAAGTAAGTCCTTCTTCTCTTGAAAGTCATTTGATTGATACTAAGTTAGAAGAATTGACAACTATGGTGAGGCAGATTGCATTGGCTCAAAAGACATCCCAACCCCCTCCTTCAAGGCCTTGTGGTATTTTCACTGAGACAAGCCACCCAACTGACTGTTTCCCACAACTCCAAGAAACAGAAGATTGTGCAGCAGTGTTCCCTGGGAGACCATTTCAGCAACAACAACAACAACCATATCCCCAAAATAAGTTTGATCCAACATACAACCAAGGGTGGAAAGATCTAGCGGACATGAGGTATGGCTCTGGACAACAACAAAGGCCCCCTTTTCAACCAAACTTCCAGTAGCCTCCACCTTACCAACAGGGTTTTCAACAACCCCAAAGGAGATTCGAAGCTCAAACATCAACGAGTCAGCAACAAGGGAATATCCAACACAAGGTAGACTCTAACACTGATGATCTTTTGAAACAAATTGTTCTTAATCAACAGAATAAGCTGAAGAGTCAAGGTTCGGAGCTGAGAGAGTTGAAGACTCAAATGAGTCAGATTGCCACCGCCCTCCATGAACTTGTGAGTAAGAATTCTGGAAATCTACCTTCCCAACCCACTCCAAATCCAAAGGGGAATGTTAGTGCCATCACATTGAGAAGTGGGAAGCAAATGAACGATACATCTGCACCTACCATTCCATCGGGATTCACCTCAACTTCAGAGAAGCCGCATTCCATACCAACTGATGAACAATCCAAGGAGAAAGATAAAGGTAAGAAAAAGATTGATGATATTCCTCCTAAACCCCTTCCTTTTCTAAACAGGGTTGTTCAAACCAAGAAGATGGATGAAGAAGCAATGCAAAAGGAGATTTTGGACACATTCAAGCGTGTGGAGATCAACATTCCTCTACTTGAAGCCATTAAGCAAATCCCAAGGTATGCCAAATTCTTAAAAGAACTCTACACCAATCGAAGAGGGCTCAAGGGAAATGAGAGGATAAACCTTGGAAGGAATGTCTCAGCACTCATTTCACCAACTCTAGCAATGCCAACAAAGTGCAAGGATCCAGGGACATTCACCATCCCATGCACCATAGGGGAGTTGCACTTTTCTGATGCACTTTGTGATTTAGGTGCTTCCATAAATGTGATGCCTCACTCTGTATTCTCTTCCTTGCAGGTTGGTGAGTTGAAGCCAACAAGAGTAGTGGTGCAATTGGCGAATAGAGCTACGGCATATTCAGTGGGAGTCCTTGAGGATGTACTTGTCCGGGTAAGAGACATGATCTTTCCAGCGGATTTCTATGTTCTTAACATGGAGGATGATCAGGTAAGTTCTCATGCCCCCATTATCTTAGGTAGACCCTCCCTCAAAACTGCAAAAACTATCATAAATGTCAATGAGGGTACACTTTCCATGGAGTTTGGAGATGAAGTTGTGATATTTAATGTTATGGATTCCATGAAGTACCCCTCAGAGGACCATTCTGCTTTTTTTATCTCCCATTTTGAACCACCAAGTAAAAACATCATGGAATTGGATTGTCCTATGCTTAGGGAGATTATGAGTATTGGTTTTGGTTTAATGACTAAGAGAACTTCCACACCTGTTTCTAATGAACAAGACTCTCTAAGATTTGATTTTGATGTGGATTCATATTCTGATTTTGATCATGTTCACTCTGATTATGAAATGGCTATTGAGTATGCTGATGGATTTGATGCTTTATTCTATGATTTTGATGATGTCTATTCTGATACTGATGCTCTTTGTGCACATATTTCAGTTCCTTCAATGTCTCCATCATACTACACCCTCCTTCATTAGAACTCAAGCCATTGCCACCAAATCTGAAATACTCATACTTTTTGAGTGGTGAGAGATTACCTGTTATCATTGCTAACAATCTCCCTTTTGAACATGAAGAAAGGCTTTTGAATATTTTGAGGGAGAACATCAGGGCGATTGGGTGGACCTTGGATGACATATCAGGTATTAGCCCCTCCATTTGCATGCATAGGATTCTCTTGGAGGATGGGGCTAAACCGGTGAGACAACCACAAAGGAGACTCAATCCCACCCTCCTGGAAGTTGTTAAAAAGGAAGTTGAGAAATTTCTCGAGGCAGGTATAATCTTTCCCATTTCAGATTCACAGTGGGTAAGTCCAATTCAGGTTGTGCCTAAGAAAACTGGTTTTACTGTTGTTAAAAATGAGAAAGATGATTTAGTTCCAATGAGGGTGCAAAACAATTGGCGTGTGTGTATTGATTATAGGAAACTAAATCAGACCACTCGCAAGGACCATTTCCCACTCCCATTTATTGATCAAATGCTCGAGAGACTAGATGGGAAAACACACTATTGTTTCTTGGATGGATTTTCTGGATATTTTCAGGTTCCTATAGCTCCATAGGATCAGGAGAAGACTACATTTACCTGTCCCTTTGGCACATTTGCCTACCGGAGGATGCCATTTGGACTTTGCAACGCCCCAGGTACCTTCCAGAGATGTATGGTGAGTATTTTTTCTGATTTTATTGAGACCTGCATGGAGGTATTTATGGATGATTTTACAGTGTATGGGTCTTCATTTGATGAATGTATAAGTATTTTGGGAAATGTGTTGAATCGTTGTATTGAGAAGAATCTGGTCCTGAACTTTGAAAAGTGTCATTTTATGGTAGAGCATCGCATTGTCTTAGGGCATGTGGTGTCAAAACATGGGATAGAGGTTGATAGATCTAAGGTAGAAATTATTTCATCCTTACCCTATCCTTCATGTGTGCGTGATGTTAGATATTTCCTAGGGAATGCAGGATTTTATCGGCGCTTCATCAAATATTTTAGTAAGATCACTCTTCCTATGTCACGATTACTTCAAAAAGATTCTGATTTTGTGTTTGATGATTCTTGTAGGACTTCCTTTGATGAGCTAAAGAAGTGTCTGACCACTCCACCTATCATACAGCCCCCACGGTGGGACCTTCCATTTGAGCTTATGTGTGACGCCTCCAACTTCGAGGTTGGAGCTGTCTTATCTCAGAGGGTGGAAGGACGTTCACATGTGATCACCTATGCATCAAGGACACTAGATTCAGCCCAATCAAATTACACAACCACAGAAAAAGAGTTTCTTGCTGTCATATTTTCTTTAGATAAATTCTGTTCATATTTATTGGGCTCTAAAGTAGTTGTTTTTTCTGACCATGCAGCTTTGAGGTACCTCCTGAAGAAGCCAGATGCAAAGCCGCGACTTATCCGTTGGATGCTCCTTCTTCAAGAGTTTGACATCGAGATAAAGGACAAAAAGGGGTCAGAAAACTTGGTGGCGGACCACATGAGTAGGCTTACTCACACACTAGAGGGTGACACCTTGGACCAGGTACCACTTCAGGACACTTTCCCCGATGAGCATCTCTATACCATCTCAGGTAAGCATCCTTGGTATGCTGATTTAGTTAATTACATTGTTGGCTCTGAAATCCCAGTAAATTTGAAGAAACATCAAGTCCAAAAATTAAAGAGTGAGTCAAGATTTTATGTTTGGGATGATCCATACTTATGGCGCATGTGTAGTGACCAAGTCATTAGGCGGTGTGTTCCCGATCATGAGTTTGAGTCTGTTTTGCATTTTTGTCATACACTTGCATGTGGTAGACACTTTGGACCCCAACGGACAGCTAGGAAAGTTTTGGACTCTGGATTATATTGGCCTAGATTATTCCATGATGCCCATGTGTTTTGTAAGTCATGCTCTCGTTGCCAACACACTGGGAACATTTCTAGGAGACATGAGATGCCCCAACAACCCATACTATTTTGTGAGATTTTTGATGTATGGGGCATCGAATTTATGGGTCATTTTCCTAGTTCATTTGGATTTTTGTACATTTTGGTTTCTGTTGATTATGTGAGTAAATGGGTGGAGGCCAAGGCCACCAGGACTGACGATTCTCATGTTGTTGTGGACTTTGTCAAAGCACAAATTTTTTGCAGGTTTGGAGTACCAAAGGCAATCATCAGTGACCAAGGGACACACTTTTGCAATAGGAATTTTGCTTCCCTCCTTCGAAAGTATGGGGTGACACACAAAACATCAACACCATACCACCCCCAAACAAATGGCCAGGCTGAGGTTTCAAATCGTGAGTTGAAACAAATCTTGGAGAAAACTGTGCAGCCAAATAGGAAGGATTGGAGCAAGCGCTTGGATGATGCATTGTGGGATTATAGGACAGCATACAAGACCCCCATTGGTATGTCCCCATTTCGGATTGTTTTTGGGAAAGCGTGTCATCTCCCCGTGGAAGTCGAGCATCGGGCTTATTGGGTTATAAAGAAATGCAACATGGATTTGGCCCAAGCTGGAATTCAAAGGAAGTTGCAAATTCAAGAGCTTGAGGAGATTCGATTGTCATCATATGAGAACTCAAGGCTCTACAAGGAAAGATCAAAAGCAGCTCATGACAAAATGATCCAACAAAGGGAGTTTCATGTTGGAGAGAAAGTCCTTCTCTATAGTTCACGACTGAAGTTGATGCCTGGTAAGTTGCGTTCCAGATGGTTAGGTCCTTATATTGTGTCTAATGTTTTTCCTTATGGTGCAGTGGAGATCACAGAAGAGGACACTGGAAGGATATTTACAGTCAATGGGCAACGTTTGAAGAGATACATTGAGGGACATCCTACTGATGCAGTGGATTTTATCACACTGCATGACCCCATCATCACTTTATCACATCAGGCTGTTCCTAACCCTTTCACTTTTATATTATTTGTCCTATTTAAAAATTCTGAATTTCATGTGCATATATCATCTCACGGGTTCATATTGAGGACAATGCAATATTTTAAGTGTGGGGGAGGGAACCTTTTAGTTTAGTAATTTCAATTGTTTTCCTGTTAAAAAAAACCAAAAAAAAAATTGTGTGTTTTTCAAAATTTGTGTGTTTATTTTACAATTTTCTGTGTGTTTTTGAAACTTTTGAGCTGAAATGATTCTCATCACCATTTTTAAATCCATATCAATAAGTGAAACAATTTACCCCTTGAAACTAAGCTTAAATGAATGCTGAAATTACTTTGTTTCAAGTTCAAATATTTAGTAATTTCATGCAAAGTACGCTGAATTTTGAATCCCATGCCAATCTCACTATCTTTATATTTGAAATCACTTTCCTGTGAGGCTTCTAAACCATTATTTTCATATTCTTTACATTTACCTCACTTCTTGAGAGAACCAAACCATACTTGATTTAACCAGAATTTGATCTATTCCTGTCAAAACTTGAGGGTTTGAGGTACTTGTGTTTAAATGATTGAGGCATTTGTTTGGTATTAAAACCCCTATTTCAAAGAATCCTTTTTTATAATGGCCTAACTTGAATATTTAATCCTTTTAGCCCATAGAATCCATGCACAGCCTGTTAGGTTAAGCCACATTACAAGCCAATTTTCCCTATCCAACCAACTCTTGAAGTGAAATTGCATAATCTAGTTGAGCTTAAGAGTGGGGGAAGCTATCTTGTGTTGTGCCACCACATTATGTGATACTTTGGGTGGAAAATTAAATTCTGAAGAGATGTGTTTTCTGCTAAAGAAAGTCATTATATTGAAAGCTGTGACTTTTCTGGGGCTTTCATGACAAGTGAAGCTGTGCCTTTTCTGGAGCTTCTAATTGAGGTGGAAAGTTGTGCCCATCTGGAGCTTTCAAGAAAATCATGTTTTAGAAGATTGACATTTTTTATGTTGAAATGATGAATGGTGTAAACCTTTCAGGACTTTTCATGATGATGGAGCTGAATTGATTCTATGGGGATTTAAGAGAAGACCATATTTAAGTGAAAATTAGATTAATGCAATTTTGCTTTAAAAGAGTCAAGCCCTCCTCATTCAGCCTCAGAGTTTTTCACATCTTAATCCTACCAACCGAAAGCCACAGAACAACCCTGAAAAGTCCTCATGATAAACATATGTCCTTGACTCACATCAGGTAGCGATGTAGGAATCTATCAAACCTATGGTGACCCTTGTATGAGTTTGGATGAGAAAGACATTGCAAAAAAAATTGATATTTGAGTGATGAGAGAAAATTCAAGCGAGGTAAGTGTTTTGTGCATGGGCGGATAAATTAAGTGGAAATATATTGAATGATATAAATGGAGAACTTGAAATAAGGTTTTTTATGAGGCATGATATCTTTTTTATTCTTGGTGTGAAATTGATTGATCTTAAAGATATGTGTTTTAAAATTGGTTTTGATTTGATATTGATGTTTACTTGATATGAGGTTTTTCCCAGGTGTGCAAAAGGGTAAGTGTGGGGGAGTTGATAAAACACTATTTTATTGAATATTTTATTGATAATAAATGATATAATTTCCTCACATTGTGTTAAACATGTTTATTTATAAAATATTTGGGATTTGATCATTCATTTGAAAATTTGGTGAAAATTCCAGTTTTACCCTTAATAGTGCACTGTAGTATTTCGAAGATAAATATTTTAATATTTATTATTTGAATTTGAAAATTTGTAAAGATGTTCCTAACTTAATTATATACAACTTTTATTCAGGACACTAAAGCTAAAGAGTTTATTTGGTTGTTGAAATTGCGCCATGAAGTCAAAGTTGGGCTGGGCTCTCCAGAATGGAGAAGGTTCTGTATTTGGGCCATATCCTCTACATACGGGCTTGGATTCAGCCCCCATTTTGAGGAACGCTCGGGGATATGATGGGACACAAATAATCCTTCTGGAAGGCTGGTAAATTCACGCGTTTTGGAGGTCAAATTGGCGGTGCAAGTTGGAATAAAATATTTAGCCGAGATTTTCATTTCACACTTAAAAATTTATGTATCCCTAGCCCTCACAAACTCTATTTAAATGGGGTTTTAACTCTTTGAGAGGGTTGGTAGAGGCTTTGGGAAGGTGTGGCCGAAAGGGTGTCTCTTGGGAGCCCCTCACAACTCTTGTAAGAAGTAAGCCTTTGTGCAAACCTCTCTTCCAAAAAAGGCTCTCCTCTCTCACCTCTTCTTTGTATTTCTTTTCTTTCATATTTGTTTCTTGAATTTTTCTTCAAATAATATTCTGTGTTCATCCCTCTTCTTCTTATCTTAATCTTCTTAATTGTGTTGGAATCAAGAGTGGAAACAAGATTGGGTTCTACCCTTTCAATCCGTTGCTTATGCAAAATGTCTCCACGGTGACTACACCACCCATGGAAGAGTAGTTCTTTTTAGTAATCGATCGACCTCTATCCTTCTTCATTCATTTATTTTGAATCAATGAGATACTGTAATTCATATATTATGATCTATTAATTGAGTTTTTAATTTAAATGAAACTAAGCAAGCAATTGTATAGTTAACACAAAACACGCGAGGTCGGGAATTGTGTGAACTGTGAGAGCGCAACCATAACCGGTAATTCAAAACCACATGGGATCAATTTGTAGAGTTCAAATATAATCCCTAAAATCAATTAATCCTCATTTCCAGAGTGGTTATGTGCCTTAATTTACCACTGACCATAAGATAATTTTAGAGCATCAATCAAAGCAGGGTGTCGCGATTGCATGTTCCGAAGTTATCCTAAGGTTAAAATTCACTTCAATCTTCGTGGTAAAGTTAATTCTCGTAGGGTTCGGGATTTAACAAATTAAAGGATCATAATTAAGTGAATATTAATTTAAATGATAATGATTAATAAATGATTGAAGAGGTAGATTTAGATCGATTGCGCCTTTTAAAATAGATTTCTAAAAAAAACATCTTCTTGTTGTGTCATTCTAATCGAAACTTCATTTCAAAATTAAAAACAAAAAAAATGCAATCTTCTTCCAGGAAACTTCTTCTAGATTCATAAACTATAAACAACCACCCCCATCCTTTCAAGTAGTGTTTTTATTCTCTTTTATTTTACTTCTATAATACATCTAAAAATGGTTTTAATTCACTTCCTCCTTTGAGAGACGACCTTGGCCAGCCACTCTGCTGCACCTAAGTACCCCAAATCACATTAATCATTTGAGGGCGCCCACGACAGTGCTCTTTCAAAATAATTATATTTAATTAGGAAACAATTATAATAATTAGGAAACAATTATAATAATTAGGAAACAATTAGATTTAATTAGGAAACAATTAGATTTAATTAGGAAACAGTTATATTTAATTAGGAAACAATTATATTTAATTAGAAAACAATTAGATTTAATTAGGAAACAATTATAATAATTAGGAAACAATTATAATAATTAGGAAACAATTATAAAAATTTTGAAACAATTATAATAATTAGGAAACAATTAGATTTAATTTGGAAACAATTAGATTTAATTTGGAAATAATTAGATTTAATTTGGAAACAATTATATTTAATTTGGAAACAATTAGATTTAATTTGGAAACAATTAGATTTAATTTGGAAACAATTAGATTTAATTAGGAAACAATTATATAATTATGAAACAATTATATAATTAGGAAACAATTATATAATTAGGAAACAATTATATAATTAGGAAAAAATTAAAATTATTAGGAAACAATTCGGAAATAATTAAAACAATTAGTAAAATTAGCAAGCGTGATTGACCGCTCATCTACCTCAATTTTCTTTTCATTTGTGTGTTGAGTCTTAACAGGAAACTTCTTCCTCCACATGTAATATCTACTTTTACTGTCAAAATTATCAACCTCCTCACCAATATAGAGGTGAGGAGGTTTATAATTTTGACAGTAAAAGCACATATTACATGTGGAGGTAGAAGTTTCCTCTCAAACTCAACACACAAATGAAAAGAAAATTGAGGTAGATGAGCGGTCAATTACGTTTGTTTTTATATTCAATGATTTATTAACCACCCGACCTATATGCATATATTCACATTTCTAATTAGTAACATAATTAGTATTATAATTAGTAACAAAAATAGTAACATAAATAGTAACATAATATAAAATATTATATTACTCTAATATTAATAATTAAATAATACTAATAATATAATTATTCTGTTATTATATATTTAATATTTATAAAAAATATTAATATTATTAAAATTATAAAAAATTTATAAAATATTACAATTATCAATATTTTCAACCAGTTTTGCTTTATTCTTAACAGTTCAAATCTTAAAGGGTCGCCAATTTTCAGGTCATGCCCAATAAAAATTTTGCGTCAACCGTGTCCAATGTAAACTCTATAATTGTCCTTGCTTGGTTGATCACCTCGCAAGTAGCATTGCAGTAGGACAACTCAAGTCATGTCTTTCTCATTACATGTATCGTCCTATTGCAACACTACTTGCGAGATGATCAACCATGTAAGGACAATTATAGAGTTTAAATTGGACAAGCTTAACGCAAACTTTTTATTGGGCATGACCTGAAAAATGATGACTCTTTAAGATTTTAACATGTTAAGAATAGAGCAAAATCTGTTGGAAATATTGAGATTTGTAATAATTAGTAATAATTACTAATAATTAATCAAAAATCAAATAAATTCAAGTACATGGTTATAAATTGGCACAATTTCCAGCGGATTGGCGGCTACCTTTTGTTCAAAATCTCATATAATTATTGGTAATTACTAATAAATAACTGTAATTACAAACTAACTGTGTCACCTATAATTATTGGTAATTACTAATAAATAACTGTTAATTATGTATCTTCTTTTTTTAGGATATTGTTTTTCTTATATAAAATTATTTAACAACAGCAATGGTTTTAAATTTTGTAGAAACATATATATGAATATGGAACAAGGAAATCGACATCAATCATTATTAGATGATCGTGCTTGGATAAATTAGCGCATAAATCCAAAAGGTTCTAGTTTAAATCCTGTGTATGTTGATGGTGTTGAAGCTTTCTTATCATTTGCATCATCAATCCCGGAATTTGTTTCATAAGGGACAATTAAGTGCCCTTGTAAAAAATGTGCTCTGAGAATGTTTGAGACATTTTACATCATTGGGAAACATCGCTTGCGTTATGGTTTTCAATCAGATTATATTTTTTGGTATCAACACGGTGAATGCAGTTCCAGAGAAGATACTAATAATCTGATTTTGGATCCATCACGGTTTCAGAATTTAGTATATGATGTTGCAGGGTCATCCATTCAACAAACAGAAATCGAGGATGATGTTGATTTATCTCTCGAGTTGGCACCATATGAATTTGCTGAGTTCTTTAGGTCTTCTGAGGATGCATTATATCCTGGTTGCAAGATAAGCAAAATAGAAGTAGTTTCAAAATTTATGGCTATTAAATCAGATAATGGAATGTCAAATAACTGTTTTGATCAGATATTTTCTTTGGTTAAAGCAGTGTTACCTGAAGGAAATGTGTTGCCTGCTAATTATTATGAGAGCAAGAGACTCGTTCGTAATCTGGGCCTTAGTTATCAGAAGATCCATGCATGTTCAAATGATTGCATCTTATATTCTGGTGAAAATGAGTCGATGGATAGTTGTCCCACATGTAGACAATCGAGGTATAAAGAAGCTCAATCAGGGAAGTCTGGATTGATTCCTTTAAAATAGTTGAGATATTTCCCGCTTACACCCAGGTTGCAGTGTTTATTTATGTCTCAGAACACAGCGAAAATGATGTCATGGCACAAAACCAATATTTCAAATGGTAAAATATTGATTCATCCATCTGATGGTGATTCATGGAAACATTTTGATCAAGTGCATCCGTCTTTTTCTTTAGAATCCCGGAACGTGTGATTGGGTCTTTCTACTGACGGTTTTTGTCCATTTGGATCTTTTAGTAGTTAGTATTCCTGTTGGCCTGTCTTTATAACTACATACAATTTTCCTCCATGGATGTTGATGAAAGAGCCTTATATCTTTTTGACATTATTAATCCCAGGACATCCGAAAAAGAATATTGATGTTTATTTGAAACCATTGATTGATGAGTTAAATTTATTGTGGAGTCATGGTGTTGGTACATATGATGCTGCTGCGAAACAGAATTTTGTAATGAAAGCTGCTTTGATGTGGACAATTAGTGACTTCCCGGCATATGGTATATTATCTGGCTAGAGTACACATGGTCCAAAATCATTTCATTACTGTATGGGAGACAACAAAGCATTTATGCTCGTGAATAGAAAAAAAACCTTTCTATTTTGACTGTCATCACAGATTTCTTCCAATCGATCATCCTTTTAGGAGGAATAAATATCATTTCAGAAAAGGCAGAATTGAAAGAGATGAACCTCAAAAAATGATCTCAGGTACAGAGTTACAATCAGTTGTATTTTCATTACCTTCCATCACTTTTGGACTGACAATAAACCAACAAGAAATTCATGGTTTTGGGAAAGAACGCAATTGGACAAAACAGAGCATTTTTTGGAATCTTTCATATTGGTCTGATTTGTTGGTCTGACACATGTTGGATTTCATGCATATTGATAAGAACTATTTTGATAATTTATTTCATACAGTTTTGGATACACCAGGTAAAACTAAATATAATGTAAAGGCACGATTAGATCTTGCCCAAATTTGCAGGCGACCAGAACTTGAATTGTTTGAAAATGTCAGATCACAGAGATTAATGAAGCCAAAAGCAGCTTATAAACTGACCAAAGAGATTCGCTTATTATGTTGTTAGTGGATTGTAGATTTGAGACTTCCAGATGGCTATGCTTCCAACTTGGGCAGATGTGTTAAAAATGGTCATATTACCGGATTAAAAAGTCATGACTGTCATGTTATAATGGAAAGACTTATGCCTATTGGATTAATAGGTTTTTTGAATTCTATGATTTGGGATTCGATAACAGATATATCATATTTTTTCCGAGACATGTGTGCGGCGACAACAGACTATGATACACTAAGAAAACTAGAAGAAGCTGTTGTTTTAATTATATACAAACTGGAAAAAATCTTTCCACCGGCTTTCTTTGACTCGATGGAACATTTGATATTACATTTGCCACATGAAACAAAATGTGGAGGTCCAGTTTAGTTTTGAGGGATGTACCCATTTGTGAGATGCATGCAGAAGTTGAAGAAAAAAATCTGTAACAAAGCATCAGTTGAAGGCTCAATTGTTGAAACTTATTTTCAAGAAGAAATTGCTTTATTCTGCTCTCATTATTTTGAATCTAAATATCCCTCAAAATTTAACCGCATGGGCCAGAACGAGGGGAATGTTGATGATGATATGAACAATCAATTATCAGTTGTCAATCAGCCTGAACATGGCTTTTGTGGAGTTCATGATAGATGGATTTCAGATGATGAACATTATAGAACTCATAAAAATGTTCTACTCAACTGTGAAGAAATTTCACCAATTGTACAGTGAGTGATCTTATCCCTTATTCTATAGATTCTGTTACAGTAAATTAATCATATTGTATTTTTAGGTTATATGATGATCATATTAAGAAACAATTTCCACAAATTACAGTAGCTGGCTTAGAAGAACGTCGGAAAAAAAAATTTGCCTACTGGTTTCAAAAATTGGTAACATACATTCTTATTTGGTTTTACATATAAAATCAATTTATTACTTGTAATAGTGATAAATGTTTTACAAATTTTCAGGTATTTGTACATGCTGATAAGATTGATAGTCGATTGCGTATATTGAGTAGCCCACCATCCAAAATGGTTAAATCTTATAATGCATATGTGGTGAATGGTTATCGCTTTCATACACGTGCATATGGGGAATCAAAGAAAACAATGAATAGTGGTGTTTGTTTGAAGGGATCACATCATAGAGATATTGAAGTTGACTTTTACGGCATGCTTGAAGAAATTATTTAACTGTGTTATTTGGGACATAATTATGTAACAATGTTTAAATATCGATGGCTGGATACTGAGAGAGGTTTGCGTATTCATCCGACTCATGGAATTGTTGATATTAAACATAAAAGTCCTCTTGCAGTAAATGAACTATTTTTATTGCCTCATCAGGCACATTAAATTTATTATGAAAAATATTGTGCTACTTCAAAAGAGTTAGATGATTGGTGGAGTATAATAAAAGTTAAATCTCGAGAAAATCAGTTTACTCAAACTGAATGTGGTTCCACTGAAGTGCAAGGAAATGAAATTTTTCAGGACACTCCTCAAAACACATCTTTTTCCTAAAGAGACATGAATATCGAGGATGACACCCCACAGTTAAGGGTTGATGGTGATGATGTTGTCAATGATGTTACAACTAAATTTGAAATGAAAAGAGATGATGAAAGTGAAACTAATATGGAAATTGATGATGTTGATGAGGAAGATGGAGACATTGACATTGACAACTATGAAGATGATGATGAAGATGAACATTGACACAGTAAAATGATAGTTAGAATCATAACAAATATATATCTATATATAATAGTTATTTTCAACTATTTTCTAATAAAAATCATTTCATGTTTCAGATGGACTCAGAAACGTATCGTCAGTTGCTGGAGGCTGATCTACCTATGGATGATGAGGTTTTTGAGTCATCTGACCCTCAGGCTGTTGGCACTATAGGGAGCACTTGGAGGGGGCGTGGTCTTGCCAGACTGATGCTTCCAGATCCTATCCCGGAGTGACGTCCACCTCTTGGATTTGATGCGCACACGCAGTGGTATGGTAACCTGTGTATTTTAGTTATCTTTAATTATAATTTATTAATATTCTAATTGTTTGATTATTTTTTCTTTTTCCAAAGTTTTACGCATATAGCTATTGGACAGGGGAGCACTATCTTGAGCAATTATTTTTCTCAGCCCTGGCTCACATGGGATCAGATTCCCGCTGATGTGCAGGCCGCCATGTTCGATCATTGGCTGGTACGTAATTAAATATTATTTATTTTGAAATTTAATTCATTAATAACTTTATATTAGGGTTTATGGTATCCCATCGACGAGAGCATGCATGCCACTATCCACGCGACATGGGTGGTGTCTATGTGTGATTGTTTCCGTCAGTTTTTGCATAATTTGATAAAGACGGCTGTGAAGAAAGCCGGAGTGACAGAATTTGATGAGTCCTGTAGAGCCCACCGACCAGAGTACATTTCATCTCACGTTTGGGATGGATTATGTACACACTGGTTGGGTGGTGGGTTTCAGAGGAGATCTATATTGGGTCGACAGAATCAGGGGAGACAAGAGGTGACGCATTGAGTCGGTATTCGTACATTCAGTGCGCATATAGAGTGTCTGGTAAGTACTTTTTTTTAATATTTTATACAACTTTAAATATAAACAGTTTATTTTATATTCATATAGGAGGCCGAGCAGCCTGGTATTTCGGCGTACGGCGTTTATCGGAGGATGTACACTGACCCGGCTACTGGAGAGATTAGAGGTGACCGCCAGCGTCAGATTGTGGTCAGTATAATTTTCTTTTCAGTTTTCAAATTAAATGCATATAATATTTTCATTATTTTAATTTCTAATTGAAACTTAAGGAGACATATGAGGTCGCGACCTCTCAGACACAGGATGAGAGTCAAGAAGAGACGGGTGATCAGACTAGTGCCCACCATTTTGATGAGACGGCATTGATGCAGGTGACCCAGTATGGCTTCGAAATGGGCCGAGTAGTTGGTATCGGCTCTCATTTGACTCCTGCAGCTTATTATGGTACTACTACGATGTCGGCATCCAGCTCTAGAGGAGCTCATGGAGGGACATCATCTCCTGCCTCACAGTATCAGGAGCAACTGCGTGCTCAGAGTCAGCTTATAGAGGATTTGCATCAGGGGCAGGAGCAGATGTGTTAGCAGCACGACGAGGAGATGCGTCGATGGCAGGAGCAGATGCGTCAGCAGCAGGATGAGGAGAGACGTCGATATGAGGAGCAACATCAGGAGTATATGGAGTATATGTGCCGTCTGACTCATAGTTTAGGGATGGATTTTCCTCCACCACCTCCTCCAGGTCCTCCAGGTCCTCCAGATTATCCACCCTCCCTAGTGATTTTTTTAGATGTAATAAACATTTGAGTTCGTAGTTTATTGTCATATTAACTATTTACAATTCCTCTTTCATATTGGTACGAATATTACGTGATTTAATTTGTTTTTTTTAATATTTTATTACTTATTAGTATTATTTTTAATGTCTGCTTATTTTAGTAATATTACTTTTAATATTTTATTTTTATTGTTAATATTGAGAAGTTTATAATTTTATAATTTTATTAATATTAATAATATTAATATTATTTTTTCATAAATATGTATGTTTATTTTAATAATAATATTATTATATTAATTTTTTATATTAATAATATTAGTACTATTATTATTATTTTTTGATATTAATATTTCATAATATATAATATTATATTACTTATATTCATATTATTATTATTTTTTTATATTAATATTTCATAATTATATTATATGTATTTTTTATTATTAATATTATAATAATATAATTTATTTATATTATTAATATTAATACTATTATTATATACATAGTTTAATAATAATAATATTATATTAATTTTTTATATTATTAATATTAGTATTATTATATTATATTATATTATTTATATTCATATTATTATTATTTTATATTAATATTTCATAATTATATTTTATATATTTTTTTATTTATATTATAATAATATAATTTTTTTATATTATTAATATTATTATTATTTTTATATAATATTATACGATTTGTATTAATTATTTTATTTTATTTTTATTTTTTTAATATTTGCGACGGGAACATTTGCGACGGAATTTCCCATCGTAAATATTTTTTTACTGTAACATTTGCGACGGGATGAATACCCGTCGGGAAAAAAATTCGGCGAAAGTCCGTCGCAAATACCTTCGTCGCAAGTATTTTTTAAATTTCGCATTTGCGACGGGTTTCTGACCCATCGTAACTAATATATCTACGACGGTCCGTCGCAAATACCTTTTTTATATATAAACGAAAACTCATTTGCGACGGGGGAAAAATAATGTCGCAAATACTCTTTTTGCGATGGGACCACCGTAAAAACACCTATTTGCGATGCCGTTTTCGGCAACGGGCGATTTCCGACGGAGCCCCGTCACAAAAGACCTTTTGCGACGGGATCCCGTCGTAAATCGCCCGTCGCAAATATTCAGTTTTCCTGTAGTGGATGTTTTCTTATATAATGAATTTTCCATAAGGTTATTTATAAAGTTTTCAAGTTCTAATTTACACAAATAACTAAACCATCATTTTATACCAACTATGGAATCCCGACTTTTTATTACATAACTTTTCATTACTTAGTACAAACAAAATATCTTTTAAAGTTTAGTTTTATTGGAAATAAGGTACATAATACATAAAAGCATAAAACATCATTCTAAATCCACTTGAAATACATCTTCATGAGTTCACCCTAAGTTACTTTTACTACATCTCATATCCGGGGTATATACATCAAAGGAAAGGGGTGATAATGAAGCCCGATAAGGGAATAAGTAAGGGGAAAAATGAAAGTGATCATGAGATATATCAATAAGAAAATTAGGTATAACAATAATGCATTAATGAGGTACATAACATAATAATAAGAACATGAATCATAACATGGAAATTCGTCTATAATATTTAAATGATACATTCATAAGAATGTCACCAAGGTTTCATAAATAAAAATTACCAAGGTTATTCACCAAGGTATCGTAAAACATGCCATCTCTAGAGATTAAATTATTTACCCAATGAATTAGACCACAACCAAGGTGAACCATTAATATGTATTAATTAATTTTATCCACATAGATCATAATCGATCATTTAATTAATAACCCGTGAAGAAAAAATAATAGGTTTCTTATCAAAATCATGGCTTAGAAAAGTGCTTAAAGACATGATCATTGTGTCATTTTTATCCCACTAAAAGGGAATGTGAGTTTATTATGTGTAAATACCTGAATAAAATAAATAATTTTTACATTTAGGTGAATATAACAAGAAAATAAAGAGGTTTGGGTATTCAAAAAAATAAAATAAAAGAAAATTTATTAAGCAGAGAGATAAATTTGAGAAGTAAATTTGGCAGCATGGTGAGTATAAAACGTGGTTTTAGAAAAAGGTAAAATGAGAGGGGGGAAGGGTATCCCATTGATAATACATAATTTTTGAGTAACAGTACAATTTAAAAGGGTAATAAAAGAGAGTAACCATAATATTTATAATACATATACAAAAATAATTTCTTGAATTGAAGAGAAATGAAGGATAATTCCATTAGCTTAATGAGTTGTTCCTAAAACATGAGGATGGAATATTGGGGGACTGAGGAAACCTTGGGGGGACTCTTTTGGAGGGAAAATAACCAAAAATTAATGGATTATGTATTGTGAGTGAATGTAAATGGATAAATTGGTGGGTATTTATAGTAAAAGTTGAGGAATTGTTTAATAATTTCTAAAAATAGGTCTTGGAAAACTAGTTTGTGGAAAATGAAAAAATATTGGATTACCGATGGTTTTTAATCATGGTTTTTGAAAATGGGGTCACATTTTAAGTTATTTTAATCTAAAATAAACTAACACCATTTTTAATACTTCTTTTTTGCATGTAAGAGTAAATGTTCCACAAAGTAATTCTTTTTTAAATCAAATTTTCCTTTTTAGACTTTGGAAATTCGCATACAGTTTTGGAAATTGATTAAAATATATTAAAATACATAATATTAATAAAATTAAATATTTTATATCATGTATTTTGTTTATTTAATTATTAAAAAATTATTACATAACTATTATGACATAAAATATACCAAAAACCAAAAACTGTATTTTTTACTATTAATGAAAAAATAAAGTATTTTAGAAAATTATAATAAATTAACCATAGAATAATTTCAGTATGATTATTTCAAATATAATTTTAATTTTTCTAAAATAATTCTCTAAATATGATCATTTTTACTTTTAAATATAAAAATCCTTATTTATTTAAAAATAGTACTTTTTAAGGCACGATCTATTTTTTGACACTTAACAAAAAATTACTATGTCGTTATAGAATTATTTTATCATTTATATTTAGGTGAGTGTGTTTTAAAATAATATTTCATTAAAACAAATATTATTCCTAATACTTTATTTTATAATAAAAATGTATATATTTTCTTGAAAAATACAATTATGTTTCATTTGTGTCCAAAAATCAATTTATCAAATTCATCTCAATTAAACATATGTTTTATTAAGAAAAAATACTATTGAAAGGAATTTATGGAATAATTATTTTATTTATTAAAAGTAAATTAAAATATAAGTAACTAAGTTATAGACACGTGACTCCTTATTACACCTACATGCACCCTAAGGGTAGGGTGTGTGATGGTGGTATCTTCAAGGGGTGGCTCGGTTAACATAGACCGAGTGGCAATATATACTAATTTAAAAATATCTCATAGTTGATTTATTTCAAGATTAGTTTTTGAAACTTATATTTGGCTTGTTAAATGGTTAAACCTGGTGAAGATACCTCCTCAAGTTCTGACAAATGGGCTTCAAACAACATGACTCTACTAGTTGAAGCCATCAATTCTCCTTTATGTATCAATTATCTTGTGAACTTACTACTTATAAACAATAATTATAAAAATAAAATTGTTAACCAATGGTATAGTTTTCAAAATTCATATTGATCAATGTTTATATCGACCAATGGTCATATAATAGTCAAATCCAAATGATCACATTTCCCTTTGTACCCTACAAATACAACTTCATACTTTCACTCAAAATTCTCTAAAAATTTCTCCCTGAGGTTATATTTTCATTTCTTAAGATGTTGATTGGTTTACTAATATTTTTTTATTTATATAATGTTTGTTATGGGAATGATGATTCTAGTAGATTGGGGATATCCATACTTTCTCATTTTAGTTATTCTATTTTATATTTTGTGTCCAGTTGTGATGTTTGGAATTTTAATTGGTTTCATAGCCGACTAATGTAACAATCATTGTTAAAAAGATAAAAAAAGTGTTTCTACTTAATTTTTATGTATATTATATTTTATAATATGTAAAAAAAATTATTTATGAAACAAATATCATTTAAAAAATTCTAGGAAGTTACAAAAGGGGGAATTCTCCCTAGTCTAGGTGGAGCCATGTGAGAAGTGGTTTATCATGAAGGTTTCTAGGTATATAACTATTAGATATCCCCAATACCCATTATTTACATTAATTTTCCTATGTTTTTTATTTTAAAGTCACCTTTGGGGGAGTTTTGAGTGTTTGGGGGTTTAAGAATGTGTTATGTGTGCTTAGGTGCTTTGGGTATATCTATGTTTTCCCTTAGTTTCTACATGTGTCAACTTTTTTCCCAAATGGTAATCATGGGGGAATTTTTATATGTAAAGGAGGAATTTATTCTTGGATAAGTGAGTTTACAATTAATAAATTCTTAGCGAACTCAATTGGAGTTTTAGGTATGCATGAAGTTATCAAGGAGTGAGGTGTACCATTAACATGAATTGGGAAAACAAACACATGCTTGATTGATGATGTGGGATGTGATCATGGGATGAAGGGAGTGAGGAAATGTATGAGATAAGGTTCCAAGTAGGGTGTAAGACATAGTGTTTAAGGTAAGGTGTGAAAAGAACTTTGGAAAGGCATATGTGCGCATTTAATAGAATACGTGCACAACCTTTATCAAGGCAGATGTTATAAAACTCCTTAATAAAATATCCAACTTAAAACTATCATAACTTTTGATCTATGATACATTTAAGCTCCATAAACCATCAAAATAAATCTAATTTAATTATTCAACCATTAACTACTGTTTATACCTATAGAATTGGTTTTTCATGGGAAAAATGAATCCATAAGTACCTTAAAATGAATCTGAATATTTGGTTGGAATCCATGGTACATTCCCAATAATAATATCTCACCACCATGAAACTAAAATGGGAAGAATTTTTAAAGATTCTTTACCCCTCTGTGTATGATAAATCAAGTAACACAAAGAGATCTAATTTACATTGTCTTCATGAACTGAGATATAATTTTTTCTAAACTCACCTAATATTATCTAGCTAGGGATCACATCATTGATCACATTTTTTGGTTCCTAATGTCATAGCTATGATAACCTCTTATGAACACTTTATATGTAACATAATATATTTTTCACACAATATATTATAAATAAGGGTGTATACTTTTTGTCATCATCTTTTCATACATTATTTATCTTTATTTAACGATATTAGATAGACTTTCCTTCATCTACCCTAACCATATATTTTTTATGGCATTATCATCCCAGTCAAATTGACAGAGACATCTTCTTCCTATACTCAAGAAGTGAAGAATCCTATCCATATCATTTAATCAATTTCATACCACCAATGATGCACCTGACACAAGCTCCCCCACTAATAACATAAATTTTCATGGTTTTAATCATTCATAAAAGTACATGATTGAATGATACACATTAATAATGATCTCAAATCGAGATAAAAATACACATTCTCATAGAGAGAAACATCTAATTGATAGAGATATTCCCTAAATACTAATGTATATGTGATATATATTAGACTGTATCATATTGTGTGATATAGATATCTCTTATGGTATAAAATCCTTATTGAAAAACTTATGTTTAATGTTTTTATGGGTATATCATTTCTTATGATATGGTGATTTCATAAATACTCTTCTACCAAATCCTACAATGTTGTACAATATGGTTGTATCATAAGGCAATGGTTAGTCATATTGTATGATTCACATGTTATCCCTACAATTCCTTTAGGAAATTTAACATTAAGTATAAACATTCATATCACTTCAATGTAAAGGATCTCAATGATTATAAATATTTCATATGATAAAATATTTTGTATGATCATATGCATTTATATGATTAATGACTGTACATAACTGAATAAAGGTCATAAAGTGTTTGTAACTATTATAATTACTCAAACATTTCATAATGTTTGAGTAAATTCCATGAAGTATTGGGGAGAATCATATAGGATTATATAAACTGGATGAAGGCCAGGAAAGTAACATCTATGGTTGTTTTGAATTCTCCTAATCTAAAGGTTTTTTATACTTATTCAATTTCCTCAAGTGATACTATCATATCATGGTGTGAAAGAGAATCCCACACAAATATTGGGTGATTCGGGATAGCCTATGGATACACCATGAAGGAAGGATTTCTTCAAATACTTTCTAGAGATCTTAATCAAATGGGTGGTTGAAGATAACATAAATGGTTATATTTAGTTTAAGGTACACATGTATTTCATTTTTATATTATACATATTTTTGGTTTCATAGAATTAAGATCTTAGTTGAGGGTTTCTTTAAGTCTTCCACTTCTTGAATAATTTTTATTTTATCCTAAGAAACCCATTAGTGGTATCAAAGTTGGGTCAAGATTCATGATCCACAAAATCATGTTTAAATTTAAGAAAATTGATATCATTGTTGATGTCATATTCAATATCATTAAAAAATGTAAATTTTAAAATATGGAATGAGTTATGATATATGATATCATGAGCTATGATATGATCACACAATACAATATATGATATCATGGTCAATAGAATAGTGTAATTTCTTTGGTTTTCAATATATCATAACATAATATATGGACGATCATAGCATACGATGGTGTCAAAGTACAATGTTTTCATGTTGTAAAATATAGCATATTATCTTCTTTATGATATCAATGCATGTCATTAAATATGACATCCTTTTTAACTAGATAACATTTTATGTGATAGAGATATCATAAAATATGACTAATAATGTTGGATTATCTTTCATAAGTTATGACACACAAATCCTAAGGCATGATATTAGTTTTGAACTGAATTGTGTTTTATGATATAATTTCTTTCATTAAATACACTATGGAGAAAAATATGATTTTTCTATTTCAGTTATGAATTGAATTATATATTTTACAAAAGGTTTATAAATTATGGAAAGGTTATTTTTTTATATTTATTGAATTTATAGTGTTTATAAATAAATTAATTATAAAATGTTTATAATTAATTATTAAATGTTACTAAAACATTTAATAAATAGATATCATTAATATTCATTGTTAAAATTTAAATAAATTTGATTTTATAAGGAATGGATTATAATTTTGGTATAAATTATTTATATAGAAAGTATAAGGTCATTTATAAAGTGTTTATAAATTAAAAAATAAAGAAAAATATTAGGGAGCTTATTCATAATTGTTAATTTGAAATGTTCAAATTAAAATCCTTATTTGAATAAATTATTTTAACCATAACAGATGGGGTTTTGATTATTGATATGATAAATGTTCAAATAATATTAAATATATGATATTCTGATTATGGAAATTTTTTATATAATAAATTTGGAATATAAGATGTTTATATTTCATTAAATCTCATGTATTTAAGTAAATTTCTTTTAAAGGATAATATGAAGTACTTCATATTAAAAATAAATATAATTGTTTTTATATTTATTTAGTTATGGAATGTCCATAATGCATGTATAAATTATAAATTATTTTATAATTGATTAATTTATGAATTTTTCATAAATTTTTATCACATGTTTAAATTTATGAAATGATAATTTATTTAGTATTATTCACTAATATATTCATAAATATAAATGTTATTTTTCGAATGGATGTATGCTTTTTTAAAAGTGTTAAATAGCTTTTATAAATTATTATACATGCTTTTAGGGAGTTACATGCTTGGTATGATAATTGACGCAGTACTTTTCTTCCTTGACTTTGACTTGTACTAGGTTATGATCTTGAATTGAGAATTTAATTATAGTTTATACATATTAGGTGATATAATTATGATAGAATTGATGTATCTATTTAGTAAAGAACTATGGGTAAAGGTACTTTGGGTTGGACTACTCACTAGCCTGGGAGCTTAATATCTGTCTAGAGTAGTGGAGGTTTGTTACCTATTGATCCATGCTTAATATTAAAGGTATTATTGGTTTTATATTATAATGTCTCATCCCAGGAGCCACTAAAACGGTTCCCTAATCCAATTTTCCAAAAGGCCTCAATCGTGCCTCCACATATTCCAGAGGCTGTTTACTAGTAGAGATGGTCTAAAGGTTGTACATTGGGGAGACTATACCCTCATATCAGAGTAACAACAACAAAAATAACTAGATATCATACATAGTATTAATAAAAAGAGGATATAAATAATAGATATACTGAAATGGGGGCATGTTGTAAAAATAAATGAAATGTTATAAAATCCTGAATGGACATGTCATACATATAACACTAATCACCCACTAGGATGATCACATATACATGAGTATATAAAAGAAACTAAAATAAATTACATAGCTTTACTACTAACTCTGATCCATACCACATACCCAATATCTACATACATATCTGATCCATCCAGCTCGATTAGTCTCGGGCCAAAGCTCTACTTGTTCTATTAGGTCCAAAAGGGGCCTAGATACTCTGATAGGGGGTTGAATTAGGGCATGGATATTATTTTTTAAATTCTTCCTACCCCAATAGATCTTGACCTCTTTATTATAAGGGTAACTTTTTACACTAAAATGATAATGTTAGTCTTATTCTTTCCTTATTTGTCTCATGATTATGCTTTGAATGTAATGTAGGAAAGAAAGTATAAGGTCACAATGATTTTTACTTGGTTCACCCTCACTGGGATACATCCAAGGATCATACAATGGCAATGTGATGATTGTACCAAATTAATTAATCTCACTGCCAATATTAATGTTCAGGATAGATCACTTCTATGCCCAGGATTACTACCTTTACAAGGTTAAGGGTCTACTCACTGTATTCCCAAGGATCACTCCTTGTGTCTCTTTCTCTATCTCACTGCTGGTGGAAAGGATAACCTTATTCATATTCCTTTGCTCACTCTCTTGGAAGGTATTCACCCACAGTTTATAGACGTGTAAGTTATTTCACTATCTCTAATGAATTCATCCTTAGTTTTATATGGATGCTCTGTAAAAGTTACAATTTCATCCAATAGATGAATACCAAAATACCACATATGCACTGGTAAATTACTTATGAACCACTTTTGCAATGTGCACTGCCTTCACGAAGCTCCTCCTTTCATAAAGCTCAAACTGCCTTCGTGAAGCTTCTAACTTTTGTGAAACTCACTTATTTCATGAAGCTCAACTAGCCTTCACGAATCTCCTTCCTTTCACAAAGATTACTTAGCATTTGCTAATTTTATTAATTTTTTGATGCTCATAACATTCAATTGACATTTACATCCTTCACGAACTTCTTTATATATCACCTTCGCAAACCACCCTTCGCAAACCACCCTTCATGAACCACCCTTCACAAAACACTTTCATGATTCAGGAGCCTTAAGATCTTCATTAAGTCTCACTACTTTTTTGAAGGGGGTAGAGTCCAATTTATAGGTGTTTTCAACCGATTACAGAACCTTCTAGCCCCATCAGTACCATTTCTCAAAGCTCCCTCTTTTCCTCTACGGAGCTCCATTTTTTACGAAGCTTCACAGACATTTCTCGTTCAAGGTGCTCATCGTAATCGTAGAACCTTCTATCAAAACTTTGTGATGCCATGATGCTCCACTCACAATGCTCCCCGCCTTCACTGTTTGTGATGCTCATCGAACTCGCAGAGCTCACCATCAAAATCCTTTAATCCTTCAAGAAACACTCTTCATGAAGCCCATTTTCATGAAACTCGTTCATCTTTCATATTTTTATAAGATCTTCAAGGAAATACATATTATTCAATGCTATCCAAAATCCAATTTTTTGACCCCAAAAATTTGGAAAACTTTAGGAAACTACACAACCTTAGACACATTCTTCGGCAAACACCAACCATCCTCATTCCAAGTTATATAGATTTGTCACCAAATGAAATCACACCCAAAAACACAAAGATGATGCCTTGAGGGATTTTTTCCAAACAATCTTCCCCTTTGGGTTTGTTAACAAGTCTCTAAAAAATTGATACCTCATTAAATCTTCTTCCGTCTTCAACTAGCATTCACTTCTTACGATTAATATAGAAATCAATGATTTACTCAACACACACTCTAATCCCAAATGATAAATGTTAGGCATTAGAAATAAGAGTATAATGTGAAGATCATCAATGAACAACTTCATTCAATTCCAAAACCACTCTTTTTCTTTCATCACAAACCTCATATGTTGTGATATATATCCTTTGATCGATCACTTCTAGAATCACCATATTTAAAACTCCCCCTATCTCACTACTCCCCATATCTCACTACTCCACCTATCAACTTCTCTCCATGTCTTGACTAAGACATTTTCTCCCATTACAATTTCTCCCCCTTTTTCAAAAAACCTGAAGGCCACTCTCTTGAGGTCTACAATAGGGTAAAGAATATAGATCAATGCATTAGGTAAAAACACATCATACCTCAGGGAGAGGGTGTGGTCCCACATCCACCATTTTTTAAGTGAAAGGATTCAACTAAACTCCTAGATCCAATCAATTCCTCTAAAATGATTATTTGGGTAAGGCCTTTGTTAGAATGTTTGCAACCTATAGGTCTGTAGGAACATACTCCAACTTTGTAAGCCCTTTCTCCACCTTCTCCATGATAAAATGAAACTTGATTTCAATGTGATTTTTCTTTGAGTGATGGACTAGATTTTTTATAATATTTATAGAACTTTAATTATCACAATAAATTCTGATCAGAGACTTCACTTTAACTCTCATATCATCAAGATGTTGCTTCATCTACAATAATTTTTTTCATGGTTTAGTGGCCACAATATACTCAACTTCTAAGGTGCTCAATGAAAGGAAATATTGCTTCTTGCTTAGCCAAGAAATACACAAACCAAGATAGAAAGCACCTCCTGATGTTGATTTCCTATCATCTACTGAACCATCCCAATCTGCATATGTATATCCCAATAACTCTAGATGATATTTTTCATTATACATTAAACTAAATTCCACAGTTCCCTTGATATACCAAAGTATTATTTTCATGGTAATCATGTGGATTTCCTTATGATTTATTTGATACCTCGCTACATTTTTCCTTTATCGTTTCATGACAGTTTCATCTGGGAATCTATGGGAGTCATCATCTCCATAGAATTATCCATTCCAAGTCTTCTCATAACTACCTTGACATATTTATATTGAGAAATCATTGAATACCATTCTATTAGTGCTTAATTCAACTGATATAGTCCCTTCTTTAGTTGAAACACTCTTTTCTCATATTCATGAATGATAAAACCATATGGTTAATCAATATACACTTCTTCTTCCAAAACCCCATTTAGAAATGATGATTTGACATCCATCTGGAAAACATTGAACCTTTTTTTCACTAGTATGGCCAAGAATTATCTGATTATCTCTATCCTTGCAATGAGTGAAAATGTCTCATCAACACCAAAACCCTCTATCTGAGAGTACCCTTTACACATTAGTCATGCTTTGTTTTGAACCATTATTCCATCTTCATTCATATTATTATGGAAGACCCATTTAGTCCTGATTAAATTCTTATCTGTTGTCCTTGAAACAATCTCCCATGTCTGATTCTTCTCAATTTGGTCAAGCTCTTCATTCATATCTTGAACCCAATCCTCATCTTCAGCTTCTTCATCATCATTATCTTCATTTGAGTCAACATTTTATACTTTTACTCACTCTGATTTTCTAACCTCCTCTTTGCTGCCATAAGGAAATTGTTCACTATTCTTGTTAAATATTCCATTCATATTCTACTATAGTGACATAATTTATTTCAACTAATTTTTATACCACATGTTAAAATATTGTTGACATTATCTCACAGCTTCTCAGTATCTTGAAAATAGTCAATTGATACCATATTATTAGATAAAAATAGATAATCATGAAATTTATGAGTTTTTCGGTTTCTCCCCCAATCAGACTTCTCAATGTCGAAAAATATAAACTTCCATCCATTATATACCATTGATATCTTGCATAGGATCAAGAGGAAGAATGATCCTCCTATGATATGATCTCTTCTAGTTGTCAGACCCGTTTTTTAGAGCCAAAAACATTCTTCTTCTTCTATATCATTTCTTCACTTATGTCACTTTTCAATAAGACATCAACAAAACCTATAAGCCTATTGAGTTGGAACTCAATGTAGGAAACAAGAGATAAAGTTAATATCACAATCACTACCCATTGAACTCAATTAATTCCTTTCATATTCAACTATAGTAACTAATTTTAATTAGTTGAAATTTCTAAGCACGTTACATAACCATGTTTCATCTTTTGATGAAAATTATCCAGGGATTGTATCTCCCCAAAAACCTGAAACACTTGAACATAAATTAATATCATTTAAACATATAGGGAGAGGGTTAATCTGGAATCCTCAAGAAGAGCATTGTGGTCGATCCTGATGGATCAACCCTTTGATACTTTCTTTCAAATAATTGTACTCTTTCTGTGCTTGTTCCATCTGCCCAGCTAACTTCAACTATTCTGGCCATATGACTAGAAATTATTTTCTAAAATACTTATTCTTCTTCTGGTATTATGAATCTGTAGGCTCGTAATTTTTACCAATTTGGGGTTTAAAACCATTATTATAAATTTCCATCCTTTGTTCCCCACTAATATGACATTTTTTAAGATTCCTTCTTTGAGAAGGAATATTTCCATGAATCTTATGCTCTTGATTCTTCATCCATTGGAGGGAATATTCCCTTACCTTTACTTTTATCCTTGTGGCTTAACATCTATGTTTTTTCAGACATTCATTGTTTATTTTTATTTTATCATTTTCCCGAGTCATCGCACTATTTCTTGCTGGTGGTGGGTTTTTATCTGAACATTCATTCTTCTTACCCACAACTAGAGTGGCTCCTCCATTTTTCTTCCAGGTATGTTCACATTCATTCCAAGAGTGATATTGTGTGTGTATTGGATGATGTTCTTGATACACCTTTCATTTTGTTCCTTGTGTTTCCACCAAGTATTTAAAACTATTTTTCAACTTATCATTTTGTCTTTCATTATAGTCTTTCTTGTTATACACCACTGGAGTTGGAGATCTCCATTTGAATTCATTTTCTCTCTCCACTATCTTCCAAATGTAATATCTTGAAAAATTCCAATTATTAGAAAAAATAAAACATCTCCCATTATAAACATACCTCTTTTCCAAATTTCTCAGTTGAGATATTGATACATCTTGATTTTTTATTCTAACATTGATCTCCTTGGCTTCCTAACACATAATCATAGTGTGTCCCATTCTTCCACAATAGAAGCATTTCATGGATACTTTCTTCTAAGAAACTCTTCCTTCATATTTATCATGACTATTATTCTTATTCTCAGATTTAGAAATATTTCTATCTTAATAGAATGAAATATATTTCAACGCCTCAAAAAAAATCTTGAGGTATGACCATGTGTTCCACAGAAATAGCACATGTTGTCATTAAATCTTATAAAATCTTTTTTAGGTCTGTCTCCAACACCTAACAGATTTTTATTATATCTATAACTTATCAAATCTCTCTTCATATCATTCATGGGAGGGGTATCATCATATCCAATACCAAATTTTCCCAAACTATATGGCCTTTGAGATGAGAAAATATGTTCTTGTTTCAATTTAGAAATAGAATATTTGATTTTTATTTCATCATCACCTACTGAAGGATAATCAAATAGTAAGTGTAAGGTATCCTTTATTTTAGGATTTCCTTTGGAATTGGATTTCTCTTCTTCTTTCTTCACTAATTCTAGCTCTTCAACCAATTTTTGAATATTTATATTTCATCATTCAGGTTTAGCATGAATTTATCTCTTGAGATTCTTCCCTCTACCCATCTCATCTTCTAATTCATGTGTGAGCTTATCCACCACGTCATGTTTCTCCTTTATTTTAAATTTTTCTTGATTAATAGAATCATAATAGAATGAATTATCTTGTTGTAGCCTTTTAATCTTCAGAAATAGTTTAGAAAGTTTTTCAACAAGATCATAATTTATGGATTTTAGATTCTGAATTTCATCTGACTTCTGATTCTCTTCATTTTCATCATATTTTGGTTTTTTTGTATTTCAAGACATATGTTTCAGTTCTTCAGCTTGAGAATCATTCTTCTCCATTAGATAATTAGCCACATCAATAAGCCTTTCATTTAAACTTCTTATCTTATTATCCTCAATTTCTAGTTCTTGGATTTGGATATCTTTAGATTTAATTTCTTCATACAATTTCTAATCCAATTCATTTGTTACATAGAAAACTTCTACTTTTGGTCTTATTTCATTTTCTTATTCATTATTTTTTGTAGTATCACTTGGAATATTAGGTTCTCCACTCATTCTTGTAGCACATCGAGTGAGTATACACTTTCACTATCTAACCTAAAACTAAAATTTTTTATTGATTTTGAAAAAACACAGGGTACAAAAAGAACACAGGGGTCTAAAATAGTGCAAGACCAAGGAATAATTAATAAAAAACCCAATCCCCTCATGAGGAAAAGAACCTAAGATAAGGAAAAATGACATACTTTGATTTGGGGAAGCCATGGATGCCAAGAAATCCACAACCTTTTTCCCCTCTTGCCAAGTGTGAGTGAACTCTATGTGATTATCTAGGAGCTTTTAACACTTCCTAATGATATACGCAATATTCCAGGGAAACTATCATGTACCTGATAGTGCTTTATAAAGGATTAAGGAATTTGTATCCACCTCCTTTAGCATGATTTGTCTCTGATCACATAGTTCCAAACCCATGACCATCACTTGTGCCTCACCCTATAAAGCATCACCCCTGACATAGAAGGCCGAGAATGATACTAGAATAGACCCCTCTTAGTTCCTGATGACTCATCCTCCTCACATCTCTCCCCACATTTCAAGACCCGTCCCCCGGGGCCTGTGTCGGGACTACCTCAATACTGCCTTCCATAGGCTAGGGGCTAGCGACTAGCACTGAAGGCGTATTCCCTAAAACTAGGAAGGCATTGCCTTTATAACCTATAAACACACGCAACCAAGAACATAGAAAGATACGAACTCAAGTAAACTGAATAGTAAAAAAGAGTGAGTACATAAAGAAAAAGGGGTCAGAATACAGTCCCAACTAGAAAGTATAAGAAATTGAAAGTACAAATAAACTAGAACAGCTCTTGTGATCACCCTC
Organism: Viscum album; assembly: GCA_963277665.1. Lineage (NCBI taxonomy): Eukaryota > Viridiplantae > Streptophyta > Magnoliopsida > Santalales > Viscaceae > Viscum > Viscum album. Next base: position 2,092,965,077 of record OY728120.1, read on the forward strand.
CAAGGATCTTACCTGAAGGGTAAGTACATCTCTCGAATGGTCATATCTGCAATATGCCTTATCTAAGGTCCACCTCTGTGCTACCTCCAGTCCTGGTACTCTCATCCTCATTCAGCTTTGTATGTCGTCTGCACTAAACACAACGAGGTGCGGGCATATCCCATGTAGGGGTGAGTATAAAAATACTCAGTAGGGACCCTAAGACCCTCAAGGTCTCGAAAAATCCACCAAGGATAAACCAAAAAGAATGTAAAATAGTGAAAAACCTACTTAGGTATATGCCCATACATATACCTAAGTTATCAAGAATACCCATCTCAATCATGAGGAAACACAGAGTCTAACTCAAAATCCCAAAGCTCAAATATTCCATAAAGGAAGGAACACCACAAAGGTAAGTACCACACAGGTATGCCACACAGAAGAATACCACAAAGGTATTGAGTCAGCTCACACAAGGTATAACTTAGGTACAAAAATACAAATGATTAGATATAACTACTGAATCATTTTACTTTTTTAAGAGGCTCTGATGCTGACACACACAGGATCACTCGGTGCTGACCCACATAGGATCTCTAGATGCTGACCCACATAGGATCTCTAGGTGCTGACCCACACAAGATCACTCGGTGCTGACCCACACAGGATCGCTCGGTGCTGACCCACACTGGATCGCTCGGTGCTGACCCACACTGGATCGCTAGGTGCTGACCCACACTGGATCGCTCGGTGTTGACCCACATAGAATCACTCAGTGCTGACCCACACTGGATCACTCGGTTCTCACCCACATAGGATCTCTTGGTTCTAACCCACACAGGATTGCTATTCATTCTTCACGTCACAGACAGCTACTGGGTTCTTGTACTAAGCTTGCTCATCTCCGGGATGGTCAGATCCTCAAGTCACTAGTCTATACTCCAACTACCACAATGTCCCATGAAAAAATATCCCAAAGGACTGCCACATCATAGGGTTTTCAACGCAATAGACGGTGCGTCAATTGCACTCCCAATCTGTAATTTATTAGCCTTTTAGTCCTGAGGGCTCAGTTAGATTCGTGCCTGATCTAAACCAATTGTATCATAACTTTATCGAAATCTCAAGTGGGGTATACCAAAGTTACCATCTCTCTCCAAGGTTTACAGCGCATTTGACGGTTTATCAAATATATGCCCGGTGCCAAAGTTATGGCTGATAGAGCGAAAAGCTCATAGTTGGTCCGGGTCTGGTCTGACCCGGTTGGACTGACCTGGCCCGACCCGGTTTGGGTTGACCCAGACTGGATTGTGCTGGTCGTTGCGGGGGCCGCAGAGTAGTATAAGGCTGCGAGGGTGGCGCAGAGGCCAAGAGGTCGGCGCAGAGGCCGTGAGGGCGGCGCGGAGGCCGTGAGGGCGGCACGGAGGCCGTGAGGGCGGCGCGGAGGCCGTGAGGGCGGCGCGGAGGTCGCGAGGGTGGCACGGAGGTTGTGAGGGCGGGACGAAGGCCACGGGGTCCGCGAGGATGTAGGATGGCGAGGCTGCAGGGGCCATGAGGCCATGGTACGGTGAATCCATGGGGGATGTGAAGGGCCGTGGAGTGATGAGGCCTCGAGGGCCATGGAGGTCCACTAGGTGGCGAGGTCGCGGGGTAATAGAGGTCATGGTGCAGCGGTCCTTTGTGGCTGGTTGTGCAACACGGTCACACACCGTACCTTCACTCGTGGCTTGCTTGACCGGCCTCCCTCCGTATGTCTCCTTTGTCGCGGTTGACCATGGTGTCGGCCATGGTTCTCAAGTTCCATCAGTGCCAAACGCTAGCACCGGTCGTCGTCACCATCGCGAATAACATAGAAAATAACCATAAGGTTTGTGGAGGGGTTGGTCCATGTTTGTTTGGCATGTACCCTCTGCGTTAGGGCGGTAGTAAGAGGCTCAAGGAGAATGACTCAATGTGAAAGGAAAATTAACATTGATCAATTTAAAACACACCCTTACCTCCTTCATTTATTGACGTCGATGAGGAGGGAAGGATGGTCTTCTATTGAAGACATTCCACGTTGAAGGATGCCCCGAGGAAGAAGTCAAATTCATGCATCGGCATTCTTCGTTGGAGGAGCGTTCTTTGTTGGAGAAGAAGAATTCCTTCAAGGTTCTCTCACAATTTCTCTTTTCCAACACTTCCCCCAATTCCACCAAAAAGAAAAGGTATCCAAAATGATATGTTTCCCCAATTTAATTGTTGGCACAAATTAAATTGGAATCATAATTACATTGAGGTTGGCATAATAAATTTTGGGAAAACCTAAAGGTCACCTCCCTCATTAAAGAGGGTGTTCAAGAGGTTTCTCACATTATGAGGGTTTGAGTGGTCCCCACCATTAAATTCAAATTGGGGGTTTTAGGTTTGGTGGTCTCCACCTTCATAACCTCACATGGGAGTTTCAAACGAAAATAAAATGTTACATAATTTTATTTTATTTTATTCTTTCACGAATAAGTGAAAAACTAACTTCTACCCTCGACCTACTACGGTTGGGGTGAAGGTATCCTTAAGATAAAACTGGCGCTGTGAGTTCAATGGTACCCTTGGATTTCAATTCTGAGCACTGGTTCAAAATTTAGAAAAAACCCGCTCGCACGTTTACAGAACGTACCCAAAAAAAAGTTCAGAAAATCATTCCGGGCACTCTGCACCTCTTAATCATGCGTCGTCAATTTTCATGGACTCGTAAAATTTCCATTTAATTAAAAAATTACATGGAATTTCTGGGGCTTTACATTCTCCCCACCTCTGGGATTTACATCCCCATAAGCCACATTACAAAACTAGGAAAACAAGTGGGGGTACTGAGAACGTATCTGAGCCTCCCGCTCCCATGTACTCTCCTGGAGGTTCTCGTGCTACCAACGAACACACAACAGAGGTATTGACCGCCCATGAAGGACCCACTCCTGTCGATCCTCAATCTCAACTAGAACCTCTGTAAAATTCACCCCATCGTCGACGTCTAGATCTCCATGGTCGATGACGTGGGAAGGGTCGTGCATGTATCTCCTCAGCCGGGACACGTGGAAGACGCCATGCACCTAGTGCAACTGAGGTGGAAGAGCTAAGAGGTTACCCACCTCGCCAACTCTACTGAGAACCTAAAAAGGTCCAATGAACCTCAGAGATAACTTACCGCCTCATCCAAATCTCTGCAAACCTCATTGGGGTGAGACCCGTAGAAAGACGTGGTCACCATCCTCGAACTCTAGAGGTCTCTATCTCATGTCGTCATAAAACTTCTGCCTACTCTATATAGTCTTCATCTACTCCGGGATGATCTATACTATCTCTGTGGTAGCTTGTACCATCTCTGGTCCCACTAGTGCTGACTCCCCTGGGTCAGTCCCGCACAATGGTGATGTGCAAGGTCGCCCGTACAACACCTCAAAAGGTGTCATCTCAATGGTGGATTTATATTTATTATTGTATGAAAACTCCACCAAAGTAAAGTGATCCTCCCAACTGTGACCGAAGTCGAGGATGCAAGAATGAAGCATGTCCTTGAGGGTCTAAATGGTCCGCTTAGTCTGGCCATCCATCTATGGATGGAAGGCAGTGCTCAAACGAAGCTACATCCCTAAAGCCTCCTATAACCCCTTCTATATCCAGGAAGTAAAATGTGAATCACGATCAGAGACAATCTTCGAGGTTACTCCATGTATCCGCACAATATCCTACACATGGAGGCGTCCCAAGATCTCTACTGAACCCTGCTCTCTGATCGGTAGGAAGTGGGATGACATGGTGAGTCGGTCGATGATCACCCTGATAGAATCATGACCTATGGATGTACATGGAATTCATGTCACGAAGTCTATGGATATCACATCTCACTTCCACTCTAGGACCTCTAAAGGCTAAACCAAGCCTACTAGTACCTAATTATCTGCCTTCACTTTCTGACAAGTGAGGAACCGAGAGATAAACTTTGCTACTACTTTCTTCATTCCCGGACACTGGTGCTGTCATTGGATATCCTGGTGCATCTTCTCCACTCCTGGATGTACCGCTAGAGGGGATGTGTGGAACTCCCTCATCACTTTATCACTAAGTGTCACTGGTACCATGGTACATCGTCTTAAGAGGATGACATGCTCCTGACCTTCATAAAATTCATCAGGTGCCTGCCCTATGGATATCTGAGCACGTCGAGCCTCGTAGTCAGTGTCCCCACACTACGCCTCCCTGAATCGTTGAATAAGTGTGGGAGTGACTGTAAGAGACTGAAGAAAAACTGATACATCTCGATCCACAAAGGATATCTACAAAGTGGCCAGCTACTCCATCGCCTCGCTTAGTAGTTGTATACCAGACCTCCTGCTGAGTGCATCTGCTACAGTGTTCCCCTTCCCAGGAGTATATCCTATCTCGAAGTCATATTTTTTTAGGAAATCAAGACAAGATCGTTGTATCAGGTTCAGGTCCTTCTGAGAGAAGATATACCTGAGACTCTTTTTATCAGAGTACATTGTAAAATGCTCACCCATCAAGTAATTTCACCACATATTCAAGGTGAAGACCACTGCTGCTAACTCCAGGTCATGGGTAGAATAGTTCTACTCATGTTGTCTCAGCTGTCGAGAACCATAAACGATCACTGCTCGCTCCTGCATAAGGATACATCTGATTCATGTCCTTGATACATTGTAGTATACTAAATACCCTACTCCCTCCTTCGGTAGCCTCAAGATGGGTGCACTAGTCAGCCTCTACCTCGGCTCCTGATATCTCCACTGGAATATCTCCGACCAAATGAAGGGTTTCCCCTTCTTCGTCAACACTGATAAAGGTGCTGAAACTCTTGATAAATCTGACACAAATCTCCAGTAGTATCTGACCAAACACAGAAAACTCCGTATCTCTATCACACTCTTGGGTGGATCCCAAGCAAGTACCACCTAAATCTTCACTATATCCACTGCAAATCTAGACTATGAGATGACGTGTCCTAGAAAGTGAACCTCTAAGATCCAAAACTGGCACTTCGAGAGCTTACCATAAAACCGGTGCTCTTGGAGTGTGTCCAGTACTACCTGCAAATGATAGGCATGCTCCTCCTCAGTAGACGATAAGATCGGAATGTCTTCGATGAAGAATACTACAAGGTGATCAAGGTATGGATGAAAGATCATGTTCATGAGTCCCACGAACACTGTTGGAGCACTAGTTACACCGAATGGCATAACCAAGAACTCGTAATGGTCATACTGACATCTGAATGTCGTCTTCTGCACATCCATGTCTCGTACTCTGAGCTGGTGATAGCCTGATCTGAGGTCTATCTTCGAGAACCACCGTGATCCCTTCAGCTGATCAAAGAGGTCGTCAATCCTTGGAAGTGGGTACTTGTTCTTCATGGTCATCTGGTTCAGGTGCCGATAGTCAACATAAAGTCTCAATCTACCATCTGCCTTCTTAGCGAACAAAATCATGGTTTCCCAAGGATAAACATTGGGCCAAAATAACCCTTTCCCCTGTAAGTCCTCTAGCTATACTTGCAACTCATGAATCATTGTGGGACCCATATGATACACTGGTGTAGATATTGGTGTCATCCCAGGGTATAAGTCAATGAAAAATTCTACCTCTCTATGAGGAGGTAGACTCAGAACATCATCATGGAAGACATCTGTGTACTGGTCCACCACTTCAAGATAACTCTGACTCTCCACATCAACTGTTCTGAGGGTAAGGCTACCCAACTGATGAGTGATCGGCTGCACTCTCCTCCGAGTAAGTCCATCATGTGCTGCAAAGGCTCCCTTCTTGCCAGTGAAGGTAAAAATGGTCTCATCCATGCAGACACACCGCACTTTGCACCTAATACAGTCAGTTTGAGCATGGATCATAGATAACCAGTCCATACCCAAGATGACGTCGTAAGGCCTCGACCCCACTACTAGGAGATCCTAGCCAAAGCTAGTGCCTCCTAGAGTAATCTCGTACTACCATCACTAGTGCGTAATCATCAAATCTTCTCCTGTATGAGTCTCTAGCCATAAGTATTGAGAAAATAGATCTCTCGAAATATCTGAGCTCCGAACGAGGGCAGTGGCAATAAAAGAATGACTGGCACCTATGTTTATAAGTACTGCAGCTATGGTGGAGTAGACACAGATCGTACCTCGTATCATCTCTATAGCACCATGGTTGTAGGCCTCAGCTGCCTAGAGATGAGCTCGCCCCTGTCCACCTGCTCCTGTGGTTGGGGTGGACCACCTGGTGGTGGTGGCGGTAAAATCTCGAATCATCACCCACTGCCAGTTGCACGACCAGCCCCTCTGCCACGTCTGCCTGCTCCCTGCGGAACTCCTTGGTCGAACTTCTGTCTCTGCCTGGGCGGTCCTTCGACCATCTTCTGATCATCTGTATAGCAGTTCAGAAATTCACGAGCCATGTGACCCTGCCCCCCGCATGCATAACACTTCATATTCCTCGCATGACTGGAACTGTCTCAGGTGCCCCGCACAACCGACCCTGAATCATGTCGTTGTCCACCTGTAGGTCTGTTACTCATGGACCTCTATGACATTTGTCTTCTGCTGGCTGCAGAAGACTCTGCTAACTGATGTCTGGTGGTGGGTCTCACTGCTGGTGACTGCTCAGCAAGGAAACTCTCCACTAAGAGGGCTCTCTCTAACACCCTCTCCTGTGTCGGGATGCTAAGAGAAATCATCGAAGCCCTGATCTCTCGCATGATCCCCTACTCGATGGTCTAGGCCCTGAAGAATGGTTCATGCACCATATATGTGGAGTAGCGTTAGAGTTCAATGAACCTTGCAGAGTACTGAGCCACAGTCATGTTGCCCTGCTACAAATGAATAAGCTCTTGTATGCGCACTGCGCGAAGAGTCACTGGAACAAACTCTGCCTGAAATAGGCTCTCAAAGTCTGCCCAGAGAAGCATCACCTCAACGTGAATCTGGAGCATCATGATCCACCATCTGCCTGGTACTTCCTGTAGAAGACTAGCAGCAAGGATCACCATGAGATTGGTCGGTGTCCCTACCAGTCGGAAGACTCTCACAACAGCCTCCATCCAATCCTCAGCCGCCTGTAGGTTCATCTCTCCCCTGAACCTGGGTGGCCTCTAGTGCTGGAACTCATGCAACGCACTCAAGAAGTATGCACCCTCTACTGATGGGGCTGGTGGAATCAGTGGCCCAATGGGTAATGGTAACGATGGTGCCTCCGCTAGTGCCTCTACTGGAAGAGGGCCTCGCACCGAGGCCTTGTCGCCCGGTGGGCTCTGAGTGCGTAATATATCCAAAACCCTAGATATCTATCTGCATGGAGGCATCCTGAAAATAAACAGGTGCGCCATGGTCAATAATTTATACCTAGTGATCTGACTCAAAATATCACAAAGAAACCTTTTTAAGACACACATGCAATCAGTGTTTTCGTGCACTAAGTCGGAAATCAGAAGTCAGATTCCTAGTGTATGGATACGTCAGTCACCGCACCAACACTGGATTCTCTAAACTGATAACCACACTCACTACACTTAACACTATTTCTATTGAGAAAGATCAAAGTCCTATGTTCTATGGTAGAACTGACTCCTCTGATACCAATTTTTCATGACTTGTCCCCCAGGGCTCGTGCCATGACTACCCCAAGCCTGCCTTCCATTGGCTAGGGGATGATGACTAGCACCAAAGGAGTTTTCCCTAAAACTGGGAAGGCATTTCCTTTATAACCTATAAAATCATGCAACCAAGCACATAGCAAGATACGAACTCAAGTAAACTGAATAGTAAATAGAGTGAGTACAGAAAGAAAAAGGGGCAAGAATACAAGCCCAACTGAAAAGTACAAGAAACTGAAAGTACAAATAAACTGGAACAACTCCTGTGATCACCCACCAAGGATCCTACCTGAAGGATAAGTACAACTCTTGAATGGTCATCTCTGTAGTATGCCTCATCTAAGATCTACATCTGAGCTACCTCCAGTCCTAGTACTCTCATCCTCAGTCAGCGTTGTCCATAGTCTGCACCAAACACAACGAGGTGGGGGAATATCCCGTGCAGGGTTGAGTATAACGATACTCAGTAGGGATCCCAAGACCCTCAAGGTCCCACAAAATCCACCAAGGATACACCACAAAGCATGTAAACCAATGACAACCCTACTTAGGTATACTCCCATACATATACCGAAGTTATCAAGTATACCCTTCTCAATCATGAGGAAACACAGAGTCAAACTCAAAATCCCAAAGCTCAACTGTTCCACAAAGGAAGGAACACCACGAAGGTAAGTACCACACAGGTACGCCACACAGAAGAATACCACAAAGGTACTGACTCATCTCACACCAGATATAAATTAGGTGAATAAGTACAAATGATTATATGTAACTACTGAATCATCTTACTCTTTAAAGAGGCTCTATTGCTGACCCACAAAGGATCACTCGGTGCTGACCACATAAGATCTCTAGATTCTGACCCACATAGGATCTATAGGTGCTGACCCACACAGGATCGCTTGGTGCTGACCCACATAGGAATGCTCGGTGCTGACCCACACAGGACCGCTCGGTGCTGACCCACACAGGATTTCTAGGTGATGACCCACAGAGGATCACTCAGTGCTAACCCACAGAGGATCGATCAGTGCTGACCCACACAGGATCACTCGATGCTGACCCGCACAAGATCACTTAGTGCTAACCCACACAGGATCGCTATTCATTCTTCACATCACAGCCAGCTACTGGGTTCCCGCACTAAGTTTTCTCGTCTCTAGGAGGGTCCTCTCCTCATGCCACTATTCGATACTCCAACTGCCACAAAGTCCCATGAAAAAGTATCCCAAAGGACCGCCACATCATAGGGGTTTCAACGCAATAGATGGTGCGTCAATAGGACGCCCGGTCTGTAAGTTATTAGCCTTTTAGTTCCGAGGAACCGGTTGGATTCATGCTCGATCCAACCCGACCATATCCCAACATTATCCAAATCTCAAGTGGGGTATACCAAAGGGACTGCCTCGCTCCAAGGTTTACAACACCATTAACGGTTTTTCAAACGGACGCCTGGTTCTAAAGTTATGGCCAATAGAGAGAAAAGCTCGTGGTTGGTCTGGGTTTGGTCCGACCCGGTCGAACCGACCTAGCCCGGCCCCTGATGGGTCCGGCACAGCCCGCGCTGGGCGATGCGAGGGCCACGAAGCGGCAGAAGGCTACAAGGGCAGCGTAGAGGCCGCAAGGGCAGTTCGGAGGCCGCGTGGGCGGCGTGGAGGCCGTGGGGGCTGCGCAGAGGCTGCGAGGGTGGCATGGAGGCCGCGAGGGGGGTACAGAGGCCACGAGGGTGGTGTGGCTATGGGGGCTACGAAGGGATATGGGGTGGCGAGGCTGCGGGGGCTATGAGGCAGTGGGACGGTGAGGTCGCGAGGCCGTGGGATGATGAGTCCACGGGGGTCGCGGAGGGCCGTGGGGGCCACGGAGGTCTACTGGGCGGCAAGTCCACGAGGCAGTAGAGGTCGTGGTGTGGTAGTCCGTCGTGGATGGTCATACGGCGCGGTCGCGCGTCGTGCCTTCACCGGTGGCCGTCTTGACCGGCCTCCCTCCATGTGTCGCCTTCGTCGTGGCTGGCCATGGTTTCGGTCATGGTTCTTGAGTTCCACTGGTGTCAAATGTCAGCACCGGTCGCCGTCACCATCACAAGAAACACATAAAATAACCATAAGGTTTGCGGAGGGGTCAAGCCATGTTTGTTTGGCTTGTACCCTCCACGTTAGAGTGGTAGCAAGCAGCTCAAGGGGAATGATTCAATGTGATAGGAAAATTACAATTTATCAATTTAAAACACACCCCTACCTTTTTCATTTGTTGACATCGATGAGGAGGGAATTACGACCTTCAATTGAAGACATCTCACATTGTAGGACGCCCCGAGGAAGAAGTTGAAGTCGTGTGTCGACATTCTTCGGTGGAGGAGTGTTCTTCTTTGGAGAAGAATAATTCCTCCAACGTTCTCTCCCAATTTTCCTTTGCCAACACTTCCCCCAATTCCACCAAGAAGAAAAGTTAGACAATATGATATTTTTCCCCAATTTAATTGGTGGAACAAATTAAATTGGCATCATAATTACATTTAGGTTGGCATAATATATTTTGGTGAAACCTAAAGCTCACCTCCCTTATTAAAGAGGGGTTTCAAGGGGTTTCTCACATTAGGAGGGTTCGGGTGGTCCCCACCCTTAAATCCAAATTGGGGGTTTTAGGTTTAGTGGTCCCCACCTCCATAACCTCCCATGGGAGTTTCAAATGAAAATAAAATGTTACACAATTTTATTTTATTTTACTCTTTCATGAATAAGGGAAAAACTAACTTCTACCCTCGACCCACTGTGGTCAGGGTGAAGGTCTCCTTAAGTGACCATCATTGCTGCGAGTTCAATGGTACCCTCAGATTTCAATTCTAAGTACTGGTTCAAAAGTTATAAAAACCCGCTCGCATGTTTACTAAATGTACCTGAAAAAAAGTTCAAAAATTCATTCTGGGCACTCCAGGCCTCGGAATCACGCGCCGTCAATTTTTCTGGACTCTTAAAATTCCCATTTAATTAAAAAAATTACATGGAATTTCTGGTTCTTTCCACCACAAATAATATACCCATCCATGTTTATCTTGATCTCAAGGTATTGAGGATTCCAATGGACCTAATGCCCCTTCCCCAGGTCACTGGCCTGATTAGATAAAAACAGGTTCGAGACAAGAGCTCTTACTAACAGGGAAGCATAGAAATCTGTACACATCAGGACCAGATCCTAAAAAAAAGTATTGAGAGGTCTAGTGTATTTGGAAATTATTAACATTATATAACCACTTAGAACATAAAACACAATATCTTTGTTGAAAAAATTATTTTACATGACCACAACATTCCTTCGTACTTAGCATTGCATGGGATAACCTAAGGACATGCATAAGAAAAGGGTGAGATAAAAAGACCAGTAAGAAATTAAACAAGGAATAAAATTAATAATATAGTACATGTTAAGCAATAGGCATATCAATGGATCACAAGATAAACATGAACATAAAAAAATGTTATATCATGATTATCATAACATGGAAATGTGGAAACAACATTTAACCTGATATTAGCATAAGACAATGCTCATTGCACATGGAGCATGAGTAAACCCTCATTGCACTTTAATTACCATGAGTAAAGCCTCATTGAACTGGAATTATCATGATTAAACCCTCATTGCACTTTACGTATTAGGATACTAATCTTTACCCAATGTATTGGACCGTTATCCGGGTGCACCCTTCTTAATCATTTCATTTCATGCATAAGTGTGCCACATAGATATTACAACATGGATTCATTAAAAATCATAATTAATTCCATGAATAAGAAATTTGGAATACATAAATGTAAGTCCTAAATAAAAAAGTACATGTTCATAAATTTGAATACCCATGATAGAGAAATGGTTATGGTATTCACATACATGATGATTTTGGAATGGGAAATTTTGGTGTAACTTCGGTAGCATAACGATGTCAAATAGAAATCGTAAAATGGTTTGATGATAGAGAAAGTGGTATCTAATAATTTATAAATTTAATGGAAATTAAGGGGGTCATGTAACATAATATCCCAACATATGTAATGGAATTTATATGCATAATATAAAATAATTTCTTGAATATAAATGAGAAGAGAGAAATTCCTTACGGACTTTCAGCGTGGTAACGGGTGTACATGAGAGACATTAATGAGAGAGAAAGAGGTATATAATCATTCAAACATAAGGAGGGAAGTATGTGGGAGTTTAAAAATTATACACCAAAATTTTTAATTGAAAATAAAAGTGTATAACAACAAAAAGAAATTTGGACAAAAATGAGAAAGGAAGAAATCCCTTATTTGGAAGTGTGATACCAAAGGCTTGGGAGAGGCTTGAGAGGGGATTATTGGGAGCTTGGGGCACCTTGGGAGGATTATATAGAGAGGAGGTAAGAGTTTGGTCAAGATCCAAATTGCATGAGTAAATAGTAATGGGATATTGAGTGGGTTTATATAGGAAAGGAGAGGGAATTAATTTTTATTTTGGTTTTGGACACTACACATTAAACTAATCAAAACTACAAACCATACCATGGTTTTTTCCCATGGTTTTTTTTCAAAAGGGATTGAAAAAATGTTATTTTATAAGTCTAATGGAATAAAGTTTTAAAATATTAGGCTTTATTATGTGGAGGTGAGTCACACTCTCATGGAAATCGTTTTAAAAAGTTAAAATATTTTATAAGTATCGAAGGGTTCACTAAGGCATTGTAAAATAAATAAAACAAACCTAAAATAAAATTATTTTAAATTTAAAACATATATTGGTCTAACATCCCATTTATAGTATTTTATTACATTACTATTGGGTCATTATGATGTCATAAAATAAATTATATATTTAAATATTATTTAATTTTTACCCAAAAAATCGACTATCTCAGAAAAATATGAAAAATTCACCATTGGATAATTTTGACATCCTAATTCCAAAAATAATATTAATTTTATCTGAATAATTTTCTGAATATGTGAATTTTTACTTTTAAAATGAAAACAAGCATTTATTGAAAATTCATGGGTTTTGAAAAAAGAAACTTTCAAACCTTAATAAAAATTGTAATTGTATTCATAAAAACTATATGATAATTTATATTTAATAAAATATAATTTAGTAAAAATATTTTATTAAAATATTATTTAATTTAAAAATCCATTAATTCATCAAAATAGATTTCTTAATTGAATATTAACTAAAAATAATATTTGTGATTTAAAAACTATTTACAAAGTAACAATAATAAAATGAAAGTATATTATTTATTCTATACAAAAATAATTCACATAATCATAGTGTTAGGGTATTGTTACATAACCCCTTATAACACCCGTATATGACCTAAGGGTAAGGTGGGTGATGGTGACAGACTTTTGGGGTGGCTCGGATAACATCGCTCGGGTGGTAATCACTATTAACTTTCAATTCTCCCTTAGGTGATTCTATTCAATCTTAACATGTTGAAGATAAGCTTGAGATTGGTCAAGAGAAAATACTAGTGATGTTACCTCTTTTCTGAGCTTCAAAAAATGGGCTTCTTATTGAGAAATTCTACTGGATGGTGTCATCACTTTCTTTTTCTGAGTGAATTGGATTTGTTAAAGCCCTATATTTATACTAATCATGTGATCAATGTTCAATGGATATATTAGAAATGAAAATAATTATTAACGGTATATTAAAATCCAAAAACATAAAACCAAGGAAGTGCATATGTTTTATATAACCATTTTACATAATAACACATTTAATTAGATCAAGAGGAATTTTCATTAATAAAAGTTTGGGTCGTTACAATCTTCACCCCTTAGGAAATTTCACCCTAGAAATTTCCTATTCCCACACTAAAATAGATATGGGTAACTCTACTTCATCACTTCCTCTGATTACCACATTGCTTCTTCAAACATGTGGTTTCTACAAAACACTTTGATGAGGGGAATTATCTTATTTTGTAAAAAAATCCCTATGATATAATATCCTCACTAGATTCTCATCATAAGAGAGGTCATTCTCTAATGGTACCACCTCTAGATTGAGTATATGTGATGGGTCAGGTATGTACTTCCTCAATAGTGATACATAGAATACATCATGTACTTGAGATAGGTTCGGTGTAAGTTATAGTCGATAGGCCACAGCTCCAATGCGATCAAGGATCTCAAAAGGGATGATGTACCTTGGACTAAGCTTTCCCTTCTTCACAAATATCATAACTCTATTCCATGGTGATATGTAGAGTAATACCATGTCTCCAACATCAAACTATCGGTATCGTCAACAATTATTAGCACAACCCTTTTTTCGACTCTAAGCAGCTTTAATGTGCTGATGGATAGTCTTAACCTTATCCACCATTTCTTTGACAATTCCTAAAACTAGGAGTTTTCACTCCCCAACTTCATCCCAAAATACCAGTGTTCTGAACCTATTCCCATAAATGGATTCATAAGGAGCCATTTGGATGCTTGAGTGGAAACTGTTATTATAAGAGAACTCAACCAGAGGAAGATTTTGATCTCATACTCATTTTAGGTCCATTGAGCATGCTCTCAATATGTCCTCAAGTGTTTTGATAGTCTACTCAGATTGGTCATCAGTTTGAGGATGATAAGTTTTACTAAATTTCATATCAGTATTCAGAGCATATTGAAGACACTTTCAAAACTTAGAGGTGAATCTAGGATCTCAATCAGATACAATTAATATTTGTACACCATGCATCCTTACCACTTCTCTGATGTATATCCACATCAGTTGATCCAATAAGAAATCTTCTCGAATTGCAATGAAGTGTGTAGTATTTGAAAGATGATCCACAATAACCCAGATAGCATTGTTTCCTTTGGATGTCTTCAGAAGTCCAGTGACAAAGTCCATGGTGATGTTCTCCCATTTCCATGTTGATATAGGAAATGGTTTCATCATCCCCTCAGACTTCTGCCTCTCAGCCTTCACTTGCTGACTTACCAGGAACTTTGATGTATACTTAGAATCTCTTTATTCATGTTATCCCACCAATAAATATCTCAAAGATCTAAATACATCTTTGAGTTTCCTGGTTGAATGAATAAATTAAAACCTTGTGCATCATCCAAAAGTTCTTTCTTTAACTTCATATTTTACGGAACACATATTCTTGACCCAATTCTCACAATTCCTTTTTCATTAACATTGAACTCTTAGGATTTACCTTTTCTTATTGTTTCCACTATCTTCTGAATTTCCACATTATCCTTTTGATCATCCTTGAAACTTTCAAAAAGAGATAGTTAAGAAATCATTTGTGAAAGGATTGATGATTTTCCCTTTTTTATGATTCACATGCCCATATTCATCAAATTTAAGAAGATTGGATCCTTTCAAATTCTCATCAATTATAGAATTATTGGGTCCTTTCTACTTAGAGCATCCACTTCCTTGTTCACTTTCCAAGGGTGGTAATGGGTTGAGCAGTCATATTCTTTTATCATCTCTAACCATATTCATTGGCGCATGTTCAACTCTTTCTGTGTGAATATATACTTGAGGATTTTATAATCCATTTATATTTCACACTTCTCCCCTAAAAGGTAATGTCGCTAAATTTTCAAATAAAGGATTACTGCATCCAACTCCAGATCATGTGTTGGATATTTTTTCTCATGAAATTTCAATTTCATTAAAGCATAGGCAATGAATTTGTCAATTTTCATCAGCACATAGCCTATTCCCTTCTTCGAAGCATCACTAAATACCACAAAAAGATATCCACTTGTGGGTAGTGTGAGAATGGTCATAGTGATAAGACTCTTTTTAATCTCCTTGAAGCTATCTTCGCATTCATCACTCCAAGAAAACATGACTCTCTTCTGAGTTAGCTTGGTAAGAGGGTTTTAAAATCATGAGAAATTTCCTTCAAATCAGCGATAATATCCAGCTAACACAAGGAAGCAACATATATCCTTTATAGATTTTGGCCTCAACCATCCCTCAATTGCAGTTGTCTTAGAGGGATCTATAGATATCCCATTGCTTGTGATGATGTGACCCAACAATGATACTTCCTTCAACAATAATTCACAATTGATGTACTTTATATAGATCTTATCCTTTCACAAGGTCTCTAGTATAATTCTTAGATGCTCCTCATGCCCCTCCTTGGTTTTGGAGTATATTAGAATATCATCTAAAAATACTACCACAAATTTTTCAAGGTAATATCTAAAGACTTTATTTATCAAGTCCCTGAATATTTCTATAGAATTATTGAGTCCAAAAGGAATTACTATGAATTCATAGTGCCCATACCTTTTATGAAAAGAAGTATTGGGGATATCCTTCTTCTTCACCCTTACATGGTAATATCCCAACTCCAAATCCACCTTGGAGAAGTATTGTACTCCACGTAGATGATCAAACAAGTCATTAATTCAAGGAAGAGGATACTTATTCTTTATCATGATTTTTTTGAGCTCACAATAATCAATGAAAAGGAACATTGACCGATTCTTCTTCTTAATAAAGAGAATTGGTGCACCCCATGGTGAAGTACTTGGGATTATAAATCCTTTATCTAGATTCTTGTGTATTTGTTTCTTCATATCCTCAAGCTCCAAAACATCCATTGTATAAGGATTCTTGGATATTGTAAATGCCTCAGGTATAATATCAATCGATAATTCAACATCTCTTCTAGGAGGAAGACCAATAAATTCCTTAGGAAACACTTTAGTGAATTCCCTCAAAATAGGAATGTCTTCAAGGATAGTTGCTTCCTTAGACTCAATCATCTGATCAAGATACACATTCACATAGGGAAGTAATATCCACGCTTGAGATGATGGTGTTAAATAAGATTCATCCTCTTCCTTGAACTTGTACAAAATCAAGGTTCGATTCGCTATATGGAGAGTGATTTCCCTCTCACGACAATCTATGTTGGTTCTATATAGGGAAAGCCAATCCATGCTAAGAATTTCATCAAATTCTGCAAGAGGGAGTATGACGAGGTTCATCAGGAAGTTCAATCCAAAAATTGTGATAGGGGGGGAGTTATATTCATGGGTTGAAATGATTTCCCCATTTTATATTCTCACTGATATCTTTACTTCCATGATTTGTGGTGGTGTTTAGATTGTTCTACTAAACTTTCAGGATATAAAATAATGCGTAGAACTATAGATGATAACCATGCCTATAGATTTTTTATTCTGGTTCTACTTTATCTATTATAGACTAATGGATTGGTATATTAAACTATTAAACACATAAAGGGGAATCTAATGAAAAAAAATGAATAACTTAGAAATTACAATTATTTCCTTAACTTATGAATTTATAGGCTTCAATCTATGTTATCCATGATCTACTTCCAAATATATATTCTTAGGGGAATTTTTTTATTCCCTTAACAATGGTTTATACTAAGCTTATGAATTTACCAAATCATATCCCCCAGGAGTGTCATAAACAAGAGTGGAGCAAGGTCCGTTTTCATGCACCATTTACCATTCGAGTCTTGGTTAAAGTGGTTTTTTCGGGTTTTAACCCTAGATACATTTGTGCCAGAGCCTCCTCTAACTACTCGTATCTAGATAGATATGTATTTTCTTGATAATACACTTACTCAATACTCACCAAAATTTAGGGATATTTTTATAATACTTAGTCGTATCCCTAAGGCTTTCACTAGGGTTTTCTAATCCTAATCCCAAAAATAACTAAAAATATCCACTAATACCAACTATAACAACTTTTCTCTTTATTACACACTTAAACATTATTTATTACATAAAATTGCACTTAAGAAAACTCCAAGGATATATAGGTCTAGTTTATTGAGAAATTAGGAACATTAAATAACAACTTAGAACATAAAACAAAACATCTTTATTGAAAACTTCTTTTACATGGCCACAAAATTCCTTTGTACTTAGAATTGCATGGGATAACCTGAGGACATGCATAAGAAAATAGTGATATAAAAAGACCAGTAAGGGAGTAAACAAGTAATAACATGAATAATATAGTAAATGTTAGGAAATAGTCATATCAATGGAGAACAATAGAAACATGAACATAAAGTCATGATATATCATGATTATCATAACACGGAAATGTGGAAACAACAATTAACATGATAGTAGCATGATCCATGGCTCATTGCACATGGAGCATGAGTAAACCCCCATTGAACTTGAATTATAATG
The DNA here is from genome assembly GCA_963277665.1 of Viscum album. Classification (NCBI taxonomy): domain Eukaryota; kingdom Viridiplantae; phylum Streptophyta; class Magnoliopsida; order Santalales; family Viscaceae; genus Viscum; species Viscum album. The sequence continues at coordinate 2,092,982,897 of OY728120.1, forward strand.
ATTAAACCCTCATTGAACTTGAATTATCATGAGTAAACCCTTATTGAACTTGATGTATCATGATACTAATCATTACTCAATGCATTGGAGTGATATCAGGGTTCACCCTTCTTAATCATTTCATTTCATGCGTTAGGGTTCCACATAGATCATACAACATGGATTCATTAAACATTATAAATTATTACCTGAATATGAGATGTTTAATACATAAATTTATGTCCTCAATCAATAAGTACATGTGCATAAAGGTTAATACCTTTGATAGAGAAATGGGTACGGTATTCACTTACAAGATGATTTTGGCCTGGAAAATTTTGGTGTAACTTCGGCAGCATAACAACATCAAATAGAAATCGAAAAACGGGTTAATGAGATATAAAGAGTTATATATTAATTTATGCATGAAATGGATAGTAAGAGTTTCATGTAACATAATATCCCAACATATTTAATAGAATTTAGATACATAACATAAAACAATTTCTTGAATTTAAATGAGAAGAGAGAAATTCCTTACGAAATTTTGGCATGGTAACAGGTGTTCATGGGAATAATTAATAAGAGTTAAATTGGTCTCTCATCATTAAAACATAAAGATAAAAGTATGGGGGAGGTGAAAAATTAAACCCCAATATTTAAAATTGAAAATAAAAGGGTATAACAACATAAACAAATTTGGACAAAAATGGAAAAGGAATAAATCCCTTACTTGTAAGTGTGATCCCAAATGCTTTTGAGAATCTTGAGAGGGGATTATTGGGATCTTTGGGCACCTTTAAAGAATTATATAGAGAGGAGGTAAGATTTTGGTCATGCTTAAAATGGTTTGAGTGAAGAGGAATGGGATATTGAGTGGGATTATATAGGAAAGGAGAGGGAATTCATTATTATTTAGGATTTGGACACTACACATTAAACAAATCAAAACCACAAACCATCCCACGGTTTTTCCCATATTTTTTTTTGAAAAATGGGAGTGTAAAAAATTATTTGTTAAGTCCAATTTCTTAACTTATTAAAATATTATGATTGCTTATGTGGAGGTGAGTCAAACTATCATGGAAATCATTTTAAAAAGTTAAAATATTTTTCAAGTCTTGGAGGGTCCACTTAGGCATTGTAAAATAAATAAAACAAACCTAAAATAAAATTTTTTTAAAGTTAAAACATATATTGGTTGAACATACCATTTATAGTATTTTATTACATCACTATTGGGTCATTATGATGTCATAAAATAAATTGTATATTTAAACGGTATTTAATTTTTACCCAAAAAATATACTATCTTAGAAAATTAGGAAAAATTCACCATTGGATAATTTGGATTTCCTGATTCCAAAAATAATATTAATTTTATATAAATAATTTTCTAGATATGTGAATTTTTACTTTAAAAATAAAAAACTGACATTTATCAAAAATTCATGGGTTTTGACAAAAGCACCTTTCAAACCTTAATAAAAATTACAATTGTATTCATAAAAATTATACGATCATTTATATTTAATAAAAATTAATTTAGTAATTATATTTTAATAAAATATTATTTAATTTAAAAATCCATTAATTCATCAAAATATATTTCTTAATTGATTACTAACTTAAAATATTATTTGTTCTTTAAAAACTATTTATAAAGTAAAAATAATAAAATGAATGTATATTCTTTATTCTATACAAAAATAATAAACATAATCATAGTGATAGGGTCTTGTTATGTAACCCCTTATAACACCCGCATATGACCTAAGGGTAAGGTGTGCAATGGTGACAAACTCTTGGGGCGCCTTGGATAACATCGCTCGGGTGGTAATCTCTATTAACTTCCACTTCTCATGTAGAAGATTCTATTCAAGATTAACATGTTGAATCTCTGCTTGGGCTTGGTCAAAAGAGAAGCCTAGTGACTCTACCTCCTTTATAAGCTCTAAAAAATGGGCTTCGTTTGGAGAAATTCTACTAGATGAGTTCATTTATCCCTTTGTCTGAGTAAATTGGATTTGTTAAAGCCCTATATTTATACTAATCATGTTATCACTGTTCAATGGCTATATTAGCAATGATAACAATTCCTAACTGTATTTTAAAATCCAAAAACATAAAACCATGGAAGTTCATATGTTTTATATAACGATTTTACATAATAATACATTTAATTAGATTAAGAGTAATTTTCATTAATAAAAGTTTGGGTCATTACAATACTAGTCTAAGAACCTCTTAGGATTTGGTGGCACACATCATTACTAGCCTTCCATATAGTCTATCATCCCGCCAGGAGAATAACAGCCCTCACTTTCATCTCGATTCTATGGGCACCCACTCCTTGAAACCACACATTGAGAAAAGAATCCTACACACCTCCATGGCTATTCCAACCAGCAAAATCCCTGAAGGCCTGCCAAACCTAGCTGACCTACTCGCTATCAAATAATAAATGCCCACCGTTTCTTATTTGGGATTAGGGAAACACCAGCACCTAGAAGAGATGATCACTCCCATATGTTTAATGTTATCTTTAGTGTGAAAATCTTGATTCCTCACCTAGCATAGCAAGAAATTAAATTTGGAAGGAACCTCCTAGCACCATAGCGTCAGGCCCCATGGGTCGTCATTGAATGCATCCCTCCTCACACAAGAAAAGGCCTTAATTAAAAACTCACCCAACATGCATCCCATAAAAATTATTTTTTAAAGATATTCAATAATAACAATGTTATTGAAATAAGCGTGTTGATTCTCATCAATAATGGCCTGAAGAAAATTGGGGTGACCGCTTGTCTCTCTAAAAGAAAGATTCGGGGTGGGGAATCCTGGGAACCATAGACTGCCTTCCCCTTAATCTTGGAGCCAGAAGTTGATGTCCCCTCTTCCCACCATCCAACTAGAGTGTTGATGCAGGAACTCTATGTATGGGTGAATCAGGTTGCATATCTTATAAGGCCTCATCCTCTTATCATTCACGTTCAAGCCATACTTATCCTACATTATCATTCCCTATATTATTATCCCTTCCATATCCTCCCATGCTAGTTTACCATGGATCCCTTTCATGGTCAAAGAAACACTCCTTAAGTTAATGCCCCCTTCGGAGAGAGGTCTTTCAAGATGATTCCCCAAAGATAATAGATGTATGCCTTCTATCTGCCCATACCAATTGAATGACACCATAATTCAAACCATGTTCATAATCACACTATTGGGAACCTTCTAGGTGGACATTATGTAAATGGTAATGGAAACAAGAACATTATTCACGAGGGTTATGCAACCTACAAAGGATAGGAATCTATTTTTCTAGTTGTATATGTGCCACGTGATCTTACAAACTAGCTTGTCAAAATGATGAACTCTAAGAGAAAATGGACTCACCATAGCCCCAAGATACTCTATAGGGAATGATCCCCTTTTCATATTAAAGCGAGAATCTAGGACCCTCGCCCTTATTTCAGAGGTATTCCAGGTTGTATAGTAAATACATTTCTCCCTATTCACCACCTACCCACTCCACTTGCAATAGTCCCCTAGAATCTGATTCATTCCCCTGCACTAACCTCCTACTACCATTGATAAACAAAATTGTGTCATCCTCAAACATCAAATGTGAGATACCTCTTATTTCATTTCTATTCCGGTAAGGGGGGACTTTACCCATGAAAAGTCCCCAATTGATATAATAGTTAAGATCATTTTGGGAGAGGATTAAGAGAGTGGGGTAGAGGGTATCCCCTTGCCTGATACCTTGACAAGCCTTGAAAAACCCAAACTTCCTACCCATAAATGAGGTTGATATCCACGCCAAACTGAAGCAATGGAAAAGAAGATCACTAGTCCAGTTGGAGAACCCTATGCAATCCAACACCGTTAAGATGAAACCTCATTCCATCCTATAGTAGGACTTGATCATATCTAATTTGATCACTAAGTTACCCCCAAAGGACTTGTTGTTGATGTCTCTAACCATTTCTTTCACCACTCCTATTTCCCCCTGAATTGATCACCCTTTAATAAAACCATGAAACTCAGAAAGTCACCCATGTATTCAAGTGATGGGTCGTCCTTTTGTTGAGAATATTTTCCAACACCTTGTATGGTATATTTCACATTCTTATGGGATGATATTGATCAATGTACTGTGGGTTTCACATATTATAAATCATAACCATCTTGGTTGCACAAGAAATACAAGGAAAATTCCCACCTTGGAATAAGTATTTCACTTCCCACACTATGTTACCCTTAACAGTGTCCCATGCCACCCTATAAAAGGATCATGGGATGCCATCAGGCCCTAGTTCACTCTCTGGGTTCAGATTCCAGATCACCCCACACACTTCATCCTCTTCCAAAGTATTCCTCAAGTGTTCATCAACTTCCTTAGAAACAGTGCTTGGGATGTCCTCAAATAGGTCAACATCACCTCTCAGATACCCTCCATCCAAGCTAGGATTGGGGATTTCCATTAAGGATTTGATACTCTCATTATCCAGAGCTCCTACCTCATCATGATCACTAGAATATGAACATTTTTTCCTAAGTATATTAGGCCTCTATATGTGTTTTCTCTCCTTGATGCATGCATGGAAAAAACCAGCGTTCTAGTCCCCCTCATTAAGCCATAGAACTCTAGCTCCTTCTCTAGAAAACCATTCCTGCCTTAGGAGGTTATCAATGAGGAGATCCTTTTTAAGTCTTAACTCATTAAATATTTTTTCATCCCATTCATGTTCCAAACCAGCCTCCATTCGAGCGACCTCCTTACTAATCTCAACCAGATCCTTATCTTTCATGGGGATATTCTTTATCCAATGGCATAAAAGATATTTGATCTGCCTAATCTTGTTATGGATTGTGATACATGGGTTTCCCATATGGTGAAGACTCTAGGCCTCCCTAAAAATATCATTTAAACCTAGTTCCTCTACCCAGGTTTTAGAAAACTGAAAATCCCCCCCTTTCGACGACCCTGAAACCAAGTAGAGGTGGAGTGGAGAGTGATCCGAGAGGCACCAAAACAGATGAGAAAATTTAGTGTTCAGGAATATAGATAATGTGGCCTCGTTCATCAAGCATCAGTCAAGAAGACACCAAGTCTATCTTCCTTTAAATGGGATATTACACCAGGTGAAGTTATCTCCCTTGTGGCCAGCATCCAAAAGCCTTTTTCTAGCCATGAATGAAATGAAATCTAGTCTAGAACTCCTTGGAAAGGTGCCGCCCCATGTTTCTCCTCAGGGATTGCAATAAGGTTAAAATTTACCCCAACGATCCAAGGGATGTTATCTAATTTGAGACCATCTAAATCCCTCCACATCGTCTCTCTATCCAAGGCATTACACTTTGTATAGATAAAGGAGAAAATAAATGAGTGAGACCCTACAGAAATTTTTGAGACCAGAAATGGATATGACACACTATGAAGATCAACTATGATGTGGTTCTTCCATAAACACTTACACATTTCTTGATTTCTTTAACTGAATCACACTCTTTCCATAGACACTTCCACATTGTGGAGGTCCACAATACTTCTTATTATTCTTTGAAGTTATTCCCTTTTCCATGGAACACCATGATAAGAGCAGACTAAATATTTAACTTAAATAATCTAATAACCAAGTCAGAGTAAACTAATATGATAAAAGAAACCTACCTCTAATACCAATTGTTTGGTCTAAAAGGGACCTAGATACCCTGAGAGGGGGGTGAATCAGGGTATAGTTATTCTTTTCTAAATTCTTCCTACCCCAATAGATATTGACCTCTTTATTATAAGGGTCTCATTTTTTTTCACTTAAATGTTAATGTTGATCGTATTCTTTCCTTGTTTATTTAATGATTATGCTTTGAATGTAATGTAGGAAATAAAGCACAAGGATGTATTTTTTTTACTTGGTTCACCCTCACTAGGATATATCCAAGGATAATACAATGAAAATGTGCTGATTGTACCAAATTCATAAGGCTCACTGCTAATAATGATGTTTGGTCTAGATCACTTCTATGCCCAAGATAATTTTGTTAACAAGGTTGAGGGTTTTCTAACTACATTCCAAAGGGTCACTCTCTGTGTCTATTTCTCTGGATCACTACCAGTGGAAAGGATCACCTTCTTCCTATTCCTTCACCCATTTATCTTGGAAGGGATTCACCCATCGTTTAAATACTTGTAGGTACTTTCATTATTTTTAATGAATACATACTCAGTTTTATATGGATTCTCTATAAAATTTCCACTTTCATCCAATAGATGAATACCAGTTTACCATAGATGCATTGGGAAATGCCTTCTGAACCACTTTAATGATGCACACTACCTTAATGAATCTCTTCCTTTTGTGAAGCTCAAACCGCCTTCGTGATGCTCCTGCCTTTTTTGAAGCTCACTTATTTTTTGAAGATCAATTATCCTTTTTGAAGATCCTTCCTTTCATGAATATTTCTTATACTTTTCTAATTTCCTTAATTTCATGATGCTCAGAACATTTGATTGGTATTTATAGCCTTCACGAAATTCTTCATATATCACCTTTGTGATCTACCCTTTGCGATACAACCTTGGTGAACCACCTTCATAAACCACCTTCGCGATTCTAGATCCTTAATATCATCATTAAGTATCACTACTTTTCTGAAGGGGGTAGAGACCTCTTTATAGGTGTTTTCCACTAATTCTACAACCATCTAGCCACTTTAGCACTATTTTGCGGAGTTCTCTCTTTTCCACCACGAAGCTCCATTTTTCATGAAGATCCATGGACATTTCCCATTCTCAATGCTCATTATAATCATAAATCCTTCTATCAAAAAAAGTCACTACTGCGATGTTCCACTCTCAATTCTCCTCACCTTCACTATTTGTGATGCTCGTCGAACTCACAGATCTCACCATCAGGATCATTTAATCCTTTGCAAAACAATCTTCATGAAGCCCATATTCACAAAACTCATACCTTTTCAATATTTTTATGAGATATTAAAGGAAATAAATATTTCAAAGTGCTATACAAAATCCAAATTTTAGACCCCAAAAATTTTTCAAACACTGGGAAATCGTGCCACCTTAACACCTACTTCTGAAAAAACCAACCATCCTCATTCCTAGTCATCTATCTTTTTCAAAAAAAGAAACCACATCCAAAAACACCAAGAGTACACCTTGAGTTATTTTTTCCCAACATGTTCCCACAACTAAGTGAACGTTTTCTTAGGTACCATAGTGCAATGGTGTCCCAAGAAGTGTGTGATTACAAAACACAGTAGGGCACTACCAATGTGGTCCCGTATATAGCCAGTCATATGTAATGTTTGTAAAAGTAATCTACTCATCAGGATAACTAAAACAAATAATGTAAAATAAACTAAAATATAAGTCATGTAAGTCATTCTCAAGGAAACTTCTCAGCCTAGTTGAGACATAACTAGAGATATAAATAAAATAAATAACGTGAGACCATAGTCGATCCCTAGGTCTATGATCTCGGTCATCTGTGAAATGTTCTATCATGTATATATATATAAATATATTTATATGTATATGTATATGTATTCTTATAAATATATATACATAAATATGTATATACATGAGTAGGATGATAAATAACATGATCAACAGCAATCGATCCTTGGGTCCATAACCCTGATCATCTAGATATCCTAAAAAAAGGGGGCATAAAGATGGATGTCGTATCAATCAGTTCATGCATAATTAAATCGATCTATAGGTATGTAATCCCAATTGAAAATACCTGCTTCATCCAACACTGAAAATTTCACTAAGAAAGCTATATCACCACATGGGGATACATTTCCTAACCCTGGGTTCACCCATACCACCTCCAAAGGATATTGTATACTGATATAAAATCCTACAAATATGGGATTGATATAGATGTCATACTAATCAATCCACATGTAATCCAGTATGATGTATAATTTCAAGGTCTTGATCCATAGGTAATCATGACATTCCAACTCGTATAGTCCCTAAGGGGGATGAACCTTAGGCGATCTATAAGGAATACTCTCATGATCTGGTATAACAACATGGAATCATTCAATAAATGTCTCAACATCCCACTCCCAAGAAAATCTGGAAAGTATCTATAATGGTTAATCCATTGATCTCAAGGAGTATCCTAGGAATAAAATTAAGATATCAATTCCATACTTAGGGAGCTTGTCAACATCATACTACTCAGGGGAAATGAACCCACCTAGAAACCTTGTGAATCCTCTATAATTCTAGTGGGTTGTCCATTCCTAAAGATACCTATTATAAGAGGAGTCTGAGACACTCTCAGAAACCTACCTCAATATCCCTAAATATGGAGGAATCCCAGTGAAAAATTGGACTTCTAGAATAGTAATAGTAACATTTATTAAAATGTCTCATAAGAAGAATCTCAGTAAGTACATATGGGCATCCCAAAGAATAATATATAATAATAAGGCTCAGAAGCTGGACCCTAGAAATCATGTATGGGCCTCCTAATGAATAATATCAGATAATAAGGCTCATAAGCTAGACCCCAGGAAGAACGCCTGGGAATCCCAATAAAGAAGGTTGCATCATGTCAATATTTCCAGCCTTAAACTCAGGATCACCTTTGGAAATCAAAATTACATCAGCAGTAAAGTAGTGAATGCATAAATAAAAGAGTGAAGGTGATTGAACACCTAAACCCACCATTGCTACCACATCCCAATAACTACAAGTTCTACATGGGTTATAAGGTGACACTTGCTTCCATCTCTACCCAAAACCGATGTACTTGGTCATGGTCAATCAAACACTTGGGAACCCACTGGGTCCCCTAGGTCAAAATGATAGATATAAATCCTACTCCTCAAGGTCCACTGGTAAATAGAGGAATCCCTATAGGGTTCCTCTAAGTCAATATGTATGAAAGGAATCCCTCTTGGGATCCTAGAAATGAAAAGGAATAGGCATCCCATAGGGGATCCTTCATCAAAGTCATAGACACAAATACTTGATGAAGCTTACGCATTGGCATTGTTAGTGATCCTAGCCATTCATCTAGTATGATCTACCCATTTCATTTAATTAAATATTTATCATATTGAAATTAAACAAGGGGATGTCTCCCTTAGGGGAAAGCTCGAGCATACACATAATACCATAACCATGTATAAATACTAAATGAAAGGTAAAACATACCACCTAACTTTAGAAAGATTTATATCTATTTTACAAGGGACGAAAGTAGGTTCCATGTCCCGTCCATTCTCATCCAAGTCATACTGGACCTATCTCACAATTATACCAATATAATTAATTAATTATAAAAACATTATAATTAATTAATAAAACCAAAAAATCTATAAAAAAAGTTAAAACACCTTATTCAGAAAGGGAATAAATCTCAAATTCTCACCAATCGATCTTGTTGTGCCATAATGATAACCTAATTCCTACCAACAACAAGTGTCACACTGATCGTGGTGCGGGAATTCACTTACCAGTCAAATTGTTATTTATATTTTCCTACTCTTGTCACTGTGAAAATCATGTTCGAACCACATTTAAGGAGGATGGATGATCTAAGGGCTTTGTTTTTAATCAAAAATACTAGAAACAGGGACTCAAATAGAGATGGGTTTGTGTGAACAGAATTAAATATGAAATATGAAATGAAAATGAAGGGGGAAATAAGAGTTAAGTCAGATCTATGTTAATAATAAGGTGTATACAAAAACTGATATTGAGGGAAATTAAATTGATGAAACTCGTTGAAATGATAGTGTTCTTGAAAAAATGGATTCAACAGAACATCCAAACAATGAAGACACTCACTAAAGAACTATCATTATTTAGTGAGTTCCCATTCAACTAGTCTTATGATTCAAACTCCCAATTAAAATCATTATAGAACTATTCAAATATCCTTGTAATTTCTTTTCATACTTGGATTCATCAATAAATAATCAACAAATGAATTGAAATAATGAAATCCAAGAAGAATGAGTTAGAGTTCTGAATATTAAGAAAAATGAACATGAATTCATTATCAAGATAGATCAAGAAAATTCTCTCAATAAATTATACACAGTGTATGTACATAGAAATTAATCACAAATCATGAACACAAAATATTAAATATTCAAAATAAAATAAAGAATAAATATAGAAAATATTATCAATAAAGTCTACATTCATATCCTCCCACTCTATCTCCAATTTCAATTTGCGTTGAAGCTTATTTTTGTGTTCTATAATAAATCCCACGCCCTTAGCTCTGAAGAGAATGTCTTAGCCTCGTTATTCAAATGTTTGTTTCCCAAAAATATGGTAGATCCCTCATAAATTTTTCATGGGTGAACCTTTTATTTACTTGTTCCAAGAACTACCACACTTTATAAACTGATGAATCTTTCATCAAAGACAATATTTGTTTCCTTAATCCTTCTGTCAAAGACACATCACTCTAAAAATTCCTCTAAAAACTCTAAAAAATGCTCAGGAAATTATGTACTGTTTGACATAAATGTTCCTATATGGAATCACCAGTTCTCCATCATCCTTCACAACTCTTGCACCCAACACTTCTAAATAGCCAGTGACAACTAACTTTAGCTTCCACTTAAACATATAGTCGATCACTAGAAAATAGATGAATGTTAGCCAAAAATAAAAATTTAGATCATCTTTTTCAACCAAAATCACATAAACCAAAAGTATGAATTATTACCTTTTCAAACTAGATAAGATCTCGAGTTCAATTTAATTGAACCATCATTCCCCTTCGAGTGGCTTCGGGTAATCCACACTGAGCAATTATTTTTAGAAATTAGGCTCGTACAAGGCTTAATCAACAAATGCCAGGGTTCACTAGATTGGATTCATGACATCATTATTGATGAACAAAAATGGATTGATTGAACCCAAAAGGATTCTCAATACTGGTTCTCCTTATTAGTGAAGCTTTGGAATGATGGAGACAAAATTCATCAAAATTAAAAAGATTTGGCATCTTCAACTTCATACCTAGCTTGAAAATAATCTTTAATTGAATCCTCATATGAATTTTATCTAGAATCAGGCATGAAAATGGCTTTTTCTATGAAATTAGAATATAGGGAATGATCAAGGCCATGCCTCCCTCTTTTTCGACTAGAGCTACACAAGAAAAAACTAGTGATCGACAATGGCACGAAGTCATATTCCTCTTTGGTAATATTAGTCGAACTCTCAGCATTTGAACAATGTTGATCCCCATGAAAATTATACATCCATATAACTCGGCCTTCGTCGTGTTCAAGAATCTCAGAATTGAATTGATCTCATATTTAATCTATCATCTACTCCACTGATGAATCATCTCACCTCTAGTAATCCATCCTAGATATTTGGTTACACCATTCAATTTTCCATCTTGGTTCGGCATGAGGGTAATTTGATCTTAGTCTTTGATCAGTAGAAGGATTCATCATAGGATAATTGGTTTATCATTGAGAGTCTCAGTTCAGGCCCATTTGAAGTTTTCCTCTTTATCCTTCAGTGAATATTCTTATCTCAAATAATCGGAATATCGTTTTTTTAGGTTCATAATTCTCATCAGCAGCTTCGTTTCTAACTCCGTATAGGATAAATTATCCTTCATATTATTTATTATACTCGCTACATATTATCTTACAAGACAAAATTTCAATTTTCTTACACATTTTAATTTCTGTTACGAAATTATTAAATTTATCTTACATAGAACCAAAAAAATATTATCAATTTTTTTTTCATCCACATAATATTTTATATTACGTGTGTAATGTAGTAGAAATATTATGTTTCAATTGATAAAATAAATCATTTAAGAGATTTTAAATATAATTTAAACATTATAATTCTAAAATAATAAGATAACACTTAAAATTAAAATTTCAAATAAAAAACATTAACGTGATAAATTAAAATAAAAACTAAATCATTAAAAAAATAATAAAATAAACTAGAAAAGAAATAATCATAAGATGTAAATTAAAAAACCTAGAATTAATATTTAAAAAACTGAAAATGGAATAATAAAATAAAATAACGTTCACATAGAAAAATCTTACACGTTAAATTAAATATTTTAACATAAAAGATAATAATTTACTAAATAACACCAAATAACTTTAAACACCAAAATTACCCACTTAAACCACCTATTTTATAATTAAAAATGCATAAATATATCAAAATCAATGTGTAAAATTTCATGAAATAAGAACCACATCAAATTCCCCCACACTTAATCATTTATTGACATCAGGTTATTACTTTATCAATTTCAATGGATAAAAATAAATCTTAAGGGTGAAAAATTGGAATACCACAAAGAATTAGATTCTAAATAAATCTCCCTCTATGGATTATCTCAAGTTTAAAATGTATTTTCCCCATTAAAATAAAATAGATTCAGTGAAAATTTTGGCTCCTATTTTACAAAATTAATTAAAATAGAAAAATTTGAAAAAAATTATACAAAAATAAATTTTCATCCAACTATAACTCCAAACCTCTCATTAACTCTAGGTGATTCATCACACATAATTAGAAGAGAAAATAAATAGACATTATTCTTAGATGGGAAAGGTTAATAAATATAAGGAGAATAAATAACTCACCCAGTAACTTGAAGAATTAAAAAATAAAATAAAAAAGGTTCAACCTGGATTAGTATTTTAATTTCATAGTCCCTGGAGATGCATATCTTATGAGTTTAATTTAAACCAAAAACTTCAAAATCAATGAAAATTATAAACATTCCATCAAAATTTTACCAAAAACAAATTTTTCAAAAGGTAAATAAAAATGATGTGCTTAATTAAATCCATAGAATAATATAGATTAACCACCTCGATGTGGTATCACAATCCTTAATCTTATGAAAAAAATTGAACAGCTTATAATAAAGGAAAAATCATGAAAAACTCAAAATTTTAAAAAAATTAGGGATATTATGATGAGATTTCATTAAAGCACAGTTTAGTTCATTTAATAAGACTATCTCCCCCACAATTAAAACCAAACTTTTTCCAAAAAAGTTGTATTAAAAGGTGGAAGAAAACAATTAAACAATTTTTTTCATAACAAATTCTCAATTTAGTGGTACAAAAACATAAAAAAGGGTCACAAGAATGTTTAAGAATAATTTTTTCCACAATTCCCAGCACTATTAAAAAATAGAATTTTTAAAATTACATGTGTTGATGTTGTAACAAAAAAATGTTTTCAAATAATAAAAAACATGTAGCATGTAAGAAATTTATTTCACTTGAATTATAGTGACGATTCTAAAGGTTTTTAAAGGGTGTAAATTAAAGTTTTAATTTATTTTCAATATAGTTTTCAAAATAGAAGATATAAGAAAACTTGACACCATTTATTTTTATAAAGACTCATAAAATAAATTTCAAATGGTAAAAAAATTCCCCCCACACTTAATTATAATTAAATGGAAGAATTTTCAAAACCAAAATTTTATATTAAAAAACTCTTTTCTAGGAAGCAATAAATGTTTTCAAAAATTAATTATTCTTGAAAAATGAGAGAGAGAAATTATATAAAAGAATATTGATTTTCTACCTCAGGAATCAGATTAAAAAAATTTCTCTTTAATCACTTAAAAAACATGGCCTTTTCTATGAAAGTAACTTTAAATGTCAAACATAAAAAACATTAATCCCATACATTGAGAATTAAAAATATGAGACTAGGAAAATGTGATTGTGTGATATTAAGTACTGAATAAAGTGATTAGGAATAAGGACCGATATGGACCAAAGGATTTAAATAATTTTTATTCAAAATAAAATACACACAAAAGAAAGAAAAAAATTTATTGAACCATGGGTTGCCTCCCATGCAGCACTGGATTTATAGTCCCCATACGGACTCTCCTAACAACTAACCATAGTCACTAAGAGGATGTGGTTTCTGGAGTAGGAACCACCACATGTGTTTTACCCATTTATTTTTAATTGATAATTGAATAATGTGGGCACCCAAACTGCTAAGAGAACACTTGACTTCCTTTTCAGCTAAAATAAACCCTTGGAAACACCCCTTTGCAGTTATGGATAACTCACTATCTATATCCATAATTGTTCTAGAGTTTTCAATATTAAAATTTTCAAGAGGGGACAAGAACAAGGTATGTGTATCTAGGGGTGTGTAATGATCCTTGAAGCTCTCTTTGATAGAACCAACCCCTAAAAAATCAATAACAAAGGTTATTAAGACTGAGTTTTCTAAAACATATTTAGGAAGAGGAAGTTCAACAATGCTTAAAGTAGTTTTTTAAACCTTGGACAAAAAATATAACTCCTATTAAAAATTATTCTCAGTTTTATCATTAATTTTAGCACTCAAAACAATTCAAGTAAACAATGAAATACTGAGAAGGTATTCATTATACTCATGCTAAAAAAAATGAAGTTCATGGTTTTTCAAGAATTTATTTTCTTCCAAATATTCATCAACTATTAACAAGAAATCAGCAATAACTACTTTAGAAAAATTAACTCTATTGAGTTCAAAAAGTGTTTGTTTGAGCATTATTCTAAACTCAAGTTCCAAAATCTGATACACAAATAAAAACATAAGGAATTTGGGGTTTACATTCCAACCTTAGGGAAATTTTACTCCATTTCAGTTCTATTGAAATTAAAACATGAATATTCTAGATTAATGTCACCCCTCTCAAGTTGGTTAACACTTGATTCCCATTTAACATTTAATTCTAGGAAAATAATGAGGGGATTGATGGATAAATGTTCTTAATCAATTTTAAATTCAATATTGACTCCCCCTTCCTTTTCATCAAAAACAAATTCAAAATTTACTGGGATATCCATTTGAAAATAGGGAAGATCACAGTTAACATCAACTTCAAAAAATTCATAATCATTGATTTATAATTTATTATTCTCTTCGAATATATTCTTAACTTCCTATTCAATCTTTTTTTCCAATTATTTTACAAAAACATGGTTAATAGTTTTCAACATTTAAATTCTCATTTTCAAGTTTATCCCCAACCCAAGTTTCCATAGGTTCAAAATTCCTAAATTCAAAAAGCTTACATAAAATTATAACGATGGATTTATCCTCTTTTAATTCCTCATTTGAATCTTATTGGTGGGATAGTAACACTTTTTGCCTAAAAATTTTATCATAATCGAGTTCTTGTTCATAGTTTTTTTCTTCTTCTCCTTCTATTTCCCCTAAATTTTCATTCTCATGTTTAAAAAATTATTTTCTTCACTATTTATTTCAACTTTTATTTTTTTCACTAACCTATTGACTGAATTCCTAAGTTTCACCTTGAAAGTTTTTCATTGTTTAATTTGGTTCTTCTTCATGTTCATAAAATTTATCAAGTAAATTTCATAGTATTATTTTCAAAACTGATTGATTAATTGGTTCAGGTTTTAAAAGGCTTTGGTTTTATTCATAATGACAAGATTTTTGAGCCTAGTTATAGACACAATTCCAAGAAGTGTGTCCATAGTAGGGATAAAAAACACAATACATTACATTTTGTAGAGCCCAACCCCTTTTATATTTCATTTAAATAAATAAATAAAAATTATATAATTTTCAAAAGAAACAAACATAAAGTTAAAATAAATTTTTAATTCTCAACACACAGAAAATGAAGCACAATTTTGAAAGTAACATAAGCAGTAGATTCAAAATCCGATTTTTTAAAAAAAACTATTAATTTTTTTATTAATTTTTAATATTTTCAAAACCCTAAGAAACTCATCAAACCTTCCATAATAATGACACCAAAATTTGATAATGGAATGGTCATTGATGCACCAGTCAAATTATCATTTATATTTTTCTACTCTTGATACTATGGAGATCAAGATCAAACCATAGGGAAGGAGGCTGAGATAATATATGGGATTTATTTTTAATCAAAACTACTATAAAGATGGACTAAAACAAGATATGGATGAATGTGAATAGAATAAAAGATGAAATATGAAATTAAAGTGAAGGTAGAAATAAGAGTTAATTCAAATTTATGTTAATAAGTAGGTGAATAAATAAATAGATATTGGGGGAAACTCAATTGATGATTCTTAATGAAATGATTATGTTCTTAAAATGGATTCAATAGGACATACAAACAATGAATATTTTCACTAAAGAACTATCATTAATTAGTAATCACTCATTCATCTAATCCTATGATTCAACCTCTTAATTAAAATCATAAGAGAATAATTCAAACAACCTTGTAATTTCTTTTTATACTTCAATTCATCAAGAAATAATCAAGAACTGAATTGAAAGAATGAAATCCAAGAAGAATGAGTTGGAGTTATGAAGATTAAGAAATATGAACATGAATTTATTATCAATAAAGATTAAGAAAATTGCCTCAATAAATTATACATAGTTAATGAATGAAAAAATTAAGCACAAATCACAAACACAAACCATTAAATATTTAAAAGAAAATAAATAATAAAGATAGAAAATCTTCTCTCTTGAGTCGAATTTCATCTCCTCCCACTCTATCCCTGGTTTTTCTTTGTGTTGAAACTTCTTCTCAAGATATAGAAGAAATATCATGCCCTTAGATCTGAAGAGAAGTGTTACTATCCATATCTAAATGGGTGTTTGTAGAAAATATGGTAGGGCCCTCTTAAATTTTTCAGCAGTTGTCCTTTTATTTCCTTATTCCAAGAATCACCTAACTTTCTAAATTGACGAGTATTTTTTCAAAGACGGTATTTTTTCATTAATCCTTTTTTCACTACCACGTCACTCTAAAAATTACTCCAACAACTCTAAAAAATGCCCAGGCAATTAATGCATCATCTGACACAACTGTTTTGGTATTACAACACTGTTTCTCCATTTTCTTTCACAACACTTACACCCAACACTTCCAGATAACCAGTAATGACCAACTTTGGCTTCCACTCAAACATACATCCAAGCACATACAAATATATGAATTCTAGCTAAAAATAAAAACTTGGATCATATTTTTCAACCAAAATCATGTCTACCCAAAGTCTGAATTATTCATTTTTCAAATTGTAGATAAGTTCATGTTCCATTTCATCAAACCATCCTTCACCTTCGAGAAGATTTAGGTAATCCACACTAAGAAATTATTTGTATAAATCAGGCTCATTGAAGTCTTAATCAACAAAATATAGGGTTCATCATAGTCCCTTCACAACATCACTGTTGAGGAATGGAAATGGATTAATCAAACCCAAAAGGATTCTCAGTATCGGTTCGCCTTCTTAGTTAAGATTTGTAATGGTGGCAATCGGCTTCATCTAACTTCAATTGATTTAGAGGCTTAGACTTCATACACATCATGAAAATCATATTTAATTGAATCCTTATAGTCAATTCATCGAGCATAGATCGTGAAAATGACTTCATCTGAACAATCAAAATATAGGGAATGATCGAGGCCCCGCCTCCAACTTTGCCAACTAGACCTGCATAGGAAACAACCAGCAATCGATAACGGTATGAAGTCAGATTATTCTATATAAATATTGGTCAAAATATTGGAATTCAAACAACATTTATCCCCATGAAAATTATGTGTCCCTATAACTTGGTATTTTTGTGTTCAGAAATCTTGGAATCCACTAGTTTGGAGCTTGGACATATCATTTATTCCACCAAAAAATCAGCTCACCTCCAGTCGTTGATCCTATATCTTCAATTAAACCAGTCAATTTTTTATCTTGGTTCAACATCAGAGGGTTATTTGATCTTGGAATTTGATTGGGGGTGGGATTTATCAAAGAGGAACTGGTTTAGAAATGGGAGTCTTGGACCAGGCTCCTTTGATGTTGTCTTTTTTATCCTCTAATGAAGATAATTGACTCAGAGAATCAGAATGTCAGTTTCTTTAGGTTTACAATTCTCATCAATGTCTTGGTTTCTAACTCTACATAGGATAAATTATCCTTTACAGTATTTATCATACACACTGTAGATTATCTTATGATACCCAATTTTAATTCTCTTACACATTTCATTTTCTGTTATGAAATTCTCAAATTTATCTTACGTTAAACCTCAACAACGTGATCAAAAATTATTTTAAATCCACATAAGATTTTATCTTATGTGTGTAATTTAGTGGAAAACCTTCTCTATAATTGATAAAATAAATTAATTAAGAGATTTTAAATATAATTTAAACATGATAATTCTAAAATAAGAAGATAAAACTTAAAATTAAAATTTCAAATAAAAAAACATAATCATGATAAATTAAAATAAAAACTAAATAATTAAAAATTAAATTATTAACTTAAACTAGAAAATAAATAACCATAAGAATTAAATTAAAATACATAAAATAGATTTTTATAACAAAATTGAAAATGGAATAAGAAAATAATCTTCACACTGAAAACATTCACACATTAAATTAAACATTTTAAAATAAAATGATAATTTAATAAATAACACCAAATAAATTTAAAAATTAAAATTATCCTCTTAAACATCAATTTTAGAATTAAAAATAAATTAAAAATATCAAAATAAATGTGAAAAAAAGGCATGAAATAAGAACCACATCACACACCATAAACCTAGAATTATGTAAAATCCCTAATAAATGGAGTCAAAAAAACCATTTAACAATTTTAATTAAAATCATTAAATATTTTTAAATTTTCTATGGTGATGTACCTCAGTGAAAAGACACACTTAGAAGTGTATATGGCGTCTCGACTATCCTCTTCCAAAGTAGAGACAATACCCCAACATTGGTATCTGATTCCACCATGCTCCAATTGAATCAGGACCAAAATCCATAACTAGAGAAACCTAGGTTATATGAGGAAGGAAAAGAAAAAAAGAGGCTAACTGAGTTGAATAATTACCTCAAGGGTTCCAACACACCCTACGGCATCTGATTTAGGCCACAAATGAAGGAGAACTACCATAGAGGAAGGGACAAGGATGGATATGCATACGGAGGAGGAGAAAGGAGAAAAAAGTGGAGCTTTTCTCTTAAATACCACAAGGTAAAAAGGGTAATTTATACTTTTTAAAGGGTCACATGGTTTGGCCACATGATTCGCCAAATCCTGCACCAACCATGTGGTTGGAATTTTCCACGAACCAACCCCACACATGGGCATAGAGAATGATTTAATAGACCGTATGCCAGCCCTATGAAATGTCTGCAATAAACTGAAAATTCCAACATGGTTTTCCTTGTATTTCCTCATGGTATCCCCAACCCATGAACCTATACAAATTGGGACATACATTTTTGTCGTACGATTATCACTAAATGTGTTCCAACTGTGCACCCTCTATTTCTATTTTTCCAAAACTCCAGTTTTCAGTACCAAACCCCTGAGAAACTCCTGAAACTTCTAATATATATACCAAGCCTCATTCCACATCGAAAAACATAATTTAAAGGCATTACAACCTTTATAATTCCATTTTGAATCTCCAATAAAGATTTAAACCATCCAATTGACCAAAAATTCAAAATCAATTGGAAATTTCTAACTTGAAAAAATATGGGATCTAAGAGTCTCCCCACCTTAAAATTTCTCATCCTTGAGAATATTTAGATAGCATAAAAATAAAAACTTAACCTATATGGGTCATTATTTAAGTTTTAAATTTTGTGTTGCATTTCTGAATTCTTAATGCACCACTAAGAACTACTTTAAGCATACGACGCTTAATCTCCAAACCAATCTAATGCTAACAACCATTGTCAAAACACCAAGATGGTGCTTACCTGAGCCCATAAAAGACAGATCATGATCACATATTCACTCGAATGATCATACAACCTATAGTTCTTTTCACTATAGGTTCTTTATATTCAACAGCCAATTCTAATCCATAGTACTACCCCTATTGGAATTTCCCAACAAATCACGCCCCAAGATTTCTAACAATTCTCCTAGCATGTTACTCTACTCTCTACACCCAATTACACATAGGAACACTACCCTTGGTCCTCAATTTGATCATAATAGTTGAATTCACATTGACAAAGATCAACCTGGCTACACCTACTTTTATATGAAAAGTCCTGAAATACCCTCGAGCAACACCCATCTCATATCGATGGAGCACTAAATTTGGTACCCTGCTAGTTTCATCAAACCATTTGAGTAATAATAAATTCAAACAGTCTATGTTTGACTTCTCCCAATAATTCTTGGCTCCCATGGTTAACACATCTTCAAAATTAGATTTTTATAGCCTTATCTCAAGGTGTACTAGATTATTTTGAGCATGATCACTAAATCTTGTACTCATCTTCCAGTGATGTATCCTGATAGAAACTCCCCCTGATCAAAACCATAGTCGTGTGTTATCACCATCACCAATGGAAACCCAATCCAGCATACAAAAATTGTCAAAAGCTACACCAGGTTTAAGGCCCATATATGGATTTTACTCATCCATAATCAAACATTTACCTATAATTTACTAAGATTCCCAACTGTACATGTTCCATTTATTAAATGGAATGTGAGTTCCAAAACCACAATCATACAATCGATCTCACGGTCCCATGACCCTTCCCACATGAGGGTCTCCCTCTTGTGGCTGACTTTTATCTCCCCACCATAATATCATCCTTATCATCGCATCAATAAAACAAAAGAATGATCATAGCTGGTCACGCCTCATCCACTTCTGGACATAACAACCAGCATGGATAGAAACTCGTTCATACCAAACATCAATGTAAACATCACCGATTTCCCATTTCTAATCCATGGAAATTATACCCATGGAAAAAATATATATTAAAAACCCAATGAGGGTCACCACCCTTAAACCGTCAATGGTGTAATATGCACTATATGCATTATCTATTTACCGTGATATGATAGAAACTCCTAAGGATTCCCTCTATAGAAACATAAAATCATTTGATTCATCTCAGCATATAACCGAAACTCTCTCAACGTATTGAGGAAGATGTTAAGATATAGAACATGGCCATATCTAACAAGGAGTACAGTAAGATTCCATTAAAAGGCATGTATATCTCTCTCGAGCCATGTTCACACCAAAATAGGTTTCACTTTCCTTTAACCAACTCCTGACACCAATTCTCCTTAAAACTCTAGTTTAGGTCCTACCATGATCAACCATCTCACAAAACTCAATTTATCCTTGATGTCTCATCTACCATGGAGGGAAATTTCCATTTAACCACAACTCCCAGGAATCCATTCCCATGATAAGTTCTTGAAACCATATATCCTTAGCTCACATGCATCCAATCACCGATTTATGATTTAGATGGTACCATGCACAACTAACATGTACCTTTATAACACAAATCATACTCCTATGAGTCATCTAATACTAAAACAAAGATGACCATGATACATGGAATGTTAGTCTAAACAAGCCATAAGCTCCCTTAGAACTCCTCTTCAAAATCGTCCACCCCACATGTTCCATGATATATTCTAACTACTTTACACATGACATTATCTAATAGATTTAAGCATCAAACTCAAAACTACTGGTCAAATGATCTAGGCATAAGAACAGTTCTTCCCATCAAATCCAGTCATAAAAGACAAGTGCTCTCAGTGATTCCTCAAAATTAGAAGGAATAAAAATACCTATATGAAAAATCCTAAGAACAAACCATACATCGGTCTCAAAAGATGGTATGAACTAGATCACTTCCTAGAAAGGTATCCACAAACCTGGACCAACCTTTATCACACAAGTTTCCCTCAAACAATTGAACATCAACCTATAAGGGTCTGATTCAAAACTAAAGGACTCTAGGTCTACCACCTAGCCCTACTGATCAAGTCTCATAACTGGGTCCCTAGGTCTAACCACCTATATCAAAAGATCAAATCTCTCTAAGGATGGTAAAGAAAACATTGACCTGCATGTGTCAAAACTGTCAAGCATCGCCCTTCTAGGGCCTCGATCCTCTTCAAGCATCCCCATAGGGAGATACCCCCTAGATTTAATGATATCAATGTAGAAGAGATATTGAACTTATACTCATAGGGTGTCCATATATGGTTTATTATGAATGATATTCGGGGAAAATCTAGGGGATTAATGGTGGTCTCAAATAAATTTCTATGTTTTATTTTTATGTTTTCAAATGTAGTGTATGATTCAAGTGTGTATCTAGTTTTCCAAAACTACTAAGCTATTCAGTACTTTGGGATGTGATTCCTTGTATCGTTTCCAATGTAATAAAGTATGGAACCAGATATTGTATATTTTAGTTAGGGTCTTTACACTCATAGGGCGTCCATATATGGTAACACACCCTCTAGGTTCTAGTTCACTATTAACATTTAGATGTATCGACATCATAAAATGTGACCCAACTAGATAACCACAAGTGAAGGTCATTTAAGTATAATTTCATTCCAAACTATATAGGAAAGCAATGTATATGTAAAGACCCTAACTCCAATATCCAATATCTGGTGCCATACTTTATTACATTGGTATAAGATACAAGGAATCACATCCCAAAGTACTGAATAACTTAGTATTTTTGGAAAACTAGATACACACTTGAATCATACACTACATTTGAGAACATAAAAATAAAACATAGAAATTTATTTGAGACCACCATTAATCCCCTAGATTGTCCCTGAATATCATTCATAATAAACTACTTTGAAACCTATAATAATAAATCATAAGAAAGGGGTGAGCTCAAATGCCCAGTAAGGGTATGTATACAGTGTAACCTATAATAAATAAGAAATAAAAAATATGGTAATGTAAATGACTAAAATAAATTTAATTGAATCAATAACTTGAGAATATTATGTATGGAATAAAATATGATCAAATAATTCCATATAAATAATCACATGAACTAGATAACTTAACCATGAATATTATATTAATATAATGATCGCATGGAAATTAATAACTACTTTCATAATGATGGAATTCATAATTTAAAACACCTAAAACATACCATAAATTCTTTATGTCAAGAATATAATACTATCAAGTCTTCCTTCCAAGAATCTAACATCATCAAGGATATGTTATAAGAATTTAATAATTAGGTAAGGCCTTGGCCAAAACCCAGTCTAGTTTACCTAATGAGACCTACTGATGCATCGAGGGGTTATAACGGGCCCCTCCCATCACTTATAAAGTCCAATATATTCCTCATATAAAATTGGTG
Organism: Viscum album; assembly: GCA_963277665.1. NCBI lineage: Eukaryota > Viridiplantae > Streptophyta > Magnoliopsida > Santalales > Viscaceae > Viscum > Viscum album. The sequence goes on from OY728120.1 coordinate 2,093,006,104, forward strand.
AAACATAATCAACAAATACATTGGTATTGAAACTAGTATAAAAAATTTAAATAACTTTCCCTATTAAGTAAACATAAGCATAGACTATCCAGAGTAATATGGTGAATGGTATAAAAATGGTACATCCCCAGTCAAACTTATCAATAACCATTTAATAAAATATGGAATATGGAATAATATGAGATCTAAATAAATGAATAATTAGATTTAACAAATTATATTTACATAGATTAAAATAGATTAAATGATATCATTGAAAAAATATTGATGAAAACACCATTTTTTACTTTGAAAGTCACTTATTTTTAAAATATCACACAATTTTAAAAGAAAACATTTTATTTGAACATAACCTTCTAAACATGTATCGTAAGCTTTAAAACATTAAGGAAGAATGATAATAGGAAAATCTGATCAAGCCATATAAGTTTAAAAAAATATTCCTTCTGTATTTTTGTTGAAAAATTCACAATGAACATTATTTAGAAAAAGACAAAATATAATTTTCAAACAATTTTTTAAAAAGTAAAAAATGATTAAAAATTACATTAAAAAATAATAAGAGAATACTAAAAATATTTTTGGATGAAATTATATAAAACATGGTCATGGAAGAAAAATAGTGTTTTAAGGAAAACTTTAAAAAGATAATTTTGTAAAATATACTCCTTTATAAATATCAAATAATTGACGTGAGAATTAATAAAATGAATCAAGTATGTGTATTATATGTAAATACACGTAAAAAAGCGTAAATTAAACATATGGTATTAAAAATAATTTCAAAAATAATATTAGTGTGACATAATCAAGGAAATATAAGTTTATCCAAAATAATGGAAATTGGGTTAAAAATTATCTTACCACTTTGTAATCAGTCGAATAAAATGACCCATAATAGTAACAATTATTAAATGAATATTTTAATAAAAAAATGATAATAATATTAATAATATTATATATCAAAGGGTTTTACATACACTACACATAAGTAATAAGTGGTGAATAAGTCATATATCTCAGAGAAGTAAAAGTGAGATGAGAAACTCTTACCTCACACTTCCCTTTAGTTTTCATACTTAAAACTCATGTATAATGGTTTAAATAATGTTATTAATTTATTATAGAACTATATTAATTTTTATAATACCTTATATGATACTTTTATAACATCTTACCACTAATTAATTAATAATATTTCATTATTGTTGTTGTGTCAGGTTCGTTCGTTTCATGGTTTCATGATTGGTTTGTTTGTGTATAATTATGGATTTATTTTTCAAATGTAAATAAATATCCATAAGTGAAATGAAATGGTATTAATGTAATTCCATAAATTTTAATGGTCTCATATATACTTTTTATTTCTGACATGATTATGATTCATTTAATAAAATGTTAATGATAAATGTTTATTTTATTTTGGTGGTTTTTCCGACCATCACACACTAGTTTTGTTTTATTTATATTATGTATATATATAAGTTATATAACATGAAATAGGTTGTAATATAATTATTAAAGTATTTTTAACCATAATAATAGTTTTATGACCATCCATGAAGGCGGTAATGGATAATGAACAATATCATTATTCACGGAGGAGATTAACTGGCATAATTTGGACTATAGTTTTGTTTCTTTGAATAATATTAGATGAGAAATGAAATGATATTAATATATTATATCAGAAATATAAAACTAAATTATATACATGATTCTGGATTTATCATCCCTTTATAGATGAAGTAGGTGCGGATAAATTAAAAGAAGAAAATAAAATAATAGAGGTGGTTTGAGAAAAATTACCTAGTGAATATCACCTCCTTAAAGGATCCCATAAAGAACTTGGATTTGGTATTTTGATAATAAAAGAATAACATGGACATGGGAAGAGTTAGGGGTATAGGTTTTGACATATATTTTAGTATATTCAAGTTTTTTGAGGTGAAATGGGTTAGTGAGGGTGGTATTTATACTTGAGGAGGGGTGGTTTTAAGTGATTAAATAATGATTATTTTATGTTTAAAGCCAGCCACTTTGGGTGGAATTGATTACCAAAAATTTGGATGTTAATTAATGTTTTAAATACTAGTTATAGTTAATAAAAACTTTAACCAACCCTTTAATAATAAATTTTTTTGGTATTTTAAGCTTTTACCATTTAACATTAACTTGTTACATTATTTTACCTATATTACGGTAAATCTTTCTTTTTTACCATGGTAAATTTTTATTCCTAAAAATTAAAATGAACTTAAAAACTAATTTGTAACCTATTATTAAAAATATATAATCCTTTTTAGCAAAATCAATTCAAATAAATGGTAAAATTATCTTTTAAATTAATCCCACAAACGAGAAGACAAAGCGGGTTTTTAAAAATAAAATGTTCAAAAGTTTGAATTGTTTTCATATAAAAATTCAATATGAAAATGATTTAAATGTCCCAAATTTTTTTAATAGATGTATAATTGAACTTTTTTTATTTTAAAACAAATTTAAAATATTGTTTAACATTATAGATTATTTAGATGAAAATTCAACTTTCAATTAAAATTTTGTATTTTCACTATTCATCAAAAAAACAAAACTTCTAAGAAAAAATACCAAAAAACTCAACCTAAGATAATTTTAATATTACAATTTCAAAAATTAAGTTTATTTTGTCAAATTAAATTTATAAAATTTTCAAAATTTAGTTTTAAAAAAGTTGTTCCATTAAAAAGTGGAAAATTACCTTTAAAAAAATATAGTTTTTTATAATTAAAATTTGATTTATTCTTATCTTAAGACTGTAAAACTTATTGGATGAATTTAAAAGTATTTTATTGGATATATAACATATAAATTTTATTAATATCTTTCACTAATCGTGAAAATTTTAATTTATTAATATAAAATTCCATTTTGGGCATAAAATAGTTTTTTAACACATCGTTTATGTTTAATTGGTTTTTATTTACATTTGTAAATAATTCGTAACCAATGAATTCATTTTATAAACATATTTAAACTATATTTTTATAATTTAGTTAATATAATTCATTATATCCATTCCAATGGGTATGTGATAACTATCACAATTAAATAATAATATTTAATTATTTGTTTAAGCTCGGTGTTATGTATAACATAAGCTATTGAACATAACATTCTCTTAAAATATATGGGTGTTACATTATACCCTCTTAAATAAATTGTGTCCTATCAATTTAAACTTGCGATTTTTAATCATTTATTTTAAATTTTAAAATACCTTTGTGGGAATCCCATATCGTAAAAAGGGTTAATAAAAATTACTCTTAAAAAGAGGTAAAAGAAAATGCGAAGATTTCCCCAAAACTAGGTTTTCATATTAGAGAACATTAGTGGGAAGTGAAAACATGGAAATGTAAAATAAATATAACTATTAAGTTCTTATTTATATTGATAGATAACATGGTCATTATAAATTTTATCATCTAAAAACCCTAAATCTGTGATGAATTAAAAGGCTATTTATTTCTCAGTTAGAAAATTAAATGAATAACATTTTTGTTCCAAAATCATTTTCCAAGAGTTGAGTAATTATTATAATATCTAGATAAATCACTCAAGAAATAAACTTACAGGATTTAATTCCATTTCATAAGAATAATCTCAACCTTTTTGTTGTGCTTTTATCTATTTCCACTTCATCTCTTACTTTGAGAAATGGATATTCAAGATGATTTTTTTATACTTGAATCACTTTTAATGAATCATAAGATCCAAAAGTCATTCCTTTAGCCTCTAAACATTAACTGAAACCAAAATGGTTAGTACATGTTATCAACAAACAATGATATAAAATTTTTAACTTAATCTATTCCATAAGTAGTTAATCTTAAGACTTATCCAAAATACTTCTATCCAAATTCAAAGACCAAAAATTTTAGAAGGAATGTCACTAAATTTAAAAAATCAACTTAACATTAGATTCCACAAACAACATAATGTTAATATTAATATCACATAAAAATATATGAATACCCTAGTCACCAATAATACATAATGAAAACATACATACTTTCAAAATAAAATCTCAGGTATATTCCTTAAATCCAAAGGTGTATTAAACCCATAAAAGATAACACAAACCATCAAATTGCTAACCAATTTTATGGTCACCAATACTATGCCATAAATATATATTTATCATTATTATAATAACATCAAACATATATTAATGGTTATCTTTCATTAATTATGTGTTTTAAAAAAAATCAAATTTCCATTGAATCACTTTTCCTGCTTATCAGTACCATTCAACATGTTCTCTCAAATCCTTAAAGAGTAAGTATTGTAGTAAAATCCTTATTTACTCCATAATTATTATTACTAGTACATCACTTATAAAATAATAAAATTACATAATTATTGAATCCAAACATAAGAATATTAATCATTCCTCTTCATCTTTGGTAGTAGCATAAGATTGACCATGATCCATTAGCCTCTTTTGAGGTATATTCCTTTGATGCTTGAGACATTGATTTTCACAGTGTCAAATCTCCTTGAAGTTAAATCATTGAACATTAGAAAAAAAATTATTACCCTTTAAATCACAATCATGGTGTCCTTTCTTTCCATAGTTTTAGAAAACTCTCATACCTTTTAAGAAATTACCAGGGTGTTTCTTAACTCAATTATCACATGTGGGAAAATCCTTCTTTCTCTTATTTTCTTTATTAATTTTTTCCCTCGTTTTCATTTTCTTCTCTTGATTCCCTCGGGATCTATAATACTTATATAAATATGTCTTTATCTTATTATCGCATGATATTATTTCCTCATATGATGATAATGTTTGGGAGACTAGTTCCCTTTAGAGGATTAACTTAATCACTTACCCATTATTCTTACTCTTTGGATCATGTGAATTGATGTGGTTCTCATTAGTTCTAATATACACCATTTATAAATGATGTAATACACTATATTAGATCATAAAAATTATGAAACATGATGTATAATCTCAAAACTAGCAATACACATAACATAAATTAAAATTTTAGGTATAATTAATATCTAAATCATAAGTTTGGTTTCTTTATAATTATTTCCAAATTCTTCCATAGGGTTTCATTCAATAATCTATGTTTTTATAAATATATTTTCCAAGGTTTCTACTAAACATACCTCTAATACCAACTATAAATACCCTGACCCCAATATCCTAGAGTCAGTGCCCTACTTTATTATATTGGCATAAGATACTAGGAATCTCATCCAAAAGGACCAAATAGCTTAGTAGTTTTGAAAAAGTAGATACATACTTGAATCATACATTATATTTGAAAACATAAAAATAAAACTAATAAATTCCTTTGATAACGCCATTAATCCCCTAGATTATCCCTGAATATCAAACATAATAAACTACTTGGAAACCTAGAAAAATAAAACATAAGAAATGGGTGAGATCAAATAATCAATAAGTGTATATATACAGAAGAAGATATCATAAATAATCAATAAAAATATGGAAAGGTAAATAACTGAAACACATGAAATATAATAAATAACTTGAGTATAATATTTCTAGAATAATAGATGATAAAATAATTCTATATAAATAATCACATGAACTAGATAACTTAACCATGTATATTCTAATAATTGAATGCTCACATGGAAATTAATAACTAGTTTCATAATGATGGAATGCATAATTAAAAAAATCTAAAACATGCCATCTAGGATTAATTATAAGAATATAATATTGTCAAGGATTTATTCCAATAATCTAACATCATCAAGGATTCATTCCAAGAATCTAATAAATGGGTTAGACCTTAGCCAAAACCCAGTTTAGTTTTCATCATGAGACATACTGATGCATCAAGGTGATATAATAGGGCCTAGTCATCACTTAAAAATTCTGATATATTCCTTATATTAAGTTTATGAAACATAATAAATATATACATTTTTATTGAAACTATCATACAAAATGTAAATAACTTTCCCCATTAAGTAAACATAATCACAAACCAACATGAGTGATTTGGTGAATGGTATCAAAATAATACATACCCAGTCAAACTAATCAATAACCATTTAATAAAATATGGAATATGGTATCATAATATATCAACCTAAATGAATCATAAGATTTAACAAAGGATATTGACATATATTAAAATACTTTAAATGAGATCATTGAATATTTCTTTATGAAATTACCCATTTTAACTATAAAAATCACTTATGATTAAAATGTCATGAAATTATAAAAGATAAAATTTAATTTGAAGATAAAATTGTAAAATTATAAAGGAATATTCAAAAAATTAAGGTGTCATGAAAGCAGGAAAATCTAATCATGTCATATAAGTTAAAAAACATTCTTTCTATATTTTTTTCAGAAAATTAACAATGAACCTTGTTTAGAAAACGCTAAAATATACCTTTAAACCATTTTTTAAAAATTAAAACAAGATAAAAAATAAACTTAAAAATAATATTAAAATACTAAAAACATTTTTTAAATAATTATATAACACATAGTCATGGAAGAAAAAGAGTGTTTTAAGGAAAACATTAAAAAGATAATTTTTTAAAAGAAACTCCCTTATAAATATCATATCATTGAAGTGAGCGTTAATAAAATGAATCAAATATGTGTATTATCTATAAATTCACATAAAAATTATAAATACAACATAAGATATACAAAATTAATTTCAAAAATAAGATTAGTATGACATAATCAAGGAAGTAGAATTTTAACCCAAAGAATTGAAATTGGGTTAAGAATTCCCTTACCACTTTGTTATAAGTCGAATCATATGCATCATAAAAGTAATAATTATAAAATGAAACATTTAATAACATAAAGATAATTATATTCATGATATGATATATCAATGGTTAGTACATAGACCACACATAAGGAATAAGTGGTGAATAAGGAATATATTACACAGAAGTAAAAGTGAGATGAGAAACTCTTACCTCACACTTCCCTTTAGTTTTAATAATTAAACCACATCTATAATGCTTTGAATAATGTTATTAATTTATTAAATAAATATATTAATATTTATAATACCTTATATGATAAATATATAACATCTTACTACCCATTCATTAACAATATTTTATTATTTTTGTTGTGTTGGGTACGTTCGTTCTATGGTTTCATGACTAGTTCATTTGTGTATAATTATATATTTTCTTGTAAAATGGAAATAAAAGTATAGAAGTAAAATGAAATGGTATTAATTCACTTCCATAAGTCTAAATGTTCTCATATATCATTTTTATTTCTGACATGAGGATGATTCATTTGATAAAATGTTAATGATAAATGTTTAGTTTATTTTGGCGGTTTTTTTTACCGTCACAAACTAGTTTCGTTTTATTTAATATTATGTCTATATATTAGTTCCAAAACATGAAATATGTTTTAATATAATTATAAAAATATTTTTTAACAATAATAATAGTTTTATGACCATCCATTAAGGTAGTAATAGAAAAAAAACAAAATCAGTATTCACAGAGGTGATTAACCAGTATAATTTCGAAAATGGTTTCGTTTCTTTGAATAAGAGGATATGAGAAATGAAATGGTTATGATATATTCCATTATAAACATAAAAAATCCAATATATAAATTATTATGGATTTATAATGCCTTTATGGATGAAGTAGGTGAGCAAAAATTAGAAGAAGATAAGAGAATAAGAGAGGTGGTTTAAGAAAAATTACCTCTTGAATATCACCTCCTTGAAGGATCCCTTAAAGACCTTGCAATTAGTATTTTGGTGAGAATAGTAGCACTTAGAAATGGGGAGAGTAGGGAGGATATTTTTTGGAATATATTTTAAGAGCTTTAAGTCTTTTAAGGTGAAATGGGGTGGTGAAGGATTTTATTTATACTTGAGGAGGGATGGTTTTAAGTGATTAAGAAATGATTATTTTATGTTTAAGCCAAACACATTTGGGTGGAATTAATTCGCAAGAATTTGGATGATAATTAATGTTGTAAATTCTAGTTAGGGTCAATAAATGATTCAACCCACCATTTAATATTGAATTTTTAAGGTATTTTAATCTTTTACATTTTAACTTTAACACATTGCTTTATTTTACACTACAAGAAAACAATGTTTTAGCAGCGGTATTTTCATGGTGGTTATCAAAACCACTATGAAAAAACCACAGCTAAATGTTTTTAAAATATTTTTTATAAATGTTTTAAAATTTCCTCCAAAAAATTACAACTTTTTTAGCAGCGGTTTTTTCAAAACCGCCGTAAAATTTAAAAAAATATTTATTTGTTATTTATTATTATTTATTTATTATTTATAATTAAATATAGTTTATTATTTATTATTTTAATTATTTATAATGTTTCAATTAGTAAATATTTTTAATTATTAGTTAATAATATTTTTAAACTGAAAACAAATCTTCAATAAGTTTAAAAACAGACTTCAGCATCAAATGGCCGTAACTTCTGATTCGGGAGTCCATTTCAGCTCCACAACCAGTCAAATCGAACCATATCAAATGAGATAAAACATTGTGGGATTTAAATCGTGTGATAATTAAAGGAAAAAATATATTTAAATTTCAAAAGTCAAAAATCGAACTCGAACTTCAAATGGCCTTAACTTTTAATCTGGGTGTCTGTTTGGGCTCTATCAAATATCAAAATAAAGCTTGCGATGAGCACTACGATGTTTAGGTCTAATTTTGATTCTTTGAGTATTTTACCCCTTTGTATTCCATCAGAAAGGCCCATAAGGCCTCTGAAACATAGGTTTTAGTTGTAGACCCTGATTTCTTAAAATCCATATGGTTATAACTTTCAATCTAGGTGTTTTTTTGGTATGTACCACATATCATATCGAAGCTCATTTCATGATCTTTGATTTTACTGGTTGTGGTGCTGAAAAAGGAGCCCAGGATCATATTTTATGGTTATTTCAATGTTTTTAGGGTTTTTAGAGGTTCTTAACATTTTATGATTTATTTAATTATTTATTTATTTATTTATTCATTTATTCATTTATTCATTGTTTATTTATTTATTAAATATTTATTTATTTATTAACTATTTATTTATTTATTATTTATTCATTATTTATTTATTTATTTATCTATTATTTATTATTTATTATTTATTATTTATTTATTTATATTTTTTATTTGATATTTAATAGTTAATTAGTTATTTATTTATTATTTAGATATTATGTACACATTAATTATTAAATTTTTTAATTTATTTATCATTTGTTAATTATTTATTTATTATTATTTAATTATTCATTTAATATTTATTTATTTATTTATTCTCTCTTCATTATCTATTAATTAATTATTAACTATTTATTATTTATTTATTTATTATTATTTATTTATTAATTATTAATTATTGATTAAGTATTAAATATTGAATATTGAATATTAATTATTAATTATTAATTATTAATTATCAATTATTAGTTATTATTAATTATTTATTATTTACTATTTATTATTTATTTATTATTTATTTATCTATTTATTTATTTATTTATTTATTTATTTATTTATTCTTTATTCTTTATCATTTATTCTTTATTCTTCATTCTTTATTCTTTATTCTTTATTATATATTTATTTATTTTTAATTTACTAAATATTAATTTATTATTAGTTTATTATTCATTTATTATTTATTTATTTATTATTTATTTATTCAATATTCATTATTTATTATTTATTTATTTATTAATTATTTATTTATTAGTTATTTATTTATTAATAATTTATTAATAATTTGTTAATTATTTATAAATTTTTTAATATTAATTCTTAATTCTTAATTCTTAATGACCAATTATTAATTATTAGTTATTATTAATTATTAATTATTTATTTTTTATTTTTTATTTTTTATTATTTATTATTTACTATTTATTATTTATTATTTATTATTTATTATTTATTATTTATTATTTAGTATTTATTATTTATTATTTACTATTTATTATTTATTATTTATTATTTATTATTTATTATTTACTATTTATTATTCATTATTTATTATTTATTATTTATTATTTATAACTTATTATTTATTTTTTCATTATTTATTTATCTATTATTTATTCATTTTTTATTAAGTTTTTATTTATTTATCATATATTAAAATATTTTTTAATTAATTTATTATTTATACATTACTTATATATTATATGTTATATAATATATAGTATATATTTATTATTTATTATTTATTATTTAGTATATATCTATTTGTTATGTATCTATTTGTTTTTTCAATTAATATATTTATTATTTATACATTACTTATATATTATATGTTAAAATGATTTATATGACAAAAATTGTATTAATATATTTATAATTTACTTATTATGAATTTAAAATAAATTTAAAATATAATTTAACATTATCAATTTTTTAGTTGAAAAACCAGTTTTCAATTAAAATTCAGTATTTTCCACTATTCATAAAAAAATGAAACCTGATATAATTTAGTTATTAAGATTTCAAAAATGAAGTTTATTTTTTCAAATTAAATTTATAAAATATTCAATATTTATTTTTAAAACAACTACGCCATTAAAAGGAAGGAAATTGCCTTTTAGAAAAATATAGCTTTTATGCTTACGATTGGATTTATTCTTTTCTTAAGGCTATAAAACTTATTGGATTAATTTAAAAAAAATATTGAATATATAACATATAAATTTCATTAATATCTTTCACTAATAGTGATTAATCTAATTTATTTAGATAAAACTCCATTGTAGGCATAAAAATAGTTTTTTAAAAAACACATCCTTTATGTTCAATTGGTTTTTATTTCCATTTATAATTAATTTGTAACCAATGAAATAATTTTATAAAAAAATTTAAACTATATATTCATAATTAGTCATTCTCCTTCATTCCCTCCATTCTAATCGCTATGTGATAACTATCGTAATTAAATAATACTATTTAATTGTTTTTTAAGCTCAGTGTTATGTGTAATGTAAGATATCAAACTTAGTACTCTTTAAAATATCAAGGTCTTATAGGATAGGTTGTTACTAAAACTTTAAATAAATGAACCTAATAAACAATACCCCACAAGGGGTCCAACATTTGGGAATCATGTGCCATATCGACTTACTAGGGTCACTGCACCTCCTGTGTATGAGGAATGAGTCATCAGCCTCAACATCAAATGTCTCAATGCAAATCCACATCACCTGCCATCAGAATTAAATATCTACACACAAGTTATACCAATTGTGTATAATACCACCAAAAACCTATATGGTAAAACACCATTTATGTTTTTTACACTTTAAACAATTGTACTTTATAATCAGTAATAACCACACACTAGCATGCGTATAACATATGAATCATGCATGCTAAATATGATGTCTGATACACCTCTTGTCTTTTCCAGGAAAGATTCAAAATCAATAATTAACCTCTTTCCAACTGGGAAAGATCCAGTAATCTATCAATGGCCTCTTTACAATGGGATAAAAGCTATAGATTAGTTATAAATTATAAAATCTAAATGATATGTGCATCACTCAAAGCAGAAATCAAATTCAACTATAACATCACCTTTCCATCCAATGGCCCAAAGGCCTTCATTTTTTTATTGATTTTGATAATCCACCTTTCATGGGGTGAGGTGGAACCCTTACAATGCCCGTAGTAGGCGTAAGTGTTACATGGACCATAGGCATTAGAGGAATTCATTGTATGTAGGCTTCAAACATTACATACAACCTAGACTAACTACTTGAAACTACTCCTACCCGACATCTTCATTGTGAAATCAACTCTCCACCTTTGCATGGCCGTTCGACTAGGTTATCCCAGGCATGCACAGGCTTTTCCCGATGGAAAGTTTCATACCCTCTCATTCTTGCAATCAGTGTAGCTTCTGTTGTGGTGAAAGCTCCTAACTCATCCTCCTTATAGAGCTTGTTCCTTGTAGGTTGTTTGGTTTACATCTGCACCTCAAGGTGGCCCGAAGGCCTTGAGGTGGCAGAAGGCCTTACTAGCCTGAAGGATTGGGTGGCCCGAAGGACTTAAAGGAATCGGGGACCAAATCGGTGGCCCAAAGGCCCAAACAGGGGAAAATTCTCAACTGTTACAGTGTTAAACAGTGCCTGCTACAGTTCCCACTATGGTACCTACTACAGTACTACACAGTTCCCGCTATAGTACTGCACAGTTCCTATTATAGTACCTACTACAGTACTTCAACAGTACTACTATAGTACTTGGAAATTATGCCTCCACCTGGATTTGATCTTGGGTCGCCTAGATGCGCTTAAGAGTCCTCACCAATCGGGATGAGGCTCATGTGCCTGTAACATAACCTATCAGAACAATAATCTTATATCCCTGGAAACTAGGACTTCTTACTAGAATAAGTCTTCTCAGTGCACCATTCTGATATCCATCATAGGTTCTGATAGATTCCTAATACTCCTATCTATTTTATCCCCAAACAGTAAATCTAAAGGAAAAGAACGGCACTCTGATACCAATTTATAACATCATGGATCGGGAGCCACTAAAACGGTTCCCCAAACCAGTTCACCACAAGGGCTCAAGTGCACCTCCCTGTATGCCAAAGACGATCGACTAACAACAAGGATCTAAATTTGGTATCATGGGGAGACTATACACTCATATCAAAGTAACAAAAGTGTAAATAACCAAATATCATCCATAACAGCAACAAACAGAGGGCGGAAGCAATAGATAAACTAAAAAAGGAGCATGTTGCAATATTAAATGAAATGATGTAAAATACCAAATTGAAATGTCATACATACAACACTGATCACCCACTAGACCGATCACATATTCCGGAGTGTATAAAAGAAACTAAAACAAAGTGTACATATCTATGACTAACTCCAAGCTTGACCACATACTCAATCTCCACACATATATTTGAGCCATCCTACTCAATCAGTCCCGGGATACAACCCTACCAGTTCCTGCAACCAAGTGAATGTATTCTTAGGTACCCCAGTGCAATGGTGGACTGAGAAGGGTGTGAGTGCAAAACTCAGTAGGGAACCACCAATGTGGCCCCATAATAACCAATAATATGCAGTGTCTGTAAAAGAGGTATACTCATTTGGATAATGATAATAATAATAACTAAAACAATTGCTATAAAATAAAGTGAAATAAAGGTCGTGTAAGTAATGGTTAACGAAAGTCCTCAACCTAGTTGAGACATGACTGAAGATATAAATAAAATAAATAACGCGCAACCATAGTCGATCCCTAGGTCTATGATCCCAAACATATGGGCAATGTGCCATCATATATATATATATATGTGTGTGTGTGTGTGTGTGTGTGTGTCTTCCCATAAATATATATATATACACATAAATAAATATATATATATATATATATACATGAGTATGTTGATAAATAACATGATCAACAACATTCAATACTTTGGTCCATAACCCTGATCATTTGGATATCTGGAAAAAAGGGCACTAAGCTGGATGTCATATCACTCAAGTCATGCATAATTAAGTCAATATATGGGTAAGTAATCCCAATCGATAATACCCACTTCGGCCAGTGCGGGAAATGTCTCTAAGCAAGCTATGTCACCATAGGGGTATACATATACTAACTTTGGTCTCACCCGTACTCACCACCAATCACTATAAGAGAGGGTACCGTATACTAATGGAAAATACTATAAATGTGGCATTGATCTTGATTTCATACTACCCAATCCACATGTAATTCTCTCTGATGTCTATTTCCTAGGTCTCGATATATAGGAAAAAATGAAATTGCAACTCGGATAGTCCCTATGGGGATGACCCTTAGGTGATCTATAGGGAATACTCTCCTGATCTGGTATAACAACATGGAATCATTCAATAAATATATCAACAACCCGCTCCTAGAAAAATCTAGTGACAATCTATAAGGGTGAATCCATCGATCCTAGGGAGTATCCTAGGCATCAAATGAGGAGATCAAGTCCATCTTTAGGGTTATCATCACCATAATGTTGCTCAGGGGAAATGCACCCACCCGGTAACCATTGGTATCCTCTGCAATGCTAGAAGACTAACCATTCATAGAGAGACCTAGTATAAGAGGGTTTTGATAAACTCTCAATACCAACTCTTTGAGTATTGTACCCCTTTTTATTCCGCCAGAAAGTCCTATAAGGCATCCGAAGCAGAGGTTTTAGTTACAGACCCCAATTTCTTAAAATTAAAATGGTTATAACATTCGATCCAGGTGTCTGTTTGGCTTGTACCATATATCATATCGAATCACATTTCATGATCTTCGATTTTACTGGTTGTAGAGCTGAAAAAGGATCCACGGATCATATTTTATGGTCATTTTAGTGTTTTTAGGGTTTTTAGAGGTTCTTGATGTTTTATGATTTATTTATTTATTTATTTATTTATTTATTTCTTCATTTATTTTTTATTTATTTATTTATTTAATATTTATTTATTTATTTATTTATTTATTTATTTATTTATTTATCTATTATTTATTTATTTATTTATCTATTATTTATTTTTTATTTTTTACTATTTATTATTTATTTATCAATTTATTTATTGATAAATTTATTTATTTATTTATTTATCTATTTATTTATTTATTATTTATTATTTATTTATTTATTTATTATTTAGATATTATGTACACGTTCATTAATAATTTTTTTAATTTATTAATTATTTGTTAATTATTTATTTATTATTATTTAATTATTCATTTAATATTTATATATTTATCCATTATTTATTCATTATTTACTAATTAATTATTATTTATTTTTTATTTATTTTTTATTTATTTTTTATTTTTTATTAATTATTTATTAAGTATTAAATATTGAATATTAATTATTAATTATTAATTATTAACCATTAATTAAGAATTATTAATTATTAATTATCAATTATTAGTTATTAGTTACTATTAATTATTAATTGTTAATTATTTATTATTTATTTATTTATTTATTTATTTATTTATTATTTATTTATTCTTTATTCTTTATTCTTTATTCTTTATTTTTTATTCTTTATTCTTTATTTTTTATTTATTTTTAATTGTCTAAATATTAATTTATTATTAGTTTATTATTCATTCATTAATTAATTATTATTTATTTATTAATAATTTCTTAATAATTTATTAATAATCTATAAATTTTTTAATATTAATTCTTAATTCTTAATTATTAATTATTAATAATCAATTATTAATTTTTAGTTATTATTATTTATTATTTATTATTTATTATTTATTTATTATTTATTATTTATTATTTATTATTTATTATTTATTATTTAATTAATATTTATTTATTTGTCTATTATTTATTTATCAATTATTTATTAATTTGTTATTTATTTGTTATTTATTTATCATATATTAAATTATTTTTTAATTAATTTATTATTTATACATTACTTATATATTATATGTTATATATTATATATTATATATTATATATTTATTATTTATTATTTAGTGTGTGTTTATTTGTTATGTATTAATTGTTTTCCCAATTAATATATATATACATATATATATATATATAAGTATATCAAATTCGATTTATTGACCACGTGAAGAGTTTGTTGGAGTGATTAAGTCTTTGGAAAATAAGAAAGAGATAATGGGTTCAAATCACAGCCAATGCAAAATCTCTATATATAGCATGGGCTTGTGCGTGGAGATGGGTATGAGCATGGTAATAATAAATGATAAATAATAAATAATAAATAAATTATGAAAATAAATAAATAAATATGTAAATAAATAAAGTAATTACAAAATTAAATAAATTAATTAATTATGAAAAAAATAGAAAATAAATAATAAATAATAATAATAAATTTAAAATATATAAAATTTAAAATTTAAAAATTTAAAAATATAAAATATAAAAATATAAAATATAAAAATTAAAAACCAAAAAATAAAAATGAAAAAGAAAAAATATTAAAATATAAAATATAAAAATAAAAAGTATAAAAATAAAAAATTAATTACGAAAATAAAAAAACTAAAAAATAAATAAAATAAAAAAAATGATTTATAGAGACAGTTTAAACCACCGCTAACTGATTGTAAACACACGATTTAGTAGAAATTGTCCAAAACCATTGTAGAATGATCTTGCAGCGGTTTAAACCATAGTGAAATGCAAATTTTGGTGTAGCGTTATCTATACTACAGTAAATCTTTCTTTTTTTTACCATAGTAAACTATTATACCTAAAAATGAAACCTCTAAGAAAAATACCAAAAAATCAAGTAAATATAATTTTGATATTAATATTTCAAAAATGAATTTTAATTTTTCAAATAAGATTTATAAAAGTGTCAAAATTTATTTTTAAAGCAGTTGTGCCACTAAAAGGAAGCAAAATTGACTTTTAGAAAAATATATCTTTTATACTTAAAATTGAATTTATTCTTATCTTAAGCCTATAAAACTTATCGGATGAGTTTAAAATAAATAATTATTATATAACATATAAATTTCATTAATATCTTTCACTAATAGTGATTAATCTAATTTATTAAGATAAAATTTCATTTTGGGCATAAAAAATAGTTTCTTAAAAAACACATCCTTTATGTTCAATTGGTTTTTATTTCCATTTATAATTAATTTTTAACCAATGAATTAATATTATAAACCTTTAAAAATTATATATTCATAATTTAGTAAATTTCATTCATTCCCTCCATTTTATTCGCTATGTGATAACTATCATAATTAAATAATAATATTTAATTGTTTGTTTAATCTCAGTGCTATGTGTAATGTAAGCTATCAAACTTATGGTTCTTTTAAAATCTCAGGGTGTTACAGGATAGGTTGTTAATAAAATATTAAATAAATTAACCTAGTAAACTATACCCCACAAGGGGTCCAACATTTGGGAATCATGTTCCATATCAACTTATGAGGCTCACTGCACCTCCCATGCATGAGGAATGAGTCATCAGCCTCAACATCAAATATCTCAATGTAGATCCACATCACCTATCATCAGAATGAAATATATACCCATAAGTCGGATCAATTGTGTATAATACCACCAAAAACCTATATGGTAAAACACTATCTAGGTTTTTTTACACTTTAAACAATTATGCTTTATCATTAGTAATAACCACACACTAGCATGCCTATAACATATGAAGCATGCGTGCTAAATATGATGTGTGAGATGACTCTTGTATTTTCCAGGAAAGATTCAAAATCAATCACTGACCTCTTTCCTACTGGGAAAGAGCCAGTAATATATCAGTGGCCTCTTTCCAATGGGATGAAAGCCATAGATCTTCTATATATCCTAAAATCCACATGATATGTGCATCACTCGAAGTGGAAATTAAATTCAACTGTAACATCACCTATCAGAACAGTAATCCTATATCCCTAGAAACTAGGAATTCTTACTAAAATAAGTCTTGTCTATGCACTATTTTGATATCCATCATAGGTTCTGATAGATTCCTAATACTCTTATCTATCATATCCCCAATTAGTAAATCTAAAGTAAAAGAACGATACTCTGACACCAATTTGTAATGTTGCGGCCCGGGAGCCATTAAACGGTGCCCCAAACCAGTTCACCATAAGGGCTCAAGTGTGCATCCCTATATTCCATAGGCTATCGACTAATAGAAAGGTTCTAAAGGTGGTATCATGGGGAGACTATACCCTCATATCAAAGTAACAAAAGTGTAAATAACAAAATATTATCCATAGGAGTAAGAAACAGAGGTTGGAAGAAACAGTTAAACTAAAATAGGAGCATGTTGTAATAATAAATGAAATGATATAAAATACCAAATGGAAACGCCTTACATAAAACACGAATCACCCACTAGAACGATCACATATACTGGAGTATATAAAAGAAACTAAAATAAAGTGTACGAATCTACGGCTAACTCCAATAGAGACCACATAACTGATCTCTACATATATATCTGAGCCATCCTACTCGATCAGTCCCAGGATATAGCCCTACATGTTCCTGCAACCAATTGAATGTATTTTTAGGTACCCCAGTGCAATGGTGGACTGAGAGGTTGTGAGTACAAAACTCAGCAGGGAACCACCAATGTGGTCCTGTAATAGCCAATATTATTTAGTGTGTGTAAAAGTGGTATACTCATTAGGATAATGATAATAATAATGACTAAAACAAATAATATAAAATAAATTCAAAGACAAGTTGTGTAATTAATGGCTAAGGAAAGTGCTCAACCTAGTTGAGACATGACTGGAGATATAAATAAAATAAATAACATGAACCCACAGTCGATCCCTGGGTCTGTGATCCTGATCATCTAGGCAATGTGACTTCATATATATATTTATATATATATTTATATATTTATATTCATATTTATATGTTTTTGTGTGTGCATTCCCATAAATATTTATATATATACACATAAATATATATATATATACATAAATATGTATATACATGGGTATGTTGATAAATAACATGATCAACAACATTCCATACTTTGCTCCATAACCCTAATCATTTGGCTATCTAGAAAAAAAGGGCTCTGAGATGGATGTCATATCACTCAAGTCATGCATAATTAAGTCAATATATGGTTATGTAATCCCAAACGATAATACCCACTTCGGCCAGTGCTGGAAATGTCTCTAAGAAGGCTATGTCACCATAGGGGTATACATATACTAACCTTGGGCTCACATGTACTCAACTCCACTCACTATAAGAGAGGGTACCATATACTAATGGAAAATACTATAAATGTGGCATTGATCTAGATTTCATACTAATCAATCAACATGTAATTCTCTCTGTTGTCGAATTCCCAGGTCTCCATCTATAGGAAATCATGAAAATGCAACTCAGATAGTCCCTATGGGGATGACCCTTAGGCGATCTATAGGGAATACTCTCCTGATATGGTATAACAACATGAAATTATTCAATAAATATCTCAACAACCCACTCCTAGAAAAATCTAGTGACAATATATAATGGTGAATCCATCAATCCTAGGGAGTATCCTAGGCATCAAATGAGGACATCAAGTCCATCCTCAAGGATATCATCACCATCCTGCTGTTCAGGGGAAATGCACCCACCCAGTCACCATTGGCATCCTCTAGAATTCTAGAAGAATAACTATTCCTAGAGAGTCCTAGTATAAGAGGGTTTTGAGAAACTCTCAATACCAACTCTTTGAGTGTTGTACCCCTTTTTGTTCCCCCAGAAAGGCCCATAAAGCCTCCGAAACAGAGGTTTTAGTTATAGACCCCGATTTCTTAAAATTCAAATGGTTATGACTTTCGATCCAGGTGTTTGTTCGGCTTGTACCACATATCATATCGAATCTCATTTCATAATCTTCGATTTGGTAGGTTGTGGTGCGGAAAAAGGAGCCTCGGATCAGATTTTATGGACATTTTAGTATTTTTAGTGTTTTCAGAGGTTCTTAACATTTTATGGTTTAATTAATTTATTATTTCTTTCTTTCTTTCTTTCTTCATTTATTTGTTATTTATTTATTTATTTAAAATTTATTTATTTAATATTTATTTATTAATTCATTAATTATTATTTATTTATTTATCTATTATTAATATTTTATTATTTATTATTTATTATTTATTTATCAATTTATTTATCAATAAATTTATTTGTTTATTTATTTAATATTTAATATTTATTTATTTATTTATTTATTATTTAGATATTATGTACACATTAGTTATTAATTTTTTAAATTCTTTAATTATTTATTTATTTTTATTTAACTACTAATTTTTTATTTTTTATTTTTTATTTATTTATTTATTTATTCATTATTTACTAATAAATTATTAATTATTTATTAATTATTTTTTATTTATTTATTTTTTATTTTTTATTTTTTATTAATTATTTATTAAGTATTAAATATTGAATATTAATTATTAATTATTAATTATTAATTATTAATTAAGAATTATTAATTATTAATTATCAATTATTAATTATTATTTACTATTAATTATTAATTATTAATTATTAATTAATTAATTATTATTTATTTATTTATTTATTTATTTATTTATTCTTTATTCTTTATTCTTAATTTTTTATTCTTAATTATTTATTCTTTATTATTTATTTATTTATTTTTAATTTTCTAAATATTAATTTATTATTAGTTTATTATTCATTTATTATTTTTTTATTATTTTTTTTATTATTTATTTATTTATTCAATATTCATTATTTATTATTTATTTATTATTTATTTATTAATAATTTCTTAATAATTTAATAATAATTTATAATTTTTTAAATATTAATGTTTAATTTTTAATTTTTAAATCTTAATGATCAATTCTTAATTATTAATTATTATTAATTTTTTACTTTTCATTTTTTATTTTTTATTTTTTATTTTTTATTTTTTATTTTTTATTATTTATTATTTATTATTTATTATATATAATTTATAATTTATAATTTATTTATTTATTTATATATTATTTATTAATTTATTATTAATTTGTTATTTATTTATCATATATTAAATTATTTTTTAATTAATTTTTTATTTATACATTACTTATATATTATATGTTATATATTATATATTTATTATTTATTATTTAGTGTGTGTCTATTTTTTATGTATTATTTGTTTTCCCAATTAATATATATATATAAGTATAACAAATTCGATTTATTGACCACATGAAGAGTTTGCTGGAGTGGTAATGTCTTGGGAAACTAAGCAAGAGGTAAGGGGTTCAAATCTCAACCAACGTAGAATTTCTATATATACCATGAGCTTGGGCATGGAGATGGGTATGAGCATGGTAATAATAAATGATAAATAATAAATAATAAATAAATTATGAAAATAAATAATTAATTAATTAATTAATTAATTGAGTAAATAAGTAAATAAATAAAGTAATTAAAAAATTAAATAAATTAATTAATTACGAAAATAAATAATAAATAATAATAATAAATAGTAAATAATAAATAATAAATAGTAAATAGTAAATAATAAATAATAATTAATAAATATATAAAATTTAAAATATAAAAAAAAATTAAATTTAAAATTTAAATTTTAAAAATAAAAAATAAAAAAATAAAAAATATAAAAAATATAAAAATGAAAAATATAAAATATAAAAATAAAAAATTAATTAAAAATTAAATAATAAATAAAAAAATAAAATAAATAAAAAAAACGATTTAGAGACAGTTTAAATTACCGCCAATTGATTATCGACACACGATTTAGTGGCAACTGTCCAAAATCATCATAGAATGATTTAACGGCGGTTTAAACCGCCGCTAAATGCAAATTTTGGTGTAGTGTTATCTATACTACGATAAATCTTTCTTTTTTTACCACAGTAACTTTTTATACCTAAAAATTAAAATGACCTTAAAAAATAGTTTGGACCTTATGATTACAAATATGTAATCCATTTTACAAAATTAAAATTATAAAATTGGTAAAATTAGATTAAAAATTAATCCTACGGATGAGAGGACATAACGAGTTTTTAATGTGAAAATGTTCAAAAATTTGAAATGTTTTCATATCAACATTAAATATTAAAATGATTTATAAGACTCAAATTGTTTTAATATATCTATAATTTAAATATTGTGAATTTAAAACAAATTTAAAATATAATTTAATATTATAAATTTTTTAGATAAAAAACCTGTTTTCAATTAAAATTCTGTATTTTCCATTATTCATAAAAAAGTGAAACCTCTAAGAAAAATACTAAAAATTCAACCAAATATAATTTAGATATTAATATTTCAAAAATGACATTTATTTTTTCAAATAAGATTTATAAGTGTCAAAATTTATTTTTAAAACAGTTGCACCACTAAAAGGAAGCAAAATTGCCTTTTCGAAAAATATAGCTTTTATGCTTTAAATTGAATTTATTCTTATATTAAGTCTATAAAACTTATTAGATTAGTTTAAAAAAATTAATGATTATATAACATATAAATTTCATTAATATCTTTCACTAATAGTTATTAATCTAATTTATTAAGATAAAATCCCATTGTGGGCATAAAAATAGTTTTTTAAAAAACACATCATTTATGTTCAATTGGTTTTTATTTCCATTTTTAATTAATTTTTACCAAATTAATTAGTTTTATAAACATTTTTAAACTATATATTCATAATTTAGTTAATTTCATTCAATCCCTCCATTCTAATCGCTATGTGATAACTATCATAATTAAATAATAATAATTAATTGTTTGTTTAATCTCAGCGTTATGTGTAATATAAGCTATCAAACTTAGTGTTCTTTTCAAATCTTAGGGTGTTACAGGATAGGTTGTTAAAAAACTTTAAATAAATGAACCTAATAAACAATACCCACAAGGGGTCCAACATTGGGAATCATGTGCCATATCGACTTACTAGGGTCACTGAACCTCCCGTGCATGAGGAATGAGTCATCAGCCTCAACATCAAATATCTCAATGTAGATCCACATCACCTACCATCAAAATGAAATATATACCCATATGTCGGATCAATTTTGTATAATACCACCAAAAACCTGTATGGTAAAACACCATTTAGGTTTTTTTACACTTTAAACAATTGGGTTTTATCATCAGTAATTACCAAACACTAGCAAGCCTATACCATACGAATCATGCGTGCTAAATATAATGTGTGAGATGACTCTTGTCTTTTCCAGGAATGATTCAAAATCAATCACTAACCTCTTTCCAAGGGAAAAGATCCATTAATCTATCAATATCCTCTTACCAACGGGCTAAAAGTCATAGATCTGTTATAAATCATAAAATCCACATGATATGTGCATCACTTGAAGTGGAAATCAAATTCAACTCTGTAACATCACCTATCAGAACAGTAATCTTATATCCCCAGAAACTAGAACTTCTTACTAGAATAATTCTTCTATGTGAACCATTATTATATCCATCATAGGTTCTGATAGATTAATAATACTCTTATCTATCATATCCCCAATAAGTAAATCTAAATTAAATGAACGGCACTCTGATACCAATTTGTAATGTCGTGGCCCAGGAGCCACTAAAACGGTGCCCCAAACCAGTTCACCGTAAGGGCTCAAGTGTGCATCCCTGTATTCAAGAGGCTATCGACTAATAGCAAGGGTCTAAAGGTGGTATCATTGGGAGATTATACCCTCATATCAAAGTAACAAAAGTGTAAATAACAAAATATTATCCATAGGAGTAATAAACAGAGGTTGGAAGCAATAGTTAAACTAAAATAGGAGTATGTTGTAATAATAAATGAAATGATATAAAATACCAAATCAAAACATTATACATAAAACACTGATCACCCACTAGACTGATCACATATACAGGAGTATATAAAAGAAACTAAAATAAAGTGTACGGAGCTATGGCTAACTCCAAGACGGACCACATAAACGATCTCCACATATATATCTGAGCCATCCTAATCAATCAGTACCAGGATACAACCCTACCTGTTCTTGCAACCAATTGAATGTATTTTCAGGTACCCCAGTGCAACGGTGGACTGAGAAGGTTGTGAGTACAAAACTCAGTAGGGAACCACCAATGTGATCTCATAGCAGCCAATATTATGTAGTGTGTGTAAAATTGGTATACTCATTAGGATAATTATAATAATGACTAAAATAACTACTATAAAATAAAGTGAAAGACATGTTATGTAAGTAATGGTTTATGAAAGTGCTCAACCAAGTTGAGACATAACTGGAGATATAAATAAAATAAATAACATGAAACCACAGTCGATCCCTGGGTATGTGATCCTGATCATCTGGGGAATGTGCCTTCCTATATATATTTATATTTATATTTATATTTATATTTATGTTTATATTTATATATGTGTGTTTGTGTTCCCATATATATATACACACATAAATATATATATACTTAGATATGCATATACATGAGTATGTCGATAAATAACATGATCAACAATATTCAATACTTTGGTCCATAACCCTAATCATTTGGATATCTAGAAAAAAAAGGGCACCGAGCTGGATGTCATATCACTCAAGTCATGCATAATTAAGTCAATATATGGGTATGTAATCCCAATCGATAATACCCACTCCGGCTAGTGCTGGAAATGTATCTAAGAAAGGTATGTCACCATAGGGGTATGTATATACTAACCTTGGGATCACTCGTACTCAACTCCAATCACTATAAGAGAGGGTACCATATTCTAATGGAAGATACTATAAATGTGGATTTGATCTAGATTTCATACTACTCAATAAACAAGTAATTCTCTCTGATGTCTAATTCCCAGGTCTCGATCTATAGGAAATCATGAAATTGCAACTCGGATAATCCCTATGGGGATGACCCTTAGGTGATCTATAGGGAATACTCTCCTTATCTGGAATAAAAAAATGGAATCATTCAATAAATATATCAACAACCCACTCCTAGAAAAATATAGTGAATATCTATAATGGTGAATCCATCAATCTAAGGGAGTATCCTAGGCATCAAATGAGGAGATCAAGTCCATCCTCAGGGATATCATCACCATCCTACTGCTCATGGGAAATGCACCCACTTGGTAACCATTGGCATCCTCTGGAATGCTAGAAGACTAACCATTCCAAGAGAGACCTAGTATAAGAGGGTTTCGAGAAACTCTTAATAACACCTCTTTAAGTATTCTACCCTTTTTTATTCTGCCAAAAAGGCACATAAGGCCTCCGAAACAGAGGTTTTAGTTACAACCCCTGATTTCTTAAAATTCAAATAGTTATAACTTTCGATCCAGGTGTCCATTTGGCTTGTACCACATATCATATCGAATCACATTTCATGATCTTCGATTTGAGTAGTTGTGGCGTAGAAAAAGAAGCTCCAGATTAGATTTTATGGTCATTTTAGTGTTTTTAGGGTTTTAAAAGGTTCTTAACCTTTTATAATTTATTTATTTAATTAAATATTTATTTATTTCTTAATTTATTTGTTATTCATTTATTCATTTAATATTAATTAATTAATTAATTATTAGTTAGTTATTTATTTATTTATCTATTATTGATTATTGATTATTTGACCTTTATTATTAATTTATCAAATTATTTATTGATAAATTTATTTATTTATTTATTTATTTATTTAATATTTAATATTTATTTATTTATTTATTTATTATTTAGATATTATATACACATTAATTACTAAATTTTTTAATTTATTGATTATCTGTTAATTATTTATTTATTATTATTTAATTATTCATTTAATATTTATTTATTTATTCATTATTTAGTAATTAATTATTAAATAATTATTTTTTATTTTTTATTTATTAATTATTAATTTTTTATTTTTTATTAATTATTTATTAAGTATTAAATATTGAATATTGAATATTAATTATTAATTATTAATTATTAATTAAGAATTATTAATTATTAGTTATCAATTATTAATTATTAGTTACTATTAATTATTTATTACTATTTATTATTTATTATTTATTATTTATTATTTATTATTTATTATTTATTTATTTATTTATTATTTAGTTATTTATTTATTTATTTGTTTATTCTTTATTCTTTATTCTTTATTCTTTATTTTTTATTTTTTATTCTTTATTATTTATTTATTTATTTTGAATTTTCTAAATATTAATTTATTATTAGTTTATTATTCATTTATATTTTATTCGTTTTTTATTTTTTATTAAATATTCGTTATTTATTATTTATTTATTAATAATTTATTAATAATTTATAATTTTTTTAATATTAATTTTTATTTCTTAATTCTTAATTCTTATTGATTAATTATTAATTATTAGTCATTCTTAATTATTATTTATTTTTTATTTTTTATTTTTTATTTTTTATTTTTTATTTTTTATTTTTTATTTATTATTTATTATTTATTATTTACTATTTATTTATTATTTATCTACTTATATATTATTTATTAATTTATTATTAAATTATTATTTATTTATCATATATTAAATTATTTTTAATTTATTTATTATTTATGCGTTACTTATAAATTATATGTTATATATTATATATTATATATTATATATTTATTATTTATTATTTATTATTTATTATTTATTATTTAGTGTGTGTTTATTTGTTATGTATTATCTATTTTCTCAATTAATATATATATATATATATATATATAAGTATATCAAATTCGATTTATTGACCACATGAAGAGTTTGCTAGAGTGATAAAGTCTTTGGAAAATAAGCAATAGGTATGGGGTTCAAATCACAGTTAACACATAATTTCTATATATAACATGGGCTTGTGGATGGAGATGGGTATGAGCATGGTAATAATAAATGATAAATAGTAAATAATAAATAAATTATGAAAATAATTAATTAATTAAGTAAATAAGTAAATAAATAAAGTAATTACAAAATTAAATAAATTAATTAATTTTGAAAATAAATTATAAATAATAACAATAAATACTAAATAATAAATAGTAAATAATAAATATAAAATATATAAAATATAAAATATAAAAAATTTAAAATTTAAATTTAAAATTTAAAATTTAAAAATATAAAATTTAAATATATAAAATTTAAATATATAAAATATAAAAACAAATAACAAAAAAAAAGAAAAAAGAAAAATATAAAATATAAAATATAAAAATAAAAATAAAAAATTAAAAAATTAAAAATTAATTACGAAAATAAATAAAAATAAAAATAAAAATAATAAAAAAATGATTTAGAGACAGTTTAAACTGCCATTAATTGATTTTCGATACATGATTTTGTGGCAATTGTTCAAAACTGTTGTAGAATGATTTAACGGTGGTTTAAACCATCGTTAAGTGCAAATTTTCATGTAGTGTTACCTATACTGTTGTAAATCTTTCTTTTTTTACCATAGTAACTTTTTATACCTAAAAATTAAAATGACCTTAAAAATAGTTTGGACATTATGATTATTAATTTTTAATTAATTTTACAAAATTAAATTCATAAAATTGGTAAAATTAGATTTAAAATTAATCCTGCGGACTAGAGGACGGAACAAGTTTTTAATGAGAAAATGTACAAAAATTTGAAATGTTTTCATATCAAAATTAAATATTAAAATGATTTATATGACCCAAATTTTATTAATATATGTATAATTTAACTATTGTGAATTTAAAACAAATTTAAAATATAATTTAACATAATAATTTTTTTAGTTGAAAAGCTAGTTTTCAATTAAAATTCAGTATTTTCCACTATTCATCAAAAAATAAAACCTCTAAGAAAAATACAAAAAATTCAACCTAAAATAATTTAGATATTAATTTCAAAAATTAAGTTTACTTTTTTAAAAAAGATTTATAAAAGTGTTACAATTTATTTTTAAAACAGTTGCGCCACTAAAAGGAAGAAAAATTGCCCTTTAGAAAACTATAGCTTTTATACTTAAAATTGAATTTATTCTTATATTAAGCCTATAAAACTTATTGGATGAGTTTAAAAAAAATATTGATTATATAAAATATAAATTTCATTAATATCCTTCATTAATAGTGATTAATCTAATTTATTAAGGTAAAATTCCATTGTGGTTATAAAAATAGTTTTTTAAAAAACACGTCATTTATGTTCAATTGGTTTTTATTTCCATTTATAATTAATTTTTAACCAACGAATTAATTTTATAAACCTTTTTAAACTATATATTCATAATTTCATTAATTTCATTCATTCCCTCCATTCTAATCGCTATGTGATAACTATCGTAATTAAATAATAATATTTAATTGTTTGTTTAATCTTAGTGTTATGTGTATTGTAAGCTATCAAACTTAGTATTCTTTTAAAATCTCAGGGGGTTACAAGATAGGTTGTTAATAAAACTTTAAATAAATGAAACTAATAAACAATACCACATAAGGGGTCCAATATTTGGGAATCATGTGCCATATTGACTTACTAGGGTCACTGCACCTCCTGGGCATGAGGAATGAGTCATCGGCCTCAACATCAAATATCTCAATGTAGATCCACATCACCTGTCATCAGAATGAAATATATACCCATAAGTCGGATCAATTGTGTATAATACCACCAAAAAACTATATGGTAAAAAACCATTTAGGTTTTTTTTACACTTTAAACAAATGTGCTTTATCATCAGTAATAACCACACACAAGCATGCCTATAACATATGAATCATACGTGCTAAATATGATGTGTGAGATGACTCATGTCTTTTCTAGGAAATATTCAAAATCAATCACTGACCTCATTCCAACTGGGAAAGATCCAATAATCTATCAATGTCCTCTTTCCAACAGGCTAAAATCCATAGATCTGTTATAAATCATAAAATCCATATGATATGTGCATCACTCGAAGTGGAAATAAAATTCAACTGTAACATCACCTATTAGTACAGTAATCCTATATCCCTAGAAACTAGGACTTATTACTATAATAAGTATTCTCCATGCACCATTCTTATATCCATCATAGGTTCTGATAGATTCCTAATACTCTTATCTATCATATCCCCAATCAGTAAATCTAAAGTAAAAGAACAGCACTCTAATACCAATTTGTAATGTCGTGGCCCGGGAGCCACTAAAACAGTGCCCCAAACCAGTTCACCACAAGGGATCAAGTGTGCGTCCCTATATTCCAGAGTCTATCGACTAATATCAAGGGTCTAAAGGAGGTATCATGGGGAGACTATTCCCTCATATCAAAGTAACAAAAGTGGAAATAACAAAATATTATCCATAGCAATAATAAATAGAGGTTGGAAGCAATAGTTAAACTGAAATAGGAGCATATTGTAATAATAAATGAAATTATATAAAATACCAAATGGAAAGGCCACACATAAAACATTGATCACCCACTAGAATAATCACATATACACGAGTATATAAAAGAAACTAAAATAAAGTGTATAGATCTATGGCTAACTCCAAGAAGGACCACATAACCGATCTCCACATATATATCTGAGCCATCCTACTCGATCAGTCCCAGACTACTACCCTACCTATTCCTACAACCAATTGAATGTATTTTTAGGTACCCCAGTTCAATGGTGGACTAAGAAGGTTGTGAGTACAAAACTCAGTAGGGAACCACCAATGTGGTCCCGTAATAGCAAATATTATGTAGTGTGTGTAAAAGTGGTATACTCATTAGGAAAATGATAATAATAATGACTAAAAAAACTACTATAAAATAAATTGAAAGACTATTTGTGTAAGTAATGGTTAAGGAAAGTTCTCAACCTAGTTGAGACATGATTGGAGATATAAATAAAATAAATAACATGAAACCACAGTCGATCCCTAGGTCTGTGATCCCGATCATCTAGGGAATGTTCCTTCCTATATATATATATATATATATATATAAATTTATATATTTATATATATGTGTGTATTCCCATAAATATATATATATACATACACATAAATATATATTTATATTTATATTTATATATATACATAAATATGTATATACATGAGTATGTTGATAAATAACATGATCAACAACATTCAATACTTTGGTCCATAATATTGATCATTTGGATATCTTGGAAAAAGGGGATCGAGCTGGATTTCATATCACTCAATTCATACATAATTAAGTCAATATATGGTTATATAATCCCAATCGATAATACCCACTTCGGCTAGTGTTGGAAATGTCTCTAAGAAAGCTATGTCACCATAGGGGTATACATTTACTAACCTTGGTCTCACCCGTACTCAACTCTAATCACTATAAGAGAGGTTACCATATACTAATGGAAAATACTATAAATGTGGCATTGATCTAGATTTCATACTACTCAATCAACATGTAATTATCTCTGATGTCTGATTCCCAGGTCTCGATCTATAGGAAATCATGAAATTGCAACTCGGATATTCCCTATGGGGATGACCCTTAGGTTATCTATAGGGAATACTCTCCTGATATGATATAACAACATGGAATCATTCAATAAATAGCTCAACAACCCACTCCTAGAAAAATCTAGTGACTGTCTATAACGGTGTATCCATAAATCCTATAGAGTATCCTAGGCATCAAATGAGAAGATAAAGTCCATCCTCAGGTATATCATCACCATCCTACTCCTCCAGGGAAATGCACCCACCCAGTAACCATTTACATCTTTCGGAATGCTAGTAGACTAACCATTCCTATAGATACCTAGTATAATAGGGTTTTGAGAAACTCTCAGTGACCTACCTCTATTTCCCTGAATAAGGAGGAATACTAGTGACAAATTGGACTTCCAAAATAGTAACAGTAACATTCATAAAAAAAGACTCATAAGTTGAATCCCAAGAAGTATGTTTGGGCATCCCAAAAAATAATATTTGATAAGAAATCTCAGAATCCGGACCCCAGGAAGAACTCATAGGAATCCTGATGAATAATATCTGATAAGAAGGATCAAAATCCAAACCCTAAGAATCATGCATGGGAATCCTAATAAAGAACACTACATCGTGTCAGGCTCATCAGCCTCAAACTAGGGATCACCTCTGGTAATCATCACTGCAATGAAAATAAACAAATTAATTCCTAAATAAATGAGTGAGGGTGATAGAATACTTAAACCTTCCACTAATGTCACATCCCCATGGCCTACATGTTCAGCATGGGTTCTAAGGTGTCACTCACTACCATCTCTACCCAAACCTGACATATTATCTTAGGATTAGTCAAACACTAGGTAACCCACTGGGTTCCCAAGGTCAAAACACCATAGAGGAATTCTATTCTAAGTCCTCAAGGTCCACTAGTAAACATATTAATCCCTATAGGGGTCCTCTAAGTCAATATATAAGCAAGTCATCTATCTTGGTATTTTAGAAAGGAAAATTCAGAGGCATCCCATAGGGGATCCTTGGTCAAATTCATAGCCTCCGGTCATGGGTGAAGCTAAGACACTAGGTTTTCAAGTGACCCTGGACATTCATCCAATATGATCTACCCATTTCATTTAATGAAACATTTATTTGATTGAAATTAAATAGGGGGACCTCACCCCTAGGGGAATTCCTAAGCATAAACATAATACCATTACCATGCATAGATACTAAAGTGAAATATGATAGACCACCTATCTTTAGGAATATTTCCATCTATTTTCCAAGGTTCGAAAATGGGTGACAAGGACCACCCATGATCATCCAAGTCATAATAGACATGTCTCATGATCATAGAATCAAAATTAATTAACTATAAAAAATTATAATTAATTAATAGAACCAAATAATATAAAAAAAAGTAAAACCAACTTATTCAAAAAGGGAATAAATATCAACATCTCATCGGCTCATCTTGTCACACTGGAAAGGTGACCTAACACTCACCCACAAAAAGTGGCACACCATAAACCACAAATTGGGTAAAATACATAATCAATGGATTCAAAAAAACCATTTAAAATATATAATTAAAATAATTAAAGATTTATAAATTCACCATGGTGACGTACCTTAACGAAACAACATGCAGCAGAGTGCATACTTCATCTCAAGTTATCCTCTTCCTAGGTAGAGAAAAAACCCTAACATCGATATCAGATTCTACCATGATCTGGTAAAATTAGGACCAAAATCCCTAAACAAAGAAACCTAGGTTATAGGTGGAGGTAAAATAACACAAAAGAGGCTAATAGAGTCAAATAATTACCTCAAGGGTTCTAATGTACTTGGAAGAATTTGATTTCAGACACAAACGAAGGATAATTCCTATGGAGGAAGGGAGAAGGTGGGTTGCGCATGAAAGGGAGAAGAAGGAAAAAATAGGGGATTCCCTCTTAAATACTGTAGTGGAAAAGGGGAAATTTTCTAATTTATAAAGGGATTCATGGTTTGGTCGTATGGTTGGCCAAATTGTGCACCAATTGTGCATTTGTCACTGTCCAAGCACCAACCCCACACACGGGCATAACACATGGTTTAATAGACTATGCGCTAGTTGTGAGACATTTTTACAATAATCTATAGACACCTTCATGGTTATCCCTTTCTTTTTTCATGGTCACCCCTTCCTGTGTGCCTGTACAAACTGGGCCGCACAGTTTGGTCACAAGGTTATCACTAATCGTGCACCAATTGTATGCCCTCTACTACTCTTTTCCCAAAACTCTAGTTTCAGATCCTGAAAACTAGGATGCTCCTAAAATCTCCAAGATACAATCCAAGACTCATTCCATATCTAAAAAACATTTAAATGTATTAAAACCTTGGTACTTCCATTCTTAATCTTCGATCAAGATTTGAACCATCTTGTAAACCAAAAATTCAAAATCCTTTATAAATTTCTTACTCCTAGAAACATAGGATCTTATAAATGTGATTATAACAATTAAAATGAAAGGGTTTCATGAACCTTATTTAGAGGATGCATTGGGATATATTTAAATATAGTTGGTTTTTAATTTGTTTTAGTAACACAAGCTATGAGTTTTATAAAATTTACACACTAATATGGTTTGAAAATATTCATTTGGTGGAAGGAACATGATTCAAAACCAAATAATTATAATAATTAATACATATAAAGGGAATAAATGGGATAAGATATTAATAAATTAAAACTACTTAATAAAACTAGTTTTTATATTCTTTCCAATGAAAACACTTTTCATGGTCTCGGTCATCTAATCAAGTAGGTCATGATAAAGATGAGTGCCCATGGATTATCTTGTGCCAGGAAATTAGGTTGTGGGTGACCCTAATGAGATTATATTCTTATATCTAGCATGATATTTGGGTGAAACATAGATGGTAAACCCTAATAGGATAAGTATACAAGGAGAATAATGTTAAGATAATCTATATGATGGATTAAGATAAATATTTTTTTTCTTAACTATACAATAATTATATCTAATATGATTGACATGATTATCTACCTAAATAGCTAAGTGATGGGAGAAACACTAAAGTATCCCAAATCTTAGTGAAATTTATGTCTTCTCCCACTAATTATTATGATTCATTTTAAAAGGGTTTATAATTTTAGTAGGAGTATATTTAATAAAATTTCTTATTAAATACTTGTAAAAGTTGATACTCGTCTAATAAAAGCTTCTGTTATAGATAAAACGAAATTATTATCAAATAGAACAAGAATTTTTTATCAATAATTTATAAATAAAATCTTAATAGAGACTATTAAAAAAATATAAGAATCATTTTTAATCAAGAAATAAAATTCTATGTGTTAGAGAAACACCTTTCTGAATAACCAAAAGGTGAAGCTGTTAAACAAATTAATCTACATTCTTACAAGAATAATAAGAAAGATTCATTGGATGACTCCACTATCATTATTGTATCCATAGATCCTTATTTTAAAAATAAATAAGATAATATGGATGTATTAATGAAAAAAATAACCTAAAATAATCTATCAGGAACAATCCATGCATGAGAGGTACAAAGTTTCAAAGGAATTATTTATATGAAATATGTTTAAAGTAATTTCATTCTCCTATAATTTTATTAATATGATTGTGTTCTTTAATGACTTTAAGAGGCTGGGGTCACCTTTAAAACTTGATATGGCTATGAACTTCACTTTTTAATCGCTACTGGAAAGGATCTGATAGTTTATTATAAGTTAAAATATGAATGAGTTCAAAAACATTTTACTTGACCTCCTCAGTATATTGAGGATAGTTGAGAATGACATGGGAGGTCCATGCTCAAGTGAGACATTCAAAGTTTAAGAGGATAAAAATTCAAAATGAAAGAAGAAAATTTTTATTGGAAATTCCAATAGTGTGTCTTTAAATAGAAATCCAAAGTCTTTGAAACCTAAGTGAGCAATTAGGAAATAAGGGAATTGATTCCATTATAGAAAGTCTAATAATTGGAGGATGAATTTCTTAGAATTCATGAAGGCTTGAAAGAAACCCAGTGGAGATTCCATGTCAATTAATATATTATAGAAATTAATTCTTATATTTTGAAGGGTATATGATATTAATATTATGTTTTAAAAGTGTTATAAATATACATGAGTTAAAATCTATTAAGAGTTTATATATAAATCTTAAAGTATACATTCATGTGATGGAGTAAGGGGTTACTACATTGATGATTTTTATATGCATATTACTTTGAAGATTTGAAATATCAAGAATAAATATTGTGTATCATCATCTTTTTTTCTATTATATGATAAGAGATATTTCTAAAAATAGTTGTTTAATAAAAAATACCAGATAATTAGTTCAATAAGAATAGTTATGTTTAATCCATTTCTATAACATGTCTTGAAAATGAGACAAGGATAACAAATACTTTATCCAAGATAAAAAATATTATCCAACATATATTTTAAAATTTGAGGAATTGTTATTTCACCACCCATGAGTGGTATATTATAAATAATAAACTCTTCGTTTAAGAATTAAGCTCAAAACACATATAATACCATATGAGATATGGTTAGAAATAGTTAATTTCTTGAATATTATCATAAAGGAAATAATTGTTATTTCTTAAACATAATGTATTATGTTTTTCTTATCATGATATTTTGGATAGAATATAGTTTATAAGAGAATAATGGGAGTATGTTTGGACTTTGATAAATTCAAAGGTTAATAAATAAAAGGTTATACCTATCAAGATTCAAAATTCATATTGATAAAGAAAAATAATGTAAATAGTTACATTTTTTAATATGATGGTATCAAAGAAAAGTTTTTCGAAAGAGTTTTAAAAGATAATGACGATTAACTTAGGAGGAATTCTAAGTAGACAACAAAATTTATTAAAATAATAAAAATTAATTCTATAAAGTAAAGGAATTTGAATACTTTGTTCCAAGAGTTAAAAATCATGAATATGATTCCTAGTATCACTATTATTCAAACTAGATTTATGCATAGATGTTACCCATTAAAGGATTTTATTAGGAGGTTTTTTATCAGATGGTTACATTGAGATGTGAGAGGAGTTTCATCAAGATGTAATGGGTTTAAAAACATACCAAAAATATATAAAGCATAAGGTATTATGAAATTATTTAATATGATATATGAGACTGACACTTATGTATGGATTTGTTTGTATATTATTAAAGTATTTTAAAAATATAATAAAATTTACCATGTTATACATAAGGAATCGTCAATTTGTTATTCATTTGTGTTAGTTGCATCTGAAAAATAAAATGAGTAATAATTAACCTATCAATGTATAAATTTGACTTATCCCTAAGTTATATTGGTTATGAAGTATTATAGGTTGTGATTAAATGATAATCTTAGCATGGTTTGGATTTCATATCATGATATAGAATATTCTCAAGAGATATAATAAAATTTTTGTGTACTAGATAACCCATAAATTATACCACATGGAGTGTCATACACTATATTTTTTTTATATTAATTCTGTATGCTTTATATTTGGATTTCCTCATTACTTGAGGTTATAAAAGACACCTTCCATGAGAAAATTAATAATTTAATATCATTATTATGTTAGCCTTATAGATTAGATAATTAGGGATGGTTCGGTATGTTGTTGATCATTTCATTGGTTGAGTTTAATCAAGATGGTATTTTTTATCATGTATGATCAGTATAACATCCAGGCCCTTGATTGATTTAGACTAAAGGAGTTGTTTTTTGGAGTAGATTACTCAAGAGGGTAAGGGTGAATTGAGTAACTTTAAAAATTTCTATAAAAAGTATTTCTAAAAAGGTTTCCCCAAAGATTAAATACATCCCATTTAATCAAGGTTATACTATTATAAGATTTTGACTGTTTAAGTAACTTCATAGAAGATTGATTAATTCTTAGTAATCTTAATTAGTGTTTTTAATATTACTTTTGAAGTTATTCTACTAAGACAATCCAGTTATCACTTCTTTCTAAGACTAACTATCAAAGTCAAATTAGTGATTTTTTGATTATACAGTAAAGCAATAAAACAAAGAAAACTAAATTAAGCAGTACAGCAGATATGAAACAAGTGGTTCAGTCTCAAGAAAAGACCTAATCCACTCCACCTGTTGATCACCTGCCACCAAGCAGTTTATATAAATAAACTTTGATTCGCACCCTGGATCGGGGTTAACAACAGTACACAGACTATCTAGGTCACATAGGGACCTCTTCCAAAGTTTTCGTGGGGAAAAAATACCAAGCCACACAGGTACCTCTTCCACACTTATCAGTGGGTATACACAACTATAAATTGATGTTTGAGTAAGGATATCTTGTGTCCTTCAGTTTGATGTAAGAGATAGAGTGTGTTGTTCTAAAGGTACACACTCTGCTCGAAAGGTAATAAATAGATACACAATAGAGAAGAAATATGGAGATGGGTTTAGAAGTGATCTGAGTGTTAGTATTTTCATCTTTGGACTTTTGAGATGAAATAGATTCAGTTCTCGATTCCTCGTTAGTAAAACAGTGTGTCGCGGTTCATCTTGTGTTCAACGTGAGGTTTAATAGAGCGAATATGTTTTTAGGCTTCAAATATTCTTTGTGTGTTCTTCAGTAGTGTCGAGTTGTATGCAGTAGGCCTTTATTTTGAAACATTCTCTAAGTGTCCTTCATTATGGTGCTCATGGCCTTGCTTTTTGTTTTGTATCGCACACTTTGATTCTTGGCCACACTTCTCTTTTATCTTGGAATTCATGTGTTAGAGCTGACAGGCTGCATGTATTCTTCACCTCGTACCTCATACTATCTGATGATATGTCTACAAATAAACATTAATTATGTCAGTGCATTAAAATCTTCAAATATGACCGTTATAAATTAAATTGAAAGATGACAAAATAGTTTAAGAAATGGTGTCACAGTAAGTCATGGGAACGGTGTCTCCTTCACACGATATCTAGATTGATCACGATGACTGAGTTTCACGGTGTCTCATGGTCATGGTGTCTCACGGTCACGGTGTCTCATGGTCACAGTATCTTTTTCACGGTGTTTGAGTGTCACGGTGTCTCGCGGTCATGGTTTCTCACGGTCATGGTGTCTCATGGTGATGGTGTCTAGTTCATGGTGTCTTGTTCACGGTGTCTACTTCACAGTGTCTCGTGGTCACGGTGTCTTGTTCATAGTGTCTTGTTTCATTGTTCCAGAAAGACATAACCAGTGGCAGACTCACGGTGTCTTATACTTTTCAAGATAACTATATTCAGACTTAAGCAATAATGATCATAGAATGCATTATACTTAATATAAATAATTATAAACTGAGTCAAAATATAGTATAAAGTAATTAAGCTGAATATAGAGAAATTAATATCTTAAATGGATCTTCTTAAAGCGTGATAATACTTTAAACAATAATACACATTATTTGATATAATTTATAGGAGTTAACTAGGTTGAATAAGATTTGTGATCATTAAAGCATGATTAATAAATGAGGAGTCCAACAATCTCCCCCTTTTTGATGATCACAAATCATGTAAAGTTAAAGTGTATATTGGATTCAACTATAGAGATATATGGATAACATATAGAAATTTATCCCCCTTTTGGGATTATCAAAAAGATGGAATAAGAGAAGTCAAAAAATGCACATTCCGTTAATATAAAATAAGGTTCAATACAAAACAGAAGAACAATACAAAAGAAATAGAATCCCTATCAAAAAAGGGTAATCACTGTTATTCTTTATGGGTTGGCCTTCTATTTACCTTTAGCTGTAGTGGTAGAAGAGGAATCCATATGGGCAGAGGTCGAGGTAGAAGAAGGCAGTGAGGTGGTTGATAAAGAGGGTAAAGGAAGGCCTTCAAAGACTGATGAAGCCAAAGTAGGAGCAGTAGAATATCTAGGCAGTTGTTGATCAAGAATCATAGGCCTGATCTAACTTAGTGCTTGGCTGACAGACATAGTGGTTAAGGCTAGGGCAGAGGTGAAGGTAGGAAGCCCAGGTCTTAGAGGTGCAACCGCTGGAGCAACAATGGTTGTACTCTAGACATGAAGATAGGGCATTAGGAGTTTGATGAAATCTGTAATGGTCTCTCCACCATACTACATGGCTTTCTAGGAATCATCCTTGTTCTCCATAAACTTGTCCAACAATCAAGTAAACTCTGTGAGCTTTTGAACTTGGGTCTTGAAATCTTGAGTAACAGGAGGAATTCGTAGATTTTATACAAGATACTTGAAATGGTTTGTCATATCGGTCTTAGAGAAGATCTTGTTGAAGTAGAAATACACTTTCTTGGAAATCTCTTGATGAGAATCATTAGCAATTTTGGAGTGGATTTGTACTAGGTCAAGAATTCTATCACTGTTCTTGACAAATTCAGATAGAGAAGTTGTATTGAAACCACTGAGTACATTTTGAAGCTCTTCTTTGACTACTATTCTAAGCAGATCACTGTCTAAGGAGGGTTTAGAGGATTGACCAGATGCTTTAGAGGCATTGACAGTTGTGGTCAGAGATTTGATTTGATTCAGCACCTTTTGAATACACCTTGTATACTCATCAGTGAGTTTATTAAGATTGGCAACAAGCTCTCTCATTTACTTCACAATTTGTTTGTTCCTTTCAGCAACCTTTTCACCTAAGGAAGCTAGATAAGGCTGAATCTGAGACACAACAACCTATGGGATTTGAGGAGCAATAGGTTCTATAGGAGGAGCAACAGGATCAAATCTATAATGTAGATCTCTCTGCATGTCTTCAACCATACTTCTTAGGGTCTTCACCTCATTATTGAGCAGCTTATTTTCAACTCTTAATTCTTAAATTTCATGAAATATTATAGGTTTTATTTTCCAAATAACTTTCTCCAATAATAGTGAGGCATCTCTCTCACTTAAATTGGACATAGGAAGAGGTTGGGTATTCATGAGTTTCTCAAATCCAGACAGGAGGGTAGCACCAAATTCATTCAGATCATCCTTACATACAAAAGATGGTTGTTCAGATAAAGTTTCAGGAATAGGGACTGGTACAGGCTCAGGTTCCTTCTCAGGTGTGATATTGGAGACTGATTTTAACTGTAATATAGAGGAAAGATCAATTCTGGTTGTTTTAACCTTATGAGAGTCATCCACATCATAGAAACTAGGAAACATATACTGAGTGTCTATAGGAATTGACTCAGTTGGATGTGAAGCTTCAATAGACTCGAGATTTGGGGTTTTCTCCCCCTCAACAGGTACCTCCTTCTCAGGACTGAGAGGATTAGGATCTCGGTCTAATTCCACAGACTCAGCTCTAAGTTCCACACTCATTTCCTGTCTAGCTAGCTAAAAAGCTGTCTCCATCCATTCTTCAGCCGAATGGATGATTTCAGTAACATATTGTTCCACTGGGAGTTCCTCAATATTGACTTCTTGCAAAATAGGTGGCTCTTCCACTATAGGTTCTTCCATGACATGATTTTTAGATTCTTTGACAACTGATTTTGTTTCAGACTTGGGTTGAGTTTCCAGATTAACAGCTTCTTTAGGAGCATGGAATTCTTCTTCAAGAACTTCATGAGGAGCATTAGTCTTGTCTTCCTCGAAAAAAACAACTTCCCTAGGTGGCACTTCAGCCTCTTCTTCCTCTTCTTTAGGATACTCAAAAATCTCATCTAGTTCCAAACCAGGATCAGAAATATTTCTTAGTCTTGGGGGATAATCCACCGGATTGAATTTCTCATAAATTCTATCATTGTCATCCACCCATTAATTTTTCCAAGGATTCCAGTTTATCTTCATTATTTTGATAGTGGATTTTGAGAGACAAAATTCACAATCCTTAATAACTTCCTCATTGGGTCCAACCATACCTTTGGTAAGAAGCATGGCTGAGATTAGCCGAGAGTAAAACCGGGGAGTCGACTTAGATGTGACTTTGACCATCTCACACATATGATGTATTATATACTTGAACAGGTTGATCTTATGCCTATTTTTCATAACATGAATCAGAAACACATCTTGATATTTCAAAATAGAAAAATCACCTTTTCTAGGACTAACCAAATTCTATATAAACCTGAATAGAATCCTTGATTATCCATCTAATTCAGCAGCAATGTCTCTCCTCTGGGTGCCATTTCCAGTTAAGGCTTTCAAAGCATCTTCTAAATCAAAGAATTCGGTTGAAGGTGGAGTTCCTCTCTAATAATCCTCACAGATACCTTCATGAGGTATCCTAAGGAATGCAGCCCATAACCTCGAAGAGAATGAGCATCTCTGACCATTGACCTAGCTTCTTACTACATAATTATCACCAGAATCAAAATAGAACTATATGTACTGGTAAAAATGAGCCACTAACTTAGGGTAGATTGGTATATCTTCCTTCGATAACCACTCTAACCATCCTTGTTATTCTAACACTCTCAATACCAGAGACTTACTATACAGAATACATTTGGGGAAAATCCCTTTCTTAGGTACAACAACATGGTTTTCCAGATTCAGATTTAAAGGTCCTTCGAATGTCATATTAGGTGCAATCTTTTTCTTCTTTAAGTTGCTCTTCTCAGGTGTCGACGGTGATGGTCGTTTCATTCTTGGCATTCACTGAAGGTTCGAGAGAGAGAGAAGGGTTGCAAGGATGAAGAAGGGTTCGAAATGAGTAAGTAGAAGAAACCCCGAGTGAAGAATCAAGTGATAATTTATTTATTTTATCATTTAGTAATACCAAACGTCGCAAAAATAAAAAAAAAGCGGGAAAATAAGTAAGGGAAAATAATAATTACCGTGATATGGGTTTTTACAAAAAAAATATAAAGAATTTTTATGGTGAGACTGTGTCTGTTCATTGTGGTGAGATAGTAAATGCATGTTATGGTGAGACAGTGAACGAACTTCACGGTGAGACAGTGAACGAACTTCACGGTAAGACAGTAACTGTCAGACAGTAATCACAGAATACTAACTGTGAGACCATAAACATGAATTTTATGGTGAGATAGTAAACATGAGAGATAGTAACTGAGTATTATGATGAGATAGTAATACGAAACACTTGCTGAGAAACCATGATCATGAAACAGTAAAGTATAAAACAGTAAGATATTGAACAGTAATACCTGAAACAGTAAGATATCTATTTGAGGTTTATCATGCCTATTTCATGTATGATGTAGTCTATTCTATCAGAATTTAATGGTTTGGTGAATATATCAGCAAGTTTATATTCAGTACCAATGAATTCCAAAGTGATATCACCTTTTTGATAATGATCTCTCAAAAATTGATGTCTTGCATCAATATGCTTTATCCTAGAATATGAAAAAATATTTTTTGAGATGTTAATATCACTTGTGTTGTCACAATTTATAGTTAAATGTATGAATTGATATCCATAATCTAGTAATGTGTGTTTCATCCACAAAATTTGTGCACAACAACTAACAGAAGCTATATATTCAGCTTCTGCAGTAGATAATGCAACAAAATTTTGTTTCTTACTCAACCATGATACTAGTGACTTGCATAAAAGGTGACATGTTCCAGAGGTTCTTTTTCTATCTAACTTACAGCCATATAAGTCAGCATTAGAATAACTAACTAATTCAAATGATTGTCCTTTAGGATAAAAAAGTAGTAGATTTGGTGTATGCTTGAGGTATTTGAAAATTCTTTTTACAGCATTTAAATGAGATTCCTTATGGTTTTCTTGAAAACGAGCACACATACACACACTAAACATAATGTCCGGACGACTAGCAGTTAAGTAGAGTAAACTTCCAATCATTCCTCTCTAAGTGGTGTGATCAACAGATTTTCCATCTTCATCAAGATCCAACTTACAAGTGGTACTCATGGGAGGGTCACTAATTTTAGTTCTATCCAATCAAAAATGTTTTATAAGATCTCTAGTATATTTACTTTGTGTTAAAACAATTCCATCATTATTTTGAAATATTTGAAATCCGAGAAAGAATTTTAGTTCACCCATTAAACTCATTTCAAATTCATTTTGCATCATTTTAGAAAAATCAACACATAAATAATTATTCAAAGATCCAAAAATAATGTCATCTACATAGATTTGAACAACTAAAACATCATTAGAAATTCATTTTATAAAAAGTGTAGGATCAACTATTCCTTTTTAAAAACCTTTTGAAATAAGAAAAGTACTCAATCTATCATACCAAGCTCTTAGATCTTGATTTAAAACATACAAATCTTTTGATAGTTTAAAAATATGATTTGGAAAATGGGGGTTTGTAAATCCAGGGGGTTGTTCAACAAAAACATCCTCAGTTATATACCCATTTAACCATTTAATATAGTTTGAAATTTAGATGTGTAGCATAGGTAAGCAGGATATTGATGGCTTCATGTCTGGCTACTGGTGAAAAGGTCTCCTCATAGTTAATTCCTTCTTTTTGACTATAGCCTTGTGCAACTAATCTAGCCTTGTTTCTAACTATGTTACCAGCTTCATCTACCTTATTTATAAACACCCATTTAGTGTATATGGTGAATGTGTCCTTGGCTCTTTCAATAAATTTCCAAACTTTGTTCCTCTCAAACTAATTAAGTTCTTCTTGCATATCCATCACCCAAAATTCATCATTGATAGCATCATTAATGTTTTTAGGTTCAAGTTGTTACAAGAAGACTTGATGTTCAACCTGATTTCTAAGAGAAGCTCTAGTTTGAGTTCCTTTTTCCAAGTCTCCTACTACAGCATCTAAGGGATGGTTCAAAAGGGTTCTAACAGTTCTGGAAAAAGAGGGACTAGTGATTTTAGGTTCATCAACAAATTCAGGTTCATTGTTACTTGATTCTAAGTAATTTCCTGAGTTTGAAGTTTTCACAGATTCTTTCATAGAATAATTTGAGGATTTTGAATTGATTTTCAGATTTGATACATCATCCTACAGATTCTCTAGGATGGTTTTAGGCTCATGTGGATCTATTTCATCAAATTTTACATGAACAGATTCTTCCACACATTTAGTTCTTTTATTGAACACTCTATATACTTTACTAGACATGGAATATCCTAAAAAAGATACCTTCATCACTTTTGGATGAAAATTTGTCAAGATTGTCTTTGGTATTAAGAATATAGACTTTTCAACCAAAAACTTTGAAGTAGCTAACCTTGGTTTTTCTATTGTTCCATAATTTGTAAGGATTCCTCTTAAGAATAGGTCTGGTCAACACTCTATTGATTATGTAGCACATTGTATTGACAGCTTCAGCCCAAAAATAAATAGGTAGGTCATATTCACTAATCATTATTCTATCAATTTATTGTAGGGTTCTATTTCTTCTCTCTGCAACTCCATTCTGCTGAAGTGTTCTAGGGGCA
This sequence comes from Viscum album, assembly GCA_963277665.1. NCBI lineage: Eukaryota > Viridiplantae > Streptophyta > Magnoliopsida > Santalales > Viscaceae > Viscum > Viscum album. The sequence continues at coordinate 2,093,049,529 of OY728120.1, forward strand.
GAGAAATTGTGACTATAACCATTTTGTGAGAAAAAGGTTCAAACTCTTGAGTTTCAAACTCATATCCATGACCACTTCTTAATGATTTAATTTTAAGTCCACTATGATTTTCTATAGACTTGGAATATTTGGTAAAGTAAGAGTAGGCTTCAATTTTGTAATCCATAAAGAAGGTCCAAGTATATCTAGAAAAGTCATCTACAATAACATAAACATAGTGCTTCCCATTTAAACTAGAAAATCTAGATGGTCCAAACAAATCCATGTGAACCAGTTCGAGAGGTTGAGAAGTTGACACTTCTTTCTTTGTTTTAAATGAAACTTTGTGTTGTTTTCCCTTTTGATAGGGATTACACACTTCGTCATTTGGAAACTCAAGTTTGGGTAAGTCTTTAACTAGGCTTTTTCTAGTTAGTTTTCTAAGGGAGTGAACATTACAGTGTCCTAGTTTCCTATGCCAGAGCCAATATTCTTTATGAAATACACTTAAGCATGAAGCATTTTCAGAATCTAAAGAATATAAATTAAAAGAATAAACATTCTCATTTCTTAATGCAGAAAATACTAATTCATCTTTAGAATTAAATACATTACAAGCAAAATTTTCAAATCTAACATGAAATTCATCATCACATAATTGTGAGATACTAAGCATATTATATTTTAAACCATCAAAAAATAGTACTTTAGAAATTAAAACTGAGTTAGAGTTACCGATTTGGCTAAGGCCAATAATATTTCCCTTGGCATTTTCACCAAATGTGACATGTCCTCCATCTAATTTTATTAGGTTCTTGAAGCATGAGTAGTCTCCTATCATGTTCCTTGAACATCCACTATCCAAGTACCATAGAATTTTGCAGGAGATATTTAAGAAGCTTTCCTTCAAAAATATTAAGCAAAAACATATTTTGGTACCCATACTTGTTTGGCTCCAGTAATATTAGTAATAAGTGCTTTAGGAAACCATATTTTCTACATAGGTTTTCTATAACCATTTTGTAAAGTATTTAAAAAATAAACAATATTTTGCCCACAAAAACATGAAACAGTAGAATATGTATCATTGATTGAATTAGTTGATTTGAGTCCATAACTGGGAGTAAAAATGTATGTCCTAGATTTTGAAACAAAATTTTTTCTACTAAGGTTTCTTTTACCAGGTTGATAACCAATGCCAATGTTGTATTTAGGGGAAATTTGTTTCCTAGCATTTGGGTAAGGGTATTTTTCCCATTAGTAAACTTTTATAGGTCACTCTTTAATTTATCATTAGAAATTTTTAATTCATTGTTTTCTTTGAGCAGTTGAGAATTTTTCTCCTTTTCAGTTATGAGCTCAGATTTAATAGTTACAGTAAGATCATGTTGTTTCTTTAATGATTTATATTTGTCTTTTAGTTCATTTCATGTTTCCTCAAGAATGCTACAGTATTCAAACATTTCTTCATTGGTCATATTTTCAAAGTCACTTTCATCTTCATAATAATATGAATTATGTACAGAAGAGTCTAGTGTTACCTCAGATGTGTTTTTCATAAAACACATATTGGCTTTGTTAGCCTGTTCATCATGTGATGTCTCTGAGTCACTTGAACTATCCTCAGAAGCACTCCAGGTTGCTTTCATTGCCTTTTTGTACTTCTTATCCTTGTCCTTATATTTCTTTTTTTACTTGAGATTTGGATAGTAAGCCTTTATATGTACTTCACATTTCATAGCAGAAAATTTCATCAGTTTTGTCACTTATTTTACAGTCCTTCTTCCAGTTTTATTTTTAGTCATATTTTTACCTTGAAGTTATCCTTTCTAAAATAATTCTTCTTTTTATAAAATTGTTTGAATCTTCTGGCTAGTTGATCCATCTCCGCATCACTGTTAGATGATGATTGTTCACTAGTGGAGCTTTCTACAGAATCTTCCAGTTTCCCTTTGTCTTTGTGCTTAGAGGTGGTGGTCTTGAATGCAAGAGATTTCCTCTTTGGTTCATCCTCCTCTTTATTTACTTTTATCTCTTCCTCATAAATCATCAGTTTCCCAATTATTTCTTTTACAGGTAGTTTGTTGATGTCACAGAATTCTCTAATAGAGACAGAGGTTCCCCTCCATCTGTCAGGTAGACATCTAAGGATTCTCATGATCTGTTCCTTGGCAGTGACTTCTCTTCCAAGAGAAATAATTTTGTTGAAAATCTCATTGAACCTAAGATACATGTCAAAAATAGTCTCATCGGGTTTCATTTTAAAATTATCATATTTTATAGTATAAGTATTAAGTCTCATTTCTTTTACACTAGATGTTCCTTCATGTGAGACGGACAGGGTATCCCAAATTTCATGGGCAGTTTTGCAAGCAGAAATTCTATTGAATTCCTCATCTCCTAAGGAGCAGTATAAAGCATTCATAGATTTACAGTTATTATTGTAGGAAATTTTGGTAGGTTCATCCCATGTGATTCTATCAGTAGTAGGAATTATGTATTCATCTATAATGGATGACCAAATTTCAAAACTCATACTATCTAAATGTATTTTTCATTTTAATTTTCCATAGATCATAATTGGTTCCATTAAATAATGGTGGTTTGTTAGTTGCAGCACCATTAAATCTATTATCTATAATAAATTATTACTTTAAAAGATCTAGAAATTTAGAATTAATAGAAATTTACAAATCTTTAAGGTTCAACTATAATCACAGTGGAATAATATTACACAGATTCCTAATAAACAACCTCTGATACCAAATGTTGGTCAGGGTAGATTACTCAAGAGGGGAGGGAGAATTGAGTAACTATAAAAATTTCTATAAAAATTATTTCTAAAAAGGTTTCCCCAAAGATTAAATATAGCCCAGTTAATCAAGGTTATATAGTTATAAGAGTTTGACTGTTTAATTAACTTCTTAGAAGATTGATTAAATCTCAGTAATCTTAATTAGTGTTATTAATATTACTTTTGAAGTTATTCTACTAAGACAATATAGTTATAACTTCTTTCCAAGACTAACTATCAAAGTGAAATTAATAATTTCTTGATTATACAGTAAAGCAATAAAACAGAGAAAACTAAATTAAGCAGTATAGTGGATATGAAACAAGTGGTACAATATCAAGCTGAAACCTAATCCGCTCCACTTGGTGATCATCTTCCACTAAGCAGTTTATATAAATAAACATTGATCCACACCCTGGATCGGGGTTAACAACAGTGCACAGACTATCCAGGTCACATAGGGACCTCTTCCACAGTTTTTGTGGGGAAAAAATACCAGGCCACACAGTGATCTCTTCCACACTTATCAATGGTTATAAACAAGTTTAAATAGATTTTTGAGTAAGGATATCTTGTATCCTTCAGTTTTATATAGGAGAAAGAGTGTGTTGTTCTACAGGTACACAATCTTCTCAAAAGGTAATAAACAGATACACAACAGAGCAGAAATATGGAGATGGGTTTAGAAGTGCTTTGAGTGTTAGTATTTGCATCTTTGGACTTTTGAGATGAAGTAGATTCAGATATCGAGTCATCATTAGTAAAATAGATTGTCACAATTCATCATGTGTTCGTCATGAGGTTTAACAGAGCGAAGATGATCTCTAGGCTTCAAATATGCTTTGTGTGTTCTTCATTAGTGTCGAATTGCATACAGTAGTCCTTTCTTTTGAAACTTTCTCTAAGTGTCCTTCATTATGGTTCTCATGACCTTTCCTTTTTGTTTTGTATCGCGCACTTTGATTCTTGGTCACACTTCACTTTTATCTAGGAATTCATGTGTTGGAGCTGACAGGTTGCATGTATTATGCACCTCGTACCTCGTACTATCCGATGATAAGTCTACAAAGAAACATTAATTTTGTCAGTGCATTAAAATATTCAAATATTACCGTTAGAAATTAAATTGAATGATGACAAAATAGTTTAAGAAACGGTGTCATAGTAAGTCATGGAAATGGTGTCTCCTTCACAGGGTGTCAAGATTGATCATGGTGTCTGAGTGTCATGGTTTCTCATGGTCACGATGTCTCACGGTAACGGTGTCTCACGGTCACAGTGTCTTGTTCACGGTGTCTGAGTGTCACGGTGTCTCATGGTCATGGTGTCTCGCAGTCACGGTGTCTCATAGTCACAATGTCTTGTTCACAGTGTCTTGTTCACGTTGTCTGCTTCACGGTGTCTGGTGGTCATAGTGTCTTGTTCATGTTCTCTTGTTTCACGGTGCCAAAAAGACATAACCAGTGGCAAACTCATGGTGTCTTAGAATTTTCAAGATAACTATATTCAGACTTAATCAATGATAATCATATAATGGATTAGACTTAATAGAAATCATTATAAAGTGAGTCAAAAGATATTATAAAGTAATTAAGCTGAATATAGAGAAATTAAGAACTTAAATGAATCCTTTTAAAGCATGAGAATACTTTAAACATTAATACACATTATTTGATATAATTTATAGGATTTAAATATGTTGAATAATATTTGTGATCATTAAAACATGATTAATACATGAGGAGTCCAACAGGAGTGTACGGTCATACTTAGATAAGTGACATGTGATGTATTTATCTATTAGATGAGGGGTATGTGATGTGCTCACCCATTAAGATGAATGACATGTGATGTGTTCATCTGTTTGGTTAATCTATACTCGAAAAATCAAGAATATATGAGTAGATATATGGGATTGATATAGTTCATGTCATGTGGTTACTTGATATCCTAGACAAAGGTATCATATGAAAATGCATGCTTGTATATGATAACGCTGGTAGACATGGGTATTGAGGTAAATTTGTTTGATGGAGATCACTCTAGATCCCATTATATCTTAAGTAGAAAAAAACATTTCTAGAGGATACTCCTTGCTTGCATTTATGGATTCAAAAATTAATATTTTTTCAATGCTATAAAGTATTATGAGGTCACACTTTGTGGCTAACAGATTGGGGATTGAAATTTATGAAACTTAGATATTTTCTCTAAAAGTTTTTTATAGTTTATCTAAAATGAGTTTTGGATGGATATTCCCAACGTATTACATATGATGTGATATATATTTTAGGTGATTATAGCCTTCCAAAAGGGTTTTTTAAGATACCCAAAAGTATTTTTGGAAATTACATCACAATTTATTGTATATTTTAGGATATAAAGTGAACTGAAACGAAGTCTATTAGGATTTATTGAAATTGGGAGATTGATGGAGATATAACCTAAATACCAATGTATATGTGATATATATTATCATATATCATATTGTATGATATAGGGATATCATATGGCATGATATCCTTATTGAAAAGGCATGTTTTATTATTTTATGGGTTTATCATTTCTTATGATAAGGTGATATCATAAAAATAATTCTATTTAATCCCATTGTATTGTATGATATGGCTATACCATAAGGACTTGGTGAGTTGTATTGTACTATTCACATGGAATCCCTATGATTGGTTTTTGGTAGTTGAATTTTAAGAGTTAATATTTATATATCTTCCACCTAAATTGTATAATTAATTATAAACATTTGGGAGAATAAAATGCATTTATATGATAAATTCATGCACATATATACTCATCCAAAGTTAAAGAGTGTTTTTAACCATTGGAATTACTTTAACATTTCATAACATTCAAGTAAATTCCATGAAGTATTCAGGGGTATCCTCAAGGCCTATATAAATAGGATAAATCCCATGAAAGTGGAATTTATGGTTCCTATGGATTCTCCCAATCTAGATCTCATTTCTTCTTCTTCATTTGACTCAATAAAAAACATAATATTGTGGTTTGAAGGGGTTATTCCATGGATACACCACAGAGTAAGGATTCATTTGGTTGCTTCATAGGGATACTCGTCAAACATGGGGTTGAATACAAGATGATTGGCCATATTCAGTGTAGTAACCATAGTTTCTAGTAAGTAACTCTTTATTTATGTATTATGTATATGAAGGTATTGGGTGAATTATGGGAGAGTTTGGTGAACTTTTAATAAGTTTTGTGGTCTAGAGTAGAGTTAAACGGTATGCGCACGGTTTCTCCAAACCATGTGGATATCCTAGGAGAAACCGTGCACAATTGCAGTTTTGAGGCAGTAGCATCAGCATGGTTTGAGAATACTTAAGGAGACCGTGCGAGGAGGTTATGCGAGGGTTTCCTTAAGGCATTATATAACACATGGTTAGCACATGGTTTGTATAACTGTGAGAACTAACTATGCATGGGGTTAAAACAAGATCCTAAAAAAGTGGATCTAGGTTGACCTTTCCTTTAATCCACTCATTTTTTCCCAAACCAACTCTAACTCAGTATTTTCCTTCTCCTAAGGCCAAAGAAGGTTGTCCCATCGATCCAAAGGAAATCTAAAGGCTTCCCTTGGTGATTCAAAGTTTAATTCTTGATGTATGTGATTGTTCTTGATTGGTTTCTTAGATCTACTTAGATCTACTTCTCCTCTATTCTCAGTTTCTTATTTCTACACCCATCATGGGTAGATCTAATATTTTTCATTCCAGATATGTTGAGATTTGGTCTTGATCATGATAGGAGAATAGATCTAAGGTGGTTTTTTGGAGGATCGACATGGTTTCTTATGCGTTCTTCATCCGTTGTCAAGTTTCGTCCAAACCATTGAAGTAGGTGGATTCTCTCTTGACTCCTCTTACTAGAATTGATTGGATTAGTTTTAAATTGGTTTATTTGAATGAAATTTATTGTTAAAATCATGAATAAGTCTTCTTTAGTGATGATTTATGGTTTTTGTGAAATTTTGTGATCTTGGTGAATTGTTGTTCAAAGGGATTTAGTTTCTTGAATTTAAAATGATAATTTTAAATTATGGATTTTCTGGAATTTCTAAATGGTTTAATGGAAATTTTATTTTCAATAAAAATGTTGTTTTATTTAAATGGTTTAGCATTGAAATGGTTTTTATGGAAATGGTTTTCGATAAAAATGTGTTTTTATTGAAAGGGGTTTTTTTCCTGATCCTTGGGCATATTGGTGTGAGAGTTCATATTGAATTTCTAGGGCTTGGTTGAAATGTGATATTGTGCTCAGTGCCAAATGTAAAATGGAACATAGGATATAATTACCTTGTGAATACTTAGTAGATCGATGAGAAATTGCTCATGAGTATGGAGCTGTCATCACGTAGCATGCATGGTTGGTTGTGTAGATTTTTTGAATGGATTGGGTATGCCAAAGGAATATTGAGGAATGGTTTTAAAGCTTTTTTTAGTTATTTTTATGGAAAAATAACTTTCTGGAAAATTGGTTTAAATGTCACATGTATGTTTTGGTTATAAATGGTTTTGGAAACTTTTTTATATTTAATTATGAACTATTTTGAGAAATTTATTTATATAAACTATTTTATATAAATGTTTCCAACTCTTCTATCCAAGTGGTGTGAGTAGGGAATTCATTGGGGAAAGCCTAATGAGTTTTATACGCACCCCTTCTTTGGAACTTTGGTTCTTTTTCAGATGTTATCTTCTAGGATAGGGTAAAAGGTAATGTTTCAAATGTTTTTAGCACAACTTTGTCATACTTGGGATGTTTGGTGATCTTGGAGCATAGAGCTTGGGGAGAATAGAGTCATGTAGTCTTCTTAGATTCTTTATTTTTCCTTCTACTGTTTACGTTGATAGTTGGTTTTTATTCTGTTATTACACAATTTGAAGTTGTTTTATCATGAATAATGTGGTTGAATTATCTTTCATTGTTCATGAATTATATAGTGAGTTGTTTGGTTATGGCTTGTTGAGTTTATGGTTTAATTATTAAAGGGTAAATCATCCCCCACTTTCATTTGAAACCCTTCAGAATTTATTTTCAGCCTTCTGAATATTTTGGATATCTCTTAAGGCCAAGTAATGATTTTTTTTATTCTCAAGCCAATGAGTATTAGCGGGCCATTACATTCGGTGTACGATACACATTTTTTTAATTTTTATATTATACATGGTTTCAATTTCATAGAATATAGATCTAGGTTAAGGGTTCTTTTAAGTCTTGTACTAATTGAATAATTGTTATTTGATCCTAAGAAACTCATAACCAATGAACCCCAAAACAGGTAACAACCACAACTCTAGTAACCCAGACCTAGTGTTTACTTTATTACATTAGTACAAGATACAAGAGAACACATCCTAAAGGATCAGATAGTTTAGTAGTCTTAGGAGACTAGATAGATACATGATTTCCATATTACATTAAAAACATAATTCAAAACTTAAAACTTCTTGAAAACTTTATTATTCCTGTTATTACATCCTACAGATATTTCAAAGATCCCTTCTTAATACCCAGGTTAAAGGAAAAAAATAAAAGAGTGAGCTTATATACCCAGTAAGGGGTTTCGTATAGAAAAATATATCATAGAAACATAGGGAATAAATAATGTGTCAAATTTAATAATTAATAATCATTCCATATATTTCATAACTTGAGAATGAAATATATTCGGGGATAAAAAATCACATGGAAAACAATAATTGATTTTATAATGATAGAGTTCATAATACTAGACATATTTATCCTCGATCTAAGACACCATGATCTTACCATCAAGGAATCACACCAGGACATCATGATCTTGCTTTCAAGATCTCATACTTAGTCATCTTATATATCATCAAGTCCTCTTAACTAAGACATCTTATATATCAAAAAGTCCACTTAACCAAGACATTATCATTATATGGGATGAAAATAACCATTTTGGTTTGTCTCATGAGACCTTACCCAATCCATCAAAGGGATATAATGGACCCCAAAAATCACGTAAAAATGTCCAATTCATTCCATTTATGTTGAAAGAATAATGAAATTCTTCATCAATATGACTTAAAAATCAATAAATAACCATATTGAATCGAGTATACAGAAAATCAATATTTCTTGATTCAAGGTAATGACTTTATTATTAAACATAATTCAATTAAAATATATATAATTATTATTATAAAAATTATTTAACATTTAAATGATGTTAATTACATCCATGGTACAAAATAATACTACATGAAGGAGAAAAACAATTTCCAAAGATTGATGGAGAGTGATAGAGAACTTAGAATAAAACAGTGTGAATAAATGAGGTATAAACCATAAATTATTAAAGGATTAAACAAGACCATAAATTCATCAAAAAAAATTTATTAAAGGCATGTCATTTAGAAAATTAAAGATTAAAATGGAATCAAATATTTCAAAAGAACTTTCTAAAAACTTATTTAACTTGGTTATTAAAAAAGTTAAAAGTCACTTAAAAAACTATTTTCATGAGTTGTAAATATGAATTTTAAAAAAAATGTAAAATATTTTACAATAAATAAATCTTGAAAATAAACTATTCTTAAGTAAGAAAATTTAAAGTGGAAGAAAAAAATATACATAAGTGAAATGAAATCCCTTTTCAAAAAAATTAAGAAAATAATATACTTTCTTCTCAGTATAAAAAAAACCAAAGGATAATGAAAAAATTATCTTATTTAACTTATAAATTAAGATTAATAATTAATGATGGTCATGGATTTTGGAAAAGGTGGTCAATTTTTAAATAATAAAAATCATTCTTTTCTTACTTTTTTAAAGAGTTTCAAAAGTGACTCGTACATAAAAAAGTTAAAAATGTTCCTTTGTAAATATTTTTAAAAAGGTAAAATAAAATTTAAAATCACCTCAAAAAATATTTTAATTATATATAAAAAATTATTGAACTAATATAATGAACATGGAAATGGAATAAAAATATTATTGACCTAAAGGAAGAAGTAAGGCTAGTTTTGTTTAAAAAGATTATTTCGATATTTTTTAGTACCAAAAAGATGGAAAATATAAATAATTCTTGAAAAAAAATAAACAAAGGTTAAGAAAATATATTGGGTTTAATAGATAAAGAATATATAATTACCTCAAAGGATATTTAAACATAAACAATCATGAATAAAAATAAGATTGTAAATTAAACCCTTACCGTGGATTCCTGCTTGGTCTAGCACATTACAACCACCTATATAATAAATTTATATTTATTATTCATATATATTATTTCAATGTTTATATATATATTTATTCATAACTTCTTTTACTCATTTACTCATAATTTATTATTAAATCAATATTTAAGCGTTAATTATCCTGTTTCTCATGCATGTTTTGATTCGTCGATTCTGGTCCACGTGCCTTGGTCTTGGATTCATCACCTATATAATGTAAATAATGTCATATATATCATATTTATAAATTATATAAACATTTATAACCATACATGTCATTTTGTTAATAAAAATTAAATATTTCTTTCATGGAGGTGGTTGCCCGCACATATTCATAGGTTACATTTTCATTTTTCAACGGATGGAAAGATATGAAGGTAGATAATTTTTTTATTTAAAAACCCTCAATTTTGTCATAAAAATAATATATACTCATTAAATTCATCTATATTACTAGTCATGTGAGGTGGTGATGAAAAATTAAATACGTCTCTCCTTGGAGACGGTAGTTTTCACGTACGCATGAGCAACATTTTTATTTTCCATTTGATGGAAATGAGATAGAAAATGGTTATAACATCAACCTAAGAACATTTAAATATATTAAGGATGTATATTTAATTATAATAGTATATTTATAATAGATATTAAGGAGGTTTAATAATAAATAAACTTGAATGAACTCGATTAAAACTTTTACCTCTTCCTTGGATATCCTCCTTTATATTACACCTTAAGCCTTTTTAGTTTGGTCTTTTAGTGATACAAAAACCTCTAGGAAATGGGTAGGAGAGTTGTAAAGTTATTTTCAAAGAAATTGATTAATATAATTTTTTAAAGTGGTGTGGATAATTGAGAATTGGAGGGGTCCTTTTATAAGTGAGAGGGGTGACACTTTTGTAAAAAATATAAAATATAAAATAATATAAAGTGATTTTCACGGGAAAGTAGCACCAAATTGAAAAAAAATTAATATAGGAAGAGGGGGTCAATATCCACTCATAAAATAAAATTTAATCAATTATTAGTGATATTATAATCCTTATCTCTTAGTTTAACTATAACATACCAACCTGAATCAACTAGAAAATCCACCCAAGTCAGTCCATCATAGTGGTGAGGTGTTAAAAAGATAACATAAATAAGTCTTGAATATAAAAAAACAAGATATACAACCAGAGTACAATACAGAATAAATAGATACATCCAAGATTCAAATAACCCAAGCCAAACTGGATAAAACATAAAATTAAAACTAGACAAAACCAAAAAAAAATAATTATGTGATCAATCATCACCACCAAACCATACCTCTACGAAGGCTTCTATGACAATAGAATCCATCATACTAAAATATTACCTTCCCTTGACCTAGATCATGTAATACTATATCTATAATAACTCAATGGAAAAGTAAGGGTGTGATCACAAAGCACACTAGGATACCACCTAAGAGTCTATAAAAGGTCCAATAACAGAAATTCAACAATTCTTTATTTTAAAACAAAAATATTTTTAAAAAAAAAATTCATAAATCTAAACCCATTTATAAATCATTTTCCTTGGGTTTTCATAAAATCCTTTCATATTCAAAAAGGTAGGAATATGAAAAGTATAAGTGAAAAATAGAAAATCATATCCACACACTATAAGGTATTTAAAAAAACAAATATCTATAAAATAATATATCATGAGAATCCATGTGATACAACATCATGTGAAAACATTTGAGTAGCTATAAATGAAAAAATATAGCATGTGATAAACAAATCTTAAATGAAAAATCACTTTGTATTGGGTCCTAGCCTATGGGAAAATTTATAAGAAATAAAATATGCCTAAACCAGGAATATATTAGTACCAACTAATATCGATTCCTAACATGGTTTTTCAATATCACAAAAATAACCCCTAGTGGTTCCACACACACTAGGGTTACCTATGTCCATTTCCTGATGCACCCAAGGCTCCTAATGTGCCAAGTTTTTCAAAATCTATTCCAAAACCATGCTCAAAATTTATAAAACATCTTCAATCCAAGAAAATCTTTTTTAGTGATTGAAAACCCATTTTTGAATAAAAAACCCCATTCAAGTATTTAATCAAAAACTTAGTATGAAAAAACCCCATTTTTAAAACAAAACCCCTTTAAAACATGAACTTTCCAATAAATCATTTGAATCCAAAAATCAATTAAATTAAATAAAATAACCTAAAGTAATTTTACAAGAATAATAATCAATTCATATAATTAACCCTTTGTATAGAAACACCTACCCATAGAACAGAGGTAGAACTAATCTCCTTTGAAAATAGAGACTGGGGAAGAGTAGATTGGGGCCTCACAATCCTAGATCCATGAGAAACACATCAATACTCTATCAAAACCCTTATATTTAGCATACATAGACCCTTTGGGTTCCAAAATATGAGAGGATAAGGGATAAAATGAGGATCTAAGAATAAAATTCAAAACTGGATAAAAAATGCAACATACCTTGAGATGACCCATCAAGAATGAAGGAAATCATCCTATAATTCCCAATAGAGAAACCATTATACCACTAAGAAGTGATTAATTCAGGAAAATATGATATTATGGGGTCATTGTAGGTTAAACTAAGGTTACATTAATTTTTAATTAAAAATTCAGAGCATTGAAAGTTTGCATGCACAGTTAGCTAGAGAGGCCACATGGTTAGGAGTAACCATGTGCCTTAACCATGTGCCTCCAATTTCCTTTTGTTTAGGGTGAATAGTTTTTATGAAAGGTTTGTTTAACTATTCCCCAACCTTTTTAACCATTTCTTTCCAAGGGTGCATGATTTTCACTAGGTTGATGCACAGTTTGGACAAACTGTGCACCCCCTTCTAGTGTATCAACACAGGCTGCATGTTTTATTGGGCCAAACCACACAATTTTCCCTAACCATGAACCAACCATGAATAGACCCATGGGACTCTAAAATTTTCCAAAAACTCCCAAAACTACCCCAAAGAAAGACCAAACCAAAACACAATCAAACCAAGGGTCAAGAAATACCTATAATAATGTAATGGAATATTACAATCTCTCCACCATAAAGGCTTTATATCCCCAGAAAGTTCTCAAGATTTTGGACTCACAAAAAGAGAAGGTAATTTTTTCCTCATTAATGATTCTCACTCCCACATCTCATGGATATCCCATCTTCACTTCCATAGTAACTAGACCTAGGTAATCATTTTACCATGTAGTACCTTATCTTAATGATCCATAATCTGAACTGGCTGCTCAACAACGGTGTTATCAGGATCAAGATCAACATCCTCCCATTCAATCATATAGGAAGTATTTGAGTGATACTTCCTCAAATAGAAAACATTAAACACATATTTTATTAAATTAAAATGATATTGTAATTCCAACAGATATTTTACCTTTCATAGTCACTCCACTATCTCAAAGAGGCCAATAAACTGTGGTGCCAATTTACCCTGCTTACCCAATCAAGGATTTCCCAAGTAAGGTGAAACTATGAGAAAACCCCAATCACTAACCTCTAACTCTATTGAATAATGATTATGGTATTCATATGATTTATGATGGCATTTTATTGTGAACAACCTCTTTCAGACCAAATTCACCTTTCCTTTCATCTCCTGAATAAGACTCATCCCAAACAAGGATCTCACTCCCAACTTTTCACATCATAAGGGAGACCTACATGGATTCCCATATAATGATTCAAAGGGAACCATATTTATTGAATCCAAATAACTATTTTTATAGGAAATTTTGACCAGAGAAAAATTATTTTCTCAAGATCCTCCAAAATCAAGCACATAATCCCAAAGTATATCCTCAAGAAACTGGATAGGTCTCTCTGTCTGTCTATCCTTCTATGAATAATAAGTTATGCCCAATTTAAACTATGAACCCATCAACTCCTATAAAACTTTCCAGAACCTGGATGTAAACCTTGGTTCCCTATCAAAAATAATCATATAATGAACCCCATAAACTCTCACAATATTTTAGATGTACAAGTCTTTTATATGTTATACTTTTTTCATCTCCTTGATAGGTAACAAATGATCTGATTTCATAAGTTGATCAATGATCACACAAATCACATCCTTACCACTATGATTCCATGAAAACTCAACAACGAATTACATGGAAATATCATCCCACTTCCATACTCTAATGGGTAAAGGTTTCAACAAACTTGTAGGTATCTGGTGTTCCACCTTAATTTTCTGATAAGTGAGACACTATGGGACAAAATTTTTAATTGACTTCCTCATCCCTAGACACCAATACCAATGTCTCAAGTCATGTTATATCTTGTTATCCCCATTTTTTATATACCATAATGATCGGTGTCCACTGTAAATAAATTCCTATATTATAGAAAATAGAATAATCAACCTGCTATGGAAGCGCAAGGCTCCACTGGGAGACTAAGACCACTCACTTGAGGTCTCCCCACCATAAAGGATTTTACTAAAGCATTGGATCTTGGTGTATGTCAACTACCCAATCTGAACTTTCACATCATAATATGAGTCATCTTTCATCGAAGACAACAACTCATATCTACTAACCTCTTACACTCCCAAGATTATCTCAATAAAAAAACTCATCCGAGATCACTCCTCAATTTACCTCTTCATGGATTGTGTCAATAATTTACTATTTAACACATTAGAAACCACATTCCCTTTCCCATGGAATATCAAAATCAAAAGTCTGAAGATACTCCTCCCAACATCTCTGTTGAAAGTTCATATCTTTATGAGTAAAAATATATATCAGGCGCTTATGATCAAAATACACTTTAAACCACTCCCCAAAGAGATAGTGATTCCATGTTTTGATAGAATGCATAACTTTTGACAATTCAAGATCATGGGTAGGGTAGTTATTCTCATGAGGGAATAACTGTAAAGAGTCATAGGCCACCATATATTTCCCCTGCATCAAGACACATCCCAAACTCATACCAGAAGCATCATAAAAACATCATAACCCAAACCTAGTTTTGAAAGAATAAAAATTGGTGTTGAATTAAACCTCAACTTTATCTCCTCAAAATATTCCTTACATTTTTCATTCTATTCAAAATTTACACCCTTACGGGTTGAAGTTTTCATCGAAAATGTGAGCTTGGAGAAATAATAAATAAACTGTTTATAGTAACTAGCCAAGCCCAAGAAGATACAAATATAAAACACATTTATGGTATTCTATCAGGATATAACAGCCAATTATTTCTCAATATCTACTGAGGAACACCTCTCAGATATCACATGCCCCATAAATTTCACCTCCTATATCCAAAACTCAAATTTGGAAAGCTTACCATATAGAATATATTCCTTAAATATTTGAATAATGATATCCAAATGGTCTATATTCTCCTCCTCTAACTTAGAATATACCAAAATATCATCCAAAAACACAATAGAAAAATATTACAAGAACCTATGAGTGATTCAATTAATTAAATCCATAAATACTATAGGAGTATTAGTGAGACCAAATGGCATAACCAAAAACATAAAATTCACATACTAGATCTTAAATGTTGTCTCAGGTATATCTTCTTCCTGGAATCTCAACTGGTGGTTCCCCCACTAAATTTCAATATTTGAAAATCAACTTTCCCCTCTAAGATGGTCAAAGAGATCATCAATCTTGGAAAATGATATTTGTTCTTAATAGTCACCTGATTCAACTTTTGATAATCCACACAAATTATAAGACACCCATATGCCTTCTTAGAAAAGAGGACAAGTGAAGCCCATTGTGACACACTGGGGAGAATAAATCCATTAGACTCTAGGTCCTCAAGATGGAATTTAAGTTCCATCGAATTACCAGGTGTCATTTAATAAGATTTCATAGATATGGGAATCGTACCAGGGAGCAAGTCGATAGTAAAATCAATCTCTCTCTGAGGTGGTAAACCATAAAAATCATCTAAAAATATCTCGAGGTATGTACACACCACCACATGAAGTGGAATACCCCAAAAAGGGTCAACAACATCAAGAAACATCCATGAAAATTAGCATGATATTACCCTAATATAAGGAACAATAGGCCCTGCCCTCCCAGATCTAGGGTCCCACTCACCCTGAAAAACATGGGTGACCCCATAAGGAGATAAATATTGACCCTTATGATGATAAAAATCTATCTAGGAATTTACATTTATCATCCAATTCATGCCAAGTGTCATCTCAAAGATTTCAATGTCAAGAACTAAAAATTATTATACCACCTCAAAGCCTGTTATCATCACCCGATGTGTGGGGAACTTAAAACCTTGTTCAAACCTCTTTCTCAAGGGAATGGTAAGATCCAAAATAATTGCAAAAGTTATGAATGTAATCCCAACACTTAAACTAATTTGGTGATATAAAATAATGATTATCACCTATATAAATCAAATCTAGCACTATCGAATACAAAATAAACATCTTACCTCTAATAGTGGTTGTCCCTGCTTTGGATTCTTCTGGAACCTACTTAGTCACATAAATTCATCTAGTTTTAACAACATGAACATACCACTTGGTTTGTGGATTAGACCCACCACCTCTGGATGCATCAATAAGAACCTAAGAACCCTTGTTGAGAGTGGATCTAGCCTTACTACCTTACGATATCCTTTCATAAAAACACTTCAGATAGCCTGATAGTCTGTAATGATGAAAAGTATTAGGAGTCTCCATACCTTTAGGCTTGGTATTAGAATTATTTCCACATTTATAGTAAAATAAAAATTATTGTCCTGATGAATCCCTTTAAATTGGTCCTGGAGAAAACTAACCACCCTTGCGCTTCCTTTTTTGGCCAGAAGACATAGTCAGGCTAACAACTGCACCAACTGAAGCTCCAGCCAAACCAGTCTTTCTAGTTATGCCTGCCTTAGCCAAATATATTTTTTTGACTGCCTCCATGAAGGTTTGAATACACATGGGAATCAACATTGAATTAATATATAGCCTTAATCCTAACTCAAACCTTAGATTCTTTAGGTACTCATTAGTGAAAATCCCAAGTGCTAGATTCACTAGCTCCACAAAGTGGATGGAATACTCCAAAACGGTATGCTCCCCTTACTCAAAGGTTAGAAATTCCTAGGTATTAACTGCATGTAATGTCTCAAGGTAAAAATATTGATTAGATATTTTCTTAAAAGAATTATAGGTAAGATCCTTGTGCAACATTTCTTTCACAATAGATTCCCACCATATCCATCCCAATCCCTTAATAATGTACATGGTAAAACCCACCTTAGAGTTATTAGGAGTCTTAAAAAAATTTGAAGATCCTTTCAATCTTCTCAAACCATTCTTCAGATTCTTTGGGTCCCTTATCACAACAAAATACGGGTAGATTCTGCTTTGTAAATTCTGAGCCATGATCAACTACATGTCCCTGGTTCTCGATACCCACTTGACCCAAAGTCTGAATTTTTCAGATTATAGCTTCAACCAAAGACGGGTCCACGACGGGATTCACCTGTGGATCCTATCTCGTAGCTTCCTCTATAGTATTTGGAAAATATTTTCCCATAGGAATTGTCTATTAAGGACAAGATAATGAAAAATAATCATTGTAGCATATTCCAAAATCTTAAGACCAACATCAAGAATTCATGTCAATGCTTTAAAACATTAATAATTTTAATTAATCATGAATTATTTGAATGAAAAGGAAATATTTAAGAGGGAACATGTCCATTTAAATAAACTTCCCATTTAGTTCATTAAAATGACCTCAAACTCCATGTCTCAAAATTGGTAAAAAATTTCTGACCACCCATGGTAAATCGAGTTCAAACATGGAATTGAGTTGTCAGGAACCCTCCCACACTTACTACCTAGATTATTATGTTCCTAACTCTTGTCTACCCAAGAAAAAAACCAAACTCAAGTAGTTTTAACACAATCAAGGATAGGAAGCCCTCTGATACCAAATTATAACAGACCAACCCAAGTCAACTAGACAAGCCACCAGAGCCTTACCATCAAAGCGGTGAGGTACAACAAAGATAACATAAACAAGTCTTGAATATAACAAAACAATACATACAACTAGAGTACAAAATAAAATAAAGAGATTCATTCAAGATCCAAACAACCCAAGTCAAATTGGCTAAACCAAACAAAACAAAACAAAACTATGTATGACCAATCATCACCACCAAGTCATTATGATACAAAGGCTACTACAAAAATAGAATAAAACATGTTAAAAAAATGGACTTCCCAATACTTGGATCATATAATACAACATATACAACCACACAAGTGAAAAAGTAAGGTGTGAGCACAATGCCTGATAGGATAACACCACTGAGTCTATACAAGTTCTAATAACAAAATGCAGCAGTTCTAGCTTTTAAAACAAAAACATTTTTACAAATAATTTTCATAAATCCAAACCCATTTGTAAATCATTTTTGTTTGATTTTAATAAAATAATTTTATAATCAAAAATCAAAGAATATGAAAATTAGAAGTGAAAAACAAGAAATCATGTACACATACCATAAGGTAATCACGTAAACACATATACATGAAATAGTATATCATGTGGAACCATGTGATAAAACTACATTTGAAAACATGTGAGCAACTATCCATGAAAAAATCCATCATGTGATAAAGAAATAATAAATTAAAAAGCACTCTTATTGGTCCATAGCCTATGGAAATACATAATAGACATAAAATAACCCTAAACTAGAAATATGTTTGTTCCAACTCATATCAATTCCTTCCACAGTCCTTCGATATCATAAAAATTACTCCTAGTGGTGTCACACACACTAGGGTTACCTATGTCTATTTTCTGATGCACATAAAGATTATAATGTGAAAAGTTTATCAAAATCCATTTTAAAACCATTATCAAAATTTATAAAGAATTTTAAAATCAAATACAATCTTTTTCAGTGTTTGAAACCCCATTTCTAAATCTAAATAACCATTAAAGTATTTAATCATACACCTGATGTGCAAAAAATCGTTTAAAAAAACTTAAAAAATAAAAATATTTCCAAGAAATTATCTAAATACAAAAAATAAATTAAATTAAATAAATAAACCAAGGTAATTTTGAAATAAAAATGATAAATTAATATAATTAACCCTTTCAAATAGAAATGACTACCTCAAGAAAGGAGGCAGAACTAATAGCCTTCAAAAATGGAGATTGGGGAAGAGTGGATCGGTCCTCATAATCCTAGATCCATAAGAAACACATAAATCCTCTATAAAACCCCTTATATTTAGAATAAAAATCCCATTATGGTTATATAAGATGATATGAGACTGGATCCAATGAAGATCTAATAATAAAAGGTAAAACCAAATAAAAAATACAACATACCTTGAGATGATCCATCAAGAACGAAGGAAATATGTCTAGAATTCCAAAGATAAAATACTCTAGACCACTAGGTAAGGATTAGGTCAAGAAAATATGAGATTAGGGGGTCATTAGAGGTTAAACTAGGGTCCTGGTAATTTTTAATTAAAAATTATGAGAATTAAAAGTCTGCATGCACAGTTTTCTGGAGAGGTCGCATGGTTAGAAATAACTATGCGCCTTAATTGTGTGCCTCCAATGGCCTTTTTTTGAGGGTGAATAGTTTGTATGCATGGTTTTTTAAAATTTTTACCAACCATGTGAACCCCCTCTCTCCAAGGGTGGAAAATTTTCACTATTTGGCCACATGTTTGGACAAACTCTACACCCCCTTCCAGTGGCTCAACACAGGCTGCACGGTTTTTTGGGCCAAACGACACAGTTTTCCATAACCGTGCAAAAACCATTCACAACCCAACAATCCTATAAAAGTTTCCTAAAACTCTCAAGAAAACCCCAAAGTAAGACTCAACAAAAGAACAGTCAAAACAAGGGTCAAGAAACAATTTTAATAAAGTGATGAAATGTTACATTAACCCTCTCATTAACTATTTTAACTCTTACCGTGGTGAAAAGTTTTTACCATGGTAATAATTCATTATGAATAAAAATGAAATGATACTTATTAAATAATTTAAATCCTTTCATTTTAAATATGGAACCCATTTTAAAATACTCAATTTCTAGAGGTGTTAAAAATTATTTTAATATAAGTACGCAAAACACAATAAAAACTGTTTTTTAGAAGAAAAAAATATTTTTAATCATAAAAATGTTTTTCACCAAAATCATGTATACAATTTATTTTTATGAAATTTTTTGGTTTATTAAAAAAATAGATTTATGTGAATTTAAAATCAATCCAAAACTAGATTAAACCTTGTAATTACTTAATTAAATAAAATTATAAAAATAGTTATTTTATTAGAATAAAACATATCTTGGATTATAGAATGTCAAAAACGGGTTTCTAAATTCAAAATAATATTTTAAAATAATTTATTTAAATCCTTGAATACATATTTATTCAGGAAAAAATCTTCATAAACTTTTAATCCATTCTTATATCATGCTGATTTTTTAAAATTAATGATATTTGAAAAAACAAACTTTTCATTATTCTCCTAAAAATTAACCATTTTATAAAAGTAAAAAAAAATCACCCTAATATAGTTTTAACATGTTGAATTAAAAAATTAATTCATTTAATCAAATTAAATTTATAAAATATAATAGTTTATTTTTTAAATGAAAAGATTAAATATAAAGAAAAACAACTTTTATAGAAAAATGAATTCTTAAAACTTAAAGTGTTTTTAATAATATTTCATATAAATTTATAATTAATTGAGTGTTAATTTATTAGTTCATACATTGAAATATTATATATCATCACATTTTAAAAGTGATCAATTTAATTTATTAAAATATACAACACTTTGAAAAACAATTCTTTGAAAATTACCTATTTCTTAACAATGAATGATTTTAATCATATCACATTAACTATTTATTTTTTTAATCATTAAATTTAATTAATAAAAAAAAATACAATTTAAGTATCATAATTTAATACTATATTTCTATTTACTAAAGGTTTAATCTTCTTATATTTTTAATTTTTCCTAACTCGTTTTATTTCAGTGTTGCGTGTGTTACAAGGTATTCAACATAGTATTTATTTAAATGAAAATATATACTAATATCATGGGGTGTTATATTATCCCTCCTTAAATAAATTAAATCCTAATAATTTTACTTTTTTCTCATCACAATAAATTTATCTTGACATAGGTATAATCTCATATGAAGATTTTATCTTGATAATTAATTCCTAAGTTACTACTAGGAATCTTAGTATTTCTTAATTAAATATTTCTAAATCCATGTATATACCATTATAAAACGCATACTTTTGAAAAAAGTTTCAAGAGGAATACCTTGATAGTTAAGAGATATTTCTCATTTAATACTTGATAAATTTGTCTTCCTCTTGTTGTAGTTTAGATTATTCTTTTACTCTTGAGATGGAGAATATGAGAAAATAAACTTACTTGATTTCTTTCCATTCTATAATCATAATTTCATCCTTTGATTTTATTTTGATCTATTTTCCATCTTTTATTCATCTCATATTCTAAATGATGAATAGCCATTATGATTTTTTCATGTACAAATCATTGAAATCAACTTTTAATGGATCATAAGATCCATAAAATAATTATAAGTTATTCCCCATTTCTTTAGCCACTTACTAAAAAAATGGGGATTGAGAGTAAAAACATCATCCAAAGAAATAAAAACCTTTAAATATTTTATTATAATAAATAACGCTAATTAAAAATAAATTATTTTATGCTCATATACTATTTCATCAATTCTAAACATTAATTAAACCCCAAAATAAAGATTATGTCAGATTTAATTATAGGTATACCACCATGTTAGGAACTAAGGAATAATTGCTCATCCTAAAAAAGACCACAAAATATATTCTCATTGTAACTAGATTCACTTTAGGTTTATTAAATGAAAAAAACTTCCTCAGAGTGTTAAGGTATGATTCAATATCAATGAAAAATATAAAATAGTGTATAGATCCAAAATCCAATAAATATTGAGTTTATGATTAAAGTATCTACTATCACAACTTAAGAGACTTTAACTTTAGTTGTAGTAATTGCATAATCTTGGTCTTTCTTTCTTTGGTCCCTTTTTTGGTAAATTATATTGATGATTGGGAAATTTTTTTGAATAGTTCCCCATATCTCACTAGTAGAAAAAAAACCTTTAATCGGTTTTTTTACCTTTCAACGTTGCTTATAAAGCACCATTAATACAATCGATTTTGAAATTGTGACTTTCCACATCGATTTTTATAAACTGATATTGAAACCCATTATAAAAATATAAATATAAAAATATTTTAATATCATTATTACTAAAAAATAATTTTTAAAGCCTTTATACTTGTATTTAAATATCAGTTTTTGATAAAACCAACATGGAAAAGCATACATGGAAGGAATTCAATGTCATTTTTTGGTAAAAATGATGTTGAAAGTTGATTTTTTTAAAAAAATATTACAAAATTACATAATATCACACCTGAAAACTCAAAATTCAGAACCAAAAGTAGTAATAAATAATAGAATCAAAACAAGACCAATAAGACTCATTGATTTACAATATTTTTTTACAAATATATATCTAAATAAAACTAAAACTTTGAATTATTCAAACTTATAAAATATTGTGCAAATAAATTTTGAAGGTGTTTCAAGTTTTTTGATGTATAAGAAGAAAAATCATCAAAAACCTACAAAAATAAAGTGTTATGAATTTAAAAAATAACATATTGTTTAAATTATAAGTGTTATAATGAAACTAAATTTTTCAAAATCTGTTTTTATTTTGGTCATTATTATCAAATAAATTAATCCTAAAACATAATATCCATATTCAAAATTCTATTTTTAATGATTACACTACATTTATAAAGTAATATTTTGAAAATAAAAATGATATATTTATAAAAAAACAAGTATTCGGTAATATAAAATTTATCTACCTAAACTTTCCCATATTTGATTTTTTCTAGTTCCACTATTGAATAGTGATCAATGTTGAGATCAGTTCAATACATATTGTAAGTTTAAATATTAATTATCAAAATCGATGTAAAATGAAAAAATTAAGATTAAAGAACAAAAATAAAAATAATAAAACTTAATTATTTCCTCAAATGGCCTGAAGGCCTTCATTTTTTATTGATTTTGATAATCCACCTTTAAAGGGGTGAGGTGGAACCCTTACAAGGACCGTAGGTGTAATTATTCCATGGACCATAGGCCTTATAGGAATTCATTTGCCTGTAGGCTTCAAACATTATATACAACCCACACTAACTACTTGGAACTGCTCCTCCCTAGAATCTTCAATAAAACATAATTCTTTAAAAACATGATAAATCTTCATCAAACACCACCTAAAAAGAGCATAACCAATGTACTTTACATTTTTTTGGGTAAAATACACATAACATATAATGTCCTCTAAAATATAAAAATTTCATAATTAATAATAGTATAATGAATAATTATTAATAATTATATATTTTTTCTTACTATTTAAGGAATGGAAAAACTCAACATGTAATCTATGTTTTTTAGCCTTTTATATGCATATTCAATTCTGGATTCTTGGTTCAAGTATTTTACCTCTATTATAATGTATTCTGGGTCTATAAAACCATAAAAAAGTGTAATCATATTAGACACAAAAAGTGTGGAGATACCTAATTATAAAATTAATTAATTAAGTTAATGTAATGTATGTTTACTTAATGAAAATAAATTAATAATTTAATTTTAATTACATAGAAAACAACTAAAACACAGGTACACTAATTTAGTCACCCTTTACAACATCCATGATATCATTTTCTAAAATATTTAATATATAATATCTTCCACATATATCAACACTAATCAAAAAAATAAAATAAATATATAATATAAAAAAAATGTGTGATAACTTTGTTATCCAATCATCTTCCTAAGGAGTATCTGAAGGTGTTGGAACCTAAAATTTTCATTTCTTTTATAGTGATTCCTTCAATTTCATGTACTCATATATAAGTTAAGTGTAAAAAATAATATAAGTAATTCTGAATTTAATGATAAATAAAAAATAAACAAGTTCATACCTCATATGTGAACTCACAACAAAGATTAGCTAGCCAAAGTAAAAAATGACTAATACTCTATCTAACTTTCGACACCACCTCAGTGGGAAGTGACACTGGAGTATTTGGATCAATAATATCATGTATCACTACTCTTATCTAACCTGATAGTATAAGCTGATAATGTAAATAATCCTCTAGATGATGTATGATTTTATATTCCACAATATGTATATGGGGATCCACAACATGCAACTCAAGGTGTATGGTCAGGTTTGAATGAGTAGGTGTAAGATCTGGGTAGGCAGGTTGTGTTTGTATCATCATTTCTGCAAGTACAGTCGATAAAAATGATTTAATTCTATCCTACATCAACTCATTCAAGCGTCATAGATCAGCCTTCAAATAATATAGTTATCCCTTATATTCTTCCCCTATCGATGTCACATAGGGGCATGGATAAAAAAATTCAAAATTGATACCCTCTGACATGGACATAGTGTTCTATATTTCCTAAAGTAAAGGAAAGAATATACATCCTGCCCTTAGGTATAAAGGTCCCATGTGCCATTTTATCTTGAAGGGTTTCCTAAAGTAATATTTTCAAATGTAATATTAGTGAGATAAATTTACTAAATAGTAATATTTATAAAAATTGGAAAATAATTACTTATAATATTATCAGCTACTTCTTTTATTGGATCAGTAATATAATTCCCTTTTTTCAATCTCGTCCTTTTCTATTTTTCATGACAAGGGGAGGAGATATAGGGTTAATGGAACATCTTAGGATATTCCACTAGAATTGGCTCTTAATTCAATAAATTTTTCAGCAATCATTCAATGCTCTAATAAAGGATACCCTCTAAATGATAATGTATGAGGGTATAAATTGTGAGACTATATAACTTGGGGAGTTTTCCTAGAGGAATGTAATATAAGAAAAAATAAATAAGTTATAAATTAATTAAAATTAATTAAACAAATTAGATTACCCTTACGTAACTTTAGTTTACCCTTTCGTAACTTTTTTTACCCTTACTTAACTTTAGTTTACCCTTACATAACTTTATTTTTGTTGGATTTAGTACCCTAGAGATAACTACTTTGTGCTTTAGATTACATGAATATTGAAAGGGGTGAATATTAATATAAATATCTCACATATTGATTATTCTTATGCATAACATTGATATGATAATGTTCTAGAGTATTTGTCACATTGATAAGGTCATAGATATTCCCCTCTATGATGAGAACCTTGAAATTCCATGATAATATTATTAAAAATAGTTTTTCAATCAGATAACATACTATGATAGGGCACATAGTATATAGACTATCTAGTAAAAGTACTCGTAAGAGGACGATGCTTCTTCTCATGAAGTTCTCACAAGGTAATCTCTAAGAAGGGAGCTTATGAGAACCAACCTACAGGTAGTAATTCTGTATGTTTTTATGTTATCAGATATTACTATTTGTGAGCATGTATAATGATCCTTATACATTAAGATTATTATAAATACATGTCATGACTCACACGCTTATATTTATTGTCTTAAACCATGAAAATAATAGTTCATGGTGAAGTTGGGTATGTTGGGTGCATAATTAATGATGTGTTATTAATTAATGAGGTGGGGAAGGATTTTTTCCTTCCATATTTATGGAAGATTATATCTCATCCCTTTTTTTGGAATAGAACAATATCCTTAAATTCCTTCATGACCCCCTCCCCACAAAGTGTACCCCTCCTGGGTCAGCAATGTGAGAAGGGAGATAATAACCACTGAGTCCCGCCTCTAGTAGGCCCCGGGTTGGAAAATAGAACCAAGGGTATAATAAACACACAGATGGGAGGCATTACCCTTTAAGATAACACATGAAAAAGAGAGAGATAATATAGACACCAACCAACTCCAACTCAAACTGTAATATAAAATAAAACCAAAGTACACATATTTAATGCCATGAAAAACTACTAAAACTGAAAGGGGAAAACTGAAAATACCCAAAATAAAGTAAGAACAATAGCTACCACAATCCTAAATAGCCCCTGCAACCCCAAGCTAGTAGAAAATAGCCTGAACTCCAACCTACTCCAAGTGACCTGAAAAATAGTTTATATAGACATAGGGTGAGTATAACAGTATACTCTGTAGGATCCTCCTCAAAGCCTCTCGTGAAAAAGTAAAGAAAGCATGCTAAAGAACAATAAACAACAAGTGAAACTAACTTGTCACCTAAAGAGGTATACTAAGTTCCCAGCCTCACCATGGCTACTCTCACCAAGTAACACATACAAGAGTATATAATATAATAAATAACATCAAGGGTACCCTACTACTACTTCCCCACTGGTTTTTCGCTTTTCCCCAACATCACAAATCCTAAGCATCTCTCTCCAAAAAGGATTTCCCACAGACACCTAGGAGAAGCACCACAATATGCACCTCATGCAACAAAAACCACCATGTCCATGTAAGAAAAGTAACCAGGTAGTTTCTGGGAGCCACCATAGCTCACATAACATGTATCAAACATCGGTTATTAAACCTCAATCCATTATAGCCCATACACCAAGTAAGGATCCTCAAGCCATCATATCCTATACATGTTACACCTATAGTAGTCCATAGGAAACTATATCCAGAATATATGTGTGTGAATAACCACAAGACAATACATCCCTCTACACACAAATATGGGGAAAACTAACTAATGTGCCTACCAGCACAAGTAACTACCAAGTGAAGAGAGCAGGTCCAAAGGGGGTAGTCAGCCATCCATCCCCTCACCAGAATGTTGGGGAAAACACCCCCCCCCCCCCTCCCCAGGACTCAGAATCCCTAGGGTGTCAGTTTCCCTTACCGACGGGGTGGAGTAGCATATAGAAACACAAAAAGTATAGAATATGATATAGCTCACAACCACACTATGGGAAAAACCTAGTCTTAGACTCAACTGTAGCTAAGGCCTCTCAGACTCCTGTCTCCACTTCTAAGACTAGGTATCCTATAAGCACACAACAATTTAAAGAGATTTATTACATTACTTCATTCCCTTTTTATTAGTTTCAATTTATGTTAATTAATTCTTTAAACATTAATTAACCATTAATATTTCCACAATATATTTCATTATCATAATAACCAAAGTCCACTGTTCCTTCAAATTACAACCTCAGCATTGCACCCCAGCAAGCTCCAACCCCATGGGTTAACATCATTTATTCAATTATTTATTTACATCATTACCTTCCCAAATTCCCAGGCATTCTAGAAAAACATTCTAATCTACTGAACATAAGGGGGCTCAACACGGTGAGTAGATGAACTACCCATCGAGTATTTTCCACCTATATCAAGAGCATATAACCATCCTCCCTTGAGAAGCTAAACATGGAAAGCACGTGGAATACCTTGTGCGTCTTCGCCCCTTTCGGAAGAAGGGTAAGAAAGACCAGCTGCCTTGAGTAGTAGGGAAAGTAAATCAGATAAACAACCAATAAGAATCAGCAAGAATCCAAACATTCACATCCAACCAATTTCATCATCCCTGGTGTCCTCCTTGACACCCATATGCATAAACTGATGCATCTCGCCACTCTAGGCATCAACTTCTGCCACAACCAGTAGGCCTTCCTGCCCCCACATATCACAACATCCATCCAGGCTCACAATGAGAACACAAGCAGCCGAAAAACAACAATCATATAAATGGGATATTCTCCCTTAAACAAGAAAGAGTGTAACTCAGAACCCTACAAGGAAATTATATTTTATCAAACAACAAGTTCTTTAATCCGTATTGGATTAACCGGTTTATATTTGATAGGTTCCAAATTCAGGAAACCTAACTAGTAAGCTATCACGAATAATTAAACATGCTTATTGCACCAATTTGATTAACATAAAATTACAACAAGAAGAAACAGATTCATTTACATGCCTCTTTATCTTTATCCAAACAATTATCGATTAATTCCGTATTTACGTTCTTTACCAATTTCCATCAAGAATGAAAAGCTAAATAAAGCAAGCATAGATATCACACTATCTAGCAAAACAAGAGGCAATAACATATGATCGATATCAATTTATTTATCTGGTTCAAATATTTATTATGTCAATTCCATTGTGATCTAGTGTGATAAAACATGCTAAATATACAATTAAATTTAAATTAAAAGAGAAAAAACGAATCCCCTACCTCAAACAGTTCGTGACTTTCTTCATGCGAGAACGATCCACACAACGGGTTACGATCTAATCCCCTGTGACAATTGTTTCCACCCGAGGATGTAGAGACACCACCACATTGGACAACACCCAATAAAATCCCATTAAGAATATGGGGGTAAAATTCCATAAAAGTTCAAGGAGAAACATAAGGGGAGGAACCCCATAGAATGATGATAGATCATACCTTATATCGAAGATTGATCGATACTGCTTGGTTACATCAAAATAGAGTTGAACCAATACAAGGAGGAAAGTTTGATTGAGTAACTCTTATGGGATTGAATGAAAGGTTTGAGCATCTCACAGCCGAGAACAAGGAGTAATAACTAGGGAGGAAGATATATCATCCTGTTAGAAGATTTAATGGAGAAGTGGTTTAAGATATGCTGGATTTTCCATTAAAAGAGGATCACATTGATCCACGCGGTTTGACCAAGTAAAAGTATCCCGACCCTTATGGAAATTAATATAGCACTTATGACCTTTGAATTGGCCTTAGAGACCTTAAAACAGGGCTTTAAATGCATTTTACATCAAAGGAAACATTAAAGGGGTGAAACTGTAGGAAGCTGGAAACAATGTTCATGAACTCAAAATTTGGCAAAGGAAAGAGGTCACTGTTGGAACCTCACCATTCTGGAAACACAGTTCATGAACTCAAAATTTTCCAAAGGAAAGAGGTCACCATTGGAACCTCACTGTTCTAGAAACACTATTCATGAACTCAAAATTTGGCCAAGAAAAGAGGTCGCCATTGGAACCTCACCGTTTTGGAAACACTGTTCAAAAAATCAAAATTTGGAAAAGGAAAGAGGTCACCATTGGAACCTCACCATTCTGGAAACACTTTTCATGAACTCAAAATTTGGAAAAGGAAATAGGTCATCGTTGGAACCTCACCGTTCTGGAAACACTGTTCACAAACTCAAAATTTGGAAAAGGAAAGAGGTCACCGTTGGAACCTCACCATTTTGGAAACATTGTTCATGAACTCAAAATTTGGTAAAGGAAAGAGGTCACCGTTGGAACCTCACCGTTCTGAAAACACTATTCACAAACTCAAAATTTGGAAAAGGAAAGACTTCACTGTTGGAACCACACCATTCTAGAAACACTATTCATGAAATCAAAATTTGGAAAATGAAAGAGGTCACCGTTGGAACCTCACCATTCTAGAAACAATGTTCATGAACTCAAAATTTGGAAAAGGAAAGAGATCATCGTTGGAACCTCATCGTAGGAACCTCACCATTGCACTGTTCACATAAGGCTATTGATGACACTATTCACATAAGGTCATCGATGACACTATTCACCTAAGGTTACTGATGCACTGTTCACCTAAGGCTACCGATGAAACTATTCACATAAGGTACACTGATAACACTGTTCACCTAAGGTTACTGATGAAACTATCCACATAAGGTCATCGTTGAATTGTTCACCTAAGGTTATCATTTCACTGTTCACAGAAGGTTACCGATGACACTGTTCACATAAGGTCATTTTTGCACTGTTCACCCAAGGCTACTGATGCACTGTTCACAAAACTTGAAATTTGGCAAAGTGTTGGAGATAAGTCACCTTGACCTCCCAGAACACCTTAGACACGAGATTTTCACAAAGGAATGGACCATAGAGGTCCGGGCCATTACATTAGATACCTCTCAAAACATTCTCATCCTCAAGAATTCAAAACCAACCTAAAAGGGAATAGAAAGAAGCCTAAAAAACCACCCATCGAGATACCTCTAAAAAGATAGAAATCCATAAGAATCAACCAAATAAATCCATCTCATAAACATGAAAGTTATATAACCACCAATAGGACATCATTACATGAGAAGAGTTAAACATCAAACAACTCTGGGTACTGAGCATGAATCTGTGACTCACGTTCCTAGGTACTCTCCTCCATGCCACTATGTTGCCACAAGACACGAACCAAGGTAATGGAACACCTTCATAACACATTCTATTTGTGGTCTTGGATCTCCGCAGGTTTCTCCTCAAAGGTCGCATCATCATCAATATTGATCTCTCCCCAATCAATGATGTGAGAGTCAACAACGAAGTTGTGATACATGAAAAACATCATGTATCCAACCCATATGTGGGGGAAGTTCAACTTGATACTCCATAGCTCCAACACGAGCTAACACCTCAAAAGGCCCAAAAAACCGGAGAGAATGCTTACTCCCACGACCAAACCTTTGCTGCCCACGATGGGGAGTCACCTTCAAAAACACATGATCCCCAAAATCAAACTCTAAGAGTCTCCTCATTTGATCGGCATATGATTTCTGACGATCCTGCACTATCTTCATCCTATCACGAATCACCTGATCCATCTCTATTGTATTCTGCACTAGTTCCGATCTGAGAATTGCTAACTCTCCGACCCTAGTCTAGCACAACGAAGAATTGAAAGGCCAGCCATACAAGGCTTCAAACAATGCCATACCGATGGTGGAGTGAAAACTATTTTTGTAATCGAACTCCACCAAGGGTACGTGCCTCATCCAAAAACCTCCAAAATCCAGGACACAAGAGTGTAACATGTCTTCAATAGTTTGGATGGTTCTCTCTATCTGACTGTATTTTTGAGGATGAAAAGTAGTGCTAAGGCATAGCTGAGAACTGAAATCATGTTGGAGACCTCTCCACATCCTAGAGGTAAAACAAGGATCTCGATTGGAAATGATCATCCTTGGGGCTCCATGAAGTCTCGCCACCTCCTCCAGATACTGCCTCAACAAAACTTCCACTAAGCTCAACTCCTTAATTGTTATAAAGTGGGATGATTTTGCTAAATGGTCCACTACCACCCAAATAGCATCATGTCATCCCAGAGCTCGAGGTAAATCAGTAACAAAGTCCATTGATATGCCCTCCCACTTTCATTGAGGAATATCTAATGGCTGGAGCAGACCACTAGGAACACGGTGTTCAACCTTCACCTTTTGACAGACCAAACATCGAGACACGAACTCTACAACTGCACGCTTCTGCCCAAGCCACCAAAACTGGCTCTTCAAGGCTCAGTACATCTTTGTCACCCCAGGATGCACCACTAAAGTATAACTATGGAACTCTATAAGAATCGTCCCGCACATCTTCAAAGGGACAAAAAGACTTCTATGATACAATACTCGGTGTTTTTCATCCTTAGACCAACCATTAGGGGCCTCGCCACAAACAAATCGTTCTCTCCAGACCTCCACCTCAAGATCCCCCAACTGGGACTCTTCCACCTGCTGCACTAGAGTTACTACACTGTCATTTGAAAAAGACAACCTCTACCCCCAACTTCTCCCATATCGAGATGTAATGCTGACAGTTCTTCCATTACTCTCTAGAAGTCACTAGATTCACGCATCGCATCACTACGCGACTTCTGACTTAGCGCATCAACTAAAACATTCCCCTTTCTAGGTGTTTACAATATTTTGAAGTCATATTCCTTTAAGAACTCCATCCACTGACGCTATCGTAAGTTCAAGTCACGTTGGGAGAAAACATACCTCAAACTCTTATGATCAGTGAAAACCACAAAGCACTCACCAATGAGGTAATCTCTCCACAAATTTAGAGCGAACATCATGGATACCATCTCAAGGTCGTGGGTGGCATAGTTACATTTATGGGGATGTAACTGCTGAGACCCATAAGAAACAACTAATCTTTCTTTCATCAGAACACAGCCTAACCCCAGACGTGATGCATCGCAAAAAAACATCAAACTAAACTTCCTCTGTTGGAAGACAAAGAATCGGAGAACTTACTAAATTATACTTTAGATAATTGAAAGCTTCCTGACACTGATCAGTCCATATGAACACCTGATCTTTCTTGGTCAAAGATGTCAGAGGAGTCGCAACTTGAGATAAATCGACTATGAACCTCCTGTAGTAGCCTGCAAGACCAAGGAAACTTCGCACCTCTAACACCGTCTTGGGGGCTTCCCAAGACACAACTACTTCTATCTTCGATGGATCCATAGAAACTCCCTACTGGGACACAACATACCCCAAGAAACATAATTCTCAAGCCCAAAACTCACACTTTGACAACTTCCCAAATAGTTTATGTTGACGAAGAACTCCCAAAACGGCGTGTAGATGCTCTGCATGCTCCTCCTCAAACATGGAGTACACAAGGATGTCGTTGATGAAAACCACCCCAAACTTGTCTAGGAACTCACAGAACACAACGTTCATCAATATCATGAACACATCTAGAGCATTTGTCATGTCGAACGGTATTACAACAAAATCATAATGCCTATAACGACAATAGAAAGAAATCTTTGGGATATCCTCATCCTTCACATGCATCTGATGATATCCTAACCACAAGTAGATCTTTGAGAACCAACTTTCACCCTTCAGTTAATCGAATAAATCATCAATCTGAAGAAGAGGATAGTGATTCTTCATTATCACTATGTTTAAGTGACAATAATCGACACACAATCGCAAACTGTCATCAGCCTTCTTCACGAACAAAACTGGTGCACCCCATGGTGACACACTCAACCGAACAAAAATGCATTGTAACATACCATCAAGCTATATACGTATATCTCATAACTCATAAGGGTCCATCCTATATGGATACATAGAGATAGGAGACACTTCTATTTGTAGCTCGATCCCAAACTTGATCTCTCGTTGAGGGGGTAATGTTACAACCTCTTCTAGAAAGACATAAGGGTACTCTTCTACGACCCTAGGAAATTCCAACTGCTAAACCTATGAAGAACTCAACATCAACTCAACCATAATGAATGATAAGGATGGAACATGCCTCTAACCCATCCAAGGGTCTTGCTTGCCAACAAACACCAATGGCTCTCCATCCACATTGAAGAACACAACCTGCCTCCTGAAGTAATCCACGATGGCCTACACCGAATAAAACCAATCCATGCTGACGATGACATCATATGGTTGTATTTTTATACATAGGAAATCTCCCCAAGAGTGGTTATTCCCCAACACTAGAACACAGTCTCTACATACTTCAAAAAAGTCAGCTCGGCCTCC
This sequence comes from Viscum album, assembly GCA_963277665.1. Classification (NCBI taxonomy): domain Eukaryota; kingdom Viridiplantae; phylum Streptophyta; class Magnoliopsida; order Santalales; family Viscaceae; genus Viscum; species Viscum album. The sequence goes on from OY728120.1 coordinate 2,093,082,958, forward strand.
AACTAGCATAGTCAACGCCAAGGGCACTAGAAGCCTCTCTACCTCAAGTCTGAAAGCATGGAAAAGGGTAGGTGATATGAAGGAGTGTGTCTCTCCTAAATCAAAAAATGCATACACCAATGTTCAAAACAAGAAAAGGGTACCTCGAATGATGTCTGCCTCAATTGGATCCTGTAACGCTAAAGCATGAAGCTGACCACAACCTCCTCCACGACCTCTCTAACCCTAATGAAGACCACCACCATGGTCGTGATCTACTATTTGAGTACAGGGAGCGTCACAGGGTTGTCCTCTGCCTACCCCATCTACCCTCTACTGATCCAAAGCTAGTGCAATCTGATGCTGCTGCCTCAGCAGGAACTGCCTCAATGGAGGAACCTGGAGTGGAGCACATGGTGCACGATGACTGCTCTGAAAGTTTGGGAACTCTTGCTGTAGATGACCTTGACCACCACAAGAAAAACAAGATACTAGTCCCTTTTCATAGGCTTGAGAGCCGCTACCCCTGGAGAAATGAGATGTTGAGGGCTGGGACCTACCCCTGATCGAACAAAAACTCTTCTTCCCTAAAAACCGGGAACCTCATACCATAGCTCTGCTTCATGACTAATTATGAAGAATCCCCTCTCGTGATGATTTGATCATGTCCAAAGTCCTATCGACAACCTTTTCCCTCTCAATCACCTCAAGATATGTCTTCATCATAAATGGGGTGACCTGGCACTAAATCTATGGATGCAAGGAATCCTCAAAATGCCTCACCCTGGCCTCATCATCTGGAAACAAGTCCAAAGAATATCGTAAATGGTTCTTGAAATAGATTCCAAAATCTCACACAATGGAACTCCCCTGTAAAAGTTTAATAAGCTCCTAGAAACTAGACACCTTCATGGTCGAGTAAAGAAACTCGACTCTAAACTTATCTCAGAACTCCTCCCATGAGATCACTGACTCCTCGCGGTCCCCAAGGAATAAGAACCACCACTGTCTCGCTGCTCCATGCAGCATCATCACAACCAAGGACACCCAGTGCTCCTTATGAGCATGGATCAAACTGAAGCCTATCTCTACATCCTCCAACCAGTATTTCAAGACTGCATCTGAAATGGAGCCCTCATACTTTACAGAATCTGGTGCTGAAACTCTTAGAGTGTCCTCCTCTAAGTGTCGTCGTCGTCAACCTCTACCCGGCAGTGATCTGTTGGCACATCCTGCTAGACATCTTCTATGTAATCCTGATGAGGACGTCAACCTGGATCCATACCTACAAAATATCAAATAGTTAGAGATCCTAAACTTGGAATATGGAAGACTCAACATTAATTAATTAATTACTTTATTTTATTCATTTTAGGTTAACTTGTCCAAATGTCTACCCATTCAAACATAGGAAAAAAGAAGAATGATGCCTGATCATTTCCTAGGTCTCTACCCTACAACTAGTATCACCTCATTTAGTAGCCATTTTAAACTTAAAGGTTTGTACATCAGATCATAGGGGGCCTTAATGCCTATGTCTCATCCAGTCTCTAGAGTTTACATCACTTTCTAAACATGAATGACATTGTTTCCATAAAAACCCATGCAACCTCGCATGTGCCTAACACCAAACTCCATTCTATCCCTCAACCTGCCTCTGATACCGCTCTGTCACAACCCCCTCCCCACAAAGTATACCCCTCCTGGGTCGGCAATGTGAGAAGGTAGAAATGACCCCCGAGTCCCGCCTCCAGTAGGCCCCGGTTTGGAAACTAGCACCAAGGATATAGAAAACACATAGATGAGAGGCATTACCCTCTAAGAGAACACATACGAAAGAGAGAGATATGGCAGACACCAACCAACTCCAACTTAGACTGCAATATAAAAGAAATACCAAGTACACATATGTAATTCCATTCAAAACTACTACAACTAAAAGGGGAAAACTTCAAATACCCAAAAGAAAGTAAGAACAACAGCAACCACAAGCCCGAACAGCTCCTAGAACCCCAAGCTAGTAGAAACCAGATTGATCTTCAACCTACTCCAAGTGACCTAAAAACAGTTTATATAGACATAGGGTGAGTATAACAATATACTTAGTAAGATCCTCCCCAAATCCTCTTGTTCAAAAGTAAAGAAATCATGCCAAATAACAATGAACAACAAGTGAAACTAACTCATCACCTAAATAGGTATACTAAGTTCCCAGTCTCACCATGGATACTCTCACCAAGTAACGCATACAATAGTTTATAATATAATAAATAATATCAAGGGTACCCTGCTACTAATTCCCCACTGGTTTGCCACTTTTCCCCAATGTCGCATTTCCTAAGCATCTTTCTCCAAAAAGGCTTGCCCGCAGACACCTGAGCGAAGCACCACAACATGCACCTCATGTAAAAAAACCACCATGTCCATGTAATCAAAGTAACCGGGTAATTTCTATGAGCCACCAAAACTCACAAAATGTCTATCATACGTTGGGTATTAAACCTCAATCCATTATAGCCCATACACTGAGTAAGGATCCTCAAGACATCATAGCCTATACACGTTACACCTATAGTAGTCTATAGTAAACTTTATCCAGAATATATGTGTGTGAATAACTACAAGACATTACATCCCTCTACACACATATATGGGGAAAACTAACCACTATGCCTACCGGCACAAGTAACTACCAAGAGAAGAGAGCAGGGCCAAAGAGGGTAGTCATCCATCCATCCTCCCACTGGAATTTTGGGGAAAACACCCTCTCCTGGGCTCATAATCCTCGGGGTGTTAGTTTCCGTTACTGATGAGGTGGAGTAGCATATATAAATACAAAAAGTACAAAATATACTATAGCTCACAACCACACTATGGGCATAACCTAGTCTTAGAATCAACTGCAGCTAACGCCTCTCGGACTCCTGGATGCCACTTCTAAGACTAGGTATCCTATAAGTACACAACTATTTAAAGATCTTTATTACATTACTTTATTCCCTTTTTATTATTTTCACTTTACGTTAATTAATTATTTAAACATTAATTAACCATTAAGATTTCCACAGTATATTTCATTAGAATCACATCCAAAGTCTAATGTTCCTTCAAATTACAACCTCAGCATTACGCCCCAGCAAGCTCCAACCCCATGGGTTAACATCATTTATTCAATTATTTATTTATAGAATTACCTTCCCATATTCCTAGGCATTCTAGAAAAACATTCTAAGCTACTAAACACAAGGGGGATCAACACGGTGAGTAGATGAAATACCCGTCGAGTCTTTTCCACCTATAGAAAGAGCATAGACCCATCCTCCCTTAATAAGCTAAACACGGAAAGCACATGTCATACCTCGTGCGTCTTCGCCCCTTTCAGAAGAAGGGTAAGAAAGACCAGCTGCCTTGAGCAGTGGGTTAAGTAAAGCAGATAAACAACCAATAAGAATCATAAAGAATCTAAACATTCACATCCAACCCATTTCATCATCCTTGGTGTCCTCCCTGACACCCATATGCATAAACCGATGCATCTCTCCACTCTAGGCGTCAACTCCTACCACAACCAGTAGGCCTCCCTGCCCCCACATATCATAACAGCCATCTAGGCTCACATAAGAACACAAGCAGCAGGAAAACAACCATCATATCAATTGGGCTCTTGGCCCTTAAAATAGAAAGAGGGTAACTCAGAACCCTACAAGGAAATTATCTATTATCAAAAAAACTATATCTTTGATCCATCTTGGATTAACCAATTTATATTTCGTAGGTTCCAAATTTAGGAAAACTAACAAGTAAGCTATCACGAATAATTAAACATGCTTACTACACCAATTTGATTAACATTAAATTACAAAAAGAAGAACCAAATTCATTTACATACCTCTTTATCTTTATCCAAACAATTATCAATTAATTATATATTTAAGTTCTTTACCAATTTCCATCAAGAACGAAAAGCTAAACAAATCAAGCATAGATATCTCACTATCTAGCAAAACAAGAGGCAATAACATACTATCAACATCAATTTATTTATTCCGTTCAAATATTTATTATGTCAATTCCATTGTGATCCAGTGGGATAAAACATGCTAACTATACAGTTTCACGTAAATGAAAAGAGAATCAATGAATCCCCTACCTCAAATAGTTCTTAATGTTCTTTATACAAGAACGAGTCACACAACGGGTTATGATCTACTCCCCTATGACAACTATTTCCACCCGAGGATGCAGAGACACCACCACATCAGCCAACACCCAATAAAATCCCATTAAGAACATGGGGTAAAATTCCATAAAAGGGCATAGAGAAATTGAAGGAGATAAACCTCAAAGAATGATGATAGATCATACCTTATATTGAAGATTGATAAATACTGCTTGGTTGCATCAAAACAGAGTGGAACCAATTCAAGAAGGAAAGTTTTATTGAGAAAATCATATAGGATGGAATGAAAGGTTCGAGCATCTCATAGCTGAGAACAAGGAGGAAGAACTAGGGAGGAAGATATATTGTCCTGTTAGAAGATTTAATGGAGAAGTGGTTTTAAATATGCTGGATTTTCCATTAAAAGAAGATCACAATAACCCATGCGGTTTGACCAAGTAAAATCATATCGAGCCTTTGGGAAATTAATATAGGAGTTATTACCTTTGAATCATCCTTATAGTCCTTAAAAAATACTTTAAATGAATTTTATGTCAAAGGAAACATTAAAGGGGTGAAATTGTAGAAAGCTAGAAACACTGTTCATGAACTCGAAATTTGGAAAAGGAAAGATGTCATTGTTGGAACCTCACCATTCTAGAAACATGGTTCATGAACTCAAAATTTGGAAAAGGAAAGATGTCACCGTTGGAACCTCATCGTTCTGGAAACACTGTTCACAAACACAAAATTTGGCAAAGGAAAGAGGTCACCGTTAGAACCTCGCCGTTCTGGAAACACTATTCAAAAAATCAAAATTTGGCAAAGGAAAGAGGTCATCATTGGAACCTCACTGTTCTAAAAACACTATTCATGAACTCTAAATTTGGCAAAGGAAAGAGGTCACCGTTGGAACCTTGCCTTTCTGGAAACACTGCTCACAAACTCAAAATTTTTCAAAGGAATGAGGTCACCATTGGAACCTCACCGTTCTGAAAACACTGTTTATGAACTCAAAATTTGTAAAAGGAAAGAGGTCACTGTTGGAACCTCACTGTTATGGAAACACTGTTCATGAACTCAAAATTTGGAAAAGGAAAGAGGTCACTGTTGGAACCTCACCATTCTGGAAACACTTTTCATGAACTCAAAATTTGGAAAAGGGAAGAGGTCACCATTGGAACCTCACTCTTGGAGCCTCACTGTTGCACTATTCACATAAGGCTACTGATGACACTATTCAAATAAGGTCACCGATGACACTTTTCACCTAAGGTTACCAATTCAATTTTCACCTAAGGCTAACTATGACACTGTTCACATAAGTTCACTAATGACACTATTCACCTAAGGTTACCGATGAAACTATTCACATAAGTTCACCATTGCACTGTTCACCTAAGGTTACCATTGCACTTTTCAGAAAAGGTTATCGATGAAACTGTTCACATAAGGTCATTGTTGCACTGTTCACCCAAGGCTACTGATGCACTATTCACATAACTGGAAATTTGGAAAATTGTTGGGGATAAGTCACCTTGACCTCCCTGAACACCTCAGACACCAAATTTTCGCAAAGGAATGGACTGTAGAGGTCTGGGACATTACAAATTTCATGGTCATGGTGTAACAATGTGTTTATTTAATATTGTCAAAGAAATAATTATTAATCATGAAGGTCGATAACACAGATGTGAAACCTCTATAATGAGATATTGACATAAAGGGATTATATTAAACAGTGATCATTCATATGTGTTTTTTAATATTTTGACATTAAGTTCTTTTTCTAGGGTGCTTTGACCCATTTTTAGATAGTAATATTGGACTTTAGGAAAACCGCCTAATGCTAATGAGAAATAATCTTAGGCTCACACACTATGTTTTTTTCATTAATCTCAATTAAATTCTATTTCAATTTAATTATTGGAATAAATAATATTCTTAATATCAATAAATATTTTTTTTCAAGTTTTATTGATCACTAACATTCATAAGCTAATAAATAAATATTTATTAAATAAATAAATAATGTATTTAATTATATGAATATTTATCAAATATTTATTCTCTAGATTGTCGATAAAATATTTATTTTGTTTATTGAATATTTAATAAATATTTATTCACTGGTTTGTGAATAAAATTTTTATTTAAGTGAATAAAATATTTATTCAGGTATTCAATAACTATTGAGGAGTTTAAACAGGCCAAGATCGCATGTGGTGATAAATATTAAATTACAATTCGACAAAATAGTATTTATCATTGTATGAGTTAGCACACACCATAAATTAGTATTATTATTATATTGCATGGATCTTATTAAGAATTATAATATTATTTAAGGGTTGGTATGCAATTAAATAATACTTTAACCTAAACTCTAGATCTATAAATAGATGTTTATATCTATTATGTAGGGTTGATCTATATTTGAGAATCATTACGTATAGTATAATTCTCCCTCCATTCCTCCTCCTCTCTTCCTCTCAAGAATGAGAAGCACTGGAGATATTCCTTCATGCTCAAAGGAACTATAAGCGATCAACACAAACAATGCAATAAAATTTATTCACCATGCTAGGACCTAAAAATCAATTGACATCAATCAAAGATCAAAGGAGAACATGTGGATCACCGCTAGAGGGACTCTACACTACGATCCTTATAGCACAATGAATGTAATCTAAAAAAGGGTTTTTTGAATATCAACATCTACACCAAATAAAGTTTTCCTAAGATAATGTAACCTTTTCTTTTTATCATAAATAAATTAATTATAAATTTAATGTGAAAGATCATCTTTGAGGTTTTGGGTTTTTCTTTATGTCAGTATTATGCGAAAAAAATTCATTGGTCATGAAATTCATGTTACGGACCATACTGTGAATGATCCACCGAATGGAAAAATAATTTTGGTTTATTAACCACCACTGGAACTTCTAGTGCACCCGGAACTTTCAATTAGTGTTAGCGCGATCACATTTCAAATTTATAATTATTTATTTGATTGTTGAAGTATGTGCACAATAGTAGTTATATATTCATTTAATATTATTCATTACTTAATCTGATCTTTAATTATCATGCTTTTGAAACTTTAATTAATTCATTCAATGTTTCATTTTTTAAGGACTAAGAATATATTAAGAATGATATAAGAATATATTATTAAGTGTTTAGTATTTTGGATAGATAACAAGGGATTACATGACATGTAATTGGAGTTCACATTGTGTACCCAAACGCACTGCATCTGGCCATGTCGTGAGATACATGACACATTGATTAGTAACTATATATAGAACATTTATTTCACACCATGTGTGGGTTGGGCCAACCTGGCTCATAAAATTTCATATTACATGGATTATAGTTGGTGTGAAAGTTGTGTATTCAACATGGTTTAGAAAAGAAATTCACATAATCCATGTCATCAAATACACAGTCAGAACTGCATGAGACTGATATCCTAGAGAATTAATGGAGTACACGACATGTATCTATCATACATAACATGTGGTTCATTAATTCTCATGTTAGAAATAAATATTGAGTTCCTTGGAGAGTTATATGGACACACCGAATGTGGGATACATGATGTATAGTTGTCTTGTACATATCTTTTAGTCCCATGTTCGATGAACATGTCAATTCCTTTGGAGGGTTGTGCAAAAACAGGGAATTCAGATCACGATTCATGTATCTCATAAGTACATATCATGTAATCCATTAAGAAACATGTATAAGACTTGGGCGTGTATTATGGGCACACCGAAAATGGAACACATGGTGTGTAGATGGTAACTAAACACTATGTAGTTTATCCTAGGTACATGTCGAATACCTAGGTGTGTATCATGGGTATATGGAAAATGAGTTACATATTGTGTAGATCAATAGTACATGTCTTGTAGTCTCTCAATAAAGGATCGAATTAAATTACATTAAATAATTAATTGTAGCATTGAAACCATATTATATTAATTGGAGTATTAGGGGTCATGGACTAGTGGTTAAGGCCTCCCCGTAATCATGTATCAACTAGGGTTCTATCCTTGGGAGCCTCAGTCAGTGCAGATCATGGTCGGTATACGGGGGTCGTTTCATGTTGCAGATGTGAGAGGTTGGGCTCGTCGGAGGTTGTGGGGGATGCCTCAGGCAACGAATGTGATGATGAAGGGTTTCTTCAGGTGGTGGGATGGAGGTGGTTGGGCTCGTCAATATGTGGCGGCAGAATGGGGGTGATCAGGTGACAAAGGGATGTGATGAGTGACAAGCATCGTGAGGTGCGGCAGGGTTCAAGAAGAAATAGTGAGGAAGGTGGAGGATGCAACTATGGGTTTCTTTAGGCAGTAGAATGGGGGTAGTTAGGAGATAGAGGGATGTAGCAGGTGGTGTGCAACATGGGGTGTAGAGGGGTTCGAGAAGCAATGATAAAGGAGAATCAAATGAACAATAACAAAAAAATCATTCCTCTACAGGTGTAGACTCAGATGGGGCTCAATCCATAACTCCCATATTTGTAGGGCTACTAGAGAAGGAGGAACAAGTGGGTATGGCATCTACTATTAGTAAAAGGCATTGTGCATGAGAAGGGAAGTTATAGTTGTGTATCCTTGTAAGGTTGGGATTTTGATCATATATATATATATATGCTGGGATTTTATGTCTTGTGGTGTCAGTTCTATTGGGTCTTTAGGCCCTTTAATGGGCCTTGTTCCTCTGGGCCTACGGGCCATGTAAAGGGTTCCCTCTCAACCCTATTAAAAAGGGGGGGATAATCCAATAATAAAAATCTATAAAGGCCTTCCGGCCATTCAGAGTATTATATTGATTAGAAGTTGATGTATTTGACAACTTAATAATGGTTTTATAGAATTTATAATACTTAATTCATTTATTGTAATTAATTATATTTATTGGTTCAACCATTTATTATCAATGAATAAATTTATGATGGAAAACTCTAAGAAAATTTAGATAGTTATTAAGATAAAGTGGAATTAATTAATTAGTTAATATAAACATGTTTATCTTAATAATAAATAATGAATAAGAATTAAATGTTAATTGCATTTACTTTTTCATATTTTTTGCATGTGTATGGATGTTCATGGGATTGACTAAGACTTGTGTATGATTTGGATTTATTAAATTTAATTTATTGTAAGGATTTTAAATTATTAATTATTAAATTAAAATAATGACCTATGTGTCATCCCTCCCTCCATTGTTATGTATGACCTATGTGTCCAAGGTTATTATGTAATCCCCTTAACTAATCCTCCAGTTCCCCTCAACTTCATATGAGTTATAAATACATGTAATAAATGGAGTATACCAAGGCACATGGAGGTAGTTCAAGATGGATCCAAGATTATTCCAACCTAGGTGGTATATAGGTAGATAGGTGGAATACTAGAACTTATTCCAAGACCATCCCAATGAGTTATTTCCCCTAGGTTAAAGGTTGATTAATTTTCTTCTCAATAAATAAAACATTAGATAAGATCATGTTCAAGTCATTTATTTATTTATTTATTTATTTATTTCTATCTTATTAATTGTTTATTTTATGGGTGAAAGACTTTGATCGCATGAATAAATGAATTAATTTGCAAAGATGGAATATAAATAAATTTATTATACATATTTTTTTATCCAATGTGGTTTTTAATTAATTAAAATCCACTTAATATCAACCAGACATGTAAAGGATAAAACAAGATAAGATTTAAGTATAATAAATAAAATCCCTCAACTTAATATTAAGTCGTACTTGGTCTTTCATTACTTGATTAGGAATAAAATACATATAAATAAGTGTTTAAACAACCTTAATTGGGACACTTACTTTTATCATGGAGTTCTTATGAAATTTTTAGGTTGACTTAACCATATTTCTTTAATATAAGTAGCCCTCACTAGACTTGATGTAACTTGGAGATAAGTGTTGAGGAAATCCAATTCAGGATTTCAATATTGGGGACTCCACTAAATAGATCAAGGAGATACAATTCCATGGTTGGAAAAGATTGTCCTACCTAAATACCTTCAAATAACTTGATCATCCCTTATTAGGGTTATGTGATGGTGCATATGGGTCATTTCCACTAGAATTTCCTAGAAACTAGACATTTCAAGTCCGATGGTTATGGCTCTTAGGACATGATAAAATATTGGGAGACTTAATAAAATGAAATTCATTATGTCTCACACAAATTTTAATCGAGTGAAGTAATAATCATCTATTATAATTATTGTAGAAAATGGAAATAAAACCCATGGAAATGGTGTGATCATACCTTAACTCATGGTATATTCTTATAAATTAAAATTTATAAATATGCTACAATCGTTTTTGTGATTCATTATTATCATAAAGTTTTTACTGTGTGTTGGAATCCCTGATTCATATTTTATCACCCCAGTAGGTGAGTGAAGTTGAAAAGGATTTCTACCAAAGATATGTTGAGGATTATTCCTGTGTATGTTGTATTATATTTTCAACTATATCTGGAGAGTTGATGACACAACATAAATACATGGATGCTTACACTATAATATCTCATCTTCATTCTCCTGAGAAAGAGAAGGAAAGACTTGAAATAAATAAGATTTTCAATGCACTATATTATTGTAAACTAGAAGAATTTAATATAGTTACTAATCATGATTTCAAAATGTTGGGGTATATTGATCGATTAGTTAAATTGGTCTTCCACTTGGACAATAAATTATAAATTAATCTTATCTTATTATCCTTACCACCATGATTATCCTTATTTGTCCAGGTCCATATTAACGAAATGGATACGTCATTCAAGAAAATTTTTTCCATACTTCACCAAGATAATGAGGATTATTTGAAACTTGTTTTTCCACCCCTTGTGGTAAAAAGTTCGAAATACAAGGTTGAATATCCTGCATCTAATCTAAATCCAAAAGATCTTTTACAACTTCCTTTAAAAATAAAAATATTAAAATATACAAAAATGAATATGATGTTATTTCCATCTTATATGGAAGGAATGTACACTTGAAAATAAATTTCAATAAATTGAATAATAAAGTAGTTTCATCTAATTTAGTTATATTCATCAATTTTATTTTCATCACATGTGTATTAAATACAATATACTTACAACATACATGTTTTTAAATATAGTAAATGAGAAAGAATAGAAAAGTTATAGAGTGAACTCAAAATGAGCTAATAAAGGGTGATTATTATGTCATAAAATGGGAGATCGTTATTTCTCAATTCCAAATGGATTTATTCAAGTTTTTAATAATTATTACCAAAACATTTATCTTAGTGTCCATCTTAACACAACATGACAATATTTCATTTTTGGAATAAATGTTGTTATGGTACGTTAATACTAAACTAACCATTCATTAACTCTTGAATCAAAAATATCTATTGAAATAAATGATGAATATAAAATATATGTCTCTTAATCTATTGTGGAAAGATAATTCTTTTTCAAATAAAATTTAAAGTAGCTGACCTGTTTATACCCATAAAAGTGATTTTGTCTCAATTGAGCTAAGATATTGGATATACAACCAAACTATTTATCATGTTTTAGATAAATATGCCTATTAAATAAAGTTAATTCAAAAATCATTTTAGAGTTGGTTCAAAATGGGCACATGAACCATTCAAAATCTAAAGGTAACATCATATACTTCATGAGATCCCTTTAATAAATTTTAAAAATTATGAGTGAAGTAAATTAGTGCACTTGGTAATGATTGAGGAATCTCTAAGATGGCTTGTTAGAGAACATATTATACAAGTAATCATTTATAATATATGGAAAAAAATTTACAATATTCAATTTCTAGAGGTGGTAAAAATTATTTTAATATAAGTACAAAAAATTCAATGAAAAATGGTTTTTTAGAAAAAAAAATCTTTTTAAGCATACAAATTATTTTACATCAAAATCATGTATAAAATAGATTTTTATGAAATTTATTAGTTTATGAGTAAAAAATGAGATTTATGTGACTTTAAAATCAATCCAAAACTGGATGTGACCTTATAATTACTTAATTAAAAAAAGGATAAAAATAGTTCTTTTATTAGAATTAAACATCACTTAGGTTCTAAAATGTCAAGCATGGGTTGCTAAATTCAACATAATATTTTAAAATAATTTATTTAAATCCATGAATACATATTTAGTCAAGAAAAAAGTTTCATAAACCTTTAATTAATTCTTATATCATGATTTTTTTTAAATTGATGATATTTGTAAAAATAGTATTTTCACTATTCACCTAAAAATCATCCATTTCAAAAAAAATCTAAAAAATTCACCATATTATAGTTTTAACATATTGAATTGAAAAATTAAGTTCATTTAATAAAATTAAATTTATAAATTGTATAAATTATTCTTTTAAATGAAAATATTAAATATAAATAATAACAACTTTTATAGAAAAATGACCTTTTTAATCTTCAAGTGTTCTTAATCTTATTTCATATAAATTTATAATTAATCGGGTATTAATTTATTAGTTCATATATTTAAATATTACATATTATTATATTTTAAAAGTGATTAATTTAATTTATTAAAAAATACAACACTTTGAAAAAAATTCTTTGAAAAATACTTGTTTCTTAAAATTGAATGATTTTAATCATATCACATTAATTATTTACTTTTTAATAATTAAATTTCATTAATCAAAAACAAAATAATATAATGTAGGTATCATAATTTATTAATATATTTATATTTACTAAATTTTTATTCTTCTTGTAATTGTAATTTGCTGTGAATCGTTTTAGTTTGATGTTGTGTGTGTTACAAGCTATTCAATATAGTATTTATTTAAATGAAAATATATACTAAAACCATGAGGTGTTATATTATCCCTCATTAAATAAATTAAATCCTCATAATTGTATTTTATTCTCATTATAATAAATGTATATTTACATAGGTATAATCTCAAATTCATATTTTATCTTGATAAGAAATTCCTAAGTTACAACTAGGAATCTTAGTATATTTGTCACGACCCGTCCTCGGGGCACGTGCCGTGACTACCCCAAGCCCGCCTTCCATAGGCCAGGGGCTGGAGACGAGCACCAAGGCATAAATCCCGATAAAAAGGGAAGGCATTGCCTTTGTAAAGTAAACAATCACACAGAGTACAAGCGAAAGAAGAAAAAACTAAGTAAAAACTGAGTACAACAGTAAGTGCGGAAAGTAAAAAGGGGCCGGAAATACAAGCCCAACTGTAAAGTACAACTCGAAAGAGAAAACAGCAACTGAAAAGTAAAGCTGCTACGCCAAGCTGTCCACTGGAAATCCCACCAGAAGGGTGGGTACAGATAGCTACTCTGCTCCTCGGGTCCCGCCGTCCGCTCCGAGTATGTCCCGCCCAGTGGTCCACCTCCGGGTACCACCTCGTCGTCACGTCCACCTCTGGGTACCGTCTCATCGTGAGGTCCTCCTCCGGGTACCATCTCGTCGTATAGTCCACCTCCAGGTACCGTCTAGTCCTCGAACACTCGGCCTCCGTCAGCACTACCCGTCGTCTACAACCAACACAACGAGGTGCGGGCATAGCCCGTGCAGGGGTGAGTATAACAATACTCAGTAGGGACCCCGAGACCCTCAAGGTCTCACTAAACCAACAAGGATAACCACAAAGAAGATCTCAACAGATAACCTCTACTTAGGTATATGCCCATACATATACCTAAGTTAGCAAGTGACCCATCTCAATCATGAAGTAAACACAAGGTCAAAAGTCTCAGCTCAAACCAGGATTTTCATTATCGAAATCGTAACTACTGAAGAGCTCCGTCTCTAGAGTGTACAGTGGTCCTGTCACGACTCCGAGGTACTGCTCACTAACCTAAGACTGCTGAGGTACTCCTCCTGTCGAGTACCGCGGGTCTGCGGCCAACTACCGGGCGCTCCGTCCGCTGTGGGTCTGTCGCCAAATACCGGGCGCTCCCCCCAATAGCCTACAAAGGTACTCCTCCTGTCGAGTATCGCGGGTTTGCGGCCAACTACCGGGCGCTCCGTCCGCCGTGGGTCTGTCGCCAAATACCGGGCAATCCGTCCACTGGGCTAGTCGACCTACTCCAAGTCGAGTCGGTCAAGCAGTCGTCAGGTCTCAGTCGGCTACACGGTCTCCGTACTCCGCACGCTCGTCTCTGGGAGGGTCCGCTCCATGAGCTACAAGTCGATACTCCAAGTATCTCAAGGTCCCACGAAGAAGTAACTCAAAGGACCGCCTCGTCACAGGGGTCTCAACGCAATAGACGACGCGTCGATCGGAGGCCCGGTCTGTGAGTTATTAGCCTTTTCGTCCCAGGGGCCCGGTTGGTTTCGTGAGTGAACCAAACCCAGCCGTATCTCAACTGTACCCCGAACTCCCATAGGGTATACTCATAGGGACCGTTACTCAACGTAAACGTCAATGCCGCTGACGGTTCGTCAAACGGACGTCCTGTCTGAAAGATATCAGCTTTTCCGTTCCAGGGACCCGATTGCATTTCGGGTGCGATCCAACCCGGCCACTACCAACTGCATCCAATTCTCAGGCAGAGGATGCCAAAAGTTCTGTATCGACAACAGGAACTCATCGTCGCAGTCGGCGCGTCAATCGGACGCCCGGTCTGAGAGTTATTGGCTTTTTCGTCTCACACCCACCCTGGGAAACTTCCCAGGAGGTCACCCATCCTGATCCCTGCTCTAGGCCAAGCACGCTTAACTACGGAGTTATTAACTACGTAGGCTCCCGAAAAGGAAGGTGCACCTTTAGTATAGTATACCGAAATGACCGTCTCGATCCAAGGATCGTGTTGCCGCTGACGGCGGGTCGTTTGGAGGCCCGTAGCTCAAGATACGGCCATTTGATCGAAGTCCATCCGAAGACGGGGGTACGGGCCCGGACCGACCCGGCCCGACCCCCCCCCCCCCCCGGGAGTCGGCCGAACCGGGTCGACCCGACCCGGTCCGGTTCGGCCAGGGCGCGGCCCGGCCGGTCGGACCGGTCTGGTCCGGTTCGGCCGAACGGCCGAAGGCCATGGCACGCGGGGTGCCGCCCCCGCGGCCAGGTGATGCCGCGCCCCCCCCCCCCCCCCCGGGAGTCGGGACCGCGTTGATTCGGGACGCGGCTTCAGCCGCGTCCAAGGGCATCGGACCCGCGCGGTCGCGGGTCCGCGGGTATCGTCGCCGCCGCGCTGAGTCGCGGCGGTGCGCCGGGGCGCCGCCGCTCCCGGCTGCCGGCGCCGCCGCGCCGGCGACCCGCGCCGGCGACCCGCGCCGCCGGCGAGTTCCGCGGGCCACCGGGATCGCTCCGGTGGTCCGATTTTGTTCCCGCCTGCGCCGCTGCTCCTCCCGGGACTCGTCCTTCACTGCGGAATCATCAAACATCCGTTGCGGCACGTTCCGTCGTCGCCCGCCAAATCCGCAAAACACGAAGAACGGCGGAGGGTTGCGGGCCGTGTTCGTTTGACCCGCTCCCTCCGCGTTAGATAAAACAAACGGGAGAAATTTAAGTTCAACACATGAACGCATATTCGAAACAATTTTTAATGAAATAAAATTGTTTCATAAAAACAGGTTCCTTATTTGAACGGAAACAACAATTTTAATAAATTTTAAAATTGTTCACAAAGCCAATTCATTACTTTTTAAAGAAAAAATTACGGGGATATAAAAAGAAAAGGGGTAATTCCCAAAATAAATCCCTACCACGCCGTCGTTGTCGGATGCGAGGTCGTCGCGGAATTGACCGTCGCGGAAGGAGGTGATCGTCACACCGCGGAAGGGCGTCGCGTCGACGATCTCCGAGGACCAAGAACATACAGATTTAATTAATAATAATTAAATCCATGTTGTTGTTGAAATCCAAAAAGAAAATAAAAAGAAGCGCAACCCCCTACCTTGGTTGTTGTCGATCGAAGGCTGTCGCGGGGTTGGATCGTGCGGAAGAAGCGTCGCGAAGGGAGATCCGTTGGCGTCGCGGTACAAGGCTTCGCGTCGTCGATCTCCGCAGGTTCGGCGTTCTTCGCGTTCTTCGCGTTCTTCGCGTTCTTCACCGAAGAAGAACGCTTTCCTCCAAATCCTCTCCACGCCACAAGTTTCAACCCAAAATAAAATAAGCTTAAGCCTTATTTTATTTACACAACTAAACATTTGAATTTCAAAAAGATAAGAAACGAACCATTAATTCGTAGAATTAATTCAACGAAAGAAACAGCTCATTTAATTTACGAATGAAACAGCCTAATTAAATGGTCTGTTAAGATTTTAAGAAACGCGTCAGTTGACTTTCATTAAGACGGGTTTTCACGGGTGCGTTTCTTAGCGGAAAGAAACGGCGGGGCTCGTGCGGGCCCCACCTCACAAATATCCTACCAAGGGGTAGGATATTTCTGGATAGCATCCTATCCAGTTCAACTCAGTTCAAGCCGCCTTTAAGTGGCTTCAAGTGGCTTCCAAGTGGCTTAAGCGAAATAAAATAAAGTTGTAGCAAAATTATTTTATTTCTTAACTCTAAGCCCGAAAATTAAAAACCACACCCGAGCAAACGCAACTCCGGAAGAGGCGTTTTGTAAAGACCCGTAAATTTCAAGGAAATTTTTTTTTCTTAATTTTCTTTGGAATTTTACAAGAACACAGTTTCTAACGGCACCTGATTCTGAGGCCCGGTGTGCCCGGAATCAATTTCCGAAGTTTGGCTCGGGTACGTTCAGTGAAAGAACGAGCGGGAATTTCTAACTTTTGATCCGGTGCTCGGAATTGAAATCCGAGGGCACCGATGGAACCGTAGCGCCGGTATACGCTTAGGAACTCCTGTTCTGGAGTTGCGTTCATGTGAGTGTTGATAATAAAAATTGTGGATGTTTACTTTGTAATTACACTACAATTTTTATTATTTTACTCTAAGTGATATCTCTTGTTGGAAGTTGGGTAACCACCCAACCTCCCATGGGAGGTTATGAGGGTGGTGGGGCCCACACGAACCCCACCCCTTCATATCCTCTAAAACCCCCCCAACTCCCACTTAAATTATGTTAACTTAAGTTATAAACCTATGACTTAAATGTAAGGAGTTAATGAGGTGAGTTGTGTGTGGTTATTGAATTTCAAACCTTTTAAATTCAAAGAGGTTGGGTTGTGTGAATAAAATAAGAAAGAGTCTTATTTTATTTTGTTAGAATTTTTATCTCCTTGAGAGAGTAGGGAAGTCTTCTTCATCTTCTTCAAACTTAACGAAGAACGCGAAGAACGCCGTTCTTCAACGAAGAACTTCTCCGCCGAAGAACACGGTCCATCCGCGACGCCGTATCCGCGACGCGACGTACTTCTTCCGCGTCATCTCTTCCGCGACGGTTTTCCGCGACGAACGCCATCGACAATGACTCTTCCTCCGACGTCAAAGGAATCGACACCGATATTCCACGATTACGTCAACGTGCGACTATCGAGGTAGGGGTTCTTGAGTTCGTTGTTTTCTTTTTATTTGACATTCCTCAAGACTTGACGTGAACGCTCAAGTTCCGACGAAGAACGCCGCTCCGCTCTTCTCCGTCTTCCGTGTCAACGAGTGAGGACACCGCTTCTTCCTCGGACAACCTTCGTCGGCGTTCAAGTATCCGCCAACGATGTGTCTCTTCGGACGCACCCCTTCGTCATCGGATTTGACGAACGGCTACCGCGACGCCCGACCTCCGCGACGTCGTCTTCCGCGGAACATTGACAAATCTTCGAACCTATACCCGAGGTAGGGGTTGTTATTTATTGTTTAATTATTCCATTCTTGATCGTGGTTTTAGCATGTCTAAACGTGAGGCAACTGGATATTCTTTAGTTGTGTTTTTATTTAACGTGAGGGGGGCCGGACCGCATGAACACGGCCGAACCTCCCTCCATCGTTCATGTTGTTTATTCTTGCGGGCGGAAGCAAGGTGGCATGGTGCCGTCGCACCACGCGGATAATTGTACGTTTAACTTACGCGACGCCGTCGCGCGCGCACCATGGAAGAAACAACAAGAACGCGACGCCGTCGCGCCGCGTTGAAGAAATCGAGGGGCGGCGGAGGGGCGCGGTGCCGTCGCACCGCGCCGGATGACGAAAACCGCGGCCGGTTCCGGGCCGCGGCGGAAGAGAAGACCGGCGGCCGGGCCGCCGGCGTCGGAAGCCGAAGGGGGGGACCGGAATTTCCGGTCCCGTTGGAGAAAACCGGCCGGCCAACTGGCCGGCCGGATGGTATTAAACCGGGGGAATTAATCCCCCGGCCAACACACTAAAACCCCCCTCTTTATGAGGGGGGCGGTTCTTTGAAGGGAGGGGGGGCAGCCGGCCCCCCCGGTTTTTACTTCAACCGGCCCCCACGTGGGGGCGGTTTTCAATCAAGGGGCGCGACTTTTAGCTGCGCCGGCTTTCCAAGAAGCGGGGGAATTGATCCCCCCGCGCTGTCTTCATGCGGCGACAGACCGCCGCGGCCCCCGCGCCGCCGCGCTGCCGCCGGCCGCCGCGCCGCCGCCGCCCCAGGGGGGGTCGGGCCGGGTCGGCCCGGACCCGGACCCCCCCGTTTCGAACCAGTTTCGGTCTTTTGGTCATATCTTGAGCCTCGGACCTCCGAATGATGAACCGTCTGCGGAAACGCGATCCTCGGATCGAGACGGTCGTTTCGGTATATCGCACTCAAGGTTTCGGATTACTTTGAGTTCGGCCAGGTTGGTTTGTTCACAAAACCAACCGGGCCTTCGGAGCGGAAACGCTCATATCTTGAGCTACGGGCGTCCGATTGACGTGCCGTCAGCTGTGTTGAGTTCCTCTTAGTGAGAAGGATCTTTTGGCATACTCCGCCCGAGGTTTGGACGCAGGTGGAGTACGGTCGGGTTGGTTTTTCCTTAAAAACCAACCGGGCCCCGGGGATGAAAATGCCAATAACTCTCAGACCGGGCGTCCGATCGACGCACCGTCTGTTGCGTTGAGTTCCTGTTTACGATACGGAACTTTTGGTATCCTTCGCCCGAGTTTTGGATACAGTTAGTAGTGGTCGGGTTGGATCGCACCCGAAATCCAACCGGGCCCCTGGAACGGGAAAGCTGATATCTTTCAGACAGGACGTCCGTTTGACGAACCGTCAGCGGCGTTGGTGGTTACGTTGAGTAACGGTCCCTTTGAGTATACCCTACGGGAGTTCAGGGTACAGTTGTGATACGGCCGGGATGGTCCGCACACGAAACCAACCGGGCCCCTCGGATGAAAAGGCTAATAACTCACAGACCGGGCGTCCGATCGACGCGCCGTCTATTGCGTTGAGACCCCTGTGACGAGGCGGTCCTTTGAGTTACTTCTTCGTGGGACCTTGAGATACTTGGAGTATCGACCAGTAGCTCGTGGAGCGGACCCTCCCGGAGACGAGCGTGCGGAGTACCGAGATCGTGTAGCCTGCTGAGACCTGATGACTGCTTGACCGACTCGACTTGGAGTAGGTCGACTAGCCCAGTGGACGGAGCGCCCAGTATTTGGCGACAGACCCACGGCGGACGGAGCGCCCGGTAGTTGGCCGCAAACTCGTGGTACTCGACAGGAGGAGTGCCTTTGTAGGCTATTGGGGGGAGCGCCCGGTATTTGGCGACAGACCCACAGCGGACGGAGCGCCCGGTAGTTGGCCGCAGACCCGCGGTACTCGACAGGAGGAGTACCTCAGTAGTCTTAGGTTAGTGAGCAGTACCTCGGAGTCGTGACAGGACCACTGTACACTATAGAGACGGAGCTCTTCAGTAGTTACGGTTTCGATAATGAAAATCCTGGTTTGAGCTGAGACTTTTGACCTTGTGTTTACTTCATGATTGAGATGGGTCACTTGCTAACTTAGGTATATGTATGGGCATATACCCGGGTAGTGGTTATCCGTTGATTTCACAATCCTTGTGTTTCCTCATGATTGATATGGGTTACTTGATAACTTAGGTATATGTATGGGCATATACCTAAGTAGAGGTTATCTGTTGAGATCTTCTTTGTGGTTATCCTTGTTGGTTTAGTGAGACCTTGAGGGTCTCGGGTTCCCTACTGAGTATCGTTATACTCACCCCTGCACGGGCTATGCCCACACCTCGTTGTGTTGGTTGCAGACGACGGGCAGTGCTGACGGAGGCCGAGTGTTCGAGGACTGGACGGTACCTGGAGGTGGATTGTACGAAGAGATGGTACCCGGAGGAGGACCTCACGACGAGACGGTACCCAGAGGTGGACGTGACGACGAGGCGGTACCCGGAGGTGGACCACTGGGTGGGACATACTCGGAGCGGACGGCGGGACCCGAGGAGCAGAGGAGCTATCTGTACCCACCCTTCTGGTGGGATTTCCAGTGGATAGCTCGACGTAGCAGCTTTACTTTTCAGTTGCTGTTTTCTCTTTCGAGTTGTACTTTATAGTTGGGCTTGTATTTCCGGCCCCTTTTTACTTTCCACACTTACTGTTGTACTCAGTTTTTACTTAGTGTTTACTTCTTCCGCTTGTACTCTGTGTGACTGTTTACTTTACAAAGGCAATGCCTTCCCTTTTTATCGGGATTTACGCCTTGGTGCTAGTCGCCAGCCCCTGGCCTATGGAAGGCGGGCTTGGGGTAGTCACGGCACGGGCCCCGAGGACGGGTCGTGACAAATTGGTATCAGAGGAGTTCGGTTCTACCGCAGAACTTATAACTCTGATGTTTCTTTCTGTGAAGCAATAGTGTTGAGAGTACCGAGTGTGGTTTTCAGTTCAGGGAGTCCAGTGTTGGTGCGGGCGGCCGACGTATCCATACACCAGGACCCTGACAACTGATTTCCGACTTTGTGCACAAAAACACTGATTGTGTGTGTGTTTTCAAAGGTTTCCCCCCTTACAACAGCTCAAACCAGGTCAGCTCACCAGGTATAACCGTTTGACCGTGTTACGTTGTTTCTTTCAGGATGACTTTTCTCGGACGACCAGTTAGAGCCCAGAGGGATGTGCGTGCTGACAGCATGTCGAGTGACGAGGCTTCGGTACAGGGCCCTCTTGCAGTTGAGGCACCAGCGGAGGCGCCAGCGGTACTACCATACGTTGGGCCACCGATGCCACCAGCCCCAGCAGTAGGCGATGCCCGCTACTTGCGCGCACTGCATGAGTTCCAGCGCCAGAGGCCATCCAGGTTCGGGGGAGAGACGGACCCGCAGGCGGCTGAGGATTGGCTGGAGGCTGTGGTGGGAGTCTTCAGGCTAGTGGGGACGCCATCGGACTTCATGGTGACCTTTGCTGCCAGCCTTCTTCAGGCAGCAGCAGGCAGGTGGTGGAGCCACTTGTTCCAGTTTTGCGATGGGATGGCTTTCACATGGGAAGACTTCGAGACCTTCTTCAGGGTGGAGTTTGTGCCAGTAGCTCTACACCCCGAGCGTGTTCAGGAGCTGCTGCCTTTGCCGCGTGTTTTTCGATCAGAAGCCGAGTCATCTGTGGGCAGTAGACAGATGATGTAGAGGTCTAGGAGGACCAGACCAGCAGTTGGGCGATCTCGGGTTTTAGGACCGGTGGTGCGGGGCACCCGGAGAGGGAACAGAGCCATGCGTGCCAGAAGCAGACTGTGTTACTCATGCCGCGGAAAGGGTCACCTGGCACGTGACTGTCCGACTCCTCGTACAGTTGATCCATAGGCTTTTGAGGAGCCACCGAGGCAGAGGCAGCGACGAATGCTTGAGCAACAGTAGAGCAGTGGACAAGGCAGTAGAGATCCTGGAGCAGGTGGACAAGAGCGGAACTAGTGGATACATCTCTTGTACTTCTAGTTCCATGTTGATGTTGTTTTTTGTGTCTTTGTACCATGAGCTGCAATAAAATAAAGACACTTATCTTGTGATGTTTGCCTTCCTGTCCTCTTTTGAGATGTTACTAAGTGGTCCCGGTTAAACTGTTGACTTGACCCTCACTTTCGAGATTTCAACTGGAGGAGACCCAGTGACCTCACACTGATGCCGACAGTGTGACTCGACCCTTGGAGGCGAGAGTGACAGTTGGATCTCTTAGTAGTTACGTCGAGGCCTTACGACGTCATCCATGGCATGAATGCATCCTCCATGCCAGGATTGACTGTATTAGGCAATGGGCGTGGTTCATCTAGAGAGGGGATGAGACCAGGTTTCTCTTTTCGGCAAAGGAGAAATTTTAGCAGCTCTTCCAGATCATATGCAAAGGAGGTGCAGTTCATCCAGGAGCGGATGAAGACTGCACAGTGCAGTAAGAAACAGGAAACCAGTGCCAGTCTTAGAGACTCGGGCGTGTTAAATGTTTCAAGAAGAGGAAGATTAAAGGAGAGATGAGCCTGCGAAGCGGCTAACGTGGAGGCAAAGCTAGGAGAGCAGCATGAGGTGGTGTACATCCTAACATGCTACAACCACCCGCCTTAGTTATTCCCGCCAAGCTCAGGGAGCTGGAGGGCGGAGGAAGAGTGCGGCTGATGCGGTCAAGGAGTGTGACCCAATGGCTCTAGAAATGATTCAAGGGACAGTCTATGTCCACTACTAGCTGCTGTAGTAACAGACGTCGATATGAATCATTCCTCGCTTCCAAAAATCTTGTTCCAGACCTAGAGTTTCCGGTAAGCCGTGGACTTGACCCTCACGTCTGGAGATACCTTGGGAGGAGACTCGATAATCACACTTACGCTGACGGTGTGGTCAGACCCTCGAGGCGAGAGTTCTGGTTGGAATCTCTTGGTGGCAGCGTCGAGGCCTTACGACGTTAGTTTGAGTATAGAATGGGCAATAACTGTTCATACTCAAATTGACGGTTTTAGGCAAACGTTGGGATGGGTTTTCCTTGGTCGGCGGAAAAGGAAACCCCAGGCAGTGCAGGGTAACTCTTGCATAGGGGGGGTGCGACCGATCACTCTTGAGTCGGTCAACCTTACCCTCAAAGCAGCAGTCGTTTTGAGTTTCAGTTCTAACAGAAATGGAGACCTCTGGAGTTCGAGGATGACGACCACGTCTTCTTACGGGACTCATCTCGACGAGGTTTACGGAGATGTGGCCTGGGAGGCAAGTTATCTCCGAGGTTCAACGGACCTTTCTAGGTCCTCAGCTGGGTAGGCGAGGTGGTTTACCGCTTGGCCCATCCACTTCAGTTGCACTAGGTGTACGACGTTTTCCACGTATCCCAACTGAGGAGATACGTGCTTGACCCCCCCCCCCTTCGCATATCATCGACCATGAGGAGCTAGACGGTGGCGATGATTGTCTTATACGGAGGTTCCTGTAGGGATCGAGGATCGACAGGAGCGGATCCTAGGAGGATGGTCGATTCCTCTTGTGCACTTTCTTTGGCAGTGCGGGAACCTCCAGGTGAACACATGGGAGCGGAAGGCTCAGATGCGTGCTCAGTACCGCTTTGTTTCCCTAAGTTTGTGGTGAAGCTTTACGGGGACGTAAAGCCCTGTGGTGGGAGTAATGTAAAGACCTGTAAATTTCAAGGAAATTTTTTTTTCTTAATTTTCTTTGGAATTTTACAAGAACGCAGTTTCTGACGGCACCTGATTCCGAGGCCCGGTGTGCCCGGAATCAATTTCCGAAGTTTGGCTTGGGTACGTTCAGTGAACGAACGAGCGGGAATTTCTAACTTTTGATCCGGTGCTCGGAATTGAAATCCGAGGGCACCGATGGAACCGTAGCGCCGGTATACGCTTAGGAACTCCTATTCTGGAGTTGCGTTCATGCGAGTGTTGATAATAAAAATTGTGGATGTTTACTTTGTAATTACACTACAATTTTTATTATTTTACTCTAAGTGATATCTCTTGTTGGAAGTTGGGTAACCACCCAACCTCCCATGGGAGGTTATGAGGGTGGTGGGGCCCACACGAACCCCACCCCTTCATATCCTCTAAAACCCCCTCAACTCCCACTTAAATTATGTTAACTTAAGTTATAAACCTATGACTTAAATGTAATGAGTTAATGAGGTGAGTTGTGTGTGGTTATTGAATTTCAAACCTTTGAAATTCAAAGAGGTTGGGTTGTGTGAATAAAATAAGAAAGAGTCTTATTTTATTTTGTTAGAATTTTTATCTCCTTGAGAGAGTAGGGAAGACTTCTTCATCTTCTTCAAACTTAACGAAGAACGCGAAGAACGCCGTTCTTCAACGAAGAACTTCTCCGCCGAAGAACACGGTCCATCCGCGACGCCGTATCCGCGACGCGACGTACTTCTTCCGCGTCATCTCTTCCGCGACGGTTTTCCGCGACGAACGCCATCGACAATGACTCTTCCTCCGACGTCAAAGGAATCGACACCGATATTCCACGATTACGTCAACGTGCGACTATCGAGGTAGGGGTCCTTGAGTTCGTTGTTTTCTTTTTATTTGACATTCCTCAAGACTTGACGTGAACGCTCAAGTTCCGACGAAGAACGCCGCTCCGCTCTTCTCTGTCTTCCGTGTCAACGAGTGAGGACACCGCTTCTTCCTCGGACAACCTTCGTCGGCGTTCAAGTATCCGCCAACGACGTGTCTCTTCGGACGCACCCCTTAGTCATCGGATTTGACGAACGGCTACCGCGACGCCCGACCTCCGCGACGTCGTATTCCGCGGAACGTTGACAAATCTTCGAACCTATACCCGAGGTAGGGGTTGTTATTTATTGTTTAATTATTCCATTCTTGATCGTGGTTTTAGCATGTCTAAACGTGAGGCAACTGGATATTCTTTAGTTGTGTTTTTATTTAACGTGAGGGGGGCCGGACCGCATGAACACGGCCGAACCTCCCTCCATCGTTCATGTTGTTTATTCTTGCGGGCGGAAGCAAGGTGGCGTGGTGCCGTCGCACCACGCGGATAATTGTACGTTTAACTTACGCGACGCCGTCGCGCGCGCACCATGGAAGAAACAACAAGAACGCGACGCCGTCGCGCCGCGTTGAAGAAATCGAGGTGCGGCGGAGGGGCGCGGTGCCGTCGCACCGCGCCGGATGACGAAAACTGCGGCCGGTTCCGAGCCGCGGCGGAAGAGAAGACCGGCGGCCGGGCCGCCGGCGTCGGAAGCCGAAGGGGGGGACCGGAATTTCCGGTCCCGTTGGAGAAAACCGGCCGGCCAACTGGCCGGCCGGATGGTGTTAAACCGGGGGAATTAATCCCCCGGCCAACACACTAAAACCCCCCTCTTTATGAGGGGGGCGGTTCTTTGAAGGGGGGGGGGGGGCAGCCGGCCCCCCCGGTTTTTACTTCAACCGGCCCCCACGTGGGGGCGGTTTTCAATCAAGGGGCGCGGCTTTTAGCCGCGCCGGCTTTCCAAGAAGCGGGGGAATTGATCCCCCCGCGCTGCCTTCATGCGGCGACAGACCGCCGCGGCCCCCGCGCCGCCACCGGCCGGCCGGCCGGGCCGCCCCAGGGGGGGTCGGGTCGGGTCGGCCCGGACCCGGACCCCCCCGTTTCGAACCAGTTTCGGTCTTTTGGTCATATCTTGAGCCTCGGACCTCCGAATGATGAACCGTCTGCGGCAACGCGATCCTCGGATCGAGACGGTCGTTTCGGAATATTGCACTCAAGGTTTCGGATTACTTTGAGTTCGGCCAGGTTGGTTTGTTCACAAAACCAACCGGGCCTTCGGAGCGGAAACGCTCATATCTTGAGCCACGGGCGTCCGATTGACGTGCCGTCAGCTGTGTTGAGTTCCTCTTAGTGAGAAGGATCTTTTGGCATACTCCGCCCGAGGTTTGGACGCAGGTGGAGTACGGTCGGGTTGGTTTTGCCTTAAAAACCAACCGGGACCCGGGGACGAAAATGCCAATAACTCTCAGACCGGGCGTCCGATCGACGCACTGTCTGTTGCGTTGAGTTCCTGTTTACGATACGGAACTTTTGGTATCCTTCGCCCGAGTTTTGGATACAGTTAGTAGTGGCCGGGTTGGATCGCACCCGAAATCCAACCGGGCCCCTGGAACGGGAAAGTTGATATCTTTCAGACAGGACGTCCGTTTGACGAACCGTCAGCGGCGTTGGTGGTTACGTTGAGTAACGGTCCCTTTGAGTATACCCTACGGGAGTTCAGGGTACAGTTGCGATACGGCCGGGGATGGTTCGCACACGAAACCAACCGGGCCCCTGGGATGAAAAGGCTAATAACTCACAGACCGGGCATCCGATCGACGCGCCGTCTATTGCGTTGAGACCCCTGTGACGAGGCGGTCCTTTGAGTTACTTATTCGTGGGACCTTGAGATACTTGGAGTATCGACCAGTAGCTCGTGGAGCAGACCCTCCCGGAGACAAGCGTGCGGAGTACGGAGATCGTGTAGCCTGCTGAGACCTGATGACTGCTTGACCGACTCGACTTGGAGTAGGTCGACTAGCCCAGTGGACGGAGCGCCCAGTATTTGGCGACAGACCCACGGCGGACGGAGCGCCCGGTAGTTGGCCGCAAACTCGCGGTACTCGACAGGAGGAGTGCCTTTGTAGGCTATTGGGGGGAGCGCCCGGTATTTGGCGACAGACCCACAGCGGACGGAGCGCCCGGTAGTTGGCCGCAGACCCGCGGTACTCGACAGGAGGAGTACCTCAGCAGTCTTAGGTTAGTGAGCAGTACCTCGGAGTCGTGACAGGACCACTGTACACTCTAGAGACGGAGCTCTTCAGTAGTTACGGTTTCGATAATGAAAATCCTGGTTTGAGCTGAGACTTTTGACCTTGTGTTTACTTCATGATTGAGATGGGTCACTTTCTAACTTAGGTATATGTATGGGCATATACCCGGGTAGTGGTTATCCGTTGATTTCACAATCCTTGTGTTTCCTCATGATTGATATGGGTTACTTGATAACTTAGGTATATGTATGGGCATATACCTAAGTAGAGGTTATCTGTTGAGATCTTCTTTGTGGTTATCCTTGTTGGTTTAGTGAGACCTTGAGGGTCTCGGGTTCCCTACTGAGTATCGTTATACTCACCCCTGCACGGGCTATGCCCACACCTCGTTGTGTTGGTTGCAGACGACGGGCAGTGCTGACGGAGGCCGAGTGTTCGAGGACTGGACGGTACCTGGAGGTGGATTGTACGGCGAGATGGTACCCGGAGGAGGACCTCACGACGAGACGGTACCCAGAGGTGGACGTGACGACGAGGCGGTACCCGGAGGTGGACCACTGGGTGGGACATACTCGGAGCGGACGGCGGGACCCGAGGAGCAGAGGAGCTATCTGTACCCACCCTTCTGGTGGGATTTCCAGTGGACAGCTCGACGTAGCAGCTTTACTTTTCAGTTGCTGTTTTCTCTTTCGAGTTGTACTTTATAGTTGGGCTTGTATTTCCTGCCCCTTTTTACTTTCCACACTTACTGTTGTACTCAGTTTTTACTTAGTGTTTACTTCTTCCGCTTGTACTCTGTGTGATTGTTTACTTTACAAAGGCAATGTCTTCCCTTTTTATCGGGATTTACGCCTTGGTGCTAGTCGTCAGCCCCTGGCCTATGGAAGGCGGGCTTGGGGTAGTCACGGCACGGGCCCCGAGGACGGGTCGTGACACGTTTCTAAGCGAATACTGGTGCTGCGATTTCATCGGAGCCCTCAGAATTTGATTCCGGGCACCGGTTCAAAATTTAGAAAAACCCGCTCGTCCGTTCACTGAACGTACCCGAGCCAAACTTCGGAAATAGATTCCGGGCACACCGGGCCTCGGAATCAGGCGCCGTCAGAAACTGCGTTCTTGTAAAATTCCAAAGAAAATTAAGAAAAAAATTTCCTTGAAATTTACGGGTCTTTACATTACTCCCACCACAGGGCTTTACGTCCCCGTAAAGCTTCACCACAAACTTAGGGAAACAAAGCGGTACTGAGCACGCATCTGAGCCTCCCGCTCCCATGTGCTCACCTGGAGGTTCCCGCACTTCCAAAGAAAGTGCACAAGAGGAATCGACCATCCTCCTAGGATCTGCTCCTGTCGATCCTCGATCTCCACAGGAACCTCCGTATAAGACACTCATCGTCACCGTCTAGCTCCTCATGGTCGATGATATGCGAATGGGTCGAGCACGTTTCTCCTCAGTTGGGATACGTGGAAAACGTCGTGCACCTAGTGCAACTGAAGTGGATGGACCAAGCGGTAAACCACCTCGCCTACCCAGCTGAGGACCTAGAAAGGTCCGTTGAACCTCAGAGATAACTTGCCTCCCAGGCCACATCTCCGTAAACCTCGTCGAGGTGAGACCCGTAAGAAGACGTGGTCGTCATCCTCGAACTCCAGAGGTCTCCATTTCTGTTAGAACTGAAACTCAAAACGACTGCTGCTATGAGGGTAAGGTTGACCGACTCAAGAGTGATCGGTCGCACCCTCCTGTGCAAGAGTTACCCTGCACTGCCTGGGGTATCCTTTTCCACCGACCAAGGAAAACCCATCCCAACATTTGCCTAAAACCGTCAATTTGAGTATGAACAGTTATTGCCCATTCCATACTCAAACTAACGTCGTAAGGCCTTGACGCTGCTACCAAGAGATTCCAACCAGAACTCTCGCCTCGAGGGTCTGACCACACCGTCGGCGTAAGTGTGATTATCGAGTCTCCTCCCAAGGTATCTCCAGGCGTGAGGGTCAAGTCCACGGCTTACCGGAAACTCTAGGTCTGGAACAAGATTTGTGGAAGCGAGGAATGATTCATATCGACGTCTGTTACTACAGCAGCTAGTAGTGGACATAGGCTGTCCCTTGAATCATTTCTAGAGCCATTGGGTCACACTCCTTGACCGCATGCAGCCGCACTCTTCCTCCGCCCTCCAGCTCCCTGAGCCTGGCGGGAATAACTAAGGCGGGTGGTTGTAGCATGTTAAGATGTACACCACCTAATGCTGCTCTCCTAGATTTTCCTCCACGTCTGCCGCTTCGCAGGATAATCTCTATTTAAAGCTACCTCTTCTTGAAACATTTATCACGCCCGAGTCTCTAAGACTGGCACCGGTTCCTTGTTTCTTACTGCACTGTGCAGTCTTCATCTGCTCCTGGATGAACTGCACCTCCTTTAGTCTCACAAGAGCTGCTTTGATTTCTTCTTTGCCGATAAGAGAAATCTGATCTCATCCCCTGGATGAACCACATTCGTTGCCTAATACAGTCAATCCTGGCATGAAGGATGCATTCATGCCATGGATGACGTCGTAAGGCCTCGACGTAACTACTAAGAGATCCAACTGTCACTCTCGCCTCCAAGGGTTGAGTCACACTGTCGGCATCAGTGTGAGGTCACTGGGTCTCCTCCAGTAGGAATTTCGAAAGTGAGGGTCAAGTCAACAGTCTTAACCAGGACCACTTAGTAACATCACAAAAGAGGATAGGAAAGCAAACATCATAAGATAAGTGTCTTTATTTTATTGCAGCTCATGGTACAAAGACACAAAAACAACATCAACATGGAACTAGAAGTACAAGAGACGTATCCACTAGTTCTGCTCCTGTCCACATGCTCCAGGAGCTCTACTGCCTTGTCCACTGCTCTTCTGTTGCTCAAGAATTCGTCGCAGCCTCTGCCTCGGTGGCTCCTCAAAATCCTATGGATCAACTGTACGAGGAGTCGGACAGTCACGTGCCAGGTGCCCCTTTCCACCGCACGAGTAACACAGTCTGCTTCTGGCACGCCTGGCTCATACCCCACCCCGGGTGCCCCGCACCACTGGTCCTAAAACCCGAGATCTCCCAACTGCTGGTCTGGTCCTCCTGGACCTCTGCATCATCTGTATACTGCCCACAGATGACTCAGCTTCTGATCGAAAAACACGCAGCAAAGGCAGCAGCTCCTAAACACGCTCGGGGTGTAGAGCTACTGGCACAAACTCCACCCTGAAGAAGGTCTCGAAGTCTTCCCATGTGAAATCCATCCCATCACAAAACTGGAACAAGTGGCTCCACCACCTGCCTGTTGCTGCCTGAAGAAGGCTGGCAGCAAAGGTCACCATGAAGTCCGATGGCGTCCCCACTAGCCTGAAGACTCCCACCATAGCCTCCAGCCAATCCTCAGCCGCCTGCGGGTCCGTCTCTCCCCCGAACCTAGGTGGCCTCTGGCGCTGGAACTCATGCAGTGCGCTCAAGTAGCGGGCATCGCCTACTACTGGGGCTGGTGGCATCGATGGCCCAACGTATGGTAGTACCGCTGGCGCCTCCGCTGGTGCCTCAACTGCAAGAGGGCCCTGTACCGAAGCCTCGTCACTTGACAGGCTGTCAGCACACACATCCCTCTGGGCTCTAGTTGGTCGTCCGAGAAAAGGCATACTGAAGGAAACAACGTAACACGGTCAAACGATTATACCTGGTGAGCTGACCTGGTTTGAGCTGGTTTAAGGGGGGAAACCGTTGAAAACACACACGCAATCAGTGTTTTCGTGCACAAAGTCGGAAATCAGTTGCCAGGGTCCTGGTGTATGGATACGTCGGCCGCCCACACCAACACTGGACTCCCTGAACTGAAAACCACACTCGGTACCCTTAACAAAATTGCTTCACAGAAAGAAAGATCAGAGTCTGCGGTAGAACCGACCACCTCTGATACCAATTTTTCACGACCCGTCCTCGGGGCCCGTGCCGTGACTACCCCAAGCCCGCCTTCCATAGGCCAGGGGCTGGCGACTAGCACCAAGGCGTAAATTCCGATAAAAAGGGAAGGCATTGCCTTTGTAAAGTAAACAATCACACAGAGTACAAGCGGAAGAAGTAAACACTAAGTAAAAACTGAGTACAACAGTAAGTGCGGAAAGTAAAAAGGGGCCGGAAATACAAGCCCAACTATAAAGTACAACTCGAAAGAGAAAACAGCAACTGAAAAGTAAAGCTGCTACGCCGAGCTGTCCACTGGAAATCCCACCAGAAGGGTGGGTACAGATAGCTCCTCTGCTTCTCGGGTCCCGCCGTCCGCTCCGAGTATGTCCCGCCCAGTGGTCCACCTCCGGGTACCGCCTCGTCGTCACGTCCACCTCTGGGTACCGTCTCGTCGTGAGGTCCTCCTCCGGGTACCATATCGTCGTATAGTCCACCTCCAGGTACCGTCCAGTCCTCGAACACTCGGCCTCCGTCAGCACTGCCCGTCGTCTGCAACCAACACAACGAGGTGCGGGCATAGCCCGTGCAGGGGTGAGTATAACGATACTCAGTAGGGACCCCGAGACCCTCAAGGTCTCACTAAACCAACAAGGATAACCACAAAGAAGATCTCAACAGATAACCTCTACTTAGGTATATACCCATACATATACCTAAGTTAGCAAGTGACCCATCTCAATCATGAAGTAAACACAAGGTCAAAAGTCTCAGCTCAAACCAGGATTTTCATTATCGAAATCGTAACTACTGAAGAGCTCCGTCTCTAGAGTGTACAGTGGTCCTGTCACGACTCCGAGGTACTGCTCACTAACCTAAGACTGCTGAGGTACTCCTCCTGTCGAGTACCGCGGGTCTGCGGCCAACTACCGGGCGCTCCGTCCGCTGTGGGTTTGTCGCCAAATATTGGGCGCTCCCCCCAATAGCCTACAGAGGTACTCCTCCTGTCGAGTACCGCGGGTTTGCGGCCAACTACCGGGCGCTCCGTCCGCCGTGGGTCTGTCGCCAAATACCGGGCGCTCAGTCCACTGGGCTAGTCGACCTACTCCAAGTCGAGTCGGTCAAGCAGCCGTCAGGTCTCAGTCGGCTACACGGTCTCCGTACTCCGCACGCTCGTCTCTGGGAGGGTCCGCTCCACGAGCTACAAGTCGATACTCCAAGTATCTCAAGGTCCCACGAAGAAGTAACTCAAAGGACCGCCTCATCACAGGGGTATCAACGCAATAGACGGCGCGTCGATCGGAGGCCCGGTCTGTGAGTTATTAGCCTTTTCGTCCCAGGGGCCCGATTGGTTTCGTGAGCGAACCAAACCCAGCCGTATCTCAACTGTACCCCTAACTCCCATAGGGTATACTCATAGGGACCGTTACTCAACGTAAACGTCAACGCCGCTGACGGTTCGTCAAACGGACGTCCTGTCTGAAAGATATCAGCTTTTCCGTTCCAGGGGCCCGATTGGATTTTGGGTGCGATCCAACCCGGCCACTACAAACTGCATCCAATTCTCAGGTGGAGGATGCCAAAAGTTCTGTATCGACAACAGGAACTCATCGTCGCAAACGGCGCGTCAATCGGACGCCCGGTCTGAGAGTTATTGGCTTTTTCGTCTCACACCCACCCTGGGAAACTTCCCAGGAGGTCACCCATCCTGATCCCTGCTCTAGGCCAAGCACGCTTAACTACGGAGTTTTTAACTACGTAGGCTCCCGAAAAGGAAGGTGCACCTTGAGTATAGTATACCGAAACGACCGTCTCGATCCAAGGGTCGCGTTGCCGCTGACGGCGGGTCGTTTGGAGGCCCGTAGCTCAAGATACGGTCATTTGATCGAAGTCCATCCGAAGACGGGGGTACGGGCCCAGACCGACCCGGCCCGACCCCCCCCCCCCCCGGGAGTCGGCCGAACCGGGTCGACCCGACCCGGTCCGGTTCGGCCAGGGCGCGGCCCGTCCGGTCGGACCGGTCTGGTCCGGTTCGGCCGAACGGCCGAAGGCCGTGGCACGCGGGGTGCCGCCCCCGCGGCCAGGTGATGTCACCCCCCCGGGAGTCGGGACCGCGTTGAGTCGGGACGCGGCTTCAGCCGTGTTGAGTCGGGACGCGGCTTCAGCCGCGTCCAAGGGCACCGGACCCGCGCGGTCGCGGGTCCGCGGGTGCCGTCGCCGCCGCGCTGAGTCGCGGCGGTGCGCCGGGGCGCCGCCGCTCCCGGCTGTCGGCACCGCCGCGCCGGCGACCCGCGCCGCCGGCGAGTTCCGCGGGCCACCGGGATCGCTCCGGTGGTCCGATTTTGTTCTCGCCTGCGCCGCTGCTCCTCCCGGTACTCGTCCTTCACTGCGGAATCATCAAACATCCGTTGCGGCACGTTCCGTCATCGCCTGCCAAATCCGCAAAACACGAAGAACGGTGGAGGGTTGCCGGGCCGTGTTCGTTTGACCCGCTCCCTTCGCGTTAGATAAAAACAAACGGGAGAAATTTAAGTTCAACACATGAACGCATATCCGAAACAATTTTTAATGAAATAAAATTGTTTCATAAAAACGGGTTCCTTATTTGAACGGAAACAACAATTTTAATAAATTTTAAAATTGTTCACAAATCCAATTCTTTACTTTTTAAAGAAACAATTACGGGGATATAAAAAGAAAAGGGGTAATTCCCAAAATAAATCCCTACCACGCCGTCGTTGTCGGATGCGAGGTCGTCGCGGAATTGACCGTCGCGGAAGGAGGTGATCGTCACACCGCGGAAGGGCGTCGCGTCGACGATCTCCGAGGACCAAGAACATACGGATTTAATTAATAATAATTAAATCCATGTTGTTTTTGAAATCCAAAAAGAAAATAAAAAGAAGCGCAACCCCCTACCTTGGTTGTTGTCGATCGAAGGCTGTCGCGGGGTTGGATCGTGCGGAAGAAGCGTCGCGAAGGGAGATCCGTTGGCGTCGTGGTACAAGGCTTCGCGTCGTCGATCTCCGCAGGTTCGGCGTTCTTCGCGTTCTTCGCGTTCTTCGCGTTCTTCGCGTTCTTCGCCGAAGAAGAACGCTTTCCTCCAAATCCTCTCCACGCCACAAGTTTCAACCCAAAATAAAATAAGCTTAAGCCTTATTTTATTTACACAACTAAACATTTGAATTTCAAAAAGATAAGAAACGAACCATTAATTCGTAGAATTAATTCAACGAAAGAAACAGCTCATTTAATTTACGAAAGAAACAGCCCAATTAAATGGTCTGTTAAGATTTTAAGAAACGCGTCAGTTGACTTTCATTAAGACGGGTTTTCACGGGTGCGTTTCTTAGCGGAAAGAAACGGTGGGGCTCGTGCGGGCCCCACCTCACAAATATCCTACCAAGGGGTAGGATATTTCTGGATAGCATCCTATCCAGTTCAACTCAGTTCAAGCCGCCTTTAAGTGGCTTCAAGTGGCTTCCAAGTGGCTTAAGCGAAATAAAATAAAGTTGTAGCAAAATTATTTTATTTCTTAACTTTAAGCCCGAAAATTAAAAACCACACCCGAGCAAACGCAACTCCGGAAGAGGCATTTCTAAGCGAATATCGGCGCTACGATTTCATCGGAGCCCTCAGAATTCGATTCCGGGCACCAGTTCAAAATTTAGAAAAACCCGCTCGTCCGTTCACTGAACGTACCCGATCCAAACTTCGGAAATTGATTCCGGGCACACCGGGCCTCGGAATCAGGCGCCGTCAGAAACTGCGTTCTTGTAAAATTCCAAATAAAATTAAGAAAAAAAATTCCTTGAAATTTACGGGTCTTTACAATTTCTTAATTAAATATTTCTAAAACTATGTATGTACCATTATAGGACCCATAATTTTGAATGAGTTTCGAGAGGCATACCTTGATAACTGAGAGATATTTCTCATTTAATACTTGATAAATTTATCTTCCCCCTTTTGGAGTTTTCAAGATTCTTTTACCATTGAGTTGGAGAATACGAGAAAATATACTTTATTTCTTTCCATTCTATAAGCATAATTTAATCCTTTGATTTTTTTTTGATCAGTTTTCCATCTTTTCTTCATCTCATATTTTAATTTATGAATAATTAGGATGAATTTTTCATGTCCAAATCATGAAAATAAACTTTTAATGGATCATAAGATCTTTAAAATAATGATAAATTATTCCTCTTATATTTATACACTTACTAAAACAAAAATGGCGACTGAGAGTAAAAACATCATCCAAAGAATTGAAAATCTTCAAATATGTTATTATAACCAATACTTATAATTCAATATTAATTATTTTATAATATAACTATAATTCCTCAATCCTAAAAATTAATTAAAACCCAAAATCAAGATTATTTCAAAGTCAATCATAGGTTTATGATCCATTTTTGCAATTAGGGAATAACTATTCATCCTAATAGAGATCGCATGATATATTCTCATCATAACCATATTCCCACTAGTTGTCTTAATTGAAAAAACCCTTACTTAGATTTTTATTAGATGATTCAATAACCATGAAAAATATAAAAGCGTGTGTAGATACAAAATCCAATAAATCTTGAGTTTATGATCAAATTACCTACTATCATAGCTTAAGTTACTTGAACTGTAGCTATAGTAATTTCATAAGCTTGGTCTTTCTCTCTTGGCCAATTTTATGTTAAATTACCTTGATGATTGGGGAATTGGTTTCAATAGTTCTCCATATACCACTAGATTAAAAACACCTTTAACATTTTTTTATATATTTCAATGTTGGTTATAAAGAAACTTTAATAAAGGCGATGTTAAAAGTGGCACTTTTCATGTTAGTTTTTATAAACTGATATTGAAAACCCTTCTTAAAGGTGAAATATAGATGGATTTAAACATAGGTTTTACTAAAAATTTATGTTGAAAGCCTTCATACTCTGATTTCAATGTTAGTTTTTTGTCAAACTATTAATGAATTCCCTTGTGGCAAGCTTTCAATGTTGTTTTTTGGTAAAAAAAAATACATTAAAAGTTCATTTTTTTAATAATATATTACAAAATTACATAATCCCACACCTAAAAACTCAAAATTCATAAACAAAAGTAGTAAAAATAGAATAAACAAAAAAATATTAGAAAAACTCATTGATAACTTTTAAAACATTTTTTTATAATATACAACTAAATGAAACTAAAACTCTAAATTAGTCAAACTTAAAAAATATTCTGCAAAAATTTTTGAAGGTGCTTCAATTTTTTTGATGTATTCGAAGAAACATCATAGAAACTACAAAATAAAGTGTCATGAGTTTAAAAAATAACATATTGTTTAAATTATACGTTTTATAATGGAACTAACCTTTTCAAATTTTGTTGTTGTTCTGGTTGTGATTATCTCATAAATGAACCATAAAATGTAATATCCACATTCAACATTCCCTTGTTGAATATTAAAATACATTTTTAAAAAATATTTTAAAATTTTAAACACAAGATGTGTAAGAAAAAACAAGTATTCACTTATATAAAAGTTAGCTACCTAAACTCTCACATATTCAATTTTTTTGTTCCACTATTGAATAGTGATCCCTATTGAACTCAATTCATAAACTTTTGTAATTTCAAATATTAATTATCAAAATTGATGTAAAATGAAAATATTAAGATTAAAGAACTAAAATAAAATAATAAAACTTATTTCTTTAACAACTAGTTAAATATTCTTCGAACACCACCCAATAAAGAGAATAGCCATTTAATTTACCTTTTTCTGGGAAAAATACACATAATATCCAATGTCCACTAAAATATAAACAAAATCAGTATTAATAATATTATAATTAATGGTGGTTCAAAATTATATATTTTTTATTACTAGTAATGTAATGGAAAAAAACATGTAATCTACATGTTTTTTAATCTTTTAGATACATATTCAATTATGACTCTTTGGTTAAAGTATTTCACCTCTATTGCAATGTATTCTGGGTCTATAAAACCATAAAAAAGTTTAATCATATTGGATTCAAAGAATAGGGGGATAACTGATTAGAAAATTAATTTATTAAAATAATATAATATATGTTTACTTAATCAGAATAAACTAAAAATTGAAATTTACTTACATAGAAGACAACTATAATACAGGTACACTGAGATGGTCACCCTTTACAACATCCATGGTGTCATTTTTAAAAATATTTAACATATAATCTATTCCACATATATCATAACTCATTATAAAAATATAATAATTATCTAATATAGAAAAATCATGTGATAACTTTGTTACCTAATCAATATCATGAGGATTATCTGAAGGTGATGGAACCTGAAATTTTCCATTCATTTGCAATGATTAATTTGATTTAATATACTCCTTTATAAAATAATTCTAATAAAATATTATAAGTAATTATGAATTTAATGATAAATAAAAAAATCTATACCTCATATGTCAAGTGATGGAAAATATTATCTTGATAATGTAAAAAATGAATAATTATCTATCTAACTATGGAAACCTTCTTAATAGAGAGTGTAGTTGGAGCAGTTGGATCAATAATATCATGTGTCGCTACTCTTATCTGAACCGGCTGTATAAGATAATGATGCACATAATACCCTAGGTTATGTACAATTCTATATGTTGTAATATGTATATAGGGATCCCCAGTATGAAACTCAGTTGGGTCTAAATGAGGAGGCAGTGGATCTAGGTAGGTAGGATGTGCATGCTATGTCTATCTCATTGTTTTTATGTATAGCTGATACAAATGATTTAATTATATCCTATATCAATTAATTAAATTGTATTATATCAACCTTCAAATAATATTATCAAATGTTATATTAATGATATAAATTTACTAAGTGGTAATATTTATTAAAAGTGATAATTAATTACTGATAATATCATTTTCTGCTTCTTTTGTTGGATCAATAATATACTTCCCTTTTTCATTCTCACACCTTTCCATTTTTCATGATGAGGTTGATGAGGTAGAGGTTCAAGTGGAACATTTTCGAAGCCACTAATTAACTTGGATCTTAATTCGATAAATTTTTTAGTAATAATTTGATGCTCTAATAAAGTATACCCACTACTTGACAATGTTTGAGGGTATAAATTGTGAGACTGTATCTCTTGGTGAATTTTCTTAGAGTCCTATTACATAAGAAAAATTAAATAACGTATAAAGTAATTAAAATTAATTAATCAAATTAAATTACCCTTACTTAACTTTAGTTTACCCTTAAATAACTTTGTTTTACCTCACTTAACTTTTTTTACCCTTACATAACTTTAGGTTTATTATAGTTGGAATCATATAACAAATTAATTTGTACTTTAGATTACAGGAATATTCAAATGAGTGAATATTAATATAAATATCTTATCACATCTTGATTTTTCTTCTACATTACATTGATGTGATAATTCCCTAGAGAATGTGTCAAGTTAATAAGGTTATATCAGTTCCCCACTATGATGAGAACCTTGAAATTTCATGATGGTATTCATAAAAATAGTTATATATTTAGATAACTTACTATGACTGGGAACGTAGTATATAGACTATCATGTGTGAGTACTAGTAAGAAAATGAGGCTTCTTCTCATGAGGTTTACACTTGGTAATCTCCAAGGTAAGATATTATGAGAACCGAACCACCAATAGGAATTTTGTATGTTTTGGTGTTATTGGATATTCTTATATTTGAGTGTGTATAATGGTTCTTAGTCTTTAAGATTATTATTTATACATTTCATGAATCGTGCACATAGATGTACTTTAATAAAACATCATGATAATAATTCATGGAGAATTTGGGTATTTTGGGTGCATCATGAATGACGTGTTATTAGTTAATAAGTCGAGGAAGGATTTATCCCTTCCATATTTATGGAAGATGATAACTCATCCCTTTTATTGGAATAGAACTGTCACCTTAAATTACATGGCCATGGTGTAATGATGTGTCTATTTAAAATAGTCAAAGAAAGCCTTATCAAGCATAAAGGTTGATGAAACATATTTTCAACCTATTTGATGATATATGAAGATAAAGGGATTATATTATATAGTGAGTGTTCATATGTGGTTGTCGACATTGTGACATTAAGTTATTTTTCCTGGGTTCCTTGACCTGTTACTAGATAGTAATCTTGGACTTTAAGCAATCCCTCCTAAGGCTAATGAAAAATAATCCTAGATATTCACGAACTAAGTGTTTCCATTGATCTTGATTAAATTCTATTTTAATTTAATTATAGGAGTATATATTTTTCTCAAGATTGAGAAATAATTTTATTCATATTTTATTGATCTATAATATTCATAAGGTAATAAAAATTTATTTATTAATTAAATAAATAATTTATTTAATTATGTGAATATTAATAAATATATATTCATTGGATTGTGGATAAAATTTTTATTTTATCTCTTGAATATTTAATAAATATATATTCACTAGTTTGTGAATAAAATATTTATTTAAGTAAATAAAATATTTATTTAGGTATTCAATAAATGATGAGGGGTTCGAGCAGACCAAGATTACATCTGATGACAAATATTAATTTAAAAGATGATAAAATAATATTTATCATTGTGTGAGTTAGCACATTTAGTAAAATAATAATAGTATTATTATTATATGACATGGGGTTTGTTAAGGATTATAATGTTATTTAAAGGTTGGTACGCAATTAAGTAATATTTTAACCTAAACCCTAACTCTATAAATAAATGGTTTTGTTTATTATATGGGGTTAAGCGATATTTGATAATTTTTTCACATAATGTAATTCTCCCTCAATTCCTCCTCCTCTCTTACTCTCGAGAATGAAAAGATTTGGATAGATTCCTTCAATCTTGAAGGAACTAGAAGTGATCAATAAGAACAATTCAACATAATTTATTCACAATGCTAGCACCTATAAATCAATTGTAAATTCTTGGAGATCAAAGGGGAATACATGGATCAATTCTAGATTTATTATACATTTGGATCCTTATAATATAGTGAAGGTAATCTAGAAAAGTGTTTTCGGAAGATCAACATCTACACTGAAGAAATTTTTCCTAAGATGAAGTAACCTTTTCTTCCGATCATAAATAAATAAATTATAATTTTAATATGAAATATCCTCACTGGGGTTCTGGATTTTTCTCTACATCAATATTTAGTGGAAAATTTGTATTGGTTATGGAATTCACATAATTAACAATATTATGAATAATCCACAAAATTGACAAAAACTTTTCACGTATCTCCCACCACCAGCACTTTAGCTAATCCTGAAACCTTCGTGTGGTATTAGAGTGGTCACATTACAAATTTATAAATATTTATTTGATTGTTTATCTATATGAAAAATAGTTTTTAGATATTCATTTCATATTATTCATTATTTAATTAACTCATTAATTAACATGCTTTCGACACTTTAATTAATTCATTCAATGCTTCATTTTTCTTAAAGGACTAAGAACATATGAAGAATGATCAGATATTCCATCAGGAAGTATTGAGGATTCTAGATAGATAGCATGAGATTACATTATATGTATCCAGAGTACACATTGTGTACCCAAGTGCGCTTCACCTAGATATGTTACAGGATACACAACACACCAAGCAGTAACTACACATGCTACATTTATTGCATATCACATATAGAACAGACTAACCCGGAACATGGAATGTCAGATTACATGTTGTATAGCTGGCATACATTCTAGGTAGTCTAAATGGTTTAGCAGTGAAATTCACACAACTCATGTGGTCAAATACATGGTCAAAACCATGTGAGACAGAAATCCTGGAGCATTAATGGAGTACACAACATGTAGTTCATTAATTATCATGTCTAAAATAGATGTTGAGTTCCTTGGTGAGGTATACAAACACATGAAATGTGGGATATATAGTGAGTAGTTTTATTGTACACATTGTATAGTCTTGTTTCTGAAAAACATGCCAAGACCTTTGGTGGGTTATGTGGACACACGGAATTCGGATCACACTGTATGTAGCTTGTAAGTACATGTAGTGTAATCAACCAAGATACATGTTGAAGACCCAGGTGTGTATCATGAGCACACAGAAAATGGAACACATGGTATGTAGCTAGTAATTACATTCCATGTAGTCTGACCGAGGTATATGCCAAATCCCCAAACATGTATCTCAGGTACATCAAAAATTAGGTACAGTCGTATAGCTCAATAGTACACATTGTATAGTCTACTAATAAATTATAGAATTAAATTACATTACATAATTAATTACAGCATTGAAACATTATTATATTGATTGGAACTTGAGGTGTTTTACAATTTAATAATGGTTTTAAAAAAATTATAATTATAATTTCATTTATTTTAATTATCTGTAATTATTGGTTCTACCATTTATTTTCCATGAATGAATTTATGACGTGAATATCCAAGATTATTTGGATGGTCATTAAGATAAAAGAGAATTAATTAATTAATTAATTAACCAACTAACTAATTAATTAATAAAACTATGTTTATCTTAATTATACAGAATGAATAAAAATTGAATGTTAATCAGTTTTACTTTTTCATATTATTTTCATTTGTATGACATTTTATGAGCTTGACAAAGACCTATGTATGAGTTGTCTTTATTTTATTTTATTTATTGCATGATTTTTTTATTATTAATTATTAAATTAAAATAATTTCCTATGTGTCATCCCTCCCTACATTATTATGTAGGACATGTATGTACAAGGTTATTTATGGAATCCCCTTAACCAATCCTTTGGTTCCCCTCACCTTCATGTGAGTTATAAATACATGTAATAAATATAGTATCCCAAGGTGTGTGGAGGAAGATCAAGATGGAGATAATATTATTCCAACCCAATTGATACATAGGTGGAAAGGTGCAATGTTATAACTCATGCTAAGACTAGAAAAAATGAGTTATTTCCCCTAGGTCAAAGGTTGATTTATTTTCCACTCAATAAATCAACCGTTATATAAGATTGTGATCGAGTCATTTATTTATTTATTTATTTATTTCTATCTTATGCATTATTTATTTTATGGATGAAATACTATGATCGCATAAATAAATGAATTAATGTGAAAATATGGAATATAAATAAATGGATTATGCATAAATGTTTTATCTAACATTGTTATTTAATTAAGTAAAATCCACTTAATATTAACAATACATGTAAAGGATAAAACAAGATAAAATTTATTCATAATAAGTAAAATATATTAACTTAATATTAAGTTATACTTTGTCCTCTATTACTTGATTAGGAATGAAATATATAGAACTAAGTTTTTGAACAACCCTCATTAGGACCCATACTTTTATCATGGAGTTCTTATAAAAGTTTTGGGTTGACTTAACCATCTTGCTTTAAGAGAAGTAACCCTCACTAGACTTGATGTAACTTAGAGACAGGTGTTGAGGAAATCAATGTTAGGATTTTAGTATTGAGGAATCCACTCAACAGATCAAGGAGTTATAAGACCATAGTTGGGAAAGACCGGGCTTCCTAAATACCTTTAAATAGCTTGACCATCCCTCATTGGGGTTATACAAAGAGAATATGGATCCTCTCCACTAGAATGTCCTGGAAAATATACATTCTGATTCCAATGGTGAGGGTTGTTGGGACTTGATAAAATAGTTGGAGACATGAGAAAATTTAAATAATTATGTCTCACATAAATTTTAATCAAGTTAAGTACTAATCATCTATTTTAATTATTGTATAAAATGGAAAAAAAACCACAAAAACAGTGTGATCATTCCTTAACTCAATGTATATTCTTACAAATACATATTTCTAGATATGTTACAATATTTTATGAGATGAATTATTATCAGAAATAATTTATTATATGTTGGAATCCTTTATTCTTTTTTTGTCATCCTAGTAGGAGAACGAAGGTGAAAATGATTTCTACCAAAGATATGTTGAGGATGCTTCATATGTATGTTTTATTATATTTTCAACTATGTCTAGAGAGTTGATAATATAACATAAATACATGTATTCTTACACAATAATATTTTATGTCCATTATCATTGGAAATATAAGGAAATTATTGAAATAAATAATATTTTCAATGTGTTATATTAGTATAAAATAGAAGAATGCAATCTGGATATTGATCATTCTTTAAAAATGCTGAGGTGTATTGATTGGTTATAAAAATTGGGCTTCTAATTAGATAATAAATTATCCATTAATATTATCTTATTATCCTTACCACCAATATTATCGTTATTTTTTCAATTTGATATTAACAAAATGGATATGTGCCTCAAGAAACTTTTGTCCATACTTCACCAAGAAGATAAGGATTGGTTGAAACCTATTTCTCCACCCCTTATGGTGAAAATTTTGAAATTCAAGGATGAAGATACCATATATAATATAAATACAAAAGATATTTTATAGTTTCCTTCAAAGAGACAAAATATTCAATGGCATAATAATGAACATGATGTTATTTTCTTCTTATGTGAAAATAATGGACACTAGAAAAGAAATTTCAATGAATTAAAGAAGAAAGAAGTTTCATCCACTTTAGGTATATTCATCAAGTTTTTATTCATCAATTGTGTATTAAATACAATATTCTTACAATATAAATGTATTTAAATACAAGAAATGAGCAAGAATATAAAGGTTATAAAGTGAACTCAAAAGGACATGAGAAAGGGTGATTCTTATGTCATCCA
Source organism: Viscum album (assembly GCA_963277665.1). Lineage (NCBI taxonomy): Eukaryota > Viridiplantae > Streptophyta > Magnoliopsida > Santalales > Viscaceae > Viscum > Viscum album. The sequence goes on from OY728120.1 coordinate 2,093,126,391, forward strand.
AGGGGAGCTCACTATTTCTAATTTCCAAATAGATTGATTAAATTTTGTATAAGTGTTTCTAAAACATTTATTTCAATATCCATATCAACACATAGATACATTATTTTATTTTTTGGAATAAATGTTGTTAAATTACTTTAATTCTAAATTAACCATTCAGTAACTCTTGAATCAAAAATATCCATTGAAATGAATGATGAATATAAAATATAAGAATATTATCCAATTATGGAAATATAATTTTTTTTAGAATAAAATTTAAAGTATTTAACATTTTTATAACTACAAAAGTGGTTTATTCTCAATTTATCTAAGATACTAGATATACAAAAAAACTACTTATCATGTTTTAGATAAATAAACCTTTTAAATAATGGTACATCACAAAGACTTTTAGAGTTGGTTCAACATGGCCACATGAACCATTCTAAAGGTAAGGGTAACATCATATACTTCATGATATTCCTTTAATAAATTATAGAAATTCTCAGTGAAGTAAATGAGTGCACTTGGTAAAGATTAAGGAATCTCCAACCTGGATTTCTAGAGAACATCTTATCTAAGTAATAATTAATTATATATATGGAGTCAAGGTTACCCCAAACCCACATTTCCTTATATACATAAATTTCAATATGGTAGGAAAATGAATATAAATGATGAGTCTTATATATATTGAAAATCTTTCATTATTCCTTATAAGACATGTTTTGAAAATTGAAGTGTAATAACTAACCAACTATATTGTACAATGGATATCATATCAATTAATATATGATAAGAATAGTTTAGGAAAATACCACAAGTGTTTTTTAAAAAATTTTTGTTAAAAGATGGACTTAGCTACAAATGAACATCAAAATGCTAAGGTGTATATGTGTTACTAATCATATAGACACTAAGTATATTAACGTCTAGTCAAGATTGACTATATTCCTATAAATGAATCCTCTATCTTTGAATATTGTGGGAGTATACTTAACTTATATGGTTTAAGTCTTGGTATACACATGGGTTTGCTTAGGAATAATGGACACCATTGATCTTAGTGGGAGGAGTAGCTTCACAGACATATACTGCATAGGAATTTATAATAAAAGAGGTGGTTTATCTTCATTGTGATGGGGTGATACATATATTATTCATCCAAAATAAATATTACTATAAATATTCAGTAAATGGTAATGTGTTAAGGTTGAAAAGTATGTATAAATTCAAGTAATGGAATATTTGTATCAAGATTTGAGGACTTTATATTTTTAATGATTCTAAGACTTGATAATACAGGTGATTATTCAAGAGAAACTAGACATGGATGATATAATATTGTACCAATAAATAATTATTTATTTTTTAAAGGTATAGTCTATGACAAAACCTATACACCAATTATCATGAAAAAAATTCTTTTAAATTTTAATCTGTCAAATAATATTTCTATAATCATTATATTTGTATATTTACTATCAAGAAAAACTTGTTTAGAGGAAACCTTATGGTATATGTCTATATGAAATGACCAAAGGAGACCATATGGTATATGAATACAAGTCATAACTAAAAGGGTCGACCATCAATAAATTCCAATAATATATAAATATTACATAAATCTATTTATGAATAAATCATGTATAGTGATCAAAGAATATTCACTTTTAAAAGAATTAGTGACATGTGTCTCAAATTAGTTAGGGGAGTGTTATAAGATTTCAAGATAAATATGTTGATAACATATTGAAAAATAATATTGTGCCTTACTAGCATGTTAAGAATAAGGAATGAAATTTCTCAAAGTATGACTTAAAGTAGAAACCTTGTTCTATGAAATAATATATACAAAATAGATCAATGGGTTTGATAAATCTAGTCATAGTACATATATTAACTAATTATTAAAAAATAAAAGTTGAATAAATTCAATACTGAATTATCGTTGGCATATAATCCATCCATTAAAACATGCATAAGCATGGGAAGAGATTATTGAGATTAAAATTTTTCAAAAGATTAAGTTCTAGGATTTTGTCTCATATTCCATAATATATACTGATAGTTGATATTACCAATGTATAATTCTTAGTAGGTAAATATGAAATAGTTCTAACATAACTTCATGGTCTTGTAGTTAGAACTATATGAAAGTACTTTGAAAGGTAAAACTGTATGAGTTCCTAGAATCTAGAGAAGTGGGAATACTAGTGATAAAGGGAACTGAACACTTGTATTCACTTAGTTCAATTTGATCTAGTAAAATAGAAAAATTCTAAGGTAATATGAAAAAAAAATTATTATAACCAGTGGTTTGCATATCTATAATATCCAAGTATGTTGTGGCTCTTGATGAAACTTAAGAAGTGGTTTAGAAATATCCTATTCTAGTTTTGGGTTATACTAAAGAGAAATAGTTTTATGATTATGATAATCTTTGACTATGTTCTTAGTCAGTATTTCAAGACTTTTACATGGGAACAAAATATGGACACTCATTTTTATCACTACTTGATAGATTTTCTCAAGGTATTGATGTTGTAGTAAGAAGATTAACCACAAATAGTTGTGGCTTTTCCAACCCTAGTCATGGAAACATGATAGGTCTAGCATCTATATTCATATTCAGCATAATCATGTTTAATATATGAGAACTATCCAGTCATTAGCAGTTGTCTCTAGTGAAAGTGTGAGTTTGTTGGAGTTAGTTCCCTAGAACCAACTACTTTGTAATTTAGATTACATGAATATTTAAAGGAGTTAATATTATTATAAATATCTTATCACATATTTATTTATCTTCTATATAACATTGATGTGATAATATACTAGAGTATATTTTTCATTTATAAGGTTATAATATTTCCCCACTACAATAAGAACCTTGAAATTCCATGAAGATATTCTCAAAAATAGTTATATGATTAGATAATGTACTATAATAGGGAATATAGTATATAGAACATCAAGTGTGAGTACTTATAGGCAGATGAGGCTTCTTATCATGAAGTTTTCACGTAGTAATTTCCAAGATGAGAGATTATAAGAACCGAACTACCAGTAGAAATTCTTCATATTTTAGTGTAATCAGATATTCCTATCTAGGATCATGTATAATGGTCCTTGGACTTTAATATTATTATTAATACATGTCATGACTCACACACTTAGATGTATTATTATAAACAATGATGATAACAGTTCATGGGAAAGTTGGGTATGTTGGGTGCATCATGAATAATGTGTTATTAATTAATAAGTCAAGGAAGGATTTTTCCATTCCATATTTATGAAAGATGATATCACGAGCATTTTATTATAATGGAACCATCACTTTAAATTTCATTTTCATGGTGTAACGATGTGTTTATTTTAGATAGTCATAGAAAGATGTATCAAGAATAAAGGTTGATGACATAGATATGTGACCTTCTTGATGAGATATTGAGATAAAGTGATTATATTACACGGTGAGTGTTCATATTTGGTTGTCAATATTGTGACATTAAGTACTTTCTCTAGATGCTTTAACCCACTACTAGATAGTAATATTGGACTTTAGTCAAGTCTACCTAATGTTAATGAGAAATAATCCTAGAGGGTCATACACTAAGTGTTTCCCTTGATCTCGATTAAATTCTATTTGAATTTAATAATTTGAATAAATATTATTCACAAGACTGAGAAATAATTTTATTCAAGTTTTACTGATCATTAATATTCATAAAGTAATAAATATTTTTTTATTCATTTAATAAATAATTTATTTAATTACATGAATATTTAATAAATATTTATTTTTTATATTGTAGATAAAATATTTATTTTATTTATTTTATTTATTTAATATTTATTTTATTTATTTTATATTTATTTTATTTATTTAATATTTAATAAATATTTATTTTTTTGTTTTTTAATAAAATATTTATTTAATTGATTAAAATATTTATTCAGGTATTTAATAAATGTTGAGTTCAAATAGACCAAGATCTCATCTAGTGATAAATATTAATTTATAAGCTAGTAAAATAATATGTATCATTGCGTAAGTTAGAGCATTCCATAAAATATTATTATTATAATTATTATATGGCTTGGGGTTTATTAAGGATTATACTGTTATTTAAGAGTCGATACATAATTAAATAATATTTTTAACTAAACCATAACTCTATAAATAGATGGTTATATCTATTATGTAGGGTTAATTAAGATTTTAGAATCGTTGTGCACAATATAGTTCTCCCTCCATTCATCCTTCTCTCTTTATCTTAAGAATAAGAAGCATTAGAGAGATTCCTTCAAGATCAAAGGAACTAGAAGTGATCAACAAAAATAATGAATTATAATTTATTCTTCGTGCTAGCATCCAAAAATCAATTAGTATTGTTCAGAAATCAAATAAGCACATGTAGATCACCGCTAGAGGGATTCTACACTCGGCTCCTTATAACACAACAATGGCAATTTGGAAAAGTTTTTTTGGAAGATCAATATCTACATTGAAGAAAGTTTTTCTAAGATGAGATAACCTTTGCTTTGAATCATAAATAAATTAATTATAAATTTAATTTGAAATATTCTCTCTAAAGTTCTAGGTTTTTCTCTATGTTAATATTCAATGGAAAAATTGGTCATGGCATTCACATCATGAAAAATATTGTAAATGATCCACTAAATCGGAAAAACCTTTAAATCTATCATCCACCACTGACACTTCTAATATTCCTGGAACCTTTAAGTATACCCTTACTTGACTATTTTTACCCTTACATAACTTTAGGTTTCCCTTACTTAACCTATAAAATTTTTAGTTTACCCTTACTTAACTTTATTTTACCCTTAATTAATTGTATTTTACCCATACTTAACTTTATTTTACCCATATTTAACTTTAGTTTACCCTTACTTAACATGTACAAGTTTCTATTTACCCTTAAATAATTTTTTTACACTTAATTAACTTTATTTTACACCTAATTAACTTTATTTTACCCTTACTTAACTCTATTTTACCTTTACATAACTTTATTTTACCCTTACTTAACATATAAAAGTTTTTGTTTACCCTTACATGAATTTTTTTACCCTTACATAACTTTATTTTACTCTTACTTAACTTTAGTTTACCCTTACTTAACTTTATATTACCCTTACTTAATTTTTTTTACTCTTAACTTTTTTTACTCTTACTTAACTTAAGTTTTCCCTTACTTAACTTGTATAAGTTTTTGTTTACCCTTTCATAACTTTGTTTTACCCTTACTTAAATTATGCTTAACCATACATAACTTTGTTTTACCCTTACTTAACTTTATTTTACCCTTACATAACAATTTTTTACCATTATTTAACATTATTTTACCCTTACATAACTTTAATTTACCCTTAATTAACTTTTTTTACCCTTAATTAACATTAGTTTACCCTTACATAACCTAAAAAAGTTTTTGTTTACCCTTACATAACTTCATTTTACCCTTAATTAAATTTAGTTTATCCTTTCCCTTACTTAACTTTGTTTTACCCTTACTTAACTTTAATTTACCCTTAATTAACCTATAAAATTTTATATTTACCCTTATATAACATTGATTTACCCTTATTTAACTTATTTTTACCCTTATATAACTTTATTTTACCCTTAAATAACTTTTTTTACACTTAATTAACTTTAGTTTACCCTTATATAACTTTAGTTTACCCTTACTAAACTTTTTTACCATTAATTAACTTTAGTTTACCCTTGTTTAACCTATAATTTTTTTTACCCTTGCATAACTTTTTTTACCCTTACTTAACTTTAGTTTACCCTTAGCTTTTTTTACACATACTTAAATTTTTTTCCCTTACTTAACTTTAGTTTGCCCTTACTTAACGTGTAAAATTTTCTTTTTACCCTTACGTAACTTTGTTTCCCCCTTACGTAACTTCTTTTTACCCTTACATAACTTTAGTTTACCCTTACATAACTTTTTTACCCTTACTTAACTTTAGTTTACCTTTACATAACTTTAGTTTTCCCTTACTTAACTTTTTTAGCCTTACTTAACATTATTTTTCCCTTAAATAACCTGTAAAAATTCTTTTTTACCCTTAAATAACATTTTTTACCTTTAATTAACTTTATTTTACCCTTACTTAACTTTTTTTTACCCTTAATTAACTTCATTTACCTTTTCATAAATTCAGTTTACTCTAATATAACTTTAGTTTACCCTTACTTAACCTGTATAAGTTTTGGTTTACCCTAACATAACTTTGTTTTAACCTTACTTAATTTTTTTACCCTTATATAACTTTATTTTACTCTTAAATAACTTTGTTTTACCCTCACATAAATTTAGTTTACTATTACAAAACTTTAGTTTACCCTTACATAACTTTTTTACCCTTACTTAACATTATTTTACCCTTACTTAACCTGTAAAAGTTTCTATTTACCCTTAAATAACTTCATTTTACTCTTACATAACTTTTTTTTACCCTTAATTAACTTTATTTTACCCTTAATTAAATTTATTTTACCCTTATATAACTTCATTTTACACTAATATAACTTTATTTCACCCTTACTTAACTTTATTTTACCCTTAACTTTTTTTACCCCTACTTAACTTTAGTTTACCCTTACATAACCTATAAAACTTCAATTTACCCTTATATAAATTTTTTTTACCCTTACTTGTATAATAAATATACTTATAAGTAAATAATTATAAATATATTTATTAAAAAAACAAAAAAAATTGTATAAAAAATTTAGCCAATAATAAAAATATACCATAAAGGCTTCCTCCTGCTGACTGGTGATAAACTTCTATCATGTCTCCCTATATATAAAATCATACTTAAGTCATGTATCTTTATTATATTTACTCCAAAAATATATATAATGAAGTCAACTTTGTCCTAAAATATCTCCATATTTTTTTCATAAAGTATAAACATTTTTTCTTAATTCCTTTTGTCTCCTAAAAGTTAAATGTCATCTTTAATTGAATATATAAAATATTAAGAAATATATAATATTTAAACTGTTGTAAAACTAAATAAATAATTTTAGAAATTTTACCATTATGAACTCCCATAATATATCTTTCATTGATTGGTTGATTCTCCTATAATTAAGTAATCAAATACTTATCCAATAATGACTCTGTATAGCCTGGTAAGTCCTAAATTACATGGCATGTGGGCTTGTTGGGTGGTTATTCTCGCTAAAGTTAATCATCACCTTCTTCTCTCTATGTACAAGTAAATTTTTTGATAAACATGTAATCACACACCTACTAACTTTAGGTACCAACCTCTCTAGATAAGAAGAATAGTTACACATAATTTCAAGAAATGTAAGTTTAATTTCATTAAATAATTTAATTATTATAGATATATATTTATATGAAACAATGTACATGCATTGGTTCACATACATCAGTGTCTATCATTTATAAAGAAGTATTCTACTTCAAAAAAATTATTTGTACCTGTATTTGATTAAAATTAAATAGTTGTAATAAATAAAAATTTATTATTTATAATAGGAAAAACATTAAATTTTATATTTTTCAACCAAAAAAATGTGTAACTAAAACTAGTGTATATTAAAATTAAAAACACAAAATGGTAGAAATTATTATTGTCTAAAAATGTGTAATTTTTTCCATGTGTATTTGTTTAGAAATAAATAAATGTTATCAGTAAAAAATATAATTTTTTATAATAGGAAGAAAATTATAAATATTTTATTGAATAAAACTGTATACATGAAAATGAAGAATATGAATAAAATAGTCACAAAAAATGATAAAGGCTAAAAAATCAACCAAAAAATAGATATCTAAATCTAATGCATATAAAAAATATTACAAAAATGGTAGGAATTCTAAACCTTTATATATTTAAATATCAAAGTTAAAAAATAAAGTTTAAAATCTATCAATTTCCCACACAAAAACAGATTACCTGATTAATTAGGAGAGTTATGGAGTGTTTTCCCATATCCCTTCAATATGATCATTTTGTGTTGCATGGGAAATATCCACATCACAATCATTATTATCATTGGGTAATCATTTAATAGATGTAGAAATTCCATATAAGACTTCAGTATCATCAATATTCTCATCACCCAAATGGATTTTTTTCCTGTAAATACAACAAACCACTAATCATTTGATGGGTCAACAACATAAAATATTTTTGTTCATGCATCGTCATGATAAATGTTTCCTCCTTGCAACTAAATCTTATCAAATCAACAAGTGTAAATTTATACTCATCAATTTTCGTACCATTGTTATTGTTAACCCAGTTATACTTAAATACTAGAACCTAAACTTTTTTATAATCAATCTCCCATATATCCTCAACAACTTAAAAATATGATGTTTATTAAAAAATGGTTTTTTATCTTTATCACTTCAAAAATATGGTGCTTTAGCAACAACTATTACTCCACTATTTTTGAATGGTACTCTTTTCATCATGGTTTTTTGTGTGAAATTTGTAACCATTAGTATCAAAGCCATACCACATGAAAACATTAACACTTAGTCCCCCTACTCACCATTTCAATATTTATGGTGTGGATAAATCAATGTTGATTTTCTCGTTAAATCATGAAACAAATGTGTTTCTATGTTTATTCATCAACCAATTTTCATTTATTCTCAAATACCATACCTTCAATCTAGTAATATGTGATGATATATATGGTTGAACATCACCTATGTTGTTTAAAATATATAAATTTCCATGCATCACTTCATTAAATGGAATTAAATTTACCTTTAAGGCGTGAATCCATTTACCTTCACTATGAACTGTAAAATGTAGAGATATAGGGAGACCAACATGCTCCACTTCAGACAAATAATCAATATAGAACTCAATTACCTATTATGATATATATATTTTAATAATAGAGGCCTCTGGTTGATACGAATTCTTAACATATCCCTTCAAAACTTCATATATATTTTAAAAGAATGCATCCAATGTAAATAAATAGGCCTATATATTCTTATCTCTCACACCAAATGAATCAACATATAAACCATTATATCAAAAAATGATGGTGTAAAATACATTTTTAGTTTAAAAATTATGATGAAATCATTATTTTCCAACACATATAAAAAATCTAGATCTATGAATTTACTACAAATTTAATTGAAAAAGTAACACAATCTCATTGTAAACTTTCTAATATGTATCAGCAATATACCACATAGTGAAAGTAGTAGTAACTATTGTATCAATACATTAAAATCTCAATATTTCATACCTATTAACTTTAAATACTTCAATGAAACCAAATTTTTCACATTTTAAGAAAACACATAAGGTTCTTTAGTACCATGCAGGCATTGAAAAAAAATTATCTTCTCACTCTTTCTTAATGTGTGACAAGCTAGAGGAAAATATGTTCTATTTCCTTTCATTATAGGAGATAACCCCAAACTTATTACCATGGTTATTAATTCCAGTCTTTCTTGAAATCCATATTTTTATTTCCTTTTATATCAAATAATTTTCCAATTAGACTATCAAAAATGTTATGCATAATATCCATTTTAGGTTTTACATCCCAAAATTTCCAATAAGGTAGATCAAATAAAATTGATCATTTCTTCCATATATTTATTTGACAGCTAGAACTTCCTTTCTTTCTAAATGTGACATTGATTTTTTTCAATTTGTAGTAATATTATTCAGCTAACAATGGTTTTGGGGTAGAAACATACTCTTTTAAATCATTAAATTTCTTTCTTAATCTTTGATAAGGATGATCAATTCACAAAAATCTTTGATATACCATATACACTATTTTTCTTATATTCTTAAATTGATGATATTAAGTACCTTTTTTTCAAATTGGAAAAGATTTATGTTCTTTAACACTATATCCAGATAAGTTTCCATATGTACAAAATTCATTTATAGTGAACATTATCATAGCACACAAAAGAAAATACTCTTTATTGTATGCATAAAATATTATAACACCTTCCTCGCATAGAAATTATGAATCATTAATCAATAGTGATAGATAAATATCAATATCATTTCAGAGATATTTTGGTCTTGAAATCATTAATCTCATAATCAGACATGTCCTCTTCATACATATCTATGGGGACAAGTTATAGAAAACCAAAAAATAGGCCATGAACTATTCTGGATACTGATATTGATATTAATTTATTTTATCTATTAAAATACTCATTCTAATATTTATAAGTGCATTTCCAAAAATCATAAAATTTGTGATTAAATCTTTTAAATTGTGGTGAATCGATAGGATGATGTAGGTTTCTCTAAGAGATGTTGTCATCTATATGCCATATTTTCATATTTTCATTATTTGGATTTTCAAATATATTCTTTAAATGGAGAATTATTATAAGATACTAGATTGATTTTGTGATAATTTTGGTGCATGTTCTTAAGAATGAAACATGGTTGGATTTTTCATCCATTTTATATCGTGATTTCCCATATTTAGGACATTTTGATAAACTTTCATATTCCTTATTATACAACACACAGTTATTAGAGAAAGCATGTATCTTTCTATACCCCTATACCATTGGACATAATATATTTTTTATATAATAATTTGAATCTAGAATCTCATTTACTTCTAAAAGTGTCTCTTTTAAAAGTTTAATCAATTCAGTGAAACTTTTATCACTCCAACCATGTAAATAAGATGGTATTTCATCATTAGATATAAAATCATTTGTTATTTCACCATTCCAAATCCATCATGTATAATTATAACTAAAACCATAGTAAATAAGATGATATTTTATTTCTATATACCCTAATTTACTCATATTCAAACATTTCATACACAGACATAAAATCACATCTTTGTTTTCAAGTTTTTTTTAGAAAATTCCAACAAATTTTAAATACCTTTCTCATATTCATCAGTAGTTCTATGTGAACTTATCCAATTATAATCCATTAATTAACTAAAAAGACATAACATAATGGATGAATATATTAATACATATAAAAATTTAAACATATATATAAAAAAATAAAATTAAAACATATAATCATATAAATAAAAAATATGCATAAATTTTTAACAAATAATTTATATCTTAAAAACAATTTAAAAATTAAAAACAAGTTACAAAAAATCAAAATTGATTATAATGATAAAAACAATTTATAAATAATAAAATTGGAGAAAAAATGGTTTTGACCGGAAACAAATTATAACAATAAAAATTTTATAAATACAAACAGTTGTAACTACAAATAGCTACATTCAAAAACAAATTACAGTCATAAACAATTTAAAATCACAAAAAAAATTATAACATTAAATAAATTTTAACAAAAAAATTATAATTTATAATAAAATGAATACAAACAAATGAATGGATGAATGCATTTTTAGCTAGAATATAATTAATTTATCTTCCAAAATTTTAAAAAAAATAAATTACAAAATTTAGAGGTCGGCAATGGAAAATATTTCCTAATATCTGATGAACTCACTTGAAGGCGATGGTAATAGGGTGAATGTTGTATTATTTAAGATAAGTATTTGAAAAAATGAATTATAAAAAATTAACAAAACCCTTGGATTACGTTTGTGCATCAAGTGGATTAGGGTTTTTATGGGATGAATAATGTTGAGGGTTATGAAAAATGATGAAGGATGGAACATTGAGGACAAATAATGTAAAAAGAGGATGAAAATTGAATTAAATTAAAAATTGAGAATGGTTAGGTGCCATCAAGAGTTGAGATTATGAGTTTTTAAAAAATATCATGTCGAAAAAATGAGGGGATATCCATAGAAAATGATTATTTTTAAACACTTTTAATGTCAAATTTATAGAAAATAATTTTTAAAAAACTATTGCTCCACTTTTAACATTGGTTTCAAAAAAATAACATTAAAACTCTAATAAAAAAGTGTATTTTTCTATTATTATCATTATCATTGAAACATTGGATATTTGTGGCTTCTTTCTTTCCATTGCATTCATGATCCATATGGACCTTATCTTTTCACTTATAACAAACACTCATTTACTTTAAGAAAGTATCAGGGTGTTTCTTTCCATAGTTATCACATATTGAAAGTTTCATCATTCTATTCTTCTCCTTCATCATATTTATTTTTCCTTAGTTCTCATGCATCCTCTTATTCTCTTAATTTACTTCGAAAATATAATATTTGGGGAATTATTTATTTGTATTGATTGAACTTGATACCATATCATTATATGATGAAAACATTTGAGGTACCAGTGCCCTTATAAGGCTTGGCTTAATCCCATAAAAGAAACTATCAATCTTACTTTTCTGATTACATACGTAGTCCATAGCATGCCTTGATAATCTCATAAATTTTACCTCATACTCAACAACATTTTCACCATCATTCTATCTCAAATTAAGAAATTTCCTTTCAATATTAGTTCATTGCTCTTGAGGAAAATATTTCTCAAATAATATCACTTTAAAATTATTCGATTCTATTATCTCTTTCTACTAATAATACTTTATATTTTGAATCAGTGAACATCATTGATCTATTTATCGCTTTAAAGAATACACTGTCAGAATGAATTTCTCCATATAATTACTTCTCAAAGCTATAAATATCCTTTCAAAGGACTTGATCCATTGTTAAAATATTAATAGATTAGTAGTTCCATTAAAGGTCAGAGGATTCAAATGCATGAAGGAGTCCAAAATCATTGCATCATGCTGTGAAGTAACATAGTGTTCCATAGAGATGAGATTATTGGTCATAACCTGAGTCAAATACCTTAATATAGTTATAATCTACTCATATACAACACTAACCATGTTGAATTTATTAATATTAAAATCCCTATATTGATTATAGGTATTGATATGTTTTTGATTCCTTCTACTATGAACCATCTTTAAATAATGGAATACACTTAATTAGATCAAATCATTATGATTATTGAACCATAACATAAAAATACCTAAACATCTATTAAAAATTATAGGGTTTATCATAATTATCATTATATATATGTTCCTCTAAAAACTAGTTCTCAAGGTTCCTAATAAACTTGTTTTGATACCAACTATAACAACCCCAAATCTAATAACTCATATTTGGGGTTTACTTTATTACATTGGTACAATATACAAGATATTTCATCCCAAAGGATAAAATAGTTTAGTAGTCTTGAGAGACTAGATACATATAAGATTTCCATATTACATTGGAAACACAATGCATAGATTATAAACTTCTTGAAAATTTTCATATTACTTTTAGTAAATCCTTAAGATTTTTCAAATATCCCTTCATAATACCATAGGGAAAGTAAAAAATCAAAGGGTGAGTTCAGATTCCTGGTAAGGGGTTATATATAGTAGAATATATCATGAATACATAAGGAATAAACAATATTATAATGTGAATAAACAATAATCATTCCAAATATCCAATAAATTGAGTATGAGATATATTCCTGGATAATAAAATCACATGGAAAACAATAATTTATTTCATAATGATGGAATGCACAATATTAGTAATCTTAATCCTCAATCCAAGACATCATGATATTATAGTCAAGACCTTGTAACAATACATCATTATCTTACAATTAAGGCATCATGTTAAGTCATCTTACATATCTTCAAGTCTGTTTAACCGAGATATCTTAAATATAATCAAGGCCTCTTAATAAAGACATTATCATTATATAGGTTATTATACACCAATCGATACCCATTCTAGTTTGTCTCATGATACCTTACTCAATGCATCAAAGTTCCATAATATACCTTGAACATCACTTACACATGTCCAATGCATTCCGCATTTATATAAATAATGGTACAATTCATCATCAATGTACCTTATAAATAAATAAATAACTATATTGAATTGAGTATAAATATCATCAATATTTCCTTGGTCAATGGAATAATTTTATTAGTAATCTTATTTAAATTCACACAATATATAATAATTATTATATGATTTAGTCAACATTGAAATGTTTCTAAATATATCCATGGAATAAAATAACATGAACATAAAGGATAAAATTAATTTCAAAAGAATGGTGGAGAGTGATATGGAACTTAGAATAAATCCTTGTTTATAAAATGAGGTATAAACTAAAAATTAGTAAGGGGTGAAAGGAGACCATAAATTCATCAGAAAATAATGTTTTCTAGTAAATTAATTTCCTTTGAAAAATTATAGATGGAAATAGAATAAAAAACTTTGAAAAATACTTTCTTAAGACTTTTGAAACTTAGTTACAAAAACAAAGTTAAAATTCACTTCCAAAACTCTTTTCCTAAGGATTCAATAAGATTTTTTAAAAAAATATTTGTAAAATAGTTTTAAATAATAGAATATTGAAAATAAAATATGTGTAATCAATAAAATGTGAATTATAAGATAAAAATATACATAATTTAAGTGAAATATCTTTTCAAAATTTTTAAAAAAATTATATATTTTCATTCTGTATCAAATGAATAATCCCTAGAATAATAATAAAATGAGTTTCTTTAAAAAAATATGGAAACTTGGAAACAAAAAATCATAATTAATAATGGTCATGATGGAAGGAAAAGGTGTGTAAGTGGTAAATATTAAAAAACAACACTTTATTACTTTTATAAACAGGTTCAAAAGTGACCTATATGAAAAAAAATATTCCTTTTTAAACCTATGTAAAAAGGTTGAAGATAGTTTAAAATGACCTTAAAAAATATTTTATGTATATATAATCACATTTTTTAAAACATATAATGAACATGGACATAGAAGAAAAATATTCTCGACTTAAAGGAAGAAATAAGCTTGGCTTTGCTTAGAAATATTATTTCAACCTTTTTGAATACCAAAATGAGGAAAAATAGAAATAATATCTAAAAACCCAATAAATAACCATAATAGAATAAAATATATGGGGTTTAAGATATAAATGACATATATTATCCCCAATGTAAATATAAACATAAACAATCCTAAATAAAAATGATATTGTAAAATAAACTCTTACTTTGGACTCCTGCTTAGTCAGATGCATTCTGACCTCTAATATAATAAATTTGTATTTATTTTAATTTATATAATATAAATATTTATGTATATCTGTATTCATAACTTATTTTTACTTATTTAATCATAATTCTTTATTAAAATCAATATTTAATTGTTAATTGTCTCGTTTCTTATACATGATTTGATTCGGTGGTTACGGTACTTGCACATATTTCATGGTCTAATCACCACAAAATGTTAATAATGTCATATATATCATATTTATACATTAAATACATTTTTAAAACCATATATTTAATTATGTTAAGAAAAATTAAATATGACATTCATGGAGGCTGTAATCCACACATATGCATGGGTAAAATTTTCATTTTTCATCGGATGAAAATAAAGGAGGGTTGATAAATATTTTTCTCTCCATAATCCTAATTATTTAATAAATATAATATTTATTCATTAAATTAATATATATAACCATCCATGTTAGGTGTTATAGGTAATGAAATATGTCATTTCATGGAGATGGTAGTTTGCACGTATGCATGGGAAGTGTTTTTATTTTCCATTGGATGGAAATGAGATAGAAAATAGTTATAAAATAAACATAAAAACATTTAAATATTGTAAATATATTTATTTAATTATAGTATTATGGTTATAATGGATCTCAAGGAGGTGGAAGAATAAATAATCTTTAAATAACTCAGTTAATACATTTACCACATCCTTAGATATCACCCATTGTCTTCACATTAAGCCTTATTAATTTGATTTTTTTCTGATACCCTAACCTATAATATATTGGTAGGAGTTTTAGTAAATTTAGTTAGATCTTGGTTGAGATAATATGTTCAAGTGGTTTGGATAAGTGATAATAGAAGGGATTCTATTATAAGTGAGAGAGGTGGCACTTTTGTAAATACTCTAAAATTTAAAATAATATAGTCATTTTCATGGGAAATTGGCCCACAATGGAAATATTTTAGATTATAGGATAATTTATGGTCTAAATACACTCATAAAATAAAATTTAGACAAATTTTAGTGATATTTGAAGCCTTATCTCATAGTTTAACCCCCTTGTTAACCCTTTTAACCCTTTCCATAGTGACAAACTTTTACCTTGGTAACCATTCATTATGACTAAAAATGAAATGATACTTATTAAATAATTTGAATATTATGATTCTAAATTTAGTATCCATTTTATAATATTAAATTTCTAGTGTTATAAAAAATTAATTTTAATATAAGTATGAAAAACACATTACAGAATAGTTTTTTATAAAAATGTCTTTTTAAGCATAAGTATGATTTTACACCAAAATATTGTATAAAATTTATTATAATGAAATTTATTAGTTTATGAAAAAAATGATATTTATGTAACTTTAAAACTAATTCAAAATCAAATGTAACCTTGTAATTACTTAAAGAAAATATCAAAAATGGTTCTTTTATTAGAATAAAACATCACTTGTCTTTTAAAATTTAAAACATGGGTTTATAAATTCAATGTAATATTTTAAAATAATTTATTTAACTCCTTTAATACAATTTTTTTAATAAAAAAGTTACATAAACTTTTAATTCATTTTTATATCATGGTGATGTCTTAAAAGTGATAATATTTGTAAAAACGGTATTTTTCACTATTCTCCTAAAAACCAACAATTTTATAAAAATCCAAAAAAATCACTCTAATCTAATTTTGACATTATGAATTCAAAAATTAAGTTCATTTCATAAAATTAAAATTATAAAATAAATAAATTTATATTTTAAATGAAATTAATAAATATAAAATAAAAACAGATTTTATAGAAAAATAACCTCTTAAAACTTCAAGTATTCTTAATCTAATTTCATATAAATTTATAACTAATTAAGTGTTAATTTATTAGTTCATACATTTAAATATTAAATATTATCATTATTTAAAATTGATCAATTTAATTTATTAAAATATACAATTCTTTAAAAATAACTCTTTTTAACATTGAATGATTTTAATCATATCACATTAATTTATTATTTTTTAAACATTAAATTTTATTAATAAAAAAATAATATAATTTAAGTATCATAATTGATTATATATTTCTATTTACTAAGGTTTTATTCTTCTTGTAATTGTAACAAGTCACTACTCATTTTAGTTTGGTGTTACGTGTGTTACAATCTATTCAACATAATATTTATTTAAAGAAAATTATGTATTAAAATATTGAGGTGTTATAAAACCTATGGTGTTTTTATTGTAGGTCTAATATTCATGATCTCCTTTACTTGATATTACCAAGTGAAAACTTCAAAAGAATAAGTCTCAATGCTTATGATCCCCCAACACCTAGTAATCATGCACCATTTATTTCCCTTCATATTGATATATTTAAACCATAGGATATGTTTTTAAGATTACTATAATTGTATATTTGTAATTGACTAGACATCCTTAGCCTTTACTTTGTGTTTTAATGAGTTTTTTTGTGTCGAGAAGATGTTTGGAGGCATTCTAATGACTAAGGAGAATTCTTGGCCTTTTTGGAGGCCACCATGCCCTAGTGTTGGGAATGGTGGTTGTTGTTTTGTTGGATTAGTGGTTGGTCGTGTGGTGCATGGTTCACCATGGCTAGAAAAATGGATTTTCAAGCTGGTTTAGAGGTCTTTTGGGGGTTGGTGTATTTCTTATCTCTAAAACAGGAGAGAATAAATGCCTAGTGAGGGTGTGGTTTTTAGCATAGTGCCTTGAGAATCCTCATATCCAAAACAATCAAAATGAAAATGGATTACTAAGATTTTTTGGAATCCATATCATATAGAAAATGGATTGGTTTTAGAAAACACATCGTTTTTAATTTCGTGTCAGTCTAGAGAGCTCAAGAACCACCACTTCCATGACCAGGCTATGGTAGAATCTGTGGTGGCATTGAGGATTGCTTTGAAATTGTCAAAATAGATATTGATCCTTGTGGATCTTGGCCAGTTTGAAAAGGTAAATACATAAGGAGTTAATGTAGGGTCTTAAATGAATATTTAATTCATTCTTTCTCTCTATTAACTGATCCACACACCTCCTCTTTAATTCCTTTTATTTCCAATCGCATTGGACAAACCAAGGGTTCAGTCAAGTGATATCTCTCATCGGTGCTACGTTGATGGAAGTCTTCGGTGGTGAAGGGTTTTTTTACCTTCCTTTATGACCCTAGATCATCTATTGTGGGTTCTAACCCCTGGATTGTGCAAAATAAAATGGTTTTGGTTCCAAGTACTCTCTCTTCTTCTCTTTTTACCATTTTTCTTAGCTTCTTTTTTGGGGAGAATATAATAATGGGGTGCCCTATTTTGGGTGTTTTTGAGCATATTTTGATGGTGGTTTTTTAATAATAGGTTATGGATAGCCTTCTTTTTTATTTTTGGTGTTTTTTCGATAGTGTGGGAACCATGTACATTCGTTATTATGCCAATAATATTGAACTTCTAATCAAGGTATGGGATTCATTAATTATATTATTAATTTATCTAAAATCATAAATTTATCATGATTTATCTCTTTAGTTGATGGTAGAAATAACCTTAATAAAGATTAAATTGGATTAAAGAATTAACTTTTGTTTTGGTTGTAGCGATCACATGTATTTCTATAGTGATAATGGTTTGCCTCTTATTTTACTAGATAGTATGGTATCTATGTTTATGCTTTGGTTTGATATGTATGTTTATGTTATGGTTTAACATGTTGATATATAGAAAATATCTAAAGAATGTAAATCCCCTAATTTTTATTGGATAAATAATTAAAGTGGTGTGTTTAAATGAAACTTATTCTTATTATAATTTGATGGAAATAAAATAATTCATGAATCATGTTCATTTAAAAGAATTATTTTAATATTAATGGAATTTGGTTAAATAACGATAAGTTGGTGTGCTTGTTAATGAAATAATAAAGAGTCGGTTTTAACTAAAATGTTTTTTATTTTATTTTGATGAAATTGGAATCTATGCTTGAAATCGTGTTTAAATAATTATTAACTTTCAATATATGATGCCTTAAGTTACATATGGTTGTAACCTATAATAAATGAATTTGTAATTTCAAGATGGTAAAGAACCGGTTGTTTTATAAAGCTAAATGTTTGGCATCATGAGAGCATGTTTTCTTATGAATATTGGATGCCTTGGTTTTAGGTCATAGATGCCCTACTGAATATTTATGTTGTTTTTTATTTCCATTGGTTATTTCTCTATATGTGAGTCTTGTTATGCAATGTGATGTGAGACTAGGATGGATGATGGTTAATGAGATCAGTGGGGAGGCCTGGATTTATGGAAACAGTTTTCACCAGTGATGGTGGGATGGATGCATGGTGATATGCATGGTGCTATCAGGATGAAATTGGGACTGATGGAATGGTTTTAGGCTAGTTTTTCCCATTTTTGTGTAAAAGGCTAGGATTTTTACTTTTTAATGAATCTGGTTTAAAGGTTATATGGTCAATTTTCTTGTTTACGGGCATTCCTTTCCCCGTTGCTTGAGGTAAATAATTATTCTGGGTTATGCATCTCTTTCATGGTAGCTTAGTACGAGTTCTATAGTAATTGGAATTATGGAATGATAATGAATAATAAATGTTTTAAACCATAAGGTTGGTTCTTTATGGAATAAAATTGATTATAATCTTGGGAAACCATGGAATCAATTGGTTAATGTTTGGAGGGAATGGGAATCATTTTATGATCATATTATAGTAAGTATAATTCAATGTTAATGGTTAATTGGAAGAATTAATATAATTTAAAATATTTAATGGAAATAAATATGCGAAATTCTTGTTGACTTCTTCTGTACTTTAGGATATCTAGTCCTTATTAGTACCAACCAGGTGTTTGAGAGATGATAACTTCAGTTAAGACTAAGACTAGTTTGATTCCCTTGGGGATTTTTTAAGATATATTATATCATGTATGTTATGTGATTTCATACACTACCACACCCATTTTGATAAGGATACTAACACCTAGGTAACTCTTAGAGGGAATTTTTCCCCAACATCCAGGTTGGTGAGGAACTGTAAATATCCCGACTCCAGTATCCCAGAGCCAGTGGTTACTTTATTACATTGACACTAGATACAAGTAATACTATCCCAAAGTACCGAATGGTTTATTATTCTTGTTAAAATAGATACATAAATTCTTCCCATTTTACATTGGAAAATTAAATATAAAACATAGTGAGATTAATTATTCAGCATCATTGAACTCATTCAAAAATTAATTGTTCGTATCTTAGGGGAAATAAAAAAATAAGGGTGAGATCAGATTCTTAGTAAGGGTTATATACAGTGTAAGATATCTTGAGTAAATAAAGCATAATCCATATGGAAAGGTAAATAATTTAAAACACAATCCATTTAATAAATTACATCATCATGAATAATAATATGGTGGGAAAAAATGATGATCAATAATTCTATATAAATAATTACATGAGCTTAAAACTTATCCATGTATACCATACCTATTCAAATAATCACATGGACATAAATAACTGATTCCATGATCATGTAATGTGTAATGTATGGCATCATAAACTTACTATCAAGGCCTTGTTACAAGAAATCTTACATAAATGGGTAAGGCCTTGGCCAAATACCTAAACTAGTTTTCCTCATGAGACCTATTGATGAATATAGGATCTATAAAAGGCCCCACCTATAAAGCCCCAGCCTTAAACCTTACATAAAATTGAATTAAATGAATAATTCACATTGAGTATCTTTTCAGGTTTATAGTTTTAGAGAATTAGGACATAACTATTACATCTCAAAAGATTACAAAGTAGTCTCTTCTACTAAATTTTCATAAAATAAAAACTCTTAAAAAGAAACATGTCTAGTTTCATGTTTTAGGTAGCGTGACTTTCCCTTGATCCTATCCTTGACCCTATTCCATGCTAAGTCCTGTGAAAAACATTTCAAAAACTTGGGATGAGCATAAAAACTCAGTAAGGGATACACAAAGAATAAAAACTGTTAGTTTATCAAAACAAAAAGTAAACCATGTATACTTTATCAAAGTAATACTTTTCACCTTTATGAAGTAGTAAAAACTCTTCACTGAATAAAATATCATTACTTACCTTTTTGTAACCAAAGGATTACCAGAAAACCCATATAGAGAACACATAACATATATAAAGGTAACTTGGGACATAAACATACTTAAGTGGAATAACCATACGGTCGACTCCCACACATATCACTTAATGGAATAGCCATACGGCCAATTTCCATACATACTTAATGGAATAGCCATACAGCTGACTTCCATACCCAATGCATTGGAGGTTATAACGTAACCACCCTTCCTGGTATTCACGGCACCACCCGTCATATGGTTTATAACGTAACCACCCGTTAAAATGTCTAAGTACCAATATAAAATGATAAAACATAAAACCAATATAAAGGAATGATAACATTTCCACATTTCAATCACAATATATCATAAATATATTGACATAATAGAATCCTTTATCAAAACCATTTTCAATAACAAAATACATAAAAGAGTATATGGTATTTATTTTATTCTAAAAACATTACGGCTTGTTGAGGAAGCCAAAGACCAAATAATACTCGCGGCGGCGGAAAAGTTCGTTGCCGCCGCGTACGATAAAAGAAACATTCATTTTTGTCTTTTTGTAAAACGCCTCATAGAAAAAGATTCCTTTTGTATAAAAGTAAAAGTCAAAGGGGTTTATACACCGTATAAAAGAAAGTTGTGTATAAAACGAAATATGCCTCAATGAAAGGAGATTGAGACGAAGTCCCTTACCTCGGGTCCGACTTGACTCGATCGTTCTTTAATGTCCTGAATAATAAACTTGAGTTAATTTCTACTTGATTAAGAACCTTTTTATAGTTCATTATTCCTTTTATATCACTTATTTCCATGTTATAAACATTATGTAACCATTTAAGTTAATAATGTTTGTTTTGTCGATATTTGGTTCTTAAGTCGAAAGTGGACTTCTTACAATTACATGTTGTTCGTGTGGTCAAAGGTTCTTTATATCCAGAATGAAATTCCTGATTTGGATATCATATATATCATATATATCCAGAATATACATGTATTTATAATATTACATAATCATTTAGAGGTAAGAAATGAAATGCACCGTTCATGGAGACGGTAAGCCGTACGTATGCATGAACGCTACTTCCATTTCTATTTCGTATTTTCTGGAATGGAATCATAATGATATAAGAGTATATTATAATTCCAGTATAATAACATATATAATATCATTAACTTTATCCTTTACACATCCCACATATCGTATTAACGAATCAAATCACTTTCAGGGGGCGGTAGTCCGCACTTCCTTAAATGAAGATATCGTGTTTACCCATAATGGAAACCATAAAGGTATGACCAAAAAGAAAAATACAGAAGCTTAAGGAAAACATAAACATATTATATATCATATATAAAAATAGTGACATCATAATGGCCACCTTTGAAGGTGTTAAATGAGTATTGAACAATCATCGTTTCGGGAGGCAGAATTTCACCATCCACGAAAACCGTATGTTCTTTAACCATTTGATGTAGTTGTGTGAGAGTGCAGCTCGAATAAATCTTATAACAACATCATAGTATATTGAAGATACTGGTTTTTTTACAAAATAAGTAAATAAAAAGAGTTTAGGGGGTTGGAGAAGCAAAATAAAACAAATGAACATGAGAGATTGAATTACCTTTAAAAGTGTAACTCCTTTTGATTTGAGCCTAAAGGCTTCCTTTGAAAGGATTCTGCCAAAAGGTAATCCTCTAGGATGAGTAGAGGGATGTGGAGAGAGTAAATGGGCATGGTATGGCCGAGCCAAAGGCTTGAGGAGTGTGTGAAATGAGGTAGAGGTGGGGGCCTTTTATAAGAGGAGAGGAGGGGCACTCTTGGAAAGTAAAGAAATATTACTTTATTTGAAAAAGAGTTTCGGATTCAAAAGGTCCCACATTGATATAATTCGAGGATAAGGTGATAAGGGTTCGAAATCCACTCATACAATAGGTTTTTGACATGTGTAGGTTTTAGATTTTACATTAACTTTCCATTTAATTTAAATTGTTAAATAATGAGGTCATCGATGCATCATCATGATGTCATAAATAATTTAATTTATTTAAAGTCTAAAAATTATAAAAAAAAATACTATGATGTAGGAAATATTTTTATCTTTCCAATGACTATTTATAATCAAAAATATTATCTTTATAACCCCATGTAAAAATTGTTTTCGTAAAACATATTTTGTTTGTGTCATTTTTACTTTTACATTAAAGAAAAAGTTATTTATGTCATCTCCCAACCAAAGTGGCTCCATGGGGTCCCCAAGTTGACCCATGAATTTTCTTGGTCAGAAATGACATAACCAATGAGGTTAGGACATGTTTCAAGCTCATCTCATTTTATTTAAGCATTATTTTTACCTTAAACTACACTAATTACCACTAATCGCGATTAAAAACTTAATAAGTTACTATTCACCAAAAAATTATTATAATCTCATTGAACCACATTTTACTTATTAATGACAACCATTTATGTCGGATTTTTGAAATTCAAAACACAATGATGGCAAAATTTCATTTAAACGGAAAATCAGTTTTTATAAGTACCACTTAGTGGTTTCACTATTCATCAAAAATTGAAGTTTTCCAGAAAATTACCAAAAATTCACCCTAAGCTATATTTGATATTCCGAATTCAAAAATGAAGTTCATTTTACAAAATTCACAACATATAAGTTGCATTAATTAATTTAATAATTAATTCCCGCTGTCAGAGCAAATAGCGTGTTTTTATGAAACAATAAGTATCAAAAGATTGACGCTAGTTTAAGTCCGATTTCAAAGTGAAATTAATTCCAACGACCACTATTGGATTTAATGGTAAAAATATTTTCTAATTTCAATTTAAAACCAATTCAAAAGATAATCTAATCATATAAATAAATTAGATTAAAAAGAGGTTTTGAATTAAAAAACAACATTTTACACTATTCATTAAAAAATGAACTTTATCGGAAAGGTACCAAAAATTTACACAAAGTAAATTTTGATGTCCCGATTCATAAGAAGAGTTATTTTTGGTCCAATAGAATTTATAAGATTGATCAAAACTATATTTAATGATGGTTCTCCGTCAAAAGGTGATAAGTGAACCCTTAGTGAAAATTAGGGTATAAATGCCTAAAATTGAATTCTTTCCGTATTTTAAGCCTTTATCTTTTATTGGGTAAAAGTAAAAAACATTTAAAAACATATATAATCATATTTTAGTTATTTCTATCCATTCCCTCCAGTACAATGGCTACTTGTTAACTAACATTTAAAATAATATTATTTTATTATTAGAGTGCAACGTAAGATTCCCAAGAAACTCGTTGTTGCGTGTTGGGTACGCCATCGAGCATAGCGTCCCCTTTAAAGTCATATTAATATTTTATTCACAAATATGGATAAATATGAAAATGTCATATTCTTTATTTACCTGGGGTGTTACATCCTTCCCCCCTTTTGGGAATTGCATCCTCGCAATTTTAAAATTGAGCTTGTTAACATCCTTGAAAGTCCCACATAGGAACAAGATTCGGTAAAACAAACACTTTAAAATAAAGGAAGATAAGTACAAAGGTCACCCGATTTAACCCATACTAGGATTCCAGGTATGAAAATATGGACATGGAGCAAAAAAAACAAAGGGTCATGTTCTGATGGAGATTGATAGAAAACATGCTTAGGAGAAAGTTAACCACGAGAAAATCACAAACTTGTGAAGGGTTAAACGGTATTTGATTCCCCAGTAGGAAAAGTTAATAGACAACATTTTTGTTTTAAGTTACTTTTTATTGAGGAATTTATTCATAAGGAAACATAATCACTTATCATGTTGACTTTCAACTTTTATTAGATTCCTTACACAAACTCATATTTTCTCCAAAAGACGAGTATTTAGGAAGACTTGTTCACATTAAGAGTACTATAATCAACTTCTAAAGAATCACCTAATCCACAAAAGAGAACTATATACTTTCCATGTTTTTATACTTTAACCAAAACCAAATCCAAAAAGGCTAGTACAAGATCAGATAATCCAGAAAAGGATAACCCTTTATAAAAGGAAAATCTATGCTTAATCTCCAAAATTTGTCCAACAAATCCCAAAGTTCAACGAGGACCATTAGATAAACAACTTGTCCATAAAATTCTTCAAAGTAAACCAAACTAAGGTTGAAACCCAAATATTTGAAGGATTTAGTCACATAGTCTTCCAAGTTAAATCGTAACATTTATCTCCAAACAACATCTGTTGCTCCTAAAGTCTCGTATTGAAAAGTATTTAACCTAATCACATACCCTCCATGATAGGTTAATCATTTTCATAAATAACCCAAAATCAACTTACTCTTAATTCATAAAATCATGTAACTAAAAAGAATCAGTCAAACTAACCAGGGACTTCACGTAGTCCAGTGGTAGGCGATAAATACCAGTCGCACTTTGGTTGTGGGTTCGATTCCCGTAGCTTTGTCCGACGCGAAGGGTTGTCACACGGTCTGCGTTTTGTCCTTTTTCCAAAACTATATAATTCTTAAATCATTCCCCAAAAAGGGATAAAATCATCAAAAATAACCATAACATAATTTAACCTCAATTTTATCTGATGCCTTTCACTTCAATCATAACATATAGTAACCCATAATTACCTCAAAAGTAAGGATCATATAAACCCAAATGGTTCTTTATAACTATGTCCACAAAAGAGAAGATAAATATTCCTTGAATAAAATTTTCATATATTAAACATCAGTGTTACACATACTATAAAAAGTTTTCTAATGTACCCCATCATCAAAAGACACTTAATACTCTTAAGAATTTCACCATAACTCTTGAAGCCCTTATATGTTGACATCTTACTCATTCAACATTATTCATGATCCATTAACCATTACTTTCCAACTTATTCTGAAATACCTCTTTCCTACAAACAAAATCATGAATCATATCCTAAGATCCCAAAATAGAAAACAAAAGTTAAGAAATAATCCATACCTTTGATTGGTCATTGTCGGTTTCTTCATCCTCAATCGGAATGGCATTAGGTATTGGTAAACGAGTATTTGTATGATCTTGGTAATCCCATTCAAAAAACTTCTTCATGGAACATGTGTTTGCATAATGACCATGCACACCACATTTAAAACATTCAATTGATACCTTAGAAAGAACTTCTTTCCCTTTCCTCGAGTCAACTGGATGCTTCCTTTTTCCACGGCAGGTTCTTGCTTTATGACCTTCATTTCCACATCTATAGCATATTTCTGTCCCTTTGAAACATTTTCCTAGGTGTTTCTTTCCACAACTTTAACACATGGTTTTTTGAACACACTTACCTTTATGATTATTACCTGTAGTTCCGTAGGGATTTGTTTCTCGCATATATGATGCCTTATAGAAATCACCAAGGTTTAGGTGGTCAATCATAACTCCAGATAGTTGGTTGAGGATAAACACAAGAGTTCTCATTACAGCTCCCATATCATTCAGTTGCTCGCTCAGAAAACTGTCACAGTTTCCTTCACATCCACTGTTACTTTGGTTCCTGCTAGATCCAACCATTTACTAAAACCAAAAAGGGTCAGTGTGAGTATAACAACAAATCCATCATGTATTAAAGAGGAAGATAAACACTAAGATATTCTTACTCGTTCACTTTATCTAAAACTAGGACTTTGTCTGAAATCCTAACCATTATGGTAATGTCACTTATGCTTAAAGAATACCCTAACCTCTAAAGTTATCTAAACCGACCTTTGATACCAACTATAAGGCCCCAGCCTTAAACCTTACTTAATCTTGAGTTATTACAAGATTACACATTGAGGATCTTTTCAGGTTTAGAGTTTTAGAGAATTAGGACATAACTATTAAATCTCAAAAGATTACAAAGTATTCTCTTCTACTAAATTTTCATAAAATAAAAACTCTTAAAAAGAAACATGTCTAGTTTCATGTTTTAGGTAGCGTGACTTTCCCTTGATCCCATCCTTGACCCTATTCCAGGATAAGTCCTGTGAAAAACATTTCAAAAACTTGGGATGAGCATAAAAACTCAGTAAGGGATACACAAAGAATAAAAACTGTTAGTTTATAAAAACAAAAAGTAAACCATGTATACTTTATCAAAGTAATACTTTTCACCTTTATGAAGTAGTAAAAACTCTTCACTGAATAAAATATCATTACTTACCTTTTTGTAACCAAAGGATTACCATAAAACCCATATAGAGAACACATAACATATATAAAGGTAACTTGGGACATAAACATACTTAAGTGGAATAACCATACGGTCGACTCCCACACATATCACTTAATGGAATAGCCATACGGC
Source organism: Viscum album (assembly GCA_963277665.1). Lineage (NCBI taxonomy): Eukaryota > Viridiplantae > Streptophyta > Magnoliopsida > Santalales > Viscaceae > Viscum > Viscum album. The sequence goes on from OY728120.1 coordinate 2,093,153,906, forward strand.
CAATTTCTATACATACTTAATGGAATAGCCATACAGCCGACTTCCATACCCAATGCATTGGAGGTTATAACGTAACCACCCGTCCTGGTATTCACGACACCACCCGTCATATGGTTTATAACGTAACCACCCGTTAAAATGTCCAAGTACCAATATAAAATCATAAAACATAAAACCAATATAAAGGAATGATAACATTTCCACATTTCAATCACAATATATCATAAATATATTGACATAATAGAATCCTTTATCAAAACCATTTTCAATACCAAAATACATAAAAGAGTATATGGTATTTATTTTATTCTAAAAACATTACGGCTTGTTGAGGAAGCCAAAGACCAAATAATACTCGTGGTGGCGGAAAAGGTCATTGTCGCCGCGTATGTTAAAAGAAACATTCATTTTTGTCGTTTTGTAAAACGCCTCGTATAAAAAGATTCCTTTTGTATAAAAGTAAAAGTCAAAGGGGTTTATACACCGTATAAAAGAAAGTTGTGTATAAAACGAAATATGCCTCAATGAAAGGAGATTGAGACGAAGTCCCTTACCTCGGGTCCGACTTGACTCGATTGTTCTTTAATGTCCTGAATAATAAACTTGAGTTAATTTATATTTGATTAAGAACCTTTTTATAGTTCATTATTCCTTTTATATCACTTATTTTCATGTTATAAACATTATGTAACCATTTAAGTTAATAATGTTTGTTTTGTCGATATTTGGTTCTTAAGTCGAAAGTGGACTTCTTACAATTACATGTTGTTCGTGTGGTCAAAGTTTCTTTATATCCAGAATGACATTACTGATTTGGATATCATATATATCATATATATCCAGCATATACATGTATTTATAATATTACATAATCATTTAGAGGTAAGAAATGAAATGCACCGTTCATGGAGACAGTAAGCTGTACGTACGCATGAATGCTACTTCCATTTCTATTTCGTATTTTCTGGAATGGAATCATAATGATATAAGTGTATATTATAATTACAGTATAATAACATATATAATATCATTAACTTTATGCTTTACACATCCCACATATGGTATTAACGAATCAAATCACTTTCAGGGGGCGGTAGTCCGCACTTCCTTAAATGAAGATATCGTGTTTACCTATAATGGAAACCATAAAGGTATGACCAAAAAGAAAAATACAGAAGATTAAGGAAAACATAAACATATTATATATCATATATAAAAATAGTGACATCATAATGGCCACCTTTGAAGGTGTTAAATGAGTATTGAACAATCATCGTTTCGGGAGGCAGAATTTCGCCATCCACGGAAACCGTATGTTGTTTAACCATTTGATGTAGTTGTGTGAGAGTGTAGCCCGAATAAATCTTATAACAACATCCTAGTATATTGAAGATACTGTGTTTGTTACAAAAGAAGTAAATAAAAAGAGTTTAGGGGGTTGGAGAAGCAAAATAAAACAAATGAACATGAGAGATTGAATTACCTTTAAAAGTGTAACTCCTTTTGATTTGAGCCTAAAGGCTTACTTTGAAAGGATTCTGACCAAAGGGAATCCTCTAGGATTAGGAGAGGGATGTGGAGAGAGTAAATGGGCATGGTATGGCCGAGCCAAAGGCTTGAGGAGTGTGTTAAATGAGGTAGAGGTGGGGGCCTTTTATAAGAGGAGAGGAGGGGCACTCTTGGAAAGTAAAGAAATATTACTTTATTTGAAAAAGCGTTTCGGATTAAAAAGGTCCCACATTGATATAATTCTAGTATAAGGTGATAAGGGTTCTAAATCCACTCATCCAATAGGTTTTGGACATGTGTAGGTTTTATATTTTACATTAACTTTCCATTTAATTTAAATCGTTAAATAATGAGGTCATCGCTGCATCAACATAATGTCATAAATAATTTAATTTATTTAAAGTCTAAAAATTATAAAAGAAATACTATGATGTAGGAAATCTTTTTAGGTTTCCAATGACTATTTATAATAAAAAATATGATCTTTATAACCCCATGTAAAAATTGTTTTCGTAAAACATATTATGTTTGTGTCATTTTTACTTTTACATTAAATAAAAAGTTATTTATGTCATCTCCCAACCAAAGTGGCTCCATGGGGTCCCCAAGTTGAACCATGGCTTGTCTTGGTCGGCCATGACACAACCAATGAGGGTAGGATATGTTTCAGGCTCATCTCATTTTATTAAAGCATTATTTTTACCTTAAACTACACTAATTACCACTAATCGCGATTAAAAACTTAATAAGTTACTATTCACCAAAAAATTATTATAATCTCATTGAACCACATTTTACTTCTTAATGAAAACCATGTATGTCGGATTTTTGAAATTCAAAACACAATGATGGAAAAATTTCATTTAAACGGAAAATCAGTTTTTATAAGTACCACTTAGTGGTTTCACTATTCATCAAAAATTGAAGTTTTCCAGAAAATTACCAAAAATTCACCCTAAGTTATATTTGATATTCCGAATTCAAAAATGAAGTCCATTTTACAAAATTCACAACATATAAGTTGCATTAATTAATTTAATAATCAATTCCCGCTGTCAGAGCAAATAGCGTGTTTTTATGAAACAATAAGTATCAAAAGATTGACGCTAGTTTAAGTCCGATTTCAAAGTGAAATTAATTCCAACGACCACTATTGGATTTAATGGTAAAAATATTTTCTAATTTCACTTTAATACCAATTAAAAAGATAATCTAATCATATAAATAAATTAGATTAAAAAGAGGTTTTGAATTAAAAAACAACATTTTACACTATTCATTAAAAAATGAACTTTATCGGAAAAGTACCAAAAATTTACACAAAGTAAATTTTGATGTAACAATTAAAAAGAAGAGTTATTTTTGGTCCAATAGAATTTATAATATTGATCAAAACTATATTTAATGACGGTTCGCCGTCAAAAGGTGATAAGTGAACCCTTAGTGAAAATTAGGGTATAAATGCCTAAAATTGAATTCTTTCTGTATTTCAAGCCTTTATCTTTTATTGGGTAAAAGTAAAAACATTTAAAAACATATATAATCATATTTTAGTTATTTCTATCCATTCCCACCAGTAAAATGGCTAATTGTTAACTAACATTTAAAATAATATTATTTTATTATTAGAGTGCAACGTAAGATTCCCAAGAAACTCGTTGTTGCGTGTTGGGTACGCCATCGAGCATAGCGTCCCCTTTAAAGTCATATTAATATTTTATTCACAAATATGGATAAATATGAAAATTTCATATTCTTTATTTATCTGAGGTGTTACATCCTTCCACCCTTTTGGGAATTGCGTCCTCGCAATTTTAAAATTGAGCTTGTTAACATCCTTGAAAGTCCCACATCGGAACAAGATTCGGTAAAACAATCACTTTAAAATAAAGGAATATAAGTACAAAGGTCACCCGAGTTAACCCATACTAGGATCCCAAGTATGAAAATATGGACATAGAGGAAAAAACAAAGGGTCATGTTCTGATGGAGAGTGATAGAAAACATGTTTAGGAGAAAGTTAACCATGAGAAAATCACAAACTTGTGATGGGTTAAACGGTATTCGATTCCCCAGTAGGAAAAGTTAATAGACAAAATTTTTGTTTTAAGTTACTTTTTATTGAGGAATTTATTCATAAGGAAACATAATCACTTATCATGTTGACTTTCAACTTTTATTAGATTCCTTACACAAACTCATATTTTCTCCAAAAGACGAGTATTTAGGAAGACTTGTTCACATTAAGAGTACTATAATCAACTTCTAGAGAATCACCTAATACAAAAAAAATAACTATATACTTCCCATGTTTTTATACTTTAACCAAAACCAAATCCAAAAAGGCTAGTACAAGATCAGATAATCCAGAGAAGGATAACTTTTTATAAAAGGAAAATCTATGCTTAATCTCCAAAATTTGTCCAACAAATCCCAAAGTTCAACGAGGACCATTAGATAAAAAACTTGTCCATAAAATTCTTCAAAGTAAACCAAACTAAGGTTGAAAACCAAATATTTGAAGGATTTAGTCACATAGTCTTCCAAGTTAAATCGTAACATTTATCTCCAAACAACATCTGTTGCTCCAAAAGTCTCGTATTGAAAAGTATTTAACCTAATCACATACCCTCCATGATAGGTTAATCATTTTAATAAATAACCCAAAATAAACTTAATCTTAATTCATAAAATCATATAACTAAAAAGAATCAGTCAAACTAACCAGGGACTTCACGTAGTCCAGTGGTAGGCGATAAATACCAGTCGCACTTTGGTTGTGGGTTCGATTCCCGCGGCTTTGTCCGACGCGACGGGTTGTCACACGGTCTGCATGTTGTCCTTTTTCCAAAACTATATAATTCTTAAATCATTCCCCAAAAAGGGATAAAATCATCAAAAATAACCATAACATAATTGAACCTCAATTGTATCTGATGCCTTTCACTTCAATCATAACATATAGTAACCCATAATTACCTAAAAAGTAAGGATCATATAAACCCAAATGGTTCTTTATAACTATGTCCACAAAAGAGAAGATAACTATTCCTTGAATAAAATTTTCATATATTAAACATCAGTGTTACACATACTATAAAAAGTTTTCTAATGTACCCCATCATCAAAAGATACTTAATACTCTTAAGAATTTCACCATAACTCTTGAAGCCCTTATATGTTGACATCTTACTCATTCAACATTCTTCATGATCCATTAACCATTCCTTTCCAACTTATTCCGAAATACCTCTTTCCTACAAACAAAATCATGAATCATATCCTAAGATCCCAAAATAGAAAACAAAAGTTAAGAAATAATCCATACCTTTGATTGGTCATTGTCGGTTTCTTCATCCTCAATCGGAATGGCATTAGGTATTGGTAAACGAGTATTTTTATGATCTTGGTGATCCCATTCACAAAACTTCTTCATGGAACATGTGTTTGCATAATGACCATGCACACCACATTTAAAACATTCAATTGATCCCTCAGAAAGAACTTCTTTCCCTTTCCTCGAGTCAACTGGATGCTTCCTTTTTCCACGGCAGGTTCTTGCTTTATGACCTTCATTTCCACATATATAGCATATTTCTGTCCCTTTGAAACATTTTCCTAGGTGTTTCTTTCCACATCTTTGACACATGGTTTTTTAAACACAATTACCTTTATGATTATTACCTGTAGTTCCGTAGGGATTTGTTTCTCGCATATATGATGCCTTATAGAAATCACCAAGGTTTAGGTGGTCAATCATAACTCCAGATAGTTGGTTGAGGATAAACACAAGAGTTCTCATTACAGCTCCCATATCATTCAGTTTCTCACTCAGAAAACTGTCACAATTTCCTTCACATCCACCGTTACCTTAGTGGCTGCTAGATCCAGCCATTTACTAAAACCAAAAAGGTTCAGTGTGAGTATAATAACAAATCCATCATGTATTAAAGAGGAAGATAAAAACTAAGATATTCTTACTCGTTCACTTTATCTAAAACTAGGACTCTGTCTGAAATCCTAATCATTATGGTAATGTCACTTATGCTTAAAGAATACCCTAACCTCTAAAGTTATCTAAACCGACCTTTGATACCAACTATAAGGCCCCAGCCTTAAACCTTACTTAATCTTGAGTTATTACAAGATTACACATTGAGGATCTTTTTAGGTTTAGAGTTTTAGAGAATTAGGACATAACTATTACATCTCAAAAGATTACAAAGTAGTCTCTTCTACTAAATTTTCATGAAATAAAAACTCTTAAAAAGAAACATGTCTAGTTTCATGTTTTAGGTAGCGTGACTTTCCCTTGATCCCATCCTTGACCCTATTCCATGCTAAGTCCTGTGAAAAACATTTCAAAAACTTGGGATGAGCATAAAAACTCAGTAAGGGATACACAAAGAATAAAAACTGTTAGTTTATCAAAACAAAAAGTAAACCATGTATACTTTATCAAAGTAATACTTTTCACATTTATGAAGTAGTAAAAACTCTTCACTGAATAAAATATCATTACTTACCTTTTTGTAACCAAAGGATTACCATAAAACCCATATGGATAACACATAACATATATAAAGGTAACTTGGGACATAAACATACTTAAGTGGAATAACCATACGGTCGACTCCCACACATATCACTTAATGGAATAGCCATACAGCCAATTTCCATACATACTTAATGGAATAGACATACGGCCGACTTCCATACCCAATGCATTGGAGGTTATAACGTAACCACACATCCTGGTATTCACGGCACCACCCGTCATATGGTTTATAACGTAACCACCCGTTAAAATGTCCAAGTACCAATATAAAATCATAAAACATAAAACCAATATAAAGGAATGATAACATTTCCACATTTCAATCACAATATATCATAAATATATTGACATAATAGAATCCTTTATCAAAACCATTTTCAATACCAAAATACATAAAAGAGTATATGGTATTTATTTTATTCTAAAATCATTACGGCTTGTTGAGGAAGCCAAAGACCAAATAATACTCGCGGCGGCGGAAAAGGTCGTTGTCACCGCGAACGTTAAAAGAAACATTCATTTTTGTCGTTTTGTAAAACGCCTCATAGAAAAAGATTCCTTTTGTATAAAAGTAAAAGTAAAAGGGGTTTATACACCGTATAAAAGAAAGTTGTGTATAAAACGAAATATGCCTCAATGAAAGGAGATTGAGACGAAGTCCCTTACCTCGGGTCCGACTTGACTCGACCGTTCTTTAATGTCCTGAATAATAAACTTGAGTTAATTTCTTCTTGATTAAGAACCTTTTTATAATTCATTATTCCTTTTATATCACTTATTTCCATGTTATAAACATTATGTAACCATTTAAGTTAATAATGTTTGTTTTGTCGATATTTGGTTCTTAAGTCGAAAGTGGACTTCTTACAATTACATGTTGTTCGTGTGGTCAAAGGTTCTTTATATCCAGAATGAAATTCCTGATTTGGATATCATATATATCATATATATCCAGAATATACATGTATTTATAATATTACATAATCATTTATAGGTAAGAAATGAAATGCACCGTTCATGGAGACGGTAAGCCGTACGTACGCATGAACGCTACTTCCATTTCTATTTCATATTTTCTGGAATGGAATCATAATGATATAAGAGTATATTATAATTCCAGTATAATAACATATATAATATCATTAACTTTATCCTTTACACATCCTACATATGGTATTAACAAATCAAATCACTTTCAGGGGGCGGTAGTCCGCACTTCCTTAAATGAAGATATCGTGTTTATCCATAATGGAAACCATAAAGGTATGACCAAAAATAAAAATACAGAAGATTAAGGAAAACATAAACATATTATATATCATATATAAAAATAGTGACATCATAATGGCCACCTTTGAAGGTGTTAAATGAGTATTGAAGATTCATCGTTTCGGGAGGCAGAATTTCGCCATCCACGGAAACCGTATGTTATTTAAACATTTGATGTAGTTGTGTGAGAGTGTAGCTCGAATAAATATTATAAAAACATCCTAGTATATTGAAGATACTTGTGTTGTTACAAAAGAAGTAAATAAAAAGAGTTTAGGTGGTTGGAGAAGAAAAATAAAACAAATGAACATGAGAGATTGAATTACCTTTAAAAGTGTAACTCCTTTTGATTTGAGCCTAAAGGCTTCCTTTGAAAGGATTCAGCCCAAAGGGAATCCTCTAGGATGAGGAGAGGGATGTGGAGAGAGTAAATGGTCATGGTATGGCCGAGACAAAGGCTTGAGGAGTGTGTGAAATGAGGTAGAGGTGGGGGCCTTTTATAAGAGGAGAGGAGGGGCACTCTTGGAAAGTAAAGAAATATTACTTTATTTGAAAAATATTTTCGGATTAAAAAGGTCCCACATTTATATAACTAGAGGATAAGTTGATAAGGGTTCTAAATCCACTCATTCAATAGTTTTTTCACATGTGTAGTTTTTAGATTTTACATTAACTTTCCATTTAATTTAAATCGTTAAATAATGAGGTCATCGCTGCATCATCATGATGTCATAAATAATTTAATTTATTTAAAGTATAAAAATTATAAAAAAAATACTATGATTTAGGAAATATTTTTATCTTTCCAATTACTATTTATAATAAAAAATCTGATCTTTATAACCCCATGTAAAAATTGTTTTCGTAAAACATATTATGTTTGTGTCATTTTTACTTTTACATTAAATAAAAAGTTATTTATGTCATCTCCCAACCAAAGTGGCTCCATGGGGTCCCCAAGTTGACCCATGGCTTGTCTCGGTCGGCCATGACACAACCAATGAGGTTAGGACATGTTTCAAGCTCATCTCATTTTATTAAAGCATTATTTTTACCTTAAACTACACTAATTACCACTAATCGCGATTAAAAACTTAATAAGTTACTATTCACCAAAAAAATTATTATAATCTCATTGAACCACATTTTACTTCTTAATGACAACCATTTATGTCGGATTTTTGAAATTCAAAACACAATGATGGCAAAATTTCATTTAAACGGAAAATCAGTTTTTATAAGTACCACTTAGTGGTTTCACTATTCATCAAAAATTGAAGTTTTCCAGAAAATTACCAAAAATTCACCCTAATCTATATTTGATATTCCGAATTCAAAAATGAAGTCCATTTTACAAAATTCACAACATATAAGTTGCATTAATTAATTTAATAATGAATTCCCGCTGTCAGAGCAAATAGCGTGTTTTTATGAAACAATAAGTATCAAAAGATTGACGCTAGTTTAAGTCCGATTTCAAAGTGAAATTAATTCCAACGACCACTATTGGATTTAATGGTAAAAATATTTTCTAATTTCACTTTAAAACCAATTCAAAAGATAATCTAATCATATAAATAAATTAGATTAAAAAGAGGTTTTGAATTAAAAAACAACATTTTACACTATTTATTAAAAAATGAACTTTATCGAAAAGGTACCAAAAATTTACACAAAGTAAATTTTGATGTCCCGATTCAAAAGAAGATTTATTTTTGGTCCAATAGAATTTATAAGATTGATCAAAACTATATTTAATGACGGTTCGCCGTCAAAAGGTGATAAGTGAACCCTTAGTGAAAATTAGGGTATAAATGCCTAAAATTGAATTCTTTCCGTATTTTAAGCCTTTATCTTTTATTGGGTAAAAGTAAAAACATTTAAAAACATATATAATCATATTTTAGTTATTTCTATCCATTCCCGCCAGTACAATGGCTACTTGTTAACTAACATTTAAAATAATATTATTTTATTATTAGAGTGCAACGTAAGATTCCCAAGAAACTCGTTGTTGCGTGTTGGGTACGCCATCGAGCATAGCGTCCCCTTTAAAGTCATATTAATATTTTATTCACAAATATGGATAAATATGAAAATTTCATATTCTTTATTTACCTGGGGTGTTACACCACCCATCACTTACTAAGTCTAATTCATTCATCATATGGATAAATAATAAAACTTAATCAATATGCCTTAATAATCTATAAATATCTCTATTGGAAGAACTAGATTATGTAATGTTAATACATTCCCCAATCAAACTGAATATAGACCATTCATAGAAATAATAAGTATGGAGTCATTATAACATATCCCTGATTTATTATAATAAAAATAAATATTTTTTATCATTGATGAATATAAATACCACAAAAGGCCATTAAAACATTTTTGATGGAAATACCCTTTTCACTTTGAAAATAACTTTTAAAAAATTAATATTTCTAGAATATTAGGAAAAATATTTTATTTGAAAATAACCATGAATAAATTTAAATAAATCTTCAAATCATGGAGCGATCATGATGGTAGGAAATTATGATCATGTTGAGTATGTTAAAACAAATATTTCTATCACATTTTTAGTAAAAAGTCCAAAGGTACCTTATTCAAAAAATAAAAAAAAGATTACTTTGAAACATTTTTATAGAAATTCAAATGTGGGTAAAAATTAAATTAATAAATTATTGGAGAATATTAAAAATATTCTTGATACATTTCAAAAAAATATGGACATGGTAGAAAAATATACCCGATTGAATAGAAAATAAAGTTAGTTTTCCTTAAAAAAATTATTTCAGTATCCTAAGTACTTAAAGATAGTATAAAGAGATAAAAACCTATAATTTTCATAAATAATTAAAGGAAAATAAAATATATCATATTTAAGATATAAATATCATATTATTATACCAACTAATACTTAAACATAAATAATCCTGAATAATAATGAGATTGTGAAATAAACTCTTACTATTGTGGTAACCTTGAATCATAACCCCCATAAAATAAATAACATTATATGAAACTTCAAATACCATCAATATAAATAGGATCCTGATATATCATATAAAATTTTTAGTATATACACCACATGAAAGAAACAATTGGTGAATATAGTATATATCTAATGAAAACAAAAGTGAGAAGAGAAACCATTACCTTAGGTATGTCTTGCTTCATAAGTGATTTGAACTTCATTTATAATAAATTTTAGTTTATTATAATTATATATGATAATATTTTTCATAATTATAATATCATATATTATCCACTTATAATATTTTGATACTCATTTATTAATAATTCCTTGTTAAAATCAGTGTTTCTTGGTGTTAGATGTTTTGTTTTTCAAGGAAGTTTCAATTTTTTAGTTCTAGTCCTTGTACTTTGATCTTGGTTTAATCATATATATAATGTTAAAAATTATATAAATATCATATATATTCATTATATATATATTCATATTCATCCATAAAAGGTGTACATGAAAAATGAATCACATCGCTTCGTGGAGGTGGTAGTCCACATGTACGCACGAGCAATGTTATCATTTTTTAATGAGTGGAAGGGTATGAAGGTAAATGATATATTATATTTCAAAAATAATAATTATAAAATAAATATAATTTATATTCATTATTTACATTGTTATAACCATCCAAGTAAAGTTATGATGAAAATGAATTACACTGCTATATGGAGATGGTAAGTCATATGTACACATTGTTAGAGTTGGTGCCCTAGAACCAACCTCTATGTACTTTATGTTAACATATATTCATTATTTTTAATATTAATAAACTCCTTATCATGTCATTATTGTTCTTTACATAACGTAGTATGTGATAATGTCCCAAGAGTATTTGTCGCACTGAAAGGTCATAGCAGTTCTCCGCTATGATGAGAACCTAGAAGTTTCACAACTATGTTATTAAATATATGTTAAATAGCCAAATGAAATAATTTGAGGGAAAAATGATATAGGATATCAGGGGTGGAGACTCATAGGACTTTGATACACCTTATCATGGTGTATTCCCTTGGTAATATCTAGTGTTACGAGAACGAGACCCTCTAATAGGAAATCCATATTTATATGTTTCATTGGATGTTCCTAACTAAGAATGTGTGTATTGGTCCTTATACTTTAATATTATTATTAATTAGTGTTATAAGTCACGTAATTTTATGTATTGATTAAAATTATGATGACATATTTTCGTGGTGAGGTAGGATATATTGCGTATGTCATGGATAATATTTCATTAATGGATAATAAAAGAAAGGATTTTTACCTTCTATTATTTAATGGAAGTTTATATATCAGGACCTTTGATGGAAATAATATATCCTAAATAAATCCATGACCATGGTGTTCTATAGGAAAGTTCAATTTCTATAAATTCAAAGAAAGATACATTGAGTACATAGGTTGAGGGCACCAACATGCAACCTACTTGATTATAGATATCACAATAAATGGATTATATTACATGATAAGTGTCCATATGTGGTATTATTCCATTGAGGCATTAACTTATTTCTCTATGGGTGCCTTGGCATGTTTTTAGATGCTAACCTTGGACTTTAATCTTCTTCACCTAATGCCACTAAGAAAGAGGCCTAGAGTGTCAGGCACTAAGTGTATCCAAAATCTCAGTTAAATAATATATTATTATTTATTATTCAACAATTTGAATAAATATTATTCATGTGTGTGGTTTAATAATTATACATTTTTTCTTGATCTCATATATTCAGTCACCAATTATTCAAGAGAATATTAGGTTAGTGTAATATTTAATAAATATTTTTTTAGTGGATATAATATTTATTTATTAGTGAATAATGTAGTGATATTTATTTATTAAATAAATAGTCAATATTCAAGGCCTAATAAATATTTTTTAGGAATTGTGGACCAATTGTATAGGTCTGATGATAAATAATATATATTTAATATTATTTTATTAAATAATATTTCATTTAATTCATAATTTTAGTGAATTTCAAGAAATAATATTATTATTATTATTATAGACATGGGGTTCCATATGGATTAAATAAATAATAAATGGAACTTGTGTAATTATTTATTTCTAACCCTAGTTCTGTATAAAACCAATTATATTATTTTTTAAGGTGATCCAATTCATTTTTTTGTACACAATGAAATCTGAAGAATCCTCTTGAATCCCTGGAGAGCTCCCTTCTCCAAGAACACTCTCAGGAATGGAGAATGGTATTCATCCACCTTCCACTCTCAAGTCTATAGAGATCAAGTAAAATCCTTTGGAAGTGATTCTTAGGGCGATCAAAGGTGAACTATGCAACTGATATGATCTTTCGTGCTAGAACTTGGATATTTCTATGGCGATGTTCAAATATTTATAGAACATTTGTGGATCACCACTAGAGGGAATCTATTATTTATTCCTACAATGCAATGAAATTACGATGTAGATCCATTGTCAGATCCATCAACAAAGAAATAATTTCATGTAAGTTAATTCTTTAATTGCTTAAATTAATTATAAATAAAATGTGATGATCATGTGATTCATGTCTATAATTTATCCATTATCTATGTTATTTGATTCAATTTCATTGATCATGATGTTTATTTTTGTGTAAATCTCAGATTAATCATCGATCATAACAAAAAATCAAATTTGACTGTGACCCATCACATGCTTCTTTTGTTCTCAGAACCTTCAAGTGGTGTCAGAGGGGGTCACATAATTATTTATAATTATTCAAAGATATTTGATTAATTTATGCATTTTTTATTGGTTTTTAATTCTAGTTTAATCATTCATTGATCAGAATTATTATATCCTCTTTCTTCCTCCTAATTTATCATAAATATAATCGAATAGATTAATTTTATAAATGAAATAAATTATAAGATATCATTTGGAGGTGCCAAGGAGTCTGGCAGGATAAAATAAGAGTACACGTCGTGCAACCCAGAGGTACATGTCGTGCACTAGTGTTTAATTCACTGATAATTAATTTTTAATTAATTCAAGTCATGTGCATTTATTATATGTGGTGAATTTAATTATACACCACATGTTTACTGGACCCACCTGGTGCACGGTCATCTGAAGTACATGTCGTGTAACTACAATATACAATGTGTAGTCACTTGGTAACAGATGGGTCGTGTATTCTCTTACACAACCTACATGATTGGTGATTATGTAAATCAGATACCATATTTCATGTATCCCATGTATACTCCAATTAATCAAATATTTTCCATGGAACAATTACACATTGAGTACTTGGGTGAGTGTTGTGGATAGACGGTGAGAATAAAACATTCCATGTATCTTAAATGTATACACTATTTACTTTTACCAAATTATATAGAATTGAAAATTAATTTATTATACTGTGAAAAACTTATCATCATGTACTTTTGTGTGGTCATTATATTGATAATACATTCCATGTTATGGGTTTTTATATATATAAATGTTTAATTAATTTTTGTGTAATGTTCAGATCTACATATCATGTATAAGTTATATTACAGTTATTACTGTATGTGCATTAAAACATTACACGCTATGTAACATTTAAAAAATCATGTGAATTTTGTGATCATTTATTTTATCATACACATCATTATATTACATGATAAGTCGTGTGTGCTACATTTCGCAAGAGTAAATAGATTACGAGTATAATACACATTGGGTTTTTCAGATGGGTACTCATCGTGTTGCCTCCAAGGTATATTTTTTTACAAAGTTAATTTCAAATAAATTTATTCAGTTTGTTTAAAATAATTATAGATGATAATATTAACTAAATTCATATGATAATTAATATAAAATAATTTATTAATTAAAGAAGATAATAAATTGATTTTGTTGTGATTTATCTTAAATATGAATGATTAGAATTGATTTCTAATTTTATTAAATGTGTAATTAGTTGAATGCATATGGATCATGAGATTATATGAGACCTTTTTATGATATTGGTTTCATTTAATTTATTATTAAATTAAATTATTGTCCTATGATTCATCTCTCCTCTCATTATGTAAGGGATTATGTGCCCATGGTTTCTTTTATGTAAACCCCTTAACCAATCCTTTAGTTCCTCGCACATGTGTGTGGGTAAATTCATATGTAATGGATGGATTTCCAAAGATAGTAGAGGTGGTTCAAGTTTGGATCTAAGGTAAAACCAATCCGAGAGAGATACAAATTTGGATAGGTGGAAAGCTTCAACACGAACCTTAATTGGTTCAAGGTGTTTTTTCCCTTGGTCAATAGTTAGTTTATCATCCACTAGATAAACTAACCATTAGTAAAATCTCATGATCATACCACTTTATTATTTTATTTCTATCAAGTTTCATGGTTATTTAATTATGGATGTTTTTTCTCAATCACATGAATTAATTAATTAACAAGCATGCAAGATAGAACTATAATAAATTATCTTATGTGTAAATATTATCTAAGACATGGTTAACAACTTAAGTAAATCCAATTAATATTAAAAAGAATTAAATAAAGATAATAATTTTTAATTTATTCATAAAATATAAAATCCCTAAATTATATATATTAAGTTTGTATATCCTTACACTACTTTGGTTAAAATTGAACCATAGTTAAAAGTGCATAACCAGCCAAAGTAGGGGTGATTTCAATTATCAGGGAATTCTAACTTGTAGTTTTGGGTTGAATTAACATAGTTCACATCAAGGGTTGACTACCAAAGTAGGACTTAGTGTAAATAAGAGGCAAAGGGTTGATGAAATCTAATTTAAGGATATCAGGATTGGGGAGTCCACTCAACAGATTAAGGAGTTGTGAGTTAATGCAGTTAGAATTTGGAATGCTTAACTAAAACCCTTCAAATTGATTGACCAAACAAAATTGGGGTAATGAGAAGGGTAATATGGATCCTTTCCACTAGAATTTATAATCAATAGTATAATCTGAATCTAGTGGTGAGGGATATTGAATTTTGATAAAATGCTGAGAGATTAATAAATATAATATTTATTTATTTATCTGAATTTTATCAGATAAAGTACTAAAACTCTTATCATATTATTTTTATAAATAACAATTAAAATAAATTCAAACTTATCACTATGATAAATAATTTATAAGGATAACCTTATCATCGACACAAATTTACAAGAGTGGAAAAAAAAGCTTACATGTTATCCTACACCATGAAGGGAAGTTGTATATATTGGAAGAACTTATTCCAGGTACACCTGGTAATGAGGCTAGTGAGGAAGAGTTGACTCCCTATGAGAAACGTTTAAATGATACTACATATGTTTAGTGTTTCATGTTATTTTCCATGACCAATGAGCTTTTGAAGCAACATGAGAACATGGATGCATATAGCATGATATCACACCTTTGGGATATCTATCAAGATAATGCTAGACAAGAGAGATATGAGATTTCCAATGATTTTTTTACAACTAATATTGGATATTCTCTGCCAGTTGGGTCTCATGTAGTTAAGATTATTATCTACATTTAATGCCTAAACATCTTAGGGATTAAATTTTGGGATGGGTTTCACATAAATCTCATAAGTTCCTCACTACCCAAGACCTTATCCAATTTTATTATTAATTATAACATGATAAATAATGAGAAGAGTATTTCAGAACTTCTGAATCTGATTTTCCAAGTGGATAATTACATGGGGCATGATAAACCTATAGTCTTTATGGTGAATAAGAAAAGGAAGAACAAGGAGAAGGGGCCTAAGACTCATTACAAGTCAAAATATCCTAAGCACCATCCTTCCAAGAAAAGTAAGATCCATAGTTAGGGTAGGGAAAAGGAGCAAGTATGTTTTTTATGTGGAAATAAAGGGAACTAACTATACCCAAAAGAAAGGGGAAGCTAAAAGTACTTTCATTTTTAAGTGTAAACTTTCAATATCTATGAATTGGGTATTAGATACAGCTTTTGGTTCTCATATCATTATCCAGAAGTAGGAACCAAGTTGATTCTGAAATAATTCTATAGGAGAGGTGGATTTATGAGTTGTCAATAGTGAAAGGTTGAATGATCTAGACATTGGAGACTACCACCTTTCATTTTCAATAGGAATTATATTGGTTTTAAGAGATTTTTATTATGTAACAACTATTACCAGGAACATAATTTATGTATCATGCCTAGATAAAGATGGTTTTATTTTAAAGTTTGGAAATAAAAGCTGTTTCATTTACAAATAAAACATATGTTATTGTATGGAACATTTAAATAATGGTCTTTATGTATTAAATTAAAAAAACAAGTATTAAAAATAGATAATGAATCATGTTCACACGACTCATATAACACCCAGCTATGGCATCACTATATTGGTCATATAAATGAGAAGTGTTTGATAAAGGTTTTTCGAGATTGTTATTTAGAATCTTATAAGATAAAACTACTTGAAAGATTTAATGATTTTTTATAAATAAAAATGATCAAACCACCATTAAATGGATAGGGTTAAAGGGACATAGAGCTTCGAAGATTGGTACACACTGATGTGTTTGGACCATTTCCAATAGAATCCAGATTTGGATATTTTTAATTTATAGACTTGATTAGATATAGTTATGTATACTTAATGAGGTATAAGTCTGATTCCTTTAAGAAATTCAAAGATATAAAGAATTAAGTAGATAATTGACTTGGAAAGAAGATAAAGAATATTCAATCGGATCGAGGTGTTGAATATATTAACCAAATTTTATCAACCTTTTACAAGAGTTTTAGATTCTATCTCAACTCACTCCAACTTAAACACCACAGTGGAATAATGTTTGTGAAAGGAGGAACCATACCTTGTTATACATGTTAAGTTCTATGATGATTCTTGAAGATATTCCATTATACTTTTGGGGATATGAATTAAAAATTACGGCATACACACTAAACTGAGTACCAACTAAAGAAGAAGATGGAATTCTCTTTGAGTTATGGAGTGGAAAGAAACTTATTTTTTGACATACACATGTATGGGGTTGTGAGGCATTTGTTAAGGCATTTTCTAGAAACAAACTAGCACCTCAGAGCACAGAGTGTATCTTTATAGGTTATCCCAAGGAAACAAAAGGATATTACCTAGGAAACCCCTCAAATAAGAAAGTAAATGTCACCAAAAAAGTTGTATTTCTTGAGAGGGTAACATCCTCAAAAAGGATAGTGTGAGAAAGATTAACTTCAATGAACTTGATGCTCAAGATTTACAAGAGTTGGTATAGGGGAATATTACACAGGTCCTCATGGAATAAGTAGTTCCTAAAACACAAGTAATATGTAGGATAACTAGATATCTAAGAGAACTAGATAGATATGGTTCTCTATTAAATAAAGATAGAGACTCGTTATTGGTTGAAAATGATGAA
The DNA here is from genome assembly GCA_963277665.1 of Viscum album. Classification (NCBI taxonomy): domain Eukaryota; kingdom Viridiplantae; phylum Streptophyta; class Magnoliopsida; order Santalales; family Viscaceae; genus Viscum; species Viscum album. The sequence goes on from OY728120.1 coordinate 2,093,171,662, forward strand.
CCCATCTTCTGCAAAGAGATAGTAGAGATCTCAGAAGCTACAAGATGGAAAGAATCCATGAATTATGAAATGGATTTCATATATCATAACCATGTTTGGGTTCTGATCGATGATCTAGTTGATGTAAATCCTATAAGGTGAAAATGGGTATTCAAAAGGAAATTGTAAATGGAAGGTAAAGTAAATACCAATAAAGCAAGGCTAGTGCCTAACGGGTTTAAACAGTATAAAGGAATTGACTATGATGAAACCTTTTCACCATTTGTCATGTTTAAATCCATCAGGATTATACTTGTTATAGAATCTTACCATGAATATGAAATTTTTAATATGGATTTCAAAATAGCTTTCCTTAATGGGAACCTTCAAGAAGATGTCTACATGACACAACTAAAAGGGTTTGTGACTCCAGGTGATGCCAAAAGGATTTACAAGTTGCAAATATCTAATTATAGATTGAATCAAGCATTTAGGTCATGTAAATTTTGATTTGATAAAGATATAAAAGAATTTGGTTTCATTAAGAATGAATATGAGCCATGTGTTTACAAAAGGTTTAGTGGGAATTTAGTTGTTATCCTAGTAGTGTATGTTGATGGCATATTACTTATTAGAAATGACATCCTAGTTTTATAGTCTGTGAAGGAATAGTTAAACAAGTGTTTCTCTATGAAGGAAATAGGTGAATTAGACTATATTCTAGGGATCAAGATCATTCATCATAGATCCAAGAGGCTTATTAGACTAATTCAAATTACATACATTGACTAGATACTAAAGAAATTTAGTATGGAATGATCCAAAAGGGGATTAGTTCCATTTTAATATGGTATACATCCTTCTAAGAAAATGTGTCCCCAAACATAATAGGAGAAAGAGAGAATGAGTAAGATCCCATATGCTTTAGTGATAGGATCAATCATGTATTCCATGTTATGTAGTAGACTTGATGTTTCCTATTCATTGAGAATGGTAGGAATATATCAAGTTGATCTAGGAGAATATAAGTGGTCTACTATTAAGGTTATCATCAAGTATCTAAGAATAACTAAGTATATGTTCATGTTGTATGGAGGATATAAGGAGTTGGTCATAAAGGTTTATATTGATGCTAGTTTCTAAATAGATCATAATGATCCGAAGTCTTAATCCGGATATGTTTTCTATCTCAACAGAGGATTTGTGAGCTGTAATAGTTCAAAGAATCCAGTTTTCACTAATTCTACAGTAGGGTAAAAGTATATAGTAGATTCTAGTGCATCCAAGTAAACCATTTTGATACAAAAAATTATCCAGGATTTTGATTTGGCACCTAGTAGTAATGACCCTATCACATTTTATTGTGATAATACTGCAGCGGTGGCTCTTGAAAAAGATCCAAGGTCACACCAAGGGACAAAGAACATACTCCAAAAATATCACCCATTAAGGGATTTTTCTTAGAGGGTTAAATTTTTAATAATTAGAGTTACCATAGAAGAAAACATGGTAGACCCCTAAACTAAATCTTATCTCAACAAAATCATGAGTATCATGTGAGAAATAGTGGATTGAATGTTGTTAGCAGTTGGTTCTAGTGAAATTGGGAGTCTGTTAGAGTCAGTTCCCTAGAACTAACTTATGTATAATTTATGATAACCAATATTTATTATTTTTAACATTAATAAACTCCTTATCACATCATGATTTTTCTTCTATGTAACAAAGTATGTGATAATTTCTTAAGGGTAGTTGTCGTACTGAAAGGTCATAACATTTCCCTACTCTGATGAGAACCTAGAAGTTCCATGATATTATTCTTAAATATATTCTCTATATCCAGATGAAATCATTTTAGGGACACAAATGAGACATGCTATTATGGGTGGAGACTCATAGTACTTTGAGGCACCTTATCATGGTATACTCCCTCGGTAATATTCAGTGTAGGATATTATGAGAACGAGACCTGCCAGTAGGAAATCCACATTTATCTGTGTTATTGGATGTTTCTATATGCATATGTGTGTATTGATACTTAGTATAGTGTCCCAAGACTTTACACAGAATATTATATGATTTTAAGCATAATTAAACATCTAATTACAAGCCAAGGATCATAAATTCTAGTGTCTTGGATATTAGGTACATAATTAAACATTGTAATTCCAAAATAAGAACATCTTTAATTTAATATCCATAAATATATTCTAAATTCCTTTGATCCCTTAAATCAGTATAGGATAACCTATGGATAACATGAACAATGGGATGATCTAAAATCCCAGTAAGGTAATAAACATAATAATAAAGCTTAACACATGGTTTAGAAGGCATAACATAATGATATAAAAAGTCATGGAACATGATTAAATATAAGGAATCATAACATGGGATCATATAATAATGGATTCATAGTAATGTTTCAACAACATAAAAAAAATCCTTTATCATGAGTTAAGTCTCGTTGCATATATAGGAGCACGAGTCAAGTCTAACCACCAAGACTATTGCACATGGACCACGAGTCATGGCAAAACACTAAGACTGTTGCACATAATGTCTCACGAGACTAAACATTACCCAATAAATTAGAGATATATCTAGGTTCACCTATCATAACATGTTCATGAATATGTTTTACACATAAATAATCATACATAATAAATAAAACATAAACATAAGGGTTACCCATGTAAATGGTTGGGTATCATAATCATTTCATAAAGCATAATAAATGGGTATGTCATAAAAGTGTCCATAAAAGAAAGTAATTAAATAATACATGGATATTAATAAATTAAAATAGGTATATATCATCATTAATGATTTTAAACTAAAGTGATAACATTTAAAAATATTATTTAAGAAACTTTATAATTAAAACATTTTAGTGTGGTTTAAGGAAAATAGTAAAGAGAATTTAAGGCAGAAAAGGGAATAATGTTTTATATAAATCCATAAGTGAAACAAGAATGTTTTTAAAATAAAATGAGTGATTTTAGAAAAATAATTTTAGCTTAAAATATATTATATATTACACTTTAAATTGGGTAAGAATTCAAGAAGTTTCCTTAAATTGGGTTTGTTTATCAGGAAGAATTGAGTAGGTAACCTTTTAAAAACATGTATATCCCAAAAAAACAAGGATGAATGGATATTGATACATGAGTTTGGAAAATATAAATATCATTTAAAATATGTAAATAAAAATAAAAGATAATTTCATTTGCGTAAAATAAGAGAAAGATTATCTTGAAATTATAATAGAGGTTCGAGTATAATCTCTTACCTTAAGTCTGAAGGTGTTCTTCACTTGATCTTAATGTCCTGGATAATAATATTAGATTAATTAATTAATAATTAAAGGACTATTTATAAATTTATTTTATTTATTATAACTTTATTAAGTTCATTTATGGTCTTTTTTATGGGTTAATAGATTCAATTTCATCGTTTTGGAGCATTGGTTTCCTTGGTTTTCATGATCGGTTTACTTGTATACATGTACGAAAGGTCATGTAAAGTGGGGGTAATTATCTAGAATTGAACTTATATTTTATTAATGATATTATAGAGCTTAAATTGGTCTTATATATCATTTGTTTTTATTAAATGAGGATGAATCATTAGATAAATAGTTAATGATAATCGTTTGGGTTTATTTTGGCCGTTTTCGATCACAACGAACTCATTTTGTTTTATAAATCAATATCCTATGTAAAAAATGATTCTAGAGCATTAAATAATATATAATACATATATTATAATACATTTTCACCATAAAAATTCTTTCATGACCATCCTTGAAGATGGTAATTGAAATATGAAATCACTTCATCCATAAAGGTGGTAAATCGGCACCTCACATACGATGTTTTCATTTTTAATGTAAAAGAGAGGGGAGAAGAGATTTGATGAAGAATTATTCCATAAAAAAATATAAAATTATAGTATATTTAAGATACTAGAGATTTAATTCCACTTGTACAAGGGTATGTGGGGAGAAGATAAGAAAATAAAAGAAAGGAACTTGAAAAGAAATTAAAATAAAAGGAAGAGGGTTTTACCTTTTGATTCCTTCTTATTGAGAACCTCCTTAGGGGATTGGTTTTGGTATTTTATTAAGAAAAAAAGATCATATACATAGAGGAGGGGATTTTAAGGAGATTTGATCATAATTTGGACAAGTATCAAGGCTTGAGAGGTGTGAGGAGAAGATGTAGTGAGGGGTGGTATTTATAGTGGATAAGAGGTGTTTTCTCGTTATTTAATTCATTAGTTTATTATTTTTCTCAAGAAAAGAAATAGTGTTTATTTTTGAGACTAAATAAATTAATTATATCATGTGATTTTTAACCAATGGTAGTTACATTATCCATGAATCAATGAATAGTGTATTTAACTTATAATGTATATATACCATAAATTACTATATTTTACTATTCATAAAAAATCAAGTCTTTTAGAAAAATCCCAAAAATTCACCCTAACAATTTTTTGATGTGTAAAATTAAAAATTTAACTCCATTTTATGAAAATAATTTTCTAAATATGATAAATTTAATTTTTTATTAAAATCATAATTTACTTGAAAAATACATATTTTAAAATTAAAACTGATTTTATATCACTTTGAAAAATTAACTAAGGTCTCATAAAATTATATTATAATCATAAGATATAAAAATAATTATTTATGAATACATGTTTTGAAAATAAATTTTTTTAAAATTATTAATTTAGTTATAAAATTGTAATTAAATATTTATGACTTGCAAAAATATCAACACTTAATTAATAATTTTTAAAATATTTATTTACTTATACTATGTTATAATTATATCATATTGTCAATTATAATATGAATATTTTTTTTATAATTTCATTGGTGAGGTTAATATTCAATTTTCTATTTTACTATTCATAAGGGTTATGTTACTATTTTTAAGGTCATGTTATTATTCCTATAGTATATGTTCCTTAACTTCTAAAAATGCCTTTTATTTCATTAATTCATCATTTTTAAAGTTTTTATTGTGTTCCCTAGGAGATTTTATGTGATTATACCATATGACAAAATTATAAGAAGGGAATTTCCATTGATAGAATTTAGGGTCATTACATTCTTCCCCCTTTATGAAATTTCACCCTTGAAATTTCATTTTACATTCTAAGCTGAAAACAGGTGTGGTTACTTTTCCTTTATCACTTCCTTCAATTACCATGTTTCCTCTTCATACTTATGGTTTTTCCATAGTACTTTGACCAGGTGAGTAGTCTTGTTTCGCATAACTTTATCTCTATGATCCAAGATCTTCACTGGCTGCTCCTCATAAGAAATATCATTCTCTAACTATACCACCTCTAAAGTCAGTACATGTGAAGGATCTGATATGTACTTACTTAAGAGGGATACATAGAATACATCATGTACTTTAGATATGGTAGGTGGAAGTTTTAGTTGATAGGTCACATATCCAACACGGTCAAGAATCTTTAAGGGGATGATGTACCTAGGACTTAGCTTTCCTTTCTTCCCAAATCTCATGACCTTCTTCCATAAAGATATGAAGAGGAATACCATGTCTCCAACCTTAAACTCCAAGTCCCATCAACGATTGCATGCATAGCTATTTTTTCAACTTTGGGATGCCTTGATGTGTTGTTGAATACTTGTCACCTTCTCCACCATTTCTTCGAACATTTTAGTTCCTAGCAACTTACGTTCACCTACTTCATCCCAATATTCCAGAGTTCTTCACCTTTTCCCATAAAGGTCTTCATATGGAACCATTCGGATTCTCGAGTGGAAACTATTGTTTTAAGAGAACTCAACCATAGACACATTTGGTCCCATAATCCTTTGAAGTACATAGAATACACTATCAAAATGTATTCTAGTGTCTAAATATTTTACTCATATTATCCATCATTTTGAGGATGATAGGTTGTACTGAAGTTCAACTCAGTTCTTAGAGCATGTTAGAGACTTTTCCATAACTTTGAGGTGAATCTCGGATCTCAATCAGATACAATTGATAGTGGTACTCCATGTAGCCTTACCACTTCTTTGATATATATATATATATCTATGCAATTTGATCTAGTGAGAAGTAATCTCGAATCGTGATAAAGTGAGTTGTCTTTGTAATATGGTCCATAATAACCCATATAGCATTATTTCCTTTGGATTTATTTATAAGTCCAATGATAAAGTCTATGGTGATTTTCTCCCAATTCCATGTTGGTATGGATAATGGTTTCATCATCCTTTTATACTTTTTCCTTTCATCCTTCACTTGCTAACATACCAAGAACTTTTATGTATATTCAGCGATCTCCTTTTTCATATTTTCCAACCAAAATTTCTCTTGGATATCTTGATACATCTTTGTGAACCCTAGGTGAATAGAAAAGGTTGAGCTATGTGCATCATTCAGAAGCTCTTTCTTTATCTTTGGATTAGATGGTACATGTAGTCATGACCCAAATATTACAACTCCATCCTCATCAATCTTGAACTTTTAGGATTTCCCATTCTTGATAGCTTCCACCTATTTCTAAATTTTCACATCATTTCTTTGAGAATCCTTTATTTTCTCCATAAGGGATGGTTGAGAAATCATTTCAGAGATGATTGATGATTCTCCTCCCTTAATGATTCTCATGTCCATCCTTTATAAGTTTAAGAAGATTGGATCCTTCTCAATTCTCGTTGTTGATAAATATACAGGATCCTTTCTACTTAGAGCATTTTCCACCTTATTTAACTTACTAGGATATTAGTGTACTGAGAAGTCATAATCCTTAATGAGATATAACAATATTCAATGATTCATATCAATATCCTTTTATGTGAATATATATTTGACACTCTTGTGATTAGTATATATCTCACACTTCTCCCCATAAAGATAATGCCTCCATATATTCAATGTGAATATCACAATCGCCGACTCTAGATCATGCATAGAATGGTTTTTATCATGATTTTTTAACTGCCTTGAGGCATAGGATATCACTTTATCATTTTGAATCAGTACACACCCTAAGCCTTTCTTTGAATCATCGTTGTACACCACAAAGAGTTCTCCACTTATCGGGAGTGTGAGTACAGGCGTAGTGATAAGTCTCTTTTAAAGATCTTTAAAGATTTCCTCACTCTCTTGAGTCCATAAAAACTTCACTCCCTTCCATGTCATCTTGGTTATTGGGTTTTAAAATCATGATAAGTTCTTCAAAAATCATTGGTAATACCTAGCTAGGCCAAGGAAACTATGGATCTTTGTTACATGAGTTGTCATGGGCTACTCTTTGATTTCCTTTGTCTTATAAGGGTCCACATATATTCCTTTTCTAGTGATAACATGCCACAAGAATGATACCTCCTCCATATAGATTTCACATTTACTATAATTTTCATAGATTTACTCCCTTCGCAAAGTCTAAAACACAGTATTCAAATGCTCCTCATATTCATCCTTTCTCTTGGATTATATTATAATATCATCAATAAAGGCTACCAAAAATTGGTCAAGGTAATATCTAAAGACTTTATTCATTAAATTCATGAAAATTTTTAGATCATTAGTGAGTATGAAGGGCATCACTATGAACTCATAGTGTCCATACCTCATTCAAAAGGAAGTCTTGGGAATATCTTCCTTCCTTACCTTTAATGGTGATATCCCAACTGAAGGTCCACCTTAAAGAAATAACTAGCCCCAAGTAGATAATCAAACAAGTCATCTATCCATGATAGGGTATACTTGTTCTTAATATTTATTTTATTTAGATCATGAAAATCAATGTATAGGCACATTGATCTATCCTTTTTCTTGATGAAGAGGATTGGTGCACCCCATAGTGAAGCACTCATGCATATAAAACCCTTTTCTAGATTCTCCTGTAACTGTTTATTCAATTATTCTAGCTCAAGGGTGTAAATTCTATAAGTTTTCTTTAATATAGGTGGAGATATATAATAAGTTCAATTGATAACTCAATCTCTTGATCAGGAAGAAGACTAGGAAATTATTCAGAGAATACATCATTATAATCCCTCACGATAGGAATTTCTTTGAGCACGATCGTCTCCTTTTTCTCAATCATTTGAGTGAGATATGATTACTCGTAAGGCAGTAATATCCAAACTTGAGACAATTATTCTGAAGGAGATTCATCTTCCTCCTTACACCTATAAATAATTGGAGGATGCTTTAGGATGTGAATAGTGATCTCCCTTTCCCGACAGTTAATGTTGGATTTGTATAATGATAGCCAATTCATTTCCAAAATAGCATCAAACTCCACTAAAAGAAGTAAGAAAATATTTTCTAGGAGGTTTGGTCCACAAACATTAACTAGGGAGGAGTTATGTACTTTGGATGAAATAATTTCCCCATTAGTTGTTCTCACAAATAACTCAGCCTTCAAATTTTGAGGTGGTGTTTAAATAGTTTTACTAAAATTGAAAGATATAAAAGAATGCGTAGAACTTGAATCAAATAGTAAATTTACTATTCTTGAATGAATAACTAATGTACGTTTCACCACATCATTTCCTTAATCCACCTCAACAGTAATGAAAGCATGTTACCTTCCTTTTTTTCCTTGGAGGTTATTGTTTATTTCCTCTGAAAACCCTAGGCTTAGGGAATTAGTTTGAAAAATTCCCATGTTCCTTGCAGTTTAAACACCGTACTACAGGTTGAGTGTTGATCTGAACCTTCCTTTATTCTTCCACATTTTTGGAATTATTCATATCCCTTTAGTAGTTCTTATTAAGATTCCCCATTCTTCTACATTTGAAACATTTCATGTTTCCCTTTATATATATCCCAAGATACTTCTTACCATAATTGTTACATGTGGGATATTCGTTCTTCTTTCCATAATGGGATTTATTTGCTGATCTACCCATATTAGACTTCATTTTCCACTTTTTTTCACCAGGACCATGAGACCATTGAGAGTCTTCGATCTCCATTTAAACCTTAAGGGAATAATGAACAATCTCCTCATAACTTCTGAAGTCTTGGATCATCAAAAAATTTTGTAGACTAGGCTTTTGTCAGCTAAATAAGCAATCCACCTTTCTTTCATTGTTCATGACAAAGCTGAAGGCGTATCTTGAAAGACTTGTAAAGTTTTCTTCATACACCCTGATAGACTCATCTTCCTTCTACTTAAGTCCAAGGAACTCTCTTTAAATCTTGAGACAGAGGGTTTAGGAAAAATATTTATTGAAAAAAAATTTCTTGAATTCCTCCCATTCCATAGAATCAATTGGATGTGATGGCTTTCTCTACATCAGGGAGTGCAGTGGATGGGATTCATGCGGTTTCCATCAGAGCTTCTGGGGGATCTTCAGGTGGGTATCTTTCTCCCTCTGGAAGTCTGTTGCCTATGGTGGAAGAGTCAATTGGTGGTGTCTTAGAGTAGGTTCTCAAGGACAAATCCTTCAAGGAGGTGGTCTACAGGGGTGCCTTAGAGAAGGAGCTTGGAATGATTTATATCCCTCCGATTCATATGGAACAGAGAAGGCTGGAGTGTATGGATGGAGCTCTGGTGGGGGTGGTCTCCAGGAAATAGTTATATTGTACGCCAGAGTTTCATAGGCTAATGTTGGTTGCTAGGTTTGGTCCTGTGAAGCCATCGCTGGATGTGTTTAGGGAGTTTGTGGGTTCCTGGGGTATTCTCCACCGGGCGGTGGTGTCGGAGTTATCAAGGTTTGCGTTCTGCACCCATTTTTCTTATATGGATTATTTTTTGTGTGCTTGTTCGAGGGAGGGGAGGCATTGTGGTTCTCACCACTTTAATCTCTCTTGATGGGCTTGGGAGTTCCACTATGGCAAAGAATCCTGTATGGGGGCAGTGTGGATAAAGCTTCCTGGGATTCCTCTACCACTTCATAACCTGTCGATTCTGACAGCAGTGGGGAATGAGTGGGGGAGTTTTCTTTGCTTTGATGATAAGATGGAGAGGTTGTTGGATTCGAGCAACCCGCGGGTTTGTATTGAGATGAATATTGTGGTGAAGTTTCCTTCTTGAATTTTGATCCGCTCTCCGGAGGGGTTTGTGTGGTGGCAACATTTGGTGTTCCAGTCACCTCTGAGATTTTGTTCAGCTTGTGGTTTCCAAGGTCATACAATGGAGTTTTTTAGGAAATGGAAGGGTAAATCTCGGTTCTGGGGTGTCTCAACTTTCCAATCACATCCATCTAGTTCATTTTCAGTTCCTGGAGGTAGCTCAGGTGGTTCGAGGGGGAAAAAAGTCCGACAGGCTGGGGAGAAGGCAGTGACGGTTATTCCACCATTGTCTTCACCAAAGGAGATCAGGATCAACAATGCGGAATTTTCCGAGGGAAATTCAAATAATGTAGGATCTAAGTCAGGAAAGAAGGTTTCTTTTTCTGAAATGGGGAAGGAGGTCAAATCGTTATCATAGGGTGTCGCGGTGCCTAGTTTGTGTTCATTGGGGTTAGTGGAGGGTGCTTCAACAAAAACGAATCGGGGCTCGTTTGAAGTGGCTCCTCCAGTAGCATCCTCCCTTTCTTCCAAAGGTAAAACTAATTTTTTCGCATATTTTCTCCTATGAATTCCTAGGAGGTTATCTACACCCTTTCCAGAGGTGCATATATATTTGATGTTGTCTCCAAACTCACTGAATAAGTCATTGTTGGTGTCTATAGGTTGTGCTTATAGTTTTTATTTTGTTCCTTCAAAGAGTGGACTTCCAAATGGGGTCAAGAAAGAAATGTTTTCATCCCTCAAGTCGTCTCTGAGGCTATTACTGGTTTCTTTGAATTGGGAGTAGGATCTTCCCTCGACAACTCCCATAATGATAGAGAGCTGGTTCTCTCTATTGGAGGAAGAGGATAGCCCGATGAAGAAGAAGATTCTCGTGCCAAAGAGGGGATTCTCCTCATAGGGGTCTTATCTCCCGGTGATGCTTTTGATGTCAAAGGAGGTTTGTTGTGATTATTTTTTCATTCCGAGACCAGGTAACAGTGCCCGACGGGTGGTAATTTTTCTTTATTAATGTCTTCTGTGATTATATAGAATGTTCAGGGTCTGGGGGGTCGAGTAAAGTTTGATTTTCTGGCTTCTAAATCAAGGAGATGTGGTGCTTCTATGGAGGTGGTTCTTGAACCCAAATAGGATCTGAGCAAGATTAATTTGTTTGAAAATAGTTCAAGGTTTGGGTGTCACTTGCATGGGCATTAGTTTAACAAACACATTTGGTTTTTTTGGAAGAATTATCTTCAAGTGGAGCTCGTTCAAGTTGTTGAGCAGTGTATTATAATGAAAATTGGGTTCAGGGGTCTGGATATTTTGTTCACCTTCATGTATGCCAGTACTAACTTTATGGAAAGACATAGCTTGTGGGAGTATCTGGGATCCTTTGAGATGGTTGGTTTTTCATGGTTTTTAGGTGGGGAATTCAATACTTTTTTTGACATCTCAGAAAAAAAGGGTGGTACAATGGTCTATAATCATGGTATGCTGGATTTCAGTAACCTCATTGCCAGTAAGGGGATCCTAGATCTGGGCTTCCATGGGAGAAAATATACGTGGTGTAATAATCGAAGAGGTGATAGTAGGATATGGTGTATACTGGATAGGTGCCTAACCGACATTCAAGGGCTAGAATATTTCTCAAGAACCTCGGTTTCGCATCTGTCTCGAGGGATATTGGATCATTCTCCTTCGCTCATGGAACTAAAGGTTGGTAGTGGGGATAGTAAGTATTTTATGTACTTAGTGAATTATAATAGTAGGGAGGGGTTCATGATAATGATGAAAGATTCCTGGGAACATGTGATTAATGGAAGAGCTTGGTTGGGATTGTCATGCCGACTGAATAGGCTCAAGTCTGATATTATCAGATGGTCTAGGAGATTGACTAATTGGAATTTATGATTCAATAAAACTGGGATAATGCTACCTTCTTATAGTTATATGAAAAGCGGTCCTTTTTAGTGCAAATATTTTTGGAGGTGGAGAGCGGGCTTAGGCAGAGAGACAGGGTGAGATGGCTCAAGGAAGGTGATAGGAATAACGGGTTTTTCCCTGCTTTTCTGAAGGAGTGGAAAAATTAGAAGGTGAATATCAGTTTGGAAGATGGTTCATTCTCATCTGATGTGGATGTCGCTGGTAGGATTGCGTTGGAGCACTTTGAAAGGTTGCTGGAAAGTGATCGGACAGTGTCCTTGTGGGAGGTTGGCTAGAATGGTGACCAGGAGGATTTCTTCTGGAATATTTCTATGAGGCTTGATAGGGGGAATAATGAGATTCTGAAGGTTGTTCCGACTAGGGATGAGGTGTGGGAGGTGGTTCTAAGTTTGTCTCTAGAGAGTTATCCCGGACCGGACGGGTTCCCGGGGGCCTTCTACTTGGCAGCATGGGGATTTGTGGGATAGAAAGTGATCGAGGTAGTTCAATATTTCTTTAGGGGGTGCCCTCAATAGGGGTGTGTGTGCTTCCAGGGTGGTTCTTGTGCCAAAATTTAAACATCTATCATCAATTGGCCAGTATAGACCAATCTGTCTATGAAACCTCTCATATAATATATTGGCAAGTTTACTGGCGAGGAGATTGAATATGGTAATCTCGAGTATCATTTCCCAAGAAAAACATGGGTTTTTCAAGGAATAGGTATCCAGGGGGTGGTGGGAGTGGATAAAGAGTTGTTAGAGGATGTGAACAAGAAATTGGTAGTATCAAATGTTATTATTTAGGTGGATATGGAGAAGATGTACGATAATCTTGAATGGAGTTTTATAATTCGGGTAATGAGGGAGCTTGGGTTCCATGAATGGGTTTCTGATTTATGCTTTTATTGTTTATCTTCACCTTGAATCACTATTTCTCTTATGGGGAAGGGGTTTAGATTTTTCAAGAATGTGTAAGGTGTGACACAAGGGGACCCTCTTTCCCCCACCATGTTTTTCATTTCTCAGGAGGCTCTATCACAAAACCTTCACAGAGGGCTGATGGACCGGAAGATATTTCCTTATATCTTGGAGGCTTCGGATGGATCCTATTCCCATATTATATTTGTTGATGAAATTTTTATTTTTCTAAATGGAAGGAGGTCATATTTGGTTAGTTTCATGTGGATCATGGGGATATATGGTAGTCTGAGTGGTCAACAGATTAACGATAGGAAGAGAAATATCTTTATACCTAATAAATGCTCATGGAGAAGGGCCTGGATCATCCAGGAAATTCTGGGGTTTCAACATAAACAGCTTCCTATGATGTATCTTGGGGTTCCCATTTCTAATGGTCGGATGAAAAAATAATTCATTGAGGATATAATTAATTGAATGTTTGGGATAATTTTTAACTAGAAAAATAGGTTTCTATCCTTTGGGGGCTGGGTGATGTTGATAAATAGTGTGGTCTCTTCGATTCTGATGTATGTATTGTCTATAATCACTCATCCTAAGGGGATTATTTCTACCATATAGATTCTTATAAACATATTTTTTTGTAAGGATAATGATATAGGAAGGGCTCATTGGACCTCATGGACTCAGTTGGTGAAACCGGTTGAGGAAGGAGGTGTGGGTCTTAGGGATTTAATTGTAGCCATGAAATCCATGCAAGCTCGGTTAGCTTGGGATTTTCTTTTGGGGAAATCTATGTGGGCCAAAACTCTTCAAATAAAATATAGAAAGTATTGGGAGGATTGGAAAAGAAGAAAATTGCTCAGATTGGGGAAAATAGTGGTGTATCATTTGGGTATCTTTCGGGATTCTTCTCGATGGTTGGTTGGTCGTGGGGATTTAAACCTATGGAGGGATAATTGGATCAAAGAGAAGTTGTTTTTTCCTGGGTGTCCTGGATTGGATACGTCAGTGAGATAGGCCTAACAGCATCCCAGGTTTTTGGAGGTCATTACCATCTCAGATCAGAAGAAACTGTTCAAATAAATTTTTTCTCTGAGGATGAAGACCGCTTATGATTTACTAAAGCTCGCTTTATATCCTTCAACAGTCACAACTACCGGGGCCTGATCTAGTAGGGAGGGAGCCGTGATGAATGGGGTGCTCGACTATAGTGTAAGAAGTTTCCATAAAATATGAGCTTTATAGTTTGTAGAGCACAGAACTAGGCTTTTCCTAAGGAGGAAAACATTCAGAAGAAGGGTATACAGATGGTGTCCTGATGTTATTGTTGTGCTAATCCACAGATGGAGTCGATAGTCCATTTATTCATCATGATTGAATGGTAAATTCATCTCTGGACAAACCCGGATAGATGGGGTAAATACAGTGCCTCATGAAACTCCCTACATGAGTTTTTTGAGGGGTGATTTTCAGTATCGGAGCATAATGGGATGGAAAACAAGGTTTGCAACACCTTTGTAATTTCAATTTTCTAGAATATATGGGAGGTGAGGAATAAAAAAATATGGGAGTTTTGACCTTTATATTCTCTTCTTTAGGTGATAATTAATGTTCTAATGCATTAGTAAGTTTCTCTACTAAAGGGGGGCTGAATACTACAGTCCCCATCTCCTTTAACGGACCAGTGGCTCATCCGAGGGTATAGGGAGGCTGGGTGAGATGGATCCCTCCAATTAATGGACTTAAACTTAATGTTGATGGTTTTTTTTATGAATGGGATGATGTGTGGGGGAGGGCTGGTTCGGGATAGTATTGGATCGGTTTTAGTAGCCATTAGTAGCTTCCATGGGTCGGGGAATTCGTTGGGCATAGAGGTACGGGTGTTATTATATGAAAAAGGTTGTTGTTGGTGATCTCAGAAGTGGAATCAGACTTTAAGGTTCTTATTTTGGCCCTTCAAAGGAAAGGTGAGGTGCCTTGGTGTTTGAATTACCTCATTATTGGTTGTGATATAGAGATTTCTAATGAATGTGTGGTTCGACATATTCCTAGGGAGGCCAAATTCACTGTGGACGCTCTTTCTTGGGGGAGTAGTCATGATGACCCCTTGTTGGTTTTCTCTAGGATGGGTTTATTACCACAGGAATGTATTGGTTTTTTATGGGGGATTCCTTAGGGATTAATCATTTTAGACCACCTTGAATTCTTGTACTATGTAAGTTTCTTCCTTTTGGAATAAAAATTAATAAATGTTCATTCAATTTCCCCCTTAGGATTTTTATTTTTTGATTAATATCCACCACTGATCAACTTACCCATCAAAATGATAGACCACCATCACAAATTTATCTTCTTCTGAGCATTGGAAGACAGAGAATATCTTTCAAATGGAGTTAATCCACTATTCCATGAGGAGGGAATCAAACGATCCACTAAACATGGGAGGCCTTTTCCACATGAAGGATTTGATAGTAACTTTCACTTTCTTTAGATAAGGGGGTGTTCCACATAATTCAAGTTATTATTCATAACTTGAGCTAGCTGAGAAAGTACCGTCATAAAGTTTTGAGTACCTATTATCATCATATTTGGCATATCATTAGGGAAATCATCACATTTCCTATCACATTGATTGTTGGCATGTGTTATTCTATTTCCCACCATTAACTAAGAAACAGAAAGTGCAGTTAGGGGGGATTGAATAATTATATAATAATCATAAAAATGAAACTTTAAACATAAAAGGATAAACTATTAAAGGAAAATTATATCCTAACTTTTGATTCCCTAGGTTTCAATCCAGATTACCCATGATTGATTTCCTAACATATATTCTTATGGTAATTTTCTTTGTTACCTTAATAATGGTTTGTAATGATCTTATGAATTTACCAAAGTATATCCCCCAGGAGTGTCAAATTAGGTGTGAAGTAAGGCCTATTTTCGTATATCAGGTTACCCCAATTTAGGCTCAGAATACCTTATCAGAGTTGTTACTCCTAGGTACATCTATTCCAGAACCAAATCCACTTATAGTATCTAGATAGGGATGTATTTTCTTTATAAACCACGTACTCTATACTTACCAAAATTTAGGGATGTTTTCTTAGACTTAGTCTTATCCCTATGGTTCTAACTAAAGTTATCTATTCCTAATATCCAAAAATAACTAGATCATCCTATGATACCAACTATAGAGGTCCAAGCATTTACACATAACATTACATGATTTTATTCATAATTAAATATCTAATTATAAGCCAAGGATCATAAATTTTAGTTCCTTGGAGATTAGGTATATAATTAAACATCATGATTCCAAAATAAGAACATATTTTATTTAATCTTCATAAAGATATATTAACTTCCTTTTATCCCTTACATCAGTATAGGATAACCTAGGGATTACATGAACAATATGATGAGATAAAATCCCAATGAGGGAATAAACATAAGAATAAAGCTTGTCACAAGGGTTATAAGGAATAACATAATGATATAAAAAAGGCACAGAACATGATTAAATATAAGGAATCATAGCATGGGATTATATAATCATGGATTCATAGTAATTTTGAAGAAACATAAATTATGACTTTATCATGATTCAAGGATAATTTCACATATAGGATCATGATTCAAGTCTAACCACCAAGATCATTGCACATAGAACACTAGTCAAGGCTAACCACCAAGACCGTTGCACATAACGTATCATGAGACTAAACATTACCCAATTCATTAGAGCAATATCTGGGAACACTCATCATAACATGTTCATGAATATGTTTTCAATATAAAGAATCATACATAAGAAATCAAACATAAATATAAGGGTTACCCGTGGAAAGAATTGGGTATCATAATCATGTCATAAAGCATAATAAATGGGCATATTATAAAAGTGTCCATTAAAGAAATGTATTAAATAAAAAATGGACATTAATAAATAAAAATAGGCATAAATTATTATTAGTGATGTCAAAATTAAATGATAACATGTAAAAAGAGTATTTAATAAGCTTTAGAATTAAAATATTTTAGCGTGGTTTAAGGAAAATATTAAAGAGAGTTTAAGGCAGAAAAAGAAATAATATTTTTTATAAAACCATAAGTGAAATAAGAATACTTTCAAAATAATATTAGTGATTTTAGAAAAAAAAATGGTGGTTTAAAACAGATTATAGAGTGAACTTGAAATTAGATAAGAAGTCAGGAATTTCCCTTAAATTGGGCTTGTTTATTGAGAAAAATTGAGTAGGGTAACCATTTAAAGACATGTATATCCCTAAAAAAGAAGGATGAATGGATATTGATACATGATTTTGGAATATATAAACAAAATTTAGAATATTTACATAAAAATAAAAGATAATTTCATTTGAGTAAAAAGTGAGAAAGAGTAACCCAAAAGAATAATGGAGGTTCGGGTAGAATCTCTTACCTTAAGTATGAAGGTGTTATTCACTTGATTTTCATGACCTGGATAATAAAATTATATTCATTAATTAATAATTAAATAACCCTTTATAAATTTATTTGATTTATTATAACTTTATTAATTTAATTTATGGACTTTTTGATGGGTTAATAAATTCAATTTCATCATTTTGGAGCATTGGTTTCTTTGGTTTTCATGATCGGTTTACTTGTATTCATATACGAAAGGTCATGTAAAGTGGGGGTAATTATCCAGAATTAAACTTATATGTTATTAATGATATTCCATAGGTTAAATTGGTATTATTTATCATTTTGTTTTATGGAATGAGGATGAATCATTAGATAAATAGTTAATGATAATCATCTGGGTTTATTTTGGTGGTTTTCAATCACAATGAACTCATTTTGTTTTATAAATTAATATCATGTGTAAAAAAATGATTCTAAAAAATTAAATAAGATATAATACATATATTATAATCTAGTTCAACCATAAAAATGGTTTCATGATTATCCTTGAAGACATTAATTTAAATATAAAATCATGTCACCCATGAAGGTGGTAAATCATCACCTCACGGACATTGTTTTCATTCATAAAGTAAAAGAGAGATGAGAAGAGATTTGATGAATAATTATTCCATAAACATTATAAAATTATAGTAAATTTAAGATAATATATTTTTCATGCCACTTGTACAAGGGGAAGTGGGGAGAATATAAGAAAATAAAATAAAGTGACTTGAAAAGAAATTAAAAGAAAAGGAAGAGGGTTTTACCTCTTCATTCCTTCTTCTTGAGTACCTCCTTATGGGATTGGTTTCAGTCTTTTATTAAGACCAAAAGTTCCTAGAAATGGGGGAGGGGCTTGAGAGGATATTTAGGCAGAATTTTGACAAGGCTCAAGGCCTGAGAGATGTGAGGAGAAGAGGTGGTGAGGGGTGGTATTTATAATGGAGGAGAGGGATGTTTTCTCATTATTTAATTCATTAGTTTATTATTTTTCTCAATACAAGAAATAGTGTTGACTCATGAAACTAAATATATTAATTAGATCATTTGAGTTATAAAAAATTCTTCTTAAATCATTAATGACTCAATTAATAGTGTATTTAACTTATAATGTATATATACCATAAATTAACGTATTTTACTATTAACCAAAAATTCAATTATTTTAGAAAAATACAAAAAAAAATAAACTTAACCATTTTCTGATGTGTAGAATTAAAAAATTAACTCCATTTTATGAAATTACTTTTATAAATATTATAAATTTATTTTTTAATTAAAATCATAATTTACTCAAAAAATACATATTTTAAAATTAAAACTGATTTTATATCACTTTGAAAAATTAACTGAGGTATCATAAAATTATATTATAATTATAAGACATAAAAATAATAATTTATGAATAAATTTTATGAAAATAAATTTTATGAAAATAAATTTTATGAAAATAAATTTTCTTTTAAATTATTAAATTATTCATTATATTGTAATTAAATATTTATAACTTACAAAAAAACCAACACATAATTAATAATTTTTAAAATATTTATTTACTTATACTATGAAATAATTATATCATATTGTCACTTATAAGATGGATAAATTTTATTTATACTTTCATTGGTGAGGTTACTATTCAATTTCCACTTTACTATTCATAAGGATCATGTTACTATTCCAAAAGTTAAGTTATTATTAATATAGTATATATTCATTAACTTCTAGATATGCCTTTTATTTCATTAATTCGTCATTTATAAAGCTTGTATTATGTTATATATATGATTTTATGTGATTATACCATATGAAATAATTATAAGAAGGTAATTTCCATTGATAGAATTAAGGTTCATTACACTCAGAGTTTAATATTATTATTAATGATTGTTATAAGTCTTGTACTTTGATGTATTGATGAAAATTGTGATGAAATATGTTCACGGTGAGGTAAAATGTGTTAGGTGTATCATGAGTAATATTTCATTAATGAATAATGTGAGAAATTATTTTTCTCTTCCGTTCTTTAACATAAGTTGATATCTCAGACCATTTGATGAAAATACTATAGCCTAAATAAATCCATGGTCATGGTGTTCTATAGGCAAGTTTGATTTCCATAAAGTCAAAGAAAGAGACATCAATCACATAGGTTGATGGCACTAGCATGTAGCCTAATTGATTAGATATTTCATAATAAAGGGATTATATTACATGTTAATTTTTTATATGAGGTATTATGTCTTTGTGACATTAATTTCTTTCTCTATGGATGACTTGGCGTGTTATTAGATGATAACCTTGGAGTTTAGGTTTCTTATTCTAATTATACTATGAAAGAGGCCAAGAGGGTCACACACTAAGTTTATCCATAATCTCAGTTAAATAATATTTTATTATTTATTATTTAAAAATTTGAATAAATATTATTCCCACATTTTTTTAATAATTATTCATGTTTTCTTGATCGTATATATTTTATCACCAGTTATTCGAGAGAATATTATATGAGCGGAATGTTTAATAAATATTTATTTTCTATTCAGTGGATATAATATTTATTTATTTATTGGAGAATAATGCAGTGATGTTTATTTATTAAATAAATATTCATTATTCAAGGCCTGATAAATATTGTGAAGGAATGGCGGGCCGAGTTTATAGGTTGGGAGAGAAATAATATAAATTGAATATTATTTGATTAAACAATATTTAATTTAATTCAAGAGTTTAGTGCATGTCAAGAAAAAATAATATTATTATGACTATAGATATGGGGTTCTATATGGATTAAATAAATAATAAAGGTAACTTTTGAAATTATTTATTTCTAACCATAGTATTATATAAACTTAATTATATTATTCTTCAAGGTGATCCAATTCATTTATGTTCAGCATAATGAAATATGGAGAATCCTCTCAAATCCCTAGAGATCTCCCTTATCTAATAATTCTCTCAAGAATAGATAACGATCTTCCTCCACCTTCCACTCTCAATTCTAAATAAATCAAGGATAATCCTTTGAAAACAATTCTCAGGGCGATCAAAGGCGAACAACGTAAGCGATAGAATTTGTCATACTAACACTCAGAGATTCTTACAACGATGTTCAGATATTTGTGGAAAAAATTCAGATCACCACTAGTGGGAATTTATTATTTATTCCTATAATGCAATGATAGTATAATGTAGATCCTTTTTCAGATCCATCAATGAAGAAAGAAGTTCACATAAGGTAATTCTTTAATTGCTTAAATTAATTATAAATAATATGTGATGATCCTATGATTTGGTTCTAGTATTTATCCATTATAAATATTCTTTGATTCAATTACATTGGTCACAGAATTTATCATTTTTTAAATCTTGTATTAATCATAAATCATGACAAAAATAAAAGTTGGGCACAACCCATCACACGCTTTCACTGCACACAGAACCTTCACTCACAAGTGAAGCTTTTATTTTTCATAGGTTGGAAAAAGATAAAAAATGGTTTTACCATAATAATAATAACATCACAATGTATTTATGATAATATATTTATTATTTAAGTATGTTTATAAAAAAATAGAGGAATTAGAATAAGAAATAAATTTTAAAGATTTGGTAAAGATGATTACCTCTTCTTTGGTATACTTCCTTTAGATTCAATCTTAAGGACCCTTGGAATGGTCTTTTAAGAAGAAAATAACCAATAATTAGTGGATAGGGAGGTTTATAAGATAATTTTTTAGTGTTTTTTTGAGATATATGGCTCAAAATGGTGTGAAGAATTGAGAGAAAGGGTGTCCTTTTATAAGGGAGGGAAAGGATGCACTTGGAATTTCCAAAAAGATTAAAATATAATTAAGTAATTCTCAAGAAAAATGATTCAAAGTGGTCATATATTTTTAATAAAAAGAGTATAAGTTTTAAATATCCTCATAAAATTAAATTTAGATAGGTTTTTGTGCCATTTTAAACCTTATCTTTTGGTTTAACCCCTTCATTAATCGATTTTATCCTTAACAGTAGTAATGACTTTTTTCATCTTAAAGGGTAATAATTTTACTTATAAGTTAAAAATTAGATCATAAATGGAAAATTTATGAAATTTTAAAACATTTATCATCATAAATGTCATATTTTAAATTTTTTTATGTTTTTAAATAATTTAATAAAATATTTTCATCATAAAATATTATTAATATCATTTTAAGAACTATTCACATGATTTGACTTCAAAAATAAAATTACAGCAATGTAATTTGAAATTAAACCTTTGACACATATATAATATATTTTTTTATCTAATAAATTTTTTGAACACAATAATTCACACAAATTTTATTACTTTTAATATTTATAAAATTATTTATTTTATTTTTCTATGAATTGAATAAATACTATATCAACGTTGCGTAAGCATTTAAGGTAATTATATAATCACTAAAATTTAAAAATAATTTTACATAATAAAAATAATTTCATTATGATCAAAATAACATTTAATATTAATTCACAAATTTGTTTATCCCTATTTGAACATATAATAGAAATTTAAATTAAGTGAGTGACAGTTTTCATTTTTCTTTACTTAAAATATTATATAGGTTATTTTCATTGAAAAGTATATCAAAAACAATTATTTCTTGAGAATAATGAGATAAGGGTTGAAATAAATTTATCCAATAATAATTAATATAAAAAATGGCGACCTTATCAGTTAGTATTAACCTATGTTAACCTGATTTACCATTTTACCATTGTGACAATTTTTTATTATTTTTACTATTTATTATAACCAAAAATTAAGTTAACCTTATTAAATAATATTAATTATTATGATTCCATATATTGAATCCATTTTATAAAATTTAATTTCTATAAGTGGTAGATATTCATTTTATAACAGTCCTACAAAGCGTGATGAAAAATGGTTTTTTGAAGAAGAAAAATGGCTTTTAAAGTCTAAAGGTATTTTTATACCAAGATCAAGTATAATGTTCATTACTATGTAATTAATTAGATTATTTATAAATAAAGGATATTTATATTATTTAGGATAAAATTAAAAATATTATGGGGATTTTTCAATGAAAATAAATGGCAGTTTTACAAAAAAAATGGTATTTTCATTATTCACTAAAAAATCAGTCTTTTCAGAATAATACACAAAATTCACCCGAAGATAACATTGATAATCTAATTTCAAAAATAATATTATTTTTTTCAAATTAAATTTATAAATGTTCCAAAAAATTAATTATAATATTCACTCATAAAAAGCGATAAAAATCATTTTTTTAAAACGTATTTTTGAAGAATAAAATGACTACTAAAAATTGAGTACTTATTTCCTAAAAAATAATTTATAAATTTTTACTGAGTATGACCTTTATATATATTTCATAATTTGTTCAATCCTATTTATACCTTCCAATTTAATTTCTATTTTATAACTATAATATTTAAATAATAATATTTCAATAGTATATCGTGGTTCATTTAATCTCGATGTTGCATGTAACAAAAGCTATCAAAGAAATTAATTTTATTTAAAGAGAAATATATTAAAAATATCAAGTTTTTACTGTCTACCCCCTTAAATAAATTACACCCTAACAATTTTATCCATTTATCAAAGGTTTCACAACTGTTGAAAACCCACACCGTAGAGGGGGATAATAAAACTTTCTCTTAAAAGAGGTAAATGGGAAATATAAAGGTAATATGGAATAACACATAACTAGGTTTCAAAATAAGTTAACATTAATGGGAATTGAAAATATAGAAATGTATGGAAAATTAAATTTCCAAATAATGATAGACAATGACAGAGAACATTAATCACAATAAACTGAATGATCATGAGAAATTTAATAACCCCAAGACCATAAATAAATGAAGTGTGAAAAAGACCATTGATTCGTCATAAATGAATGTAATATGAGAAAAAAAATTATTTCAAGATCCTTTTACTATATTTGAGAAATTTATTTACCTGTCTAAACTAATAACATAGGTAAATATACTTACTTAACAAGTATAATTTCTTCCTTTAATCAATTTTCACTATGATCACTTCTTTTTCTCAAAATGATGATTATTAAAGATGAATTTTTTCATGTCTAAAGCACTAAAATAAAATTTTAATGGATCACATAATATAAAAAAAATAACGAGTTGTTCCTCCTATATTCACTAAAACCAAAATAATTATCATAATGTTGGATAATACCCAAAATGAATAAACCTTTATATGAAGTAATAATATATTAGTATCCAAAATTCAATAATAAAAATGAAGATTTAACATTGATCAATAAAAACCCCTATATCACAAATAACCTCAATAAACTTAACATTAAATAATTCTTTAACCTTGAAATTTATCTCACACCCTTCATATTACACCTCTAAAAATGTAATATCATTCTTCCCAAATAATCCTTTATGTTAAACCTCAAGATTATATATGCCTCTACCTAGTAAAATGTCTCCCAAAGTATCATTAATCACCCCAAGATATTAAAAATTAAAAAAATATTTGATTGTTTAATATTATTATCAAAATTAACTTTATTTTTATCTATAAAAATGTTTTAAAAATGTCATACTAACCAGGACATCACATAGGCTAGTGTTAGGTGTTTCACCCATGTCACCCTTTGGTTGTGGGTTCAAGACATGTGGCTTTGAAAGATGTGATGGGTTATCACCCATCATATGGGTTTTCCTTTTTCTAAAAATATATTAATATAATTCCTATAACATTCCCAAAAATATGATGATCATCCACAAAAATAACATAAATTTTCAAATCACTTTTTAACTACTAAGGTTTTCTATACAACTTATTTTTTCCACAAAATAAAATAATCTTAGTTATATATTATATCCTTACCATCAATGATCATATCAACCCAATAGGTTATCAATAACTGTAAACTTATGTCCATAAAATATAAAATCATTATTCCTTAAATAACTTTCTCAATAAAATATATATTAAAGAAAACAGTTGTATTCCAATAAATGTATATGAAAATACCCTTAATCATCTTAAACATTAATCGCACTAAACCTAAAAAGGGGTATCTATAACTTTAAACTTATGATTAAACTTAGACTTATAAACCTATGAAACTTTAGTTTTATCCTATATTATTATGTCATGTCATAGGTTTCTATAGGTTTTACTCTCTCATTTATCATAATGATTCATAAAGAAAATGTTAATTAACCCAAGAATATTCCCTAGGAGTTTCAAACTAAGTGCATAGTAAGGGAACACTCATTGTGCATCAAAATTAGGGTTGGAGTATATTTTAATCACTCTTTTCCTGGTTATTACCCATAGATGCATCTGTGAAAAAACCACTTCCACTTATAGTATCCAGATAGGGATGTATTACTAGGAAACCCACATAATATCTACCTTACCAAAACTATTATGATTTGATCCTATAATTATACATATCCTAAAATATTTTTCATACTGTTATGTTCCATAATCTATATTTACCAAAATCTTGTTCCCAAGGTATCTACTAGACTTCCTATAATACTAAATTTAAATACACTGACTCTAGAAGCCCAAAATCAGTGGTTGCTTTATTATATTGGCACTTGATACAAGAAATTTCAACCCAAATAAACAAATAGTTTAGTATTATTTGTAAAATATATATATATAAATTCTTCCCATTTTATATTGTAAAATGAAATATAAAATATAGAGGTAGTAATTATTCTACATCCTTGAACTCATTAAAATATTCCTTCTTAATATCTTGGGGAAAGAAAACAAAATAAAAGGGTGAAATCAGGTGCTCGATAAGGGTTATGTATAGTGGAATCTATCTTGATTAAATAAGTTATAATCAATATGGAATGTTAAATAACTAAAAACACATTTCATTTAATCAATAACTTGAGCATGAAGAATAATATAGAAGAAATAAATAATGATCAATAATTCCATATAAATTATCACATGATCTTGAAACTTATCAATGGATATCATAACTATTCAAATAATCACATGGAAATAAATAACTAATTTCATGATGTTGTAATGAAAATTGTCAGACATCATAAACTTGTCATCAATGCCTTATGTCAAGACATCTTATATAAATAGGTAATGCATCAGCCAAATACCCAAACTAATTTGTCTCATTAGACCTACTAATGCATCGAGGGGCTATAACAGTCCCTAAATATCACTTAATAAGTCTAATTCATTCATCATATGAATAAATAATAAAACTTAATACACATGCCTTAATAATCAATAATTTTCCACATTTGAAGAACTAGAATGCCAAATTAAAATAATTACCCCAGACAAACTGAATATAAACCATCCTAGAAAAAATAAGGATGGTATAATTACAATATATAACTATTAAATCATTAGTAAAATAAATGTTTTTTGTCATTTATGAGTAGAAATACCATAAAAATATCATTAAAAACATTTATAAGGAAAATACCCTTTTCACTTTGAAAATCACTATTAAAAACTAAAAAATACCAGAATATTTGGCAAAAAATCCAATGAAAATAACTATGGAAATTTTTAAAGTAATCTTCAAATAATTTATTGGTTATGATAGTAGGAAATTCCATTCATACAGAGTATGTTAAAACAAATATTCCTTTCACATTTTCGATAAAAAAATAAAAAAGTACCTCATTAGAAAAACAAAAAGAATATTTATTTGAAAAAATATGGGTAATAATGAATTTAATAAATTATTGTAGAATATTAAATCATTATTGAAAACATTTTAAAGAAAACATGGGCATGGAAGAAAGATATTCCCGACCGAATAGAAAAAAATCAGTTTTCCTTAAAAAAATTCTTTCAGTCTCTTGAGTACTTAAAGGGAGTAAAATGAGAGGAAAACTTGTAATTTTCATAAATAAAAAAATATAAAAAATCATATTGGGTTTAATATAGAAATATCATATAATTACCATAAAATATACTTAAATAAAAACAATCTTAAATAATGATGATATTGTAAAATAAATCCTTACCATTGTGGTAACTTTTGAATCCTAACCCCCATGAAAGAAATAACTTCAAATAAAACTTTAAATAGTGTTAATATAAATTTTATCATGATATATCATATCAAAGGGTGACTATATACACCACATGAAAGAAACAAGTGGTGAATATGTAATATGTCTCATGGAAACAAAAGTGAGATGAGAAGCTCTTACCCTAGGTTCAGATTTCTTTTTAAGTGGTTTTAACATTTAGTATAATAAATGTAAATTTATTATAATTATAGAAAAAAATAATTTTTATACTTTTAATATCATATATTATTGACTTATAATATTTTAACAACCATTTATTAATAATTCTTTATTAAAATCATCATTTCCCAATGTCAACTGTTTTGTTTTTCATGGAAGTTTCAGTTATGCGGTTTTAGTCCTTGTACTTTGATCATGGTTAAATAATATTCAGAATTTTAACCACGATATAAATATAATATAAGTCATTATATACATATATTGAGATATATATTCATCTATAAAATATGGATATGAAAAATGAATCACATCGCTTTGTGGGGGTGGTAGTCCACAAGTACGCACGAGCGATGTTATCATTTTTAATGAGTAGAAGGGTAAAAAGGTAAATGATATATTATATTTAAAGAATTATAATTATATCATAAATATCATTTATATTAATTATTTATATATTTATAACCATATAAGTAAATTTTTGATAAAAAACAAATTACACTACTACATATAGACGATAAGTTGTACGTATGCACGAGCATTGTTTTCACTTTTCATGGGATAGAAAACAAATGTATATGGTTGTAACATAATCCTAATAAAATATAATTCTATTTATAATACTGTATTTATTATTTTAGGATGTTTAAAACAAATTTAGAGGAAGTAAAAGAATAAATAAATTTGAAAGAGTCGGTAAAGATGATTACCTCTTATTCAGTAGACTTTCTTTAGATTTCTTCTTAAGATCACTTAGAATGGTATTTTAAGAATACTATAACCTATTATTAGTGGATAGGAAAGTTGAGAAGATAAATTGGAAGTGGTTGGTTGAGATATATGGCTCAAAGTGGTGTAAATAATTGAGAGAAAGGGGTGTCCTTTTATAAGGGAGAGAAAGGACACACTTGGAATTTCAAAAAAGATTAAAATATAATTAAGTAATTCTCAAGAAAAATTCTTAAAAAAATTCTATAGATCCGAATAAAAATGTAATAAGTTCAAAATATACTTATAAAATTAAATTTATACGTGTTTTAGAATCATTTTAAAACTTATCTTTTGGTTTAACCTCTTCATTAACCAATTTTAACCTTAACTAAGGTAACAACTTTTTCCATCTTAAAGGGTTATAATTTTACTTATATGTTAAAAATTATATCATAAATTAAAAATGGATGAAATTTTAGACACTTTATCATAAAAATTTTCCTATTTAATTTTTCTATGATTTTTGAATAATTTAATAAAATATTTTTATCATAAAATACTATTAATTTCATTTTAAGAACTATTCAAATAATTTGACTTTGAAAATAAAATGGAATCATTGGAATTTGAATCTAAAAATTTAAAACATCTATAATGTGTTATTTTTATCTAAAAAACTTTATAGCAAATAATTCACCCAAATTTTATTACTTTTAATATTTTTAAAATCATTTATTTTATTTCTCTATTAATTAAATAAATATTATATCAACGTTGTGTAAGAATTTAATGTAATTATATAATAAATAAAAATTATAAATAAATTAGAAAAATTAAAATAATTTCATTATTATAAAAATAAAATTTAATATTCATTCACAACTTATTATTATCCCTATGTGAACATATAAGATAAATTTAAAAATAAGAGAGTGGCATTTTTTATTTTTCATTAATTAAAATATTATATAAAAAAGTTTCATGGAAAATTGCCTCATAAACAATTAATTATCAGGAATATGGTGATAATTATCTAAATAAATTTATCCAATAATAATTAATATAAAAAATAGTGGCCTTATCACTTAGTTTTAACCTAGGTTAACCTGATTTACCCTTTTACCATGGTGACAAATTTTTAATGTTTTTACTATTCATTATGAACAAAAATTAAGTTGACCTTATTAAATAATATTAATAATGTTGATTTAATATATTGAATCCATTTTACCAAATTCAATCTCTATTAATGTTAGAAAATAATTTTATAATAATCCAACAAGATGCTATGAAAAACGGTTTTCTGAAGAAGAAAAATGTATTTTAAGTCTATAGGTATTTTTATACCAAGATGAAGTATAATGTTGATTATTATGTAATTAATTAGATTATTTATAATTAAAGTACACTTATATTAATTTAGGATCAAATTAAAAACATTAGGGTTTTTTTTAATGAAAATAAATGATAGTTTTACAAAAAAAAATGGTATTTTTCACTATTTGCTGAAAAATCAATATTTTCATAAAAATCCCAAAATTTCACCCTAAGATAAATTTGATATGATGATTTCAAAACTGATATTATTTTTATCAAATAAAATTTATAAAAGTTTCATAAATTAATTATAATATTCACTCATAAAATGAAATAAAAAATGTTTTTAAAGAAACCATATTTTTGAAGAACAAGATAACTACTAAAAATTGAGCGCTTATTTTATAATAAATAAAAGAAAAATTTATATTGAGTATGAAATTTATATATATTTCATAATTTGGTTAATATTATTTATACCCTCCAATTTAACAGCTATTTTATAACTATATCAGTTAAATAATAATATTTTAATAGTATATTGTGGTTCATTTAAACTCGGTGTTGCATGTAACATAAGATATCAATGAAAGTAAATTTATTTAAAGAGAAATATATTCTAAAAATGTAGGGTGTTATAGGAATGGGTGGCTGACTAGACCCTCCTTTTCTAAACTCTTCTCATGGTAGTATTTTGTGTGGGTATGCACGGTGGTTACCCTTCCCATATATGTGTGTAGAGGGCTGTAATGGATTTTGGTTATTTAACACACTTTTATATATGGATATAGTATCCTATGAAATATTATAGGTATTTCATATATGAGATGTGATGGATTGAGATATAATACTCGACATACGGGATGAGGTGGCTCCCAAAACCTACTCGGTTACTATCTAGATATGTGGCGTGGGAAGATGAGACAATGTGATGCATGGGGTGTATGAGATGATACATTAGACCATGTTTCTTCGAGTTGGCTTGATTTTAGAGAGAAATAGATCAGGACATGTGATGTTGGGGTATATTAGAAAACCATTAGGGAAGTGGTAGTGGGATACCTTAGTTTCATATTATATTATATTATCACTTTTATTTGATACTTGGTGAGAGAGAAACAGTGAGGTTGGGGATTTAGCATATGTGTTTAGGTGATGAGTTAGTTTCACTTGTTGTTCATTAGGTTTTAGCGTTCTTTATTTATATTTTACAATATAGGGTTTTGGGAGGATCCTATTGATTATACATGTTATTTCCACCCTACATATATATAAACTATTTTTTATATCTGTGGGAATTGGTTGGTGATCATGTTGGACATTACTAGCTCATGGAGTTATTCAGGAGCTATTTGGGCTTTGAGGGAACTGTCAAGGATAATTTTGGTACGTGTATTTCCTTTTGTAATTTATTAGTTTTATGTCATTATATGTATATATTAGGATATCTTTTTACTTTTTGTATGAGTATGAGTTTTTGGGTTCTTTAATCTTATCTATCATTTCTCAATTTTAGAGGGTAATGCCTCTTGTAAGAACTAGGTTCTTCCTTTAAGGTCTGGATCTTGTATGTTCAGGTTATACTTGGGATAAAGGAGGAAAAGAGGAAAGGGATGGATGCAGGCCTATTACACAACATAATTGGGTTTTACACGCTGTGTATTTTCAATAACACACTGTGTAATATGGGTACACAACATGTACTACCCAGTACACACCATATCATGGTCTGGTTAGGATCTGTACAGACACAGCATGTAGTTTCCAATACATGTCATGTACTTTTATTTTTATTCTTTAAATCGGACATTAGAGTCATCTTTTTTCATTTGGATAGAAGGGATCACCCATCTTGCGAACTAGCAGCGCCGAACCTAAATTCTCCTCCCAAATATCTGTATGAACTTCGATTCGATCTCCATAGAAGGCTTTTAAACCCAATTGGTAAGCTCTCAATTCCTCTTGAGCCATTCTTCATGATTTTTTCTCTCAACGAAGTTATCAGACCTTGAGTTTTTTCCTCGTTCTGTAGATCTACTTTGTTCTAGCTTGAATTTGAGGTTGATTCTGGATGATGAGACTCGTATGAGTATGAGGTAGCTGGTCTTGTTCCTTTCACTTGTTTTCGAGTTTAATATATATGTCGGAGTTCTGCGCACCCATTTTTTTAGGGTGTCACTTTGATTATAATTGACCTATGTTGTTTCCTAATGTTGATTAGGTAATTGATTAAATGATTTAAGGCATGTTTGGGATTTTTATCCTTGATTAAGGTCCACCCCATGGGTGTGTTTCCCTTGGAATGACCTTTTATAGTTGTTTGACCTAGGATTCCCATGGGAATGCCTTTGTTTCTTTTTTATGGGTTGTTCAAAATGAATTGATGTTAGTAATAAATTACAAGTTGTTGAATTGTAATTGAATTAGTTAAGTACTTGGGATGGTTGTTTTTCCCTTGACTTGGTTTATGCTTGTGCTTGGTTTAACACCTTTGGAATGTTTTTCTCCAACTATTAAACTACCCATGTGAGTATATAAATGTTTAAGCCTTGTAATGTCTTAGATTATTTAATAGGATTATTATATTATATGTTCCATGTGAGTTCATTATTGTTAAACCATGTAATATTCTAACTTACATGTGTTTCTTGTTATGATATATTCCCATGTGAGTTATTATTATGGAATCCATGTAATAGTTTAATTTACATGTTTCTTGGTTTAAATCCAGCGCACGTGAGTATTTGAAAGGCCAAGCCTTATGAGGTTGGTCCTTGCTAGTTTATATTGGATGCATTTGGTTTGGTTTTTATATGCCTATGGGTGAGGTTTTTTTATGAATGAGGGTGAGGTTTTTCTATGCCTAAGGGAGGGGTTTTTCTATCCTGAGGGTGAGGGTTCACTTGTTGTTACTATGTCGTGATCAAGCCATGATGTAATGGACGAGCTCAGTTTTTCTTTGAAATGAATAATGCAATGGAATAATATATTACATGTCTTCCAAGACAAAGAAAAATCTTGGATTTGTTCTTTACTTATACTATTTTAGATGGTCTCATGAGACATCTGTTGTGCTTACTTGTAGAACTGTTTACTTTTGAGTATCTTCCAATTACTACTTTCACTACTGTACACTACCTATTGTGTATATATTCACTGATTTATCAGCACAGATCTTGGGTGGTTACCTACTGGGATTTATTCTCATGCCTTGTTTGAGTCATGCTTTTGGTCCCAAACTGATTATATTTTTGTAGGTTTCTATGAGGTTAAGAACCCTTCTACATGTGCTTTATATGTTTTTTATGAGTAGAAGACCATGGGACCAAGCCGAGGCTTGCGATGCTTCTAAGTTTTTTTTGTTATATTTTTTACTTTTGGTACTTATATCATGTAGTAATGCAGTGTATCCAATTTTGGTTGTTTTCTTAGAACATAAAATGTTGCATCATCTTTTGTATGGAATGATGCTTGGTTGTTTATATCATCAGTCATCCACTTTTTATTCCAATTGTATGTTGTTTACTGTTTCTGCTATTGTATTATTATTTATTAAATTATGTTACACTCTACTAATGAGGGCATAATTTCCCAACTATAACACCCTAGTCCCTCATTGCTAGTTGGCAACCTCTGGAGTTTGGGGAAATGTGCTTGAGGTCATGTGGCCAATCGGGTATGGGGCACCAGTTGAGTTGAATCTGGATCTGGGATGTTACAAAGTGGTATCAGAGCTAGTTATTTTCAAGTTTTCTTTATTTTTTGGATATGATAGAAATAGATAGAAATGAAAAGGGATTCGGTAATAAATTATGCTTGGGAGTAGCTACCTCGTGTACAGGGAAAACCAAATTGCCGCGAATTGAATTATGATTTTTGGATTTTGAATTGTTATAGTTGATTCAATTTCACCATTGGGTGACACACTTGCATTGTGCTATTATTATCGATAGCAT
This sequence comes from Viscum album, assembly GCA_963277665.1. Lineage (NCBI taxonomy): Eukaryota > Viridiplantae > Streptophyta > Magnoliopsida > Santalales > Viscaceae > Viscum > Viscum album. The sequence goes on from OY728120.1 coordinate 2,093,204,203, forward strand.
TTTTTGTTCTATTTTTTTGAAACCCGATGAGATGAGGGTATTCCATCTCATGCATCATATAGGCACTTGTTATAAATCACATGCCATACATTCCTACCATTAAATTTAGAGTGAATTACTAATTGTATGTTGTTGTGATAGGTATTGTGATAGATATGCATGCTTTTGTGATAGGTGTATTGGTAAGTATTATAGTTCGAATTGTATGGATTCCAAACTTTGGTCCTTGAGGTGTATGGACCCTCTTGGATCGTAATTTGGTGGATCATGTTTCGGTAATGAGCTGAAATTGTGTTATTATGTGTTATATGTGATGTCAAACTTTGATTTGTAGTGAGTATGGGCCACCACGGGTCATAATTTGGAACATTATTGCTTTACTTTTTAAAAACAGGGGTTCTAGGGAAGTTTCAGAGGCTTACTATTCGGAAACCCAGAAAACGCGGCATGTGGGTCCATGAACACATGCCATGTGTTCTTCTGTTTGGGAAAAAAAAGCTCTTTTTTTAGTACACACCATGTACTATGTGTACACGCCATGTTGAAAGTGATTGTGTGTCTAGCTGTGTGAATAAGAAAGCAGAATAATGGTCTAGGAAAAGTAAATGGTTATGTACTTTTGGTACATGTTGTGTAGTCTTACCCAGATAGACCTCATGTGAATCTGGTTGTGTAAAAGAACATGGTCAGGATGGGAGACTTATGTACATGCCATGTACCATTACTACACACTGTGTACCTGGGGTGTTTACATGCCCAATCTGGTGGGATTACATGAGCATGTGGAAACTTGAGGGTACACATCGTGTATAGTTTCTACATGTCGTGTACTACTCTTTTCAAAACCTTTGGGGGTATTTTTCCTGTTTTATCCCCCCTTGACATTTTTGGACTTACGAGTAGTCCTTTCTGAGTAGTTTTCCATGTAGATCATGATGGTGAAACCCGTTGAGAGTTTAAAGGACTCCTAATGGGTTTTTTGGGGATTTTATCTAAATGGAGAGGTTCTTACTCCATTTATTATTTCTAGTTGTCACCTAAGAGTGAGACTTGGTGTGGATGATTGGTTGGGTGTTCTAACCAACCTAGTTGAGACTTTCGATCTGAGATGAGTTGTGAGATATCTCTATTAACCTATGTTGTTATAGGGAGTCCCTTGTAGGATCTATGTCCTATGTACAGTTTGTGAGGACCCCTATTGTATAATGCCTTTGTTGTTTATAGTTTGAGGATCCTATATAGGATTCCTCCCATTCCTTTTTATCTTAGGATCCCGTGTAGGATTCCTTCACTCATTTTTTTCTTGGATGATCCCAAGTAGGATGTCTCTTAGTGTTTTACATGACCAAACCCAACCTTCGTAGTGTGATTTTGGTAGTATATCTCTTTGTTTGAAACCTATACCTAACCCATGGGGAAGATATAGGGGTGAGTTTTTAGAGGAAGGTGTTGACCTATCCTGTTTTGATATCTACGCTTTTGAGATATGAGCTTTGTTTAATATTGACCCTTGATATGGGAACAAGCATTGAGGAATGCTCGGTTTAGTAGTTTAGACATGCCTCGGGCATGGACAGCATCTTAGGAGGTCATGTGAACCTCTCTTTACTCAAGTGATGGGTGACTTAGTATATCTTCATCCATGTAAATGGTTGTGTAGATGATGTACTTTTGAGCCAGTTCCTATGTGAGCCATCTTGTATTAGGATTCATAGGGTGGAAAGCCTATGAATAGTACCCAGAATGTTCCATTTTCTCTTGAAAACTTGGGGTAGTATATGTTGACATACGTAGTACCTATCGAGTGTTAAAAATTGAAATGAGTTATTGAGTTCAGTTAAGTCATTGATCTTTGAGATGTTGTATATGTTCTCGGGTTATGACCTGAGTATAGTGACCTGAGCATTATGGAACCAAGTTCTCCCCACTACTCAGGAGGAATTTCTGGGAAATAGGTGTTTTGAAATGCTGGTCAGTTTAATTTCGGCTTTTATGCCAAGTGATAAGGCATGGTGATCGTGGTTTGTTGAACGACACTTATTCATTTATTTTGGTTCTAAACTAGCGTGTTGAGAGTGGATAGTCCTTTTTCTTGATGTCTAGGACACTCCTATATGGGGAGTGTCATGTTAGTTCAGTTTAAATGTGTCCTTCCAGGTATAAGGACCACAATCAAATACTATTCAAAAATGGTCAATACTACTTGAATTCCTTTGATACTTGTGAGTATTGTTTCATGTTTATGTTTTCATGAAAAAATGATTTTGTTTTATTTTTTTGTTTGAATTCCTTTTGAGTCACCTATGATCATAGATGGACCTCAATGGTTAAGCGTGAGTTATCATGGAATGCCTTGGGATAAGGGCATTGTGCTCAGTTAAATGACAATGTGTCGGCAATTGAAGCCGAGTTTATTTTAGGAGGTCGACCAGTAGTGGATCAACAATCATTTTATGGTGATCCTTGAAATACTCTTAGTGTTCTCCTTCTTAAAATATGAGCATGTCCCCTATCATGACATCATGCTGGATGCACTAAGAGAGCATCGGTTATACATCACGCTACAGTTGAAAGTTGTTGGGCTAGTTCAAAAAAATCAGTGTTCTGTGCTAGATGTGTGGTTTTAAATGAGGCTCAGTTAATCCTGAGTGATACCTAGGTTCTTTTGTAGAAATTCCTTGGAAGGACTTTGTATGCCTACTTCTTTCCTTGATGTGACTGCCAGGCGGATGCCGCTCTAGGATCAGTCAGTGTTCTTATGTGGACTTCTAGCCTTGTACCAAAGTCTTGCTTGTAACAGAGAGTGTGGACCACCTTGGTGAGTTCCTTGGACTCCAATTTGATGAATATTAGGTTATCTCGTACTTATAGTCAGGCTCAGATGTGATGCTTTGAAAAGGGGTAATGATTCTAGTGGGATGGATCTAGCTTTCACCTTTACTCGTGCTATGGTGTGACCCTTTTTAATGATAAGTGGATTGTTTTACAAGGGATATTCACTAAGATATGGGTATGGGATTCAGTGAATAGGTTCTTAGTGGATGCATGGTTCCTTAGAATAAGGAATTGTGTCCTATTTCAACACGCCAGCCTCCTAAGCCAGGAGTTTTAGAGATAAGTTATCAAGTGATAGTTTAACTCGTTGTCATTATTGTTCCACATGTATAGTTCAAGTGAACCAATTTGAACACTCCATTAGTTTTAGGTGGTGTGATGTGAAATTCCTCAATGTATTTTGATTAAATATTGTGTGACCAGTTTTGACGAGGTTGATTGGGGTTCGACCGTTCTTTGCTATGAGGCCACTGATAAGACCTCAATTGTGTTTGGTTTCACCTAGTTAAAGGAAAAACATATTGGTAGCATCACTAGAACACTCATGGGAATGCTTGGTGGAGTTTTAAAATGGTGGAGGTGTTGTGGTAATGATGTTTTTTGCATTGTTCTTAACAGACTCATGAAGGTTGTACTCTTCCTACCAATCAAGAAGACCTTCATTGTTGATGACCTTGGAAGGTTGTACATTCATGAGATTGTACGACTACACAGGGTTCCATATTCTATCATTTCAGATAGGGATGCCTAGTTTACTTCTCATTTATGGAAAGGGCCACATAGGGCTTTTTGGTATATAGGTGCTTCTGAGCATAGCTTACCACCCCTAGATAGATGTTCAGTCAGAGCGCATGATTCAAGTGTTGGTGTACATGCTTCAGGCATGCGTCCTAGATTTAAGGGGTTCTTGGGAGACACACATACCCCTTTTTGAGTTTGCCTACAATAATAGCTTCCATGATACTATTCAGATGGTTCCATATGAGGCTTTATACAGTATTCCATTCCAATCACCCCTGTGTTGGCTGGAGGTAGGAGAAGTAGCTATATTGGGACCTCATCTTTTCCAGGAGACCATTGAGTAGGTTCAATTGATTCAGAAGTGGATGGCTACTAAATAGTCTTTTCAAAAATCATATGTCGATCGCCGCAGAAGACCTTTGTAGTTTAAGGTTAGGGATTGAGTTTTCCTACATGCCGCATCGAGTTTATAACACAAGAGGATTAGGAGATAGTTTAAGCTTTCACCAAGATACGTCAGGCCATTCAAGATTATGGAGAGCGTCGGGATTGTTGCCTATCAATTTTAGTTACCTCAGAGGTACAGAGCTATGCATGATGTCTTCCACATCTCTCAGTTGTGACATTACTTTTTGGACCCATCTTACGCTTTCCATCCTAAGGAAGTGGATTTGTAGGAAGATGAATCCTTTGAGGAGCATCCTATTAGTATTGTTGATCATAGAATGAAGGTTATCTATGGCCGATCTGTTCCTTTAGTACGGGTGCTATGGCAGCACGACCGAGTGCAGGACAAAACCTGAGAGAAGGAGGATGACATACGATCACAATGGGTGGGGTTATTCTCAATTGTTCCTTCACCACCCTTGGAAGGGTAATTTAGGGATGAATTTGTTTAAGAGGGGAAGTTTGTAAGAACTTAATTATTCCTTTAAAGTCTGTATCTTGTATGTCTAGGTTATAGTTAGGATAAAGGAGGAAAATAAGTCAAGGAATGTATGCAGGCTTATTACACAACATAACTGGGGTTTACATGCCATGTATTTTCAAGAACACACCGTGTAATATGGGTACACACCATATACTTCCGAGTACATGACATTTCATGGTCTGTCTAGGATCTATACGGACATAGTGTGTAGTTTCTAGTACATGTCATGTACTTTTCTTTTTATTCATTAAATCGAGCAGTAGCATCGTATTTTGTCATTTGGATAGAAGGGCTCACCCATCTCACAAACTAGCAGAATCGGACATAAATTCTCCTCCCAAATATCTATCCAAACTCTGATTTGATCACCATCGAAGGCTTTTGAACCTAATCAGTAATCTCTCGATTCATCTTAAGCTATTCTTCATGATTTTTTCTCTCAACGAAGTTATCGTACCTTAATAATTTTACCTCGTTTTGTATATATACTTCGTTCCAGCTTGAATTAGAGGCTGATGTTGGATGATGAGACTCATACGAGTAGGAGGTAGGTGGTCTTGTGCCTTTCACTTGTTTTTGAGTTTAATATATATGGAAGAGTGTCGTGCATTCATTTTTTAGGGAGTCACTTTGATTATAATTGACCTATGTTGTTGCCTAATTTTGATTAGGTAATTGATTAAATTATTTAAGGAATGTTTGAGATTGTTATCCATGATTAAGGTCTACCCCATGGGTTCATTTCCCTTAGAATGACCTTTTATGGTTGTTTGGCCTAGGATGCCTATGGTCATGCCTTTGTTTCCTTTTTATGGGTTGTTCAAAATGAATTGATATTAGTAATAAATTACAAGTTTTTGAATTGTAATTGAATTAGTTAAGGACTTGGGATGGTTGTTTTTTCACTTGACTCAGGTTATTCCTATGCTTGGTTTAACACCTTTGGAATGTTTTTCTCCAACTATTAAACTGTCCATGTGAGTATATAAATGTTTAATCCTTATAATGTCTTAGATTACTTGATAGTATTATTATATTATATGTGCCATGTGAGTTCATTATTGTTAAACCATTTAATAGTCTAAATTACATGTGTTGCTTGTTATGATATCTTCCCACGTGAGTTATTATTATGGAAGCCATGTAATAGTTTAATTTACATGTTTCTTGTTATAAATCTATCCCATGTGGGTATTTTAAAGTCCAAGCCTTATGACGTTGGTCCTTTATTATTTATATTGGATGCCTTTGGTTTGGTTTTTCTATGCCTACAGGTGAGGTTATTCTATTCCTAAGGGTGAGTTTTTTCTATGCCTGAGCGAGATTTTTTGCTATACCTAAGGGCAGGGTTTTGCAATGCCTGAGAGAGAGGGTTCACTTGTTGTTACTATATTGTGAGAGAGTCATTATGTAATGGACATGCTCAGTTTTTCTTTGAACTGAATAATGAAATGGAATGATATATGACGTGTCTACCAAGCCAAATCACAAGCTTGGATTCAGTTTTACTTATACTTTCTTAGATGTTCTCCTAAGAAATTTTTTTTTATTACTTGTAGAACTATTTACTTTTGAGTATCTTCCATTTACTGATTTCACTATTGTACACTACCTATTATGTATATATTCACTGATTGATTGGCATAGATCTTAGGTGGTTTCCTACTAGGATTTATTCTCACACCCTGTTTGGGTCATGCTTTTGGGTCCAAACAGATTATATTGTTGGAGGTTCTGATAAGGATAAAAACCCTTATACAAGTAATTGATATGCTGTTTAGGAGCAGAAGAGCATAGGATCAAGCCGAGGCTTACAATGCTTCTGAGTTTCTTTTATTCTATTTTGTAATTTTGATACTTGTATCATGTATTACTACAGTGTATCCTGTTTTTTCTGTTTTCTTAGAACATAACATGTTGCATCATCTTTTGTATGGAACAATTCTTGGTTTTTTATCTCATCAGTCTTCCATTGTTTATTTCAGTTGTATGTTGTTTATTGTTTCCGTTGTTGTATTATTATTAATTTTACTATGTTACACTCTACCAATGAGGGCATAGTTTCCCCACTATCACACCTTACACCCCTGCTACTAGTCAGAAGCCTCTGGCATTTGGGTAAATGTGCTTGAGGCCATGTAGCTAACCAGGTATAGGGAACCAGTTGAGTGGAATCCAAATCTAGGACATTACAACTATCATTTGTGTGTATAATTGTTTCATTGGTTTTTTGAGGTATGGAATATATTTTTCTCATTTGGATACCATTTCCACATTTCCCAAAAACTCTTAATAGTTACCCCATTTGTAGCTGGGTACATACCTGGTTTCTAAAGGTCAGTGTTCATCAGGGTTTTCAGGCCCAGATACTCTTGGGGACTTGCGTTGGTCGAGAGTATGGGATTTTGGGCTCATTGTATCCTTTTGGGGGGAACTATTTCCTACTCTGAGACTCTCTTATAGATTTAAGATATGTTCATGTATCTCTTCCTAATCCCAAAACAGGACCGGTTACCCTGAAAAAATGATTCATTGGTTAGTTCTCTCATTAAAAAAAGAAAGGTATTCTCACTGATGAACTAAGGGGAGTGTGGTATCATTGGTTAATCCATCTGTATGTATCTGAGGTTCTTCATCCATCCCCTTAATAGTGAATAACCACTTTATGTGCTAAAGTCGTATGACCAAATGCTTCGGAATGTGATTCCACATGAGGAGGTGGTTAATATCCTGAGATTATTGTAGGAATCAAAACCCACATAGTTCTTTAATCCTGTGCATTTTAGTGACATGCATAGAGGAAATATGTGTGGGAACTGAGACACCAAATGTTTGAGATCAGGTATCATGGAAACTTCCTACGTATCCTGACTATGACACGAATCAGAGTTTTCATAGTTAAACTACACCCTTGGGACTGGCCCCAAGGTATATACCCTTATATGAGGGGTTTTCATACAATACCACTCATCTGGGCTTACATACTAGGATTTCCCTGGTGAGTGGAGATTCATGATGTCCAATGAGATGTTCATTGCATCCCCCTAAGCCCACATGAGCTATGATCGATGTGAGAAAAAAGGGGAATAGATGATCAGTCTCATGTCATATATATATATGGGACTTGTATGTTGGTAATTTCCTTGGTATGTTTGGTATAGAGATCAGTCCTTGGAAAGGCTCCCTATGTATCCTAGTTATGGCTAGAATCAGAATTCTCATAGCTCATTTATCCCTTAACCTGCTGATAGGCTAAGGTGTATGATCACACATGAAGACATTATGACTATTCCTTGAGGTTTAAATAATTCTAGGGGTTCATACCAAGATGGATTTCCTATTGATCAGGGAAATACCATATGATGTCAGTAATTTGGGCTTATGCACCAAGGTTTCCCTTATAACTCTAGGGTGTATAGTGCAGATTCCATGATCAGTGAGACCCCCTAAGCTCATGTGAGCTATTCTCTTTGTGAGAAACAAGGGTTATTAATTTATCAATTTCATTTCTTTGGATAAGGTCTTGGATACTAGGATCACCCTAGATAATCAATATGGATCTCTAATCTTGAAGAGGTGGCCTTCGTATCCTACATATGGAAAGAATCAGATTCATCATAGTTCCCTTAATATTGGGGTTTACATATTAAGTATTCCCTTTTATTTGGGGCTTACACGCTGAGGATGGATAGGGATATCAAATATTAGGTTTCCCTTGAGTCCTGGATTTCTTATCTAGGGGTGTCGCATGACCCAGCAGACTTGTCCGAGGGACATCGCATGACCTGGTTGTATTATCCTAGAAAACATCACATGACCTGCCTTGACACATATGGGGGGTGTTGCAAGAATCAATTTTACATGGTCTGAAGGATGTCACATGTCTTGGCTAAGATCCCTAGAGGTTATCAAGAGACATGATCATCATGTTTGGAGGGTTCCATGGGTCTTAACTGGATTTCCTAGAGGGTGTTGTGAGATCTTGGTTGTCATGTCTGGATGCAACAGTGAGACTTGAATGATATAAAATAATTTCATTATATGAGTCAGGTGATATATCTAAAGGTCCTCTCAATTTTCAGGTGATAGACCCATTGAGTTTCATGATACCAAGGTGGTGCAGCCACGGGAACCATGTGACTTTCTTTGACATTTCTAGAGGACTTCACGTGTCCCAAACAGCATGTTGAAGTAATGTCGTGAGATCTGGGTGATGTATCCTAGTGATGTCGTGTGTCCTTGTTTGACTCACGTGAAGCACATGAGGGTTACAAAGAATTTATTTCATTTAATTCTTCCACTTTTTATCTTGGTTTTAGACCTTGTATTGCAAATTCCTTAGGTTTGTTTAGTATCAACTTATTTTGAGTATGGTGCATGATTTCCCTGGTCTTTCACTGGTATATTACCTAGTGTAAGGTTGGTCAATTGCATGATTGGTTTCTCTGATAAGTCTACTCTGATGCTTGGGAATTTTGTGATCAAGAGTTTCCTTCATGTTGTAGCCACCTCATTTTTCATAATGGGGTGGGTAATTTATAGGCCTCTCCACCCTAGATTCTCACTGACTTGTGAGGTGTATCAGGCGTGGATCCAGGATAGAGTCATCAAAGTGGGCTGGTTCCAAGCTATTTTTCAAGTCTCTATCGTGGGTCATTCTGAGTGTGTCGCCTAATTTTTAGTGGTCACAAGTCTCTTTCATAAATTCTCCCTTTATCAGATTATTTCTGATTAATGAAGACTTGTTTGATCATGTGGTCATGTCAAAGGACTTTTCATCTTGTCCTATGGACATTCCCAAGGGCCTTCACGACATTTAAGGTGTCTGTTAAAAGGATTTCTCAAGATGCTTGATGACTTGTTTGGGTATTTCCATGAGACAAGGATGATTTTTTTAGGGGTCTCACGGGACCGTGGTGCTGACTTATTGGGAAAATCGCATTTCTTTCAGTGTCTGCGAGTACCTTTCGCCTCTTCCCTATTTTATTTTCATTGTTTTATGTGACAAAGGTTGGGAGTCACGAGATATTTCATAAGAAATGTGAAGGAAAATTACTCTATTTTTTGGCGATGCATCATGTGACCAATATGGGTCATGTGGGGGTGCGTGAGCATTTTAAGGACCAATTTATTCATTTTCCTTTGAAGATACAGAGGTAAGTGAAAAATTTATTGTACATACCTAAGGCTTCCATGTGTTGAGGATGAAAAATTAAAGGGACTTCGTTATATGAGACAAAAACATCGTCAGGGACTTGTGGTGTCTTTCAGATCTCCAGGGGCACGTCACATGTCGTTCAGTGACCATGAGTACCTCTAACATCTTCCCTTTTATCTCCTTTGTTTTATTATACAAAGGTTAGGGGGTCTCATGAGTTTTAATGAGTAATTTCTAAAATATTTTCTCAATTTTTTAAGGATGCCTCACATGACCAATATGGGTCATATGGGGGTGCTAGAGTCATGTTGTTGACAAATCTATCTATTTTTCCTTAGAGCGTCGAAGGGGGAGTGAAAATTTTCCTAGACATACCCAAGGACTTCCATGTGGCGAGGCTGACAAGTTAAGGGGGATTTAAAAGATGAGTTGTACATGTCTCCAGGGACTTTCGGTGCCTTATAGATCACTGGGGGCACATTACATGTCCTTTAATGATTGTGAGTACCTTCCACCACTTCCCTCTTTTCTAATTTGTTTTATTCTACAAATTTTTGGGGGTCTCATGAGTTTTCTTGGATATAATTATAGAAATTTATCCTTTCAAATGATGATATAGTGCATTATCTTTATGACCATTGGGGGTTTCTCCCTTTGGATATTATTCTTGCTTATTTTTTGAGGAGTTTTGGATGGTTTGTCATGAAATTTCCAATGAAAACCCATATGACCTAGGGGTGTTCATTTAGTTGTCACTATGTGGAAATTGTCTATATGGAGAGCCATCTTGAGAGTAGGAAGGTTCATTTAAGGGGGATTCATGGGATTCTTCATAGGTTATGCACTGTGTGTGAAGTCTTTGCATGACCTTGAAATGGTCATGTGATCACGAGTCCCTTAGAGACTCATGTGATCTATGAGCCTCAGTTCCTTTGCTTTTGTGGGGAATTTAATACCCCTATTCAAGTATTTCTTCCTTTTTAATTTTTTATGATGCTTATTTGGTGGGCGTTAACAAATTCCCACCCTCATGAGCGACATTCGTAGGGACAAGGACTCAGTTCTGAGGAAAACTAATGCCCGCTTAAGTATTTGGAAGTGTCACAAACTGGTGGCTTAGGTGACATTTGATCTATTGGGTGACGTTTTTTATTCCACTAAATGTTCTATATATAGGGGGTGGAGGATAATTTATTCCGCTGGTCACCCCTTCTCTAAAGCACTCTTGTTTTCACCTCTGCTGAGTGCCTCTTTTGTGAGACTGTGTCGCGAGCCTGGATTGCGAGATCCATTCGCGAGCCTATGTTGTGATAATATTTCATCAGATCTCTCCCACAAGATTTGTTTATTGATCAGATGTTTGTATTATCCAACCACGAATCATACTTCAGTAGCTTCTCAAAACTTCATCTATGAGGGTTGAGGTTGTCTTGAGAACTTTGTAAGATCTTCTGGACCAATCATTCGATCACTTGAAACTCACATAACCATGTTCAGGTCATACGGTCACATGTATCCAAGGGGGTCATGTAGTTCGCATGATTCCCTACAAGGGTTATGTGACCCATGATTCCTTAGGATGTCAGGAAATCCATGAACACCTTATGTGGTTCATTAATCCCCTACTGAGTCATGTGATGCGCCTGATGTCATTGTTCTTCATCATTCTTTGACAATATTTATTTTATTAATGTAACATCTTCTAGTTACTTATTTCCAGATGGATTCTGGTCTTCACCAAGGTTCCTCAGTTGTGGCCAATCAAAGGGCCATGATTTCCAAGAATCGTAATGTTGATCCCCACTACTGTGTGTATACTGATAATGAGAGTCTAAAGGGATTCCTCTCACATAGGCTTTGAGACTATGCCTTGTCTCATCGACTCCATATATACAAGATTGGATTGCTAAATGATGTCTCCATACCTCCATCAGACTTTAATTTTCTATATTGTTGGGTGTCTGGATCCCCCAACTGCGTTCGGATGAAAATTACCGAGGATGGTCAGCTGGTTATAGCTCAATACCAAGGTTTGGATTATCTGTTGACCAACTCTCCCCTAAGTCCAGATGGTATTGAATTCTCTCAACAACCTATTTATCAAAGTTATTATAGTATACTCGTCTATTCTCTAGACACATCTGGTGGTGGGTGGTATTCTAAATGGGATCTTCGTCCTGGAGGAAACTTTTCTGATGAATGGGCATGGCCATTTTGTGAGTGACAAAGCTGTTTGGAGTTTTTTGATGATCTATACAGGGTTCATCTTTACAAATCCATGTGGATATTTCAATTCTTCATTTACCATCAGCTTAACATTATTCAATAAAATATTATCTTTTTGTGCCCTGTTATTAACACATTTCACTAGTCCCATGGTGAAGTGGGAAGTATCCTATGAGACATCTATCAGTTGGGTGGGATTCTTCCCCTTGGAGAAATGTATTATGAATTACTCCCTACTTTGGATGTCTGGGATGATTCTCAATAGACCCCAATTTTGGAAAGGGAGATACTCATTATTGTAAGTGATAAATTGAAGAAAGAGTTGACAATATGCTCACTCGTTTCTTTCAGGGATTGGATTAATATTTTCCTCTACAGTAGAGGAGTTAGACCAGCTTCCATTTGCCCCATGGGTGCCCCTCCCATCAAGTATGTGATAGTGATGGCTCGTATTGGTCCATCTTGGAAGTTGGATATTATACCTCATGGGGATGTTGTTTGAAATATAAGATCTCTCCAAACCTAATACTGGTAGTTTTCATAGCCATGTTCTTGAATGGGTTGCTCTTTCTAACTGGGGACACATGTTTAGAAATCTATGTTAGCAAGTTGATGATGGCAGTGTGACTTGCATAAGTGTGACACCATAACTTGGTAGTACTATTCCTTGCATGCCTTTATCAAATGTTGGGTCATATTCAATAAGGTAGAACACCTTACAGTATTAGTGGTCATCTTCAATTCCTATTTGGATGGATAGGGGAGCACTTCCATTATTATGAATATTACAATGCTTCTAAGATCCCAGACACCATATCCCATCCTATATTATTGTGAATATCTAGGGTCAAGGCTATGTTCCTAATCTCTACTGAGGTTAAGGGAACACTATTCCCTCTTGAAATCTTCAAATTTACCCCCTTTCATGCACCAGTTGGGCTAATCATTGATGATGGTAGTTTCTCCCTTCATGAAAGATCTTATATGATCTCCCTTCAGGATGGGGTTCTCATAGCTAGGGTGGACGATATGATTATATGTGAGCCATAGAAACCGTATCGATTCTCTCAAAAGTTTGGATATGTTCGAGGGTCTCCCCTCTTCCATTGGTTAGTTTTTGAGGGGAGCGACATCCTAGGGTTATCCTCTAATTTTGGAGGATCCTAGAATGTGAAGACACTAAGGCTAAAATTATGCTTCCACCTACTGATGGTTATTCTACTTTCCTTACCCATTATTATGCCTAGGCTTGGGTAACATCTTATCCTAGTGGTGTGTTAGGCTAGTTGGTTCGTCATGCGGATAGGCCTCTTGCATCACCAATTCCTTTGTTATAGGAAACAATGGAGTTGACCAAAGATTTAAATGATATATCGAGAAAGGGACCTCATTTAGGTGATGACCACTCAGCTGGTAAAACAGATTCTTTTTAGGAGGTTAATCCTTCAAAACAGACTATGGATGATGCGTCGATTGAAAGAAGATCACATGAGGCTTCTTCTCCTGTTTCGGCACTAATATGACTAGTCGGTCATACTTCTATCGTGTATACCACATTGGATACATAGGTTCAATAACATCATATATTGATCTAGGAACGGATTCACACCTTGATTACTGATACCCCCTTGTAAATATTTTTCAACAAAGGAGAACACCTTCACTAGTTATTTCATTAATTAGGGGAAGATTCCTTTGACCGACAGCCTTTGTATGAAATCATGTATAAAATCATCTTGAACTGAAGAAACTTGGACAAAAATGAAAGTTATTAAAATGATCTTGTGAATGAGGCTTCCCTTGCTAAGCAAATGAGGGAGACGATGGAGGAATTGGAGTAGGGTCTCCAGTTGTTATCTGAACTACAAGCTCATATGGATGCTTAGGCCGTATAGATATGGATATATAAGGATTTGATTACTTATCTGAGGTATAACCTTTTGACATCATTATCCTCATTTTCTACTACTTAGATGAGGGTTAAATATTTGACTACTCTGGTCGAAGCTCTTCATCCTAGGGAAGGATTGGAAGAAGTGGGGAGAGCGGCACTTCAACGCTCAATTGATGCCTCTCACCAGACTCTTGTGAATCTTTCTAATACATCTGACCATCTTTTATCGTAACTCAAATTTTGTATTAAACTTAGTCCCCCCTTTTTTTATGAAGCCTTGGAGAGGCTCTAAAATGTGGATATTCCTTCCTATTTTTTATATTGTGAATGGATGGATTTTTTTAATTATTTATAATTATATTTATCTTTCTTCCTTTCATAACGTGTATGATATTTGGTTGTTCTAACATTATGAGAATCGCTAATGATACCCATCCTTTTCATAAAATCAAGAAAATCTAAATGTTTGAATCTGTAGATTTAGATCACAACATACTCTTTTTTGAGGAGTGCTCATGAATGCCCACCAACATGAGATACTCTACTGATGATTTTTCTATTTATCTTGAGATTACTTGATTTTCATAAGGATAAATGGGTTAAATGTATATCCTAGATGTAGAGTGATCCATTATTTTCCAAATTCGATAGGTTGGTGAGCATATCTTGATTTTTCTAAGGTCATATAGCGAGCCTTATAAGCTATCACATGATAAATAATTTCCATGAACTTTAGTTTATGTCATTATATGTATATATTAGGATATCTTTTTACTTTTTTATGAGTAGGAGTTTTGGGGTGTTTTAATATTATCTCTCATTTCTCAATTTTAGAGGGTAATTACTCTCACTTGTTTGTAGGATTGTTTCATTAGTTTTTCTAGGTCTAGAATGGGTTTCGCTCATTTGGATACCATTTCCACATTTCCTAGAAACTTCTAATGGTTCCCCCATCTAAATCTAGCTACAGAACTGCTTTCTAAAGGCTAGTGATCATCAGGGTTTTTAGGCCCAACAACTCTTGCGGACTTGCATTAGTCCAGAGTATGGAAGGTTGGGCTCATCATACCCTTTTTTGGGGAACTATTTCCTACTCAAAGACTCTCTTATACATTTAATATATGTTCTTGTATCTCTTCCTAATCCATATACGGGACTGGTTACCCTGAAAAAATGATTCATTGGTTAGTTCACTCATTAAAAAAAGAAATGGATCCTCATTAATGAATTAAGGGAAGTGTGGTATCATGGGTGAATCCATATGTATGTATCAGAGGTTATTCATTTATCCCCTTAATGGTGAATAAAAACTTTATGTGATGAAGTCTTATGAACAAATACTTCGGAATGTGCTGATATGTGAGGAGGCGGTTAATATCCCAAGGAGGGTGTTGAGCCATAATGAGGCATCCTATGTATCCTGGTTATTCCAGGAATCAAAACCCACATAGTTCGTTAATACCATACAGTTTAGTTTCATGTGTATATGACATATATGTGGTCATTGAGACACCAAATGTTTGATATCAAGTCTCATGGAGACTTCCTACGTATCCTGAAAATGACAGGAATCGGAGTCATCATAGATCAACTACACCCTTGGGACCGACCCCAAGGTATATACCTTTATATGTGAGGTGTTCATATAATACCACTCATTGGGGCTTACATAATGGGATTACCCTGGTGAGTGGAGATTCATGGTGTCCAATTAGATGTTCATTGCATCCCCCTAAGCCCATGTGATTTATGCTTGATGTGAGAAACAAGGGGGAATAGATGATCAGTCTCATGGAATATATATATGGTACTTGTATGCTAGTAATGTCCTTGGGATGTTTGTTATAGATCTTGGGCCTCGGAAAGGCATCCTACGTATCCTAATTATGGCGGGAATTAGAGTTCTTGTAGTTCATTATTCCTTAACCTATTGATAGGCTAAGGTGGATGGTCGCACTCAGAGATATTATGACCATCCTAGAGGTTTTAGTAATTTTATGGGTTCATACCAAGATGGATTCCCTATTGATCAGGGACATACAATATGATGTCGGTAGTTGGGGCTTATGCAGTGAGGTTTCCCTTATAACCCTGGGGTGTATAGTACAAATTCCATGATCAGTGCAACTCCCTATACTCACGTAAGTTATGCTCATTTTGAGAAACAAGGGTTGGAAATTGATCAATTTCATTGCTTTGGATAAGTTCTTGGATACAATTATCGCCCTGGATAATCAATATGGATCTATAACCTTGAAGAGGTGGCCTACATATCCTAAATATGGTAGGAATTACAGTCGTCGTAGTTCCCTTTATATTCAGCATTACACACTGAGTTTTCCCTTGTATTTGGGGATTACACACTAAGGATGGATAGGGGTATCAAATATTGGGATGCCCTTGTGTCATGTCTTTCTTATCTAGGGGTGGCGAATGACCCAGCTGACTTGTCCAGGGGACATCGCACGACCTGGTTGTATTGTCCTAGAAACCATCGCATGACCTGCCTTGACACATATGGGGGACATAAGAGTTAGTGTGATATGGTATGAAGGATGTCGTGTGTCTTGGATAACATCCCTAGAGGTTATCACGAGACCTGACCATCATGTCTAGAGGGCGTCGGGGGTCTCATTTGTCATACCTAGAGGGTGTTGCGAGAGTATGGTTGTCATGCTCGGGTGCAATGGTGATACTTGACTAATATGAACAAACATCATTATATGAGTCAGAATATGTCATTGAAGTTCATCGTAAGTCTCAGTTGATATACCCATTAGGTTTCATGAGAACAAGGTGGTGCGCCCAGGGGAACTATGTGACTTTCTTTTACATGTCCAGAGGACTTCACGTGTCCCAAACAGCATGCTGAAGGAATGTTGTGAGATCTAGGCGATGTATCCTGGTGTTGTCGCGTGTCCTTGTATGACTTACCTGAAGCACATGAGGTCCATCGAGCATTATTTCATTTAATTCTTCCACTTTTGATCTTGGTTTTATACCTTGTATTGTGAATTCCTTAGTTTTGTTCAATATCAATTTATTTTGAGTCTCGCATGATCTGAAAGACATGCGGTATATTTGGCCCTTCATGAGATCTATGAATGATCATACGAAGTGCCTTATGTATGGTTCATGATTTCCCTAATCATTCTATAGTATATTACCTGATGGAAGTTTATTAGGTCGCATGATTGGTTTCTTCGATAAGTCCATTCCAATTCTTGGGACTTTTTCACTCAAGAGTTTCCTTTGTATAGTATCCACCTCATTTTTCATGCTAGGGTGCATAATTTATAGGCCTCACCACCCTAGATGCTCGAAAAAAATTAAATTTATCTGGAATGGATCCATGATAGAGTTATTGAAGAGGGATGGAACCATGCAGTTTCATGAGTCTCTATCGTGGGTCATTCCAAGTGCATCGCCTAATTTTCAACGGTCAAAATTATCTTCCGTCGACTCTCCCTTTATCAGATTATTTCTGATTAATGAAGACTTTATTTATCATGTGGGAATGTCAAATGACTTTTCATCTTGTCCTATGGACATTCCTAAGGTCCTTCACGAGATCTAAGGTTCATGTTTAAAGGATTTCACAATATTCTTGATGACTTGTGTGGGTCTTTTTGTGAGACAAGGATGATTTTTTCAGAGGTATTTCAGGACCACGGTGTAGACTTCCTAGGAACGCCACTTGTCTTTTAGTGTCCACGAGTACCTTCTTCCTATTCCCTTTTTTATTTCCTTTGTTTTATGTTAAAAATTTTGGGAGTCATGCGATATTTCATAAGTAATGTGAAGGAAAATTACTCTATTTTTTGTGATGCATCGCATGACTGATATGCATCATGTGGGGGTGCACAAGAATTTCATGGACCAATCTATTCATTTCCCCTTAAATATCCAAAGGTAATTGCAATGTTTCCTGGACAAAATAGAGGTTTCCATGTGGAGAGGATGAAAAATCGAAGGAAATTCATGATATGAGGCAGACACATCTTTAGGGACTCATGGTGCCTTGCAAATCGCCAGGGGCACATCGCATGTCCTTCAGTGACTGAAAGTACCTATCACTTATTCCCTTTTATCTCCATTGTTTTATTCTAAAAAGGTTCAAGGGTCTCATGATTTTTCATGACTAATTTCTAAGATATTTTCTAAATTTTTTAATGATGCCTCACATGACCAATATAGGTCATATGGGGGTGTGTAAGTCATGTTATTGACAAATCTATATGTTTGTCCTTAGAGAATCGAAGGTGGAGTGAGGAGTTGCCTAGATATACCTGAGGACTTCCGTGTGGTAAGTCTTACAAGTAAAGGGGACTTTTCAAGATGATTTGGACACATCATCAGGGACTCATGGTGCCTTGAGTATCACTAGGGGCACATTGCATGTCCTTCAGCGATTGTGAGTACCTTCTGCCTCATCCCCCTTTTCTCCCTTGTTTTATTCTATAAAGTTTTGGGGGTATCATGAGTTTTCTTGGATATACTTAAGTAAATTTATCCTTTCAAATAATGATATGGTGAATTATCTTTATAACCACTGGGGGTTTCTCCCTTTGGATATTATTCATGATTATTTTTTGAGGAATTTCAAATGGTTTGTCAAGAACTTTCCAATGAAAAACCATGTGACCTAGGGGAATTTATTATGTTTTCACCATGCAGCCATTGGTTGTCTATAGATCCATCTTGAGAGAAGGAAGGTCCATTGAAGGGGTCTTTATAGGATCCATCACAGGTTATACGTTGCACGTGAAGTCTTCATGTGACCTTGAAATGGTCACGTTATTGTGAGTCCCTCGGGGACTCATGTGATCTACAAGTCGCATCTCCTTTGCTTTTGTGGGGAATTTAATACCCATATTCAAGTATTTCTTCCTTTTTTATTTTTTATGATGCTTATTTGGTGGGTCTCAACAAATTCCCACCCTCGGGAGCAATGTCCGCAGGGACAAGGACTCAGTTCTGAGGAAAAATAATGCTCCCATGTGTCTTTGGCAGTGTCACAAACTGGTTCCTTAGGTGACATTTAATCTATTGAGGGAATTTTGGTATTCCAATAAATTTCCTATATATAGTTGGGTGTAGGATAATTTATTCTTCTATTCACCCCTTCTCTAGAGAACTCTCATTTTCACCTCCTTTGAGTGCCTCCGTCACGAGACCATGTCGGGAGCCCTGATTGCGAGCTTCGTTCGCAAGGCTATGTCATGATACCATTTCTTCAAAACTCTCCCAAAAGATTTTTTTTCTTACTCAGATGTTTGTATGATCCAACCATGAATCATACTTTAGTAACTTATCAAACTTCATCTATGAGGGTTTTAGTTGTCTTGAGGACTTTGCGAGATCTTCTGGCAAAATCATTCGATCGTTTGCAACTCACGTGACCATGTTTAGGTCACACGGTCATGTGTCTCCAAGGGGGTCATGCAGTTCACATGATGCCCTGTAGGGGTTATGCAACCCTTGAGTCCTTGGGAGGTTAGGTTATTCGTGAAATCCTTATGTGGTTCGTGAATCCTCTGTTGAGTCATGCGATGTGCCTGATGTCATTTTTCCTAGTCATGCTTTTACAATATTTATTTTATTCATCTAACATGCACTAGTTACTTATTTTCAGATGGATTCTGGTCTTCACTAAGGTTCCTCAACTGCTGCCAATCAAAGGGCCATGATTTCCATAAATCATAATGTTGATCCCCGCTACCATGTGTATACTAATAATGATAGTCTAAAGGGATTACTCTCACCTAGTATTTGGTATTATCCATTGTCTCATTTACTCCCTCTATATGAGTTTTTCTTGCTATATTATTCCGCCATACCTCCATCAGACTTTAATTTTCCATCTTGTTGGGTGTCTGCTCCCCCCGACTGCATTTGGATGAAAATTATCGAGGATGTTCAGTTGGTTAAAACTCAATCCCAGGGTTTGGATTATCTATTGGACAACTCTCCCCTGAGTCCATATGGTTGTGAATTAACTCAACAAACTATTTCTCAAAGTTTTTGAGTATACTCTCCTCTTATCTAGACACTTCCGACAGTGGGTGGTATTCAAAATGGGATCTTCGTCCTGGTGGAAAATTTTCTGATGAATGGGCATGGCCATTTTGGGTGAGGAAAATCTATTTGGAATTTTCTGATGATCTATACAAGGTTTATCTTTATAAAGTCATGTGAATCTATAAATTATTTGTTTACCATCAGCCTAACATTCTCTGGGAAATGATTAGACATTAGTGCCCTAGTACCAACACATTTCACTTGTCCCATGGTGAAGTTGGAAGCAGCCTATGAGACATCTATCAGTTGGGTGGGATTCTTCCCCTTAGAGAAATTTATAATGAATTCCTCCTTATTATGGATGATCCTCAATAAAATCCATTTTTTTCAAGGGAGATGCTCATTATTATAAGGGATAAATCGAAGAAAAATTTGACAATGCGCTCACTTATTTCTTTCAGAGATTGGATAAATATTTTCCTCTATAGTAGTAGATTTAGACTAGCCACCATTCGCCCCATGGGTTCCCCTCCCAGTAAGTCTGTGATAGTGATTGCTCATATTGGGCCATCTTGGAGGAAGGATATTAATCCTAATAGGGATATTTTTTGAACTCTAAGATCTCTCCAAACCTGAGACCGGGTGGTTTCATATCCATGTTCTTGAATGGGTGGCTCTTTCCAGCTGGGGACACATGTTCAGGAATCTGTGTTATCAGGCTGATGATAGCAGTGTGATTTTCAGAAGGGTGATTCCTTAACTTGGAAGTACCAGTCCTTGCACAATGTAACAACTCAAAATTTTGAATGAATTTTTGTTTCCTAATTTTGTGTGTTATTTTAGTTTATACTCAACAAAACTATATTCGTTAATTAATGATGTGAGTATAATTAAAATGATACCATTGGGTTTCGACTGTTATATGACCGTTGGTCAATATTACTGTTGGAAACTAAATGTTGCGATTGTTGTCTCTAAATACAAGTGATCTTGGTTAATTAATACAGAAAGAAGATTTGATGGCCTCATCCAGTAGTATCGGGATGATCGAAGCCCATCTGATGAAACTTGGGAAGGAGGTAGCACCATTGGTCTTTTCTCTGGACCAAACCCAAGCCAAACTTCATTGTGTAAAGCTGGAGCAGAATCACCTTCGAGAGAAGTTCAAGCTTATAGAAATCACTACTCGGGCAATGTTGGTTGAGCCACCCTCAGATTCTCTCACCTTATAATATCATACACTTAGGTCCTATATTGGCGTTATAAGGGGATATGTAACGAGACCGTAGCTCCTATGTGTAATCCTTTGAGATAAATAAAATTTTGATTTCTTCATATGGTTAAGTTTGTGTTTTTTCATATGTTCGAATAAATATAGGATGTATATTGATGAATTTTGGAAAAAGGGGATATTTTAAAATATTTATGTAAACCTTAAATAATTAATGATGTGTAATGATTTTCAAAAAATGGTCTTCTGGAAATGTGTTCAGTAAGAAATTTAGAGTCTAATAAGATCAACTTAATTTTTTGTGAATAGTAAATTATAAATAGTGATTTTACGCTTAGGATTAGTAATGTGACCAAATGGATTAATAATCTCACTTAAAAAAATTATTAATATAATTTAGGCACCTTGATTAAGTATTGTGATTCAATAAAATAGGTAAATAACTGTTTCAGAAATTATTAGTCAAGTATTAGTTTTTTCAGGTGAATAGCGTTTTTTAAT
Organism: Viscum album; assembly: GCA_963277665.1. Lineage (NCBI taxonomy): Eukaryota > Viridiplantae > Streptophyta > Magnoliopsida > Santalales > Viscaceae > Viscum > Viscum album. The sequence continues at coordinate 2,093,225,741 of OY728120.1, forward strand.
TAAAAAATAAATTAAAATTATTTAGAAAATTATTTTTATAAAATGGAGTTCATTTTTGAATTCAGAGCACCAATATTAGGTTAAGGTGATTTTTGGGGATTTTTCTGAAAAAAATGAATTTTCAGTGAATAGTGAAAATATAGTTTTTAGTTTCGGGTGTTTAATGACATAATTAAGGATGTAATAATTATTTAAAAAATATGGTCGACTTATGAATAGTAAGATAAGGTATGATGTTTCCTAAGTGGCCAATACCATGTGAAAATACCATGGGCAAGCCCATGGTTTTGCCAATACCACCGATGAGGTGTCCCTTGGTCATTAATGACTTGTCCCCTCACTTCTCCTATAAATACCAAGCCTTTTTCTCATTATTTGCATTTACAAATACTCCTCAACGAAGTTATGGTCTCCTTAACTCCCAAGGAGTCTTCCCAAGGTGCCCTGAATCCTCCCAAGGTCCCGACCTTCAAGCTTTCGAAGTTACTCTTCAAGGTAAGGGATCCTTTCACCCTCCTCTTTTAAGTCCTGACTTCCTTTATGTTGTGTCTTCTAATTTCCATCTCTTTATGTTGAGGTTATGTTATTATATTTTCTCATTTCTTTCCATTTCATTTCAAATTATTGATAGACCATCTCCGCTCTCATCAATTTGTTTTCTGAATTTTTAAGTGACGCTGTTAGGCTGCCGAATTTTTCGTAAAAGATATCACATCTTCTCTTTTCTTTCATGTTTCATTTTCATGTGGTATGTCATTAAAATATCCATAACATGATATTATTAAGTACCCATATTGTATTATGAGTTATTTATGAGTGGTTGACCCTTGTCCCCTCTCTTTTCAATGTTTTCTAAAACCATGTTCTATAGCCGTTATGTTGTAGAAATTTCCTCTCAAAATTTCTATCTCTTTCTCTCAGGAAATTCTATTGTTTATTTATGTGAATACCCAGACTTATTTAGTTTACATGGGTGTTCATAAATATATAAATATGATATATTTTATTATATAATTGACACACATATAACCCTCACTCCCTTTCCATGGGTTATAAATTACAAAATGATCTTATTTTTAAGCCCTTTTTAAACGTCATGATTTTGACATGAAACCCATTTCTTTGATTCCATTTGGGTTATTTATGAAATGTTTGATTGTGATCTATGTAGATCACATGAAAGTAAATACATAATAAGGGTGTACCCTGATAGTTCTCCAATGCATTGGGTAAATAATTAATCTCTAGAGATGATAAGTTTTACGATACCTTGGTTAATAACCTTGGTAATTTTTATAACACCTTGGGGATGGACCTTGGTGATATGTTCATGAATGTATAAATGAAATGTTGTAGCCACATATTCAAGTTTTATTTCAAGTTCTTTTCATTATGATATGCCTATTCTTCCATTTCTCATATCTTTATGTTGTTATTCAAGTTCTTATTGATATCACAAGTATACTGATTCCCTTGTTTACCCTTACTGGGCCTTCTGCCCACCCTTTCCTTTGATGTATGTCTCTAGGATATGAAAGGCAGTAATTTTACTTAGGATGATCTTATGATGAAGCCTTACATGTGGATTAGAAGAATTTTTTATGTTGTATTCAAGTTTTATTATTCCTGATTTCCAAGACACTAGACTTTAAAGATCCTCTGTATGTAAAATGTAATGAAAAGTTATGTATTAAAAAGGCGAGATGAAATAGTTGGTATCAAAGGATAGTTTATTTATTTATGGAAATTATTCTATGAAAACTTTAGGAAGAACCCTATAGAAAATTTTAAATATTGGGAAAAAATCTTGGTATTTTGGTGATTATTGAGTAAGTGGTTTATCAAACAAATACATCCCTGTCTGGATACGAGTAGGTTGAGGCAGCTCTAACAGAGATGTACATAGGGGTAAAACCCAAAAACACCGCTTTGAGCTAGACTCGAATGGGAACTGGTGCATGACAATGGTCTTTGCTTCACTCTTGGTTATGACACTCCTGGGGGATATTTTTGGTTAATCGCAAGCTTTTTATGAATCATTATGAAGGAAATATAGAGAAATATAATTGTTTAAGCATGAAGTTTTAAGATGTAGAATCCTTTATAGTTAAAATATTCGTAAATGAAACAAGTTTCTCACTAAGATTTTATTCTTTTAGAAAATAGAGGAAAATAAGAGGAACCGTGCAAATGGTGACCGCAATGGACCATGCGCTGACAGCCCTCCGATGGAAGCCGGAATGGAAGCATTCATGTGAATGATGAACAAACTGACTCAAGTTATGAGTAATAACTTGAATCAAGCTGAGAGGCCAATCTCACCATGAAGGGAACAACATTCTGTTGAGTCCTTTATGCACCAAAAACCACCAACCTTCAGTGGATCGACTAACCCATTGATTACTAAGAAATGGATCAGCTCTATAGAGAATATCTTTTCTGTGCTATGTTGTTCAGAGCAAGAGAAGGTCAGCCTAGCTGTCTATCACTTAGAAGGATAAGCTGATCAATGATGGGAACTGATCAAAAACACGAGTAAAATAGTGGAAGTTGAAGCTATGGATTGGGAAGAGTTTAGAGGGATATTTTTCAATAAGTATTTACCTCGTTCCATGAGAACAAGAATGGAGAAGGAGTTTCTCGAGCTGAAGCAGAAGGAGAATGAATCTATGGGAAGATACGAGATGAACTTCACAAGGCTTTCACGATATACCTCTAGCTTTTCCATGGATCCAAATGGTAAGGTTGATATATTCTTCGATGGACTGAGACCTCATCTGCAGAAGAATCTAGCCAACCGAGATTATGATAGCTATGAGGAGATCATGTGGAGTGCGATGAAAGTTGAGCTAGATTTTGGTGAGATGCAGTGGTCTCATAAATCCAATGACAAGAAGAGATCGATGGAGCCCATCTTAGGTAGGAATTTTGATCAGGGAAAAGGAGGAAAGCAAGTATAACTTCCCACGTGTAATAAATGTGGGAAGAAGCATTTGGGGAACTGCATGCTCGGGAGTGGGAAGTGCTACAAGTGTGGTAGAGATGGTCACATTGTGAGGAATTGTCATGGTGAGGTGAAACCTCAACTTCCAAACACAAACAACAAGGGGAAGATGGTGCACGCCCTACCTGATGTCCAGTGCTTCAAGTGTGGACAACATGGGCACTTTTCCAATCATTGTCCAAATCTGAGGGTAGTGGAGGGGAACCACCATCAGCCTCAGAAAAGTCCAAGGGACCAAGGATGTGCTTTTTCGATCACGACAGCTGAAGTTGAAGCTCTGAATGATGTGGTAGCAGGTACTCTTGTTTCCCTCTCAAATCTAGCAAGTACTTTGTTTGATTCTGGTTCTACGCATTCCTTTATTTCCTCCAAGTTTACAAGGAATTTAGAATCAACACCTGAATTGCTAAAAGTATATTTGTCTGTCCAGAATCTTGGTGGGACTATCCAAGCATCGTTAGTGTTTAGAAACTCTAGTATTTACTTTAGTTAGCACAATCTTATCGCAAATCTAGTAGTCATTCCCATGCTGTAATTTGACATTATACTAGGGATGGACTGGCTCTCAAAGTATAATGTTAAGATCAGTTGCAGAAGTAAGGAAATATTAGTAGTCTTGAATGGAAAACCTACAGTTATCTTCCAAGGAGAGATATCTCAACCTCATCTTTGTCTAAAATAACCCCCTATATACTTCTTTATGGAGTTTATCGGTGAAGAAGAAGAAGGAGGTGAGAGTTTGATGATATAAAATGTCCCCATCGTCCAGGAATACATTAATGTATTTCCAGAGGAGTTTTCTGGACCTCCCCCAAAAAGAGAGGTAGAGTTCTCCATCGAACTCATACCTGGATCTCATTCTATATCAAAGACCCCGTATAGAATGGAAAATGTGGAGCTACATGAATTAAATAAACAACTCCAAGATCTTTTAGAGAAGGGGTTTATCCGAACAAGTGTGTCTCCTTGGGGAGCACCTGTTCTCTTTGTGAAGAAGAAGGATGGATTGATGCAGATATGCATCGATTATAGAGAAATGAATGGGATCATAGTGAAGAACAAATACCCTCTTCTAAGAATTGATAACTTATTTGACCAACTTCATGGGGCTCAATTCTTCTCTAAGATTGATCTTCGATCTGGTTATCATCAATTGAGGGTGAAGGAAGAAGATGTTCCAAAAACTGCCTTCCGATCAAGATATGGGAATTATGAATTTGTTGTTATGCCCTTCATACTGACTAATGTACCTGATATTTTTATGTATTTGATGAATAGATTCTTTAAGTACTACCTTGATAACTTTGTGGTAGTTTTTATTGATGATATTCTGATATATTCCAAAAGTCATTAGGAGCATGAAGATCATCTAAGGGTTATATTGCAAACTCTGCGGAAGGAGAGGCTTTTTGGAAAGTTCAGTAAATGTGATTTCTGGTTACAACAAGTCACTTTCTTAGGGCACATTGTAACCAATGAAGGAATCGCGGTTGACCCTACAAAGACAAAATTTGTAGAGGAGTGTCCTCAACCAACAACGATAACTGGGATTCGTATTTTTCTTGGATTATCAGGATATTATAGGATGTTTGTGAAAAACTTTTCATGACTTTATAATCCATTAACCAAGTTAACTCGAAAAGGGGTCAAGTTCATCTGGATAAAGGAGTGTGAGGAAAGTTTCCAAGAGCTAAAGAAGATATTGGTTACTGCACCTATGTTAACTCTTCCCTCAAGTGGAGAAGGATTCATTATTTTTATTGATGCATCTCTAAAATGGCTTGGGTGTGTCCTCATGAAAAATGACAAGGTCATTTATTATGCATCTCGACAGTTGAAGATTCATGAGCAGAATTATCCTACACATGATCTGGAGCTGGATGCAGTCGTTTTTGCTCTGAAGATATAGAGGCACTATCTTTATGGAGAGAAATGTGATATATACACAAACTATCAAAGTTTGAAGTATATTTTCACACAAAAGTAATTGAACATGAGACAAATGAGATGGTTGGAACGTCTTAAAGACTATGATTATTCAATTCATTATCACCCTGGAAGAGCAAACAAAGTTGTTGATGCATTAAGTAGGAAATACCCAGTTGTAATTTCCATGATGAGGATTCAAAAATATCCTTTGATCAATGACCTAGTAAATCTAGACATGGGAATTATAAGGAAAGGGACATCATCAACCCTAACCCAAATGATTTCTCAACCATAATTACTAGAGAATATCAAGAAGGATCAGAAAGAAGATCATTTGTTACAAGAGAAGTTTGAGGTTGTAAAGGATGGAAAGTTTCCTGAGTTCAATATTGATCAAGAAGGTGTACTGAGATTTCATACAAGACTATGTGTTCCATATGTTCCGGACATAATGAAGGAGTTGATGGATAAAGCTCATAGCTCTATTTTCTCTATACATCCTGGAAGCACAAAAATGTATAAGGACCTTTGTGATCATTATTGGTGGGATAACATGAAAAGGGAGATTTTTTACTACACTTCAAGGTGCCTAGTATGTTAGCAAGTGAAGGTAGAGCGACAACTTCCTAAAGGGGTATTGAAACCACTACCCATAGCAGCATGGAAGTGGGACAATATCACTATAGACTTCGTTACTGGTCTTTCGAGAACTCCCAAAGGAAACAATGCGATATGGGTTATTGTGGACTGTCTCACCAAGACTTCCCATTTTATCTCTATCCGGGAATATTTCTCTCTTGATAAACTTTCCAGGATTTACGTGAAGGAAGTGGTAAGGCTGCATGGAGTTCCACTTTCTATCGTATCTGATCGTGATCCAAGGTTCACATCAAAATTCTGGAGAAGTCTTCAACAAGCTCTGAGCACTGAATTGAATTTCAGTATGGCCTATCACCCCCAAACTTATGTCCAGTCTGAAAGGACTATTCAAACACTCAAGGACATGCTAAGAATGTGCTCAATGGAATTTAAGGGTGGATGGGATCAACATCTCCCTTTAGTTGAGTTCTCTTACAACAACAGCTTCCACTCGAGCATTCAAATGGAACCCTATGAAGCTCTATATGGGAAGCGATGTAGAACTCCTACTTGTTGGGATTAATTTTGTGAGAGAAAACTTCTTGGGCCAGATCTTGTGCAAGAGATGACAGAAAAAGTCCTTGCCATCCAGCAACACATTAAGGCTGCTTAGAGTTGGCAAAAGAGCTATGCCGACAACCGTCGAAGGGACTTGGAGTTTTATGTCAGTGACAAGGTCTTAATTCAAATTTCACCTTTGAAGAGAGTCATAAGGTTTGGGAAGAAATGGAAGCTTATCCCTAGGTACATTGGCCCCTATGAAATCCATGATCGTGTGGGAGCAGTAGCTTATCGGCTTGCACTTCCTCCAAATCTAGCACAAGTTCATGATTTCTTCCATGTATCCCTCTTGAGGAAGTACATACCTGACCCTTCACATGTACTAAACTCAAAGGTGGTACAACTAGAACATGACCTCTCTTATGGGGAGCAGCCAGTGGAGATCTTGGATTGTAGAGATAAGGTTATACGCAACAAGACTACCCACCTTGTTAAGGTGTTGTGGAGAAACCACAAATATGAAGAAGCCATGTGGGAACCAGAGGAGTATATGAGGCAGAAGTACCCACACCTTTTATTTTCTGAGGATACGAGTTAAAATTTCGAGGACAAAATTTCTTAAGTGGGGAAGAATGTAATGACCCGAAATTTTGAATGAATTTTTGTTTCTTAATTTTGTGTGTTATTTTAGTTTATACTCAAAAAAACTATATTATTTAATTAATGATGTGAGTATAATTAAAATGAGACCATTGGGTTTTGACCATTATATGACTGTTGGTCAATATGACCGTTGGAAATTAAATGTTGCGATTGTTGTCTCTAAATACAAGTGATATTGGTTAATTAATACAGAAAGAAGATTTGATGGCCTCATCTAGTAGTCTGGGGCCGATCGAAGCCCATCTGATGAAACTTGGGAAGGAGGTAGCACCACTGGTCTTTGCTCTAGACCAAACCCAAGACGAACTTCATCGTGTAAAGCTGGAGCGGAATCGCCTTTAGGAGAAGTTCAAGCTTATAGAAATCACTACTCGGGAAATGTTGGCTGAGCCACCCTCGGACTCTCACCTTAGCACATCTTACACTTAGGTCCTATGATGCGGTTATAAGGGGCTACGTAACAAGACCTTAGCTGCTATGTGTAATCCTTTAAGATAAATAAAATTGTGATTTATCTTTATGGTTAAGTTTTTGTTTTTTTAGATGTTTGAATAAATATAGGATGTATATTGATGAATTTTGGAAAAATGGGATATTTTAAAATATTTATGTAAACCTTAAATAATTAATGATTTGTAATGATTTTCAAAAAATGGTTTTCTGGAAATGTGTTCAATAAGAAATTTAGAGTCTAATAAGATCAACTTAATTTTTTTTGAATAGTAAATTATGAATAGTGATTTTATGCTTAGGATTAGTAATGTGACCAAACGGATTAGTAATCTCACTTAAAGAAAGTATTAATATAATTTAGGCACCTTGATTAAGTAATGTGATTCAAAAAAATAGGTAAATAACTGTTTCAGAAATTATTAGTCAAGTATTAGTTTTTTCGGGTGAATAGTGTTTTTTAATTAAAAATTAAATTAAAAATATTTAGAAAATTATTTTTATAAAATGGAGTTCATTTTTGAATTAAGAGCATCAAAATTAGGTTAAGGTGATTTTTTGGGATTTTTCTGAAAAAAAATGAATTTTTGTTGAATAGTGAAAATACAGTTTTTAGTTTCGGGTGTTTAATGACATCATTAAGGATGTAATAATTATGTAATAATTATGTTAGAATTATGAATAGTAAGATAAGGTATTATTTGTCCCAAGTGTCCAATACCATGGGAAAATGCCATGGTCAAGCCCATGGTTTTTCCAATACCACCGATGAGGTGCCCTTGGCCATTAATGACTTGTCCCCTCACTTCCCCTATAAATACCAAGATGTTTTATCATTATTTTCATTTCCAAATCCTCATAAACGAAGTTCTGGTCTCCTTACCTTCCAAGGAGTCCTCCCAAGGTTCCCTCAATCCTCCCAAGGTCCCAACCTTCAAGCTTTCGAAGTTACTCTTCAAGGTAAGGGATCCTTTCACCCACCTCTTTTAAGTCATGACTTCCTTTATGCTGCATCTTCTAATTTACATATCTTTATGTTGAGTTTATGTTCTTATATGTTCTAATTTCTTTCCATTTAATTTCTAATTATTTAGAGATCATCTCCGCTCTCATCAATTTGTTTTCTGAATTTTTAAGTGACGTCGTTAGGCTGCCGAATTTTTCGTAAAAGAGATTGCATATTCTCTTTTATTTCATGTTTTCTTTTTCATGTGGTATGTCATTAAAATATCCATACCATGATCTTATTCAGTACCCATACTTTATTATTAGTTATTTATGATTGGGTGACCCTTTTCCCCTCTCTTTTCAATGTTTTCTAAAACCATGTTCTATAGCCGTTATGCTGCAGCAATTTTGTCTCAAAATTTCTATCTCTTTCTCTCAAGAAATTCTATTGTTTATTAATGTGAATACCCAAACTTATTTAGTTTCCATGGGTTTTCATAAATATATAAATATGATAAATTTTATTCTATAATTGACACACATATAACCCTCACTCCCTTTCCATGGGTTATAAATGACATAATGATCTTATTTTTAAGCCCTTTTTAAACATCACGATTTTGACATGAAACCCATTTCTTTGATTCCATTTGGGTTTTTTATGAAATTTTTTATTATGATATATATGGATCACATGAAATTAAATACATATTAAGGGTCCTCCCTGATAGCGCTCCAAATCATTGGGTAAATAATTAATCTCTAGATATGACAAGTTTTATGATACCTTGGTAATTTTTATGACACCTTGGGGATGGACCTTGGTGATATGTTCATGAATGTCTAAATGAAATTTTGTAGCCACATATTCAAGTTATGTTTCATGTTATTTTCATTATTACATTCCTATACTTCCATTTCTCATATCTTTATGTTGTTATTCAAGTTCTTATTGATATCACATGTACACGGATTCCCTTGTTTACCCTTAATGGGCCTTCTGCTCACCTTTTCCTTTGATGTATGTCTCCAGGATATGAAAGGCAGTAATTTTACTTAGGATGATATTATGATGAATCCTTAAAAGTGGATTAGAAGAATTTTTTATGTTGTATTCATGTTTTATTGTTCCTGATTTCCAAGACACTAGACTTTAAAGATCCTATGTATGTAAAATGTAATGAAAAGTTATGTATTAAAAAGGTGGGATGCCACAAACACCTTTAACAAATGTTGGGTCATATTCAACAAGGTACCACCCCTTACAGGATTAGTGGTCCTCTCTAGTTTCTATTTGGCTAGATAGGGGAGGACTTCCATTATTATGAATATTATAATGCTTCTAGGATCCCAGAAACCATCTCCCATCCAAGATTATTGTACATATCTGGGGTCAAGGTTATGTCCCTATTCCCTAATAAGGTTAAGATCACACTATTCCATCCTAACAGCTTCGAATTTACCCCATTTCATGAACTGGTTGGGATAATCATTGATGATGGTAGTTTCTCCCTTGACAAAAGATCTTATATGACCTCCCTTCAGGATGGGGTTCTCGTAGCCAAGGTGGAAGAGATGATCATCTGTGAGTCATACACACCGTATTGATTTTATTGAGAGTTTGGATATATTCAGAGGGTCTATCCTCTTTATTTGGTCAATGTTCAAGGGGAGAGACATCCCAGGGTTATCCTCTAATTTTGTAGGATACTGAAACATGAAGACGTCAAGGATGAGATTATACTTCTACCTGCTGATGCTTATTCTAATTTCCTTACCTATGATTATTCCCATTATTGGGTAATAGCTTATCCTAATGGTGTTTTGGGCCAGTTTTTTCATCATGTAGATAGGCCTCTTCGTTTCCAATTCATTTGTTAGAGGAAATAATGGATTTGATCAAAGATCTGGATGACACATCAAGAAAGCGACCTCATTCAGGTGATGACCACTCGGATGGTGAAACAAATTCTGTTGAGGAGGTTAATACTCCAATACAATCTATGGATGATGAGTCTACTGAAAGAAGAGCACATGAGGCTTCTTCCTCTATTTTGGTACTAATACGACTAGTCGTTCATCCTTCTATCGCATCTACCACATTGGCTACAAAAGCTCAATCACATTATAGACTGATTTAGGAATGGATTCACACCTTGATTACTGAGACCCACATAGAAATATTATGTAACCAAGGGGAACACCTTCACTAGTTATTTTATGGATTAGGGCCAGATGACTTTGACCAGTATCCATTATATGAAATCATATAGCAAATAATCTTGACCTGAAGAAACTTGGCCACAGATGAAAGGTATTTTCATGATCTTGTGAATGAGGCTTCCCTTTCTAAGAAAATGAGGGAGATGGTGAAGGAATTGGAGCATGGTCTCCAATTGTTATCTAAACTTCAAACTCATATGGATGCTTGGGCCGTGAAGATATGGATATATGAGGATATGATTTCATATCTGAGGTCTAACCTTTTGACATCATCATCCTCATTGGCTACTTCTCAGAGGAGGGTTGAAGAGTTGACTACTCCGGTTGAAGCTATTTATCCGGGGGAATAAATGGAAGAAGTGGGGAGAGCGACACTTCAATGCTCCATTGATTCCTCTCTCCAGACTCTTACAAATCTTTCCATTTTAGCCGACCATCTTTTACCATAACTCATATTTTTTATTTCACTTGGTCCCCCTCTTTTTTGATGAATCCTTAGAGAGGCTCTGAAATGTTGATATTCCTCCTTCTTTTCCATACTTTGAATGGATGGATTTTTTGAATTATTTATAATGCTATTTAGATTTATTTCTTTCATAATGTGTATGATATCTGGTTTTTCTGACATTATGAGAATCTCCAATGATACCCATCCTTTACATAAAATCAAGAAAACTTGAATGTTTGGATCTGTAGATTTAGATCACAACATACTCCTTTTCAAGGAGTGACCATGAATTCCCACCAACATGAGATTCTCTAATGATGATTTTTTCCAGTTATCTTGAGATTACTTGATTAGAAAAAGGATAAATGGGTTGAATAAATATCCCATATGGAGAGTGATCTATTATTTTCCAAATTATATAGGCTTGGTGATAATATCTTGATTTTTATAATTTTATATAGAAAGCCTTATAATCCCTCACATGCTAAATAATTTTCATGCTCTTTAGTTTAGGGTCTTTTAGCTCAGACCTAATATCACTTTAGTTTAGGGTATTTTAGCTTGGACCTTCTATCACTTTAGTTTAAGGCCTTTTATCTTGGACCTTATATTTATTTTAGTTCAGGGTATTTTATCTTGGACCTTATATTAATTTTAGTTTAGGGTATTTTATCCCATACCTTATATCGCTTTAGTTTAAGGTCTTTTATCTCAGACCTGATATTTCTTTATTTTAAGGTCTTTTATTTTGGATCCTCTATCACTTTAGTTTAAGGCCTTTTAGCTCAAACCTTATATTATTGTAGTTTAAGGTATTTTATATTGGACCTTATATTTATTTAGTTTAATGTATTTTAGCTCTAACCTTATATTTCTTTTAGTTTAGGTTATTTTAGCTTAGACCTAATGTTGATCATGGGGTATGGTATAGACATGTTAGGAATGACCTAAAACACTCTGAAGTGATGGGTTCTACCATGGTGTTGATGAGGCTCACGAGGATCAGAATTTCCTTTCTTTTCAGAGTGACACATTTGGTTGACAACCATATGCACATATACAGGAGCCATAGGCATGCATGCATAGTCAAGAAAAGGGTCTCTTGAAGCCGGGTATATTTTCCAAGGGTTTTGGAAGATTCATAGAGGTGATATCGGTTGATGGAGAAATATTAGAGAATCTGGATCCACCTGGATATTTGGAATATGGGTGATGTAAATCATAACCTGAAGGTATGAGTCTAGGAATATGGGATGGTGAAGACATTTCGGGTATGTCCCACAATAGTCTGAGATACCAGGTTCCTCTACAGTGTTGTTAAGGCTCATAAGGATTGAAGTTCCTTTCTGGAAATGAGAAAATGCCTATAGTTGGTGGGTTAAGGCCCTTATGTGTCAATATCATACAAAGAGAAAGATGATATCCACTCCTCTCTGAGGGACATGAAAGGTTGGTGAAGACTCAAACATCCAAATGATGAATTTGGATATGGAAAGAAGGTTATCCAGGAAGGGTTCTATAACCCTAGGGAAATTAGTTCTTAAATCATGAAGCTCAATCCCTATATCTCATGGTTTCTAATCAATAGTTGTGGGCTATAAAATGATAGGGAATGAAGTTTCATAGTATATCCTTGAGAAAGGGTATGAAACATGGTGATGTAATATCGAGTATATCGAATCTGCTAGGATAGTTTGGTGAGAGGATTTTAAATCATGACCCAGAGTGATCGAGTTAGGAGAAGGATATGGGACAGTCATATAGGGAGCGGTCCTGACACACTAAGGTGTTGAGTGCTTCCACGATGATGTTAGGGATCACAAGGATCATAATTTCCGTTTTTAGAGTAATGCATTCAGTTGACATCCATAGGCGCATATGCAGGATCCATGGGCATGTATGCATAGTCAAGAAAAGGTTCCTTGAAGCTGGATATCCTTTCCAAGGGACATGGAAGGTTGTGATGATCCGAGACACCCCAACTCATGAAGTTTGATCTGTGGAAAGTGTAAAATCCAAGGAGGGTGTGAGTATCTTAAAATTTGTGCCACTGCATAACGAATGTATTCTCATGGCGAGAAGATGTGACAAACCATTAATCTAACTTTTTCCTAGACCAAGGGGTCTGGCGAGCATAGCTTGGATTTTAATAGGGATATTGGGTAAACCCCATGAGATTTTATTTATTATCTATTTATGCTCTAATTTTTTCCTAAACTTTGAGAACGAGGATTTTATTTGGAAAATACTTGACTTTTTATCAGGTCACCCTTTGCGGGTTTTCGACCTAAAAAATTATGTGTCTATTTCGTTAGAAGTTTAGGGACTTGTGATTTGGATCATTATAGGCTAGAGTTTCAATTTCGTATAGATTTGACCAAAGTATAGGAATTTTAGGGTCATGAATCACATGGACCTAATATATGATATGTTATGCAATAGCCTAATTAGGATACCCAAGGCCAAGAGCACCCCAACATCCTTCTGAGTGGGAGATGGAAATGTTGTAAATCATGGATCGAGGTTCTCAGGTCATGAGTAATGATGTGGGATAGTCATATAGGGAGTAGTTCTGACACGCTGAGGTGTTGAGTGTTGTCGCAATAATGTCAGATCTCACAAGGATTGTAATTTCCTTTTTTAGAGTGATACGTTTGGTTGACAGCCATAGGCGCATATGAAAGATCCATAGGCATGTGTGCGTAGTCAAGAAAAGGGTCCTTGAAGACAGATATCCTTTACAAGGCCCATGTAAGTTCACGGTGATCTGAGAAACCTGAGGCATGAAGTGTGTCTTATGGATTGAGTTTCTTTAAAATATGGTAGAATCACCCTATTCTCTGGTCTTATGAGGTAAGTCTCTTGTGTTCCTTTGATAATGGGTGAAAATTAGTGATGGTGTTCCCAGTTTAATTCCATGTTGTGGGGAAATACTTTCCTCCTTGCATTTTTAACATAATGTGATAAGGAAATACTCCCATGTAGTTTAACATCATGCAATAAGGAAGTACTTCCATGAATTTTAATGTCATGTGGTAAGGATGTACTTCCATGTAGTTTAATGTCATGCAGTAAGGACGTACTTCCATGCATCTCAATGCCATGTGGTAAGGATGTACTTCCATGTAGTTTAGTGTCATGCGGTAAGGAAATAATTTCATATAGTTTAACATCATACGATAAGGACGTACTTCCATGTAGTTTAATTTCATATGATAAGGATGTACTTCCATGCAGTTTAAGGACATATGGTAAGGACATGGGAATCGTCATGAAGGTGTGGAGATGTTATGGTTGGGGAAAAAGATGGAGACTCTAGAATCACTACGTACCTTATGAGTATGAGAATCAAGCCACGCATATTTTTAAATGAAGTCTCTTGTATAGGTTTGTCCCATATGCAAGGAGGGGCGTTTTTATATTTTTTTTGTGACTGGGATCAGAGTTGGAAATTTTGGCATCCCTATATATTCTGCAGGGTGGGAATCAAGTCACACATAGTTCTTGAATAGGAAATACTCTACGTAGGTCTGAACCATACATGGAGGTGGGTATTATTTCCATTGACCATTGTAATTGGGCCCAGGATTTGAGATCCAGGCGTCACTATGTATCCTGTGATGACAAGAATCAAGATACATGTAGTTCTTGATGTTTCATGTAGTTTTACATCATGTGGTGAGGATGAAGGTGGAATAATGTGAATAAATGGAAATTTTGTGGTTGGTCCTGATAATGGATGTTCGGGTGTCACTACATATCTTATAAAAGGTGAGAATCAAGTTATATTTAATTCTAGAAATTCCATGCAGTTTAACGTCATGTGGGGAGGATGGAGGTGAACTGATGTGAATTGATGGGAACACTGTGATTGATCCCAAGAGTAGAATTTTTGGCATCACTATGTATCTCATGAGAATGATAATGAAACCACATTTAGTTCTTGGAAATTCCATGTAGTTTAATGTCATGCGGTGAGGACAGAAGTGAAATGATGTGAATTGATGGTAACATTTTGGTTGATTCTAAAGTGTAAGTCTGGGTGTCATTGCATATCTCATGATAATGAGAATCAAACCACACATAGTTCTTGTAAATTCCATTCATTTTAACATCATACAGTGAGGATGGAGGTGAACCGAAATGAATTGAAGGGAACATTATGGTTGATCCCAAGAGTGGAAGTCTAGGAATCACTACGTATCTCATGAGAATGAGAATAAACCCACACATAGTTATTGGAAATTCCATGTAGTTTAACTTCATGCAGTGAGGAAGGAGGTGAAATGATGTGAATTGATGGGAACATTATATTTGGGCCCAAGAGTGGAAGTATGGGTGTCACTGTGTATCTCATGAGAATGTGAATCAAACCACACATAGTTCTTGGAAAACTATACAGTTTAACATCATGTGGAAAGGACATCAACCATGAATTTTAACATCATGTGGTGAGGACTTGTAATAGACCTGTTGTGTACCTTTATTCCTTGCTTGTGAGGGTAATTCCCTGCCATAATTCCTAAGATCGCGTGAGCTATGCTCGATGTGAGAAACAAGGAACGGTACATGTTTCCCTACAATGTAGAGATAGAAGGGGGTATGAAAAGGTAATTTTGTATTATGTAGTGGCTAGACCAATATATTGGGTCAAGTAATTCCTACGTATCTCATTGGAAATGGGAATCAATCCATACATAGTTCTATAAGAATCATGCAATTTAACATCATGCGGCAAGGATGTAGGCGACTTGACATTAATAGAGATGGATACCACAAATCTATGAAGTTTTATGTCATGCGGTAAGGACATTGGGTTACCCATCATGAAGGGGGAAGTTCTGGGTTCATGTAGTTTTATGTCATGTGTTAAGGACATTGGATCACCCATTATGAAAGGAAAATAATCCTATGTCTAGGACCAATAATATAGGTTTGGGTGTCACTACATATCATGTGATGATAGGAATAAATCCATGTGTAGTTCTTAGAAAACCATGTAGTTTAATGTCTTGTGTCAAGGAATAACTCCATACAGTTTAATGTCATGTGTTCAGGATGAATGATAGGACTTACTCTGATGTGGATGCCTAGGATGACAGTTTATTCAAATTATTTCTTGAGAAACCTCGCATTGGTTGGAGGTGTGACACACTCCCCATCCATAGTGGCCAGCGAATAGGCTCCATTGTGATAAACCTCATGTATTACATAAGGTCCTTCCCACTTTGGCTCAAATTTTGGGGGATTATTTCCTGGTGTCATTGGGGTTCTCAAGGACAATACCAGTTCTCCTTGAAGGAAGGAATGGAGGTGAACCTCTTTATTAAAGGATCAAGTTATTCGGTTCTGATGAATTTCTAGATTGTGTAGTGTGTGCAACCTCTTCTCATCTAGTTGTTCCAACTCTTAAAGCCATTTTTGTGATTTTTCATCATCTAAGAGTTGTTTGAAAATGGAAATTTGGAGTGAGGGTAGTTGGACTTCTATGGGTAACACTACCTCAATCCTATACACTAGTGAGTATGGTGTTGCTTATGTAGTAGTGTGTGTGATGGTATGGTAGGCCCATAAAGCATGGAGGAGTTTTTCCGAATAATAATTCTTATCCTTATTCACCATATTCTATAGTATATTCAATAAATTCTTATTGAATGCCTCTATATATCTATTTTCCATTAGATGATAGTGAGATGAGTGATTGGACTCGATGTTGTACCCCTGGTACAGTTTCTTCAACTTCGTGGAACAGAATTTGGTGTCATTTTCCATCAATATTATGTGACAGAATCTAAACCTAGTGATGATGTGGGAATTCAAAAAATTTATGACATTCTTCATCCTGGCATCCTTGAGGGGTTTGGACTCTTCCCATTTAGAAAATAAGTCGGTAGCAGTAAGGATGTACTTGAACCGCTTAGTTGTGGATGGGATATATAGCCCCATTACATCCATCCCCCAAACAGTAAATGGATAGGAATATTTAGTTGTATGTACCAATTCTAGAGTTTTGTGTATGAATTTCACATGGATTTTTCATACATGACATATATTGGTGAATTATACACAGTCTTATATCATGGTTTTCCAGTAATATCCTAACCTCCTGATATGATGGGAGAGCCTAGTCCCAGATTGATGGGCACCGCAAGATCCCACATGGACTTCTTCCATGATAGAAGAAATCTATCCTTCTTCTATGAATCTAAGGAGGATCCCATCAAATCCACTCTTGTAGAGGTTTTTCTTATCATTCGTACTATCCTATAGGGTAAAGTTCGTTGCACGATGCCAAATTTTTTCCCTTCCAACTCTATCCATTGGGAGAGCCCCATATTGTAGATAGTTTATTATGGGCTCCATCCATCCAGGGGTGACTATTTGTGCATCATGATCTGGAGAGGTGTTTACCTAATTGATCTCTTCCATATCATAGACAATGATTTTTGAGACCATTCTATGATGTGTAATACATAAGATTCTTTCTTCCTGATTATGATTGGCCAAGACGGTGGCTGCATTGGCCAATGCATCGGTGTGAGAATTCTATGATTAGGGAACATGATGTACTATGGGTTTGAAAGGTAACTCTTCCATTAGTCCCCTGACATAGCCAGTGAGAGGGTATAGTTATTCCTTCTTGATGAAATATTCTCCATTGACCTACTTTATCACTAACTTTGAATTCCCTTTGATGTTTAGGTAGACTATTTATAGTTGTAGGGCCAATTCCAATCCAGTGATGAGGGCTTGGTATTCTACCTCATTATTTGTGCATCCTTTGAATAGTGAGAAAGATTAGGGAAAATTTCTTTTTCAGGAGAGATAAATACAATCCTCAAGACAACCCGGTTGAGCTTCAGGTTTTCCATCCTTATCCCGATAGGAGTTCGTGAGGTTCCATCAAAATACATCTCCCATGTCTGAGGAGTGTCATGAAAATAGAATACCTCTTCATCAAGAAGCTTGGTGTCCTACAATATATTCTATGGGGAAGGATGTTCTTCAAGTAAATCAACTATGGCTTGTCCTTTCATTGATTTTTATGACACATACTAAATGTTATATTGCTAAATAATGACCACCCATTGGTCCAAGAACCAAGTCTGCATTAGAAATCCAAGGATGTACTTAAGTAGATCAATTCGAGAAACCAATTGGACTTTGTGGTGTTATAAGTAATGCCTCATCTTTTTCACTATGAAGATGATTGTAAGGAGGTTTTTTCGACATTAGAGTATCATGTCTCAATACCTAGCATTATCTAACTGAGTAATAGAGACTATTTTGATTCTCGCATCATTCTTTTGTGTGAGGAGGGCACCCAATGAGCATTACATAGAGGCCACATATAAGATGAGTGGCCTCCCTTTCACCATAGGCATCATAACCAGTGGGTTTAGTAGGTAATTATTGATACTTTCAAAGGATTTTTGGAAATCTTCATCCCATTGATAGGTGGTTCTCTTCTTCATTATCCTGGTGAAGGGGAGAGCTTTTCCATCTAGGTTAGAAATGGATCATGGAATGTAAACAAGGTTACCTTGGATTCCCCTCAATTATCTGAGATTTATAGGGAGTGACATTCCTAAGATAGTACTAGTATTCTCTGGGTCAACCTCAATGTCATGGAGGCGTATCATAAAACTAAGGAATTTCCCTAAAGTTACCCCGAAAGTGAATTTCAATAGATTCATATTTATAATGTGATGTCACAGCCTATCAAAAATTGTTTGAAGATCCATGAATTAATCACACCATTCTTGGGATTTAATCACTAGTTCATTGACATAACATTCATCTATCTTTCCCATGAATGTCTTAAAGATATGGTTCATGGCACATTAATATATGGTGTTAGCATTCTTCAAACCAAAGGGCATGACCTAAAAGAAAAATATCCCTTGAGGTGCTCTAAAGGTAGTGGCTTATTCATATTTGGGGGCCATATTTATCTAATTGTACCCAGAGTACCCATCCATGAAATAAAGGGTTTGGAAGCCAGCATTTTCATCGATAAAGATTTATATGATCAGCAATGGGAAATCATCCTTTGGTTAATTCTAATTAAGGTCCCTAAAATAAATTTAGACCCTAATAATACCATTATTATTATTTATAGAGACGATGTTGTAAATCCATCTTGGGTATTTCACTTATCAGAAAAAATTGGATTTGATCAACTTTTCTATATCTACATCTATATTGGTGGCATGAGAGGGTTGCATCCACCTAGCTGCCTGCTTGAAGACTTGATGCTCATATGGTATCCTGAGATAGTGTGTATCCACATCTGGGTTCAGTCCAATCATTTTTGTGTAGTTCCACGTGAACACATATTGGTGTTGTTTCAGAAATGCGATGTATATCTCTTTCTCTTTGAGGGGCATGGCAGCACTAATCAATGTAGGTTGCGAGTCTTCCTATGTTCCCATATTTATCTGCCTGAGTCCATCGATGGTGGTGGATACACCTTACTCAAATGTTGGAGGGGAATTCTCAAGTTCAACCTCATCTTCTTTCATATCTGAGTCTATGGAGGCATTTTAAGATGGAGATAGAAATCCAAGGACTTTACTATCATTTTCATGGTGAAAGATCCCATGAGAAGAGACATTATCATTCCCTATTGACTGATTCGTTGCATAGATATGTTGGATCTAATAGTATTCAATTTTTTCACTGAGTATAGGAGGGGCTTGGACCTCTGGGTTTAAATTTGTGACTTCAACTAGGTTTATGGGGAGCACATAATCATCGTCGAGCATACTCCATGGATTCACAAGGGTGGTCCCGAATCCATTAGGAGTGGAAACCTATATATTATCATCCACCATTGGTTGTTTTTATCCCTTTTTATAGACATATGCTTCAGTATATGTGGCCCCTCAAGTCTTGAAGGGAGAACTATCACCATGTATTGTACTGACATTCCCATTAACGGTATACTTCAGACACTAGTTGAATGTTGAAGGTATCACCAAGTGGATATGGAGCAAGGGCTTTTTGAGTAGGACATTATGCATAGTGTCTTACTAGATTACTATAAACTCATTTTCTAATGTAAGATCCCAAAACTGGTCTTCGAGATTGATTTTACCTAGAGGCCTTTTCTCATGTTTATCATACCCTTGGATGGTTATCTTAGTGGGAGACAAATCCCCTTCACCATATCCCAAACATTGTAGGGTTCGTACTGGGATAAGATTAATCTTAGAACCATTATAAATAAAATCCCTTTGTACATCAACATTATTGAGTCTGCATGATACATATAGGGGTCTGATGTGTCCTTTAAGGGATTCTTCCTAATCTTGATTAATGAATGAGATGGTGACATGACATTCTGATGCCATGGTATCCACTCGATAGACCACGGATATAGTGACTTATTTCTCGAACTCTTGTGGGATCTGGAGGGCTTCAATTAGTGCCTCCCTAAGTTATTTTAAAATATGGAGTGCATCAAGGATAGAGATCTTGGTTGGGACTGTCTCCAGCTATTTTAGAATGTTGTGTTTTTTTCCAAAGGTCAGTGCTTCCCAATATAGGGTTTCTCCTAGATGTGAGGATGAGGAGCTGAGGAATTTGGGATGGACAAACTTGGTTCTTGTGTAGAGGTTGAGGGAGTATCTTCTACTAGTGGCGTAGGTCATGTTGGCTTTCCTAACTTCCTGGATTGATTGGATTGGACCCCCACTAAGCATTCATGAAAGATAATTGGGTTCAGACAACTACCGGAGGGTTTTGAGATGCCTCCCTACCCTTTCTATGATTTCTAGAGCATTTTCCTAAGACTCTTATCTACATGTGAATTTTCCATAGGGACATGACTAGAATATTGTGTCTGACCATGTCCGCGTGGTCCCTTATATCCTCAGCTCTGGCGTATATGGCCTTATATTCCCCCATTTATGTGTGGGAAACTCATTCTCTAGGGAAAAATCATCATCAGAGAAGGGTTATGACAAGTTTATTGTGTTGATAGAACCAAATATGAACTCTTCTTTTGATGAGGATTTCATTTGGTGGGGTGATGCCCATACCTCGGATGCTACATGGAAGAAGTCAGTGAGATTTAATGCTCACTTTTTAGGAGAATATGACTCTTCCTCTTCTATTTATTCCTAATTTCGGTGTCAATCCCACCTTTAGGAGGCACATTTGGTTTATTTTTATTGGGTGGTGGAGATATCATGGGTTTTCACAACTGTGCTTTCAGAGTGACATGGGCTTGATCAACTTTCTTTTTGGTCATCTAGTTGTCAATTTTTTTCACACATCTGGATGGGAATTTCTTCCAACCATTCTCTTTTTCTAACTAGGTGATGGTTATGAAATCCACCTGCTATGGGGAGTTGTCTAGTGTCACCTATATAGAGTCGACCATGCCTTGAAGGACGTCCTTGAATACAAAGTAGTTATAGATATTATGACCCATCCTTCTATGGAAATGGAATTAATTGTGATAGTTAGTGAGGTTGACTTCCTTAGTTATCCTAGGTTACAGGAGTGTGATTGGGTTATTATCCATGGCTACCAAGAAATAACTGGGGACTTGTTCATTTTGGAAGGAGTATAATTTTTTTTCTATTCCTCAAATCTTAGGTGACCCTAGTTTCTCTGTACTTTCATCCATAAGAGATTTTGTAGGTTTCACCACTCAAAAAGATTTTTTGGGTGGTTTGGGGCCTACATAGGTATTTGAATAGGCACTATTTCTGGATTGAGAGTGATAGCTGCAAATTCTTCTTTGACTAGTCTTTTTCCCTATGTTATGGGCATGAGTTGATTTTTGGATTGGGTTTGTTGGATGGTTTCTTCTAAACTTTGAGCCATTTTAGAAAACTTGTAGAATCCACCAGGATATTTCATTAGAATTAGAGGTGTCTGCAACTCATCCCTAAGATTTTAATCACATAGTTCCAACAGTTTATCTTGCGAGAGATGGATGTTGAGTGAGTAGGTCAAACCCTTCCACCTTTCTATGAAGTCAGACACCCTCTCATTCTCACATTTTTTACAATTTATCAGGTTGAATATCATTGTCTTCCTCGGTGTAGAATTGAATTGATAAAGGAATTGATGATGAAATTATTCCCATCCTAACATGGATCCTACTAGCAGACTTTTATACCAAATGAAGGCTATACATGTTAGAGTATGTACAAAACACCTTATATTTGTTGCCTCCTGTTGATCTCGGGGGCCCATCATTATCCCACATCAGGATACAGAGAGTGTGAAATGTTTTTTGGGGTCACATGCACCGTCAAATGTAGAGAAGGTAAGATTTTCATAATTAGTTGGAGGCAAAGTTTCATCCACCCAATTAGGATATGGTTTCCTCTCAGGCTGCATAGGTGTGTGTCACCCTTCC
The DNA here is from genome assembly GCA_963277665.1 of Viscum album. Lineage (NCBI taxonomy): Eukaryota > Viridiplantae > Streptophyta > Magnoliopsida > Santalales > Viscaceae > Viscum > Viscum album. Next base: position 2,093,247,926 of record OY728120.1, read on the forward strand.
ATGGATTCCATTCAAGTGGCCAGTGACTCGATGACATTAAGGATATTTGGGGGAACCATTGCCTGAGTTGTCTCCCATCTATAGGGATTCGGTGGGGGTTGACAAAGTGGACCCACTTTTATATCCTATCAATTTTTGATTCATATCAAGATTTAATGGTTTCCCTAGAGAGAGAGAGGCTATTTCCACAATGGAGTAAATTCATGATCATTTTCGACTTCCTCATTTATGTGGACTGACTGTCTAGACCCAGAGCCAACTTGATTCTTAGATACCTCTCTTACTAGAAGATCAACCATGGGAGGGATAACATTCATCTATATATGAATATGATAACCAATGGTGGTATTTCCTCTAAGTAATTCCTTGTTGAGTTATCAGAGAGTTTGTATTTTTCTCTCATATTGTGATAATTTTTCCTCTAGGGAAGGAACCCCATTTCTTTTGGGAGGTGATTGGGATGTGGTTTTACCCTTCCCATTGGTGATATTCCATCATGGAGGTAAAATCATGATATTCATAGGTTCTATGTTTTATAGTCGTCTTTGGTTCCTGGTGTGTACAGCCTCATTTGGTGCATCCAATTCACCCTCCTCCCAAGGCATGTTTTCCATGCCGTGGCCTTCTACACTTGTGTCTTGATCAATATATACCATGTTGAAAGTGACAAAATTTATAGAGGTGCATAGGGAAATGGTTTTGTGTCATTACTCTCGATAAAATAGGGTGATTATATACTATCTTCTTTAGGGACATTATTCGAACCCTTGTCTATGTTGGGCTGTTTTGGTTTTCAGTCCTGACGGGGTCTGATTATCTTCATCATACGTTCCTCCTATGTTGGTCTATGGCCAGTGACTCTGAGGGAGTTTCCAATAATTTTTGTCGAGAATTCCCCGATCAGCAGGGGTTTGTCTTGTGGTGGGAGGAGCTGGTGGAATGACGACCACTGATTGATTCCTACCAATCTAGAGAAGACTGATTCCCTCTAGGGTGCTGATGATGAAAATAACCCCAGCCCTACCAGGTGGGGTTCATTTAGGGCTGTAATTATCATGGATTGGTTTAGATGTTTAGGATCCAATGACTCCATTCGGGGACTTGATGATTCCTAGGACATACATGAAGATATAAATTCCCCCAGCCTAATGGGGAGGGGGTGATCTAGAATCACCCCTAATGTCTATAGGGTCTTATTAGGGGATGATGATCCTAGTGATGGTGATTGAGATATAAATTCCCCTATCCCAATGGACTGGGGTTCACATGTGGCTGCCAAGGGTATATCCTAAATCCTCTAGAGAATTGAAAATATGAGGGGTGGAGGTACTGGTAGATATTCTTCTGGCCTAGGGGTCGAGTCTTCTCCTAGATGGATTCCATGACAGCTACTACTATGGTCTTCGTGATGTGGTTCAGCTCTTCTCGCATAGGATTTGGGTGCAATGGCATCCCATGGTGAGAACCATTCATTACGAGAAGTTGTCCAGGTGATCACAAATTCAGTTTCCATGTTTGTAATGACCTCATATTGTATTGAGGGGCCCAATTTGAAATCCTATTGGCTATCCTCTCTCCACATATATGGTGTCTAGGCACCGTTGAAGTGGGGGCATTCTGTTTTAGTGACCATCTAGCCCAAGTGTTACCCATTCCTCTAATTTTTATAGAGGATATAACATTGCAAGATGTTTTATCTGAGGGGTTATTATATTTCAGGGGAGTGGAAAAGTGTAACGCTCCATACTATCCCCATCCTCAAATAGGGATGCATGATGTGGCTTCGGAGATTAGTTGCTGAAGAGTTGTGATGCAATGGCAGCAAGCATGTTGTAGATTTTCACTGTGCTTTTCTAATTTTGGATCTCGGACCATAAAGATAATATCCATTTTTAGATTATAAGAGAGTATATTGATTTTTTAAGGTGACACTCATATCCTAGATAAGGGATATGTCGATCCTTCAGTTGTTGATGAGTAGCCCACATATTTTGGCGTAGGTAAGGAATGTACTCCTTTTCAAGATCATTTGGGATCTTATAGCTGGAAATAGTGAAGGGAAACATAATGGAGAGATTTTTTATGGATAAATCCCTCCATGTGTCAATGTTGGACTCCTACTAATTAGACTTACACACCACCATTCAGTCAGATCATATAAGTTGACTCTGATGGTCACCCGCTGACGGGAGTGGAGTGTTGCTGGAAGTTGATGGGGAACAATATATAGTTGACCCTGATGATTCAAGTACCTCTCTATATAAAATTGTCAGAGTTAGTTCACCTCTATATATGAAGGTTTCTGGACAAAGGGAGAATTTCCTTACCCATGGGAGATATCATCATGGAGAGGTTGACTATGGTGGATGTCAGGAGTAAGGTCCTTGTGATCTATCTCCACACAACCATGAGGAGGACTATCATGGTAATGAATTTATTCTTCTTCTGCTTCAATGGAAGAGTCTATAAACCCTTGTTCTGTTGAGAATGTGTCTCTAATGACCTTAAGGACACTGGAATTAAGCAGATTAGAAATAGGGACCATGTTCTACATTGTGGTCAGAATATGTCGACCTTCCTTTTTGTAATTGTGTAGGGATATAATCCTACGATGTGACAATTATCATAAATTGTATATAACCATCTATTGTTGTAGGAGTATGAGTATGATATTGAGAAGATTTCAGAATATATTGATGATTTGTCTCATTATTGATAGGAATGTGAGCTTGTCCTGAAGCATGATCCATTCTCACTTGGTGAGCCTCGGTCAGAACAAGAATATGAGCCTGATCCTGAGCCTTTGGAATATACTACTGGTCTTTCTTGGCAGGAATATGAGCCTACCCCAAGGCATGTGATGCTCTCACTTTGTGGGGCCCAGTTGGATTAGGAATATGAACCTGGTCTGAATATGCATTCTCTTATCAAAATATTTTGATGGACCACCAGAATGGGAGAATGAATATAAGCCTCCCCTTATGTTGCCTTGGAATGATGATGGCGCAATCGTTTGTTGGCAGAAGTAGGGATATGCACCAAGCTTCCATGATCCACCAGAATATTCTAGGAAGATTCACTGATAGGAATGTGAGCCTATCCCAAGGCCTATGCCATTCTCACTTGGTTAGCCCCGGCTAGAACGAGAATATGTGCCCGATCATGGGCCTTTAGAGTATGCCGCTAGACTTCTTCGATAGGAATATGATCTTATCGCAAGGCATGTTCCCCTCTCACATGGTGATCCTTGGCTAGAATGGGGATATGATCCTAATCATGTTCCTTTGGAATATGTCTTTGGACTTATTCGATAGGCATGTTCTCTTGTCCTAAGGAATGTGTCATTCTCATCTAGTGATCCCTAATTGGATCAGGAATATGGGCCTGGTCTGATACCTCACCCTTCATTGGAATATGTTAATAATCCTTCTGGGTGGGAGTAAGAATGTGCACTTGCTCCAGTATATCCACTTGTTCACAATGATCAGAGTGTTGATTTTTCCTATCTATAGGGATATGATTATGTATTTTTTTCCTTTATCTACAACATTTCTGGAATATACTGGCAGAGTTCTTCAGCTATTGCTAAAATATATTGGAATTTTAGCAAAGTGTGTACAGGAATATGAGCCTACACATTTTATGTCTCCATTATAAACTGGAATACATATTCAATTGAAGTGGGGATATGTGCCCACTTCTATCCTCCCTATTCCACCAGAATATGCTGATGGAATTCATGCACGGAGGTAGGAGTATTAGCCTCCCCCGTGCCTTCTATGAGAATATACCCACAGACTTGTTCTGAATGAGTAGGAATATGATCCTATTTGATGGTACCTGCCTGATTATGCTGATAGGAATTGTCAAAAAAGAGATGGAATATGATCCCTCTTCTGTGTATCCAACACCTTCCTCATCCTATGAGTCATCCTTATAGCCCTTTCATGGTAATCATAATTGGTTGTGTGTCGGATGGTACCCTCAACAGGAAACTAATGGATACCAGTGGGATGGTGTTGGTGATGGTGGTCGACACGTACCCTCCTCGATGGAACTTGAACCAAAATAGATCTGTATTTGGCCTTCGAGTCCACCTTCATCAGATATGGAATATGGGTTTTTTCGCACTCCAGGGATAATCTCCTGAAGTTTTTTTTCATGGCGATGAGATCCACTAGCTTAGTTGTAGCATTTCCTGGGTGATGCGAACTCACTGATCATTGTTCCTGAAGAACTTCATGAGCATATTCCATGGTTAGGATTGTAACATTTCAATTTTACTCCCAAACCATTGTATTTTCAACATGTCGTTGAAGTTGTTGAGCTTGTGATATTATCTTGCAACCTGCAGAGGTTGCAGTCACAGATGATTTTCTGGAGTAAATGTTGGATGATGAAGACATTGTCTCAAATCAAGATGTTTTCAATATCTGTGGTCATTTATACAATAAGGAAAAAGTTTAATAATTAGTTTAATATTTTAGGAATAATACATTCAATCAGATATGCATGATTATCACAATTGTCCTGATATTCCTTGATTCGACCATTCTGCTCATTTGGACTTGTCAAAATGAGGGTGGACTTATTTCATGAGAACCCTGGTTACAAAGGATAATTTATAAAATCATATTATTATTACTAATTTTTTTGTATATGTTTTTCAAAAAAATTGGTATATCACATTATAACCTGATTTTTCTATTGTTATAGAGATACACGTCGGTGTTACCATTTTTTGCATATAAGGGAAAATGAAATGGCATGATGGATAATAACCAATCATATTCTCATTGGAAAGATTCATATCGGGTTCCCCATTTTTTCATTGGGTTTTTGAGGCACGGAATGGGTTTTTCTCATTGGGCTACCATTAACACTTTTCCCATAAATGGTTCCCTCGTCTGTAGCTGGGTATAGACCTATTTTCCAAAGGCCGGAGGTCATCTAGGTTTTCATGTCCAGTGACTCTTGGGGACTCGAATTGGTTGACAGGATGGGAGGTCGGTCTCATCACACCCTTTTATGGGGAACTATTTCCTACTCTAGGACTCTCTTATAGATTTAAGATATGTTTGTGTATATCTTCCTAATATCGATACGGGACTGGTTACCCTAACAAAATGATTCATTGGTTAGTTCTCTAATTAAACAAAGAAAGGGAGCCTCATTAATGAACTGAGGGTAGTGTGGTCTCATTGGTGAATTCATCTATATGTATCTAAGGTTCTTCATCCATACCCTTAACAAAGAATAACCACTTTATGTGCTGAAGACGTATGACCAAATTCTTCAGAATGTGTCGCCATGTGAGAAGGTGGTTAATATCCTAAGGAGGGGATTGAGCCATTATGGGTCATCATACATATTCTGGTTATTACAGGAATCAAAACCCACTCAGTTCGTTAATCTCATGCAGTTTAGTGTCATGTGAAGAGGAAATATGTGTGGTCATTGAGACACTAAATGTTTGAGCCCGGATCTCATAGACACATCATACATATCCAGACTATGACATAAATCAGAGTCATAATAGTTAAATTATTTTCCTGGGACTATACCTAAGGTATATACCCATATATGAGGGGTGTTCATACCATACCACTCATTGGGGATTACATACTAAGATTTTACTGGTGATTTGAGATTCATGATGTCCAATGAGATGTTCATTGCATCCCCCTAATCTCATGTGAGCTATGCTCAATGTGAGAAACAAGGGTGAAAATTGGATCAGTCTCATGGTGTATATATATGGGACTTGTATGCTGGGATAGTCCTTAGGATGTTTGGTATAGAGCTCGAGCCTTGGAAAGGCATCCTATATATCCTAGTTATGGTGAGAATCAGAGTTCTCTTAGTTCATTTATCTCTTAACCTGCTGATAGGATAAGGTGTATGATCACACTCAGACACATTATGATCATCCTTAAGGTTTCAGGAATTTTAGGGGTTCAAACCAATATGGATTCCCTATTGATTGGGGACATACCATATGATGTCAGTATTTGGGGCTTATGCACTGAGGTTTCCCTTGTAACCCTGGGGTTTATAGTGCAGATTCCATGATCAGTATAACTCCCTAATCTCACATGATCTATGCTCGTTGTGAGAAACAAGGGTTATCAAGTTATCAATGTCATTGCTTTGGATAAGGTCTTGGATATTAGAATCACCCTAGATAATCAATATATATCTCAAACCTTGAATATGTGGCCTACGTATCCTGAATATGGAAGGAATCAGAGTCATCATAGTTCCATTTATATTTGGTCTTACACACTAAGGTTTCCCTTATATTTGGGGATTACACACCGAGGATGGATGGGGTTATCAAATCCTAGGATTCCCTTGTGTCCTGGCCTGGTTGTCTAGAGGGTGTCGCATGACCCAGTTGACTTGTCTGGGGGACATTGCATGACCCGGTTGGCTTGTCCTAGAAACCATCGCATGACCTTACCTGACACATACGGGGGTGTCACAAGAGTTAGTGCGACATAATCTGAATGATGTCGTGTTTCTTGGATAAAATCTCTGGAGGTTATCATAAGACCTAATCGTCATGTCTGGAGGGCATTTTGGGTCTCAGCTGGCTTGCCCGGAGGGTGTTGTGAGAGATTTTTTGTCATTCTCGAATGCAATGGTGAGACTTGAATGATATGAACGAACACTGTTATATGAGTCATTAGATGTATCTGAAGGTTGTTTTAAGGCTTGGGTGATAGACCTAGAGGCTTTCATAAGACCAAGGTGGTGTCCCTAGGGGGACTATGTGACTTTCTTTGACATTTCTAGAGGACTTCGCGTGTCCCAAACAGCATGCTAAAGAAATGTTTCAAGATCTAGGCAATGTATCCTAGTGTTGTCATGTGTCCTTTTATGACTCAGGTGAAGAACATGAGGTCCATCAATCGTTTATTTATTTTAAGTCTTCCACTTTTGATCTTTTTTTAAGACATTGTATTGTGAATGCCTTATGTTTGTTTAGTATCAATTTATTTTGAGTCTCATGTGATCTAGTATACATGCAGTATGTTCTTCACGCACCTTGCAAGTGGCCCTTTGCATGATATATGAATAATCATACAAATTACCTTGTGTATGGTGCATGATTTTCCCTTTCATTCACTGGTATATTACCTGATGGAATTTTGGCCGGTCACGTGATCAGTTTCTCTGAGAAGTGTGCTCTGATGCTTGGGACTTTTGCGCTCGAGATTTTCCTTTGCGTAGTAGCCACCTCATTTTTCATGCAGGGGTGGGGAATTTATAGTCCTCACCACCTCGAATTCTCACTAATTTGTGTGTAATATCTAGAATAGATCCAAGTTGGATTCTACGAAGTGGGTTGGCACCATGCGATTTCTCAATTCCCTATCATGGGTCATTCTGAGTGCATTGCCTGATTTTTAGTGGTCATAAGTCTCTTTTTTCAACACTCCCTTTATCGAATTATTGTCTATTAATGAATACTTGTTTTATCATGAAAGCATGTCAATGAACTTTTCATCTTATCCTATGGACATTCCCAAGGGCCTTCATGATATCCAAGGTGCCTGTTGAAAGGCATTCGCGAGATGCTTGATGACTTGTCTGGGTATTTCTGTGAGACAGGGATGATTTTTTCAGGGGTCTTGCAGGACCACGGTGTGGAATTCCTAGGCACTCCACATTTATTTTAGTGATTGTGAGTACCTTCCACATCTTCCCTCTTTTATTTCCTTTGTTTTATGTGACAAAGTTTGAGAGTCGTGCGGGATTTCATAAGAAATGTAAAGGAAAATTACTCTATTTTTGGTGATGCATCATGTGACCTATATGGGTCATGTGGGGGTGAACAAGAATTTCATAGACCAATATGTTCATCTTCCCTTGAATATCTAGAGGGAAGTGCAATGTGGACTAGACATACCCTAGGATTTTGTGTGGTAAGGCTGATAAGTCAAAGGGACTTCATGAGATGAGGCAGACATATCTCTAGGGAATTGCAATGCCTTGTGGATCATCGAGGGCACGTCGCATGTCCTTCGGTGACTGTGAATACCTCTCACTTCTTCCTTTTTATCTCATTTGTTTTATTCTACAAAGTTTTATGGGTCTCATGATTTTTCATGAGTAATTTATAGGATATTTTCTTGATTTTTTTTGGATGCCTTGCATAACCAATATGGATCATATGGGGGTGCACGAGTCATTTTGTGGAAAAATATATTTGTTTTTCCTTGAAGTGTTGAAGGGGGAGTGTGGAGTTTCCTGGACATAACCAAGGAATTCCATGTGGAAAGGATGATAGGTCAAAGGGACTTCGTGAGATGATGAAGACATGTCACCAGGGAATTGTAGTGCCTTGTGGATCATCGGGGGCATGTTTCATTTCATTCATCAACAATGAGTGCCTTACGCTTATTCCCTCTTTTCTCCTTTGTTTTATTCTACAATTTTTTTGAGGGTATCAAGAGTTTTCTTGGATATCATTAAGGAAATTTATCCTTTTGAATGATGATATGGAGCATGATCTTTATAACCACTAGGAGTTTCTCCCTTTGGATATTATTCCTCCTTATTTCTGGAGGAATTTTAGATGGTTTATCAGGCACTTTCCAATGAAAAACCATGTGACCTGGGGGCATTCATTCGGTTGTCACCATGTGGCCATTAGCTATCTGGAGAGCCATCGTGATAGCAGGAAGGTCTATTGAAGGGGGCTCTATGGTATTCATCTCAAGTTATGAATTTTGCCCGAAGTCTTCATGTGACCTTGAAATGGGCATGCAATCGTGAGTCCCTCAGAGACTCATGTGATTTTCGAGTCTCAGATTATTTTATTTTTTGGGGAAGATAATACCTCTATTCAAGTATTTATTCCTTTGTGATTTTTACTAATGATTATTTAGTGGGTGTCAACAATGATGTACCCTCAGTGCTTGTCACCAAACCATGTCCTATTGGAGGCAGGCTTCAGGCATCATTATCTCCCTTATCTCATTGTCAGCCCAGGAGGGGTACCAGTTTCCAACACTTTTTTCGGGGTGTGCACATTCGTCTTGTTGGAGGACGTAGGCACTGTTTGTTGCCCCACATTCCTTCTTTCCAAAGGTGGGTGGCATTCATTCCTTGTTCAGGGAAGTTTTCTCCTTGATCGAAACGGGATGATGGGATGTCAGTTCTTCCTTCCGTGGATTGCTCCTTAGAACTCATTACCTAGTCCGGGTCTCCCTTATATATTTAAGACATTGTTCGTGAAACTCTTCCTAGTGCCATATTTTCATGGACACTAGTTAATTACACTGCTTCTGTCGAGACATTCCAAAGGTTCCGGTCAGGGCAGCAACCTTTGGTCAGGGGAGTAGTCACGTTGGACATCACTGGCATGTCTGGACGCTGGAACACTGGTGCATCTGGGTTTCTTCCCCTTATTATATGGATTCTCAAGGGCACGGAAGCCCAAGGCATCCCACATCTAATGTGGTTAATCATATGTTATAGGCATGTATTTGAGGTTTTCCTCAGCTTCCTAAGTTTAACACAGGGTATTCTGTGAGTTTAACATCTAGCAGAGACGGATCGGACTAATCGGAACACTAATTAGAGTGGATCAGATGGGTGCAACCCCTAGAGGGAACACTGATGTTGGGGCCAACGTGTGGTTAGATTCCCGGTTGTTGTTAAGGGGAATGGGGAATGAGGTGGCATGATCCCACCGAGATGTGGTGTCCTGGGTAAGAATCAGGATGGATGATGGAGGGTTTAATGAGGTAGGTGGAGAATGAGGTGGAGTCGACTCGAGGATGATGGTGATGTTGGGATTGAGTCTCGAAGAGACCTCCTACATATCCCTATGGCATGGAATCAAAGTCCTCGTAGTTCATCTAACGATGGCTTACCACCAATTGGGGATTTCAACAGATTATCACCAGATGGTAGATCGCAACGGCTTACCACTGGATGGGGTCATAATGGCTTAACGCTGGATGGGGTCGCAACGGCTTACTTCTGGACGGGGTCGAACCTCAGGGAGGCTTTCTACGTACCTTATCTAAGAGACAAGGATCAAACCCACGTAGTTTCTGTGGGATGGGGGTTGGTGAACCGATGTGGAGGAGGACCTGGGGTCCAATGGTTGTTGGGATTGAACCTCAGGGAGGTTTCCTACATACCTTGCCTTGGCAAGGATCAAAGACCACGTAGTTTGGGTGCATGCAATGGCTTACCACTGACTGGGGGAACAACGACTTACCACTGATTGAGGTCCACAGTTTAACATCATGCAGGATGGCGGTGAATCGACGTGAAGGAGGACTTGGGGCCCAGATAGATGGTGGGCTTGAACCTCATGGAGGATTACTACGTACCTCACCTTGGAAATGATCAAAGACCACATAGTTCAGGTGGGTTTGGGAGAACCGGTGTGAAGGGGGTTGGAGCGACCGGGTGTTGGGATTGAACCTTAGGGAGGCTTCCTATGTACCTCGCCTTGGAAAGAATCAAAGACAACGTAGTTTAGAAGGGGTGTTTGGTGAATCGACGTGAGGATGGTCCGGACCAATGGATGATGGGCTTGAACCTCAGGGAGGCTTCCTACGTACCCTGACTTGGCAAGGATCAAAGACCTCGTAGTTCATGGTGGGTTTGGGGATTACACTCTAGGATACCCAGAGAGGATTTCATGGTCGATGCTTACTCTAATACCACGTGATTCATGCTCGGTGTGATAAATAATAGGCAGTAAAGACCTGACAATCATGTCGTGAAAGGTGAATCTATGGGAATTAGACTGGGGATACACATAGTTGGCGGCCTAAAGAGGAAACAGGGGCTTACTCGTGGTTAGAAGCCCAGGGTGATGGAGATTGGTACTTACTCTGGGATGGAGTCCCGGGTGGTGAAAAAGCCCAATGGGAGAGGTATTTGTCACCCAGGAAGAGTGGAGGAGTAGGGGTGCTGCCTCCTACAAGGAAAGCTAGGGGCTTACACCAGGGTGGTTGCCCTTTCCCCGCAAACGAACATTGCTCTGATAAAGAGGATGTCATTCCATGTGAGGAATGATCTCACTCTCATGGAGACCAGTGAGCATAGAGAATGTCTAAAATAGGGCACCCCGCATGCAAGGCATGGGGAAAGTTCACAGTTTAACGTCATGTGCTGAGGACGAAGGTTCTTGGTAGTTTAACGTCCTGCAGCTCAGACGAGGTGGGTTCACTCTGCACCCCTAGGACTTACAAGACTGATACCTCCCACCCCTTGGGGAAGGGAAGGCATCAGCAATGCTATAACTGGGGGTGTCAAGAGATGATCCCATTTGGGGTCCATGTTAGTGTGGCTATGCGAAGAAGAAATAGCCATCATCATGCCTGGGTGCTACTAAGGAGTGGCGATGGTGCATGGGGCTTACGCATGGAAGCCGCCCGGGTGCCGCTATGGAGTGGAAATGGTGGATGGGGCTTACGCAAGGAAGCTTCCTGGGTGACAATATAGAGCGACAATTGTACATGGGGCTTACGCATGGAAGCTGCTCGTGTGCCACTATGGAGCAATAATGGTGGATGGGGCTTAAGAAAGGAAGTTGTCTGTAATGTCTTCCTCATGTCTGGCCATGAGGGAATCCCAACCCACTGGTGGGTTGAGGCCTTCTCCTATGTGCTAGGGCACAAGAGGGATAATTCCAAGGGCATTGGAATCAGTCTGAACAAAGGGATATGAAAAGTGTGAATCATGTTCCCGACATTCGGAATGCGTTGAGGGTGGCGTGGAGATGAAGGATAACAATTGACCATGTTTGAAACACAGTATCCATATCGCATTATCCTGAAATGGGGACAAAAAAATGAGGGTCGACTGTTGACCGTGTTCGAAACACAAGACCTGACTCAAAGTGTCATCCAAAGTCTTCCAGGGTGTTAGTCTATGATGGTAGGTGAGCCGAGGCGGCATGGGACCAAGCCATTAGGGGGTCCCTTCAGACATGGAAGAGGATGAAGATATGAATGAAGGTCACAAAAAGCGTGATGTGGAGTGATTTAATTTTTGAATGGATTCCAACTCTCTTGAAATTATTCCACTGTAATCATGGAAAGAGGCATCTTATGCTTGTCACATAAGGCATCTCTTATTTGAAACAAGAGGAATCCTATGTTTGGCACATAGGGTGTACTACAGTTTATAGTCATGTAGATAGGACTATTGGAATCTTATGCTTGGAGTATAAGGAATCTCTTGTTTGGATAAAGAGGGCATACTACAGTTTATATTCATGTAGAGAGGACTATTGGCATCTCATTCTTGGAGTATAAGGCATCTCTTGTTTGGAGAAAGAGGCATCCTATGTTTGGAACATAGGGTGTACTACAATTTATAGTTATGTAGAGAGGACTATTAGGCATAAGGCGCCTAGAAATGGTTGGTGTTGGGACTTACGCAAGGGAGTCCCTTTCTGGTTCAACCTGGCATAAGAGTCAGGTGATGGGGGGTTTGGATGAGTTTCTTGAGGAATGGTTCGACTTAAGGTACTCAGGGAATTGATGATGAGAATCTCAACTCACGACATGGGAAATAAACCAGGAGAAATATGTCAACTCAAGGTGTTTTAGGGTGTGTGGAGGAGTATCTCAAATCATGGTATTTCATAGGTGGAAGATGGGTGCGCATAAGGGAACAATGGAAAATGTCGATGTCCAGGCCCAAAAAGTTCATGGTGTGACTCTCCATTTTTCATGGGGGTCAGTGATAGTAGTGAAGGGACCAGCCTGGAGGGTCAAGACCGAAGCTCGGCACTGACCCCAGGCGGGGGGTGCGGGGGCTGCACCCTCGCAGTATGGATCGGTGGGTGCAAAGGTAGGAGCCTCGCAAAGGATAGGTCTTCATAAAGTAGCTTCATAGAGCAAAGGGGATCGTGGATCATGGGGTCTCACGGGGCATCTTCACAAAGGAAAGGTGATCGTGGAGCATGGAATCACGGAGCAGCATCGAGAAGGAAGCTACTCGCAGAGCATGGACTCGCAGAGCAGCATCGTGAAGGAAGCTACTCGCGGAGCATGGAATCACAGAGCAACTTCGCGAAGGAAGCTGCTCGTGGAGCATGGACTCACGAAGCCGCTTCGTGAAGGAAAGTGGAGCTCCATGAACTGGGAGATCAGTCTCCCAAGGGGAGAAGTGACCGTCTGGCGAAGGGGGTGAGCTGTGTATTTATAGGGGAGAGGCGTCGCGAAGCAGAGCCCGCTTGGTGCGAAGATAGAGCTCGATCCGCGGCGGGTTTGCCAACTTCAAAGGGGTTCACAGAGCATCCCGCCTCTTTGCTCCACGATAGATCACAAACATCAAAGGGGTTCGTGGAGCATCCCCCCTCCTTACTCTGTGGCGGGTTTGCGAACGTCAAAGGGGTTCGCAGAGCATCCCGCCTCCTTGCTCAGTGGCAGAGGGAGCTTCGTGAATGGGCTCCACGAACCAGTTTTCCAGCCCAACTTCAAATGTCCATAACTCCTAATTCGTAACTCTGTTTGGGCCCTATGACCTACCAAATCAAATATTGTGAAACGGACTACAATCTTGGATCATGTATGGAAGCATTTGAAATATTTTGGGGACGCGTTTTCTGGTGTCAACAGTACCTATAGGGGAAGGGGTTATGACATATTGGTATCAAAGGTTTGGGTTGAGGGATAAGATGGAGTTTGGAGGTAGGAACATGTGAATAATGCATGAGTTGGTAGGTAAATAGTGTAAAATGATTTTGGTATATGATTTAAACAAATGAGATCAGTTAATAAATGGGTATTTAATTCCCCACATGATCTGTTGTGTAGACCTTTATTTTCACTGAGCCTACTATATAACAACCCTGGTCTTTATTACACATTTAAACATGTTTTATTACATAAAATTGCACTTAATACAACCCAAAAGATTGATAGGTCTAGTGTATTTGGGGATTAGGAACATTACATGACAAATTAAGACATAAAATACAACATCTTTATTGAAAACTTCTTTTACATGACCATAACATTCCATCATACTTAACATTGCATGGGATAACCTGAGGACATACATAAGAAAAGGGTGAGTTATAAATCCTAGTAAGGGAGTAAACAAGGCATAACATGAAGAATAAAATACATTTTAGGAAATAGTAATATCAATGGAGCACAAGAGAAACATGAACATAAAGGCATGATATTTTATGATTATCATAACATGGAAAAGTGGAAACAACTTAAAACACTACATCATTAACATAAAGGAATTAGGTAAAACCCTATCCCAAAATGGTGGAAAATGTCCTAAAATGAATTAGGTAAAACCCTATCCCAACATTAAATATCATGATAATAAACATTACCCAATTCATTGGAGTGCTATTAGGGTGCACCCTTCATGAACATTTCAATCTCATGCTTAAGTGTGCCACATAGATCATATAACATGGATTCATTCAACATCATAATTTGTTACAAGATAAAATAATGTGGAATACATACATGAAAGTATATAATAAATAAGTATATTTTCATAAAGTTGAATACCCTTTATAGAGAAATGGGAATGGTATTCACTAAATGATTATTTTGGCATGGAAAATCATGGTGCAATGTTGGCATCATAACGGCATCACATGGGGATTCATAAAATGGGTTGATGAGAGAGAAAGGGGTATCTCATCATTTAGAAATGAAATGGGAAGTGAGGGTATCATGGATCATAATATCCCAACATATGAAATGAAATCTGAGATGCATAATATAAGAGAAATGCTTGAATAGATATGAGGAGAGATAAATCCCTTACGGAATTTCAGCATGGTAATGGGTCTATATGGGAGGGATTAATGAGAGTGAAAGGGGTATCTCATCGTTAAAACATAATAAGTGAAGTATGGGGGAGGTTCTGAAACATACCCCATCATTTTTAATTGAAAAATAAAACGGTATAACAATATAATGAAACTTGGACAAAAATGAGAAAGGAAGGAAAGTGAGGATCCCTTACTTGAGTGTGTGACTTCAAAAGCTTAAAGAGGGGATTCTTGAGAGCTTGGAGAACCTTGGCAGGATTATAGAGAGGGGAGGAAATAATAAAAACATGATACAAGGATTTTGAGTAAAGAGAAGTGGGATCTTGGGTGGGTTTATATAGGAAATGATAGGGGAATTCTTTAATATTTCACAAACTTTGGTTTTGGAATATAAAGTAAATATTAAAAACCAAAAACCTTCCCATGGTTTCTTCCCATAGTTTTTTCCAAAGAGGAGTGGAAAAAATTATTTTATAAGGAAAATGGAATAAAATATTAAAATATTATTCTTGCTTATGTGGAGGTGAGTCACATTATTAAAGAAATGAATTTAAAATAATAAAATACATTATACATTTTGAAGGATTCACTAAGGCTTTATAAAATAAGTAAAACAAATATAAAATAAAATTATTTTAATTTAAAAACATATATTGGGCCTATAATACCCATTATAGTATTTATTACATCATTTTGGGTTCATTATGATGTCATAAAACACATATTTTATTTATACGGTATTTAATTTTTACCCAAAAATTTGACTATCTCATAAAATTATGAAAAATTAACCATTTGATAATTTTTACGTCCTAATTCCAAAAAATATTCATTTTATCTAAATAATTTTCTAAATATTTTAATTTTCACTTTTAAAATGAAAACTGAAATTTATTAAAAATTCACGAGTTTTGACAAAAATAGTTTTTCAAACCTAAATAAAAATTAAATTTTACTTCATAAAAATTATATAATCATTTATTATTAATAAAAGTAATTTGATAATAATATTTTATTAAAATATTAATTATTTCAAAAATTCATTAATTCCTTAAAATAAATTCTTTAAAAATACACTTTTTATTTTATCGTATAAAAATATTAATCTTATAAAACTGATTACCTAATCATTTACAGATAAGGAACTGATATAATCATAATTTATAAGAATTTTTTTATAATATTATTAATAAAACCCTATGTTTAATATAATAATGTATATATTTCTCAAAAGTTCCATTTTTACTTGAAGAATCAATTTATCAAATTCATCATTTTTTTAAGAAAGACTATTATCATAAAGGAATTGATGGAATAAGAATTTTATTTATAAAAATGGATTACACAATAAGTAATTAATACCTTATTACATAACCCCTTATAAAACCCGCATAAAACCTAAGGGTAAGGTGTGCGATGGTGACAGACTCTTAGGCTGGCTCGAATAACATCTCATGGGTGGTAATCTCTATTAACTTGAACTTCTCCCATAGGTTATTTCATTCAAGCTTAAAATGTTTAATATCAACTTGGGATTGGTCAAGAGCAAAGTCCAGTGATTCTACCTCCTTTCTGAGCTTTGAAAAATGATCTTCGTACGGCCCGAGTCTACTGGATGAGGCCATTATCTCATTTTTCTGTGTTGAAAGGAATTTTTTTTAAAACCTTATATTTATATCATTAGTGTGATCAATTTTCAATGGCTATATTATCAATGGTGATGATAATTAATAATAATTTAAACCTAATAATAAAAAAATATTTCATGTGTTTTATATATCTATAAGACATTAAAATAAAGAGAATTTTATTCATAAATGATTGGGTCATTACAACATTCCCCCCTTAAGAAATTTTACCCTCGAAATTTCATTTTACCACACTAAAACTGATGAGGGTAACTCTACCTCATCACTTCCTTCAGTTCTCACTTTGCTTCTTGAAACTTGTGGTTTCACCGCAACACCTTGATGAGGGGAATCCTCTTATTTCATATAACTTTTTCTCTATGATCTAATATCTTCACTGGATTCTCTTCATAGGAGAGGTCATTCTCCAATGGTACCACCTCTAGATTGAGTACATGCTATAGGTCTGGTATGTACTTATTTAAGAGTGATACATGGAACACATCATGTACTTAAGACAGGTTCAGTGGGAGTTCTAGTCGATATGCCACTACTCCAATGCGATCAAGGATCTCAAAAGGGTCTATGTACCTTGGACTAAGATTTTCCTTCTTCCAAAATATCATAACTCTCTTCTATGGTGATATGTGGAGGAATACCATGTATCTAACATCAAACTCTAGGTCATGTTTACAATTGTCCGCATAGATATTTTTTCAACTCTGAGTAGCTTTAATGTGTTGCAGAATGGTCTTAACCTTCTCCACCAATTCATCGATCATTTATAGAACTAAAAGTTTTTGCTCCCCAACTTCATCCCAACATTCCAATGTTATTCACCTCTTCCCATAAAGGGCTTCATAAGGATCCATTTCTATGATTGAGTGGAAATTGGTGTTGTCTCAACTAGAGGAAGATGTTGATCCCATCCTCCTTTGAAGTCCATTGAGAATTCTCTCAGCATTTCCTCAAGTGTTTGGATAGTCTAATCATATTGGACATTATTTTGAGGATGATAATACATATTAAAGTTTATCTCAGTATTCAGATCATGTTTGATACTCTTCCAGAACATAGAGGTGAATCCTCAATCGGATACAATCAATAGTGTTACACCATGCAGCCTTACCACTTATCTGATGTATATCTATTCCAGTTTATCCAATGATAAATCCTACTGAATCACAATAAAGTGTGAAGTATTTATAAGATGATCCACTGCAACCCAGATAGCATTGATTCCTTTGGATGTTTTCATAAGTCTAGAGAAGAAGTCCATGGTGATGTTTTCCCATTTCCATGTTAGTATGGGTAATGGTTGCATCATCCCCTTAGAGTTATGCCTCTCATCCTTCACTTACTGACATACCAGGAACTTTTATATATACTCAATGATATCCTTCTTCATGTTATCCCACCAATAATGCTCTCATATATCTTGATACATCTTTGTGTTTCCTAGGTGAATAGAGAAATTCAAATTATGTGCATCATCCAAAAGTTATTTCTTTAACTCCAAATTTTATGGAACACATAGTCTTGACCCAAATCTCACAATTCCTTATTTATTAACATTGAACTCCAAGGATTTCTTTTTTCTAATTCTTTCTACTTTCTTTTAAATTCCCACATCATCCTTTTAAGCATTCTTTAACCTTTCCAAAAGAGATGATTGAGCAATCATTTGTGAAAGGATTGATGATGTTCCCTTATTTATGATTCCCATGTCCATATTCATCAAATATAATAATATTTGATCCTTTTTAATTCTCATTAAAGAAAGAGTTGTTGGATCCTTTCTACTTAGAGCATCTACCACTTTATTCGCTTTCCTTGGATGGTAGTGAATTGAGAAATCATAGTCTTTGATTAGCTCTAACCATCTTTGTTGGCACATATTAAACTCTTTCTTTGTGAATATATAATTGAGTATTTTGTGATCTGTATATATTTTAGAATTTTCCCCAAACCAAATTTTTAATGAAAATATCATTGTTTCCAACTCCAGATCATGCATGGGGTAGTTTTTCTCATGAGTTTTCAAATGCCTTAAGGCATAGGAAATGACTTTGTAATTTTTTCCCAAATTCCACCAAAGGGATACTTATAATATTTTCATGAAGAACATTTCTACAAACATAAACATGTGATACAACACTTATAGAAGTTTTACCTAATGATTTAATATCATCTTTGGTGGGGGCTCAATGTTCTTAGAAAACATAAAAGATATACTAATAGGACATGAATTGAAATAAACTATGACATACACTACATTGATGCATTGGTTACATACAATTAATTCATCATTATCCATATTAACATAGGGATTTTCATGCTCCCTTGATCATGAAGATTTTTTATACTCATCATGCTTCTAAGCCCTTTAAATAGATCATTGTCTTGGATAATGCTCAACTTCTCCACATTTATGACATAAAACTATGTAATATTCCATATATGGAACTTTGTTTCCATCCATCACATTATCCATTTTTTATGGCAATTGGATAATTTTTTCACTTCCTTTTCACACATAAACCATATCCTAGTCCCTTTGTGACATTCCCCTTAGTGCCTCTTTCCACACTTGTTGTATAAATTAAATTGGGTATTATTTCCCTTATCACCTTTATCTGGTGGACTTTCATGAGATGTCATATTCATATTCCTTCATGTCCTTGTGAATTCAACAAAGTACCAATTGTTAATCATGATTTTTGATATCTGGTTTGGCATAATCATGATATGTCCTACTTGAGCTCCCATTTGATTGGGAATCTCATTGGTACATTCATCACATTGCCCTTCACATTGGTTGTTAACTATATTCCTCCTATTAATATCCATTAACAATAATAAAAGGAAAATTATGGATGATTATTTCAACACATAAATGGGAATACAATGACATTAAAGGAATAACTTATAAATTACATTTATCCCCTTAACTTATAAATTTCTAGGATTTAATATATGTTATCCATGATCTGTCACCTAACGTATATTCTTATAGTCTCTTTTTCCCTTAATAATGGTTCATACTAAGCTTATGAATTTACCAAAGCATATACCCCGAGAGTGTCGAACCAAGAGTACAACAAGGCTCATTGTCATGCACCAATTCTCGTTTTACTCTAGCTCAAAGCGGTGTTTTTGGGTTTTACCCCTAGATACATCTATATCAGATACACCTCTACTTATTCATATCCAGACATGGATGTATTTTATTGATAAACCACTTACTCTATACTCAAAATAATTTAGGGATTATTTTCTAATACTTAGTCTTATCCCTAAGGCTTCCACTAGGGGTTTCTAATCTTAATACCAAAAATAACTAAACATATCCTTTGATACCAACTATAACAACCTTTGTCTTTATTACACATTTAAACATGATTTATTATATAAAATTTCACATAATAAAACCTAGAGGATTTATGGGTCTAGTGTATTTGGGGATTAGGAACATCACATGACAACTTAAGACATAAAATACAACATCTTTATTGAAAACTTCTTTTACATGACCACAATATTCCATCGTACTTAGCATTACATGGGATAACCTGAAGACATACATAAGAAAAGGGTGAGCTATAAATCCTAGTAAGGGAGTAAACAAGGCATAATATAAAGAATAAAATACTTTTTAGGCAATAGGCATATCAATGGAATGTAATAGAAACATGAACATAAAGGCATGATATTGCATGATTATCATAACATGGAAATGTGACAACAACTTAAAACACTACATCATTAAGAAAAAGGAATCAGGTAAACCCTTGTACCAACATGGTGGAAAAAATTCCTAAAATTAATCATGTAAACCCTTATCCCAACATGATGTATCATGATAATAAACATTACCCAATGTATTGGAGTGCTATCAGGGTTCACCCTTCATGAACATTTCAATATCATGTGTAAGTGTGCCACATAGATCATATAACATGGATTCATTCAACATCATCATTTATTACAAGAAAAATGAATTTGAAATAAATACATGAAATTATATAATCTATAATTATATGTTCATAAATTTTAATACCCTTGATATATAAATGGGCATGGTATTCACCACACGATGATTTTGGTATGGAAAATCGTAGTGCAATTTCGGCGGCATAACGACGTCACATGGGGATTCATAAAATGGGTTGATGAGAGATAAATGGGTATATAATCATTTATAAATTAAATGGGTATTAATGTGATCATATATCATAATATCACAACATATGAAATGAAATTTTAGATGCATAATATAAGAGAAATTCTTGAATGGGTATGAGGAGAGAGAAATCACATCCGGAATTTCAGCATGGTAACAGGTGTACATGGGAGGGATTAATGAGAGTGAAAGGGGTATCTCATCATTAAAAAATAATAAGGGCAGTATGGGGGAGGTGTGAAAACATACCTCATAATGTTTAATTTAAAAATAAAAGGTCATAACAATATAAGGAAACTTGGACAAAAATGTGAAAGGAAGGAAAGTGAGGATCCCTTACTTGAGTGTGTGACTTCAAAAGCTTGAAGAGGAAATTATTGAGAGATTGGGGAACCTTGTGAGGATTCTAGAGAGTTTAGGATATAATAGGGATGTGATACACGTATTTTTAGTGAATATAAGTGGGAAATTTGGTGGGTTTATATAGGAAATGAGATGGGAATTCTTTAATATTTCACAAACTTAGGTTTTGGAATCTATATAATTAAATATTCAAAACCACAAACCTTCCCATGGTTTTTTCCCATGGTTTTTTCCAAATAGGAGTGGAAAAATAATTTTATAAGGATAATGTATAAAAATATTAAAATATTATCCTTTCTTATGTGGAGGTGAGCCGCATTATTAAAGAAATGAATTTAAAATAATAAAATATATTATACATTTTGGAGGATTCACTAAGGATTTATAAAATAAGTAAAATAAATATAAAATCATATTATTTTAATATTAAACATATATTGGGCCTATAATACCCATTATAGTATTTATTACATCATTTTGGGTCATTATGATGTCATAAAACACATATTTTATTTATACGGTATTTAAATTTTACCCAAAAATTTGACTGTCTCAAAAAATTGTGAAAAATTCACCATTGTATAATTTAGACATCCTGATTCCAAAAAAAATATTCATTTTATCTAAATAAATTTATAAATATGTGAATTTTCACTTTTAAAATGAAAAACTGATATTTATTGAAAATTCACGGGTTTTGACAAAAATAGTTTTTCAAACCTTAATAAAAAATACATTTGAATTCATAAAAATTATATAATCTTGTATTATTAATAAAATTAATTTGATAATAACATTTTATTAAAATATTAATTATTTCAAAAAATTATTAATTCCTTAAAATAAATTCTTTAAAAATACACTTTTTGTTTTATTGTATAAAAAAATAACTCTTATCAAACTAATTACCAAATCATTTATAGATAAGGAACTGATATAATCGTCATTTATAAGAATTTTTTAATAATATTATTAATAAAAACCTTAGTTTAATATAATAAATTATATATTTCTCAAAAGTACCATTTTTACCTGAAGAATCAATTTATCAAATTCATCATTTTTTTAAGAAAGGTTATTCTCATAAAGGAATTGATGGTATAAGAATTTTATTTATAAAAAAGTATTAAAAAATAAGTAACTAATACCTTATTACATAACCCCTTATAACACTTGAATAAGACCTAAGGGTAAGGTGTGTGATGGTGAAAGACTCTTGGGGTGGCTCGGATAACATCGCTCGGGCAGTAATCTCTATTAACTTGAACTTCTCCCATAGACGATTTCATTCATGCTTAACATGTTGAAGCTCAGCTTGGGATTGGTCAAGAGTGAAGCCCAATGATGCTACCTTCTTTCTGATCTCCAACAAATAAGCTTTGTATGGCCTGAGTCTACTGGATGAGACCATCCTCTCCTTTTTCTGTGTCGAAAGGATTTTTTTTAAAAACCTTATATTTATATCAGTCATGTGATCACTGTTCAATGGTTATATTATCAACGGTAATGATACTTAATGTTCATTTAAACCAAACAATAAAAAAAAGAGTGCATGTGTTTTCTATATCCATAAGACATTCAAAGAAAGGGAATTTTATTCCTAAATGATCGGGTCATTACATACTAAGCGAGGTTATGTTGGTTGCAAGGTAAAAACCTTAGAAAGGATCATGCATCATTATTCTTTGAAACTATGTTTGAAATGGGTAGAAATTGAGATTATGTTTAACCTTAAATAGATAAATAATAATTTAATCTTAAATAATTCATATTCTAGGTTTATAAGTCCCTAATAGTTTTTTCTTTTGCATGAATGGCTCCAGGTTGATGTCCCTATTAGGCTCATAGAGAATATGATCGGTAGGATGTGTTAGTGGATCGCCATAGAGTTGAGTTCAATGAGTAAGAAACTTGGAGGAGGAAACTAGATAGTTTCCATGCTAGATTATACAAAATATGAGGGATCTATTTCAAACTCATTGGCATAGGAATGGTTGGAGTAGGTAGAGATAACATTCAGTTTGATTTATGATCAGATGGAGTATTGGTTCATGTCGGTGGTGATGATAATGTGTGGGGTATCTAGGTATTGTTGGTTCTTATTCCTCTAGGATCACGAGTAATCAACAGTATCATGGTAGAGGTTTTGAGAAAAGTTTTGATCCAAGTTTCTTTCTTCAAACTTGAAGGAATTAAGTCATTAGGAACTTCTTACCCTTCGATAGGGGAGTTCCATCATGAAGGGGTTTGGTATCTATTTAATTACCCTTAATCAATATATTATGGACCAATTTCTAGATGATGGGGTCAAGGCAAGACACTTCAAGGAGGATTTGTATCCATAGATCCAGTACCAGGCCACCCCATTTATGAAATTGACATATCTTGAGGTGTTGGTGAGAGAATAGGTCATTAAGAGGATGATAGCTAGGACTAAGTCATCATGAGAGGGGAGTTTTCAAGATTCTCTATGTAACAAGGGTTCCCATTTTCCTAGAAAAAAGATCTATTGGATAGTTGGGGGTAGTCCTTAACCCTTGTTATATATCTTCTCCAAGGTTGGTAGCTCTCAGACCCCTTCCAAGCGATCATACACATGTTTTTATTATGGAGAACATAGTCATCGGTGGTAAGAGTTCCTGACCTTTCTGAGTAGGCAGTTTAAAATGGGTGTTCCACCTCAGGTTCCTCTATTAAGGCACTTTCAACTAAGGCAACATCAGTAGGGTGCTCCATCTTTGTACCAGTAAAGGGAATATGGGGGAAGGAAAAGGATGGACCCATGATGCTCCTCATCCTTAGAGAGTAGAGTGTGGTCATGGAGGTGGTCTTCATCAGCATTAAATATTTTTTTGTGAGATTTATTCTATAAAGTTTTCATCTCCAGGAAAGCTAGATGTCATTCAAGGAACCAACACTTGTTTTATACTTGGGTGCATGGTTTTTTTAACTCATAAGCTTCACACTCTTTCACATCACCTACCCTAGTTTGTTCTTTGGGACATGAGGTGGAGAGGCTTCCAGTTAAATTGGAATTGACTATGCCAATTGGAGATCAAGATTATCTATATGAACTATGTAGAGACTGTGAGCTAATGTTGGGGTAGCACCGCTCTTGAGGAGTTTTCCTATGTTTACATATACAACCATATGACATCAATCTCAGCATGTTATGGTTGTATTAATTACATGTTATTGTTGATTTATTTAAGAGGTAGATTTTGTTTTATGACACTGATGAAGAGCCTATAGTTTTAGTTGGTGAGAAAGACCCTTAGATAGGCTAGAGGCGTATTCCATATTTTTCGTCCTTAATAGTCAATATAATTCTAAATTCATAATTTGTTCAGTAGATGGTGTTTCCTAAGGTTATGGAAGAGTAACCTGATGTATTTTATAAGTTTTTAGCATTACCCACTCAATGGTAGATTGAGTTCGGTATAGAGCTATAGTCGGACACTTCTCTAGTCTCGATGTCTTTATATATGATGTATCCTTCTAAGTTGTAGGAGCTACAGGTACAGATTGATGATATTTTTTAGTGGGTATTTATATAGTTGAGTGTGTTACCTTAGAGTGCATCGATTCTATTTTAAAAAAGGTTTATGGAATTTTGAATCTCTATATTTATTACTATCACTTGAATTAGGTGACAGTGAAGAATCTCTATCATGTTTCATGTATTGATGGTTTATTCAATCAAATAAAAGGATCTAGTTGGTTCTTAGAGATCAATTTGTAGTTAGGATATCATCAAACGTGGGTGAAGTATGAGGATATACTAGAGACCACTTTCTAATGTTATTATGGGAATTATAAGTTCATTTTGATGTCATTAGTGTGAAAAATTATCTAGTTTTTTTCATGGGTCTAATGAATATAGTGTTTCAAGAGTTCATGGACTAGTTCTTGGTGGTTTTCATCGATGAAATCCTTATGTACTTCGTGTCCAAGGAAGATAATATAGATCATCTATGTTTATTTTTGGGATTTCTTCAACATTAGTAACTATTCAGGAAGCTGTTGAAGTGTGAGTTATGGGCGCATGAAGTTCACTTAATGGGGCATGTTATGTCCCATCTTGGAATGTTCATGGATCCTTTGAAGGTCTAGGTGGTTGTTTCTTGGGAATACCCCAAGACTATTTCATAAGTGAGGAGTTTTCTCAGTATTATAGGATATTATAGGAGGTTCGTACATGAATTCTCTCAGATTGTGAATCCTTTGATAGTCTTGACAAGAAAGGATCAAATGTTCTTATAGAAAAACCAATGTCAGACATCTTTTGAGTATATAATGGAGAAAATGGCCAACACTAATGTTCTTTATTTTCCATAAGAGGGAGTTCAGTTTGAGGTTTTCTAGGATTATTTTCATCTTTTCTTAGGTATTGTCTTGATGAAAAAATGACTGGTAGTTTTTTATGGGTCACAGCAGTTACATCCCCATGAATATAACTATCATGAACCAACTTGGGTTACCCTAAAACCTGGCACCCAACTTGATATGCCACATACCCGAAAGGTGTTCCTGATCCCCATCAGCTAGCAACTAGCACCCGGGAATCGAATAAAATTTTAAGGGAATGATTTTTACCAACATAAAGTAGACAAAATGGAATACATATACATAGAAGAGAGATATAATTTAATATAAAATATGAATAAATATGTACCATAGTTGAAAGAATAAGGAAGAAATGATACAACTCTAGTAGTCAGAACAACCCAAAGTACAATTCCAACATCAAAGGAGAACTAAAACAGAAACTGAATAGTCCATTAGATAGCATGGGAAAACTCCCACCATCTCACCATCAGCTACTCAAACTCAACTAATAGAAACTTTTTTTCCTCACTATGACACCTTGTATTTCCCTACATCAAAAGACATAACAAGGTCTACGCACCACCAAAGGGGTGAATAGGGTGTGAGATAAACATGATCAGTAGGATCCCACCCAAGTGTTCCATAAAAAGTCTCTATATTACAATCCAAACATGTTCAAATTTAAAGAAAATAAGGCATGATAAATAGCTTTTATATCAAAATCATGGTAAAAAATTTCCCCTTTTTTGACAGTTATAAATAATCTAGGGAAAATAGTTTCAAAGAATATCACATATAGAAAATCAGGTAATCAAATCCAAATAGTAAAAACAAAAATCATGGGTAACATCATTCCAAGGATCACTACTGGTTAGTCTAGACAGAACACTCATACCCAAACATAGACAATTGCGTGCATCAAGTATCTAGAAAAATAAAACTAGGGAGTAGAGGAACACCCTATGAATGAACCCACCGATATTATCAATAAACAAGGCCTATTACTATACCTTCCACCCAAGTACCCAAGAATTCCCATGTGCTAAATTCTCTAAATCATTTAATCAAAACTATGTTTTAAAAACAATTCCATAAATCCATCTCACAATGATTTGAAAATAAATTTTATTTTACCAAAACAAGGGGAAACCCATATTTTCTCAAAAACTCATTTGCACACACACAAATAAATCATGCCAATTTATTTATAAAACAATTTATAAAAATTAGAGCATTGAAGTTCATCCAACATAGGCTATAGACGGAACCACCTACCTCAATGTGGGTCAAACACACCCGTAATGGGATCCACCAATAAGGAAGGAACATAAACAAAACACCAAATTCTCTAGAACTTATTCCCAGATCTTAGAATCAATTTATCAAGTTAATCAATTAGTGAAGAATATAAAATGATGCATGAATCAAGAAACTTTCATGCCTCACCAAAACCAATAAAGGACTAGCCCTTAGAAGAAGATCACATAGTGGATCTAGAAAGGATCAAGAGGAAAATCACCACAAGATCAATGGATTTGTAAACATGGTGCAACGATGTTGTTGTGACCAAAGGAAATGAAGAATAAGAAAGGAAACTTATCAAGGATAAGTGACGCTACCGCTACAGAGATCAATCACTGGAAGAAATGATCTTGAAGGATTATAGGTACACAAAATAACATGGGAGAGAACCTAGGGTTTTAAAGAAGATGCCTTTATGTCTAATCATAAAATAATAATACATGAAGACCATTGGACCTTAACAATTCACATCATGAATCCTTTTCACGGTGTGAATTCCATGATTTACAAAATACATTGAAAAATGCATCACCTCAGATTAAAAATCCCTATCCTGACCATTTCATGATGTGAAATTCTTTCAAAACTTGTAAACTCTTCATGATCTGAACCACAAATTCACGTCATGTATGATCATGGCATGAATGTGTCCAGAAGGAAGTTCACAGTCCAAATTCTGTAAAAAAATCTCGAACCATCTTCAAAGCTATTCAAACCCAAGGAAACCTCTATAAATATTTTAACATATTTATACCCAGACTCCATTAATTCAAACAAACATATATAGATGAACTTTAGGTTATTTTCTCTAACAAATTCTCCTCATCCTTGAAAGGCCTGAAATGCGCCCAAATGAATAGGGAACAAAAATAGAGATAAGATGTGACTTAAAGAGGATAATGGGATGTTAAAAATTCCCCACCATAAAACTTTTTGTCTTTAAGAAGTCATGTGGAAGAATAGTTCTCTATAAAGAGGTGAGATCATTTCTCCCTCACTGATGTTTCATACTCCCAAGTCTAATGAGAATATGATCTATGTCACCATAACACTCTGATCAAGAGAATAATCTTCCCACACAATACTTTCACCTAAGAGTAAACGATATCCACTGGATTCTCTAAAATGGAAACTTATAGCTCTAACTCAATATTTTTTCAACTTAGAATATGATAGGGATCAGGATGGTACTTCCTGAGCTAAGATATGTGGAAAAAATCATGAATACTTGTCAACTAAGACGGTAATTTCAACTGATAAGCAGCCTATCTAAGTTTCTCAATGAACTCAAGTGGTCAAAAATATCTCGGATCTAGCTTTCCCTATTTCCCAAGATGGTAGTGACCCAACTGAGGAGAAACTTTAAAGAAAACATGGTCACTAATGGAAAACTCCAAAGGGAGATGTTGACGATCTGTATATGATTTTTTCTTAATTTTATTTGTAACCAGATACTAATGTATATCCTGAATCCTCACCACTATCTCCTAAATGAGACTTGGTCCCATAAGAGTAGCCCCTCCCACCTATGTCTAACAAAGAGGTGATCTGTACATATGTCTATATAAATACTCAAAGGGATCCATTCTAATCGATTAATAATAACTTTTGTTATAAGAAAAATCAACCATTCCAAGATGGTTATCCCACAATCCACCAAAATCCAAGATTCTAGTGTAGATTATATCTTTTAGGATATGAATATCATTCTATGACTGATTGTCCATCTATATATAGTAAGTTTTACTCAACCTTAACTGAGTCCTCATCAACTCCTAGAGACTCTTATGAAACCATGAGGTAAACCTAGGATCCCTATACAAAACAATGGTAGAGGGAACCCCATGTAACCTCACAACCACTAACACATAAAGATTACCCATATCTTTAACTTTAGTAGTGTCCCTGATTGGGATGAAATAATATAATTTCCACACCTGATTAATCACCACCCATATAGAATTCTTCTCTCAGGGATTATGGGGTAATCCAACAAAAAAATCCATGGAAACATCATCTAATTCCCAAGAATACATTGAAATGTATGAGAGAAAACTAGAATGTTTTATATGCTCTGCCTTTATCTGTTGGCAGGTGTAATAGCAAGACACATAATCTAGAACTTCGCGCTTTATACTAATCCACCAGAATCATCATCTCATGTAATAATACATCTTTATAGTGCCTGAATGAATGGACCATGAATAAAAATTATAGTCAAGAAAATATGATCTCCTCATAGATACTAGGATGACAAACCAATCCCCAGAGCAGATAATACCATCTAAAGGGAGAGACCGACTAGAAATTCTCTCCCTACTATAAAGGGTTTCTCAAATTCTTCTAAACTCATCATCCTGCTTTTGACCCTATAGAATAGACTTAAGTAGAGATGGTGATAACTAAACACTATTTGGAACCATACCTAAAATACCCCCCTAAGTATCTTGATGCAATTGAGAAAATATTCTCATATGGTTCCACTCTTCCTTTGATTCTAAAACAGCATATAGTGTCACTTTCCTACTAAGATCATCTGTAACAAAATTCCCCTTCCCCAGGGTGTAGGAAATGTCAAAGTCAAATGTTTGAAGTTATTCCAACCACCATCTATTTCTAAGATTCAATTATTTTTGAGAAAAGATATATCTCATACTCTTATGTTTAGAAAATACTATGAACCTCTCCCCAAATAGATAGTGTGGTAAATTTTTAAGTGCATACATAACTACAATAATCTCCAGATAATGATTGGGGTAATTCTTCTCATGCAGCTGAAGTTGACAAGAGTCATAGGCTATAAAATGATCATCCTACATAAGCACACAACCCAGAACAACACCTAAAGCATCATAGTATACTATATACCCCTTACTGAGCTTAGGTAAGATAAAAAATAGGAGTCGATGTCAAAATTTATTTTAGTTCATCAAAATAACATTGAAATTTCATATCCCATGTGAAATTTACCCCTTTCTTGGTAAGAGCAGTCAAAGGTGATTCCAACTTTAAGAAATCCTTTATGAATTGTTGATAGTATCCAACAATACCAAGGATGATCTGAATCTCAAATACATTTTGTAGCTCCTCCCATGAAAAGATAGAATTTACCTTATCAAGATAAACTAATAATCCATGCTCATAAATCACGTGCCCCAAGAACTTCACTTCTTAGATCCATAAAATACATTTTGAAATATTTCCATACAAATAGTGACTCCTCAAGATTTCCAAAACCAAACTCAGATAGTGCTTGTGCTCATGCTTGAACCTCAAATAAACCAAAATATCATCAATTAACACTACCAAAAAAGTGTCAAGATACTGATGGAATGTCTACTTCATCAAATACATAAAAATTATAGGAGTTTTGGTCAAACCAAAAGGCATCACAAGATATTCATAATGGTCATACTTTCTCCTGAAACCCATCTTCAGAATATTAGACTCTCTAAACCTGAGTTGATGATAACCTGACCATAGATTAATCTTTGAAGCCCACTTTTCTCCATTTAACAAATCAAAAAAATCATCCAAGCAGGGAAAAGGATACTTATTCTTAACCTTCACCTAGTTAAACTTCTGATATTCCATACACAATCTAAGTGAACCTTGAATCATCTTAGAAAATAGCATTGGGGATGACTAAAGCAAAATACTAGGGAGAACAAAACATTTTTCCATTAGATTTTCTAACTAAATCCTAATCTCTTTCATCTCCTCTGGTGACATATGATAAGAGGGTATTGAGATCGACTACATTCCTAGAACTAGATCAATCGTGAACTCTACCTCCCTCTCTAGAGGAATATTGGAGAAGTATTCTGAAAACATGTCAATAAATTACCAAAAAATAATAGGAAGTTCAACAAGAGAAGAAACATCATTAGGATCAACTACAAAATCATATAACTAACTCCTAATATCAAGGAGAAAAGGTCCTGCATGACCAGACCTCAGATCCCACTCTCCCTGAAACATTTGAGATCTCTCATTAACAGTAAGGAATAAGACACACCGATGATAATAATCAACCTCAACATGATGAGTGATAATTCAATCCATACTGATGATTTTTTCAAATAAATATAGATCTAGAATGAGGAAATCCTAGACTAACTCTACATCTGTTATCGATATCGAAAAAGAAGAACAACAAAACCCCTGCTCATTCCTCTTCAAAAGATGTGTCACTAACTCCATAACAAAGTAGATGAGCTCTATTAGAAGTTTAATCACATCAAAAAATGGATAGAAATAAACAAGTGGAAGGCATCAATATCAAATAAAACAATATTTATAAAATATTCAATAAATATGGTTCCTCTC
Source organism: Viscum album (assembly GCA_963277665.1). Classification (NCBI taxonomy): domain Eukaryota; kingdom Viridiplantae; phylum Streptophyta; class Magnoliopsida; order Santalales; family Viscaceae; genus Viscum; species Viscum album. The sequence continues at coordinate 2,093,278,851 of OY728120.1, forward strand.
TCTATCATTGGACCTCCATCAACCTCTGCTGGAAAATAATCCACTACGTAAAGGTGCTTTACTCTTGAGGCTTGTGGATGGATCCCTGTGGACTTTAAAACATCTGGATGTGCCACAGTGGACTTTAGAGTTGATGATCCTTGGCCATAATGAAGATTATACATCACCTAGAAGAATCTCTATAAATGGTCATATTTTCCACAACCATTACACATCTTTGCAGGCACAGAATAAGAACGTTAGGTGTACCTAACCTTACCACACTAATAGCAACTCATGGGAACACTATTGCTTTTAACTGATGGTGTAGAGGAGTCCCACTAGTAGGCACCACCTACACCACCCCTTTAATGATCATTCCACTTCCTCTTCTTCCCATGTGTTCCATTGAAGTTTCCACTAGGTGGCAGTTAAATGCCAAAAGAGCTAACCTTACCTACCATATCCATCTATTCCATCATTTCCTTGTCTACTATCTCCATGTAGGTAGAAATATTTAGCATGAATACCTATGATCTGATATCTAATTGAAAACCACGTAGGTACTTTTGGTCCTTCATATGATCATTCTTTACTACCTCCAAAGTAAAATGAACTAGCTCTATGAATCAATTAGTGTGTACCGACATCAATCTCTCTCCCTACTACAAAGAGAGAAACTCTATATAATTTTTCATAATCAGTTACTCTGGATATAAATAATGGAATAATAGGGTCTTGAAACCCTTCTAGTAAAATCCCACATTCCTATATTATTGTACCATAGAATCCCACCATCGCTTGTTGGGACCCTTGAGTCTGAATTCCATGTACTTCACATTGATATTCTTAGGTGTATTCGGGAAGTTAAAGATCCGATCAATCTTTTCTAGTCATTCCTCTTCCTCTTGGGTCTCATTATTACCCTTAAAGGACAATTTTTTCTCACTTAATAACTCAAGATATCGATCCCTTTCTCCCCCATCTCCTAGTTATACCTCAACAACTTGTAGTAAATTTGGTTCCATGGCACAAACTACTCGCACGATCATCTCTATGAGATTTTGATCCAAAGGAAGATTACCTTGAGGTACATCTATTGTACCCTCCCATGGAATCCATGGAAGATGTATCATATTCATATCACTACACACTAAAAATAGAAGGAATGATCAGATGATAGTAAAATCTCAGTTCAAACTAGAAAACCATAAACAAAAACTGAGTTTAAGATCAAGAACTCAACACATGAGACACACATACCAACATCTAATGGTAACTTGAGTCTCATTACAGAAATATATGGCTAGGCACTCACCGCAACCTACCTCTCAAGTCCCAAAAATCCTATCTCTCATCTAATAACATCCCAATACTAAGAATAGCCATGCTCTGATACCATTTTATCATGAACTAACCTAGGTTACCCTCAAACCTAGAACCCGACCCGATCTGCCACATACTCAAAGGGCATTCTCAATCCCCATGGGTTGGTGAATAGAATATGAACATAAAACAACAACTGGAGGGAACAATTTTTTCCAATATTAAGTAGACAACATGGAATATATATAAATAGAAGATAGAGACAAGAAAAGAGAAAGTATGAATAAATATATGCCACAACTAAAAGAATTCAGTGCAAATTATACAACTCAAGCAGTAAAAATAACCCAAAGTACAAGTCCAACAGCAAAGAACAACTAAAATATAAACTGACTACTCCATGTGATAGCATGGGAAAACTCTCACCATCTCACCACCAATTACCCAAAATTATCTAATAGAAACCTCACCGCCTCATTGTGTAACCTTTCTTATCCCTGCATCAAAAGACATAATAAGTTCTATAAACTACTGAAGGGGTTCACAAGGTGTGAGCTAAACAAAATCAGTAGGATCTCACATAGTTTTTACATAGAAAGTATCTATATAATAATCTGAACATGCTCAACTATAAATAAAACAAGGAATGATAATCAATTAAATATTTTTTTATCTAACAAGTCCCTATAATAATGATCCTAGGGAGTATAGGAACACACCATGAGTAAACCCCCTACAATATCAACAGATGAGGATTATTACTACACCTTACACATAATTACCCAAGGCTTCCCATGAGTTACATTTTCCAAATCATTTCATCAAAACCATGATTTTAAATCCATTTCACAGTTCATTGAAAATACCTTTTCTTTTACCAAAACAAGGGGAAACCCATATTTTCTCAAACACCCATTTGTACACACATAAATCAATCATGCCATTACATTTATAAAAAAATTATAAAATTCAGAGCAATACAGTTCATCCAACATAGGCTAGATACAGAACCACTTACCTCAACTCGGGTCACACACACTTGCAATGAGATCCACCAACAAGGAAGGTATGAAAATACAACACCAAAGTCCCTAGAATTGATTCCCGCATCTTAGAATCAATTTAACAAGTGAAACAATAAGTGGAGAAGATAAAATGGCACATTCCACAAGTAACTCACATTCCAAAACACAACCAAAAAGGAATCACCCCTAGAATAAGATCACATGGTGGATTTAGAAAGGGTCAAGAGGAATATCACCACAAGATTAATGGATCTGAAAACATAGCGCCATGGAACTACCATGACCAAAGGTAATGAAGAAGCAGAAAGGCCGCTTACCAGGGAGAAGAGACGCTACCTCCATAGATATCAATAGCCAAACTAAATAATCCAAAAAGAGAGGAGGTGCCCAAAATTTCTTAGGAGAGTTCACAGGGTTCTAGATAAGAGAAGTTCACATCAAATGAGAAAATAATTATATGATCAGTGTGATAAAAACCACTATCCCTGAACCATTCATGTCATGAATCCCTTTCACGGCATGAATTCCATAATTTACAAAATATATCAAAAAAGGAATCACCTCGTATTAAAAATCCCTATCCCAACCATTCCATGATGTGAAATATTTTCACAACTTATAAAATTTTCATGATGTAAACCAGTTCATGGCATATACCTAGTGAAAAATTTACGTTATGTAATTTGTTCATGATGTGAATGTGTCCATCAGGTAGTGTACGGTCTAGATTCTATAGAAAAAAACTTGAATCGTCACTAGAGCCCTTTGAACCCATGGATAAACCTCTAAAAATTTTAAAATATTTATACACATCTTCCATTAATTCACACAAACATACATCCCTAAACTTCAGTTCATTTTCTCTGACAAACAGTATTTATCTTCGAAAGGCCCAAAACACACCCAAACAAAGAGGGAAAAAAATGGAGACAAGATATACCTAAAATAAGGTAATAGAATGTTATAATAATTATGATACCCATAATCTCAATTTGTAAATAGTTGTTTTTTCCTTGAAGTTGTGGTGTAATTACCTCATTGGAGAACGCTTTTTGGTTTTCACCGATCACAAGATCTTGATATATGTCTTCTCCCAGCGTGACCTGAACTTGTGACAATGATGGTGGGTGTAATTATTGTATGATATGAATTTGAGATTTCATATACACTGGGTAATGGTAATTTTGTAACTAATGTGCTGAGTAGGAAGTCATATAGTGATGATGTGCATGAATCTGGAGATTCCTGGAGAGTGATGGAATAGATCTTAATGATGCATCTTGAATGAGACAGGTTGGTGGTAAAGGATGAATTTTTCAAATTATGGTGCAATCATATTTGGTACAATAGGTGGAGGAGGCTCAACTATGGTATTTTAAGGTGGAGGTCTAGATGGAATGAGTTGTCTATGATGATGTGATCTTATAGGAGTGATCTATAGAGATATAGTATATCTAGGATAAGGTGTTGTGTGGGTGTTTTATTACCTTAATCTATGTCCTTTGGTGGTACATTGTCTTGGAGGAGAGCACCTGGTAATGTGATTCATAGATACATGCTCAATATATTGAGTTTTTTTAGGATTAAAAATTATTTTGTATTGATGTTTTTTAATTTTTGGACTTTATCTGGCTTATGGGATGGTTTTCCCTTATTCTGTGATTTTTTTTGTGGCTTTCTATTGTTTTAGGGTTATCTCTCTGGGAGAGTGTTTGAGATCTAGTTATTGAATAGCTTTATGCTTTGTTCCTCTAAATGAAGTGGTTATGCTCTTGTGATAGTGGGATTCTTGAGAGTTATCTCATAGGTTGGATTTGGTTTTAAATTCTTGAGGATGAGAATTATTTGAGAGGTATATAATGTAATAGTATGGACCTTATAAACCTTTCCTTTATGTTTTCCTAAGGATAAATGGTTCTAAGAAGTAGTTTAAAGGCACTCTAGAGGCTATGGAGAAGTCTTAGCCTTTTTGGATTCCACCACACCCTGGTGGTGAGCATGGTGGTGGGATTTTTGGGCACTTAGTGGTTAGTCATGTGGTTAATGGTGCACCACAACTAGATTAACATCTTTTCAAGCCATGTTTGAGGATTTTTTAGGCCTGGTGTGTTCCTTCTCTTTGAAATGGGCTAGAGGAAATGCCTAAAGAGGGCATGGTACCTTGAGAGTCTACATGTATAAAATGGTCAGGATGGAAATGGCTTGATAATCTATTTTAGAACCTATATCAGTTTGAAAATGTATTGGTTGTGGATAGTATGACGTAGTACTTGACGTGTTAGGATGGAAAGCTCAAGAACCACTATGACCATGGTCGGGCCATGGTGGAAGTTGTGGTGGTGTTCAAGAATGATTTGAAATGGCTAAAATGGCCACCGATCCTTGTGGATATTGATTGATTCAAAAATGGAAACATGTAAGGAGTTAATAGAGGGTATTAAATGCATTTTTCTCCTTTATTAACAAATCCACAAACCTCCTATCGAATTCCTTCAGTTTTCATATGCATCTAGTGAACCTAGGGTATGGTCGAGTGATCTTTCAGGTTGGAGCTCCATGGAAGAAATTTGTTTTTGGTAAGGGTTTGTTTTACCTCCCTTGATGAATCTTGATCATCTCTTGTGTGTTATAACCCCTGGTTTATGGAGAATTGAGCAGTTTTGGTTTGAGGTACACTCCCTTTTTCTCTTTTTCCAATTTTTCTTATCTTCTTATTTTTCACGAAGAATGAAACAATGGGAGGCCATATTTTGAGTGTTATTGAGCAAGGGTTGATGGTGTTTTTCAAATTATAGGTTATGGATAGCCTTCTTTAGGCTTGGTGGGATTTCTTCTGACGGTGGTTGAACCTTGAATGTTTTTCCTTGTATGAAGAACATTGAACTTATAATCAAGTTAGGGAATTAATTTCTTATCCTATTAATTTATGTAAAATCATAAATTTATTGTGCTTTATCTCTTTTGGGGATGGTGAAGCTAACCTTAATAAATATTAAACTGAATTAAAGAATGAACTTTGGTTTTGGTTGTAGCGATCACATGTGTTTGCACCATGATAATTTTTTGCCTCTTGTTTTACTAAATGGTGTGTTATCTATGTTTATTATTTGGTTTAACATGTATGTTTATTCTATTTTTTATCATGTTTCTATTTAGAAAATGGTTAAATAATGTAAATACAGTAATGTTTGATGGCTAAATAATTAAAGAGGAGTGTTTAAATAAAATTGTTCTTCTTGTAATTTAATAGAAATCAAATGATGATTTAGACATGTTTATTTGAAAATATTTTTTCTTATATTAATGGAATTTGGTTAAAAAATGAAAATTTGGTATTCTTATTGATGAAATAATAAAGAGTCATGTTTAACTAAAATGTTATTCTTTTTAGTTTGATGAAATAATAATCTATGCTTGGAAGCATGTTTAAATAATTCTTAGCTTTTAATAGTTGATTCATTAGGTTACCTATGGTTATAACCTGTGATAAATGAATTGGTAATTTTGATATGGTAAAGAATTAGTTTTTTGATAAAGATAAATGTTTGGGGTCAAGCGAGCTCATTTTTTTATGAAGGTTGTATGCCTTGGTTTTAGGTCTTAGATTCCATGTTGACTCTGTTTGTTTTTGTTTGATACATTTAGTGATTGATCTATAAGTGATCCTTGTTATGTGATGTGGTGTGAGCCTATGATGGATGATGGTTGACGATATGGGAGAGGAGGCCCAAGTTCATGGTAGAAATTGGCATTGTTGATAGCAGTATGAATGCATGGTGATATGCATGGTGGTATTGGGATTGCACCAAGACTGATAGAATGAGTTGAATCTGTGATTGACCATTATTGTGTTGAAATTTGGGATGCTTGATTGTTAATGAATATTTTTTAAAGGTTAGATAGTCGAGTTACTTATTTACCTACATTCTTTTCCCCACTGCTTGAGGCAGCTGGTTGTGCTTGGTTATGAATCTCCTTTATGGTATCTTAGGATAATACCTAGAGTACATGGTATTATATAATGATAATAAATAATAATTTTTTAACCCATGGGGTTAGTGATTGATGTAATGCAAGTGATGATAATCTTGGGAACTATGGAATCAGTTGTTTAATGCTTGGAGGGCATGGGAATTAGTTGATAATCATGTTAATGTAAGGATAAATTAATGTTAATGGTTAATTAAAAGAATTAATGTAATGTGAAATGTTTAATAGAAATAAATAAATGAAATTTATCTTGAATTGTCGTGTTCTTGAGGGTATCTAGTCCTTAGCAGTGACAATTAGGTGTCTGAGAGATGATAGATGCAATTAAGCTTAATATTAGGTTGGTGCCCATAATGTGGTTGTGTGCTATATTATATCTTGAATGTTATGTGATTTCATATGCTACCCCACCCATGTTGATAGGGATATTGATACCAAGTGGACTATGAGAGAGTGTTTTTCCCCAATATCCATGTTGTTGAGGAATAGATGTACTACTACAAATATGGCCTTTATCAGCGCTAGAAAAGGGCATTAACAGTGCTAAAAAAAGTGATGTTAATTGAGGTGAAGATAAAGGGGGTCCCTTTTATCAGTGATTTTTTTAGCGCTAATAAAAGACCCCTTTTATCAGTGATTTTTTTAGCACTTATAAAAGTTAAATATATATATATATATATATATTCAATTCTGGGGGAATTCAACAGCGCTTGAAGCCCCCCTTTAATGGCGCCCCACCCCCATGGTAGCCCACACACACCCCAACTAGCTCCACCCAACCCCACCCCCTTTAACAGTGCTTCCACCCCCCACCCTTAACAACGCTAGGTTATTCCCCCCACCTGTGTGTGCGACCTACCTCCCCTGGGATTCGAACTCGAGACCTGTTGTCTGCACGCCTAAGTCTTTACCACTCCACCATATTGCTTTGCTCTTCATTTATTAATATATCTATTTATTTATATATATTTAGTTATATTTACTCATATATTAATATATATATATATTAACATATATATATTAACATATATATATTTATATTAATATATATATATATTTAGTTATATTAATATATATATATATATATATGTATATTAATATATATATATATATCCGTATATATATTTAGTTATATTAATATATGTATATTTAGTTATATTAATATATATATATATGGTTATATTAATATATATTTATTTATTCATATTAATATATATATAGTTATATATTTATATTAATATATATATATATATCCGTATACTAATATATATTTATATCTATTTATATATATATTTTTAGTTATAATTTTTTATCCATATATTTATTTGTATATGAATATATATTTATAAGATTAGTTTCAAATACATTTATAAAATAAGTTTTATTATGTGTTTTTATAAATAAATAAATACATACATACATACATACATACAACACACACACACACACACATATATACAAATAAATACATATCTATGTGTATCTGGAAAGACATAGAATGTTAAAATGACCATAACTTCTAATCCAGAATTCAGTTTCAACTTCACAACTAGTAAAATCGAAGAAAATGAAAGAATCTTCGATATAATATGTAGTACAGTCCTAGAGGACATCCAGATCAGAAGTTATATTTTAATGTTAAAAAATTTGGATATCCGAACTAAAAACTTAGTTTTGGAGGTATTCTGGGCCTTTTTGGCCTCAAAAAATGTGGAAAAAGGTTCCCTTCAATCATTAGCACATAGATCTCATCACAAGCTTCGATTTGATATGTTGCAGAGCTCAAACAGACACCAAGATCAAAAGTTATGGTCGTTTGAAGTGAGTTTCATTTTCAACTTATTTTAGATATTTTTTATTTTTTTATTTTTCTTGTCTTAAAAATGTTATTAAATGATTATTAGTTAATTATAATTAGAAAATTATTAATTAAAAATATTTTTTAAAATATTTTATAAGCCTCTTTTACTAAATATCTTATACATTAATTATAGATTTCAATTTATCCTTATCTAAAACATATTTAAAAATATATATATTATATTTATATCAATATAAATATACTTATATATCAATATATTATTTTTTATGATTTTTTTTAAATATACACTTTATCAGCGCTTGGAAAAAGTGTTGATAAAGCCCCCCCCCCCCTTTATCAATGCTACTAAAAAAAGTGTTGATAAAGGGGGCCCCTTTAACAGTGCTAAAAAAAGAGCTGATAAAGGGGGTGCCTTTATCGGTGCTAAAAAAATCCCTGATAAAGGGTCACTTTTAACAGCACTTTTTTCAGTGCTGTTAAAAGTTTCCTTTATCAGCGCTTTTTTTAGCACTGTTAAAGGGTGACACTACGGAAACCCAGTTTTTTGGTAGTGATGGCTGACTACCCCCTATTTCCATACTCTCTTCTCTTAGTAGTATTATGTGTTGTTATTCACAGTGCTTACCTTTCATATATTTGTTTTTAAAAGGTTATAATGGATTGTGGTTATTTCACACACATGTATATTCATATATAGTATCCTATGGAATATTATAGATATGTTTTGTATGAGTTGTGATGGTTTGAGGTATGATACTCGATATACAGGTTGTGGTGGATCCCAGAACCTACTTTGTTAGTATCTAGAGATGTAGCATGGGATGATGAGATGACATGATGCACGGGATGCATGGGATGATACTTTATCCTGGGATTCTTTGGGATAGCTTACTTTTAGAAAGAGATGGATCAGGATGTGCAATGTTGGGGCAGAGTGTAAAATCAATGGGGAAATGGTAGTGGGGGACCTTCTTTTGATATTATATTATATGATCACTTTCATGTGATACTTAGTGAGAGAACCATGATACGGTTTTGGACTTAACATACATATTTAGTCAATAATTTAGTTTCACTTTTTATTTGATGGGATTTAGCATGATTTCTTTATCTTTTATATGAGATTATCCAGTGAGGATCCTACTGAGTATACATGTTATGATCACCCAATTTATATATAAACTATTTTTCAGGTCTTTGGGAGTTGGTTGGTGATCGGGCTAGACATTAATAGCTCATGTAGTTATTAAAGAGTTGTTTGGTCTTCAAGGGAACTACCATGGATATCTTTTAGTAATTTTAGTTCCTTTCATAGTTGATGAGTTGTATGATATTACATGTGTGTGTTGAGATCTCTTTTTTACTTTTGTGTGAGCAGGAGTTGTTGGGTGTTTGTAGAGACCCGAAGCTTGACGTACATAGACATTACATTACTTTTGCGGAATACTTAGTACATAACAAAAATACACACACAAGGATCGTAATAGTTTAGTGTCTTTGGAAACTCGGAACGTAATCTTCTAATCGTGGTGAAAGAACTCCAATATCTCCCATAAAGATCTCCCCTTTTTTTACCTAAAACCTTTCTTTATATCCTGGGAAAAAGAAAACAGAAAAGGGTGAGCTCAAATGCTCAGTAAGGGTAAACAAAAGAAATATAAATCTCATCGTATACACAAGCACATAACTTTTGGAAATCTTAACCTGCAAAAGAGATCATAATTTCATAACATGGGATAAATCATGGAAGTGAAATGTAATCACAATAATCATAACTTAAAACATGAAACTTTGTGGCATTCACACATAATCATAGAGAATCATTTCTTGTTAGTCAAGACTCATTGCCAAGACTATCTTAGTGGACAAAGTCCCTTTCTGAATCGAGTAACCCTCGTTTCAGTCCTGTTTCACTGAACCGGTATAACCTACCATTCCAGCCATGTCTATCTCATGAGATATAAAATCTTTACCCAATGCATTGGAGGGAGATATAGGTCCCACCCATCTTATAATGAATCCTTTCTTATGTGTGCCACATAATCATAAATCATACATCATCACATAAAAAATGTAACAAAAATGGGAATCTTAAACATCGTGACATCATAAAACCATTAATGTAACATAAAGGAATTCATAAACATAATTCCATCACAACATAGTCAAATCAATGTAATAATAGGGATAAAAACAGAACCCTTTATTATCTTAGATGGAAAATAATTTTGATAAAACACTTGAACTCCATTCTTGAGGAAAATATCCTTTCTTCTTCAAAAACACTTTTCTTTTCTTAACATGTCATACAATTATAAACTAAAAGAAGTTGATTAAAAATAAACTTGAAAACTTGTAAAGGAAGATTCTTGGAAATAATGTTTTAAAAATCCATTCATGCCGTATAAGTTAAAAAAACATTCTTCGTACTTTTGTCGGAAAAGTCAAAAAGTACCTCGTATGAAAAATGACAAAAGATTCCTTTCATATCTTTTACTAAAAACTCACCAAAGGGTAAAATAGGTTTTAAACAATTGTAGGTGGATGGAAATAATATTACATATTAAGGGAACATTGATGTGGATGATAAAATACACCCCAGTAAATACCAACGTATAAGCAATCTCGGATAAAAATGAGATTGTGATATTTCCCTTACCTTAGGTCCGATTTGCTTCGTATGTGTCCGAAACTCTTTTATAATGATTTAAATAATTTCATTGACTTATTACAGAATCATATTCATTGTTATGATATCATATATGGTTCACTTATGACATTATATTACCCGTTCTTTTGTAAATTCCATGTTAAAGAAGCGTTTTGGGTAAAATCGTTTCATTTATCGTAGGTGTTTTGACTTGTTGTTCTTGACATCATTATTACTTATATAATGATTTACTTACTTCCAGAATATAAAACATGATTTATATATCATATATATTCAGTATATATATATATAATAGATAGATAAATAAAATGAAAAACATCGTTCATGGAGACGGTAGTCCGTACGTACGCATGAACGTTGTTTTCCTTTCCTTATTGTCTTGAAATGGAAGTAAGTAGATGACATACATATATATATATATACATAAATCCAGTAGCTTTATAATGTCATATATTTCATTATTATTTCTTATATATACTTTATAATCATTCTTAAATGGTTAACATGGAGAATGAATCTCATCGCGTCGTGGAGACGGTAGTCCGTACGTACGCACGAGCGATGATATCATTTCTATAAATATTGAATTGAATTGGAGTGGATTATAAAATATATCAGAATCAATATGATGTTGTAATAACTATGTATAGTTATTCTTTACACCATTATACCCATCCATGTAAGGTGGTGGTGGAAAATAGATTACACCACGGCGTGGAGACGGTATTCCGTACGTACGCACGCGCGGTGATTTCTTTTTCCGTAGGATGGATAGATGGTGAAATAGGGTTGTTTCCTACTTATAATAACATATCAGTATATGAGTGATACTGATGTTATTACTTCATAATGAAACAACCTAAGAAGAAGAAGTGGAAGAAAAAAAATAAAGATGAAAGAATTGGTAACGGTAATTACCTCTTCTTTGAAGCGCCTCTTTGAGACCTCCTCTTAGGGCACTAAAATTGGTCTTTGAGGAAGACCAGAACCTCTAGGATGTTTCTAGGGAAGTGGAGAAGATATTTTGGCAGGGTTTGGCCGAGCTTGAGTGCTCAAATTGGTGTGAGGAGGAGGGGGAGGAGGTGTCCTTTTATAAGGGAGGAGAGGGGCACCTTAGGAATACCTCAAAATATTATTTTATATTAATGTCAAAATCGGTTTATAATGGTTCCAAAGGGTCTTATTTCGAAGATAAAGTGGGGTTGGGTCGAAATACTATCAACCAATAAGATTTAGACAATTTTAGGGTATTATTTTAACCTTATCAATTAGATTTAACTCTAAGTTAAATAATTTAACTTTTACCGTGTCTTTTTGTTTTCTTTCACTATATGGTTAATACACTTACTATAACATGCCAAACGAACCCCAAATTGTTTATTAGTAATACATATATCCTTATCTAAGTCATTTGGCCGAACCTTAGATTTTTAGGAATAAAATAACAATTAATAATATAATATTTGATTTAAAAACTATTTTGTGTCAATTTTGACACTATTTGATATATGATTTTTGTGAAAGTCCTAACAGAATTATATGTTCGAACCAAGTTGATTAAATCAATACTAATATATCATAGTAACCTATAAAATTAGTGGAATTAATAAAAAGTCTAAAATTACATTTAGTTTGGTGTTTATAACATCAGTTATGTCAATATTTCATTAATAAGATAATTACTGCATCATCTTTGTGTCATAAATAAATTAAATTATTTGATGTTTAAAAATTACAAATAAAATACCATTATGTAGGAAATATTTTTAGATTTCTAATGAATATTTACAATCGAATTTATCTTATGTATAACCCTATATTAAAAATGTTTTAGTAAATAAACTTTGATTTTAACTCTTTTAACTCTTCTTTGAATTAAATAATATTAAATGTCCTAATCTAATCCAAGTGGGCCTAAATGATAATATTTTACACTTAAGGTTGTTTTTGGTCGAGATACACTTGTCCAATAGAATTAGGACATGTGTTAGGGTAATATTAATATCATTCTTACCCTTAATTACCCTATTTACTTTTAACCGTGGTAAATAAAAGTAAAAAGTTACTATTCACCAAAAATTATTTTCATCTCATTGAACCACATTTTACTTACTGAAATCAACCGTGTCTCTCGGATTTTTGAAATTCCATTCATAGAAGCGGTAAAATTAAGATTTATGAAGAAATTAATTTTTTTAACTACCACTTAGTAGTTTCACTATTCATCAAAAATTGATGTTTTTCAGAACAATGCCAAAATTTCATCCTAAGCTATATTTCATATTCCGAATTCAAAAATGAAGTCTATTTTACCAAATTCATATCATAGAAGTTGCATTAATTAATTTTATAATTAAATCCCGCTGTTAAAACAAAGAGCGTGTTTTTAAGAAACAATATTTATCAAAAGATTGACACTTGTTTATGTCTGGTTTAAATGTGAAATTACATCCAATGACCAACATTGTATTAAATTGTAAAAATATATTCTAAATATACTTTAAAACCACTCAAATTAATAATTTATCACTATTAATTATTTCGATTGAAAAAGTTGTTTTTAACTAAAATTTAGTATTTTTCACTATTCATCAAAATATGAAAGTTATCCGAAAATCACCAAAATTTCACCTTAGGCTAAATTCGATACTCCGAATCCAAAAATAAAGTCCATTTTGAGAGCTAAAATTTCTAAAATTTTAAAAGGTGGTTATTACTATTCATAACGGCTAGTTATAATAATATTTTAATAGCATATCATTGTTTAGTGAAACTCGGTATTGCGTACTACACACGCTATCGAGGAAGGTTGTGATTGCATGTAATGCAAGGCAAGTCAAGGATGCGTGTTGTGCAAGATCCTTTTGGTGTAGCGTAAAACACAAGACATTAATAAAATTAAAAAGAATATTTTTCATAAAATCTTGGGCTGTTACATTCTACCCCCCTTAAAATGAATTTCGCCCTCGAAATTCGTTGGGGTTATAAATGGTTTACTATTCGAAAGTTTCTTTAATAGAAACCCACATCGTAAAAAGGAATACCAAAACCAATATTTTAAAACAAAAGTATGAAACTTAACGGTTACCCAAATAAACTAATCACTGGGTTTCCACATAGGTGAAAATATGGATATGGAAGAAAAGTCTAACCATCATGTTCTGATGGAGAGTGGTAGAGAACATGGCTATGGAAAAGCCAACAATCACAAATCCATAAATTTGTGACGATCTAAGGTACCATCCGATTCATCAGGTATAAGATCACTAGGACAACATTTTTGGTTTTCAAGATCATTTCCCTAAAGTTGATGAATTAAAAGAAATACTTACATGATTTTGGTACAATCTCACTGTTGTTCGTGCCTTGAACAATTTCCACTTCATATCTTAAATAAATGAAGTTGAATTTGTTATTCGTGAAGTGTTAGCAGATCATGTGATAGAATGACGGGTCATTCCATCTGTCTCAAACAAAAGGTTAGCAAAAATTATATACATAAGTCGATCTATAGTGAGATTAATCATATATGGTTCCTAAAATGGACTTATACTTCATATATCATACTTCTTAATATAGTAAAACTAGTTTCTACTAAACAGGGACTTCCTGTAGGCCAGTGGTAAGCGATAAAGGCCAGTCGCACTTCGGTTGTGGGTTCGATTCCCACAGCCTTGTCCGACGCGATGGGCTATCGCCCGTCCTGCAGGTTGTCCTTTTTCTAAAACTATATTACTATAACATCCCATAAATAATATCGAGAAAACTTTTATCCGTAAACAATACTAACTTATGTCCAACATAATCCATTCCAATCTTTAGGATTATCCATAATACTGCAGTCCACTCTCATAACATAGTGAAAACGATTACCAGAGATTTAACACCATCGTCGATCCCCATAAGATATGTCTTGTTGGTCACATTCTAAACATTCAAAGTCCTTAATCATGTATTCTCTTGAATACCTTAGTGAAAACATGAATGCAGTTTAAAGTTAACACTTTCCACATACCAAAATCCTCAAAATTCTATATACTCAAACCATGATATCACTTAGTCCTTATATCAATCATGAGCTCATGAATACTGTTAAACATTTCATTTTCTTGTTTTCCCTTCATTATGCGCATATCATCTTATTTCCAAAAATATCTCAATCACTTTGAATACCACATTAAACCAATACATAAATATTCCAATACTCCATGATACAACATTATTTTGGAATCCCATTACATAAACACTTAATAATTCCACCACATCGTTATCATATTCAACATCGCCAATAGTGATCGCATGTGACTTCCCTTTGTCCTTTGCCTTCAGTGGTTGCTCATGTTGATCATCACTAACCCTTGGATTAGGGAAATTATTAGCATAATGCCCCATTTCCTTGCACTTGAAGCATTGAAGTGTTGGTGGTGCGTTCTCTGCAGTGTTTGCTTTATTCACATCATTAGAAACCCTTTTTCCAGTACTTCGACACTCAGCTGCTCGATGACCTTCTTTTCCACACTTAAAACATTTTCTAGTCCCTTTAAGACAATCTCCACCATGCTTCTTTCCACACTTTGTGCATAAGGAAACATTCATCTTCTTTTCACCATTATTATGAGATTTCTCCTTGAACTCCATCTTTCGTTTCTTGTCAAAACCATGAGATGGATATGTAAAACCAACTTCCATTTCTACCTTGATAGCACAACGCACAATTTCTTCATAGCTACTGAAGTCTCTTATAGCTAATGCCCTTCGAAGACTTGGTTTTAAGCCACTGAAAAATCGATCAACTTTACTTTCAGGTTGGATGATAATGCCAGATGCATACCTTGCAAGTCTTGTAAAATTCGCTTCGTATATACCAACAGATTCATCATCCTTCTGCTTCAGCTCAATAAACTCCTTTTCCATCTTTGTTCGAAGAATACGAGGGAAGTACTTACTGAAAAACAAGTTCTTGAACTCGTCCCATTCCATGGACTCAATTTCATCTCTTGGCCTCGTATTCTTGATAAGATTCCACCATTGATCAGCTTCACCTTCCAAACGATATACTGCTAAGATGACTTTATCATGTTCAGAACATTGAAGAACTGAAAATATCTTTTCAGTGGTACTAATCCATTGTTCAGCAACAAGTGGATCGGAAGTCCCACTGAAAGAAGGTGGATGTTGCCTCATGAAGGACTCAATAGAATATTGTTCCCTTCTCTGCTCATTTGGAAGTCCAGAATGATTCATAGCTTGTGTAAGTATAGCAATAAGATTTTGCACTCCATATCCCATAACATTTGTTTGTTCAGGAGGGCAATCATTGCATTGTCCATTGCATTGATCAACACGGTTCCTTCGGGTTCCAGCCATCGTCTAAAACCCAAAAAGAATAGTGTGAGAGGCAAAAATCATGCTAGGGAAAACAACATAATAAAGGGGGAGTACCTTCAATATCCAACATCTTAGGTTTAATTCTATGATCGTTAGCGTAATTCTAGTACTATAACCTATACGTATACTTATCCCTAGGGACATCCCTAGACATACCTTAGAAATATCTCTAGGGATATCACTAACGTTTTCGCATCCTAGTTTCCAAAGGTTGACTAAACCTTTCCTATGATACCAACTGTAGAGACCCGAAGCTTGACGTACATAGACATTACATTACTTTTGCGGAATACTTAGTACATAACAAAAATACACACACAAGGATCGTAATAGTTTAGTGTCTTTGGAAACTCGGAACGTAATCTTCTAATCGTGGTGAAAGAACTCCAATATCTCCCATAAAGATCTCCCCTTTTTTACCTAAAACCTTTCTTTATATCCTGGGGAAAAGAAAACAGAAAAGGGTGAGCTCAAATGCTCATTAAGGGTAAACAAAAGAAATATAAATCTCATCGTATACACAAGCACATAACTTTTGGAAATCTTAACCTGCAAAAGAGATCATAATTTCATAACATGGGATAAATCATGGAAGTGAAATGTAATCACAATAATCATAACTTAAAACATGAAACTTTGTGGCATTCACACATAATCATAGAGAATCATTTCTTGTTAGTCAAGACTCATTGCCAAGACTATATTAGTGGACAAAGTCCCTTTCTGAATCGAGTTACCCTCGTTTCAGTCCTGTTTCACTGAACCGGTATAACCTACCATTCCAGCCATGTCTATCTCATGAGATATAAAATCTTTACCCAATGCATTGGAGGGAGATATAGGTCCCACCCATCTTATAATGAATCCTTTCTTATGTGTGCCACATAATCATAAATCATACATCATCACATAAAAAATGTAACAAAAATGGGAATCTTAAACATCGTGACATCATAAAACCATTAATGTAACATAAAGGAATTCATAAACATAATTCCATCACAACATAGTCAAATAAATGTAATAATAGGGATAAAAACAGAACCCTTTATTATCTTAGATGGAAAATAATTTTGATAAAACACTTGAACTCCATTCTTGAGGAAAATATCCTTTCTTCTTCAAAAACACTTTTCTTTTCTTAACATGTCATACAATTATAAACTAAAAGAAGTTGATTAAAAATAAACTTGAAAACTTGTAAAGGAAGATTCTTGGAAATAATGTTTTAAAAATCCATTCATGCCGTATAAGTTAAAAAAAACATTCTTCGTACTTTTGTCGGAAAAGTCAAAAAGTACCTCGTATGAAAAATGACAAAAGATTCCTTTCATATCTTTTACTAAAAACTCACCAAAGGGTAAAATAGGTTTTAAACAATTGTAGGTGGATGGAAATAATATTACATATTAAGGGAACATTGATGTGGATGATAAAATACACCCCAGTAAATACCAACGTATAAGCAATCTCGGATAAAAATGAGATTGTGATATTTCCCTTACCTTAGGTCCGATTTGCTTCGTATGTGTCCGAACCTCTTGTATAATGATTTAAATAATGTCATTGACTTATTACAGAATCATATTCATTGTTATGATATCATATATGGTTCACTTATGACATTATATTACCCGTTCTTTTGTAAATTCCATGTTAAAGAAGCGTTTTGGGTAAAATCGTTTCATTTATCGTAGGTGTTTTGACTTGTTGTTCTTGACATCATTATTACTTATATCATGATTTACTTACTTCCAGAATATAAAACATGATTTATATATCATATATATTCAGTATATATATATATAATAGATAGATAAATAAAATGAAAAACATCGTTCATGGAGACGGTAGTCCGTACGTACGCATGAACGTTGTTTTCCTTTCCTTATTGTCTTGAAATGGAAGTAAGTAGATGACATACATATATATATATACATAAATCCAGTAGCTTTATAATGTCATATATTTCATTATTATTTCTTATATATACTTTATAATCATTCTTAAATGGTTAACATGGAGAATGAATCTCATCGCGTCGTGGAGACGGTAGTCCGTACGTACGCACGAGCGATGATATCATTTCTATAAATATTGAATTGAATTGGAGTGGATTATAAAATATATCAGAATAAATATGATGTTGTAATAACTATGTATAGTTATTCTTTACACCATTATACCCATCCATGTAAGGTGGTGGTGGAAAATAGATTACACCACGGCGTGGAGACGGTATTCCGTACGTACGCACGCGCGGTGATTTCTTTTTCCGTAGGATGGATAGATGGTGAAATAGGGTTGTTTCCTACTTATAATAACATATCAGTATATGAGTGATACTGATGTTATTACTTCATAATGAAACAACCTAAGAAGAAGAAGTGGAAGAAAAAAAATAAAGATGAAAGAATTGGTAACGGTAATTACCTCTTCTTTGAAGCGCCTCTTTGAGACCTCCTCTTAGGGCACTAAAATTGGTCTTTGAGGAAGACCAGAACCTCTAGGATGTTTCTAGGGAAGTGGAGAAGATATTTTGGCAGGGGTTGGCCGAGCTTGAGTGCTCAAATTGGTGTGAGGAGGAGGGGGAGGAGGTGTCCTTTTATAAGGGAGGAGAGGGGCACCTTAGGAATACCTCAAAATATTATTTTATATTAATGTCAAAATCGGTTTATAATGGTTCCAAAGGGTCTTATTTCGAAGATAAAGTGGGGTTGGGTCGAAATCCTATCAACCAATAAGATTTAGACAATTTTAGGGTATTATTTTAACCTTATCAATTAGATTTAACTCTAAGTTAAATAATTTAACTTTTACCGTGTCTTTTTGTTTTCTTTCACTATATGGTTAATACACTTACTATAACATGCCAAACGAACCCCAAATTGTTTATTAGTAATACATATATCCTTATCTAAGTCATTTGGCCGAACCTTAGATTTTTAGGAATAAAATAACAATTAATAATATAATATTTGATTTAAAAACTATTTTGTGTCAATTTTGACACTATTTGATATATGATTTTTGTGAAAGTCCTAACAGAATTATATGTTCGAACCAAGTTGATTAAAGCAATACTAATATATCATAGTAACCTATAAAATTAGTGGAATTAATAAAAAGTCTAAAATTACATTTAGTTTGGTGTTTATAACATCAGTTATGTCAATATTTCATTAATAAGATAATTACTGCATCATCTTTGTGTCATAAATAAATTAAATTATTTGATGTTTAAAAATTACAAATAAAATACCATTATGTAGGAAATATTTTTAGATTTCTAATGAATATTTACAATCGAATTTATCTTATGTATAACCCTATATTAAAAATGTTTTAGTAAATAAACTTTGATTTTAACTCTTTTAACTCTTCTTTGAATTAAATAATATTAAATGTCCTAATCTAATCCAAGTGGGCCTAAATGATAATATTTTACACTTAAGGTTGTTTTTGGTCGAGATACACTTCTCCAATAGAATTAGGACATGTGTTAGGGTAATATTAATATCATTCTTACCCTTAATTACCCTATTTACTTTTAACCGTGGTAAATAAAAGTAAAAAGTTACTATTCACCAAAAATTATTTTCATCTCATTGAACCACATTTTACTTACTGACATCAACCGTGTCTCTCGGATTTTTGAAATTCCATTCATAGAAGCGGTAAAATTAAGATTTATGAAGAAATTAATTTTTTTAACTACCACTTAGTAGTTTCACTATTCATCAAAAATTGATGTTTTTCAGAACAATGCCAAAATTTCATCCTAAGCTATATTTCATATTCCGAATTCAAAAATGAAGTCTATTTTACCAAATTCATATCATAGAAGTTGCATTAATTAATTTTATAATTAAATCCCGCTGTTAAAACAAAGAGCGTGTTTTTAAGAAATAATATTTATCAAAAGATTGACACTTGTTTATGTCTGGTTTAAATGTGAAATTACATCCAATGACCAACATTGTATTAAATTGTAAAAATATATTCTAAATATACTTTAAAACCACTCAAATTAATAATATATCACTATTAATTATTTCGATTGAAAAAGTTGTTTTTAACTAAAATTTAGTATTTTTCACTATTCATCAAAATATGAAAGTTATCCGAAAATCACCAAAATTTCACCTTAGGCTAAATTCGATACTCCGAATCCAAAAATAAAGTCCATTTTGAGAGCTAAATTTTCTAAAATTTTAAAAGGTGGTTATTACTATTCATAACGGCTAGTTATAATAATATTTTAATAGCATATCGTTGTTTAGTGAAACTCGGTATTGCGTACTACACACGCTATCGAGGAAGGTTGTGATTGCATGTAATGCAAGGCAAGTCAAGGATGCGTGTTGTACAAGATCCTTTTGGTGTAGCGTAAAACACAAGACATTAATAAAATTAAAAAGATTATTTTTCATAAAATCTTGGGCTGTTACATTCTACCCCCCTTAAAATGAATTTCGCCCTCGAAATTCGTTGGGGTTATAAATGGTTTACTATTCGAAAGTTTCTTTAATAGAAACCCACATCGTAAAAAGGAATACCAAAACCAATATTTTAAAACAAAAGTATGAAACTTAACGGTTACCCAAATAAACTAATCACTGGGTTTCCACATAGGTGAAAATATGGATATGGAAGAAAAGTCTAACCATCATGTTCTGATGGAGAGTGGTAGAGAACATGGCTATGGAAAAGCCAACAATCACAAATCCATAAATTTGTGACGATCTAAGGTACCATCCGATTCATCAGGTATAAGATCACTAGGACAACATTTTTGGTTTTCAAGATCATTTCCCTAAAGTTGATGAATTAAAAGAAATACTTACATGATTTTGGTACAATCTCACTGTTGTTCGTGCCTTGAACAATTTCCACTTCATATCTTAAATAAATGAAGTTGAATTTGTTATTCGTGAAGTGTTAGCAGATCATGTGATAGAATGACGGGTCATTCCATCTGTCTCAAACAAAAGGTTAGCAAAAATTATATAAATAAGTCGATCTATAGTGAGATTAATCATATATGGTTCCTAAAATGGACTTATACTTCATATATCATACTTCTTAATATAGTAAAACTAGTTTCTACTAAACAGGGACTTCCTGTAGGCCAGTGGTAAGCGATAAAGGCCAGTCGCACTTCGGTTGTGGGTTCGATTCCCACAGCCTTGTCCGACGCGATGGGATGTCGCCCATCCTGCAGGTTGTCCTTTTTCTAAAACTATATTACTATAACATCCCATAAATAATATCGAGAAAACTTTTATCCGTAAACAATACTAACTTATGTCCAACATAATCCATTCCAATCTTTAGGATTATCCATAATACTGCAGTCCACTCTCATAACATAGTGAAAACGATTACCAGAGATTTAACACCATCGTCGATCCCCATAAGATATGTCTTGTTGGTCACATTCTAAACATTCAAAGTCCTTAATCATGTATTCTCTTGAATACCTTAGTGAAAACATGAATGCAGTTTAAAGTTAACACTTTCCACATACCAAAATCCTCAAAATTCTATATACTCAAACCATGATATCACTTAGTCCTTATATCAATCATGAGCTCATGAATACTGTTAAACATTTCATTTTCTTGTTTTCCCTTCATTATGCGCATATCATCTTATTTCCAAAAATATCTCAATCACTTTGAATACCACATTAAACCAATACATAAATATTCCAATACTCCATGATACAACATTATTTTGGAATCCCATTACATAAACACTTAATCATTCCACCACATCGTTATCATATTCAACATCGCCAATAGTGATCGCATGTGACTTCCCTTTGTCCTTTGCCTTCAGTGGTTGCTCATGTTGATCATCACTAACCCTTGGATTAGGGAAATTATTAGCATAATGCCCCATTTCCTTGCACTTGAAGCATTGAAGTGTTGGTGGTGCGTTCTCTGCAGTGTTTGCTTTATTCACATCATTAGAAACCCTTTTTCCATTACTTCGACACTCAGCTGCTCGATGACCTTCTTTTCCACACTTAAAACATTTTCTAGTCCCTTTTAGACAATCTCCACCATGCTTCTTTCCACACTTTGTGCATAAGGAAACATTCATCTTCTTTTCACCATTATTATGAGATTTCTCCTTGAACTCCATCTTTCGTTTCTTGTCAAAACCATGAGATGGATATGTAAAACCAACTTCCATTTCTACCTTGATAGCACAACGCACAATTTCTTCATAGCTACTGAAGTCTCTTATAGCTAATGCCCTTCGAAGACTTGGTTTTAAGCCACTGAAAAATCGATCAACTTTACTTTCAGGTTGGATGATAATGCCAGATGCATACCTTGCAAGTCTTGTAAAATTCGCTTCGTATATACCAACAGATTCATCATCCTTCTGCTTCAGCTCAATAAACTCCTTTTCCATCTTTGTTCGAAGAATACGAGGGAAGTACTTACTGAAAAACAAGTTCTTGAACTAGTCCCATTCCATGGACTCAATTTCATCTCTTGGCCTCGTATTCTTGATAAGATTCCACCATTGATCAGCTTCACCTTCCAAACGATATACTGCTAAGATGACTTTATCATGTTCAGAACATTGAAGAACTGAAAATATCTTTTCAGTGGTACTAATCCATTGTTCAGCAACAAGTGGATTGGAAGTCCCACTGAAAGAAGGTGGATGTTGCCTCATGAAGGACTCAATAGAATATTGTTCCCTTCTCTGCTCATTTGGAAGTCCAGAATGATTCATAGCTTGTGTAAGTATAGCAATAAGATTTTGCACTCCATATCCCATAACATTTGTTTGTTCAGGAGGGCAATCATTGCATTGTCCATTGCATTGATCAACACGGTTCCTTCGGGTTCCAGCCATCGTCTAAAACCCAAAAAGAATAGTGTGAGAGGCAAAAATCATGCTAGGGAAAACAACATAATAAAGGGGGAGTACCTTCAATATCCAACATCTTAGGTTTAATTCTATGATCGTTAGCGTAATTCTAGTACTATAACCTATACGTATACTTATCCCTAGGGACATCCCTAGACATACCTTATAAATATCTCTAGGGATATCACTAACGTTTTCGCATCCTAGTTTCCAAAGGTTGACTAAACCTTTCCTATGATACCAACTGTAGAGACCCGAAGCTTGACGTACATAGACATTACATTACTTTTGCGGAATACTTAGTACATAACAAAAATACACACACAAGGATCGTAATAGTTTAGTGTCTTTGGAAACTCGGAACGTAATCTTCTAATCGTGGTGAAAGAACTCCAATATCTCCCATAAAGATCTCCCCTTTTTTTACCTAAAACCTTTCTTTATATCCTGGGGAAAAGAAAACAGAAAAGGGTGAGCTCAAATGCTCATTAAGGGTAAACAAAAGAAATATAAATCTCATCGTATACACAAGCACATAACTTTTGGAAATCTTAACCTGCAAAAGAGATCATAATTTCATAACATGGGATAAATCATGGAAGTGAAATGTAATCACAATAATCATAACTTAAAACATGAAACTTTGTGGCATTCACACATAATCATAGAGAATCATTTCTTGTTAGTCAAGACTCATTGCCAAGACTATCTTAGTGGACAAAGTCCCTTTCTGAATCGAGTAACCCTCGTTTCAGTCCTGTTTCACTGAACCGGTATAACCTACCATTCCAGCCATGTCTATCTCATGAGATATAAAATCTTTACCCAATGCATTGGAGGGAGATATAGGTCCCACCCATCTTATAATGAATCCTTTCTTATGTGTGCCACATAATCATAAATCATACATCATCACATAAAAAATGTAACAAAAATGGGAATCTTAAACATCGTGACATCATAAAACCATTAATGTAACATAAAGGAATTCATAAACATAATTCCATCACAACATAGTCAAATCAATGTAATAATAGGGATAAAAACAGAACCCTTTATTATCTTAGATGGAAAATAATTTTGATAAAACACTTGAACTCCATTCTTGAGGAAAATATCCTTTCTTCTTCAAAAACACTTTTCTTTTCTTAACATGTCATACAATTATAAACTAAAAGAAGTTGATTAAAAATAAACTTGAAAACTTGTAAAGTAAGATTCTTGGAAATAATGTTTTAAAAATCCATTCATGCCGTATAAGTTAAAAAAACATTCTTCGTACTTTTGTCGGAAAAGTCAAAAAGTACCTCGTATGAAAAATGACAAAAGATTCCTTTCATATCTTTTACTAAAAACTCACCAAAGGGTAAAATAGGTTTTAAACAATTGTAGGTGGATGGAAATAATATTACATATTAAGGGAACATTGATGTGGATGATAAAATACACCCCAGTAAATACCAACGTATAAGCAATCTCGGATAAAAATGAGATTGTGATATTTCCCTTACCTTAGGTCCGATTTGCTTCGTATGTGTCCGAACCTCTTGTATAATGATTTAAATAATGTCATTGACTTATTACATAATCATATTCATTGTTATGATATCATATATGGTTCACTTATGACATTATATTACCCGTTCTTTTGTAAATTCCATGTTAAAGAAGCGTTTTGGGTAAAATTGTTTCATTTATCGTAGGTGTTTTGACTTGTTGTTCTTGACATCATTATTACTTATATCATGATTTACTTACTTCCAGAATATAAAACATGATTTATATATCATATATATTCAGTATATATATATATAATAGATAGATAAATAAAATGAAAAACATCGTTCATGGAGACGGTAGTCCGTACGTACGCATGAACGTTGTTTTCCTTTCCTTATTGTCTTGAAATGGAAGTAAGTAGATGACATACATATATATATATATATACATAAATCCAGTAGCTTTATAATGTCATATATTTCATTATTATTTCTTATATATACTTTATAATCATTCTTAAATGGTTAACATGGAGAATGAATCTCATCGCGTCGTGGAGACGGTAGTCCGTACGTACGCACGAGCGATGATATCATTTCTATAAATATTGAATTGAATTGGAGTGGATTATAAAATATATAAGAATCAATATGATGTTGTAATAACTATGTATAGTTATTCTTTACACCATTATACCCATCCATGTAAGGTGGTGGTGGAAAATAGATTACACCACGGCGTGGAGACGGTATTCCGTACGTACGCACGCGCGGTGATTTCTTTTTCCGTAGGATGGATAGATGGTGAAATAGGGTTGTTTCCTACTTATAATAACATATCAGTATATGAGTGATACTGATGTTATTACTTCATAATGAAACAACCTAAGAAGAAGAAGTGGAAGAAAAAAAATAAAGATGAAAGAATTGGTAACGGTAATTACCTCTTCTTTGAAGCGCCTCTTTGAGACCTCCTCTTAGGGCACTAAAATTGGTCTTTGAGGAAGACCAGAACCTCTAGGATGTTTCTAGGGAAGTGGAGAAGATATTTTGGCAGGGGTTGGCCGAGCTTGAGTGCTCAAATTGGTGTGAGGAGGAGGGGGAGGAGGTGTCCTTTTATAAGGGAGGAGAGGGGCACCTTAGGAATACCTCAAAATATTATTTTATATTAATGTCAAAATCGGTTTATAATGGTTCCAAAGGGTCTTATTTCGAAGATAAAGTGGGGTTGGGTCGAAATCCTATCAACCAATAAGATTTAGACAATTTTAGGGTATTATTTTAACCTTATCAATTAGATTTAACTCTAAGTTAAATAATTTAACTTTTACCGTGTCTTTTTGTTTTCTTTCACTATATGGTTAATACACTTACTATAACATGCCAAACGAACCCCAAATTGTTTATTAGTAATACATATATCCTTATCTAAGTCATTTGGCCGAACCTTAGATTTTTAGGAATAAAATAACAATTAATAATATAATATTTGATTTAAAAACTATTTTGTGTCAATTTTGACACTATTTGATATATGATTTTTGTGAAAGTCCTAACAGAATTATATGTTCGAACCAAGTTGATTAAAGCAATAATAATATATCATAGTAACCTATAAAATTAGTGGAATTCATAAAAAGTCTAAAATTACATTTAGTTTGGTGTTTATAACATCAGTTATGTCAATATTTCATTAATAAGATAATTACTGCATCATCTTTGTGTCATAAATAAATTAAATTATTTGATGTCTAAAAATTACAAATAAAATACCATTATGTAGGAAATATTTTTATATTTCTAATGAATATTTACAATCGAATTTATCTTATGTATAACCCTATATTAAAAATGTTTTAGTAAATAAACTTTGATTTTAACTCTTTTAACTCTTCTTTGAATTAAATAATATTAAATGTCCTAATCTAATCCAAGTGGGCCTAAATGATAATATTTTACACTTAAGGTTGTTTTTGGTCGAGATACACTTGTCCAATAGAATTAGGACATGTGTTAGGGTAATATTAATATCATTCTTACCCTTAATTACCCTATTTACTTTTAACCGTGGTAAATAAAAGTAAAAAGTTACTATTCACCAAAAATTATTTTCATCTCATTGAACCACATTTTACTTACTGACATCAACCGTGTCTCTCGGATTTTTGAAATTTCATTCATAGAAGCGGTAAAATTAAGATTTATGAAGAAATTAATTTTTTTAACTACCACTTAGTAGTTTCACTATTCATCAAAAATTGATGTTTTTCAGAACAATGCCAAAATTTCATCCTAAGCTATATTTCATATTCTGAATTCAAAAATGAAGTCTATTTTACCAAATTCATATCATAGAAGTTGCATTAATTAATTTTATAATTAAATCCTGCTGTTAAAACAAAGAGCGTGTTTTTAAGAAACAATATTTATCAAAAGATTGACACTTGTTTATGTCTGGTTTAAATGTGAAATTACATCCAATGACCAACATTGTATTAAATTGTAAAAATATATTCTAAATATACTTTAAAACCACTAAAATTAATAATTTATCACTATTAATTATTTCGATTGAAAAAGTTGTTTTTAACTAAAATTTAGTATTTTTCACTATTCATCAAAATATGAAAGTTATCCGAAAATCACCAAAATTTCACCTTAGGCTAAATTCGATACTCCGAATCCAAAAATAAAGTCCATTTTGAGAGCTAAAATTTCTAAAATTTTAAAAGGTGGTTATTACTATTCATAACGGCTAGTTATAATAATATTTTAATAGCATATCGTTGTTTAGTGAAACTCGGTATTGCGTACTACACACGCTACCGAGGAAGGTTGTGATTGCATGTAATGCAAGGCAAGTCAAGGATGCGTGTTGTGCAAGCTCCTTTTGGTGTAGCGTAAAACACAAGACATTAATAAAATTAAAAAGAATATTTTTCATAAAATCTTGGGCTGTTACATTCTACCCCCCTTAAAATGAATTTCGCCCTCGAAATTCGTTGGGGTTATAAATGGTTTACTATTCGAAAGTTTCTTTAATAGAAACTCACATCGTAAAAAGGAATACCAAAACCAATATTTTAAAACAAAAGTATGAAACTTAACGGTTACCCAAATAAACTAATCACTGGGTTTCCACATAGGTGAAAATATGGATATGGAAGAAAAGTCTAACCATCATGTTCTGATGGAGAGTGGTAGAGAACATGGCTATGGAAAAGCCAACAATCACAAATCCATAAATTTGTGACAATCTAAGGTACCATCCGATTCATCAGGTATAAGATCACTAGGACAACATTTTTGGTTTTCAAGATCATTTCCCTAAAGTTGATGAATTAAAAGAAATACTTACATGATTTTGGTACAATCTCACTGTTGTTCGTGCCTTGAACAATTTCCACTTCATATCTTAAATAAATGAAGTTGAATTTTTTATTCGTGAAGTGTTAGCAGATCATGTGATAGAATGACGGGTCATTCCATCTGTCTCAAACAAAAGGTTAGCAAAAATTATATACATAAGTCGATCTATAGTGAGATTAATCATATATGGTTCCTAAAATGGACTTATACTTCATATATCATACTTCTTAATATAGTAAAACTAGTTTCTACTAAACAGGGACTTCCTGTAGGCCAGTGGTAAGCGATAAAGGCCAGTCGCACTTCGGTTGTGGGTTCGATTCCCACAGCCTTGTCCGACGCGATGGGCTGTCACCCGTCCTGCAGGTTGTCCTTTTTCTAAAACTATATTACTATAACATCCCATAAATAATATCGAGAAAACTTTTATCCGTAAACAATACTAACTTATGTCCAACATAATCCATTCCAATCTTTAGGATTATCCATAATACTGCAGTCCACTCTCATAACATAGTGAAAACGATTACCAGAGATTTAACACCATCGTCGATCCCCATAAGATATGTCTTGTTGGTCACATTCTAAACATTCAAAGTCCTTAATCGTGTATTCTCTTGAATACCTTAGTGAAAACATGAATGCAGTTTAAAGTTAACACTTTCCACATACCAAAATCCTCAAAATTCTATATACTCAAACCATGATATCACTTAGTCCTTATATCAATCATGAGCTCATGAATACTGTTAAACATTTCATTTTCTTGTTTTCCCTTCATTATGCGCATATCATCTTATTTCCAAAAATATCTCAATCACTTTGAATACCACATTAAACCAATACATAAATATTCCAATACTCCATGATACAACATTATTTTGGAATCCCATTACATAAACACTTAATCATTCCACCACATCGTTATCATATTCAACATCGCCAATAGTGATCGCATGTGACTTCCCTTTGTCCTTTGCCTTCAGTGGTTGCTCATGTTGATCATCACTAACCCTTGGATTAGGGAAATTATTAGCATAATGCCCCATTTCCTTGCACTTGAAGCATTGAAGTGTTGGTGGTGCGTTCTCTGCAGTGTTTGCTTTATTCACATCATTAGAAACCCTTTTTCCATTACTTCGACACTCAGCTGCTCGATGACCTTCTTTTCCACACTTAAAACATTTTCTAGTCCCTTTAAGACAATCTCCACCATGCTTCTTTCCACACTTTGTGCATAAGGAAACATTCATCTTCTTTTCACCATTATTATGAGATTTCTCCTTGAACTCCATCTTTCGTTTCTTGTCAAAACCATGAGATGGATATGTAAAACCAACTTCCATTTCTACCTTGATAGCACAACGCACAATTTCTTCATAGCTACTGAAGTCTCTTATAGCTAATGCCCTTCGAAGACTTGGTTTTAAGCCACTGAAAAATCGATCAACTTTACTTTCAGGTTGGATGATAATGCCAGATGCATACCTTGCAAGTCTTGTAAAATTCGCTTCGTATATACCAACAGATTCATCATCCTTATGCTTCAGCTCAATAAACTCCTTTTCCATCTTTGTTCGAAGAATACGAGGGAAGTACTTACTGAAAAACAAGTTCTTGAACTCGTCCCATTCCATGGACTCAATTTCATCTCTTGGCCTCGTATTCTTGATAAGATTCCACCATTGATCAGCTTCACCTTCCAAACGATATACTGCTAAGATGACTTTATCATGTTCAGAACATTGAAGAACTGAAAATATCTTTTCAGTGGTACTAATCCATTGTTCAGCAACAAGTGGATCGGAAGTCCCACTGAAAGAAGGTGGATGTTGCCTCATGAAGGACTCAATAGAATATTGTTCCCTTCTCTGCTCATTTGGAAGTCCATAATGATTCATAGCTTGTGTAAGTATAGCAATAAGATTTTGCACTCCATATCCCATAACATTTGTTTGTTCAGGAGGGCAATCATTGCATTGTCCATTGCATTGATCAACACGGTTCCTTCGGGTTCCAGCCATCGTCTAAAACCCAAAAAGAATAGTGTGAGAGGCAAAAATCATGCTAGGGAAAACAACATAATAAAGGGGGAGTACCTTCAATATCCAACATATTAGGTTTAATTCTATGATCGTTAGCGTAATTCTAGTACTATAACCTATACGTATACTTATCCCTAGGGACATCCCTAGACATACCTTAGAAATATCTCTAGGGATCTCACTAACGTTTTCGCATCCTAGTTTCCAAAGGTTGACTAAACATTTCCTCTGATACCAACTGTAGAGACCCGAAGCTTGACGTACATAGACATTACATTAATTTTGCGGAATACTTAGTACATAACAAAAATACACACACAAGGATCGTAATAGTTTAGTGTCTTTGGAAACTCGGAACGTAATCTTCTAATCGTGGTGAAAGAACTCCAATATCTCCCATAAAGATCTCCCCTTTTTTTACCTAAAACCTTTCTTTATATCCTGGGGAAAAGAAAACAGAAAAGGGTGAGCTCAAATGCTCATTAAGGGTAAACAAAAGAAATATAAATCTCATCGTATACACAAGCACATAACTTTTGGAAATCTTAACCTGCAAAAGAGATCATAATTTCATAACATGGGATAAATCATGGAAGTGAAATGTAATCACAATAATCATAACTTAAAACATGAAACTTTGTGGAATTCACACATAATCATAGAGAATCATTTCTTGTTAGTCAAGACTCATTGCCAAGACTATCTTAGTGGACAAAGTCCCTTTCTGAATCGAGTAACCCTCGTTTCAGTCCTGTTTCACTGAACCGGTATAACCTACCATTCCAGCCATGTCTATCTCATGAGATATAAAATCTTTACCCAATGCATTGGAGGGAGATATAGTTCCCACCCATCTTATAATGAATCCTTTCTTATGTGTTCCACATAATCATAAATCATACATCATCACATAACACATGTAACAAAAATGGGAATCTTAAACATCGTGACATCATAAAACCATTCATGTAACATAAAGGAATTCATAAACATAATTCCATCACAACATAGTCAAATCAATGTAATAATAGGGATAAAAACAGAACCCTTTATTATCTTAGATGGAAAATAATTTTGATAAAACACTTGAACTCCATTCTTGAGGAAAATATCCTTTCTTCTTCAAAAACACTTTTCTTTTCTTAACATGTCATACAATTATAAACTAAAAGAAGTTGATTAAAAATAAACTTGAAAACTTGTAAAGGAAGATTCTTGGAAATAATGTTTTAAAAATCCATTCATGCCGTATAAGTTAAAAAAAACATTCTTCGTACTTTTGTCGGAAAAGTCAAAAAGTACCTCGTATGAAAAATGAAAAAAGATTCCTTTCATATCTTTTACTAAAAACTCACCAAAGGGTAAAATAGGTTTTAAACAATTGTAGGTGGATGGAAATAATATTACATATTAAGGGAACATTGATGTGGATGATAAAATACACCCCAGTAAATACCAACGTATAAGCAATCTCGGATAAAAATGAGATTGTGATATTTCCCTTACCTTAGGTCCGATTTGCTTCGTATGTGTCCGAACCTCTTGTATAATGATTTAAATAATGTCATTGACTTATTACAGAATCATATTCATTGTTATGATATCATATATGGTTCACTTATGACATTATATTACCCGTTCTTTTGTAAATTCCATGTTAAAGAAGCGTTTTGGGTAAAATCGTTTCATTTATCGTAGGTGTTTTGACTTGTTGTTCTTGACATCATTATTACTTATATCATGATTTACTTACTTCCAGAATATAAAACATGATTTATATATCATATATATTCAGTATATATATATATAATAGATAGATAAATAAAATGAAAAACACCGTTCATGGAGACGGTAGTCCGTACGTACGCATGAACGCTGTTTTCCTTTCCTTATTGTCTTGAAATGGAAGTAAGTAGATGACATACATATATATATATATACATAAATCCAGTAGCTTTATAATGTCATATATTTCATTATTATTTCTTATATATACTTTATAATCATTCTTAAATGGTTAACATGGAGAATGAATCTCATCGCGTCGTGGAGACGGTAGTCCGTACGTACGCACGAGCGATGATATCATTTCTATAAATATTGAATTGAATTGGAGTGGATTATAAAATATATCAGAATCAATATGATGTTGTAATAACTATGTATAGTTATTCTTTACACCATTATACCCATCCATGTAAGCTGGTGGTGGAAAATAGATTACACCACGGCGTGGAGACGGTATTCTGTACGTACGCACGCGCGGTGATTTCTTTTTCCGTAGGATGGATAGATGGTGAAATAGGGTTGTTTCCTACTTATAATAACATATCAGTATATGAGTGATACTGATGTTATTACTTCATAATGAAACAACCTAAGAAGAAGAAGTGGAAGAAAAAAAATAAAGATGAAAGAATTGGTAACGGTAATTACCTCTTCTTTGAAGCGCCTCTTTGAGACCTCCTCTTAGGGCACTAAAATTGGTCTTTGAGGAAGACCAGAACCTCTAGGATGTTTCTAGGGAAGTGGAGAAGATATTTTTGCAGGGGTTGGCCGAGCTTGAGTGCTCAAATTGGTGTGAGGAGGAGGGGGAGGAGGTGTCCTTTTATAAGGGAGGAGAGGGGCACCTTAGGAATACCTCAAAATATTATTTTATATTAATGTCAAAATCGGTTTATAATGGTTCCAAAGGGTCTTATTTCGAAGATAAAGTGGGGTTGGGTCGAAATCCTATCAACCAATAAGATTTAGACAATTTTAGGGTATTATTTTAACCTTATCAATTAGATTTAACTCTAAGTTAAATAATTTAACTTTTACCGTGTCTTTTTGTTTTCTTTCACTATATGGTTAATACACTTACTATAACATGCCAAAAGAACCCCAAATTGTTTATTAGTAATACATATATCCTTATCTAAGTCATTTTCCCGAACCTTAGATTTTTAGGAATAAAATAACAATTAATAATATAATATTTGATTTAAAAACTATTTTGTGTCAATTTTGACACTATTTGATATATGATTTTTGTGAAAGTCCTAACAGAATTATATGTTCGAACCAATTTGATTAAAGCAATACTAATATATCATAGTAACCTATAAAATTAGTGTAATTCATAAAAAGTCTAAAATTACATTTAGTTTGGTGTTTATAACATCAGTTATGTCAATATTTCATTAATAAGATAATTACTGCATCATCTTTGTGTCATAAATAAATTAAATTATTTGATGTCTAAAAATTACAAATAAAATACCATTATGTAGGAAATCTTTTTGTCTTTATAATGAATATTTAAAATCAAATTTATCTTATTTATAACCCTATATTAAAAATGTTTTAGTAAATAAACTTTGATTTTAACTCTTTTAACTCTTCTTTGAATTAAATAATATTAAATGTCCTAATCTAATCCAAGTGGGCCTAAATGATAATATTTTACACTTAAGGTTGTTTTTGGTCGAGATACACTTGTCCAATAGAATTAGGACATGTGTTAGGGTAATATTAATATCATTCTTACCCTTAATTACCCTATTTACTTTTAATCGTGGTAAATAAAAGTAAAAAGTTACTATTCACCAAAAATTATTTTCATCTCATTGAACCACATTTTACTTACTG
Organism: Viscum album; assembly: GCA_963277665.1. Lineage (NCBI taxonomy): Eukaryota > Viridiplantae > Streptophyta > Magnoliopsida > Santalales > Viscaceae > Viscum > Viscum album. Next base: position 2,093,312,495 of record OY728120.1, read on the forward strand.
ACATCAACCGTGTCTCTCGGATTTTTGAAATTCCATTCATAGAAGCGGTAAAATTAAGATTTATGAAGAAATTAATTTTTTTAACTACCACTTAGTAGTTTCACTATTCATCAAAAATTGATGTTTTTCAGAACAATGCCAAAATTTCATCCTAAGCTATATTTCATATTCCGAATTCAAAAATGAAGTCTATTTTACCAAATTCATATCATAGAAGTCTCATTAATTAATTTTATAATTAAATCCCGCTGTTAAAACAAAGAGCGTGTTTTTAAGAAACAATATTTATCAAAAGATTGACACTTGTTTATGTCTGGTTTAAATGTGAAATTACATCCAATGACCAACATTGTATTAAATTGTAAAAATATATTCTAAATATACTTTAAAACCACTCAAATTAATAATTTATCACTATTAATTATTTCGATTGAAAAAGTTGTTTTTAACTAAAATTTAGTATTTTTCACTATTCATCAAAATATGAAAGTTATCCGAAAATCACCAAAATTTCACCTTAGGCTAAATTCGATACTCCGAATCCAAAAATAAAGTCCATTTTGAGAGCTAAAATTTCTAAAATTTTAAAAGGTGGTTATTACTATTCATAACGGCTAGTTATAATAATATTTTAATAGCATATCGTTGTTTAGTGAAACTCGGTATTGCGTACTACACACGCTATCGAGGAATGTTGTGATTGAATGTAATGCAAGGCAAGTCAAGGATGCATGTTGTGCAAGCTCCTTTTGGTGTAGCGTAAAACACAAGACATTAATAAAATTAAAAAGAATATTTTTCATAAAATCTTGGGCTGTTACAGTGTTTCTATCTTATATCTCAGTTTTCAGTCTTATAGGGTAATGTATCCCATTTTTGTATGTGGTGTACCCTCAATACTTATTGCCAATCCATGACCTATTGAATGCAGGTTTCACATTTCATTATCTCCCTTATCTCATTGTCATCCTAGGAGGGATGCCTTTGGGGAGAGGGTGTCATGATAATCGTTAATTTATCATTATATATTGGAACTACTATAATATTTTAATACAAAAAAAAATTAATCTAAGTATATTACCATGTAAATAATTTATATATAAGTAATAAAAATATTATGGTGAGAATAAATCATGTATAAGTCAAACTATATACATTATGAGAAAATCAAAAATTAAATGTTCGAGTTAGGTATAGGACACCCACTCTCAAAACATTTCCCTTCTCTTAGCTTCCTTAGACCCATTTTTTAAATAACTTCACAATTTTAAAATTTCTAAAACCTTTAATATAAAATTTTAAAGCATAGTTTAAAATGGTGGTGATTACACCATGGTTCATTATGTATTTCAACTTTAACATGAAAATTATTTGTATTGTTCATGTGTATTCTACATATTAACTTTATTATGCTTTTGAGTTCTTATGTCATACTTTTTGGAAAGAACATATGCCAAACTTTTGAATTTTCTATATCAAAATTATAGTTTTATCTTTATGATACATGTTTTTTTGTTTGTAATCAACAATGGTTTTAAGGGGTAATTTTTCACTCAATGATTAATTTTAATTTATAAATATATAAACTATCAATGGTTCTAGTGTTAAGAAATTTACCAAAGGTTATAGGGATAAATATTTCATTTTATCCTCATTAATTATAACTATATTATGAAAACCTTATTCAAAATATCAATGAAAGTAAATTTAAGGACTTACTTATACTAGTGGTGAACCCATTTTAGTAGGATATATTTATTCTTGGAAGGGTATAGATTTAGTTGGATAGATTTAGAGTTTCCTCTGGAGAGATTTGTCTCACCCTCCTAAGATCTTTGTCTCTCTATATTTGTGGTTTCCTCTTCTAGGGTTCTTCCTTGGTTTTCCAATTTTGATTTTTTGTGTGTTTTTTTCTTTTAGGTTGGGTCTTCATTAGTGATGGTGAATGGTTCAGAAAGGTATTGTGTTTGTTATTTGTGATACTTGTGGGAGATAATTCTAGTTCCCCTATTATGGACATTGGATTCACTATGAGGAAAGGTTTAATAGACCTGGTTGTGGGTGATGAATCTTATTAATAGTTTTATGGCGCTTGTTATGTGGGTTTTGGTGTTTTAGATATTTTTTTGGAAGTTTCATTTTTGGGTATTTGTTATTGGGGTTGTTTATGTTGTCTCTCAATTTAGTTTATTTTTCTTTTTTTATGTATTAATTGTTGGTTGTTTTCTTTATTTGGGTTTTTTGTGTGATGTTTTTAGGTTTTGGGGATTTGGGAGATTTTGTATTCTTAGTTTTTATGAATGTTGACCTTATTGGATCTATTCTCTTCTAACTATGGGGTGTTTTTTTATTCTTGATTTCTAACTTGTTCTTGGTTGGTAATGATGGTATTCCTATCATAGAGCTTCTTGTAACCTTCTTGTTGATGTTATAGATGTTGTGATGTTGATGAAGTATGAAGAGTGAATAATTTTCTATAATCTATGTTTTTTGGTTCTTATTTCTAAAAATCTCAATGTAGATGTTGTGATGAGGTGTGTAACACCCTGTGTTTTTTATGGTTGAAAGATTCCAAAAGAATTTGAAATTTTCATTTGGTGGATGGGCCAAATATTGAACTAAGATTGGAAATGGAATAATGAGAGTTGTATATATTTAAAATATTTTTTTTGGATGAGGTTTAAGTCCTAGAAGATGTCTTAGAAGTGAAGATGAGTTTTAGAAGCACCGGGATTCAAAAAATCATTTCTAGGAGAGACTGCCATAGGCACACGTTTACAACACAGTTAGTGCCAACTATGTGGCTCAACCACATGGACTATTTTGATAATTCACATGGTTTTTCTAAACCATTTAGGAGGTCCAATACAATCTTACGGTCCTTTGAGGGTGTCACATAGTTTTTAAAACCATGCACCTGAGGTCACACAACCATGTGAGAAGTTTGTAGTAAATTGTAGAGTAGAATTGCATGGCTTGTGCATGGTTTGTCTAACTATATGCCTAGTTGTGAAAGTGGGGATGTCATGTTAGATAGTGAGTGTGCATGGTTTTTTCATGGTTTGTCTAACCATGTGCTATACCATATGAGGGACATTCCACCATGGATAGTGATAGTGCACGACTGGTGCACGGTTATACTAATCATGCAACCAAACCGTGTTCCACTTTAAAAAAGAGTGAATTTACCATTTTCCCCCTAATTTTACCCCTAAAACTAAACCCTCGTTTCCTCCTCCTTCATTACCATGAAGTATCTACTCAAGATCCCCTTTTTCCTTCTCTTAATCTTTGATGTATCTCCTTCATTCAGACTCAAAATCAAACATCATTGGTCATGTTTGATCACCCTCAATTAGTCTATGACTCCTGTTACCTCCATTATCTATTTTCTTCTACATAGTGGTTAATATTTCTATGTGAGATAATATGCCCTATTTTCAATGCATTTGTTTATCTCTTTGACTTATCTCATTCTAGATTGAATCAAATCCTAATATTTGATGATTGAATCTTTATTGGTATAAGGTAGGTAGTTTACATTTTTTTCCCTTAAAGTTTTTCCATTTATAAAATGTGCCATCGTACTGAACACTGAACCTTCTATGTGTTGCTTATAAAATGTGAAATGCCTTAAATTAAATCCTTATATCACAACCTTAATGTTCCTTAGACCCCTTACAAGTTTGGAGGTCAACGACCTCAACTCGAACCACCTCTTAAGGTGAGTTCAATTACATATGAATGTCTATCGTCCTTGCCTTGTGATTAAACCACCCCTTGGGTGTGTTCCTTAAATTCCTTAGCATGTTTATAAATTCATATAAGACCAAAAAACCTACTAAGGTTGGTTTATCTTATCAATTTATATGTAAAATAATAAACTAAATTAATTGAAATGTTATATGGAATAGATGAAATGTGAATGGATTGGACATGTCATTTAAATCTTATCACTTATAAGTGAATCTATAAATAGAATGTAATGAATTATTTGGTGGGTTTGATACACCCATTTATCTTTGTCCCTTTTCATTATAAATGAATGGGGTTAATAAAATAAATTTAATTGAATTGAATTTTTTTAATGAAATGTATCTTAAGGAATTGTGTTGATCCATGAGATATTTGCACGGGCTTCTCATTTGTTTATAAATTAAATGGTGCAATTTCATAGTTTGAATTAATGATGGAATGGATTGTATTCGTAGTCCTTGACTTATATTATGGTATGGATATTCTCATGGATTTTAATTAAATATTAAATATAGCATGAAAATGAAAGTTCAATGTTCCTTGAGTGGTACTTGGGTTCCTCTTTATAGAAAGCCACAATTACGGTCTCATAGGGAAAGTGAGATTGATTTATGTTGGATTATGACTAAGATACCTTGGTTGGGGTTGTTGGAAAGGATGTTTCACACCCCCTTGGTCTAAGATGTTGAATATGGTGTTTCACATCATTTTGAGTTGTTGGAAATGACGTTTTTCACCCCTTGTTTGGATTTTGTACATGATTCTTCACATATTTGATTGGGATCATCGGTCATGGTGATCAATATCCCCTATTAATATGATTGGTATTATGACCCTTTATAAAATATGATACCCTTTTTATATTATATTTATATGGAAGCCTTGGTCTTATGCCTCGGGTCCTCACAGATGTATATATATCTTTGCATATATATGTTACATATATGCATATATATATATACATGATGGCACATATTCAGAGACATTCTAACTTAGGCTAAAGTAGGTATGGTTGACCAGGTGTCTTTTGAGGAACCTAATCTTGACTAGATTATATTTATTGTTTACTGATTTGTTATTATACCTGCACACTGCCTTATTTTATACTCATGAACTGGATTTCAATAGACATTGTTGGTGGTGGACTACTAATTTTATCTCACACCCTGCTTGGGCCACTATTTGGTAACCAAATAGATCTTATGCATGTAGGTATGGATTAGGTAAAGTGCCCAAATATGGATGATCGGTTTTCTATATTGGGATAGAATATAGAAGCATAGGATCGAGCTAGTTCTCGTGATGTTAGTAGAGTTTAGTTATTGGTAATCTAACTATTTTTTATGTCATGTATTCTATTGTATTCCTTTATCCCTTTGTACAAAATTTTGTTATCATCATTTTTATATGATACTATTTGTGGATCTTAGTCATTTATTATTATTGGGATGATTTAATTTCATTGTTTCCTATTTATTTATTTTTTCTCTATATTTAGTACTAATCTAGAGGGTATAGTCTTCTCGTCATACCATCATCAGACCCTCACTTCTAGTCAGCAGCCTCTGGCGTATGGGGAGGCATGCTTGAGGCCAAGCAATGATAAGGTTTGGTTACTTATTAGTGAATTAGACCTGATATTTTACAAAGTGGTATCAGAGCCTTATTTTCCTTGTCTTTCTATTTTGGGATAGTATACATGCGACTATGAATGTGTCGACACTTAGTAAATAGCTCATGTCTAGGTCCATCCAACCCACACATGTGGGAAAGATCAAGTTCCAAGGATAGGAATTTTGTTTATGATGTTTGTTATTATGGTTGATTATTATTTAACCTTAAGTGATTGTAGTATTTCCACTAGTTTTTGATTTATGGATTTATGATATTTACCTCTTATCCTAGTATGGAAAGAGACGGGGTGTGTTTATGAATCATTTCAGGCACATAGGATTCACATGTCATTAGCATGCTTACCTGTATACCATGATTGTGTGATTATGAGCCATGTTTATCTATACACTATGTTTGGGTGATTATTTATCATGTTTATCTATATAGCATGATTATGTGCTTTCCAGTTTACATGTATATATTCCTTGATGATGTGATATATTTCTATGTTATAGAATAATATATGGTTTTGTTAAATAAAGTGTTTTCATCAAGCTAAATGGTGTTTTACTATATACCTTAATGGTGTCATTCTATTTAATCAACCTGGAATTAATTAAATAAGTAAAATGGGTTTGAAATGATAAATGGGTTAAATTGAATGGAAACTTTAAATTTTAAGTAAATTGGTTTGTTTTAATAAATTAAAATTATTGATTATGGATATTGATTAAATGGGGTGTCAATTATAACTTATGGAGTTATTTTCTCCATAACTTGGGAATGGATACTCGCATAACTGAGTCCTTACATGCTATAAATGATCTAAGTAAGTCAATATTAGTAATGTATGCTTGTATAATAACCTCCTAAAAGGATAAATGGAACCAAATTTTCCTTCTTGAATCCAAATGATCAGTAATGGATGTCAGTTAAATGATATGTCAATTGAAACTTATAAAGGCTTTTTCCTCTATAACTTGGGAATGTTGACCTGTGTAATTAAATCCTTATATGATTCACTCAACCCTTGTAGGAGAGTTTTAGAATAAAATTCCTATGAGATAACCCTTATGAGGGTGTGTTAAAGATTATAATAAATCAACTTTAATTGGGTTTCACTTAAATGGGATGCTAATTGTAATGTATAGAGTGTTGAATCTGTAAATTGGGAATGGTTTCCCGTAAAATTGGACCTAGGTTGAAATTATGGGACCCTCATAGGTTGTCTTAATTCTTATTTACTTCAATAATAAAACCCCATGGAGGTATGCTTATAGTAAATAGGTATGGTTATTTAAAGTGTCAGTATCCACTTATATGGCATAAGTATAAATTTATGGTGTAATTTTTAATAAACCAAATCCCTGAAATTAATAAGAGACTTTTAATATACTTTTGAGCTTTATTATTATGAGGAATTAGTTAATTAAAGTATCAGTTATAACCTAAAGAGTGTTTTCATATATATCTTGGAATTGAAATTTTCTTTAAATGATCCCTATTAGAAAAAATTTGGATAAATAAATGGTTTAAAAGGGAAATATGAGATAATTTTCCTATAGCATTGTAAGGAACCGACTAAATAAAATACTATATATAGTTTGAAAATAATTTTCCCTTATAATTGGTACTTGATATTTCATATATCTCAGCCTTTATACTATTATAAAAAATGATTTAATGTAATAAATAAAACCTTTCAGAGGTGTTGATATTGGATAACCCTCGTGTAAGGGTTAGCATTAGTTTTTCCTTGAGAAATTCTTTGCATGGGAACATGAGTGTTGCCCATAAGTCTCAGTTGGATTCATCTTTTGTTTCTTTATACTTAATAGTTATTTAGTATGTCCTAGTTAACTTCTAGAAATGATTATAGTTTTAAGTTGATTCATAATGATAAATGAGGGGTTATCTGGTTATGGTAACACCCTTGGAGATAAGAAACCAACAGACTTTTGAGCCTAGTTTCTAAAGATGATAAGTACTATCTGTTTGACCGTTTGAGTTAGATAGGAATCTTAGATTATGAAACAATACCCCTAGGAAGGCATGTGGTTGTATGGTAGGGGTATTACCATATATGGATACCTAGTGAGTGTTAGCTCTTTTTCCCTTTATGTTGTCGTTGTGACCCTCCAAGGATCACTCCCCTATGAGGATGTTCAAAAAGGATCAGGCCAAGGTAGATCAATGATTGGAAGGTGATACCATTACGCTTTTGTTGACAGATCTTGACCCTTATAGTTCAATGATTTTATTACCTACTTTAGTTTTATCTCATTATTGAGGGTTTATAGGCATGTTATATTCCATGTAATAAAGACCCTTGCATGGAATATGGTCCTCGTGTGAGAGACCTTAGGGCTAGGTGGAAGACCGAAAGACCCTTAGTTTTTATTTGGTCCCTATTAGGTCAGCGGTGTTTGATATAATCAAGGGAAGCCTACTAGAGAGGTTGGTATGGGGTTTATGGATGCCTTTTTAAGTAGTGGGCTGGTTTTACACTTGTTTTTTTACCAATGCATGGAAGGATCTTGGGTTTTGTGATTTAGGCATGATGATGCCCTTGTGTTTTCTTGAAATCACCTAGAGTGTTGGGTACCGAGGCTAAATTAGATGGGTAGGACTATTTGGGTGCCTATCCCAGTTGACCAATGATAGTGTGGTTGATGCTAGAATTTCTAAAATGACATCATGAGTTAGGCAACCATTTGATAAATAATGGAACGGGTGAGCTGCCCAATTTTGAAGAGGATTTCCAAGGGAACTTTTGGCATAATATGATTAACATGTTAGGTAGAATATTCAACTTGGACTTTTTGGTGAACTAATCATGGGTACATCAGTCAAGTTTTGAACCAGGTGGTATAGGATGCATACCCACTATATATGACAGATTAGTTTGTTACAAATGTGCATAGTCAGTGGCTAAAAGTGAATGTAAGTACAAGCATCTGTGTGTGGGATGATGATCAATTGTTTCAAATATAACACATATTCATTCATATAGACCTATAAATTTGGGTGATTTAAAGTAAGTTCCCCCATGATAAGGGATAATTTGAAAATAAACTAGGTTTCATGATATGATTGACTTGTGGGTGGAGCATGACACACATTGTCAGGATATGTGTTGTAAAGGGTTAGTTAAGGAAAGTATAGCATGCTTTTATGTGATCATGGATCAGGGAGAGTGGTACATTCATATTAATGAAATCTTAGTGTACTCCTAGTTTAGAGACGATCATGCCCCATATCTTAACATCATCCTCAGTATGCTAATAGGGTATCAGTTATATGTTGGGATACCTAAACCTCTTTTTATTATTTAATGAAAGGACTCCTTAGTATTTTTTTCTCTATGAGTACTTTAAAAGTAATATAGAATGTGGAGAGTACACATTTGTCCATTTGAGGTCAGTGAACCTCATTTTATGTTGAATTTTAGTGAATTCTATCAAAATCATTCTTTGAAAGCAGGAAGAGGTGATGGGTGGATTTTAAATTAGTGCTTGGGGATGAGTAGGTTTTTGGCCATGTTATTCATTATGTATAAGGATGGACGAGGCATGGGTTTTGGTAATCAGGGTTTTTTTTGTTTTTATGATGAAAAGGATGTTCCTAAGGTGGGGAGTGAGACATTGATTACTCATAAATTACCCTATTGTGAGAAGGGTCATGGGATTTTGAGACCGATCATTGGTCGGTCATTTGGATAATCCATACCATCGGATAATAGGACCGAGTACGGTTGGATTTCTCAATTAATTTCAGGAACGAGATCATTATGTTGAGTACCTTATGCTTTCTTGAGTTGGACCTAGAAAAATATAAAGGCATGGATTGTCCCAAGTGATACTTGTATTCCCAGGTTGGAAGGCCTTAGAAAGACTCATGAAAACCAACCGGGTCTTGGACCTGACTACCAAGTGAGATACCACTTTTGGGATTAGTCATTGTTCTTGATATGTGGATGTTTTGGCTATGTACCAACATTTAACTTGTAAAATATGAAGCATGGAATGACTTGGATGATCTCTCTAGACATAGGTAGTTTATTTCAAGGTTACTTGGACTTGCAGTTGGGCATAGTTGATAGTTATTTTGTGATAATCCAAGGATGTTGGATCAAAATTACATTGGTGTTCATGTTGTATCATGGTAACAAAAATTTCTAGGAGATTCCGTCTGAAATCTGTTATGGGATTTGGTGAGCATTCTCAAAATGGTATTGATGTGCCTTGAATTAAATGCATTGGTATTTTTTTTTAGTGATGGATAGGCTATTAAAATGGAGTGTTTTTAGAATTATTTGACTGAAGGTGGTTTGACTTATTTTCTTTTGAGAAAATGTATATTATTGGAAAGGAACTACATTGATCACATCGTCAGGAGGAAATGGGTGTAGTCTAAAGGTTGGAAGGATCTTTTCAAGGAAAAGATATAACAACTAGGTTGAATGTGGTTTATTGGGATTCAACCATTTTTATTAGATTGGGGCCATTCCAAGATAATCACTAGGATATTGATAGCATGCTTTGATAGGCAATTCCAATAGTGGGGGTAATGTGGCTCAGAATTGACATTAAAGGCCAAAACCTGTGGAGGGAAACTCCATAGGCTATATGATGAAAGAGATGATTATGTGATCATTTATAAAGTATATACAGGATTGAGTAAGAATAGTATTGATGTTTTAGTTTTAAATATGAGTGTTTTCTAAAGTTTTAATAGCTTAAGTACCATATGTTTAAAGTGATTCTTGGAGGCTCATTGGGAATTTTAAAATGAAACACGGCCATTTTAGTAAGAAATTATCAACCCAAGTAGGTTGGGTAATGTTTTCTCTATCCACTTGGGATTCTTGGAGATGATAAGATTTAAGGTAGGGAGGTTGTAATGCCCCATGTTTTGGATGGTTAAAAGTTTCCAAAGTAATTTTAAATTTTCATTTGGTGGATGATCCAAATATTGAACTGACATTCGAATTGGAATTTTGAGAGTTGGTAATCTTTAAAATGTTGTTTTTTGGATGATGTTTAAGGACCAAAAGGTGTATTATAAGTTAAGATGAGTTTAGAAGCACCAAGCTTTGAAAAATCATTTCTGGGAGGGATATACATAGGTGCACGATTCGAACACAGTTAGTGTTAACCATGTGGCTCTAATGTGTGGTCTATTTTGATAAGGAACGTAGTGCAAGAGGTCCCAAACAAATGTGTGGGATTTATATGGTTACACAGTTTGTAAAACTATGCACTCGAGGTCATACAACTATGCGAGAATTCTATAGTAAATTACAAAGGAGAATCACATAGCTTGTGCATGGTTTTTCTAATCATGCACCTAGACATTCAAGGGGAATGTCATGTTGGAAAGTGAGTTTGCATGGAATATGCATAGTTTTTATAACCTTGACATAGTTCGTACGATGGGAATTCCACCATGGACATTTATGGTGTATGGTTAGACTAATTGTTTGACCAAACTGTGAGCCCCTTTAAAAATGGGCTAATTGACCATTTTACCCATGTTTTTACCCCTAAAAATAAACCCCATTTTCATCCTCCTTAATTCCCATGTAGTATCCTCTCAATATCCCCCTTTTTTATCCTCTTAATCTTTGATGCATCTCCTTCATCCTGACTCAGAATCGAACATCATCGGTCACGTTTGATCGCCTTCAGTTGGTCTATGACTCTTATTACATCCTTTATCTGTTTTATTCACCATAGTGGATGTTATTTCCATGTGAGATCATATGCCCTATTTTTAGTAAATTTTTATATTTATTTTATTTCTCTCATTTCGACTCAAATTAAAGCTCGATATTGGACAAGTGAAGCTTCCTTTGTATAAGGTAGGAGGTCTATATGTTTTTCCCTTAAATTTTCATCATTTATAAAATGTGTCATTATGCCATATAATGGACCTTACACATGTTTCTTCTAAAATGTGGAATACCTTAAAACAAATCCATAGATCACAATATTGATTTTCCTTAGACCCCTTACATTTTTGGAGGTCGACGACCTCAACCCGAACCACCTCTTAAGGTTGGTTCACTTACATGTTAATGTGTATTGTCTTTACCTTGTGATTAAACCACCCCTTCGGTGTGTTCCTTAAATGCCTTGGTACATTTATAAATTCCTATACAATCAAACCACCTCCAAATGTGGGTTTATATTGTAAATTGAGATGAAAAAAATGAACTCAATTAATTGAAATGCTAGATAGAATAGATGAAATGTGAATAGCTTGAACAGGTCACTTGACTCTTATTACTTGTAAGTGAATCTATAAATATAATGGAATGAATTGTTAGGTGGGTTTGATATACCCCCTTAACATTTGGTCCTTTTTATTATAAATGATGGGGGTTAATAAAATAAACTGAATTAAATTGGAAATTGTTTAATGAAACATATCTTGAGGAATTGTATTGATCCATGGGAGATTATCATGTCCCTGTCATTTGTTTATAAATGAAATGATCCAATTACATAATTTGAATTGATGATGGAATAGATTGTATTCGTGGTACTCGACTTATATTATGTCATGTATGTTCTCATGGACTACATTAAATATTAAATGTAACATGAAAATGAAAGTGTATTGTGCCTTGAGCGATGCCTAGGTTCTTATTTACGGAACTCCATGGTTATAGACTCATAGGTAAAGTGAGATTGATTTATACTAGATTATTACTGAGAGACATTGGTTAGGATTTTTGGATAAGATTTTTCTCACCCCCTTGGTCTAGGATGTTAGACATAGCATTTCACATTATTTTGGGTTGTTGGAAATTATTTTTCATGACCCTTGATTATGATGTTGGACATGACACTTCATATCATTGATTGGGATTTCTAGGAATGTTGCTCCATATCCACTGTTCAGATGATTGGTCTTATTCCCATTTATAAAATATGATACCCTTATTATATTATTTTTATGTGGAAGCCTTGGTCTTACACCTCAGGTCATCACCATTTCATGTATATCTTTGCATATATATGTTATATATATGCATATATATACATGATGGAACATGTTCGAAGACATTTTGGCTTAGGTAGAAGTAGGTATGGTCGTCCATGTGTCTTTTGAGGAACCTGATCTCGACTTGATTACATTTATTGTCTACTAATTTATTTTTATACCTAAAAACTTACTTATCTTATACTCATGGACTAGATTTCAATAAACATCATTGGTGGTGGCCTAATGAGTTTATCTCACACCCTGTTCGGGTCATCATTTGGTACCTGGAAAGACATCATGTGTGAAAGTATGGATCAGGGTAAGCACCCATCTATGGATGATTGTTTTTTTCACTAGGATGAAGTATGAAGTAGAGGACCAAGTAAATGCTCATGATTTTAGTGGAGTTTATCTATTGTTCATCAATCTATTTTGTATTGCATGTATTGTATTTTATTCCTACTCCCCTTTGTATAGAATTTTGTCATTATCATTTTTATATGATACTGGTTGTGGATCTTGGTTGTTTATTATTATTGGGATGATTTACTTTCATTTTCATCCATTTATTTATTCTTCTATTGTATTTAGTACTCATACATAGGGTATATTCTTCACTCCATACCATCATCAGACTCTCACTACTAATCAGTATAGACTGACATATTGGGAGGCATGCTTGAGGCCAGGTGGTTCTCATGTTTGGTTACTTATTAGTGAACTAGACCTGAGATGTTACAAAGTTCTATCAAACCCTTCTTTTACTTGTCTTACTCATTTTGGGCTAGTATAAAGGAGGCTAGGAATGTGTCGACACTTGGTAAATAGATCATGTCTAGGTTCATCCAACCCATGCATGAGGGGAAGATCAAGTTTTCAGGTATGAGACTGTTTTTTATGATGTTCATTATTACAATTGATTATTATTTCACCTTGAGTGACTATAGAATTTATATTGGTCAATAATTTATGGATTTATGAGATTTACCTCTTGGGATATTATGGAAAGAGGTTATGTGTGTTCATGAATCATTTTAGGCACATAGGATTCACATGTCATTAGTATGCTTACTTGTATACCATTCTTCTATGATTATGTGCCATGCTTATTTGTACACCATGTTTGGGTGATTATTTATAATGTTTATCTGTATACCATGCTTGTGTGTTTACCTATTTACATGTATGTATTCCTTACTGATGTGATAGATTCGTATGTTATGGAATGATATATGGTTGGTTAAATAAAGTGTATGAATCAACCTAAAGGGTGTTTTACCATATATCTTGATGTTGGAATTATATTTAATCAACCTTGAATTAATTAAAGAGGTAAAATGGTTTTGAAATTGTAAATGGGTTAACTTGAATAGAAACTTTAAATTTCAAGTAAATTGGTTTTTTTAATAAATTCAAGTTATTTCTTATGGATGTTGAATAAATGGGATGAAAATTATAACTTATGGGGTGATTTCCTCCATAACTTAGGAATGGATACCCATATAATTGAGTCCTTACATGCTAGAATTGATCTAAGTAGGTAGATCTTAGAAATGTATGCTTGTATAATAACCTTCTAAAAGGCTAAAGTGGACTAAAGTTTCCTTCTTAAATCCAATTGATTGGTGTTGCATTTTAGTTAAATGGTGTGTCAATTACAACTTATAAAGGATTATTCCTATATAACTTGGTAATGAAGACCCATGTAATTAAATCCTTATATGCTTCACTCAACCCTTGTAGGTGATTTTTAGAATCAAATGCCTATATGATAACCCAGTTGAGGGTGTGTTAAAGATTATAGTAAATCAACTAATATTGGTTTGTACTTAAATGGGATACCAATTGTAATTTATAGAGCGTTGACTCCATAAATTGGGAATAGATACCCATATAACTGGTCCCAGGTTGAAATGATAAGACCCTCATAGGTCTCCTTTATTATTATTTTATTTATTACTAAAACTCCATGGGGGTATTGTAATGCCCCCTAATCCAGTACTCTCTCACATGGAAAAGTCAGGTTGGTTACTAGATCTCAAGTGCACCTCCTCATATTCCAGAGGCTACCAACTAGTAGTGAGGGTGTAAAGAGCATAGTGGGGAGACTATACCCCCTAGTACGGAGTTATAATACAGTGGAAGTAAACAATATCAAAGTAACAGAAATAGAAAAAATAGTACAAAATACAACTGGAAGTTAAAGGATGAACCAAAAAATAAAATATACTGAATAATATAATAATAATAAAATGATGATGAAATGATAGGCTTAAATATATCTAAATATCAAACTGAAATTAATATAGATAAAAGACCATGATAACAAAAAATACAAAAAGGTCCTTGGTCCCATTTCAGTCTCATCTCCAAGCTCCTACCCATCCAACAAGCTATAATCAAATAAAGGGTCCCTTTCCCTTGTTCAAACCTGCATCCATGTAATATACTCAGGTACCAAACGGCATCCCAATTAGGGTGTGATTAAAACTTAGTTGGTCGACACCACCATGTCTAAAAAAACTTGTTTGATAAATAAGTGCATGCAATAAAGCGATAAACATGTGTATTAATTAATCAATTGATACAATGCATTAAACAACCTACTTTGGAACCATGCTAGAATATACAACCATAACCACAAAACCATGGCATAATCACATAATTTGGTAAAGCCGTATGTATAATAATTTAAGCATAATTAGGTTGAAGCCTATAAGCATTACATCATAACCAATACAATCCATTTATATAATCATTTCAATATAATTGAGCTAAGCCCTTTATATAATCATTTCAGCACCACTAGGAAAATCCCTTTATATAATCATTTCAGTACAACTGGGCTAAGACCTTTATATAATCATTTCAGAATTACTGGGAAAACCCTTTATAGAAGCATTTCAGCATGAATCACAACACAAGTTATAGTAGTAAGAATAAAACATATAACATCACAATCCATATGGGTCAATTCAGCCAATTACCCTTTATCTTTCAATTACCCCTTTTATTTATCAAGGTGGAATTAAACCATTATCATTCCAGTGCACACAACCATATCATATCAAACATTTCCCATCACTCAAGTAAACAAGTGATCCATTTTCCAAGGTGAAACTATCATAAGAAATCACCTCAGGTATCATGTCATGCTAAAACATACTTTAATCCATTAGTCAGTTCATTTTTTTTCAAGGGCAGGCTCACCCTATAGGTAACTGCAAGCCAGGATGAAACACCATTAGATCGAAAGGGATACAAGGAGTAATCCAACACATGATTTATCATCACCATTATTCTATTAATTAACATGCACATTATGTCAGTGCAATCACACGATATTGAACATACTTCAACAAATAGAAATAGACCATAGGGTTCAGTTCTAGACCACCTACCTTTATTTGGAAATCAAAACAACACTTCCAATAGGTAACACCAATAAGAATGAAGGTGGTGGTGATCACAAAGAAAACCTTGATCACACAACATCTAGATAAAAAATAAATTCAATAGTGGTTAATAGATTGCACCATGATGATGGAGAATAAGATGAAGAGAGGGGAATCCAAAGAAAAACAACTTGCGGGGGATCAAACACTTGATTGGGACATTTGAAAGGGAATTAATGGCTCCAAAATCACTTAGAGTCACCCTAGGTTTCAAGAGAGGGAGTTTCACCATGAATGAAATAAAAATAATTCGCATGTCACGGTTTAAAACCATTGAGCCCATGAAATCCACAATGTGAAATCCTTTCACATTATCTATTTATCAATTTATGAGTTATGACAAAAAATTAATCGCTTCATGTTAAAATAATCTTGATCGTCCATTTCATATCATGAACTAGTTTGACGGCATGTAACCATTTGATGTGTTGAACCAGTTCACGATGTCTTCCTAAAAACATTTACATGTCGTGTAACATGTTCACATTAGGTAAATGTCCAATAGGCAGCTCTCAAACTAGCTTCTATAGGAAAATCACAAACCATATTCAAATCCTTCCAAACCATGGAAAACCCTCATAATCCCTTTGACATGCTTAAACCCAGACTCATTTAATTCAAACAAACATACATCCCTGAACTTTAGGTCATTTTACCCAGAAAATGTTATCCATTCCCAAAAAGGGAATCGACTATAAATGTTCAAATATGAATTAAATCCCAAAAAATAGGTTCAACCAAAAACTCATATAGGTACATACCAAGAAAAAGACTAGATATTACAATCTCCCTCCATTAAAGAACTCATCCCTGTGCTACTCTAAGCATCATTGTGGGGTCTCAGTGAGAAATTCTATCCACTAAGATCTTATATCATATTTCCACTCCCAGTTCTCCTCTTGAACATTCCTACACTACCATTGTACTCAAACTAGAGGTATAAAATTTCTCTGAATATATTTCTCACTATGGTCCAGAATCCGTATTGGATGCTCATTAAAGGATGCATTTACACCAAGCTTGATGTTATCAACATAAACTACAATAGAAGGGTCATTATGATATCTCTAAAGTTGTGACACATGAAACACATCACACATGGAACTATAGTGTTTTGGAAGGGCTAATCAGTATGCCACTATATTGAACCTTTCCACTATATCAAATGTCCCAACAAACTTGGGTGCTAGCTTTCCCTATTTCTTAATATGGAATTTCCCCAACCTAGGTGACACCTGAAGGAAAACAAAATTACCAACCTAAAACTCTGGAGTTTGTCTCCACTGATCACCATAATATTAATGACTTATATGTGAGGTCACCAACCACTTTCTAATCAGATGAACCTACTCGAATGTCTTCTACATGAGACTAGGTCCAACAAGAGTTTAATATCTTACCACTAACCAATAAAGAGGAAAATGACATGGCCTTCCATAAAAATCCTCAAAATGTGCCATTTGAATCAATGATTGGAAGGTTTTATTATAAGTGAAATCCATGAGTACTAAATGTCACTCCCATGAATAATAGGCTATACTAAATGATAGGTCATGCTCCATGAGTACTAAATGTCACTCCATGAGTACTAAATATCACTCCCATGAATGATTTGTCGTTGGTATATGGATGATAGGCCATACTCAAAAGAACCTGAAATCCCATAGCCTTTAAAAGACCCTTCTAGAACCAATATGTGAAATGAGGATCTCTATCAGAACTGATACTCCTCATAACACCATGAAACTGGGTTATTTACCACATGTATGGACTACCCATATCATCAATGATGAAGGTCTCCCTGATATGTAAGAAGTGGGATACCTTTTTTAGTAAATCTATGATCACCCATACTATATAATTATTGTGATTTGTCCTGGTAAATCCTGTCACAAAATCTATAGTGACATCATCTCATTTCTATTCTAGAATGGATAGAGGTTGCAACATCCTAGAAAGCCTTTGATGTTAATCTTTCACCTACTGATAGATGAAACATTTTTTCAAAAATACCAACACCTAATTCTTCATTCTTGTCTACCATTACTTTATATGGAGATCAAAATACATATTTTTCAACCCTGGATATACTGCCCATCTAAAATCATGGAACTCTCTCGTAAGATCCTCACACAATCCCATAGGAAATAATACTCAACCAAGAATAATAAGAACATTGCAGCTACTGATAGACCATAGTGATGGAGTATCCCCACCATATATACTATCTCTTGGAACTAATCCCTCTAGATCAAATAACTACTTTGTCTTGATTCGTTCAAGAAGCATGGGTATAACATTTTTTTGAAGTCATATCCACTCATCCCTGGGACTCCTGAACATCTAGATGCATGTCTAAAAAGAGTTCTATCATTTTCCACTCATAGAAAGACTCTGGAACTACCTCCTTCTACATATTCTAACTCAATTCATCATCAATTATGTTTCCCTTTCCCAGTGTATAAGCTAGCTCGAAGTCGAAAGACTACAGATACTCAACCCACCTTCTCTACTAAAGGTTTAGGTCTCACTAAGAAAAGATGTACCTGAGGCTCTTGTGGTACATGTACACCACAAACCTATCAGCTAAAAGATATTTTCTCTAGCATATCAAGGAATTTACCATCTTAGCTAACTTTGGATCATGAGTAGGATAATTAATCTCATGTGATCTCAACTGTCTAGAGCCATAAGCATCTAATCGATCCTCCTACATCATAACTACTCCAAGTCCAACTCTAGATGCATCATAGTACAAGGTATATACCTTACTCAACATAGGTAAAGTGAGGGTGGTTGTTGAGGTCAGACTACTCTTGATCTCCTAAAAATATCTCTCATAAGCATCTGCCCAATCAAACTTAACCCCTTTCTTGGTCAGCCCAGATATTGATGCTGCCAGTTGGGAGAAGTCCTCAATAAAACAATGATAATAACCTATTAAATCTAGAAAGATCCAAATATCAAAGACATTCTTGGGTCGCTCCCAAGATACTAAGACTTCAACCTTCTCTGAGTCCACTGACACTCCTAGCTTTATGATGAAATAACATTAATAAGTTCACTTTATCAATCTATAAACTAAATTTGGATAGCTTGGCATAAAGTTAGTTCTCTCTCAATATACTCAAGACAATTTCAAGATATTGGGAATGATCATCTACTGACTGAGAGTGCACTAAGATATAATCAAAAAAACCACCACAAACTGATCCAAAAAAGGATTAAATATATGATTCCTCAAGGTCATGAATAACACTAGTGTGATCATCAAACCGAACGATATCACCACAAACTCATACAACCCATACCTACTCTTAAAACTGAGGTGTGTTTGATGGACTCAAAATCAACTAGTGTCATCTGGGTCTCAAATAAATCTTAGAGAAAATCCAAGAACCTCTCATCTTATTGAAGAGATCATCAATGCATGGAAGGGGACACCGGTTCTTGACCATCATATGGTTCAATCTTTGATAATACACACATAAGCACAAAGTACCATCATCCTTCTTAGATAAAATAATTGGATAACCCCATGGAGATATACTAGGTCATATGAAACCTTTAGCTTCTAGATCTTTGAACTAATCCTTAAATTAATGAATCTCTATTGGTGTTATCCTATAAGGAAGAATAGAAACTAGATCTGCTCCTAGAACCAACTAGATTGTGAACTCGATCTATTTCTAGGGTGATAATCCAAATAACTGGTTAGGAGAGACATCCTGAAAATAGTATACCACTTGAGGAAAAGTATTCTGATGTATTCCACCATAATTTAGAGAAATACCTACTATCTGAGCCATGATTCAATCCAATTTGCACTAAATTGATCCTGCATGACCATCCTGAAGATATCACTCACCTTGATGAAAATAGGTGCCTCCTTCTGGAGATAGAAAGGTAACTCTCCTTTGGTAATAGTAAATATGAGATTGGTATAGAACTAATCAATACATACCTAGAATAAAATTTAAACCTAAAATTTCTAGTATAAATGTTTCCCAAAATAAATGGTTACCACTAATTTTTATAGAATGCACCTTGTAGTGTTTGATATTCTCTAACTGCACTCCCAATGGTGTATCGATGGTCAAAACACCATATAAACTTTCCACGGCCAAACTCAAACCATTTTCAAAAAGAGAATTTATAAAGGTATGTGATGATCCTATATCAAAAAAAATACATTCAAGGGTATATGATATAAGAACTGTACCTCTGATGGTATAAGATCTTACATCCAAGCTATCTAGAGTATACTACATAGTGTGCATCTGACTACCCCTCTACCCTAGGCTCTATTCTGAAGCCCTTGTGATATTTCCTCTACTTGGTACTGTTGCTCATGCACTAGGGTAACACACCCCTACCTCAACCTGAGTATCTAATGGAACTCCATCTACCAGTCTTCTAAGGGGTAGTTGAGTCCTTCCCAGACTCAGGTACCTATCATGATCCCATTACACTACTCTATTATTGCATACCCCTATAAAACCTCTGTATGTGGCTCAGCCTATTGCACGCATGGTACTCCAAAGAAGGGTGCTAACACTGAGACTACTTGTGGCCAAAATTTTCACACTGATATCACTATAATGGAACACGAACCTGAGATGGTTTCCCACTACCCTGGCTACTCTGCCCACTATTTCCTTAACGATAACTATCATAGTGGTGCTTCTTGCCACCTGAATAAGAAACCCTAATTCACCCTACTAAAATAATTTGGCCACTAGTTGGGGCCTATCTCATATTTCCTTCCATGATTAGAGACTGATTCATCACATCTGAAAATCTACTCAAGTGAAAAACATTCACTTGTGATCTAATATCATAGTAAATCCCACCCTAAAAACATATCACCATAAAGATATCATTAACTACTAAATATGGCACCAAGTGCTACAAGTCAGTGACATATCCATCATAGTCCATCATTGACATTCCCTCCTATGTCAGGTTCATGAACCTGTGAGCCTTCTCATCCCTCAACATCTCTAGATAGAAGTGTATCAAAAACTTCATCTTGAATTCCTTCCAGGATAACCCCTCTTGTTTCCCAGATTTCTCTAGAATATACAACCAATGCTTAGAAGTTCCATGAAGCATGCATGAAGCAAGCTTCACCCTCCTATCAATGGGTGTCTCAAGGTTCTTGAAGATCATCTGAACTGACTCAATCTAGAACTCAGTTTTCTAAGGGCCTCCCTCCCCAGTAAATGTAGGTGGATGTTGTAGCTAAAACTCTCTCATTAGCTTAGACATTGAAGGGAATGTGTGAACAGTATCACTTTCCATGGATCACATGACCCTTAGGAAGCTGTCATTAATCTAAACATCCATATGATCCTCATAAGATATATTGAGATCCGGGTTAGCCATGTTAGGAGCGTGCTGATTACCTCTCTCTTGACGCTCAATTTGAAGACAACAAGGAGTCATTTTCTCTATAAGAAAAATTCACTCCTCAGAACACTAGATAACACAAGTTCAACCTAAATGGGTGGAAACAATAGAGAAACACTGGATCATGGTCTCTCTAAACATGTCTTAACAAGTTAATTATCATGAAATAACAATTATTTAATTTTCATTTTCCAGATATAATGGTTTCTCATTTCACAATTCATATAGGAAAATATATCACATTCAATAAATATGTTTCTATCATAAAAAATACATGTCAAGACATATCCCTATGTGCCTATAATGATTCATGCATACTCATATTGTAACATACTAGGCCATGAGTATAAATCTCAATAAACAATAACATCACACGGCATGTGAATCACCCAAGGTGAAATAACATCAACTGTAACAAACAAATATCATGAAAAAAAATCCCATCATTGGGTACTCAGATTTTCCCACATCTATTTTGTGTTTAATTTGGCCTCATCCTTATTGAGTCTTAGGATCTCTCCTATATGGTTTTGGCGATTTCATCTTCTTCCATATCATTCATTTAGCAATTGATCATCGTAGTTGTTTTGGTACGTATCTTCATGTAAGTGGTCTATACTTCTTCATTACCTTTGGTCGCAGCAGTGGTGCTAGCTACATTTTTATTTTAGGTTCATGATTGATTGATGTTTTCTATTGATCCTTTGTATCTTCTTATCATGCCTTATCTTTCGAGGTCTGATCCATGGTTTTTTTATCTTCATTTTCAAAGGCATATGGGTTTCCATCATTCTTGAGGTAGGTGGATCTATGAAAGTGATTATAATTCATGATTTGATATATGTTCTTGTTGAAATGGATTTTATTTGGTGAAAATGGGTTTAAATTAAATGTGAGTGTGGTTTTGGAAATGGTTTTGAACAAACTTGACACATTGGAAACATTGGGTGCATTAGGAATTAGACATAGGTGACCCTAGTGTGTGTGGCACCACTAGGAGTTACTTTTGTGATATCAACAGACTATTATAGGACTTGATATCAGTTAGAACCAAATTATTCCTAATTTTGGATTATTTTATGTCTAGTACATATTCCCATAGTCTAGATCCCAAATGGCATGCTTTGTCTTTTATACTTGGTTTATCGCATGATGGTTTATTTCATGGATATTTTCTCACATGTTTATTTTGCCTATTTTTATTTTATACCTGATATATTCCTGGATTTGCTGAATATGGTATGCATTTATGGAAATCAAAGGAAATTTTTACAAATGGTTTTATTTATGAAAATTATTTATAAACTAGATTATTATTTTAAAGATAGAACTTGTGCATTCTTGATATTAGAACTTATATAGATTGTTTGGTGGTATCCTACTAGGATTTGTGCTCACACCCTACTTTTGACTTTGGACAGTTGTAGACCTTGTTTTGTAGGAATTAGGGAAATGTAAGGGAATCATGTAGCATGTCAAGATCTATTGTCATTTTTTCCTTCATAGTGAGATGATTAGGTTAGAGGATTGAAACCTCCCTCTGATATCACTTTATAATTTACCCTTATCCGGAACTCTCTCACATGGCCAAATCAGGTTGGTTATTGGACCTCAAGCATGCCTCCCTATATGCCAGAGGCTTCCGATTAGCAGCGGAGGTGTGAAGAGCATAGTGGGGAGACTATACCCCCTAGTACAGAGTTACAATACGGTGTAAGTAAATAATATTAGAGTAATGGAAATAGTGAAAATAGTAAAACATACAACTAGAAGGTAAAGGATGAACCAAACAATAAAAGTCAATTGAACAATACAATAATAATAAAATGATAATGTGATTATAGACTAGAATGTATCTAAATGTCAAACAAAAAGTAATACAGATAAAAGACCATGCTAACACAAAAGACTCAAAAGTCCCCGATCCCAAACCCCATATCGGTCTTGTCTCCAAGATCCAACCCATCAAGAAAACAAAAATCAACTACAAGGTCACTTTCCCTTATCCAAACCTACATCCATGTAATCTTCTTGGGTATCAAATGACCGCCCGAGTAGGGTGTGAGTAAAGCTCATTAGGTCAACACCACTGTGTCTAAAAAAACTAGTCTGATAAATAATTGATTGAAATAAAGTGATAAATAGGTGCATTAATTAATCAATTAATACAATACATCAAACAACCTTCTTTGGCACATTTATAGAATATATTTGATCATGTAGCACAACCATTCCAATTGTAACCACAGAATCATGGAATAATCACATAACCAGGAAAATACTTTGTACAAGAGTTTTGTATAACTGAGTTGATCCCTATAATAATTACAACATAACTAGGCCAATCCCTTTATATGATCATTTTAGCATAAATGGTCCAGTCCCTTTATATAATCATTTCTGCATCACCAGGAAAAGCCCTTTATATAATCATTTCAATAGAACCAGGAAAAGCCCTTTATATAATCATTTTAGCATCACTAGGAAAATCCCTTTATATGATAATTTCAGCATGAATAACAACACGAGATATAGAAGTAATAATAATGCATATAACATCATAATCCATAAGGTTCAATTCATTTAATTACCCTTTAACTTTCAATTACTCCTTTCATTTATCAAGTTGTTCTTAAACCATTATCATTCCAGTACACACAACCATATAATATCAAACATTGATAATCATTCTAATAAATAATTAATCCATTTTACAAGGATAATTTATCACAAGAAATCACCTGAGGTCTCATTTCATGTTAAAACATACTTTAATCCATTAGTCGATTCATTATTGTTCAAGGGTAGGCTCACCCTATGGGTAGCTGCAATCCAGGTCGCAACACCATTAGATCCAAAGGGATCCAAGGATTAATCCAACACATGATTTATCATCACCATTATTATGTTAATTAACACACGCATAATGTTAGTGAAATCACATAATATTTCACATACTTTAACAATTAGAAACAGACCATGGGGTTCGTTTCTAGACCACCTACCTTTATTTGGAAATCAAAACAACACTACCAATAGGTAATGACAATAAGAATGAATTTGGTGGTGATAACAAGGAAAATCTAGATCACACAAAATCTAGATAAAAACTAGATTCAATAGCAGTTAAGTGATTACACTGTGGTAATAGAGAACAAGTGGAAGAGAGGGGAAAACCAAAGAAAAACAACTCACTATGGATAAAATGCTTGATTGATACATTCATAAGGGAAGGAATGGATACAAAATCACCTGGAATCACCCTAGGATTTGAGAGAGTTAGATGCACCATGAATTAAATAAAAAACATTTGTATATCAAGGTTTAAAACCACTGAGCCTGCAAAATTCATGATGTGAAATCCTTTCACAACGTGTATTTCTCAATTTAAGAGTTATGAAAAAAATGTGTCACCTAGGGTTAAAATAACCTTGATCAACCATTTCACATCATGAACTAGTTTCATGATGTGTAACCATTTTACATCCTGAACCAGTTCATGATTTATATCTAGAAACATTTGCACATCGTGTAACTTATTCACAGTGTGTAAATGTCCAGCAAACATCTCTCATCCAAGCTTCTGTAGGAAATCTTGAACCACATCTAAAGCCTTACAAACCATGAAAAACCCTCATAATCCCTTTGACATGATTAAAACTGGACTCCTTTAATTCAAAAAAACATACATCCCTAAAATTTAGGTCATTTTCCCTAGTAAATTCTCTCCATTCCTAAAAAGAGACTATACCACCAAGGTTCAAAGATGAAGGAAAACCCAAACAAAATAGATTCAACCAAAAACTCAAAGAGATACATACCTAAAAAAAGACGGGATCTTACATGTATGCTTAAGGAAAATAAGGATGGTTATTTAAAGTGTTATCAATCACTTATACAGTGTATGTATAAATGTATGATGGAATTTTACTGAACTAGTTCCTTGAAATTGATAAGTGACTAATTTTGAGATTTATTATTATGAGGCATCAGTTAATTAAAATGTCAGAAACCTAAAGAGTGTTGTCCTCTATATATTGGAATTTTAATTTTCTTTAACAAATCATTTTTATAATAACTTTGGATAAATAAATTTTAAAAAGGTAAATATGAGATAATTTACCTATAATTTTGCATGGATCCATCTAAATAAAATTCTAAGTACAGTTTTAAAAGTGTTTTCCCTTACAACTAGTACTTGATATTTCATATATCTCAGCCTTTCTAATGTTATAAAAAATATGAATTTATGTAATAGAATAAATAAAACCTTTAAAAGGTTTTGATAGTGAAAACCTCTCATATAAGGGTTAGAATTAGTTTTTCCTTGACATATTCCTTGAACGGGAATGTAAGATTTTCTCATAGGTCTTAGTTGGATTCCTCTTATGTTTCTTTGTACTTAAGGGTTGGGTGGTATATCCTAGTGACTATATAGGTTTGACACTAGTTTTAATTTTATTCTTGATTATAAATGAGGGGTTATCCTATTATGGTAGTGCCCTTGGAGATGGGAAACTGACAGACTTTTGAGCCAAGTTTCGAGGCACGATAAGTGTTGTCTATTTATCTATTTGAGTTAGGTAGGACACTTAGATTGTGAAACAATACCCCTAGGAAGGTGGGTGGTTTTCTAGTAAGTTAAACCTCAATGGGGTATTACCGTATATGGTTACCTAGTGAGTGTTAGCTTCTTTTTCCTTTACGTTTTCATTGTGAACCTCCAAGGAGAAATCCCCTATGAGGATGTTTGAAAAGGATCAGGTACAGGTAGTATGATGCTTGGCAGGTGATTTTTTTATGCTTATGTTAATAGATCTTGACCCGTTTAGGTTAAATATTTTCTTACCTACTTCATTTTTACCCCATTATAGAGGGTTTATAGACGCATTATATTTTGAGTAATAAATACCCTTGCGTGGAATATGGTCCTCGTGCAAGAGACCTTAGAGCTAGGTGGAAGACCTAAAGACCCTTAGTTTTTATTCAGCCCATAATTGGTCAATGGTGTTTGATATAATCAAGGGAATCCTTATAGAGAGGTTGGATCAGTGTTTATGGATTCTTTTTTAGGTGGTGGATTGGTTGTATGATCATTTTTGGACTAATGCATGGAAGGAGCTCAGGTTTTGCGATTTAGGCATGATAATGCCCTTATGTTTTCTAGAAAGAACCTAGAGTGTGGTGTATCAAGACTGACTTAGATGGGTAGGATTGTTTGGGTGTATGTCCTAGTAGAACATTGGCGGTTCAGTTGATTCTAGAATTTCTAAATTGATACCATGAGGTGGGTGATCATTTGATAAATCATGGCACAAGTGAGATGCCCAATTTTATAGATGAGTTCCAAGGGAACTTCTATCATAATAAGACTAACATGTTAGGTATCACGGGTATCTTATACTTGTTGGTTAACGAATCATAGGAGTGTGAGTTGGGTTTTGAACCATTTGGTATGGGACGTACACTTGCTGTGTATGGAAAGTTTATTTCACACCATATGCTCATGGTAAATGGATAAAAGTGAACATCGGTACAAGTGGTTGGGTGTAGGCTGAGGGTTGACGGTTTCGAATATGAAGCATGTGGGAAATGCAACCTAGAGGTTTGGGTAATTTAAAGAAAGTGCCCCTATGATGAGGGATAATTTGAAAATGAACCAAGTATCGTGAGACGATTGACCCATGGGTGGACCTCGACACACATTATTGGGAGACATAGTGTTAGGGGTTAATTAAGGCAAGTATAGCCTAGTTTGATGTGAGTGTGGATTGGGGATATGAATAAAAATTTGTTGATGGAATATTAGTGTACTCTTAGTTTAGATATGATCAGGCCCTATATCTTGGCATTGTCTTGAGTATGCTAAGGGAGCATCGGTTATACACCGAGTTATTTAAACCTCTTTTTATGGTTTAATGAAATGTCACCTTAGGATTTTCACTCAAGGAGAAGTTTAAAAGTAAGTTAGAATGTGGGGAGTACACCTTTAGCCATTTTAGGTTGGCGAACATCATTTTGAGTTGAATTTCAGAAAATTCCATGGGACCCGTTCTCAAAAATTGGGAACAGGTGATGGGTGGATTTTACATTAGCGCTTACGGATGAGTGGATTTTTAGCCATGTCATTTGTTATGTCCAAGGATAGATGGGGAATGGGATATAGAAATTAGGGTTTTCTTTTTTTTTTGGTATGATGAAAAGGATGCTCCTAATGTGGGGAGTGAGACATTGATCACTCATAAATGACCCTTTTGTGAGAAGGGTCATGAGATTTTGAGACCAGTCATTGGATGGTTATTTGGATCTTCCATATAATCAAATAATGAGACTGAGTATGAATAGATTTCTCAATTAATGAAATGGATAGGATTGGTATTTTGATTACCTTATGCTTTATTGAGCTAGACCTAGAAAAATATAGAGTCATGGACCATCCTGAGTGATACTAGGATTCCCTATTAGGATGGCCTTGGATGGACTCATAGACACCAATGGAATCTTGGACCCAACCACCAAGTGAGATGATACTTTTAGGCTTAATTAGTGTTCTTGATATGTGGAAATTTCAGTTATGTACCAACATTTCACTTGTAAACTCCAAACTATGAACTACCATGGATGATCTCCCTAGAATATGATAGTTTATTATAAGGTTACCCAAAATTATAGTCAAGTTTGATTGATAGTTATTTTATGACAATCCAAGGATGCTAAATCAGGATTACGTCGATGTTCATGTTGTAGCAGGATAATGGAAATAGACATGAGACACCATCGAAAATATGTTACGGGCTTTAGTGGTTATTCTCAAAATGAACTCAATGTCCCTCGGATTAAATTAATTGGGATTTGGTTTTAGTGATGCATCAGCTGTTAAATTCAAGCATTTTTTGAGTTAATTTACTGAAGGTGGTTCGACATGTTTTCTTTTGATAAAATCTATGTGGTCAGTAATGAACCACATTGGGCATGTTGTTGGGAGAAGACAGGTGTGTTCTAAAGGTTGGAAAGAGATTTTAAAGGAAAATTTGGTTTGGCCATGTTAAATGTGGTTGATTGGGATTCGACCATTTAGATCAAATTGGGAACGTTCTAGGAGCTTCGCTAGGATATTGAGGGCATTCTTCAATAGGTAATTCCAATGATAGATATATCATGGAACAAAATTTACATTAAAGGCCAAAAACTATGGCAAGAAACTCTATAGTATGATTAATGAAAGAGATGATAATGTGATCATGTCTTAGGTATAGATGGTATTGAGTAAGCACCATCTTGAGGTTTCAGTTTTAAATACAATCATTGCCTCAATTTTTAATAGCTTAAGTATCATATGTTTAAAGTGACGCTTGGAGGCATGTTGGGTATTTGAAAATGAAATGCGGCTATTTTAGTGGTAAATTATTAATCCAAGTAGGTCAGCTGATTTTTTTTGTCCATCAAGGATTATCAGGGATGAGAAGTTATAAGGTGGGGAGGTTGTAATACCCCATGTTTTGGACGGTTGAAAGTTTCCAATGAAATTTGAAATTTTCATTTAGCGGGTGATCTAAATATTAAATTGAGATTTTTGAGAGTTGTAACTCATTAAAAAATTGATGATTTTTAAGGATCAGAAGGTTTCTCTAAAGTTAGGAAATGTTTTGGAAGCATTAGGCTTTGATAACTCATTTATGGGAGATACAGCCATAGGCGAACGTTTGGCACATGGTTAGTGATAATCATGTGGCTCAACCATGAAGCCTATTTTTATAAGTCACACATTTTTTCTAAACCATGTAGGATTTCCTATAAAACCATGAAGACCTTGGATGGTGTCACATAGTTTGTAAAACTATTCACCTGAGGCCACACAATCGTTTGAGAAGTCTGTAGAAAATTGAAGAGGATAATCATACGGCTTGCACACAATTTTTCTAACCATGTTCCTATACATGAAAGGGGTGTGTCATGTTGGATAGTGAGTGTTCACAGGTCGAACATGATTTTTCTAACCATTCTCTAGGTCATGTGAGAGGCATGTCACCATAGACAGTGTTGGTTCACAGCTAGTGCACAGTTAGACTGTGTGACCAAACCATGCACCCCTTTGAAAAAGGGTTAATTTTCCATTTCCACTATTTTTATCCCTAAAACTAAACCCTCTTTTACTCCTACTTCATTCCCAAATATCATCCACTTGATCCCCCCCCCCAGCCTCTTCCTAGGCTTCAATGGATCTCTTTCGTTCGTACTCAGAAACAAACATCACCAGTCACATTTGATCGCTTTTTATTCAGTTTATGAATCCTCTTACCACATGTATATATTTTATTTACAATATTATATGTTATTACCATGTGATCTCATATTCCCCATTTTCAGGTTGTTTGTCTATTTATTTAATTTCTCTCATTTTGGTTCGAATCAAATCTAGATATTGGATGAGTGAATATTCCTTGGTATATGGTAGGTGGTCTATATGTTTTTCTCTTAAATTTTCATCATTTATAAAATGTTTTGTTATGTTGCATGTCAGACCTTCTACACATTTCTTCTAAAATGTGAAATGACTTAAATTATATCCTTAGATAATAACCTTGATGTTCCTTAGACCCCTTACATTTTTAGAGTTTGATGACCTAAATCTGAACCACCTCTTAATGTGAGTTCGATTAAATGAAATTGTCTACCATCCTTGTCTTGTGATTAAACCACCCCTTGGGTGTGTTCCTTAAATGCCTTATCACATTTATAAATATTTATACAACCAAGCCACCTCTTAAGGTGGTTTTATATTGTTTATTGAGATACAAAATAATAAACTAAATTAATTGAAATGTTAGATGGAATAGATGAAATGTGAATGGCTTGATAAAGTCACTTGACTCTTATCACTTGTAGGTGAATCTATAAATAGAATGGAATTAATTGTTATGTGGGTTTGATACACCTCCTTGATCTTTGTCTCTTTTCATTATAAATGAAGGTGGTTGAAAGAGCACTGTCGTGGGCGCCCTCAAATGATTAGTGTGATTTTGGGGTACTTAGGTGCAGCAGAGTGGCTGACCAAGGTCGTCTCTCAAAGGAGGAAGTGAATTAAAACAACTTTTTAGAGGTATTCTAGAAACAAAATAAAAGGGAATAAAAACACTACTTTAAAGTATGGGGGTGGTTTTTTATAGTTTATAAATCTAGAAGAAGTTTGCTGGAAGAAGATTGCATTTTTTTTTGTTTTTAATTTTGAAATGAAGTTTCGATTAGAATGACACAACAAAAAGATGTTTGTTTAGACAATATTTAAAAGACGTAATCGATCTAACTCTAACTATTCAATAATTTATTAATAATTATCATTTAAATTAATATTCACTTAATTATGATCCCTTAATTTGTTAAATCCCGAACCCTATGAGAATTAACTTTACCACGAAGATTGAAGTGAATTTTAACCTTAGGCTAACTTCGGAACATGCAATCGCAACACCCTGCTTTGATTGATGTTCTAAAATTAGCTTATGGTCAGTGGTAAATTAAGGCACATAACCACTCTGTAAATGAGGATTAATTGAGTTTAGGGATTATATTTGAACTCTACAAATTGATCCCATGTGGTTTTGAATTACCGGTTAAGGTTGCGCTCTCACAGTTCACACAATTCCCGACCCCGCGTGTTTTGTGTTAACTATTAAATTGCTTGCTTAGTTTTATTTAAATTAAAAACTCAATTAATAGATCATA
The DNA here is from genome assembly GCA_963277665.1 of Viscum album. Taxonomy (NCBI): domain Eukaryota; kingdom Viridiplantae; phylum Streptophyta; class Magnoliopsida; order Santalales; family Viscaceae; genus Viscum; species Viscum album. Next base: position 2,093,343,448 of record OY728120.1, read on the forward strand.
ATATGTGAATTACAGTAGCTCATTTATTCAAAATAAATGAATGAATAAGGATAGAGGTCGATCGATTACTAAAAAGAACTACTCTTCCATGGGTGGTGTAGTCATCGTGGAGACGTTTTGCATAAGCAACGGATTGAAAGGGTAGAACCCAATCTTGTCTCCACTCTTGATTCCAACCCAATTAATAAGATTAAGATAAGAAGAAGAGGGATTAACACAGAATATTATTTGAAGAAAAATTCAAGAAACAAACATGAAAGAAAGGAAATACAAAGAAGAGGTGAGAGAGGAGAGCCTTTTTGGAAGAGAGGTTTGCACAAAGGCTTACTTCTTACAAGAGTTGTGAGGGGCTCACAAGAGACACCCTTTCGGCCACACCTTCCCAAATCCTCTACCAGCCCTCTCAAAGAGTTAAAACCCCCTTTAAATAGATTTTGTGAGGGCTAGGGATACATAACTTTTTAAGTGTGAAATGAAAATCTCGGCTAAATATTTTATTCCAACTTGCACCGCCAATTTGACCTCCAAAACTCGTGAATTGACCGGCCTTCCAGAAGTATTATTTGTGCCACATCATGTCCCCGATATTTCCTCAAAATTTGGGCTCAATAAAATCCCGTATGTAGAGGATATAGCCCAAATACAGAACCTTCTCCATTCTGGCGAGCCCAGACCAACTTTGACTTAATGGCCCAATTTCAACAACCAAATGAACTCTTTAGCTTTAGTGTCCTGAATAAAAGTTGTAGATAATTAAGTTAGGAACACTTTTACAAAATTCCAAATTCAAATAATAAATATAAAAATATTTATCTTCGAAATACTACAGTGCACTATTAAGGGTAAAACTGGAATTTTCACCAAATTTTCAAATGAATGATCAAATCCCAAATATTTTATAAATAAACATGTTTAACACAATGTGAGGAAATTATATCATTTATTATCAATAAAATATTCAATAAAATAGTGTTTTATCAACTCCCCCACACTTACCCTTTTGCACACCTGGGCAAAACCTCATATCAAGTAAACATCAATATCAAATCAAAACCAATTTTAAAACACATATCTTTAAGATCAATCAATTTCACACCAAGAATAAAAAATATATCATGCCTCATAAAAAACCTTATTCCAAGTTCTCCATTTATATCATTCAATATATTTCCACTTCATTTATCCACCCATGCACAAAACACTTACCTCGCTTGAATTTTCTCTCATCACTCAAATATCAATTTTTTTTTTGCAATGTCTTTCTCATCCAAACTCATACAAGGGTCACCATAGGCTTGATAGATTCCTACATCGCTACCCGATGTGAGTCAAGGACATATGTTTATCATGAGGACTTTTCAGGGTTGTTCTGTGGCTTTCGGTTGGTAGGATTAAGATGTGAAAAACTCTGAGGCTGAATGAGGAGGGCTTGACTCTTTTGAAGCAAAATTGCATTAATCTAATTTTCACTTAAATATGGTCTTCTCTTCAATCCCCATAGTATCAATTCATCTCCATCATCATGAAAATTCATGAAAGGTTTACACCATTCATCATTTCAGCATAAAAAATTTCAATCTTCTCAAACATGATTTTCTTGAAAGCTCCAGATGGGAACAGCTTTCCACCTCAATTAGAAGCTCCAGAAAAGGCACAGCTTCACTTGTCATGAAAGCTCCAGAAAAGGCACAGCTTTCAATATAATGACTTTATTTAGCAGCAAACACATCTCTTCAGAATTTAATTTTCCACCCAAAGTATCACATAATGTGGTGGCACAACACAAGACAGCTTCCCCCACACTTAAGCTCAACTAGATTATGCAATTTCACTTCAAGAGTTGGTTGGATAGGGAAAATTGGCTTGTAATGTGGCTTAACCTAACAGGCTGTGCATGGATTCTAAGGGCTACAAGGATTAAATATTCAAGGTAGGCCATTATAAAAAAGGATTATTTGAAATAGGGGTTTTAATACCAAACAAATGGCTCAATCATTTAAACACAAGTACCTCAAACCCTCAAGTTTTGACAGGAATAGATCAAATTCTGGTTAAATCAAGTATGGTTTGGTTCTCTCAAGAAGTGAGGTGAATGTAAAGAATATGAAAATAATGGTTTAGAAGCCTCACAGGAAAGTGATTTCAAATATAAAGACAGTGAGATTGGCATGGTATTCAAAATTCAGCGTACTTTGCATGAAATTACTAAATATTTGAACTTGAAACAAAGTCATTTCAGCATTCATTTAAGCTTAGTTTCAAGGGGTAAATTGTTTCACTTATTGATATGGATTTAAAAATGGTGATGAGAATCATTTCAGCTCAAAAGTTTCAAAAACACACAGAAAATTGTAAAATAAACACACAAATTTTGAAAAACACACAAAAAAAAATTGGTTTTTTTTTAACAGGAAAACAATTGAAATTACTAAACTAAAAGGTTCCCTCCACCACACTTAAAATATTGCATTGTCCTCAATGTGAACCCGTGAGATGATATATGCACATGAAATTCAGAATTTTTAAATAGGACAAATAATATAAAAGTGAAAGGGTTAGGAACAGCCTGATGTGATCAAGTGATGATGGGGTCATGCAGTGTGATAAAATCCATTGCATCAGTAGGATGTCCCTCAATGTATCTCTTCAAACGTTGCCCATTGACTGTAAATCTCCTTCCAGTGTCCTCTTGTGTGATCTCCACTACACCATAAGGAAAAACATTAAACACAATATAAGGACCTAACCATCTGGAACGCAACTTACCAGGCATCAACTTCAGTCGTGAACTATAGAGAAGGACTTTCTCTCCAACATGAAACTCCCTTTGTTGGATCATTTTGTCATGAGATGCTTTTGATCTTTCCTTGTAGAGCCTTGAGTTCTCATATGATGACAATCGAATCTCCTCAATCTCTTGAATTTGCAACTTCCTTTGAATTCCAGCTTGGGCCAAATCCATGTTGCATTTCTTTATAGCCCAATAAGCCCGATGTTCGACTTCCACTGGGAGATGACATGCTTTCCCAAAAACAATCCGAAATGGGGACATACCAATGGGGGTCTTGTATGATGTTCTATAATCCCACAATGCATCATCCAAGCGCTTGCTCCAATCCTTCCTATTTGGCTGCACGGTTTTCTCCAAGATTTGTTTCAACTCACGATTTGAATCCTCAGCCTGGCCATTTGTTTGGGGGTGGTATGGTGTTGATATTTTGTGTGTCACCCCATACTTTTGAAGGAGGGAAGCAAAATTCCTATTGCAAAAGTGTGTCCCTTGGTCACTGATGATGGCCTTTGGTACTCCAAACCTGCAAAAAATGTGTGCTTTGACAAAGTCCACAACAACATGAGAATCGTCAGTCCTGGTGGCCTTGGCCTCCACCCATTTACTCACATAATCAACAGTAACCAAAATGTACAAAAATCCAAATGAACTAGGAAAAAGACCCATAAAGTCGATGCCCCATACATCAAAAATCTCACAAAATAGTATGGGTTGTTGGGGCATCTCATGTCTCCTAGAAATGTTCCCAGTGTGTTGGCAACGAGAGCATGACTTACAAAACAAATGGGCATCATGGAACAAGCTAGGCCAATATAATCCAGAGTCTAAAACCTTCCTAGTTGTCCGTTGGGGTCCAAAGTGTCCACCACAAGAAAGTGTATGACAGAAATGCAAAACAGACTCAAACTCATGATCGGGAACACACCTCCTAATGACTTGGTCACTACACATGCGCCAGAGGTACGGATCATCCCACACATAATACCTAGACTCACTTTTTAATTTTTGGACTTGATGTTTCTTCAAATTTACTGGGATTTCAGAGCCAACAATGTAATTAACTAAATCAGCATACCAAGGATGCTTACCTGAGATGGTATAGAGATGCTCATCGGGGAAAGTGTCCCGAAGTGGTACCTGGTCCAAGGTGTCACCCTCTAGTGTGTGAGTAAGCCTACTCATGTGGTCCGCCACCAAGTTTTCTGACCCCTTTTTGTCCTTTATCTCGATGTCAAACTCTTGAAGAAGGAGCATCCAATGGATAAGTTGCGGCTTTGCATCTGGCTTCTTCAGGAGGTACCTCAAAGTTGCATGGTCAGAAAAAACAACTACTTTAGAGCCCAATAAATATGAACAGAATTTATCTAAAGCAAATATGACAGCAAGAAACTCTTTTTCTATGGTTGTGTAATTTGATTGGGCTGAATCCAATGTCCTTGATGCATAGGCGATCACATGTGAACGTCCTTCCACCCTCTGAGATAAGACAGCTCCAACCGTGAAGTTGGAGGCGTCACACATAAGCTCAAATGGAAGGTCCCACCGTGGGGGCTGTATGATAGGTGGAGTGGTCAGACACTTCTTTAGCTCATCAAATGAAGTCCTACAAGAATCATCAAACACAAAATCAGAATCTTTTTGAAGTAATCGTGACATAGGAAGAGCGATCTTACTAAAATCTTTGATGAAGCGCCGATAAAATCCTGCATGCCCTAGGAAAGATCTAACATCACGCACACATGAAGGATAGGGTAAGGATGAAATAATTTCTACCTTAGATCTATCAACCTCTATCCCATGTTTTGACACCACATGCCCTAAGACAATGCCATGCTCTACCATAAAATGACACTTTTCAAAGTTCAGGACCAGATTCTTCTCAATACAACGATTCAACACATTTCCCAAAATACTTAGACATTCATCAAATGAAGACCCATACACTGTAAAATCATCCATAAATACCTCCATGAAGGTCTCAATAAAATCAGAAAAAATACTCACCATACATCTCTGGAAGGTACCTGGGGCGTTGCAAAGTCCAAATGGCATCCTCCGATAGGAAAATGTGCCAAAGGGACAGGTGAATGTAGTCTTCTCCTGATCCTCTGGAGCTATAGGAACCTGAAAATATCCAGAAAATACATCCAAGAAACAATAGTGTGTTTTCCCAGCTAGTCTCTCGAGCATTTGATCAATAAATGGGAGGGGGAAATGGTCCTTGCGAGTGGTCTGATTTAGTTTCCTATAATCAATACACACACGCCAACTGTTTTGCACTCTCACAGGAACTAACTCATCATTTTCATTTTTTATAACAGTGAAACCAGTTTTCTTTGGTACAACCTAAACAGGGTTAACCCATTGTGAGTCAGAAATAGGGTAAATGATACCCGCCTCAAGTAATTTTTCAACTTCTTTCTTAACAACTTCTAGGAGGGTGGGATTAAGTCTCCTTTGTGGCTGTCTCACCGGTTTAGCCCCATCCTCTAAGAGAATCCTATGCATGCAAATGGAGGGGCTAATACCTGATATGTCTGCCAATGTCCAACCAATTGCCCTAATGTTATCTCTCAAAAGATTCAAAAGTTTTTCTTCATGTTCAAAAGAGAGATTGTTAGCAATTATGACAGGTAATCTATCACCACTGAGCAAGTATGCATATTTGAGATTTGGGGGCAATGGCTTGAGTTCCAATGTAGGTGGGTGATGTATGGATGGAGAAATTGATGCAACAGACATATCTGCACAATGAACATCAGTATCAGAATAAAAATCATCACAATCAGAGAATAAAGCACCAAATACATCAGCATACTCAATAGCCATGTCATAATCAGAGTTCACATGATCAAAATCAGAATATGATTCCATTTCAAAATCAAATCTTAGAGAGTCTTGTTCATTAGAAACAGGTGTGGAAGTTCTCTTAGTCATTAAACCAGAACCAATACTCATAATCTCCCTAAGCATAGGACAATCCAATTCCATGATGTTTTTACTTGGTGGTTCAAAATGGGAGATAACAAAAGCAGAATGGTCCTCTAAGGGGTACTTCATGGAATCCATAACATTAAATATCACAACTTCATCCCCAAATTCCATGGAAAGTGTACCCTCATTGACATTTATGATAGTTTTTGCAGTTTTGAGGAAGGGTCTACCTAAGATAATGGGGGCATGAGAACTTACCTGATCATCCTCCATGTTAAGAACATAGAAATCCGCCGGAAAGATCATGTCTCTTACCCGGACAAGTACATCCTCAAGGACTCTCGCTGGATATGTCGTAGCTCTATTCGCCAATTGCACCACTACTCTTGTTGGCTTCAACTCACCAACCTGCAAGGAAGAGAATACAGAGTGAGGCATCACATTTATGGAAGCACCTAAATCACAAAGTGCATCAGAAAAGTGAAACTCCCCTATGGTACATGGGATGGTGAATGTCCCAGGATCCTTGCACTTTGTTGGCATTGCTAGATTTGGTGTAATGAGTGTCGAGACATTCCTTCCAAGGTTGATCCTCTCATTTCCCTTGATCCCTCTTCGATTGGTGCAGAGTTCTTTTAAGAATTTGGCATACCTTGGGATTTGCTTAATGGCTTCAAGTAGAGGAATGTTGATCTCCACACGCTTGAATGTGTCCAAAACCTCCTTTTGCATTACTTCTTCAGCCATCTTCTTGGTTTGAACAACCCTGTTTGGAAAAGGAAGGGGTTTAGGAGGAACATCATCAATCTTTTTCTTACCTTTATCTTTCTCCTTGGATTGTTCATCAGTTGGTATGGAATGCGGCTTCTCTGAAGTTGAGGTGAATCCCGGTGGAATGGTAGGTGCAGATGTATCGTTCATTTGCTTCCCACTTCTCAATGTGATGGCACTAACATTCCCCTTTGGATTTAGAGTGGGTTGGGAAGGTAGATTTCTAGAATTCTTACTCACAAGTTCATGGAGGGCGGTGGCAATCTGACTCATTTGAGTCTTCAACTCTCTCAGCTCCGAACCTTGACTCTTCAGCTCATTCTGTTGATTAAGAACAATTTGTTTCAAAAGATCATCAGTGTTAGATTCTACCTTGTGTTGGATATTCCCTTGTTGCTGACTCGTTGATGTTTGAGCTTCGAATCTCCTTTGGGGTTGTTGGAAACCCTGTTGGTAAGGTGGAGGCTGCTGGAAGTTTGGTTGAAAAGGGGGCCTTTGTTGTTGTCCAGAGCCATACCTCATTTCCGCTAGATCTTTCCACCCTTGGTTGTATGTTGGATCAAACTTCTTTTGGGGATATGGTTGTTGTTGTTGCTGCTGAAATGGTCTCCCAGGGAACACTGCTGCACAATCTTCTGTTTCTTGGAGTTGTGGGCAACAGTCAGTTGGGTGGCTTGTCTCAGTGCAAATACCACAAGGCCTTGAAGGAGGGGGTTGGGATGTCTTTTGAGCCAATGCAATCTGCCTCACCATAGTTGTCAATTCTTCTAACTTAGTATCAATCAAATGACTTTCAAGAGAAGAAGGACTTACTTGATGTACTCCTCGAACATGTGGTGTACCTCTATCACCGAATTGTTGGGAGTTTTGGGCCATCTTGTCGATCAACGCACGTGCAGCTACTGGTGTCTTGTCCACCAATGCTCCTCTAGCCGCAGCATCTACCATGCTCCTCTCCATGGGTGTGAGTCCTTCGTAGAAGTATTGGATGAGGAGTTGCTCACTGATTTGGTGATGTGGGCAGCTTGCACACAACTTCTTGAATCTCTCCCAGTACTCATACATTGACTCCCCTTGTGCTTTCTTGATCGCCGAGATCTCCTTACGAATGGATGTGGTCCTTGATGCTGGAAAAAATCTCTGCAAGAAAAGACGTTTCAAATCGTTCCAACAAGTTACATCTTCGGGTTGTAAATAATACATCCAGTCTTTTGCAGCTCCATCAAGTGAGAATGGGAATGCTCTTAGTTTGATTTGATATTCAGAGACATTTCTAGGTTTTAGGGTTGAGAAAACCACATTAAATTCTTTCAAATGTTTATTGGGATCCTCACCAGAGAGGCCATGAAACTTTGGAAGTAAGTGAATTAACCCATATTTCAGTTCGAAGTCCGATTCGAGATTTGGGTATGCAATACAATTTGGTTGATAGTTAATATCAGGTGCAGCCAATTCTCGAATGGTTCTATTAAGTTCATTTCCATTGTTTCCAGCCATTGGTTCTTGTTTTATGGTTGAATTTGAATTGCTTCCAATTTCAATGTTATGATATTGGAGTAATTCTCCAACTGGTTGAATGTTGAAACTTCCCGTAGACTGAGAATGTCTGATTCGTGCCCTAAGGCTACGTTCAATCTCAGGGTCAAGATCTAAGAGATCTTCGGGATTAGTTCATGTCATCAATAAATGAAAGATGAAAAGAAGGAATGTGGACCATAGTAAAATAAAAATTTGAAGTTTGAGTTGATGGTCCAAAAAGAAGTACAAAGAGATAAAAGAAGAAGAAGAAAAAAAAATCAGATTGGGTAAAGACGGAAGAAAGAAAAGAGGAAGAGAATTAAAATGTAAAATAAAATAAATACCTCTAATTGGTTGAAATAATTACTTACCTCCCCGGAAACGGTGCCAATTTGAAAGAGCGCTGTCGTGGGCGCCCTCAAATGATTAGTGTGATTTTGGGGTACTTAGGTGCAGCAGAGTGGTTGACCAAGGTCGTCTCTCAAAGGAGGAAGTGAATTAAAACAACTTTTCAGAGGTATTCTAGAAATAAAATAAAAGGGAATAAAAACACTACTTTAAAGTATGGGGGTGGTTGTTTATAGTTTATAAATCTAGAAGAAGTTTGCTGGAAGAATATTGCATTTTTTTTGTTTTTAATTTTGAAATGAAGTTTCGATTAGAATGACACAACAAAAAGATGTTTGTTTAGACAATATTTAAAAGACGTAATAGATCTAACTCTACATCTTCAATCATTTATTAATCATTATCATTTAAATTAATATTCACTTAATTATGATCCCTTAATTTGTTAAATCCCGAACCCTACGAGAATTAACTTTACCACGAAGATTGAAGTGAATTTTAACCTTAGGCTAACTTCGGAACATGCAATCGCAACACCCTGCTTTGATTGATGTTCTAAAATTAGCTTATGGTCAGTGGTAAATTAAGCCACATAACCACTCTGGAAATGAGGATTAATTTAGTTTAGGGATTATATTTGAACTCTACAAATTGATCCCATGTGGTTTTGAATTACCGGTTAAGGTTGCGCTCTCATAGTTCACACAATTCCCGACCTCGTGTGTTTTGTGTTAACTATTAAATTGCTTGCTTAGTTTTATTTAAATTAAAAACTCAATTAATAGATCATAATATGTGAATTACAGTAGCTCATTGATTCAAAATAAATGAATGAAGAAGGATAGAGGTCGATCGATTACTAAAAAGAACTACTCTTCCATGGGTGGTGTAGTCATCGTGGAGACGTTTTGCATAAGCAACGGATTGAAAGGGTAGAACCCAATCTTGTCTCCACTCTTGATTCCAACCCAATTAAGAATATTAAGATAAGAAGAAGAGGGATGAACACAGAATATTATTTGAAGAAAAATTCAAGAAACAAACATGAAAGAAAAGAAATACAAAGAAGAGGTGAGAGAGGAGAGCCTTTTTGGAAGAGAGGTTTGCACAAAGGCTTACTTCTTCCAAGAGTTTTGAGGGGCTCCCAAGAGACACCCTTTCTTCCACACCTTCCCAAAGCCTCGACCAGCCCTCTCAAAGAGTTAAAACCCCCTTTAAATAGAGTTTGTGAGGGCTAGGGATACATAACTTTTTAAGTGTGAAATGAAAATCTCGTCTAAATATTTTATTCCAACTTACACCGCCAATTTGACCTCCAAAACGCGTGAATTGACCGGCCTTCCAGAAGGATTATTTGTGCCACATCATGTCCCAGATATTTCCTCAAAATTTGGGCTCACTCCAAGCCTGTATGTAGAGGATATGTCCCAAATACAGAACCTTCTCCATTCTGGCGAGCCCAGACCAACTTTGACTTAATGGCCCAATTTCAACAACCAAATGAACTCTTTAGCTTTAGTGTCCTGAATAAAAGTTGTAGATAATTAAGTTAGGAACACTTTTACAAAATTCAAAATTCAAATAATAAATATAAAAATATTTATCTTCGAAATACTACAGTGCACTATTAAGGGTAAAACTGGAATTTTCACCAAATTTTCAAATGAATGATCAAATCCCAAATATTTTATAAATAAACATGTTTAACACAATGTGAGGAAATTATATCATTTATTATCAATAAAATATTCAATAAAATAGTGTTTTATCAGTGGTTAATAAAATAAATTGAATTAAATAGGAAATTGATTAATGAAATGTATATTGAGGAATTGTGTTGAGACATGGGAGCTTCCCATGGCCTTCTCATTTGTTTATAAATGAAATGGTCCAATTGAATAGTTTTAATTGATGATGGAATGGATTGTATTTATGGTCCTCAACTTATATTATAGCATGGATGTTCTCAAGGACTATAATTAAATATTAAATAAAACATGAAAATGAAAATGAAATGCACCTTGAGTGATACCTGGGTTCCTATTTACAGAATGCATCGGTTATGGGATCATAGGGAAAGTGATATTTATTCATGTTGGGTTATTATTGAGAGAACTTAGTTAGGGTTGTTGGATAGGATGCTTTACACCCCTTGGTCTAGGATGTTGTACATGGAATTTCACATCATTTTGGGTTTTTGGACATGAAGTTTCGCATCTTTGATTGGGACTATTGGGAATGGTGCTCCATATCCCCTATTTATATGATTAGTCTTATTCCCCTTTATAAAATATGAAATCCTTATTATATTATCTTTATGTGGATGCCTTTGTCTTACACCTCAGGTCTTCACTAGTTCATGTATATCTTTGCATATATATGTTACATATGTGCATATGTATACATGATGGAATGTATTTAGAGACATTATGGATTAGTGTGACGCCCCAGGTTTTATGAACTGGTTTAAGTAAGAAGTGTTATGCATTTAATGATGTCTCTTGTTTTATTCGTTTTGATAATAAGGAATTAGAGATAAAATAAAACATGGAGAATAAGGTAAACTGATATATATTAAAACATTACTTTGCAACGAGACCCAACTAGTTGAAAATACCATGCACAAGACCTAACACAGCCACAGCAAGACTACTAAGAACCACAACTCGAGCAATCGGATAATCCTCATCTTCAAAGTCCATCAGCGTGAAAAGTATAACAGTCAGGGCCACGACACACATGCTCAACGCCAATGGTATGAGGAGAGCCATCCTTCCAGTTCAAGTGTTCTGTTTTAAGAAGTACCCCACACCTCTGTTTTTATATTAGTTCTTTGAGTTATGACCGTTATATTTATATATCCGTTGGGTTTTCAAAACGACCGTTGTGTTTCCCTTAATAAAGTTTACTTTAAAAGAGAACTCAGTTTTTATTCCCTCATAACCTTATGATATTCTTAAAACATTCTTTCATAAAAGATTCTTCATTTTAAAATAAAAAGAGTATTCATAGAAGTAAATCTCATCATTTTTACAAAATCCTGATGGATACCTGGGTATTTGAAAACTTGGTTTTCTTTTTGTGAAAAATATGTTTAAAGGGCATTTGTAATAATTATGTCTTTTTCTCTCATCAACTATGTAATTTTTGGGAAACTATTGGTCTTTAAAAGAATTTTATAAAACAAATAGTATAGTATTTTAAATATACTAATGATTATAATAGTATTATACAAAAGGTATATCTTTTAAAAATTTATACCAAGAGTTAAAATATTTTATCTAAACTTGAAATTGGTTTTAAGATTTTAAGTTAAAACTATTTGTTTTTACTCAATTCCTACAAATATTTATATTTTACCCTAATTTGAGCTAAGTATATAATAAAACTAAATTTTTATAAAAATTTATGTAGGACCTGGCCAAGCCAAGGGCATCCCTTATGGGAAAAGCCCTCAATGCCACGGCTGAGACCCCCTAGGGACCCAAGGTACCGCCATCGGGCTCCCCAGGTGCGTGGTGCAACAGTCCCGAGAGGCTGGGGGCCGAGCATAGGTTACCCGTGTCGCGGGTGGACCCGTGTATAAGGCCGCGGCTCGCACTGCGTGAGGTTGGGCCAAGGCCCGCGGGAGACCCGTGTGTAAGGCCCCATGTGCGTGTGTGTTCGTGCTATTGCACCACTTCCCGAGCAACTTGTTATTTATACCTCACCTCAAGCTCCCCCCGTTTCGATGTGGGACACACTCTGCGCAACCAGGACCACCCGATCAACTTCCACGTCGATCTCAGCCGTCCAGTCTTTTTAAAACGCGCGACCCTCCCCCTCACCTCCGTAGCCGTCCGATCTATTCGAAGATTTAATCGCGGCCCTCCATCCCTTTAAAATGTTTAACCCGTTTCCCGCGCCTCCTCCAACCGCAGGATCTCTCCCTTTTTGATCCTGGCCATCCATTTCTTGCCACGCCGACACCTCTCATCTTCTTCCTAGCATCGGGGTCCTACACCTGTAGGCTTGCGCCAAGGACGCCTCGGCCTCCTCCAAAGCACTGCATTGCTGACCCCCGAACACCTCCCACCTAGCTCACTGTGTTTCCGTCTTCCCCACGACAGCCTACCCATGGGTCGAGGAACCCTTATTGCACCGAGGCTCTACTTAAACCCTCACACCTCATGAACTCACGACGGTTCCTCCTTCTCTTTCTCACTCTCGATCTCCCATCAATCTAGCAAGCTTACCGCCGTTCCAGGCTTCCTCCTCAAGAAAGTAAGGGTATTTCCATGTTTTTTTTCTTTCCTTCGTTTGTTGAAACCTATATTACTATATACTGCATATATATATATATATATGTTTGTATATAACACCAACCCCCTGGTTGTAATACTGTCAAGGGCGTTTGCCACCATGTTACAAAAGATATATATATATATATTCTAATGTTTGACATTTCCTGTTTCACAAAAATTATATATATATAAACCCGAAACCTTCCTTTTGTATGTGGTGTATATACGGGTTGGTATATTTCAAAAAAAAGATATAGAACCCAGACCCCCTTCGATTTTTATTTCCAAGATTATGTGGAGGATATACTGGATGATACATGGATGTTGAGGTTGCATATGTAACCGATGCATAACGTATATCATCTATGTGAACCTTATATATATATATAACCACATATTCCTACTTTTTTTCCTTTTTATACTTTTGGTTGCATATGGACCCAAAGCTTAACATAAATCATCTATGTGAGCTATATATATATATATCACTACGTATTCCTACATGTTTATATATTTCTCTGGTTACACATAGAACCGATGCATAACATATATCATTTTGTGGACCTTATATACATATATAACTACATATTTCTACATGTTTATAAATATTCCTCTCCTTTCCAAAATGAGGCAGTTATGATTTTAGGAGATGAACGCCTGATCTTGAGTGTTATTTTGGATGAAATCTAGGCCATGATCTTAGGTATGATTATGATATGTTTTCTTTTTAAAACCAAGTGATTACATATTTTTGTATTTATAGCTTCCCAAATATTAAACCCTCTTAATGTTTATGTTCCTTAACTAAATAATTTAAGAGTCTTTCAGCACTCATGAAATTTCACTGGCCTTATTTATTTAGTATAAAACCCCTTTTTACAATTTTGGTGAATGTACAGATTAATCAGGTTATGTTTTACCATATTTAGGGGCTTTTATCACCGTATTTGATCACAAGTTCTTCTTTAAGCATTAATCTTCCATTGAAATAATCATCATTTATTATCGTTTTATATGCTTTAATAATGAGCTTTTGTAAAAAGAGTGTTTTATGAAACTATGTATGCCTTTGATTAGTTACTGATACTTTTTTCAAGATTAACCATCATACCCTGTATTAGCACGATTTGTAGTGGTTCTTTTTTTTATTGTTGTACATAATGTATGCTCATGACATATCACTAAATGAACTAAGAAATTAAATCACCCAAAGTGGTATGGGACACCTTGGGTAAAAATGAAAATGAATGAGATATTCAAGGTGGTATGGGACATCTTGAATATATGAATGGTTTAAGTAAAGCATGAACGATGTAGATCACATGATAATAAAGGCAAATTTAAGGGTGCGCCCTGATAGCGCTCCAATGCATTGGGTAAAGGCTTAATCTCTAGAGATGAATTTTAGACTGATACCTTGGTGAATAACCTTGGTAATTTTTACGACACCTTGGGGATGGACCTTGGTGAAACGAAACGATTGTCAATATTAAATGTTGATGCCACATAATTCAAGTAATGTAACAAGTTCTTTCCAAGATAAATTTCTTTCACGACTGATGCCTTTAAAGTTTCTATAAAGTTCATATTTTCCTAGCTTTAAGCTTGAAGCATGACTGGTGTTATCACTTAATAGAATAGTAACCAGCATATGAAAATTTAGTTGTTTCCTTGTGCGCAACTCTGATTATGCATTACTTTTAACTATTTAAATTTATGCTTAAGTAAATCACATGTAGTACTTGTTCATAACAACCATTATCACTCCTTCAAGATTTGACATATTCGTTTCATGTTTTTCTTGAAAACCTTGATTAAGCATTGTTATGTTTTGTGTGTTACAATCTTTCTTAGTGAATGTTAAAATTCTTTTAAAATAATGTTTTCAAATGTTACAGTATTTTAAATTCTTTTTAAAACCCCCCTTACTGAGTATTTCAATTCTCACCCTACGTTTTGATTTAAAAAATTTCAGGTATCAGCTTTTGAAAGATGAACTGTTTCAGAAGTTGTCGGTTTCCCAGAACCCGAACTGCACATGATCCTCTGTATGGGATATGATGTGTTGTTAACAAAGTGTATTTTATTTTAAGATAACACATCATGTTCAGAAGGCACCGACTCCTATGGTTTCTGGGGTCGGGGTCACTACAATTAGTCCAAAGGAGGTATGGTCAACCAAGTGTCTTTTGAGGAACCTGATCTTGACTTGATTACATTTATTATTTATTACTTTTCTATTATACCTACACACTACATTATTTTATACTCACAGACTAGATTACATTAGATGTCATTGGTGGTGGCCCAATGAGTTTTTCTCACACCTTGTTTGAACCATCGTTTGGTACCCAGACAGATCTCATGAATGTAAGTATAAATCAGGGTAAGCGCCCAACTATGAATGATCGATTTTCTATATTAGGATGGATTAGAGGAGTAGAGGACTAAGCTAGTGCTCACAATATGATCAGAATTTAACTATTAGTCATCTTTCTATTTTTTATGGCATGTATTGTATTGTATGATGGATTTTTTATGGTCATCATATCATTATTTTCAGTGGAATATAACCCAAACACAGGTAAATATATCTTTAAGAATCAAGACATAAATAAATTTTCAAAATAGAGTACCTAGGAAAATGCAAACAATAACACTCTTATTCTTCCTCAATAAAGGATAATTCTTGATAAAGATCACAAAGTGGTGAAAAAACCAACCTACCTACGAGGGTGGAACACCAACCAATGGATATGTGATTGTATCATGAATATTTTCATAAACCGGCCTAATGGGGCCCAATCTGTGACCACCCCAAGCCCACCTCTAATAGGATAGGGGTTGGCGACCAGCATCAAATAGGAATATCACATACATGGGAGGTGTTATCCTAATTTAACTATACACATGAACACACATATATAAGCACGTAAAATGATGAAATGTAAAAAAATGAAAACCAATGCATGCATACATCCATGATCATGTAATCAGAGTATGACTGTAAAAGTACTGAAAGTGAAAAAGGGGCCAAATACAATCCCAACCAAAAAACTACAGAGAGTCCAACCTAATCCAAGGGAGAGGAATATGATCAAATTCAACCACCCAAAAAATACATCAGTCTTTCAAGATCAATATATGCTCTTCCAACTCTCTATCCTCATAGGATTCCATAAAATGGGTATTCATCTGTATAAGACATGAGACGTGTGAGCAGAACCCATACAGAAGTGAGTATAACAATACCCAGTAGGACTCCTCAAAAACACTAAACACAAAGCATCAAGAATATTTGGTTCATAAAAATGATATAGGAATCAATTCTTAATAAGAAAATCCATATATAATCAGAAAGGACACCACACCTCCAAGTGGTCACAACCAAACTACCATCCACATGATACTGTATGAATCAATGCTTGTTCTGGGATAGTCCAATCCATGAGCCATGCTATCATTGGAGACACTCATTCAATATTTCGTGATCATTGGTATCTACCTAAGAAATATCACTGGCCTCAAAATACCCTGATACTTAGATAGGGGATCACACCTAGGACTGTTGGGGCACACCACAAACCTAGTCTGGATCAACCCACTATATAGGGGATCATACTCCAAGGATACTAAAAACCCTACTAAAATGGAATTATATATAGAGGATTAATTCCCTACTCAAGGAGTTCATATCAATTCCACAAACCCTGTCTAGGGTATAAAATGATATAGGATTACACTATGGTCTCATAGAGGGACACCGTGAACTCTATCTAAGACTCGTCCACCAGATGGGATCACAATTTAGAGATGTGGACATAATTACACACTATAAACTCAAGGGGATGGACCAAGGGAAAACACTAAACCAATATTGTTCCATACTGAAGAAATGAAGGGCTCTAAAAAACCTCAAAGGGGGTATACAACATGTACAGAAGGGCACACATTGTGTCCAGCCAACCCCTAATCTTATTGGGTGGTTATTCCTCACACAACATGTAAATATCTATATACATAGTGTGTAGGAATAGTAAAAGGCATGTAGAGATCACCTGACACTCTACATGCTCTGTTTTATCATGCCCATGTACACCGGACCGTGTTCGTGTACTCTAGCTATGTCTGTGTACTCCGGCCTGCCCGTGCCTATGTAACCTATGAGTTACACACCTATTCACTAAGCACTTATCACACAACGTGTGATAGGGTCACAAAGCATGTGATATTTAACTCTCTGTGGAAACCCTAACACTGCATCCAGGGGGTCCCACAAGGTGTGTAATGCTGGATTACACATTGTGTAACCCAAGATTTTCCAGATCTGCTAGTTTCCTCCTCTGCCTCATTCTTCAGGTCATTGACGCCACTTAAATCTACAAAAAACATAGATTCGGGGTTGGCTAACCTTCCCATCACTGGAGATTAGGATTTTGGGCTTTAAATCCACTTGAGAAACACCCGTAAATGTCGTTTGTAGCCACACCATAGAAACTCAGATGAATGGGAATCTCTAATCTATTTTGATCCACCTATGATCATCATATGTCATCATCTCACCTCAATTTCACCTTCTATTATGAACCACACCTGTAGTATTTATCTATTGCACAGAATAACAATCATGCAATGACCAATTACCAAGTAATCGTCGAACTAAAGGCTAAAGAAAATTCCTACGATGAACGTGTGAATAAATAGGGGGAGAAAACCATAAGTCACAAGATGTGATGAATGAAACTTGGCCTTTATTCATTAACCCTTAATTCGTTGTCATAGATTTAGAAAAATGAAGAGGGAATAAACAATGGACAAGATAAATCCATCACAAAATAAATCAATCGTTTATGTGAGAATTAATTATTTCTCATGGAATTGATCCACGTTCTACATGGGATAAAGAATGGGATGGAAATCAAAAATCAGACATCCTACCTAGAGTTTGGATTGATCACTAATGAATAACGGTTCTACGTTGATTTTTTTGGTGAGGTCCATAAACTCCAATAGCACAATGATCCTCAATCTGATGTCATTCACCAAGATCTCCTCCAACACTCTCTCCAAAGGCTCCTCTCAAATTACAGGTTTATACAGCTAACCCTGAAATTTGTCCATGACAGTGTATAAATAGGAGACAAATTAGGTTTAGTATTTTAAATTAATAATTAAATAAAAATATTTTTATTTATTTAATTATTCACCCACAAAGGCACTCAATCCCAACACCCGACACTAGCATAGGTTATGTCACTCCTAGGGTAAAAATCATGCTTTGAAATCAAAGGTTCCCTCATATTTCTAATTTGGGCCCTCATTCGAGAGTTATTCCACTTTTTTAGGAAAACTTCATGTGTGTGATATTAATAAATTTAATATATTTAAAAAATTAATTTTGAGAACACCAGGCCTTAGAATCTCATGTCGACTCAATACCTAGCTCCAAAAATAATCAATATAATATCCAAAAGTAATACATAAAAAATTAAGAGTCTTTACATTCACCCTACTTCAGGGATTTTCATCTTGAAAAGAGAAAAATCTACTCAAAAAGATGAGGGGGCTTTCATCTGAGTATCCCACTCTCACGTGTTCTCCCGAAGATTCTTGTGTTGACACCAAACACACACTAGGGAAATCGATCTCCCATAAATGATCTTCTTCTATCAATCCTCGATCTCCACTAGGTACTCATCCAAGGTAGCTCCATACTCGGTGTCTGCTCACCCCATAAATAACATGTGATGGGTCATACATGTACCTCTTCAGCTACAACACATGGAAGGCATCATGTACCCAGTTCAACTATGGTGGTAGATCTAAGAGGAACACCACCTCATCAACTCTACATAATATCTGGAAAGATCCAATGAATCTTAGATATAACTTGTCACATCATCCAAATCTTCTCAATCCATATTGAGGTGAGACCCTTGGTAACACATGGTATCCCTCCTCGAACTCTAGAGGTCTTCATCACTGATCCTCATAAGACCTCTGATAGCTCTATATAGTCCTCATCCACTCCTAGATTATTTAAACCTTCTCTATAGTAGCTCATACCAACTCTAGGCCCATGAGTACTGACTCACCTGGATCAGTCCAAAAAAGTGGTGACCTATAAGGTCTCCCATATAAGGCCTATAATGGTGTCATACCAATGGTGGAATGGTAGTTATTTTTGTACTCAAACTCCACCAAGAGTATGTGATCCTTCTAATTATGGCCAAAATCCAACATGAAATTCTGTAGCATGTCCTCCAAGACCTGAATGGTCTGCTCATTCTAGCCATCATTATAGGAGAGAAACATTGTGATCAAATGAAACTAAGTCCCAAAGGCCTCCTAAAATCTTCTCCACAATCATGACATGAATCAAGCATCATGATCTGAAACGATCATCAAGGGAACTCTATGGAGTCAGACTATCTCTTGTATGTATAATCATCCCAAGATCTCTACTGAACTCTTCTCTCAAATGGCTAGGAAGTGGGATAACTTTATGAGTCATTCTATGATCACCCATATGGCATCATGTCCCTTGTATGTACATGGTAAACCTATCAGAAAGTCGATGGATATATCATCCTACTTTTACTCTAGCACCTCAAGAGGTTGAGCTAAACTCACTAAAACTTGGGGTACTCAGCCTTCACTTGTTGGCAAGTGAGTCATCGAGAGACAAACTCTGCAACACGATGCTTCATGCCTGGCTACCAAAACTGACATTGGAGGTCTTGGTACATATTTTCCACACCTGGATGTATCTCTAAAGGGGATTTATGAAACTCCCTCATCACTCATCACACAATTCCAATAGTACCATCATTCGTCCTCTAAAAAGGATAACATGCTCCCCGCCATCAGAATATTCATCAGGAGCACGTCCAAAGGATATCTGAATATATAAGCTCTCAAAATTAGTATCTCCATGTTGATAATCCTTAAAAAGCTATAAAATAGGTGGGGTAACAACCATTGATTGAATATATAAGGCACCAACCTTTTCCACTAAGGAAAACTGTAATGAGGTTAACTACTCTGATGCCTTGGACAACAACTGAGAACAGGATATCCTACTGAGAGTGTCTACCACCAGTTCCCCTTCCCAAGAGTATATACAATCTCGAAGTCATAGTCCTATAGGAAATCTAGTCATCGTCTCTATCTCAAGTTAAGATCCTTCTAAGATAATATATACTTTAGACTCTTATGGTCAGATTAGACGATAAATCACTCACCCATAAAGTAGTGTCTCCACATCTTTAGTGTGAAGACTACCATTGCTAACTCAATATTGAGGGTTACATAGTTCTTCTCATGTGGTATCAACTAACGTGAGCCATAGGCAATCACCACCTGCCTCTACATCATAACACAACCAAGACTAGTCCTTGATTCATCACATAACACTACATACTTGGCACTCTACTATAGAAATATTAAGATGGGAGTGATCATTGACCTTTACCTAAACTCTTGAAATCACCACTGGAACCTTTTTATCCACATGAAAGGTTGTCCCTTTTAGGTCAAAGATATCAAGGGGGGTTTTACTCTAGAAAAATTGGGTACAAACCACCGATAGTACTCTACCAACACAAGGAAACTATGTACCTCAGTAACACTCTTGGGTGGCTCCTAATCTAGAACTTCCTCAACCTTCATAGAGTCCACTGGCACTCTTTCCTTTAATATGATGTGTCCTTATAAGTGGACCTCTCAAATTAAAAACTGACACTTTGAGAGCTTCATATGAATTCAATGATCTTAGAGTTTGTCTGGGACTATCCTCAAGTGTCTTGTGTGCTCCTCCTCAAACATGAGTACACTAGGATATCGTCAATGAATACCACCACAAACTGGTTTAAGAAATGCTAAAAGATATGGTTCATGAGTCCTATGAACACTATTGGGGAATTAATCATGCCAAAGGGTATAACCAAGTACTCATAGTGACCTTAGCGACATTTGAATGTCATCTTTGTTATATCCCCATCTCATACTCAAGGATGGTGATGGCCTAATCTGATATCAATATTCAAGAACCATCGTGTCCCTCTCAACCAATCAAAGAGGTATTTGATACTTGGTAGTGGATACTTATTCTTCACGGTCACCTGGTTAAAGTGCTAGTAATCCACACATAACCCCAATCTCCCATCTTCCTTCTTAGCAAACAGCACTGGGACTGCCCAAGGGGAAACATTGGGTCTCATGAATCCCTTCTCATGCAAGTCCTATAACTACACCCTCAGCTCATGAAGCTCTATGGGATCCATTCGATGTGCTATTTCAAATATTGGGTTCATATAGAAGTGTAAGTCAATGAAAAATTATAGATCTCAATAGAGAGGTAAGTTTGGAACATCTTCGAGAAAGACGTCCTGGTACTCTGCCACCACTATAGGGAATTGGTAGCTTATAGAATCTATTACTCTAAGATTCGTGATAGAAAACTAGTGATTAATCAGTTTCACACTCATATACCTAAGCTCTTCCTTCTCTTCCAAGGTTTCCTTTTCACCCACAAATTAAAAGTTCATCCAATCACTATGGACACACCACATCCTCCACCTAAAATAGTCAATATGGGCATGAATTGTGGATATCTAATATTACCTAAGATGGATTCATAAGGCCTCATCATTGTTACAAAGATAACCCATATAAAACTCTCACCTCCAAGCATTAGATCGCACTATAAGCAGAAGTTCATAATCACTGAGTCACCTCCTGTCAAAGTCTCCAAGCATAAGTGTTTAGCCAAATTCTCAACTAGAATCTCTAAGTCTCGAACCAGAGAAGTGGAAATAAAGTAATGACTCTCATAGGTGTTTATCGGCACTTTAGCTAAGGTAGAAAAGACACATATTGCACCTCATATCATCCCTAGATCCTTGGGGTTATAGGAATCCATATCCTATAGGTTTTCTTATCCTTATCCACAAACTCTTTAAGTATGGCGTGGACTACCTGGGGGTGGTTATGGTAATAAGTCAAACCTTTTACCACATAATGGTGCTCTACCATCCCCACTTCCACATCTAATACCCTACAGACCACCCTGATCCTACCTTTTTCTCTACCTCGACAGTCCCTCAGTTATTTCCCAATCAACTATACAATGGGTCAGACAATCTCATGAAAGATGTCCTCGACCAATGCAGGAGAAAAACTACCTATCCCATGGCTGACTCGAGTCATCCTAAGAGCCATGCACCACTAACCCTCCATCCTAGGATCGTCTTTGGAAGAATTTGGTATGCCCAGATCCCTATGACTACCATCGACTAACTACTACTGAGGTCTCAGATCCTGAGTTCCCACTATCAACACCCACTGTTAACACCTACTAAACTAGGAAGATCTCCACCATCAAGTTACTCTCAAGAACCCCAACATAAATGGGAATGCAGAGAGATATCACTAAATCTTTGATATCCTAGTGTTATCCCTGCTCAAAGGTTTATGCCCTGAAGAATGGACCCTACACCATATCCATGGAGTATCAAGAGAGATCAGTGAACCTCACTGAATACTCCTCCATAGTCAAGATGCCCTACTGCAGATTTAGAATCTCCTGTATACACACTGATCACAATGTGTCCAGATAAAACTTCTCTATGAAGAGACACTTAAAGGCTAACCAAGAGAGAGTTGACATGTCATGTGACCAAGTCACTAAACTCCACCATCGCCCATCAGAGCCCTGAAGAAGACTTTATGTAAGGAACTCCATCTGATATGTAGGCATCCTCATAAGTAAGAAAACTTGAGTGACTGCCTCTAGCCAGTCCTCAGCCACCTGGGGGTCTAAATCACCCCAAAACCTGGGAGTTCACTGCCTTTAGAACTCATGCAGCACACTCAGCCTGTGTGCATCCTCAGTTGGCACTGATAGTGCTAGCTACTGCTCAAAAGGTGGTGGTATAGCTGGTAAACCACCCAGAGTTTCTATCTTTTGTATAAGCCCCTATACTAAAGCCTCGTCACTCAGAAAATCATCCTTGTAATTGCATGGTGGAATCCTGGTTGGCTGTCTTCGTGGAGGTATCCTAAAATAGAAAAGATGTATCATGGTTAAAGAGTATATCTGGGGATCTGACTCAAAAGGTAAATTGAAACCACAAACTATTCATATATGATGCATGTGCCAATTTTTTTCTTGAAACCAATGTCTACATGTACCGAGTTGAAAAGCATGTGATCAGATTCCTAGTGTATGGATACATCAGTCACCACACCAACACTAGAATCTTTAGCCTAAAATCCAAACTTGAAACACATAACATTGTTACCCTAAACCAATCTCACAAACTTTGGTCTTAAGGTAGAACTAACTCCACTGATACCACTCTATCATGACCCAACCCAATGGGGCTTGAGCCGCAACTACTCCAATCCCACCTCCAACGGGATAGGGGATGAAGACCAGCATCGTGTAGGAATATCACACACATGGGAGGCATTATCATAATGTACTTGTACACACGCACACATATCTAAGCCCATACAATGATGAAGTATAAAAAAACTAAAACCAATTCATTTATACATCTAGGATCCCATAATCAAAGTATGACTATAAAGTAATAAAAGTGAAAAGGGAGCCAATTACAATCCCAAACAAAAACTATAGAGAGTCCAACCTATTCCAAGGGTGAGTGATACGATCAAATGAAACCACATAAAAACACCTTGATCTTTCAAGATCAAGCTATGCTCCACTGACTCTCTATCCTCCCAGGACACCATCAAATGAGTTGTCATATGTATAAGACACAACATGTACAAGAAGAGCCCATGTAGGGGTGAGTATAACAATACCCATTTAGATACCATAAAAACACTAAACACAAATAATTGAGAATATTCATCTCATAAAAATTATATAGTAATCAATGTATAATAAGAAACCCTAGATATAATTAGGAAGGAAACCATGCCTCCAGGAGGTCACAACCAAACTGTCAGCCATAGGATACTACTAGAAACAATGATTGTTCTGGGAGAGTCCACTCCATGAGACATGTAATCATCAGAGACACTCATTCAAGAGTTTAGGATCATTGGTCCCCACCTAATAAATCTCACTAGTCTCAAAATACCATGATACTCAGATAGGGGATCACACTTAGGACCATTGGGGGACACCAAGAACTCAATATGGATCAACCTAATATGTAGGGGATCATACTACAATGATATCATGAACCCAACTAAAACAGAATTTTAGATGGAGGATCAACTCCCTACTAAAGGAGGTTATTATAATTCCAAAAACCCCTCCTAGGGTATAAAATGAAATAGGATCGCACTCTGGTCTCACTAAGGGATACCAAAAACTCTATCTGAGAATCATCCTCCAGAGGGGATCACAATCCCAAGATGTGGATGTAATGACCCACTATAACCTCAAGGGGATGGAATAAGGGAAAAAAACAACTGATAATGGTTTAGACTAAAGAAAATAAGGGATCCAAACACCCTTAAAGGGGGTACACGATGTGTATAGAAGGGTATATGACGTGTTCAACCAACCCCCGGTATGACCATACGGTGATTACTCATATGGAATGTAAATATACATATATATGGAATATAGGAATAATACACAGTGTGTAGAGATCGCATGACACTATTTCAGTGTTGTCCGGTCATGCCCATGTACACTGAAACATGTTTGTGCACTATAGTCGTGTTCGTGTACTTCGGCCTACCCATGCCCATGTAACCTATGAGTTACATGCAGAACCACTGAGAACATGTCACATGGTGTGTGATAGGGTCACACTAAATGTGATATTTAACTCTCTGTGGAAACCCTAGAACCGCATCTAGGGAGGTCCCATGCGGTGTGTAACGTTGGATTACACGCCGTGTAACATGAGATTTTCCATATCCACTGATTTTCTCCTCTTCATAATCCTCTAGGTCACTGTCACCACCTAACTTGATATAAAACATAGATATGGGGTTTTCCAACCTTACCATCATTAGAGATTAGGATTTTGGGTTTCAAATCCACTAGAGAAATGTCCGCACGCATCGTCCATAGTCACGCCATTGAAACTGGGATGAAAAGGTATTACCAATCCATTCTAATCCACCTCTGATCATCCTCTGTCATTGTTGCACCTTTATTGCACCTTTTATTGCAAACCAAACCCACGGTATTGATCTGTTATGCTAAATAATAGTCATGCACTGACCAATTACCAGGTAATCATTCAACCACGAGCTAAAGAAAATGTTTACAATGAACATGTGGAGAAATGGGGGGAGAAAACCATAAGCCACAAGATGTGAGGAAAAAACCTTAGACTTTTTTCATTCATAACTAATTAATTGTCATATATTTAGATTAATGAATAGTAAATAAACAACAAAAAAGATAAATCTATCACAAAATAAATCAACCGTTGATGCGTGAATCGATTCTTACCATGGAATTGATTTGTGTTCAAAATGGGATAAAGAACGGTATGGAAATCACAAATCAAACATCCTATCTAGATTTTGGATCGATCACTGATGAAAAAAATTTATATGTTGTTGTCTTTGGTGATATCCATGAACTTTAATGGTGCAACAATCCTCGATCCGATCTCGATCTGATGTTGTTCGCCAAGATCTCCTCCAACGCTCTCTCCAATGGATCCTCTCAGATTGTAGGGTTATGTAACTAACCTTGAAATTTGGTCATGAAAACATATAAATAGGAGGAAAATTAGGTTTAGTATTTTAATTTAGTAATTAAATAAATATATTTTAATTTTTTTAATTATTCTCCCATGAAGGCACTCATGACCAACACCTAGCGTCGACATAGGTTATACCCTGCCTAGGGTAAAACTCAGGCTCTAAACTCAATGGTACCCTTGGATTTCTGATTTGGACCCTTAGTTCTGGAGTTATTCCACTTTTTCATGAAAATTGAATGCATGTGATATTAATATATTTAATATATTTCAAAATTTAATTATGGAAACACCGGGTCTCGGAATCTCATGTCATCTCTAGTAATGCGAAACAGGCGGTCCGAGGTGGGGCAGTCCAAGACCATGTGGGCTTGACCCCATGAGGGTTTGTCTACAAAATCCCATATATAATGTGAACAAAAAAATTTAATCCCACCCTGCCTCGCATAAGCCTGTAGTTAGCCTGTAGGATTGCCCACATTTTTAAAAAAATATACTATTTTTAATCATTTAAATATTATATTTTTTCTCATTCTTAATGGTATTTATGGGGAGAAGTATATATCAACTGTAGCTGGAGTTTTAAGGGATGTGATTGAACATTTTTTGATGAGTTAATGGTGATATACAGTGACATCGATGTGGTGGCAAGTTGTTGTGATGCAAAGTAGGTGAGTGATTGGTGAGGGGTGATGAATGATGATGTTGGTTGTGTGGTGATGTGAATGGATGGACCTGTGAATGAACGATGACTCTCCAGATAATGAACCATTTTAGAGGAGTCTATTAGGGTTCCCATGTGGTCCTTTCCTATTTTATTAATAATAAAATAAATTTAAATAATAAAAATAATAAATCAACCCAAAAAATATTGTGATTATAACAACTCTTTTAGAATAGAAACCATGTGCAAGGGAGATGAGTTCCATTTTTTGAGAGGTGTGATGACACACCATGTGAATGTGGTTAACAATTACTATATAAATATTATAATATCATATTAAAATAAAAAATATTAACCTATTTAAAATTCATATGTGAATGAATGGTGAATTAGTATGACCATTATGATGAGAAATCTTATGTCATAGTTTAAACATGATTTTTATTAAAAAAAAATGTTAAAGAAACATATATTATAAAAATAATAATTTTTTTTAATTAGGCCCACAGGTAATCCTTCACCCACGTGGGCTCAACCCACCTTGGCCCACACCCACGCAGACTCAACCTGCATTGTCCTGCACTCTTAATGGTCAAAATTTTTAGGCCTGCCTTGCCCCATTTCTGTGAAGCCCATGGGTCATAGGCCTATTTTTCATTACTAGTCATCTCAGTGCCTAGACCCGAAAATAATCCATATAATATCCAAAAGTAATACATGGAAAATCAGAGTCGTTACAAGGATACTTGAATACTGAAGGGGTGTTAGTGCCTTTGTCTCAAATGATGAATAGGAGTATGGGAGGAATAGAGAATTGAGAGGCTTGCTCAAAATTTAATGTCTTTGATGGGAGGGATACCATCCCTTTATATAGTTATCCATGAAAAATTTAATTAAATAAAATGCATCAGCCATATTTATTTATATATATACATTTATTCCTTTTGAAATTAATTCATTAAATCATATTCAATGTATATTCAAGCCATTTAATCCATTCATAACGGATTTATAATAAAAACTATTTAAGAGAAATAAATAAATATATATATATATATATCATATACATATATTTATTATCTCATGTAATTAATATATGTAGAATATATTAAATATCATAATATATATATATATATATTATTTCATATTCAACAATCTACCACTTACACTAAAATACCATAAGGACTTTATGCATAACTTCGTAACTCTTTATGAATCCATCCAAACTATTTTGGATATGGGTTTTCATCAAACTTTATTCATTTTGAACAAACACTTTATCCAAAATTTTATCCTTATCCAAGGGCCTAACTATGTGACCCTGCAGGCCTTAGTAGCATTGACAACAACTATAAAATCTCTATTTCATAGTTGTAAGCAATGAGTAGCCTCTAGAAAAACATCATTGCTACTCAAGCTATTAAGGGGTTTGGTGTGATCTCCATCAAACATACTCATATCTCTTTATGAACATGTACACCATAAGATATCATAGACATCATATTTATATTATATAATCCCTTTATCCATGAAATTGAGTGACCACTAGACATGGAACATATCAATCTAGTATAAGTGTATCATCATTTTCTAAATTCTTTGAAAATTAAGTGGATGAATACATCACATTTCATTCATCAATCTAATAATCACGTCATATGTAACTTATCCAAGTAGTTGAACACACCATATGTGGATCAACTAAGCATGGACATGAATTTCCTCAATCTAATTCAATTAAGGTTGAGATGTCTCTTTTTATCATACAAGTGGAAAATCCCATCTTGGTTACACTCCAACTGATGACATGATCAACAACATACCTAACCACCCCTGATTAGAAAAGTTAATATGGTGATATGCATAAGTAGGGTATAAAAGTATAAAGGTTCTCATGTTAGGTATCTCTCTAACCTCAAGTAACAAGGACTGATAATAACCATACACCCCTAAGTATATCCATGACCAATTGACATTCCATGAGATATACTTTATTAGATCAGTACAAGTAATAAGTCACTACTTATTACCTTAAGAATCTATTCTTCAATATCTCATATACAACCCTTTGTAATAGATATAAGAATTTATTCAATTTAACCTTTACATGTCATCACAACCCATTGTACTCCATGATGATCGTCGGTTAGGGACAAATCAAAGTTTTTACTTTGAGAGGATATTTATCATTAGACCATTCATGTAAAATATATTACAGAACACATGAATAAATGATCAATGGAGATTGTATTTATTATAATAACATGATTTGTATACAGCAATCACAACTAATCTCTTAAGAGGTAAAACACATAAAGATATTACATGACCCTCATGTATTTGTTGTAGTAATGGATTTATGAATATTACATCCATATTTAATTATTTTCACATCCCTATGTGACCATCTGATAAAATACTCCCACTAACCACTTAGTGAGTAACATTTACTAAGAAAGCAGGTTTGAATAATGGTGAGACTTATGAATCACATTCCTTAAGTTCAACTCTTTTAACTTTTATTAAAATTATTTAAATTCATAACATAAAATGTTATAATATTATATTATATTTTATACTTATAACTATTTCTAATTACATTATCACCATCCTTGGAACTCTTTCCATCAAACTTTTTCCTTGAAATCCTTAGTAAATAATGTAACCTTTTAAATTATCACTTTACCAACACATCCTAAAATGTTTTAGGATAAAGTGGTATCCACTTTATTATGATAACTAATGTAACTCTTTACATTTATATTTATCATCATACCTTAAAAACTTTAGGACACCAAGTGACACACTTTATGTATTGGCTGGCATAAGCCTTTAGGGAATAGTGACGTTCACTTGTTATAATGACCAAATGTAACTCTTTACATTTTTCCAGTATATCTTAAAATATTTTAGGATGAAGTGGCATTGAATTAATTTTGGTAAACATATGTAACCATTTAAATTTATATTTATCATTATTTTATAATCCCTTTAGGAAATCTAGTGAATTTCACTTTGTAAATAAGCTAACATATTAGTGATATTTACTTAATCATAGTAACTGAATGTAACTATTTACATTTTTATTTACTATCTCATATCCTAAATTTTTATGATATAAATTAAATAATCACTTAAACTTAAAAAATCTTTTATTTGTTAACTTTGAACTTATATAAGTTCAAACATACTCTCACTATCCTCTTAGACACTATATTATCTTCAGAATATCTTTCTAAGACACAACAAAAACTACTTTGTATTTTAGAAAATAAAATTTATTTCCTTTTATTAGGAATATTAAATAAATAATATATTTTTTCTATATCATAAATGGTATTATATGTGTTTGAAACCTTTCCTTTTGTAAAGAATATTTTATTAAAATATATCTTTGATGAATGGTTGGAACATGTTTCCTCATATTTTAACAAATATCTAGATAAACACTTTTACCCAAATATTCTTCTCAAAAACATGTTATAGAAATTTATGAATCATAAACTATGTGTATACATTTAATCATCTCACAATAACACTTTTGTTATTGAACATCCTCTCTTATCTTATAAGAGAAGTGAGATGAAGATACACATCTTTTACTTAGATTAATCTGAGCTTGACACATTATTTTACATTCAAATTCTTGATATAGTAACTATTTTCATCATCTCTTGAATATAAACTACAAGATCAATCAATTGTTCCTTTTATTTTGAACTACTATATATTTAAAACACTTGTAAAACATACACTCAGTATCACATACCCTTCAAAATTGAAGAATTGATTCTTATATCATTAATACCTAATAAGGATATTCTGTAGAGTTCCCAAAACCCTTAAGATATTTTAGATAATCCCATATTATGGAATTATCACTTATTTCTGATAATTCCATCAAGTTTTGAATAACCTTAAATGTATTCTCGAAGAATTATTATTGGACTTTCAAACATTTCCTCTTCTGATTTTGAAGTTTTATCTCCTTGTACTATGTGTATAGTACCTAAACTTAAACATCATATGCCTAATTGATATATTCTCAACACTTTGAGAATATCGGATAAAACTCATATTGAATTCATCCATATTGCTGGAACATTTCCATAGATGACAATAGGATAAATTCCATAACTAGAACATTCCATGTATAAATTCTTCAATCTCTCCAAACATATTCAATCTTATTGAATAATATTGACATTCTTGATCTTATTGAGTATATGATACTATAATTTCTTAGTTAAGTTATGCATTAAATTCTTTTGAAACCTTAAATGAATCATTTTATTCTTCTATAAGCAACTAGATTCACTTGTTGAACAATTTCAACTATAAGTTACATGGGAAGGAATTGTTCTAACATGTAGAATATTTTACTTGCTAAAGAACTTTTATTAAGGTACTAGTCTCAGGAGTTTCTTACTTTAAGCTTATCAATTTAAGGATTGATATAAAGTTTAATTTTATGATGATGATGCATTTATCTGCAACATAACTTTTTATCAGATGAATATCATTTCTTATATATTTTCATTAAATAGTTTTAATGAAATTAATCCCACCAAAAAAATGATAACCCCGTATATAATATTAATTTAGCGATCTAAGATCCATATTTCACTAAGAAATGAATCTTCTTGGGAATTCCTATCATCACTTAATTTTTTAGGTAAGGAATCATCCCAATCACAACAATTTTGACTCTTGGATAATTGAGTAGATAAACCTTTATCCAAATCCATAATATATATTAACTCAACTTTATTCCTTTGGTATCATTCCCAAGGGTTTCCTAGATAAATGTAACTCAAATTAAACATCAAAAACAGATTAACAAAGGATAACCTAAGGGCGCCTTGTGAAGGCATAACCTACCCAAGGATGATCTAGTGTCACCCATTACTTTCTTTCCTTATGCAAGATAATTCAAGGGCACCCTATAAAGGCAGAACCAACCCAGTTGAATGATCTAGGTCTTGACAAGTGTCCCTTTAAAAGGAATCTCACACTTAGTATTTTGGGGGGTTATTTTAAGGTATCTCCAATTTAATAAACATCATATGCATACTAAATTCATAATTATGACATCCTATGTGATAATTATATTCTAGTGTTTTATTCCATTTTTTATGCATGCTTCTAATGATTTAGTTTTTTAATCCCTATTCCAACCACCAAATTAATGTGTTCTCACCACATTAATGTGTAACTCTACACAACCCACAAGTCTTCGTTAATCACCCAAAAATAGAAGTCAAGTATATTCATACATATCTAAATGCATCATATGCATAAGGTACAAAAACACTTCATGTAAATGCATATACTTATATGAGATTAAAAAACTATACATGGGTAAGACGAGAGTGATACCCCATTCACTTTCCTAGCCAAAGAAAGCCTCCATGAAAGTAGGTGGTCTGACCCCAAGTACCTCTACCTAGGGATAATTTACCCAAGAGATAATTCAATTCATGATATCTCTAACACCTAATATGTACAAACTATTCCCAACAAATATTCTCAAGCTCATGACTAAAATTACAAATAGAGGTCAAGGTAGATGAAAACTAAATTTTATGATATCAAACCAAGAATGATGTGAAAGGCTCTATCCCATAATAAATTCATCATATATACTTTTTCATACAGTCAATCATAATATAAAAAATTTATAACCATGAATAGAATAGGTAATAACCATTAAATAAATGAAAATTTTAAATATTTAAATAGAGATAAACATTTATGAACAATTTCATAAATAAAATCTAATTATAAACCCTTTTATAATGTCAAATTTAACATTATGGACATTCCATAATTTTTAATATAAAATCTTTATATTATTTCCAATATTAACTCTTTCATATTTATCATAATATGGAATTTACTTTTTAAATATATGATATTATATTAATTATAAACTATTTATAATTCAATTTATATTATGTAGACCCTTTACATAATCTAAATATCATATACTTAATTGTTATTTGAACATTGATCGTGTCAATTATCAAAACACTTTTTGATGTGGCTTAAATAATATCCAAATAAATCCCTTTTAATTTGAACAATTTAAAATTAAATAATTATGAACTAAACATTAATTTCAAGTAAATTTAATAAATAAACAATTTACTTATTTTCTAAAATATGAGACATTTATGAACTATTCATAAATAAATGAAAATTATAAACATTTTATAAATTAGAAAGAATATAATGATTTTATATTCATTTCAATATGAACCCCTTCATATTTTATATTAAATGGAATTTCTATGATAATTAATGAATTATAAATATTTTATAATTCAATTTCTATTATATATATATAATCAAAATATCATATATGTCATAATTTATAAACACTTTATAAATCGCCTTTTATGATTTCTAAATAAATAATTTATTTCTATATCATAAAGCATGCCATTTAATTTTTCAAAATATATTTTTTAAATTTAAAATATTTATCAATTAAATATAAACATTTTATAGTTAATTAATTTAAAAACACTTTTAAAATTTAGTATAAATATTTCAAAATACCTTTTCCATTATTTATAAATAATTAATAAATAATATAATTCCATTTAAAATTGATTTTTATTTATTAAAATAAATACTTTCTTTATTTTCATAAACAAGATTAATAAATATGAACTTTTTATATTTATTTGCAGGATTCAAAAATCTTTTTTTAAATTAAAACGTATTTTTCATAAAATAACAAACACGTTAATTCATCAAAGAAGTGTTCAATCTGATACCACTGATGGGTTTTTTATGATCATCATACGATCATATTGAAGGTTTCAAGCACAATGGAAGCACCAAATGGGGCATGCCCAACTCATATTTTTGTCGTAATCAGTGATTAATCCAATATTTACATAACAATAAACATTATGATCAACTAAATTTAATAAAATATTAATTAATGATTGAGAATGCCAAAACCAATGCATGAGATCATCACATATTATTTATAATTAATTTAAACAATTAAAAATTATCTTACAATGAATTATTTCTTCATTGATGGATCTAACAATGTCTTTATGTCATATAGTCATTACATTGTAGGAATCAAGAGATTTTATCCAGTGGTAATCCACATGTGCTCCACGAACCTCTGAATGTCACCGTATGAATCTTCAGGTGAAGAACAATAGATTCTAATGATTGTGTCATTTTTCTTTGATCACCTCAATAATCTATTCAAGGGTTCTATTCGATCTCTCTGAACTTGAGAGTGGTGGTGGTGGAGGATTTTTCTTTGTTCTTGAGAGAGATCTTAGATAGGGATCTCTCTAGGGATTTGAGAGAATCCTCTCTGGATGTTGTTCACAACAAATGGAATTGGCTACCACATAAAAATATATAATTGGGTTTATATACTGCTAGAGTTAGAAAATAATAATTACACATGTGTCCTTATTATTTTTCTTAATTCCCATGGAACCCCATGTCTATAATAATAATAATATTGGTATTTCTTTACATGCTCTAAAATTGTGAATTAAATTGAATATTATTTATTCAAATAATATTCAATGTATATTATTTCTCACCGAATAAATAATATTGGTCCACCATTCCTCCACAGTATTCATTGGACCTTAAATAATGAATATTTATTTAAAAAATAAATATCAATGCATTATTAACTAATAAATAAATAAATATTATATTCACTAAATAGAAAATAAATATTTATTAAATATTCTTGACACAAAATATCTCTCAAATAACCAGTGGCAGAATATATGTGATAAAAAAACATGAATAATTATTAAACCACATGCGAGAATAATATTTATTCAACTTTTTTAAATAATAAATATTATTATTATTTGACTGAGGTTCTGGATATACTTAGTGTGTGACCCTCTAAGCCTTTTTCTCACTGTCATTGGGCGAAGCAACCCAAAGTACAAGGTTAGCACCTAAAAACATGCCAAGGTACTCATAAAGAAATAATTTAATGTCTCAATGACATAAAAATCACATATGGATGCATATTGTGTCATATAAATCCTTTATCTTGATATCTCTAATCAAGCAAGTTGTGTGTTAGTGCCATCAACCTATGGCCATGATATCTCTTTCTTTGAATTTTTGGAAATTGAACTTACTCATAGGACACCATGGTCATGGATTTATTTAGGCTATATCATTTCCATCAAAGGGTATGATATATCAACTTCTATTAAAAAACATAAGAGACAAATTCTTTATCACATTATTCAACTACCGGTGGGTCTCGTTCTCATAATTTCCTACACTGGAAATTACCGAGGGAGTACACCATGAGAAGGTGCCTCAAATTCCTATGAGTCTCCACCACTTATATTATATATCATTTGTGTCCCTCAAATGGTTTCATTAGACTATATAAAATATATTTAAGAATATCATTATGGCACTTTTGGGTTCTCATCATAGTAGGG
Source organism: Viscum album (assembly GCA_963277665.1). NCBI lineage: Eukaryota > Viridiplantae > Streptophyta > Magnoliopsida > Santalales > Viscaceae > Viscum > Viscum album. Next base: position 2,093,377,932 of record OY728120.1, read on the forward strand.
AATTGTTATGACCTTTCAGTGCGACAACTAATCTTAGGACATTGTCATATATTATGTTATTCATAAGAACAATAATTATGTGATAAAAAGTTTATTAATATTGAAAATAATAAATATAGGTTATCATAAAGTACATAGAATTTGGTTTTAGGGAACCAACTCCAGCAGGCTCCTACTAGCACTAAAGCCAACTGCTAACAACCTTCAGTCTACTAACTCTCACGTGATACTCATTCTTTTGCTAAGATAATCCTTTATTCAAGGATTACGATGTGTTTTCTTATATGGAAACTTTGTTTACTAAAACTTCACCCCTCTATGAAAAATACCTCAAGAGTTGATACTTATGGAGAATATTCTTTTCCCATTGGTGTGACCTTGGATCTTTTACAAGAGTCACCACTACAATATTATCACAATATAGTATGATAGGGTGTATACTTATAGGTACCACATCAAGCTTCTAGACAAATTTTTATATCCAAATTTATTCTTTGGTTACATTAGAAGGTGCTATATATTCAGGCTCCACTTTAGAATCTGCGACAACTAACCACATTGAACTATTCCAGCCCACAGCTCCTCTATTGAGACAGAAAAAATATCCTAACTACGAATTTATATTATTTTGACCTGTTTGAAAACTAGAATAAGTATAACCTATGATGACTAGCTCCTATTCTCCTCTATACACTAGGAATAAATCTTTAGTTCTTATCAGATACTTAAGGATATCCTTAACAGTAGACCTACATTGTTCTCTTAGATCATCTTGATATCTACCTACCATGCTCAATTCATAGGAAACATCAAGTCTGGTATATATCATGGAATGAATGATTGATCCTATTACTAAATCGTATGGGATCTTAATCATTCTCTCTTTCTCCTATTATGTCTAAGGAAAAAAATTAGAAATATGTATACCATGTGACACTAAAACCAATCCCTTATTGTATTGCTTCATACTAAATATCTTTAGTATCTAGTCAATGTATATACCTTAACTTGGTCCAAGAAACCTCTTAGATCTATCATGAATGATCTTTATCTCTAGAACATAGGCTACTTCACCTACATAATTCATGAAGAAAAACTTGTTCAACTAATCCTTAATAGACTATAATATTGGTATTTCATTTTCAATAAGTAATATGTCATCAATATATTCTACTAGGAAAACAACCGCATTATTACTAAAACGCTTGTAAACACATGGATCACATTCATTCTTAATGAAACCAAAATATTTTATAGATTCATCAAATCGAATGTTCCATGACCTAGATTCTTACTTCAATCCATAAATTAATTTCTGCAACTTTCATATCCTTTTGGAATAACCTGGAGTCTCAAACCATTCTAGTTGTGTCATGTAGACATCTTCCTAAAGGTTACCATTAAGGAAAGTTATTTTGACATCCATTTTCCAAATTTCATATTCATGGTAAGATGTTATAGTAAGTATAATTTTGATAGATTTAAACAAGGGAATTGGTGAAAAGGTTTCATCATAGTCAATTCCTTGATGTTGTTTAAACCCTTTATCCATTATCCATGCTTTATAGGTACTTTATATACCTTCCATGTCCAATTTTCTCTTGAATTCCCATTTACACATAACAGGATTTGCATCAATTATTAGATTGACCAGAACCCAAAATTAGTTCTAATACATGGAATCCATTTCAAAATTTATGGCGTCTTTCCATATTGAAGCTTATGAGCTCACTAATGCCTCTTTATAGAATATAGGTTCATTATTTTCAACCAATAATGAGTTACTATCTTCAGTCACTAGAAAACCAATCTCTTTGGTTCTCTCACATCTCCAACACTTACATGCAATACTTTTGTTTCAGGAACTACTTCTTCTATGGGGACCTGTAGAATATGTTCATATACCAACTATTATGTATATTGAGCATAAAATTCATAGAAATCAATCTTTATATCACTATCCTTCTCAAGGATATACTCCCTTTCAAGAAATATGGCTTGTTTGGAAATAATCACTTTCTTGTATGTGGGGTTATATAGGTAGTATCCTTTTGTTTTCTTAGGATGTCGTATAAAGAAAAACTTTGTACCCTAGGGTGCTAGTTTGTTGCCTGATAAATTTTTAAAAATTCCTCACAACCTCATACACATGTATGTGACAAAATAAGTTTCTTTTCACTCTATAACTCTAAGGGAATTCTATTTCCTGCTTTAGTTGGTATTCGGTTTACTTTGTATGTCACAGTCTGTAATGCATATCCCCAAAAGGATAATGGATGATCTGAATGACTCATCATCAACCTTACCAAGTCTAGCACGGTATGTTTCCTATTTTATCTAACACAATTACACTATGTGCATAAGGTGGATTGAGTTGAGATAGAATCTCAAACTCCTATAGAAATTCAATAAACACTTGGATAATATATTCACCACCTTGATTCGATCAAAGCTTATTTATCTTCTTTCCAAGTTGATTCTTTACTAAATTCTTGAATTATTTAAATTTCTTAAATGACTCATACTTATACCTTATTAATTAGACATGGTCATATCTACTCAAGTCATCCGTAAAAGTTATGAATTGAGAATACCCATCTCTAGCTTCTAATGGAAATGATCCACACACATCAATGTGTATCAATCCTAGAAGCTATGTGGCCCTTTCACCATATCCACTGAATGATGGTTTGTTTATTTTTCCTTGTAAATAAGCATGACATATTTCAAGTGGTTTTATCTCAAAAGAGTCTAAATAACCATCTTGACATAGCTTTGTCAAATGCTTCTTGTTTACATGACCAAGATGGTGATACCACAACTTGGTGTTATATTATTCATGTGAACATGATTCGTTATCAATTTCCAATACTCGATTCTTTCAATTTAATATATAAAACCATTATTTAAATGTACCATACCATAACATATGTCATATGTATAAAAGAAACAACTTTTATTTCCAAATTTGAAAATAAAACCATCTGCACCTAGGAAAATTATGTTCTTGGTAATAGTTGGTACATAATAAAGTACTGGAAAATAGGTCTATCCCCACGCATCTATACCCACAGTTTAGAAAAACGGTGGGTATAGGTGATATATTCTGGTCTATACCCACGTTTTTGTTAAAAACATGGGTATACATTTCCCCGATTCCACAATTTCATCGGGCTTCCCCTCCTGATTTTTCATTTTCATCGAGCTCCCCCCTGGTTTAACCCTCTCTTCCCCTCCCCAACCTCCGCCTACTAGCCCTCTCCTCCTTCCCCAACCTCGACCTCCCAACTTTCTCCTCCACCTCAACATCCCAGCCTCCGCCTCCCTACCCCTATCCCCTCTTGGCTCCCTCTCCTTTGGCGACGTCCCCCCTACCCTCTCATCTCCCTCTCCTCCAATGACGTCCCCCCTCCCCTCTAAAATCCCTCTCCTCTGATGATGTCCCCTGATCCCCTTATAATCTCCAGTCGCGTGTGATACCCCCCACAACCGAACACCCAACGTGACGTCCCCCTCTCTCAACTCCCTCTCCTCCTTCCATTTCTCCTAAATTTCTTGAGGGTTCTTGGTTGATACTTCGAGGTAAGAATTTATATTCTTTAATTTTTCAATTTCTTAGATTTTTCCTCTCTCCCATTTCCTAGTTTCATTTGACCAAACCCTAGGGGTTTTGAGGTTCCAAGATTCTAACTTTGATCCTTATTTCTAGGGCATATCATGGTTCTCTCAGGTCTTCCTAGGGCGTGTTTTGGCATCAGCTACCGAAGGAAAAGCGGTTTGGATTATCATGGTTCATTTTCCACCATTTGAGGTTGGTTTATTCTTCTCTATTTTTTTAGAACAATTTAATCTAGGGATTTAGGTGATTTATGTTCCTATGAAAAATCTATATTAGGTATGAATTGTATGAATAAGGATACTTTATATCATGACAGTATTGGTAGTATTTTTTTGTTTAAATTTTATTATTATCTTTGTTATGTTTTGTTTTATTATCTTATGGGGAAATACCTATAAATAATATGATACCTTGAAAAAAATTCTTGTATTAGTGATTTTATTTTTATTTTTCCCTTTTAACATACCAGATATATATTTAATTTTGGAATGGTCAAAAACTTATTTATGAAGTGTATAATGACCAATGTTCATTGAATTCTTTTAGTCATTTCAATGAATTTTGGCATTCCTCTACAGTTATAATGACATTCTATAATTATTATTGTTGTTATTTTTATTATTGTTACCAAGTTATTATTTTGTATTTTTTAACATACATGAATAAGAAAAAAATTGTATTAATTTTCAACTAGGCATCCCTATGATTTCAGTATTTTTATTGGATGGAACTAGTGCAAGGAATCATATGTTTACTGATAAAAATGACTAAAATTTCATATTCCAATGATCCCGTAAATATCCTTAATAATTATCTCAGTTAATGTGAATGTTGATATTATTTATTTTCTATTTCATTTATTTTTTTATTGTGTTTCGTTATTTTATTAGGGTGTTATTAGATTACATGATTTTATAAATCATTTCACTTTTAACTTATTCAGTTTTATGTTTATATTTTTCATAAATATTGAAAGAAAAAATTGTTGAGTCAATAAGATTTACTTATGATTTTTCCATTCCTTCATGTTTTGCAAATCAAAAACAGCCTACCTTAAGGCAAATTTTTATTTCCCATAAGATTTATCTTATTAAGGAAAATTTCCCTTTCCCAAGGAAATTTTCTCCTTACCTTTGTTTTCATTGTTCATGTTATAGTTTCTCTATTTCTAACTCCTTTTATTCCTAAGTGTAAAATTCATTTTCATATCTAAAACCTCTTAATCTTATAAATCCTTAGATATAGAGTATTCTGTTTTCAGATTCTGAATTCTCTGAAATTCAGATTTCAAATTCTCTGAAATTCAGTTTCCAAATTCTCTAAAATTCAGATTCTGAATTCTCTGAAATTCAAATTCTGAATTCTCTGAAATTCAGATTCTGAATTCTATGAAACTCAAATTCCAAATTCTTTGAAATTCAGATTCTGAATTCTCTGAAATTCAGATTCTGAATTCTCTGAAATTCAGATTTCGAATTCTCTGAAATTCAGATTCTGAATTCACTGAAATTTAGATTCTGAAACCTCTGAAATTTAGATTCTAAATTCTTATAAATTCATATTCCGAATTCTCTGAAATTTAGGTTCCAAATTATCTAAAATTCAGGTTTCGAATTTCTCAGAATTCTGACTCTGAATTCCTCAAAATTTAGACTCTGAATTCCTTAGAATTCAGACTCTGAATTCCTCAAAATTCAAACTCTGAATTCATTGGAATTCAGACTCCGAAGTCTATAGAATTCAGGTTCCAAATTCCTTGGAAAACATAATCCGAACATCCATGTTTTATAGTCTCTAAGTGTTTATTTACCTAGAATCTAAACTTTATTTATCCTTAGACTCTGAAAAAATTGGATTTGGTTAGGCAACCATATTTTTCTTACCCTTGTTATAGTTATGAAACGATGTCATACATTCTGTTTCTAACTAACCATTGTTTGAGTGACATGTGTACAGGTCCCTTCAAAATTCAAGGAAAAATATGACCGTTGGAGGAGGGAGCCGACTGTTGGAAAAAATGCCTATAAATAGGACCTCATTTGAACGAGCTCAGAACTGGGTTGATCACTAGATATTACATGCTACTAAAGTGATTTTTAGAGAGAGAGACTATAATGACTTGTGTGTACTGAACATCTTGATCATATTGCTTCATGAGACTCTGAGTGTTACTATGTACAATCGAGGACTTTCGGGGATAGGAAGACAGAGGTGTCGACTACCTTAATGTTTGAGGACTTCTGGGGATAGGAAGACAGAGGTGCCAACTACCTTAAAGTTCAAGGGTTTGCAGGGATAGTAAGATAGATTCCGATATTCCTATCGAGGGATTACTCTGGTGTGGGTAAAACAGACTTTCTTGAAAGTATAAATCAAGGGACCTTTATCCAAGGTTGTTTGATACCCTTCTCTTTGGGTTAAAATATTTAATACTTGTTACTTGTTTTGTTTCAAGTTTATATTCCACTATATTTTGATAAAGGAAGAAAGTATAACCTTCTTATACTTTCTTGTTCTTTTGTATACTCTGTTAAGTAAGATTCTATATGTTTTAAGGTAGAATTTTTTCCTTGTAAACTTTCCTTAAGTTTCTTTTCTTGAATCATATTTCCAGAATCTAGCAAGTTTGTAGAACAAATAGGTCTTATTAATTTACCTTGTTTAACTTTGTTAAACATAGTTTTCCTTAAGGTTAAAAATGAAATTTTTTAAACTTACAATTCACCCCCCCCCCCTATTGTAATTGAGCATCTACATTCATATTTCGATCCTACAATTGGTATCAGAGCCGGTCTCTGAAATACTTATATTTACATATAAGTTTTCATGCTCAAGTTTTCATTATTCTAAATATTTTCTTTGTTTAGGTTTTTTATCCTTGTTTACAAACTTTTACTATTAACAAGTTTTTGTGGAAAGATATTTTCATTTAGATGGCAGGAAGGAATTTTGGTTCGATTGAAAATCTAAATCCTACTAGACCACCTATATTTTATGGGAATGATTATGAATATTGGAGAGATTATATGAAGACTTTTGTTATTAATACTGGAGTGGAAAACTTCTTTATGCTTACTGGAGATTACAAGATCCTTGATAAGGAAGTCAAAACTTTTACAAATCAAGAAAAGTAAAAATATCAACTAAACTACAAGGTACATAATACTTTGTTGTGTTCCATGACCAGGAATATATATAGTCATATTTCTTCTTGTGAAGTTGAAAATTGTATTTGGAATAAATTGGAGGTTACTCATTTCAGTACATCCAAGGTAATAGAAACTAGAAGAGCTATGCTTAGAGCAGAATATCATGGATTTCTATTTCCTTATGGAGAACCAGTGTATATGGTACAACAAAGGTTTATGACTATTTTTAACAATTTACAATCAATGGGTGAGAAAGGTTTAGATGATGAGTCACTTGTGGACAAGATTATAGACATCATGCCTAATGAGTGGGAATCTAAGAGAACAGCTATTGATGAGAATAAGAAAGTATCTCAGATTACTCTTGATGAGCTTTTTGGAACTCTTCTTCAACATGAGACAAGAATTAAAAGAGATGTTGATTTAAATAAGAAGAAGACTGGCAATAGAAGTGTAGCCTTTACTACTACTAAATTCAATACTCCTGAAAGGGTTACAAGATCCAAGTCAAAGAAAGTTATTGTTTTATCTGAATATAGCGAAAGTGAACATTCTAAGAATGAACTAGCTAATATTGCTCGAAAGATGAACAAGATAGTTGGAAAGAAAGACTTTCAGTATAGATTTAAGAAGAAATAAAGAAAGGACAAGAAAGACTCTGAAGTTACTTGTTATGAATGCAAAAGAGTAGGGCATATAATGCCAGATTGTCCTATGCTTAAGAAAAAGGATAGAAAGGAAAATAATTCTAAGAGAAATAGAAAGAAGTACTATAAAGATAAAGATAAGAAATTTTTGAAAGCTAATGACACCTGGAGTGCCAGTGGTGGAGACTCTTCTAAAGAAACCTCAGAGTATGAATCTTCTGGTCAAAATAATCTTGGTTTACTGGCCATATTACCCATTGAAAATCATTGTATAATGGCCAAGTTACACAATGCTAAATCTATAACCAACATATCCTTGAATACAAATTATAGTGATAATAAATATTATGAATCTTCAGATGAAGAATATTCTTCTGATAAAGATAATACTCTACCTACTTATGAATAAGTATCTAGGTTTTCTAAACTCCTTGAGAATGAAAATTCAAAACTCAAGAAAAATATTGATAAGGAAAATTCGAGGATTTATATTCTTACTAAAGAAGTATCAGATCTTTCTAAAGATCTTGATAAGAAAATTTATGATTTTGAAAGTATTTCAAAAAACCATGAGGAAGTTAATTCTGAGAAGGATAAACTTTATAAGGATCTGGAAAAAGTAATTTCTAAGTAAAATATATTAGAGACTAACTCTAGTGATAAAACTAATGTTTTTGAGGATAAAAACTTAGTTATTAGAATAAATTCAGAAATGTTTTCCTTAAGGAAGTGTTTGTTAAACTTTACCTTAGGTAAGGAAAACTTTGATAAGATGTATTCTCAAATTCGACCTCTAAGGAATAATTCTGGATTTGGTTATACTAATTCTAAATTGGTTTTTAGTAATAATTATTTTTTCCTCAAAGTGCTCTATTTTGAACTAAGTGTCAGTGTGGTGGACATTGGGAAAAAAATTGTTCCTTAAACAAAACTCAGTCTTTAGGTTTTCATAAGGCTTATTTTTCTAAGAAAATGTGGATACCTAAAAATTTTCTTTCTGAATTTTCCAAATCCAAGAAAGTTTGGGTTCCAAAAGTCTAACACTCTTATTTTCAGGAAAATAAAGAAAGTACCAACAATAATATGTGGTACATGGATAGTGGATGTTCCCGTCACATGACTGGTAACAAAAACTTCTTTGAAAATATTATCAAGATGAAATGAGGAAAAGTAACTTTCAGAGATAATTCTCAGGGAGAAATTATTGGTATAGGTAACATTGTTCTTCTTGGAAAAACTTTTATTTCAAATGTTTTATTTGTTAAGGGCCTTAAGCACAACCTTATTAGCATAAGTCAGTTATGTGATGAAGGTTATCTTTTGAATTTTAGGAATGATAAATTTTTAGTACACAATTATAAGGAAGAGTTTATTCTCTCTGACAATAGGCAAGATAATGTATACACACTAAAATTAGAAGACCTTAGGATCCAATATCTACCTTTTCTTAGTGAAATGGAAGATCATTATTGGTTATGGAATAGAAGGTTAGGATATTGTAACCTTAGGAACCTATGAAAACTCTCTAAGAAAATACTGGTTAAGGATCCATTGGAGCTTAGATTTGATTCTTTAAAAGTTTGTGATCCTTTTCAATATGACAAGCAACATAAATCAAGTTTTAAATCAGTCGGTGAAGTCTCAACTACAGATGCATTATATTTGGTGCATATGGATCTTTTTGGTCCAAAACAAACTGAAAGCATTGGAGACAAATATTATGTATTTGTCTTAGTTGATGATTACACTAGATTTATGTGGGTCTATTTTATAGCAAAGAAATCTGAAGATTTTACTCATTTCAAACTTTTTAGAGCCCAAGTTAAAAATGAGAAAACCCTTCCATTGATAACTATTCATAGTGATCATAAAAGATAATTTCAAAATTCTGATTTTGAAACTTTTTGTAGTAGAAAAGGCATTACTGATAATTTCTCAACCCTAAGAACTCTTCAAAAAAATGGTGTTGTTGAAATAAGAAACCAAATTCTTTAAGAGATAACAAGAACCATGTTGAGTGAATATTCAATATCTAAACATTTTTTGGGCTCAAGCTGTGAGTACTGCTTGTTATACTATAAATCGATTTTTGATCATACCTTTTCTTAACAAAACCCCTTATGAGTTATGGAATGGTAGAAAACCTATACTTTCCTACTTAAAGGTATTTGGTTGTAAGGTATTCATTATAAATACTAAAGATAATTTACATAAAATCACACCCAAATATGATGAAGGAATTTTCTTAGGCCACTCCACAACTTCTAAGGATTAAAGAGTTTTTAATAAAAATACTTATACTATTGAAGAAATAGTACATGTCAAATTTAATGAAACTTATCTCTTTGTTTTTAAATAACCTCAACTTACATCTTCTGATGTGTTTTCAAAAATTGATTATCAACCCTTGATAGAATATTCTTATGATAAGGAAAATGTTCAAGAAAATGTTTCTAAATCATTTACCCTAGAATATTTCCTACTATATGCTGATGGATAGTTTTTACAAAACCCAAATCAGTTGTTTCTTAAGAATCATCCTAGTTATAACATAATTATTGATTTAAATCAACCTATAAGGACTATAAGTTCCTTAAGAAATGAAATAGAACATCTAACATTCCTTTCCCAATTAGAACCAAAAGGCATTGATGAAGCTTTAAGTGATGATGATTGGATAAAAGCTATGCAAGATGAGCTAAATGAATTCAAAAGGAATAAAGTCTGGACCTTGGTTGAAAGACCTAAGGAAACTTCTGTTATTGGAGTAAAATAGGTCTTCAGAAATAAGTATGATGAAAATAGAATCATAGTTAGAAATAAAGCTAGATTGGTTGCTAAAGGCTATAATCAAAAAGAATGAATAAACTATAAAGAAACCTATGATCTAGTAGCTAGACTTGAATCTATTTGTATTCTACTTGCCTTTTCAGCATTCTTTAATTTCAAATTTTTTCAAATGGATGTTAAATGTGCTTTCCTTAATGATTATGTTCAAGAGGGAGTTTTTGTTGAACAACCTCCTGGTTTTGAAGATACAAAACATCATGAACATGTTTTCAAACTTACCAAAGATTTATATGGACTTAAACAATCCCTTAGAGCCTGGTATGATAGAATTATAGGATTTTTGTTACAAAACAATTACATTAAGGGAAATGTTGATCCAACCCTTTTTATAAAGAAAGATAAGAAAAATGTTTTGATTGTTCAAATTTATGTTTATGACATTATATTTGGTTTAACTCAGTAATATTTAATTGATTCATTTTTGAATCTAATGAAATATGAGTTTGAAATGAGTATGATGGGTGAGTTAACATTTTTCCTTGGTTTTCAAATTTCTCAAAAACCATAAGTAATTTATATATCTCAACATAATTATATTAAATATCTTCTTAAAAAGTATGGATATGACAACACTAAGAGTATAAGTACTCCCATTGGTACCTCAAATTCACTTGATCTTGATGAAGTTGGGAAAGCAGTGGATTAAACATCATTTAGAGGTATGATAGGAAGTCTACTATACTTGATAGCTAGTTGTCCAGGCTTAATGTTTTCAGTATGCTCATGTGCCAGATAACAATCCAATCCTAAGAAATCTCATTTAAAGGCAATTAAAAGGATTTTTCACTACTTAAAGGGAACCATGGATTTAGGAATCTTTTATACTTTTGGAAATGATTTTGTCCTAAAAAGTTTTTCAGATGCTTACTTTGGTGGATGTAGAATGGATAGAAAAAGTACATCTGGAACTTGTCATTTCTTAGGAGATTCATTAGTTTCTTGGTTACGTAAAAAGCAACACTCAGTAGCACTTTCCAATGCTGAAGCTAAATATGTAGTAGTTGGAAGTTGTTGTGCTCAAGTGTTGTAGATGCAACACACACTCACAAACTATGGTATGAGTTTTACCAAAACACAAATATTGTGTGATAATACTAGTGTCATTGCCTTAAGTAAAAAACCCTTCACATCACTCTCGTGAAAAACACATAGATATTAGGCATCGCTTTCTTAGGGATCACACACAAAAAGGAGATATCATTCTTCAATTTATCGGAACACAAGATCAACTTGCTGATATTTTCACAAAATCTTTACCCTATGATAGATTTGAATATATTAAACAGAAGTTAGGAATGATAACCATAAGGTAATCTTTCATATTAACTTCTTGTTGAAACCTATCTCCTTACAGTAAGAAACTCATTTTCATAGGGGGGTACATTTTCCTATTAGTCAAAACTTTTCGTAGTCAAAATTTTTCATAGTCAAATTTTTTATTAGTCAAATTCTTTCGTAGTCAAAATCTTCGTAATAAAAGTTTTTGTAATCAAATTTTTTTCTTTAAAATTTTTCATAATCTAAAGTTCTCTAAGAAGATTTTTCCTCATTATGAATAATTTTCCTAGCAATATAGAAGGTATTTTTTCTTTCTTAAATTTTCATAATCATCTTCTAGTATGTTGGTATTTTTATCTTGTTTAAGAAAATTTTTCGGATTCACTTTTTCTTAAATATGAATGTTTATCTTAAAAACCTCATAAGATCATAACCTATCGAAATCCTTCTTCGGTTATCATCTCAACCATTAGATCTGATTAGAAATTTTTCAGCTATTGGATCAAGTGAGTAAGGTGAATCGTCGCTTCAATCGCCTATATAAGGACCCCCCCCATGGTTGTCCCACATCGATCTTCAAGATCTGGAGTGTTGAATCCCTACTGCTCTACTTAAGGTCATTCTAAATATTTGAGGTTTGCTTACTTCCAAATGTCTACTAAAGCCTCTCCTCAGAAAGAAATTTCAACTATAAAGGAAATTTGTGAATGACAGATATACCGAGAAAGGTTGGTCGATCCAAAATTTTATGCTAAGTATGATTCTATCATTTCAAAGAATATAAAGTCGAATGGCTAATAGATCCTATTTATATCGAAACCAAAGTCATAGGATCCGGTCTATCTGGAATTTCTAATTGAATTTTATGATGCGGAAAGTTTTTTTCAAAGAAGAAGGGAGAGATAAATTTTCTTTCAAGAGCTATGGGAAGACTTATTCTCTTTCTTATAGCAAGGAAACAAGTTTTATTGGAATTCCTTATGAAGGAGAAGAAAAATTTTGTACTCACAAATTACTGGATGCTTCAGGATATTTTTATAAGGATAAGTCTCTAGCTTGTATTGGTTTTAAAGGATTAAAGACTCCAAAGATTGTTCATATATCAACAAACCTTCAGATTCTTGAGTTATGGGTCCAAGGTTTTGTCATTCTGAGAAAAGGGGATAAGGACACCCTAAATAAAAGTGATATATATATTATGGACTTCTTGGTGAACCTCAAGAATATTAACCTAGTTAAGTACATCTTGGTTATGATTGAGAATATCAAGTATGGAAATATGAAGTCTCGAATTATCATGTATATAGCTATTCTCTCAAAAATTATTGTTCTTTGCCTTCAGTCATTCAAAATTCCTTATAGTTATAAGCTAAGGAATTTTAAAGTGATGTTGATGAGTGATGATACTCTAAGGAGAATGAAAGTTGGTTTTTCCAGTGATCTAAGAGAATTTTATGATTTTTTAGAAGCTAAAATTCAAGCTCTTTCAAAGAAACAGGAAGTGGTTGAGACTTCCAAGAAGGGTGGAAGGAAGATGAAGGCGAAGGAACTGGAAGAAAAAGGAAAAACTCTTGTGGTTAAGGAAACTCAGTAAGCACCACTGAAGCTAAAGAAGAAAAAGGATTATCTTGATGAAGTACTATCTAAGTGGATAGAAGGCAAGAAGAACAGGAAGGAAGGGGAGCCTAAGTTTGTCTTGGACCCTACTGAGGAAAAAGCGTTAAAGATAAAGACTACTGAATAACTTAAGAAGCAACATAAAGAGAAGAATCAAAGGAAGAAGTTGTTTGAAGATGAAATTGTACAATCACTTCTCAAGGATGCTGAGAAAGCATCTAAAAAAATCCCAGTTCTATAATCGTTTTTGATAGAATCACTTCCTGAGATTCCGGGAAAGAAAGTGGTGATTCTGGATCCAAAACAAGAATAATAAATTGTTCAGGAAGAGGAAGAGGAAATAGAAGAATAAGAAGAGGGAAAATAAGAAGGGTATGACATTGATTATGTCATAAAACAAGTTGAAGATTATCATGAGAAGGAAAATTCCTCTGTAAAATTATCAATTCAGACTTCTCAAGTCAAATCCTCAAAACTTGCTACTCCAGGGAATGAAGAGAAGGGTCAGGAAGAAGTAAACAAACCCTTTGAAGAAAACAGCAGTAATCATGATTTCATTCATTTAGAAGATCAAGTGGTTGATGATGAGAAAGAGGAATTTGAGTAAGATAAAATTGTTCAGTTATCAGATAGTGATCATGAATCACCTAAACTAGAAGAGATCATTCAGATAGCTAATAAGGGAAATTAGGTGTTGGTCCATTCACCTAAAAAATCTATAGTGAAAAAGAAAGTTGTTGGAAGTTTTTCAAAGAGGAAAGATGATGAGTTATAAAAAGAATCATCACCAACCAAAAACTCGTATTCATAATCATCCTCTCTTGGACATGATTTTGTTGTTCAGTCTTTTAAAAAGATGGTTAGAACTATTAATTTATTTCCAAGTATAGATTCTAGATGTCAGATGCTTTAACATTCGATGAATCAAAAATCTGATTCAGTTTCCATGGTTATGGATAAATTTGTCAGACTCGAGGAAGATTTCAAATCCTTTCTCATTGGTTATGAGGCTTATAAAAGATATTGCAAAAAGGTTACAAGCTGGTCAAGGAAGATAGTCGAAGACCTGAGAGCTTTTGATGAATTTCAAGATAATGTCAAAGATTCCTTTGACACCGAAAATGGAAAGCTCAATGAACTTTCTAAGAGCTTTGAGGAAAATCTGACTCTTGAATAAACTACTCGGAAGCAAGAAGTTAAGGATCTGAATGGGAAGCTTAATTCTATGGCCATGAATTGGAAGAGGGAAAGGGGTCTCATAATACAATTTGAAGAGAAGCTGGTTAAGAAATAAGAAGTGTTGAAAGCTCAAGAAAAATGTCTTAAGGCTTGGGAAGAAAAGATTAGAGCCTTGGAAAACAAAAAAGAAAAGATCAGGATCAACTGCTTAAGCATATGGAAGAAGATCACAAGGAGGTCAAGAAGCTGAAAATCATTGTCAAGAAGTTGATGCCGAAGGAGAAAGAAGGATATTTTTTTTCTAATTCCGATCTTTTGTTGAGTTCTCCCTTGTACAAATTCTTTAAATCTTAATGAAATTATAGTTATCCTCCATATATTTTCTTGTTTTTTACAAATATTTCATGTACCAAATTTTATTTCCATTCCCTTTATTCCTTTTTGAAAATCAAAAAGGGGGAGAAAGGAATGATAAAAATAATACTAAGAGATTTCCCTAAGTAAGGGGGAGTTCATCTAAAGAGAAGTTCTTATAAAAAAAGATTTCTATATGCAAGATAATGTAAAATCTCATTCACAAAATCAAGAATATGATCCTTAGTGATTCCAAAGCCTAAGGGGGATTTAGTCATATTCACTTTGATCTATAAGTAAAGGTAGATAAGTTTTTATTTTCAAGTCCACAAAAATTCTAAGTCCTTATATTCTTTTTAGTAAGGATGTTTGTGCTTTCCAAAAAGGGGGAGATTGTTGAGTCAATAAGATTTACTTATGACTTTTTCATTCCTTCATGTTTTAAAAATCACAAACAGCCTATATTAAGGAAATTTTTTATTTCCCCTAAGATTTATCTTATTAAGGAAAATTTGTCTTTCCCAAGGAAATTTTCTCCTTACCTTTGTTTTCATTGTTCATGTTATAGTTTCTATATTTCTAACTCCTTTTATTCCTAAGTGTAAAATTAATTTTCATATCTAAAACCTAAGGATCTTATAAATCCTTAGATATAGAGTATTCTGTTTTCAGATTCCGAATTCTCTGAAATTCAAATTCCAAATTCTCTGAAATTCTGATTCTAAATTCTCTGAAATTCAGATTCTGAATTCTCTGAAATACAGATTCTGAATTCTTTGAAATTCAGAATCTAAGTTCTCTAAAATTGAGATTCTAAATTCTCTAAAATTCAGATTATGAATTCTCTGAAACTCAAATTCTGAATTCTCTGAATTTTAGATCCTAAATTCTATGAAACTCAGATTCTGAATTCTCTAAAATTCAGATTCCGAATTCTCTGAAATTCAGATTCTGCATTCTCTGAAATTCAGATTCTGGATTCTCTGAAATTCAGATTCTGAATTCTTTGAAATTCATATTCTGAATTCTCTGAAATTCAGATTCCGAATTCTTTGAAATTCAGATTCTGAATTCTCAGAAATTTAGATTTTAAATTCTCTAAAATTTAGGTTTCAAATTCTATGAAATTCAGGTTCCAAATTTATCAAAATTCAGACTCCGAATTCCTTAGATTTCAGACTCTGAATTCCTCATATTTCAGACTCTGAATTCCTTAGAATTCAGACTCCGAATTCATTGTAATTCAGACTCTGAAATCTATAGAATTCAGGTTTTTAATTCCTTGGAAAATAGAATCTGAACATCCATGTTTTATAGTCTCCAAGTGTTTATTTACCTGGACTCTGAACTTTATTTTTCCTTAGACTCTGAAAAAAATTTATTTGGTTAGGCAACCATATTTTTCTTACCCTTGTTATAGTTATGAAATGATGTTGTACATTATGTTTCTAACTAACTGTTGTTTGAGTGACATGTGTACAAGTCCCTTCGAAATTCAAGGAAAAATATGACTGTTGGGGGAGGGAGCCAACCGTTAGAAAAATGCCTATAAATAGGATCTCATTTTAATGATCTCAGAACCGGGTTGATCACTAGAGATTACATGCTACTGAAGTGATTTCTAGATAGAGAGACTCTCATGCCTTTTGCGTACTAAACATCTTATTCAGATTGCTTCGTGAGACTCTAGTTGTTGTTGTGTACAATCTAGGACTTCTAAGTATAGGAAGACAGAGGTGTCGACTACCTTAAAGTTTGAGGACTTCCAGGGATAGGAAGACAGAGGTGCCGACTACCTTAAAGTTTAAGGTCTTGTGGGGATAGCAAGACAGATTCCAATATTCCTATCAAGGGCGTACCCTAGTGTGGGTAAGACGGACTTTCTTGAAAGTATAAATCAAGGGACCTTTATCCAAGATTGTTGGATACCCTTCTCTTTAGGTTAAAAGATTTCATACTTGTTACTTGTTTTGTTTCAAGTTTATATTCTATTGTATTTTGATAAAGGAAGAAAGTATAACCTTATTATACTTTCTTGTTCTTTTGTATAGTCTATTAAGTAAGATTCTATATGATTTAAGGTAGAATCTTTTCCTTGTAAACTTTCCTTAAGTTTCTTTTTTGGAATCATATTTCCAGAACCTAGCAAGTTTGTAGAACAAAGAGGTCTTGTGAATTTACCTTTTTTAACTTTGTTAAACAAAGTTTTTCTTAAGGTTAAAAATGAAAGTTTTTAAACTTACAATTCACCCCCTCTTGTAATTGATCATATACATTCATATTTTGATCCTACAAAAATATATAACAATTTAAAATTTTATTCACTATTTATATGCCAGATTTTCATGACACACTTTATAATTCATCTTCAGCCCATACTTATCATAATTTGTCACTGTTTTATTTGATTATTCAATATTGCACTAAATATAATATATTACTATATATTTTAAATTTTGCACTTTAATAATCTATAACAATTCATTAATTTTTCTTTTACTATATATTTACATATGATGACTCAAATAGTGACATTAATTTTATGTAGTTTATTACCTATTAGAAAATCCAAATTTTTTGGTGGTTTGAAAATTGAGTTCACATATTCATATTATAATAATAGAATCTGTGATGAAATTCATTACGAAATTCATTACAATATTTAAAAAACATTTGTTCATTTCTAAGGATTGTATTGTAAACATTAGTAGATAAATGAGGCAATATTCTTTTCAAGTGTTAATTTTCTTTCAAATGTATTTTAGTTATTTTAATACTTGTATGCACTATTATAATATAAAATTACTATCCATAATTAGTAAATTAACATAATGCTATTCTTACTAGTGGAAATAGAGGTTTTCCCAACACTTTTATGCCAACAATTTGAACAAACCACTGGTATACTGTTTTTACAGCAACCTTTCCCAACAATTTTTTGAAGTTGTTGGTATACTATTTTTAGAATGAAGCTTTCCTAATGGTTTACTCAAACCGTTGGGAAATCTTTAATTTTTCTAATTTATACCAATGGTTTTTTAAAACTTTTGGTAAAGATTAAATTTCCCAATGGTTTTTTAAAACCATTGGGAAAGTTTTCCACAAAATACATAGCAGATCCAATTCCCTCATCTACATGATTCTAGCCCTAAACTGAAGCTCTCAAAAAGATCTCTCTTTACCCTAGGCTGAAAAACTCCTTCCACCGGATAGATCCATATTCAATCAAGAAATTTTTTAGTCCTACACTTCAAATCTGTAAGTTCTACCTTAGTTTTAATGTTCTGCATCTATTTTTTTGTTTTGTGTTATGATTTGGCCTAAACCAGAGGTCTGTGCGGTCTGTGGCATGGTATATCGAACACTTTGATTTGTTTTCTATTTTTGTTCTACACTTCAAGTTTCATTATTGTGTGAATGGCCTTTATTTGAAGTCTTCATATCCACTCCTTCTATGTAGAGTTCGTGAACTATATGAACTAATGGAGGTGTTGGTGAGATGTATCCCCACTCAAAGATGGTAATGGGTTTGTTTAGTCATATGGTCTCAAGGTGGGTAATGGATATAATTATTATCCATATGAAGGGATTGGGGATGTTTGGGGTAGTGGTGTAGGTGGTTTTTCATTTTTTTTAGTGGGGTGATATAGTAGTTTCTATGGACTTTAGTTTAGTTGAAAATTGGATTTGGATTTTTTATTTATAGTTTTTGTTAATGGGAAGGGTATTGATATTGAGGATGAATGGTTTTTTGGTTGGGTGATAGAGTGTAATTGTGATGTTGGTTGGATTGGGTATAGGAAATTTTAAAGGTATTATATGGGTATTGCCTCCCCTGAACACCCTCACCCCCCAAGACACCCCCCCTGGACATACCCCCCCCCCACCCCCACCACCCTGGACACCCCCCCTAGACACCCCCACCCACTTGGACAGCTCTCCCACCCCCTGGACACCCCTCATCCCCCTGGACACCCCCACCCCCTGGACACCCCTCACCCCCCATGGACACCCCCTCCAGTCCCTTAGACACCCCCCACCCTGGACACCCCCACCCCACCCCACCCCCCAGGACACCCCCACCCCCACCCCCCACCCCCGGACACCCCCACCCCCTTGGACATCCCCCACCCCCCTAGACACCCCGACCCCCTGGACAGCCCCCCCCCCTAGACACCCCAACCCCGTAGACAACCCCCCTAGACACCACCCCACCCCTTAGACACCCCCACCCCCTGGACACCCCCCACCCCCTGGACACCCCCCACCCCCTGGACACCCCCACCCCCTGGACACCCCCACCCCTGGAAAGCCCCCCCCCCCAGACACCACCATACCCCTAGACACCCCCACTTCCTTGGACACCCCACCCCCCAGGAACCCCCCCCAGACACCCCGACCCCCTGGACAGCCCCCCACCCCCCCGGACACCACCCCACCCCCTGGACACCCCCACCCCCTTGGATAGCCCCCCACCCCACCCTAGACACCCCCACCCCCTGGAAACCCCTGCCCCCTAGACACCCCCCCCCCCCCCCGAACACCCCCCCCCCCCCACACACACACACCCTGGACACCCCCACCCCCTGGACAGCCCCCACCCCACCCCCCCTAGACACCCCCCCCAGACACCCCCCCACCCCACACACACACACACACACCCTGGACACCCCCACCCCCTGGACACCCCCCACCCCCTGGACACCCCCCCCCCCCCCCACACCTCAGACACCCCCTGGACACCCCCACCCCCTTGGAAACCCCCCCCCCCACCCCCCCACCCCCCTAGACACCCCCCCCCAGACACCCCCACCCCCTGGACACCCCCACATAATGAATACTTCAACTTTGGGTATTGGGTGTTATGAAATCTCCTAACTTTTCAAAATATTTCCATTTTTAGCATCAATAACTTATTTAAATAACTCTCTTTACAAATTCTGCATCTTTGATGAAAAGAATTCACTTTTTAATATCTTGAACAATGTTCTATCAGGTCCATGGTGTCTTCTTTTATGTGATAAATGAAAAAATTCCAAAACACATTTCACCTCAAATTTAGGCACACATAACTGAATTAGTATATATTCACATTGTTTTAATAATAAGGTATCAACCCAAGAATAGTTCACTACATTAGATAGAAACCCCTTCCTTTATATAGATATCTAAAATGGGGATAGATTGTTCCATTTGGAAAATAAATTTCAATCTCATCATTCAAAATCTCTATGTACAAGGAATCATGCTTATTTTACTCATGGAACCTTCATCTTATGACATCAAACTCCTCTTAGTTCCATTTAATCTTTCTTGGATCTTGATCCACATGTATGACCATGATGTTTCAATCCCTGAGGTACTTTTTACCATCATTTTCATGTTATATTTCTCATTTATTCGGAATAGATATTATGAATATCACTCAAATAATCTACTAAAATATAAAATCTCTTTGATCTAAAATTTACTCAACTCCTGAATAATTCTCCTCCAAAAGTGTAACTGATCTTATACACTCATGTATAGTTCTTCAAAGATATTCAAAACCTTACTTGAACATTTTTTTGGTCTCAAAACACTCTCTAAATCTCACGTGATCAAATTATTACTTAGTTCATTGAATACTTGAGAATAATGGGATTCTTCTCCTTCAAAGGCTCGTGGATTCGAAATCTCTCCTTCTCTTTGACACAAGATGTATAGGACTCTCAAAATTCTCCCATAGATTATATAAGTTCTCTCAATATGAACAGCTATCATGGTATTATATTTATAATTGAAGTCAATATCATGGATTTATATTAATTTATAGTATTTTGTTATAAATATAGTATTTTGTTATCTTTTATATTATGATTATCATATAGAGTAGTGTGTTAGTTATGGTTTCATATAAAGTGAACAATTATTATTTACTTAAAAAATATTTTTGATGAAACTTAAATCTTATTGAATTGCTTTTGATGAAATGACTTATAACAATTTTTTTTACAGAATGGATAGAAGTTGAATGTATAAAACCGATCGGATCTCAAGCGATTTTCAAAACAATTTGGAGAGATTTTTAGATTTTTCATTTCACAATTCTTCAGATAGTGGTCTTATACACTAACCATGTTACAATTGTGTTGGAAGACCTTGGTTGAGACATGAAGAAGTCAGTTGTCACATAACCAAATACAGTTTTCAAGCAAACTACTATGTTTGGTATCACAATGGGGAGAAAATGAAATCTCAAATTACTGATGATCTAAATGAGAGGAATGGATTGGAGAATTTGTTATATGACCAGTTTTAATTTATTTTTCATCATGAAAAAGAAAGGATTCTGACCCAATAAGACTTCTATATGAGCACACATGATTCATATAATGAAAATGATTATGTTTTCAGGGTGAAAAATTCAATGATGTTTCCACGACTCCAGTATATCGACAATGCGGTAAAATGAAAAAGCTGGAATTTTTAATTTGATTGTTTCATGGGAAAACTATGTATGGGATTTCTAATACTGTCATTGATTATATTCTTACCTTCTTTAGGGACTTACATCCATATGATTTAGATATTCCCTCAAACCACTATATGTCATGGAAGTTAGTTGAGGAACATTGATTTTCAAGAAACAAAATTCATGCTTGCCCAAAAATATTGTAGTTTATTCTAGGAGGAAACTGCTGAATGAAATGATTGTATAAAATGTGGTGCATCCCTCTAAAATCCAAAAGTTTATGGAACACCATCTCATGTTCCATATAAAGTAATGTGGAACTTTCCATTGATCCTCAAACTCTAGAATCTTTTTATGACTAATGAAATATCAATAAAAATGTGATGGCATGATACCGAGAAAAAGAAGACTAATGATGAGTTAGTTTTCCCTGCAGATGGATTTTCATGGTAGAGATTTTATGCTTGATATCCCGATTTTGCAGCTGATGTGTGTAATGTGAGGTTGGGTCTTTCATGTGACGGTTTTAATCCATTTGAGAATATTCTTACTTCGCACAGCACATGGATGATTTTTATACACATTTATAACTGTACCTCATGGTTTTGTATGAAAAAAACCTTTCACTTTCATGAGTATACTCATATATGGACCTTCTGATCCTAGAAATGATATAGACATATGCATGCAACCTTTAATAAAAGAGTTGAAACTTCTTTGGGATGTGGGTGTGTGCACATACGATGCATGTTCGAAAGACATATTTCATATGCATGTTGCGATTATATGGACGATCAATGATTTTTCTACTTATGCAATGATGTTTGGATAGATAACGAAGGGAAAACTATCATGTCCTATTTGTATGAAGAATACATGATTCAGAAGACTAAAACATTATTGTAGTTTTAGTTTTATGGGACATCAAAGATTCTTTCCAATGGACCATCCATATAAAAATAATCATTGAAGATTTGAAAATACCATGAAGACTGATGATCCACCTCAACGTATGTCTGTAACTGATGTGCTTAATGAATTGAAAGATTTTAGTTTTTCATTTAGGAAGGTTAAAATGAAATTTGAAAAGAGAAATAATGTTTCCACTGAAACCTATTACAATTGGAAGAAGAGGAGTATCTTATTTGATTTTCCTTATTGGTCAACCAATTTGTTATGTTATTGCTTAGACGTAATTCACATTGAAAAAAATATATGTGAAATATTGATTTTGATTCTTCTAAATGTTAAGTGAAATACAAAAGATGGTTTACGGTCTCGGTGTGACTTGGTGGATTAGGGAATCAGACCAGAATTGCATCATGTGTTTATTAGTGAAAATAAATGGCAAGTTACATGTGCTTATTATGTGATAACACCTACAGAAAAAAAATCTGGAAGTACTAGAGACTATTAAAGTTATTAATGTCTATTCAAGCAACATATCTAAATGGGTCAATAGAAGAGAGTTGAAGATAAAATCTTTTAAGACTCGTGATTATCACGTCCTTCTGCATGAGTTGATTCCAATATCAATTCATTATCTTTTTTCCAATAATTTAAGGGTGTCTATTATTCGGTTGTTCCATTTTTTTAGAGATCATTATACTAATAATTTTTTCAAGTCTTTCTTACAAAAAATGTTGGCAGATGCCCCATTAATTTTGTGTGAGTTAGAGAAAATATTTCCTCCATCATTTTTCACATGAATGTTGCATATGACTATCCATATTCCAACTAAAATACTTCTTGGTGGACCAATTTATTTTCATTGGATGTATCCAACTGAAATAAATATGTACACATTAAAGTATTATGTCTGAAACAGGAATCATCCTGAATGTTCTATCGTGAACGGTTACTTGGATCAAGAATGTATGGATTTATACTCTATATATTTGTCTGATATTACTACAAGAATAAACAGAACAATGAGAAATGAATAAGAATAGTATGAAAATTTGAACCTAGTTTTCCATCACTTCCTCAAATAGGATGAATTCCTGGATCATATACATTGATAACATTAAGCCTTGAAGAGGGGAGATGGAACATCACATAGTTTTGTTCAACTGTGATTTGTTCGATGACTACATCAAGAAAGTAAATTGAATATGTATATCTTACATATATATCTGTTAAACTATTCTTATTTTTATCTATAGGTAATATAAAGCAATAATAAATAGAAATCACTGTTCTTTATCTTTGAGAATGAGGGAGACTTTGCATAGCAAAGAGTTTTCTACTTGGTTAAAATTGAAGGTAAAAATATTACTCTTTAAAATAATTAAATCAATATTTAATTAATTTTAATATTCATTTATATTTCAGGTATTGAGTTTTCCCACTGACTTTGTCTCTGAGGAAATAAGAGCTTTGGATTTTGGTCACCGTGGTTCATGACTGTAAATCAATTGTTATCAATGGGTATAAATTTATTATCACTGAACGAGCAAATAACATGAGAACACAACATGATGGTGCTATGGTTACTACCACAATAGAATTTTATGCCAATTCATCAGATAGTAGATCGTGATTTGAAAATGTAAATTATTATGGACTTGTTGACAAAATAATAATATTGGATTATTACTCTCATGGATGAGTCATGATGATGAAATTCTAGTGGTTTGATTCGATGACGAGGTAGGGAATATTTATTGATGATTTTGGATTTAGATTAATTGATATTACTCGCACTCTTTATACAGATGAACCATATGTATTGGAATCAATGGCGAAACAAGTTTCTTATGTCAAATACCATCTTCGACCTGAATTTGGTGTCATTATTGAAGTAATTCCAAAACATGTTTTTGATGATGGTGATGATGGAATTGACACCATCCCTACTATCATTAGAAATAATCTATTTATTACTTTTGATGACTCCAATAGCTCAATTTTCAGAGTTGACTATTATGGCATCCCTCCTTTTTATTACATAACTTTTCATTACATTTTACAAACAGAGGATCTTTAAAGTCTAGTGTCTTGGAAATCAGGAACATAATACATGAAAACAACATAAAAAATTCTTCTAAACCAATCATAAGGTTTCATCATAGGTTCATCCTATGTACAATTACTGCATATCATATCTTGGAGACATACATCAAAGGAAATGGTGAGTAGAAGGCTCTGTAAGGAAAACAAGTGAAATAGTTGACATGTGATCTTGAGCAATATTAATAAGAACATGATAAAAGTCATAAAGGCATGATCAATGGAAGAATAGGAATATCATAATAAAAATAACTTGAATCATAACTTGAATATGTAGCTACAACATTTCATTTAGACATTCATGAACATACTTCCAAGGTTTATCCCTGAGGTGTCATAAAAATTACCAAGGTTATTCACCAAGGTATCGTGAAACTTGTCACCTCTAGAGATTAATTTATTTACCCAATGCATTGGAGCACTATCAGGTCGCACCCTTAATATGTCTTTATTTTCATGTGATCCACATAGATAATAATCATACATTTCATAAATAACCCAAATAAAGTAAAAGAAATGGGTTTCGCTTCAAAATTGTGACGTTTAAAAAGTGCTTAAAAAGAAGATCATTATGTCATTTATAACCCATGGAAAGAGAGTGAGGGTTATATGTATGTCAATTACAAAATCAAATATATCTTTTTTTTTATTAAAACCCATAAAAATTAAATAGGTCTGGGTATTCGCATAAATAAAACAAGATAATTTCTTAAGAGAAAGAGAGAGGAAATTTGAGATGAAAATTCTACCGCATAACGACTACATAACATCCTTTTAGAAAACATTAAAAAGAGATGGGAAAAGGGTCACCCACTCATAAATAAATCATAGTATGGTATGGGAACAAAATAAAAATAAATAAGATCATGGTATGGGTATTTTAAGTAAATACCACATGAAAATGAAACTCGAAGGAAAA
The DNA here is from genome assembly GCA_963277665.1 of Viscum album. Classification (NCBI taxonomy): domain Eukaryota; kingdom Viridiplantae; phylum Streptophyta; class Magnoliopsida; order Santalales; family Viscaceae; genus Viscum; species Viscum album. Next base: position 2,093,403,010 of record OY728120.1, read on the forward strand.
GAGAAGATGTGATTTCTTTTACGAAAATTCGGCAGCCTAACGGCATCACTTAAAGATTCAGAAAATCATTTGATGAGATAGGAAAGGGTATCTCATCATTTGGACATAAATTTAACAGTATTAAATATATATAATAACAATTCCCCACATAATAAAATGGAACTATAAGACATAACATAAAGGAAGTCATGACTTAAAATAGGAGGGTGAAAGGTTCCCTTACCTTGAAGAGTAACTTCAAAAGCTTGAAGTTCGGGACCTTGGGAGGCTTGAGGGAACCTTGGGAGGACTCCTTGGAAAGTAAGGAGACTAGAACTTTGTTTAGGAGGATTTTGGAATGAAATTAATGAGAGAAATGGCTTGGTATTTATAGGAAAAGTGAGGGAATAAATTATTAATTTCCAAGGGACACCTCATCGGTGGTATTTGCAAAACCATGGGCTTTACCATGGTATTTTCCCATGGTATTATCCAATTGGGACACCTCATAGAATATATCACTATTCATAAGTCTACCAGAAATCTTACAACATTAATGATGTCATTAAACACCCGAAACTCAAAACTGTATTTTTATTATTCACCGAAAATTCAACTATTTCATAAAAATACCAACAATTCACCATAACCTAATATCTATGCTCTAAATTCAAAAATGAAATCCATTTTATGAAAATAATTTTCTAAATATTTTTAATTTAATTTTTAAATAAAATCAGTATTTATTCCAAAAATACAACTTTAAAACTATAACTCATTTTATAACACCATAAAAAAGTAATCAAGGTCCCATAAAATTATTGTATAACCATAATAAAATAAAGTAAAAAATTATGATTACATTTTATGAAAATATATTTCCATTTTAAATTATTAAATTAATTATAAAATTTTAAATAAAATATTTATGACATAAAAAAATACCAAAACTTAAACTATGATCGTTTTTCACTTTTAAGATATCTAAAATGTATTTATACATTCATGGGTGAAGTTTCTATTTTTTCGGTCGATTTACTATTCATTACTATTCATTTCTATTCATTTCTATTCATTATGGGTATGCTACTATTCATACTTTATTATTCACTAAAAATCAAGTTGATCTTATTAGACTCTAAATTTCTCACTGATCACAACTGTAGAAGACCATTTTTTGAAAATCGTTTCACATTATTAATTATTTAAATAATACAAAAATATTTTAAAATACCACCTTTTTCCAAAATTCATCAATAATATGGAACTTCTATTAATTCATCCTATATTTATCCGAACATTTGAAATTCACAAATTTAGGAAATAAATATTATTAAAAAGTTTGGGTCGTTACATTATTCCCCCCTTAAGAAATTTCATCCCCAAAATTTTAACTCGTACCCTAAGAAGAGAAAAGGCGTGGGTACTTCTACCTCATAGATTCCTTTAGTTCCCACATGGCTTCCTCACATTTGTAGTTCCTCCATAACACCTTAACAAGGTGATTAGTCTTGTTGCGTAGAACCTTGTCTCTACGATCCAAGATCTCCACTGGTTGCTCCTCATAAGAGAGGTCGTGTTCCAATTGTACCACCTCTGGATTTAGTACAAGTGAAGGGTCAGGTATGTACTTACTCAAGAGGGATACATGGAAGACGTCATGAACTTGTGCTAGATTTGGAGGAAGTGCAAGCCAATAGGCCACTACCCCTATGCGATCAAGGATTTCATAGGGGCCAATGTACCTAGGGCTGAGCTTCCCTTTCTTCTCAAACCTCATGACTCTCTTCCAAGGAGAAATTCAAAGAAATAATTTGTCACCAACATCAAACTCCAAGTCCCTTAGACGGTTTTCGGTGAGACGGTCCATAATAACCCATATCGCATTGTTTCCTTTGGAAGTTCTTGGGAGACCAGTGACAAAGTCCATAGTGATATTGTCCCACTTCCATGCTGGTATGGGTAGTGGTTGCAATACCCCTTTAGGAAGATGTCGCTCCTCCTTCACTTGCTGACATACTAGGAACCTTGACGTGTAGTCAGCAATCTCCCTTTTCATATTATCCCACCAATAATGATAACAAAGGTCCCTATACATTTTTGTGCTACCAGGATATATAGAGAAAGTAGAGTTATGAGCTTCATCCATCAGCTCCTTCTTTATTTCTGGAATAGATGGAACACATAGTCTTGTACAAAATTTAATTACACCTTCTTGATCAGTATTGAACTCAGGAAACTTACCATCCCTCACAACCTCAAACTTCTTATGTAACAAAGGATCTTCTTTATGAGCTTTCTTGATCTTCTCTAGTAAAGAAGATTGAGAAATCATTTGGGTTAGGGTTGATGATGTCCCTTCCTTTATAATTCCCATGTCCAGTTTTACTAGGTCATTTATCAAAGGATCTCTTTGAATCCTCATAATGGACAGAACAACTGGGTCCTTCCTGCTTAATGCATCAGCGAATTTGTTTGCTCTTCCAGGATGATAAATGAATTGAACAATAATAGTATTTAAGAAGCTCTAAACATCTCCTTTGTCTCATTTTCAATTCCTTTTGTGTGAAAATATACTTCAAACTTTGATGGTCTGTGTATATATCACATTTATCCCCATAAAGATAGTGCCTCCATATCTTCAGAGCAAAAACGACTACAGCCATCTCCAGATCATGCGTAGGATAGTTTTATTCATGAGTCTTCAACTGTCGAGATGCATAAGAAATGACCTTGTCATTTTTCATGAGGACACACCCAATACCTTTCAGAGATTCATCACTAAAAATAATGAATCATTCTCCACTTGAGGGTAGAGTTAACATGGGTGTAGTAACCAATATCTTCTTCAACTCTTGGAAACATTCCTCACACTCCTTTATCCAGATGAACTTGACCCCTTTTTGTGTTAAATTGGTTAATGGATTATAAAGTCATGAAAAGTTTTTCAAAAACCTCTTATAATATCCCGTTAATCCAAGGAAACTAAGAATCTCAGTTATTTTTGTAGGTTGAGGCCACTCCTCTACAACTTTTGTCTTTACAGGGTCAACTGTGATTCCTTCATTGGTAACAATGTTCCCCAAGAAAGTAACTTGTTGTAACCAGAATTCACATTTTATGAACTTACCAAAAAGCCTTTCCTTCCATAGAGTTTGCAAAATAACCCTTAGATGATCCTCATGCTCCTCGTGACTTTTGGAATATATCAGAATATCATCAATAAAAACTACCACAAAGTTATCAAGGTAGTCCTTAAAGACTTTATTCATCAAATCCATAAAAATAGCAGGTGCATTAGTCAATCCAAAAGGCATAACAACAAAATCATAATTCCCATATCTTGATCAAAAGGTAGTTTTTGGAATATATTCTTTATTCACTCTCAATTGATGATAACCAGATCAAAGATCAATATTAGAGAAGAATTGAGCCCCATGAAGTTGGTCAAATAAGTCATCAATTCTTGGAAGAGGGTATTTTTTCTTTACTGTGATCCCATTCAGTTCTCTATAATCAATGCATAGCTGCATCGATCCATCCTTCTTCTTCACAAAGAGAATAGGTGCTCCTCAAGGAGACACACTCGGTCAGATAAACCCCTTCTCCAAAAGATCTTGGAGTTGTTTCTTTAATTCCTCCAGCTCCACATTTTCCATCCTATACGGGGTATTTGATATTGGATGATATCCAGGTACAAGTTCAATAGAGAAATCTACCTCTCTTTCTGGGGGAGGTCCAGGCAACTCCTCAGGAAATACGTCAACGTATTCCTGGATGATGGGGACATTTTCTATCCATAAACTCTCATTTCCTTCTTTTTCTTCACCAATCAACTCCATAAAGAAGGATATAGGAGGTTCTTCTAGACAAAGATCAGGTTGAGATATCTCTCCTTGGAAGATAACTGTAGGTTTTCCATTCAAGACTACTGAGATTTCCTTGCTTCTGGATTTGATCTTAGCTTTATACTTAGAGAGCCAGTCCATTCCTAGTATAATGTCGAATTCCAGCATGGGATGACTACTAGATTTGAGATAAGATTGTAGTCACTAAATTAAATACTAGAGTTTATAAATATTAACGATGCTTGGATAATCCCACCAGGGGTCTTGACTGATAACTCTACTTTTAGAAAATCAGGGTTTGATTCCAAATTCTTTGCAAACTTGGAGGAAATAAAGGAATGTATAGAACTAGAATCAAACAAAGTACTTTCTAGCTTTGAGGGAACAATAATAGTAAATTCTACCACATAATTTGGAGCTTCAACTTTAGTTGTTATGATAGAAAAATCATGACCTTGCTCCCTTGGCCTTTGTTGAGGCTGATGGTGGTTCCCATCCACTGCCCTTGGATTTGGACAGTGATTGGAAAAGTTCCCAAGTTGTCCACACTTAAATCACTGGACATCAGGTAGGGCCTACACCATATTCCCCTTTTCGTTAATGTTTGGAAGTTGAGGTTTCACCTCACTATGACAATTCCTCACAATATGGCCATCTCTTCCACACTTGTAGCATTTCCCGCTCTCGAGCAGGCAGTTCCCTGAATGCTTCTTCCCACATTTATTATGCATGGGATGTTGCACTTGCTTGCCTCTTATTCCCTGATCAAAGTTACTCCCTAAGCTGGGCTCCATCAATATATTTTTGTCGTTTGATTTATGATACCACTGCATCTCACCGAACTCCAGTTCGACTTTCATTGCACAACGTACGATCTCCTCTTAGTCGTCATAGTCTTGATTGGCTAGATTTGAGATCTCAGTCCACCAAATAATCTATCAACCTTAACATTAGGATCCATGAAAAAGCTTGAGGTATAATGGGAAAGTCTTGTAAAGTTTATCTCGTAGCTTCCCATAGATTCATTCTCCTTCTGCTTCTGCTCGAGAAACTCCTTCTCCATTCTTGTTCTCATGGAATGAGAGAAATAATTACTGAAGAAGGTTCCTATGAACTCTTCCCACTCCATAGCTTCAACCTCCACTCTTTGCCTCATGTTTTTAATTAGTTACCACCACTAATCAGCTTCTCCCTCTAAGCGATAGACAGCCAGGGTGACCTTCTCTTTCTCTAAATAGCGGATCACAGAAAAGATCTTCTCTATAGAGCTGATCCACTATTTAGTAATCAATGGGTCGATCGATCCACTGAAGTTTGGTGGTCATTGATGCATAAAGGACTCAATATAATGTTGTTCCCTTCGCAGTGAGATCGGTCTCTTGGCTTGATTCAAGTTATTTACCATAACTTGAGTCAATTGGTTCATCATTCGCAAGAATGTTTCCATTTTGGCTTCCATCAGAGGGTCGTCAGCACATGGTCCATTGCGGTCACCGTTTGCATGGTTCCTCCTATTGCCCGACATTTATAAAAGAATAAAACCTTAGTGAGTAACTTATTTCATTTATGAATCTTTTAACAATAAAGTATTTTATTTCTTAAAACTTCTTTAAACAGTTACATTTCTCTATAAATCCTTCATAATGATTCATAAAAAGATTATGATTAACCAAACATATCCCCTGGGAGTGTTGTAACCAAGAGTTCAGCAAGGCCCGTTGTCATGTACCAGAATACCCCAGGTCAAGCTTGAAACTCCTTGTCAGAGTTTTCACTCTTAGGTACCTTTGTACCAGAGTCATCTCTACCTGCTCGTATCCAGACAGGGATGTATTTTCTTGATAAACCACTTACTCAATACTCACCAAAATACTAGGAAGTTTTCCTATATTTAAACTTTTATATATTATTATTACTAAATTTTTTAAAGCCTAGTTTCTATAAATAACTAAACTATACTTTGATACCAACTATGGCATCCCACCTTTTTATTACATAACTTTTCATTACATTTTACAAATAGAGGATCTTTAAAGTCTAGTGTCTTGGAAATCAGGAACATAATACATGAAAAAAACATAAAACATTCTTCTAAACCACTTTTAAGGCTTCATCATAGGTTCATCCTATGTAAAATTATTGCATCTCATATCCTGGAAACATACATCAATGGAAAGGGTGAGCAGAAGGCTCAGTAAGGAAAACAAGTGAAACAATTGACATGTGATCTTGAGCAATATTAATAAGAACATGATAAAAGTCATAAAGTCATGAGCAATAGAAGAATAGGAATATAATAATAAAAATAAATTTAATCATAACTTTAATATGTGGCTATAATATTTCATTTATACATTCATGAACACATCACCAAGGTTTATCCCTGAGGTGTCATAAAAATTACCAAGGTTATTCACCAAGGTATCGTGAAACTTTTCATCTATATAGATTAAATTCTTTACCCAATGTATTAGAGTGATATCAGGGCACACCCTTAATATGTATTTATTTTCATGTGATCCACATAGATCATAATCATACATTTCATAAATAACCTAAAGAGAGTAAACGAAATGAGTTTCACTTCAAAATCGTGACGTTTTAAAAGTGATTAAAAATAAGATCTTTATGTCATTTATAACCCATGGAAAGAGAGTGAGGGTTATATGTATGTAAATTCCAGAATAAAATATATTTTTTTGTATATTTATGAACACTCATAGAAATGAAATAGGTCTGGGTATTCACATAAATAAAACAAGATAATTTCTTGAGAGAAAGAGAGAGGAAATTTGAGATGAAAATTCTGCCGCATAACGGCTACATAACATCCTTTTAGAAAACATTAAAAAGAGACGGGAAAAGGGTCACCCAATCATAAATAAGTCATAGTAAAGTATGGTCACAAAATAAAAATAAATAAGATCATGGTATGGATATTTTAAGTAAATACCATATGAAAATGAAACTTGAAGGAAAAGAGAAGACGTGATTTCTTTTACGAAAATTTGGCAGCCTAACGGCGTCACTTAAAGATTTAGAAAATCATTTGATGAGAGAGGAAAGGGTATCTCATCATTTTTACATGAAATGTAAAGTATTAAATATATATAATAACAATCCCCCACATAATAAAATAGAACTATAAGAAATAACATAAAGGAAGTCATGACTTAAAAGAGGAGGGTGAAAGGTTCCCTTACCTAGAAGAGTAACTTCGAAAGATTGAAGGTCGGGACTTTGGAAGGTTTGAGGAAACCTTGGTAGGACTACTTGGGAGGTAAGGATACCAAAACTTCTTTGAGGAGGATTTTGGAATGAAATTAATGAGGTAAATGGCTTGGTATTTATAGGAAAAGTGAGGGAATAAATTATTAATTTCCAAGGGACACCTCATCGGTGGTATTTGCAAAACCATGGGCTTGACCATGGTATTTGCCCATGGTATTATCCACTTTGGACACCTCATATCATATATCTCTATTCATAAGTCGACCAGAAATCTTACATCATTATTACATCATTAATGATGTCATTAAACACCTGAAACTCAAAACTGTATTTTTACTATTCACTGAAAATTCAATTGTTTCAGAAAAATACCAAAAATTCACCCTAACCTAATATCGATGCTCTGAATTCAAAAATGAACTCCATTTTATGAAAACAATTTTATAAATATTTTTAATTTATTTTTTAAATAAAATCATTATTTATTCCAAAAAAACAACTTTAAAACTATAACTCATTTTATAACACCTTAAAAAAGTAATAAAGGTCCCATAAAATTATTTTATAACTATAATAAAATAAAGTAAAAGTTTATGATTAAATTTTATGAAAATATATTTCCATTTTAAATTATTAAATTAATTATAAAATTTTAAATAAAATATTTATGACATACAAAAATACCAAAACTTAAACTATGATTGTTTTTTCACTTTTAAGATGTCTAAAATGTATTTATACATTCATGGGTGAAGTTTCTATTTTTTTAGTCGATTTACTATTAATTTCTATTCATTGTTATTCATACGGGTATGCTACTATTCATACTTTATTATTCACTAAAAATCATGTTGATCTTATTAGACTCTAAATTTCTCATTGATCACAACTGTAGAAGACCATTTTTAAAAAATCATTTCACATTATTAATTATTTAAAGAATACAAAAATATTTTAAAATACCCCCTTTTCCAAAATTCATTAATAATATAGAACTTCTATAAATTCATCCTATATTTATCTAAACATTTGAAATTTACAAATTTAGGAAATAAATATTATTAAAAAGTTCGGGTCATTACAATTGTGAACCTGAAATTGTAGTGGGAAATATATAGAATCATCCATCCATGTTCTCAATTATTTTGGTTTAGCTCAACTTGGGTTGTTAAGGTTGTTACTATTCAAATTGATTTAATATTGATTACAAATATGTTGTATCCAACTTAACCGTTATGTGAATTTTCAATGTTTATTGGTTGCAATTTTATTTGAATTGCATTTTCTAATTTGGAATTGAACTATATTCAAACCTATAAAACCAACATTTCTAACTTAGTGAACATTTCAATGATTTATTGACCATGTATAAAATTAGTATAACTCTAAGACCTCCCTTTAACATTTCACCAGATAATTAACATTATGGTTATGTATAGAAACCCGCATCATCTACCTAGGCTAAAGAAATTAAATTTTTCCTTCATTTTGACAAGTGATTTACCCCTTATGAATCAGGTAGATATCTTATCCTTATTCATATGTTTATTTCATCATTTAAAACTATATTAAAGGTTTAATCATTCATAATATATACCTTTCTGAATTTTCTAAAGGTATAATTCAGTATGCTCTCTCTCTTGGTTGTTGAGTGAAATAAAGCCTCAGAATCAATGTTCCATGATTTTAATAGACTGATGACACTTAGTAAATAACCATCCTACTCAAAATTAAATTTCTTTATTACATCTTGTATAATTTATTGAATTCATTATATATCCATTCAATCCCACCTAAAATAATGGATAGTTAAATTATCCATGAATCCCCCTATTCCCTCTCATATATTTTGTTTTTTGGGTTACACATTAGTTATCCTTTTCTAATTAATTCCATATTTGTTTTCAAATGTAGGAAATGAAACCAATTGAAGAGAGGCGACGGAAAAATATGATGGACAACAATCGCCGCATGGCTGAGATGGGTGTTCCATCACTAGTGCTTGTAGTGAGTATTTTATTTCAAATATATATATTTAAATAATATATAATGTCATGTGATTAATTTTGCTTTAAAATTTTTTGTAGGATACACCTCCTAGGCGACAATTATTTGATGAGCATCCTAGTAGTGGTCTCATTACTCATGGTGTTCGTACGAGAGGGGTGGTATGAGAGCTAGGCAATATGGTTGGCGTACCCGATTAGACCATGCCCCTCCCACTGACATGTCATCTATCCCACATTCTAGTCCTGGTGTGTCGTTAGGGAGACATGGGATATTTAGGCCTCACATGTTTTCACCACCCTTTACATCTGAGTCTCCTCACCCGTCTTTACCATATCCGATGATGATTCCTGCTCCCCATTCAGCATTTGGCCACCCATATGTGTCATCTTCTTTTACTTCTACTTCCTTCTCTTTGAGTTTCTATATTCCATCTTCTTTGACTCCTGCTCCGCCACAGTCTGTCCCTACGGAGCATATATTGGGACCCAATCCACATGTACAGGGTTTTCCTTCAGTTTATGTGGATCCAGTGGTGCCCATTGATCAGACTGCCTTAGGTATATTTATAGAACCCTAACAAATTTTTATACCATTATTTATTTTCATTATAACATGTATTGATAAAATATTTGTTTTTCTTTCATAACAGATATATCTACTGGTAGGTGATAGGGGCGAGGGTGTACACGCATGCGTACAGTGTGGAACCACCACACGCAGTTGATGGTGGACTACAACTAAGACAGTCCAATGATTGAAAAAAATAGGGCAGCAATGTCGGAGTTTTTTTGCGACGCTTTCCAAATACTTCGACATCATTCATGTCAGCCCAATCTCATGGCACTACTACAAACACGACCTTTATCAGCGCTAAAAATGGCCTTTATCAGCGCTATAAAAGCGCTGATAAAGCCAGTGTAGATAAGGGGGGGCCTTTATCAGCACTTCCTTTATCAGCGCTTTCGTTTTAGCGCTGATAAAGGACCCTTTTATCAGCGCTTTTAAAAAAGCGCTGATAAAAGTTAAAAAAAATTAAAAAATACTGCCAATCGGGGGGTCATTTATACGCTTGAACCCCCCCCTTTTACAGTGCTTTTCAGCCCCTATACAGCACCCCACGCACCCCCCTCCACCCTTTAACAGCGCTTGCTCAAATATTCCCCATGCGCGCGCGCCCCTGCCTCCACCAGGATTTGAACTTGAGACCTCCCCCCTGCACGCCTAAGCCCTTACCACTACTCTATTTTGATTTGCTTTCCAATTCATGATATCTTTATATATATTTATATATTTAGTTATATTTATTCGTATAGTAATATATATTTATATTAATATATATATATATAGTTATATTATAATATATATATATATAGTTATATTATAATATATATAGTAATATTAATATATATATAGTGGTATTAATATATATCTATATCTATATATATATATATATTTAGTTATATTTATTCGTATAGTAATATATATTTATATTAATATATATATATATATAGTTATATTAACATATATATAGTTATATTAACATATATATAGTTATATTTACATATATATAGTTATATTAACATATATATAGTTATATGAATATATATTTATATAGTTATATAGTTATATTAACATATATATAGTTATATTAACATATATATAGTTATATGAATATATATTTATATAGTTATATAGTAATATTAATATATATATAGTGATATTAATATATATATTTATGGTGATATTAATATATATATTTATAGTAGTACTAATATATATATATATGTAGTTATATTAATATATATATAGTTATTAGATTAATATATATATATATAGTTAGATTAATATATATATATATAGTTAGATTAATATATATATATAGTTAGATTAATATATAGGTATATAAATATTCATATATTGGTATTTTAAATAAAATGGATATTAGTTATTATTTAGATAAAGCTAATATATTTTATATGTAAATATGTTTAATTATTTATTTAAAAAATTTAATTTTTAGGTGCGAATATATAAAAAATATGTACATATAGTTATATATTTGATTATAAATAGCAGTTCATTATAAAAAAGGATAAAACTTCAAAGACATAATATCAATATGAATGTAATACTTTGGAATAAATTCAGTCCCCGCCAAAAAAATCCAATAATACCCCCTTAAATGAGTTTGAAAATCCACAAAATGTTAAAAAATCTGGGTATCCCGACAAAAAACTCAGTTTTGGAGGCCTTCTGGGCCTCTTTTGGCCTCGAAAAACGCTTGACTAGGGTCCCCCTCGAATCATAGTGACGTAGAGCTCGTCGCAGGCTTCGATTTGATATGTGGTAGAGCTCAAACAGACACCCGGATCAAAAGTTATGGCCGTTTGAAGTTTGAGTTGCGTTTTCAACATATTTTGGATCTTTTTTTAATTTTTTTAATTTTTTTAGTCCTCAAATTGTTATTAAATGACTATTAATCCATAATTATTATCAATTTATTAATTAAAAATATTTTTTTAATTTTTTAAGAAGTCATTTTTACTAAATATCTTATATATTAAGTATAATAAGTGTAAATGTACATTTATAATTATCTAAAATATATTTAAAAATTATATATTATATTTATATAACAATATAACTATATCTATATATTAATATATTAATATATTAATATATTAATATATTTATTAATTTTTTTTGAAGGCGACCCTTTATCAGCGCTTTTAAAAAAAGCGCTGATAAAGCCCCCCCCCCCTTTATCAGTGCTACTAAACAAGCGCTGATAAAGGGGGGGCCTTTATCAACACTAAAAAAAGCGCTGATAAAGGGGGGTCCCTTTATCAGTGCTAAAAAAAAGCGCTGATAAAGGGGTGCCTTTATCAGTGCTTTTTCGTTAGCGCTGGTAAAGGGGGGCGCTGCGAAAAACTGTTTTTGTGGTAGTGTGGATACAATTGCCAAATTAAGTCAAGGATAATTCTTGGGTAGAGATATGGTTAAAAAATATGTTGTATTTAATGTAATATATTATTTTTGTATCTATATTAATTAATATTTTGGTTTCAGCTTCGGTTTAATTTCCCTAATAGTGAGGGTGCATGGCCAGCACGTCTAAAGGATATAGGTGAGGTTTGGAGAGCCTATAATCATGAATTGTATATTGGTTGGCATGCTAGAGTTCACATAGAGTTCGAGGTGGTACCTATCATGGATGATTTTCTAATAGAACAGTATTGGAATATGATTACTCATTGGATGATTATCCTGTTTAATGTATTAATCACATTTGAGGTATTTAAAAGAAAATTTTCATGTTTTTCATTAATACCATCTTTTGTATTATTGAATTTTATTTAGGAATCATCTGAAAGAAATAAAAAAACATTGATGATAAAAAATAAATCCACACATTGGGATGTACTACGATGTCAGATCATGAGAGGAAGCAGATATGATAGTTTAACGACTTGCACTTTTTATTGTTTCCTCTATAATTTATTTAATTGATAAAGTTGTCATATAATTTTAGTTATGAAATTAATTATTGGTAACCTATTTTTAATTATGGTTTCCTAAATTAAATGTCATTGTAGATGCAAACATTGAATAATGAAGGATGTGTGCCTCGAGCAAAACTGTTTTGCTCGAGTAGAAGGAAGAAAGATGGAAGTGTGGTTAACAAACTAACTCAGCAGCAGATTGTAAGTTTTACTTTGTTGATTTCAAATTTTAATATCTATTTTGTAACTTAATAATCTATTTATATTTGTAACAAGTTTCCTTAGAGGCCCTTGATGCTCAGGAACCTAACAATTTTGGGTCAAATGATCACTTACATCTGGTGTTGGGAGATGAGCACCCTGACAGAGTACACTGCCGACCTGGGAAGAGTATAGTCCCAATGAGGTATTGGACCTCCTTAAGTATGATTTGTAGTGACACAGAGTTCCAGAAGGTTAAGGAACAATCATAACAGTCTGAAAAAGGGCCATAGATACGGCTGAACAGTCTGCTAGGGAAAACACTGTATTTATGAAACTTATGGAAGTTTTACATCCAACACTTCCACCATAGGCCAGAACAGATTTTGATGAGTATATATCATTGATGAATTATATATATAGTGCACCAGGTGGTAGTTCTAGTGGTGGTCGAGACGATGGTGAGGAGGTGGCCGAGGTGGAGGAGGAGGGTGAGGAGGAGGTCGAGGCCGAGGAGGAGGGTGAGTAGGAGTTCGAGGATTAGGAGGAGGGTGAGGAGGAGGGCGAGGAGGATGCCAAGGTAGAGTATGAGGGCGAGGAGGAGGGTTTTGAGGAGGATGGAGATGATTATGGGGATGGCGATGAGGATAGGATTGAGGCTGATGATGATAGTGATGATAGTGATGGTGATGAGGGACAGATTGATCCATTACATTTTTTATTGATATTACTGACATTTGATGTTTGATGATTTGTTGTGCCTAAATATGTGTGTGATTAGGTATGTCACATTATCTTTATTTCTTTATATATAAATAATAAAACTTGACTTGATGATTTTTTGTGACTGAATATATGTGTGACTGATTCACCCCTCCCATGGACACCCCCACCCCCTTGGACACCCCCACCCCCTGGACAACCCCAACCCCCCTGGACACCCCCACCCCCTGGACACCCCCTACCCCCTTGGAAAGCCCCCAACCCCTTGGAAACTCCCCACCCCTGGACACCCCTCCACCCCCTGGACACCCCTCATGGACACCCCCCCCCCCCCACACCCCCTCCCCACACCCTCAGACACCCCCCACAACCTAGAACCCCCCCCCATCCCCCTAGACACCCTCCACCCCCTTGGACAACCCCCCCCCCCCCCAGACACCCCCACCCCCTGGACACCCCCACCCCCTTGGACCTCCCAACCCCACCCCCTGGACACCCCCCCCCCCATGGATATCCCTCCCCCCACCCCCACCCCATTGAACACCCCCACCCCCTGGACATCCCCCCTAGACAGCCCCCCACCCCCTGGACACCCCCGCCCCTTGGACATCCCCCCACCCCCTTGGACACCCCCACCCCCTTAGACAGCCCCCCCCCCCACCCCCTGGACACCCCCCTAGACACCACCCACTTCCAAGGACACCCCCACCCCCTCGATAGCCCCCCCCCCCCATGGACACCCCCCCCACCACCACCACCCTCCTCGACACCCCCCCAACCCCCCTGGCCACGCCCCCCCCCCACCCCCACCCCCCTGGACACTGCCCACCCCCTGGATCCCCCCCAGACACCCATACCCCTTGGATAGCCCCCCCAACCCCCTGGACAACCCCCCACCCCATGTACACCCCCACCCCCTGGACACCCATGGACATCCCCACCCCCATGGACATCCCCTCACCCCCTAGACACCTCCCACCCCCCTTGGATACCCCCCCCCCCCCCGTACACCCCCACCCCCTTGGACAACCCTCACACCCCTTGGACACCCCCACCCCCTGGAAACCCCCACCCCCTTGGACAACCCCCACACCCCCTAGAACCCCCCCCCCCCCACCCCCACCCCCTTGGACACCCCACCCCCCACCCCCTAGACACCCCACCCCCATAGACACCCACCACCCCCCATGGACACCCCCCCCCCCACCCTAGACACCCCCTGGACACCCCCACCCCCTTGAATATCCCCCCACCCCCTAGACACCCCCCTGGACACCCCCACCCCTTAGACACCCCCCACCCCACCCCTAGACACCCATGACACCCCTAGACACCCCCACCCGGACACCCCCCTGGACACCCCTCACCCCCATTGGACATCCCCCACCCCCCCTAGACACCCTAGACCCCTGGAACCCCCCCCCCCCCCACCCCCCAACCCCCTGGACACCCCCACCCCCTGGAAACCCCCCACCCCCATAAACATGTTGAGATGGTATGTCTGAGTATGATATACTCTATAATACCAAATGTAGGATCGAATAGTAAAGATGAGATGCTCAATACAAGAGGGTGGGTGAATTGTATACTTTAAAAATTCCTTTGTAACTTTAAAGATGGTTATGTTTAATAAGGTTAAACAAGGTAATTCACAAAACCTTTAGATCTATAAACTTGCTTGAATCAGGAAATATGATTCCTAGAACACAATTCCGGAAAAGTGATTCCGGAAATGAAACTTAATGAAAGTTTACAAAGATGTAGATTCTACCTTAAAGCATATAGAATATAATTATATCAGAGTACAAGTATAAGGAATTATAAGATAGTTATACTTTCCTCAACAAAACAATTGCAGTGGAAAAACTTGTAACAAAACAAGTAACAAGTAGTAAATCTTTTAACCCAAAGAGAAGGGTATCCAACAACCTTGGATAAATCTCCTTTGATTTATACTTTCAAGAAATTCTGTCTTACCCACAATAGGGTAAGCCCTCGATATAAATATAGGAGTATGTCTTGCTATCCCTACAAGCCCTCAACTTCAAGGTAGTTGGTACCTCTATCTTCCTCAGCAAGGAAGCTCTCAACTTCAAGGTAGTCAGCACCTCTGTCTTCCTATCCCCGGAAGCCCTCGATTGTACATAGAAACAATTGGAGTCGCATAAAGCAAGTCTAAACAAGAAGTTTAGTACGCACAAAGTAGTGAGAGTCTATCTCTATAGATCACTTCAACGGCATGTAATCTCTAGAGTCGTATAACAGTATGGAACTCTTTCAAATGAGCTCCTATTTATAGGCACGACTTCAACGGTTGGCTCCCTCCTTCAACGGTCATATTTTTCCTTGAATTTCGGAGGGACCTGTACACGTGTCACTCAAACAATAGTTAGTTAGTAAATGAAGGCACGACAATGTTTTATAACAAAACAAGTGTAAGTGAAGTATGGTTACATTGCTAAAATCCAATATTAGGAATGTAAGAAAATGAAAGTTCGGAGTTTAACCAAAAATAAATTTTGATTCTATAATACATGAATATTTGAATTCTGTTTTATAGGAATTTGGAACCTGAATTCTATAGAATTACAGAGTCTGAATTTCAAGGAAATTCAGAGTCTAGATTCACAAGAATTCGGAACCAGAACTTACAAAGTTCAGAGTCATAATTCATAATCAGAATTCGGAGTCAGAACTCATAAAGTCCATAGCCAGAATTCATAATTAGAATTTGGAGTCAGAACTCAAAAAGTTCGTAACTAGAATTCGTAATTAGAATTTGGAGTCAGAACTCAAAAAGTTCGTAACTAGAATTCGTAATTAGAATTTGGAGTCAGAACTCAGAAAGTTCGTAACCAAAATTCTTAATTAGAATTTGGAGTCAGAACTTAGAAAGTTTTTAACCAGAATTCATAATTAGAATTAGGAGTCAGAACTCAGAAAGTTCGTAATTAGAATTATGAGAATTCGGATTCTAAAACAGAATGCTTCATATCTAAGTATTTATAGGATTCCAAGGTTTTGGTTTCAAACCGAATTTTACACTTAGAAAAAAAATCTGATTGAATAATGAAAACATGGTAAGGATAAATTTCCTTGGGGAAGGAAAATTTCCTTAAAGTGGTAAAACAAGGGTAAAAAGAAATTTTCCTTGAGATAAGGTGTTTGTGATTTTCAAAACAAGAGGAATAGTAAAGTCATAAGGAAACCTTAATGACTCAAAAATCTCCCCCTTTACATGAAGGAATGGAAAAGTCATAAGGAAAACCTTATTTACTCAACAAAACAGCCCCCCCCCACACACACACCCTAGACAGCCCCCCACCCCCAAGACACCCCCCCCCACTCCCCCATCCCCTGGACCCCTCCCCCCCGGACACCCCCACCCCCTTGGACATCCCCCACACCCCCTAGACACCCCCCACCCCCTTGGACAGCCCTCCCACCCCCTGGATACCCCCCCCCCCCCCCACCCTCTTAGACACCCCCATATTTTGAATTCAATTTGTATGCCATATTCTATATGTGTTATACATAATTAAATTATCTATGTAATGAATTCTGAATTGGATACACTGTACAGAATTCAGAATTTTGTATGTGATTCATAATTCATTTTGTATTTTTGTATGTGTTATTCATTCAGAATTCAGTACATAATTCATTTTTTATGTATTCAATTGAGAATTCAATTGTGAATTCTTTATTACATAGGGTAATTGGGTTCTAAATTGAATTCTGAATTCCTAGGTGCATAGGGGATTGTAGAGGGGGAGACAGGCTGGCCTGCTACTGTAATTGCAGTAAGGCTAAACCAATGGTTGTAAACTATTGGTATATGTGTGATCAGTAACTTTATACCAACGGTTTACATAAAACCGTTGGTATATAATTATACCAATGGTTAGTAAACCATTGGTATAGAACTTGAAATCACTCTTTACCAAAAGTTTTATGTAAACCATTGGTAAATGGTTATTCTAATGGTTTTGAAATTGTTAGAATAGATCTGAAATTCCTTAATTTGCAACGGGTATCAACCGTTGGTATAAAGATATACCAACGGTTATCTGAAACTGTTGGTATAAGGTGCATTCCAGAACCATATACCAATGGTTATACTATAACTGTTGGTATATGTCTATCCCCACGGCTAACTAGCCAATGGTTTGATCAACCATTGGTATACCAACAGTTTTTAGTCATTTCCCAATGGTTTGAAACCATTGGTATAAGTCAACTTTCCAGTAGTGTATATAGTTTAATACTTAAAATAATACTCAAATTTTTGGGACAGGTGTTGTGGTGTGTATTTTTTTTCTTAAATGTTGGGTGGTGACTTGTATAGTTATAGGAGATAGGTATGTTGTAGTTTAGTTTTTATTTTATTTTCTTTATTCATCATTCACTTAGGCCTTTAACCACTTTATATGGATAGAGGGTAGTTATATTCTATGAAGGGGGCTAGAAGGGCACTGGAGGCAGCTATGTGGTTTTCTTTTCAGGGGAGGGAGATCGGGGTAGTATAGATATTGATTATTATATTTCATTTTTGTCTACCTTTATAATGTATTGTTTCTGTTTATTTTATTTTCCTTCGGCATGGACGTTCGACGTACAGATGGATCATGTTGAAATTTTATTTATTTTTTGTTGTTGTTTTAATTAATTTTATGTGGGTGAAATTGTTCCCAAGTGGTGATTCCTTAATGCCTAGACACTTGTGTCAGCCCGTGGGTGTAGCCCATCCACCTTATTCTATCATAGTCAATCCTATATTAGCGTCTAACTAGGTCATTACTATGTTTGAACCATGGGAGGGCCCAGGAAACATGCCCTAATGGCCAATTGGTCATGGCCTAATTGACATAATTTCCTAATAGCCTAATGACCTAATGAACAATTGTCCCCATGGCCTAATGTCCTCATGTACTTTCATTACATACTTAACCCAAATAATTTCAAAAAATAATAACAACTTTTTAAAAGTTCTAGTTCATAATTAAACACAAATATATAGTCCCTTAAACTCAAAAGTGAAAACAATTGAAAACCAACTTTGTTAACACACCAATAAAGTAGAAATATAGTATAACCATGATTTAAAGACATGTAAGTCCATAAAATGAACCACTTTGTTTTGTTTTTACCGGGCATCCCTGTAACGTCCCGGTTTCGGGTACCACTCAACGGGTGCCCTGAACCCGGTTCACCACGTGACCTCAAGCGCATTTCCCCAAATGCCAGAGGCTATTGACTAGCAATGAAGGCCCAGGTCTGATAGTGGGGAAACTATGCCCTCATTTGTCAAAGTGCAGCGCAGCGGAATAGATAAATAGAATACAACAAGCGGAAGCGGTAAACAATATGTATAATAGAAATGGATAACTGATAATAATAGAGAAACTAGAAGTCATATATATATGAAAATGCAGCATGTCACTATTATATAAAACAACCAAAACATGTTACACTGCAATAAAATACAACTGAAGTACAAGTACAGAAAAGCAAAACAGAACAGCCAGCGGCATCGCGAGCCCAAACTCGGTCCCATGCTCCCCTACTTCCCAGCAACAATCAAGTACATGTATGGGGACCCTTGCCCTTATCCACACCTGCGGAAATGTAATCTGTTTGGGCCGAAGACATGACCCAAACAGGGTGTGAGAAATAATTCCCAGTAGGCACCCACCAAAGGCTCATTCCCAACTGTGTGAAAATATGCAACAACAATGTGCAATAGTAAAATGCAATAAACAAAGCAGTACTCAAAAGGAACTAACTTTACCATTTATATTTCCATTTTATTATTCTTTTAATCATTCAATTTAAGATATCACCATAGTGAATATTCTAAGTAAAATAGCCAGTGTCCTCAGACATGTAAACCCTTACCCTCAGGTAAAGAGAATCCAAACACAGAAATCTTCCCACAGGCATATCGAATATTTCCCACAGGTGTACGAGGTGTCGCCCACAGGCACAGAATCAACTGCTCACAGGCACGGAAGAAGTTTCCCACAGGCTAAGTAGTACATTGACCACAGGCTAATCACAACACTGCCCTCATGTTAAACAAGTAATCGGGCCATACCCAACATGTAAACAAGCAATACACAAGAAATACAAATGTACTTCCTCTCAAGGCAATTCTATAATCATTATAATAAAGGCATACCCTCGGGTATCCTGGCCAAATGGCTAAATAGAGGAACGCACCCCCGGGGTGCTCCTAGATCCAAGCAGTGATCCCAAACAACAGTTTATTATCACATTTAAATTACCTATACAATTATAGGTATTTAATTAAACAAGGCCTCAGCCATACGACACCCCATTCATGGGTGAGTATCACAACGGTACACAAAATTCACATTAGTTGGAAATTAAACACCAAGCCACCTACCTTAAACACCCCTGAATGGTATACGCAAATGATGACATCTGAAACGTCCAAGAACGTCGTAGATATGAGGTAAAATAATTCTCATTCAACCTCAAATAACTTCCCTTAGAGGAATAATTGTCAAGAAACACACAAGTAGAAAGAATCTCTTACCCATGTGGTACCAACATGATCGACGACGGAAGAATCTGATTCCCGACGTGTGATCGGGAGCTCTTCAAAGCTCCGACCTCCTCTCCCGGCTCCAAAACGCATCCAAATCCTCCTATGCCAAATGAGGAGGCTACTTCCCATCTTAAGTGAAAAAAACATACTACACGGTGTGTACTTTCAAGTACATGGCGTGTACTTTTCATTTTTTTAACTGTTCCTTCGGCGGCTTCTCGCCAGCATGGCAGTGTTCATCCGTCAACATGAGTACACGGCGTGTGAATTCAGAGTACACGGCGTATACTATCATCCGGCTGGCGGCTACTTCCACCGCCTTACTATTTGCTTTCCGACTGACTACACGGCGTGTACATACCCACTACACGGCGTGTAGTCGGTTTTTACACCCTTCGTCGTTGGCATGGCTACACACCCTATGTACTCATCCCACACGGCCAAAGTACATGGAATGTGGAATAGTACACGGTGTGTAGTTCCAAAATTTAGGATTTTTCCCATTTTCTTTATTTTCTCAAAAACACTTAAGGAAAAGAGAAAAGAATAAACTCATACCTCAAAAATAAGAACCGGGTTCTTACAAACTTCCCCCCTTAAAACAATTCGTCCCAGAATTGTCATTCCAAGGGTGGTGAAGATATAGTCGTGAACAACTCTGGAAACTGAGCACGTATGTCGGTCTCCTGCTCCCAGGTTTCATCCTGTACTCAGCCATGCAGCCATAGCACCCGTACGAGAGGAACTAACTGGCCTCAGAGAACCTTCGTGCTCCTATCAATGATAAGAATCAGATGCTCCTCAAAGGACGCATCTAACTCTAGCTAAACCTCACCGGGTTGAAAAATGTGAGATGAGTCTGAATGATAGCGACACAACTGAGATACATAGAAGACATCGTGCATGGCTCGGTACCTTTGTGGTAACTGCAACCGATAGGCAACCAGCCCGACTCTCTCCAGAATCTCAAATGGCCCCACATACCTCGGTGAAAGTTTACCCTGTCTCCTGATCCGCATGTGTCCCAACCTCGGTGAAACATGCAAGAAAACTTGATCCCCAACCACAAACTCCAAGGGTCATCTGCAGTGATCAACATAAGATTTATGACGAGATTTTGTGGTTTCCATCCATTTCTGAATCAACTGGACCTGCTCAGAAGTCTCCTGCACGAGACGTGGTCCCAGTAAAGTTGCTTCACCTGCCTCTAACCAGCACAAGGGTGATCGGCATGGCCTACCGTATAAAGCCTCATAAGGTTCCATCTCAATATTTTCCTAAAAACTATTATTATAGTCAAACTCGACTAGGGGTATATATTTCTCCCATGAGCCCCCAAAGTCTAGGATGCATGCATGCAGAATGTCCTCAAGCACCTATATCGTATGCTCTGACTGACCATCGGTCTGAGGGTGGTAAGTTGTGCTTAGAAGCACCTGTGTACCTAGTGCCCTCTGAAAACTCTGCCAGAAACGAGACGTAAAACGGGTGTCCCTATCTGAAACAATAGAATGGGAGACCCCATGAAGACGTATGACCTCTCAGATATACAAATTCCTGAGCTCATAAACTCCGAATATCTCCTTGATCTGCAAAAAGTGAGCTACCTTTGTGAGTCTATCCACAACAACCCACATGGCATCATTGCCTCGAGGTGACCTCAGCAACCCAGTCAATAATTTCATCGCGACATCATCCTATTTCCACTCTGGAATGGGTAACTGCTGCAAAAGCATGGTTGGCCTCTGATGCTCCGCCTTCACCTGCTGACCTGTGGAACACCTCGTAACAAAACCAGTTACATCTCTCTTCATTCCCAGCCACCAGTACTGACGTCTCAAGTCTCCGTACATCTTGGTAACCCTGGGATGAACTGCCCAAGCTGAAGCATGAAACTCCCGAATCAGCTCCTCACGTATATCCCCTGGAACCCAGACTCGTCCATGGAAACGCAATACCTCATCATCGCATATCGTCCAGCCAGGAGAAGGGTCCTCAATGGTCACTGACTCCTGTAGAACTAGGCCTTCTGAATCAGATAGTTGTCTCATCCTCACTCTATACAGGAGGATAGAAGTCACAGCTAAAGACGAAAGATAGGTCTACCCCTGACTATCGTGCACCTCCAAATGAATCTCAGAGAACAAATCCATAAGCTGGCATTCACCATTGGCCTCCTGCACTGCCTGTATCTGAGTCTTCCTGCTCAGTGCATCAGCTACTACATTACCTTTACCAGGTGTATAGGCAATCTCAAAATCGAAGGACTGAAGGTATTCGACTCACCTTCGCTGCCTCAGCTTTAAGTCACACTGAGTAAATATGTACTTGAGAATTTTGTGGTTAGTGAAGACCACAAAATGATCTCCCAAAAGATAATGTATCCAACAGTGCAACGCATGAACAACTGTAGCCAATTTGAGATCATGTGTCGGGTAATTCCTCTCATGTGGCCTCAATTGCTGAGACCCATATGCAACTACTTGATCGCCCTGCATCAACACAGCTCCTAGCCCAATACCTTATGCATCACAGTAGACTATATAGCTCTTCCCCTGCTCTGGGAGTATGAGAATCGGTGCTGATGTCAACTTTCCCTTCAACTCCTAGAAGGCTGTCTCGCAAGATTCTAACCAAACGAACTTCACACCCTTCTTAGTCAAACCCGTCAACGGCACTGCTAAGCGGGAGAAGTCCTGTATGAAGTGTATATAGTAACCAGTCAGCCCCAAGAAACTCCGTATCTCAAACACGTTCTTAGGATGCTCTCAGGAAACTACTGCTCTCACCTTCTCTGGGTCTACTACAACTCCTTCCTCTGAGATGATATGACCCAGGAAGTGAATCCGGTCCATCCAAAAGTGGCACTTTGAGAGCTTAGCATATAGTCGATGCTCTCTTAGTGTACTCAATACGATCTCAAGATGGGTGGCATGGTCATGTAGAGTGTGAGAGTACACCAAGATGTCATCCACAAATACTACCACAAAAGAATCCAGATAAGGATGAAACACACGATTCATCAGAGCCATAAAAACTACTGGCACATTCGTGAGTCCGAACGGCATAACCGTATACTCGTATAGACCATACCTGCTCCTGAAAGCTGTGAGAGGTATATCAGATGGTCTAACGCACAGCTGATGATATCCTGATCTCAAGTAAATCTTCGAGAACACTCGTGCTCCATGAATTTGATCAAAAAGATCATCAATCCTAGGCAAGGGATATCGGTTCTTAACCATCAACTTGTTCAACTTCCGATAATCCACACAGAGTCTCAGGTTACCGTCCGCCTTCTTCGCAAAGAGGACCGGAGAACCCCAATGAGAAGTACTGGGTCGGATGAAACTCTTTGTCTGTAACTCCTCTAACTATCTCTTGAGCTCCTGCAACTCTGGTGTAGCCATCCTATAAGGAGGAATGGACACCGGTGTTGTTCCTGGCACAAGCTCAATAGAGAAGTCCACCTCACGCTCTGGAGGAAGACCTGAAAATTGTTCGGGAAGACATCCCTGAAACGATCAACCATTGGAGGGAAATCCTTCTGACAAGTCCCATGGTCATCCAGATATAAGCTCGAAATCTGGGTTGTGATACCACCTCGCCCATGATGCTCTAGTCCAACACGACTCGCCTGAACATCCCACTCTCCCTTGTATAGAAACTCTCCACCCTCTGGTGACGTGAAACTCACCCTGCGACGATAGAAATCCACAAAGGCTCAAAAGGGAACCAACCAGTCCATCCCGAGAATGACATCATAGCTCATCATTTCTAAGACATAGAGGTCCCAAAGGAAGTGACACCCACCAACCTCAAGGGGGAACTCCTTGCACTGACGCACACCAGCCATTCTAGTACCCAACGGAGTGTCTAGCGTCATAACAACAAAATAAGAAGAAACACAGAGCCCAAGGCTCTCCACAACGGGCACAGATATGAAACTATGTGTAGCACTCGTATCAAAAAGTACTGAAGATAAAACAAAATCTACTAGAATAGTACCTCTGACAGTAGAAGGTCCTGGATCCTACTCCTGCTAGGTCTGTTGCACTGCATATGTCTGCCCAGTGTCGCGGCCCTGTGACACATAATGGCTACCCTAAGTTGTCCCGCCCTACTACCTCTGAGATCCTGGTGTCTGGCTACCATGGCCATGCCCACCATCCCTACATGTACGCCCTGATGTATTCCAGTTCCCCGACTGGTAAGAAGCTTCTGGTCCTGTCCCTGCATGCAGAGTCTGTACAGAACCCCTCTCACTAGCCACTGGTGGAAACTCCCTGCAAAAGCACTGCAGATGACCCATCCTGCCGCAAGCCCGACATTCCAATGGGTCATGTGGACACTGAGGTCACTTGTACCCCTCCTTACTACACCGGTAGCACATGAACTGTCCACCTGAAACATTCTTCTGGCTGGTACTCCCACCCTGAGAGAAGTCCATCTATCTCTTCCTCTTACCAGTAGAAATAGTACCAGAAACTGGTGTTGAAGCACCCTGGCCCACACCACTAGCTTCTTGCAGTTTCCTCTCTGTAATCAGCGCCTGGTTCATAATAGCATGTACTGAAGGCAACCTGAAAACATTCACCAGTGCTCGGATGTCATATCGAAGACCATCCTCAAAGTGTCTAGCTCTCAGCGTCTCATCGCCCACCAGAACGGGTGAAAAACGCCGAAGCTCAGTGAAACGAGCAGAATAATCCATCACCGACATAGCACCCTGCTGCAAATTCATGAATTCTCAATCTCGATCTGCCCTCAGTTTCTCTGGGAAGAAGAAGTCATAGAAGGCTGTCTGGAAATCTTCTCACGCCATGTCTTTGTGATGCTCTGACTGGGTGGTATCATCCCACCACATCTTGGTGGAATCATGCAGCATATAAGTCGCAAGCTTGACCCTCCACCCTGGAGGCGTCTTTAGGTGCTCGAAAATAGTCTGCATTGACCCCTGCCAAGACTCCGCAGCCTTTGGTCCACCATCCCCTGAAAACGTAGGCGGATGCTGTTGTTGGAAGATAAGAGTCAGCTCATCCATAGATGTGGCAGCCGACGGTGCTCCCTGAAAGGTCTGCATAAACCGCATAAAGCCTTCACGGAACTGCTCCTCCACGCCTGTGTCCAGTATTATGGCTGGCGCCGCATCTGGCTCTGCTCGAGGATCTACTGGTAGCCCATGGCCCACCAGCTACGGAGTATACTCGTTGCCGCTCTCCTGGCGAACAACGCTTGAACGTCTCAGCAGCATGACACTACAACGTCAAATGCACACCTTAGATCAAGATTATCACAGTCTGAAAACAAAGGAACCAAAAGGGGAACAGGAGGAAGAAGGCATTTAAGATTTCAAAACAAGACTACATGGTGCGTATAATAACTACACGGCATGTACCTAACTTCTCTTCCCCTGCTCGGGTCTTTCTACACTGCCAAGCCACACGGCTCCCGTTAAACAACACTACATGGCATGTATATAATCTACACAGCATGTATGGTGTAATTTTCCAACTTCCCGTGTCGTTTGTGACACGACCGACTACTCATCTTGATACTACACGGCGTGTTACACCCACACACGGCGTGTACACTGCCCCGTTTCCCAGCCACACGGTCAGGTCCACATGGTCTATCACTGGTCAAGACTACACGGCATGTCCTACAGGTACACGACGTGTACAATACGAGCTTCACCGACCCGTGTTGTTCGTTACACGGCCGGATACACGGCTCCAACAACATGGAGTGTTCTATAGTGGACACGACATGTATGTCTTAAGGTCTCCTTCGTCCGTGTTTGTTAGTTACACGGGCGGACTTCAGGTCAACACTACATAGCGTGTACATTTGGTACACAATGTGTTCGCCCCAAGCATTTCCCTTCCCCATGTCCCCGCCCACACGGTCTATGACACAGGAAGATACTACACAGTGTGTACTGAGGGTACACGGCATGTACTTAAATTTTTTTCTTTTCTTCCCGAACAGAAGAACACACGGCATGTGTCCGAGGAACTGCACGGCCTCTATCCTGGGTTATCCGGACATTAAGCCTTAGATACTACTCCGGAACCCAGAAAAACCACTGAAACAACTCCTAAGTGCCAAATTCCGACCTGTGAGAGCCCATACTCCCCGCGAATAGAATTTTGGAATCTTATCTGAGTTATAAATATGATAAACAACCAATGATCCACCAAATTCCGGTCAATGAGGGTCCATAATCCCCAGTAACCAAAGTTTGGCGTTCATTCTGCCAAGGCCTTACACAAACATACCCTATCACATAGCAGGTATTTATCAAGCAGCTATCACAACAGCATGCTTTTCTATCACAACAACTATCACAACAACATGCAATTTCTAATGCACATACATGGCATGGAACTATGCGTGGCTTGTGATTTCTAGCATGTGCCTAAATGATGCATGAGATGGAATACCCTCATCTCATCTGGTTGAAACTAAATAGAACCCATGAATAAATTATAAATAGAACAATCACAAGTGTGTCACCCTTTGGTGAAAATCAATTCAACTGTAAAATTGAAAAATCAGAAAAATTGCAACACTGGGTAAATTGGCTTTTCCCTGTACACGGGTTAGATACACCCTGGCACATCTGATTACCAACTATCATTCTCATCCTATCCCTAACTAAGGCTCCAAATAATAATTCAAAGAAAAGAACCCCTGTTATATCACTTTGTAACATCCCGGTTCTGGGTGTCACTCAACGGGTGCCCCGAACCCGGTTCGCCACGTGACCTCAAGCGCATTTCCCCAAATGCCAGAGGCTGCTGACTAGCAGTGAGGGCCCAGGTCTGATAGTGGGGAAACTATGCCCTCATTTTTCAAAGTGCAGTGCAGTGGAATAGATAAATAGCATAAAACAAGCGGAAGCGGTAAACAATATGTATAACAGAAATGGATAACTGATAATAACAGGAAAACCAGCAGTCATATATATATGAAAATGCAACATGTCACTATTCTATAAAATATCCAAAACATGTTACACTGCAATACAATACAACTGAAGTACAAGTACAGAAAAGCAAAACAGAACAGCCAGCGGCATCACGAGCCCAAGCTTGGTCCCATTCTCCCCTACTTACCAACAATAATCAAGTACCTGTATGGGGACCCTTGCCCTTATCCACAACTGTAGAAACGTAATTTGTTTGGGCTGAAGACATGACCCAAACAGGGTGTGAGAAATAATTTCCATTAGGCACCCACCAAAGGCCCGTGCCCAACTGTGTGAAAATATGAAACAATAGTGTGTAGTAGTAAAATGTAATAAACAAATTAGTACTCAAAAGAAACTAACTTTAACAGTTATATTTCCATTTTATTATTCTTTTAATCATTCAATTTAAGATATCACCACAATGAATATTCTAATTAAAAAATCCAGTGTCCTCATACATGTAAACCCTTACCCTCATGTAAAGAGAATCCAAACACAAGAATCTTCCCACAGGCATATCGAATATTGCCCATAGGTATACGAGGTATCGCCTACAGGCACAGAATCAACTGCCCATAGGCACGGAAGAAGTTGCCCACAGGCTAAGTAGTACATTGCCCACAGGCTAATCACAACACTGCCCTCAGGCTAAACAACTAACCGGGTCATGCCCAACATGTAAACAAGCAATACACATGTAATAAAAATGCAATTCCTCTCAAGGAAATTCTATAATCATTATTATAAATGCATACCCTCAGGTATCTTGGCCAAACGGCTAAACAGAGGAACGCACCCCTGGGGTGGTCCTAGATCCAAGAAGCGATCCCAAACAATAGTTTATTATCACTTTTAAATTACCTATACAATTCAGGTATTTAATTCAACAAGGCCTCAGCCATACGACACCCCATTCATGGGCGCGTATCACAACGGTACACAAAACGCACATCATTTGGAAATTAAACACCAAGCCACCTACCTTAAACACCCCTGAACAGTATACGTGAACGACGGCTTCTGAAACTTCCAAGAACATCATAGATATGAGGTAAAATAATTCTCATTCAACCTCAAATAACTTCCCTTAGAGGAAGAATTGTCAATAAACACACAAGGAGAAGGAAGCTCTTACCCGTGTGGTACCAACGTGATCGATGGCGGAAGAATATGATTCCCGACGTGCGATCAGGAGCTCTTCAAAGCTCCGGACTCCTCTCCTGGCTCCAAAACGTGTCCAAAGCCTCCTATTCCAAATGAGGAGGCTACTTCCCATCTTAAGCAAAAAAAACATACTACACGGCGTTTACTTTCAAGTACACACCGTGTACTTTTCATTTTTTTAATTGTTCCTTCGGAAGCTTCTCGCCAGCGTGGCCCTGTTTATCCGTCGACATGAGTACATGGCGTGTGAATTCGGAGTACATGGCATGTACTGTCGTCCGGCTGGCAGCTGCTTCCACCGCCTTACTATTTTCCTGTCGACTGACTACACGGCGTGTACATACCCACTACACGGCATGTAGTCGGTTTGTACACCCTTCGTCGCCAGCATGGCTACACACCCTGTGTACTCATCCCACACGGCCAAAGTACATGGAGTGTGGAATATTACACGTCATGTAGTTCCAAAATTTAGGATTTTTCCCATTTTCTTTATTTTCTTAGAAACACTTAAGGAAAAGAGAAAAGAAGAAACATGTACCTCAAAAATAAGAACCAGGTTCTTACAAACTCCCCCCCTTAAAGCAATTCATCCCTGAATTGCCCTTCCAAGGGTGGTGAAGATATAGCCATGAACAACTCTGGCCACTGAGCACGTATGTTGGTCTCCCGCTCCCAGGTTTCATCCTGCACTCAGCCATGCTGCCATATCACCCGTACGAGAGGAACTGACCGGCCTCAGAGAAACTCCATGCTCCTATCAACGATACGAATCGGATGCTCCTCAAAGGACGCATCTAACTCTAGATCAACCTCCTTGGGCTGAAAAACGTGAGATGGGTCTGAATGATAGTGACGCAACTGAGATGCATAGAAGACATCGTGCATGGCTCGATACCTCTGTGGTAACTGCAACCGATAGGCAACCGACCCGACTCTCTCCAGAATCTCAAATGGCCCCACATACCTCGATGAAAGTTTACCCTGTCTCCTGATCCACCTGTGTCCCAACCTCGGTGAAACATGCAAGAAAACCTGATCCCCAACCACGAACTCCAAGGGTCATTTACGGCGATCAACATAAGATTTATGATGAGATTGTGCGGTAGCCATCCTTTTCTGAATCAACTAGACCTGCTCAGAAGCCTCTTGCATGAGACGTGGTCCCAGTAAAGCTACCTCACCTGCCTCTAACTAGAACAAGGGTGGTCGGAATGGCCTACTGTATAAAGCCTCATAAGGTGTCATCTCAATAGTTTCCTGAAAACTATTATTATAGGAAAACTCGACTAGGGGTATATGATTCTCCCATGATCCCCCAAAGTCTAGGATGCATGCACAAAGCATGTCCTCAAGCACCTATATTGTATGCTCTGACTGACCATCAGTCTGAGGGTGGTAAGTTGTACTCAGAAGCACCTGTGTACCCAGTGCCCTCTGAAAACTCTACTAGAAACAATATGTAAAACGGGCGTACCTATCTGAAACAATAGAACGGGGGACCCCATGAAGACGTACGACCTCTCGGATATACAACTTCCTGAGCTCGTCAACTCTGAAGGTCTCCTTGATCGTCAAAAAGTAAACTACCTTTGTGAGTCTGTCCACAACAACCCACATGGCATCATTGCCTCGAGGTGACCTCAGCAACCCAGTCATGAAGTCCATCGCGACATCATCCCATTTCCACTATGGAATGGGTAACTGCTGCAAAAGAACAGCTGGACTCTGATGCTCCGCCTTCACCTGCTGACAGGTGGAACACCTCGTAACAAAACCAGCTACATCTCTCTTCATTCCTGATCACCAGTACTGACGTCTCAAGTCTCAGTACATCTTGGTAACCCCAGGATGAACTGCCCAAGCTGAAGCATGAACTCCCGCATCAGCTCCTCACTTATATCCCCTGGAACCCATACTCGTCCATGGAAACACAATACCTCATCATCGCCTATTGTCCAACTAGGAGAAGGGTCCTCACTGGTCACCGACTCCCGTAGAACTAGGCCTTCTGAATCAGATATCTATCTCATCCTCACTCTATCCAGGAGGATAGAAGTCACAGCTAAAGACGAAAGATAGGTCTACCCTTGACTATCATGCACCTCCAAATGAATCTCAGATAACAAAGCCATAAGCTGTCATTCACCATTGGCCTTCTGCACTGCCTGTATCTGAGTCTTCCTGCTCAGTGCATCAGCTACTGCATTACCTTTACCAGGTGTATAGGAAAGCTCAAAATTGAAGGACAAAAGGTATTCGACCCACCTTCGCTACCTCAGATTCAATTCACGCTGAGTAAAGATGTACTTGAGACTTTTGTGGTCGGTGAAAACCAAAAAATGCTCTCCCAAAAGATAATGTCTCCAACAGCGCAACGCATGAACAACTACAGCCAACTCGAGATCATGCGTCGGGTAATTCCTCTCATGTGGCCTCAACTGCCGAGACCCATATGCAACTACTCAATCGCCCTGCATCAACACAACTCCAAGCCCAATACTTGATGCATCACAGTAGACTATATAGCTCTTCTCCTACTCTAGGAGTATCAGGATCGGTGCTGATGTCAACTTTCCCTTAATCTCCTGGAAGGCTGTCTCACATGATTCTGACCAAAAAAACTTCACACCCTTCTTAGTCAAACCCGTCAATGGCACTGCTAAGCGGGAGAAGTCCTGTATGAAGCATCTGTAGTAACCAGCCAGCCCCAAGAAACTCCGTATCTCAAACACGTTCTTAGGATGATCCCAGGAAACTACTGCTCTCACCTTCTCTGGGTCTACTACAACTCCTTCCGCTGAGATGATATGACCTAGGAAGTGAATCTGGTCCATCCAAAAGTGTCAATTTGAGAGCTTAGCATATATCTGATGCTCTCTCAGTGTACTCAATATGATCTCAAGATGGGTGGCATGGTCATGTTGAGTGTGAGAGTACACCAAGATTTCATCCATGAATACTACCACAAAAGAATCCAGATAAGGATGGAACACATGATTCATCAGAGCCATAAAAATTGTCGGTGTGTTCGTGAGTCCGAACGGCATAACCGTATACTCGTATAGACCATACCTACTACTGAAAGTTGTGAGAGGTATATCAGATGGTCTAATGCGCAGCTGATGATATCTTGATCTCAAGTCAATCTTTGAGAACACTCGTGCTCCATGAAGTTGATCAAAAAGATCATCAATCCTAGGCAAGGGATATCGGTTCTTAACCTTCAACTGGTTCAACTTCTGATAATCCACACAGAGTCTGAGGGTACGGTCCGCCTTATTCGCAAAGAGGATCGGAGAACCCCAAGGAGAAGTATTGGGTCGGATGAAACCCTTTGCCTGTAACTCCTCTAACTATCTCTTGATCTCCTGCAACTCTGGTGTATCCATCCTATAAGGAGGAATGGACACCGATGCTATTCCTGGCATAAGATAAATAGAGAAGTCCACCTCATGCTCTGGAGGAAGACCTAAAAAGTTGTTCGAGAAGACATCCCTAAAACGATCAAACACTGGAGGGAAATCCTGCTGAAAAGTCCCCTGGTCGTCCAGATATAAGCTCGCAATCTGGGTTGTGATACCACCTCGCCCATGATGCTCTGGTTCAACTCGACTCGCATGAACATCCCACTCTCCCTTGTATAGAAACTCTCCACCCTCTGGTGATGTGAAAATCACCCTGCGATGATAGAAATTCACAAAGGCTCGAAAGGGAACCAACCAGTCCATCCCAAGAATGATATCATAGCTCGTCATTTATAAGACATAGAGGTCCTAAAGGAAGTGATACCCACCAACCTCAAGGGGGAACTCCTTGCACTAATTCACACCAGTCGTTCTTGTCCCCAACAGAGTGTCTAGAGTCATAACAGCAGAAGAAGAAGAAACACAGAGCCCAAGGCTCTCCACAATGGGCACAAATATAAAACTATGTGTAGCACCTGTATCGAAAAGTATTGAAGACAAAACAGAAGCTACTAGAATAGTACCTCTAACAGTAGAAGGTCCGGGATCCTGCTCCTGCTGGGTCTGTTGCACTGCATATGTCTGCCCAATGTCGCGGCCTTGTGACACAACATGGCTACCCTGAGTTGTCCCACCCTGCTGCCTCTGAGATCCTAGTGTCTGGCTACCATGGCCACGTCCACCATCCATGCCTGCACGCCTTGATGTATTCTAGTTCCCTGACTAGTAAGAAGCTGTCGGTCTTGTCCCTGCATGCAGAGTCTGCACAGAACCCCTCTCACTAGCCACTAGTGGAAACTCCCTACAAAAGCGCTACAAATGACCCATCCTTCCACAATCCCAGTATTCTAATGGGTCACATGGACAGTAAGGTCACTTGTGCCCCTCCTTACCACACTGGTAGCACGTGACCTATCCACCTGAAACATTCTTCTGGATAGTACTGCCACCCTGAGAGAAGTTCATCTGTCTCTTCCTATTACCGGTAGAAATAGTACCAAAAACCAGTGTTGAACCGACCTAGCCCACACCACTAGATTCTCATAGGTTCCTCTTTGTAATCAGCGCCTGGTTCACAATAGCATGTACTGAAGGCAACCTGAAAACATTCACCAGTGCTCAAATGTCATATCGAAGACCATCCTCAAAGAATCTGGCTCTCAGCGTCTCATCACCCACTAGAACAGGTGCAAAAATCTAAAGCTCGGTGAAACGAGTAGAATAATCCATCACCGACATAGCGCCCTGCTGCAGATTCATGAACTCTCGAGCTCGATCTGCCCTCAGTGTCTCTGGGAAGAAGAAGAAGTCATAGAAGGATATCTGGAAATCTTCCCACGCCATGTCTCTATGATGCTCTGACTGGGTGGTAACATCCCACCACCTCTTGGCGGAATCATGCAGCATATAAGCCGCGAGCTTGACTCTCCACCCTGGAGGCATCTCTAGGTGCTCGAAAATAGTCTGCATCGACCCCAGCCAAGACTTCGCAGCCTGTGGTCCTCCATCCCCTGAAAACTTAGGCAGATGCTGCTGCTGGAAGATACGAGTCAGCTCGTCCATAGATGTGGCAGTCGGCGGTGCTCCCTGAAAGGTCTGCATGAACCGCATAAAGCCTTCACGGAACTACGTCTCTGCACATGTGTCTGGTATTACGGTTGGCGCTGCATCTGGCTCTGCTGGAGGATAAACTGGTAGCTGATGGCCCACCATCTCCGGAGTATACTCGTTTCCTCTTTCCTGGTGAACAATGTGTGAACATCTCGATGACATGACACTACAAGGTCAAATGCACACCTTAGATCAAGATTATCACAGTCTGAAAACAAAGGAACCAAAAGGGGAACAGGAGGAAGAAGGTATTTAAGATTGCACAATAAGACTACATGAAATGTATACTAACTACATGGCGTATACCTGACTTCTCTTCCCCTGCCTGGGTCCTTCTACACAGCCAAGACACACGGATCCCATTAAACAACACTACACGGCATGTATATAATCTACACGACGTGTATGGTGTAATTTTCTAACTGCTCGTGTCGTTTGTGAAACGGCCGACTACTCGGCTTGATACTACACGGCGTGTTACACCCGTACACGGCATGTACACTACCCCATTTCCCAGCCACACGGTCAGGTCCACACAGTATGTCACTGGTCAAGACTAAACGGTGTGTCCTACAGGTACACGGCATGTATGAGATGAGCTTCGCTGACCCATGTTGTTCGTTACACGGTTAGATACACGGCTTCAACGACACGGCGTATTCTATAGTGGACACGACATGTATGTCTTAAGGTCTCCTACGTCCGTGTTTGTTAGTTACACGGGCGAACTTCGGGTCAACACTACACGGTGTGTACATTCGGTACACGACGTGTTCGCCCCAAGTATTTCCCTTCCCCGTGTCCCCGCCCACACGGTCTATGACACGGGAAGATACTACACGGCGTGTACTGAGGGTACACGACGTGTACTTAAAAAGTTTTCTTTTCTTCCCGAACAGAATAACACATGGAGTGTGTCCGAAGAACTACACAGCGTGTATCCTAGGTTTTCCGGACATTAAGCCTCAGATACTACTCCGGAACCCAGAAAAACCACTGAAACAACTCCTAAGTGCCAAATTTCGACCCGTGAGGGCCCATACTCCCCACGAATAGAAGTTTGGCATCTTATCTGAGTTATAAATATGGTAAACAACCAATGATCCACCAAATTCCGGTCAATGAGGGCCCATAATCCCCAGTAACCAAAGTTTGGCATTCATTCTGCCAAGGCCTTACACAAACATACCCTATCATATAGCAGGTATTTATCAAGCAGCTATCACAACAGTATGATTTTCTAGCACAACAACTATCACAACAACATGCAATTTCCAATGCACCTACATGGCATGGAACTATACATGGCATGTGATTTCTAGCATGTGCCTAAATGATGCATGAGATGGAATACCCTCATCTCATCGGGTTGAAACTAAATAGAACCCATGAATAAATTATAAATAGCACAATCACAAGTGTGTCACCCTTCGGTGAAAATCAATTCAACTGTAAAATTGCAAAATCAAAAAAATTGCAACACGAGGTAAATTGGATTTTCCTTGTACACGGGTTAGCTACGCCTAGGCACAACTGATTACCAACTATCGTTCTCGTCCTATCCCTGACTAAGGCTCCAAATAGTAATTCAAAGAAAAGAACCCCTTTGATACCACTTTGTAACATCCCGATTTCGGGTGCCACTCAATGGGTGCCCTGAACCCAGTTCACCACGTGACCTCAAGCGCATTTCCCCAAACGCCAGAGGTTGCCGACTAGCAGCGAGGGACCAGGTCTGATAGTGAGGAAACTATTCCCTCATTTTTCAAAGTGCAGTGCAGTAGAATAGATAAATAGCATACAACAAGCGGAAGTGGTAAACAATATGTATAACAAAAATGGATAACTGATAATAACAGGGAAACCAGCAGTCATATATATTTGAAAATGCAGCATGTCGCTATTCTATAAAATAGCCAATAAATGTTACACTGCAATACAATACAACTGAAGTACAAGTACAGAAAATCAAAACAAAACAGCCAGCAGCATCGCGAGCCCAAGCTCAGTCCCATGCTCCCCTACTTCCCAGCAATAATCAAGTACCTGTATGGGGACCCTTGCCCTTATCCACACCTGTAGAAACGTAATCTGTTTGGGCCGAAGACATGACCCAAACAGGGTGTGAGAAATAATTCCTAGTAGGCACCCACCAAAGGCCCGTGCCCAACTGTGTGAAAATATGCAACAAAAGTGTGCAGTAGTAAAATGCAATAAAAAAATCAGTACTCAAAAGGAACTAACTTTACCATTTATATTGCCATTTTATTATTCTTTTAATCATTCAATTTAAGATATCACCACAGTCAATATTCTAAGTAAAACAGCCAGTGTCCTCAAACATGTAAACCCTTACCCTCAGGTAAAGAGAATCCAAACACAGGAATCTTCCCACAGGCATATCAAATATTGCCCACAGGCATATGAGGTGTCGCCCACAGGCACAGAATCAACTGCCCACTGGCACAGGAGAAGTTGCCCACAAGCTAAGTAGTACATTGCCCACAGGCTAATCACAACACTGCCCTCAGGCTAAACAAGTAACCGAGTCATGACCAACATGTAAACAAGAAATACACATGCAATACAAATGAAATTCATCTCAAGTCAATTTTATAATCATTATTATAAAGGCATACCCTCGGGTATCCTGGCCAAACGGCTAAACAGAGGAACGCACCCCTGGGGTGGTCCTAGATCCAAGCAGCGATCCCAAACAACAGTTTATTATCACATTTAAATTACCTATATAATTATAGGTATTTAATTCAATAAGGCCTCAGCCATACGACACCCCATTCATGGCCGCATATCAAAACGGTACACAAAACGCACATCAGTTGGAAATTAAACACCAAGCCACCTACCTTAAACATCCCTGAACGGTATACGCGAATGACGTCTTCTGAAACGTCCAAGAACTTCGTAGATATGAGGTAAAAGAATTCTCATTCAACCTCAAATAACTTCCCTTAGAGGAATAATTGGAAAGAAACACACAAGGAGAAGGAATCTCTTACCCGTGTGGTACCAACGTGATCGACTGCAGAAGAATCTGATTCCCAACGTGCGATCGGGAGCTCTTCAAAGATCTGGCCTCCTCTCCCAGCTCCAAAACACGTCCAAAGCCTCCTCTTCCAAATGAGGAGGCTACTGCTCATCTTAAGCAAAAAAATAGACTACACGGCATGTACTTTTCATTTTTCTTAACTGTTCCTTCGGCGGCTTCTCGCCAGCGTGGAACTGTTCATTCGTTGACATGAGTACACGGCGTGTGAATTCGGAGTACACGGCGTGTACTATTGTCCAGCTGGCGGATGCTTCCACCACCTTACTATTTGCCTACCGACTGACTACACGGCATGTACATACCAACTACACGACGTGTAGTCGGTTTTTACACCCTTCGTCATTGGCATGGCTACAAACCCTGTGTACTCATCCCACGCGGCCAAAGTACACGGCGTGTGGAATAGTACACGACGTGTAGTTCCAAAATTTAGGATTTTTCCCATTTTCTTTATTTTCTCAAAAACACTTAAGGAAAAGAGAAAATAAGAAACCCGTACCTCAAAAATAAGAACCGAGTTCTTATAATCCCACCCCTCTATATAAGGCCTCCTAAAGAACTCATGATAGTTGTGTTGCATGACATGACTTATCAAAGACACAAGAAACACTCCAAATGCCTCATAGTAGGACTCAGGACTTGTTATCATATCACAACTGGGGGCAAGGCAGTTATTCCCTTATCACATACACTGAGTGGAGTTCCACACAACCCTAAATACAATAATATCCCCAAAAGAAATACCTGAGGTTTTATAAATCTACCCTCGTCCTCTGATACAATGTCAGGAACATGGTGAATCTTCCCACTAGTTCTTCTATAAAGATTTTGTTCATTCTTAGAGCCACCCCACACAGTTTTGTTTTTCCATGGAATCCCACTCATCTATAAAAGTACTGGTAAATGCCTCGTGATAGTTGGGATCTCTGGATTGACTTATCAATCTCTTCAAAAAAACTAAATGCCCCTTGTAATACTTTCAAATTTCAAGAATATCACGCCCAGGAGAAGGGTGATTAATCCCTTGTTTGAGACACTAAAGGGAGTACCTCATAACACATATAAAGATTTATATTTTTGTTTTAATTTTATATATTTAAATCATTATATTTAATAATTTATTATCTGAGTTGTTGAGAGTTGTGCATTATGGTGCGATGACTTAGGAGAAACATGACTTCTTTATTTTGGTACATTGTTAGAGAATAATGACATGTGTAATATGTGAGTACAATGTTAAAAACAAGGTACCTCATTACTCTCCCTAGTAAGGGTGGATAGGGAAGAGGAATCCTTATTAACTTGGTAATAACCAACAACCTCCAAAACCACAAATAAAGGTGGGATCATGATAAAAGGACCCATTAATAAAATAGAAAATCTTTCTATAGCCCAATATTCCACACTAATAGTATAATAAGGATTGAACCTTTGTTGTCATTGAATAATTAATTTCATATTAACTTTTTGTTCCCACTTTACATGATGGACCACATTTTTTCTGTTTCTTATTTCGACTGCTCGACCTTTACAGATCACTCCAAAGCATGGAGGAGATTACATTTTTCCCTAATAGAACAGATATAAGGTCCTCTATCTCAAAGGATTGAGACACCATTTAAACATAAGAGGGTTAATTATACAAATAAAACATCAACATGAATCTCAAATGAAGACCCTTTTTGAAACATTGAGCTGTCAGGATATCATCTAATACCAAATTAGGTAGATACAACACCAATACTAAAAAACACATAACATATTCTAACACTGGTTGTTCACCCTACTGAATACAATATAAATCCATATCCTTCACCACTTTTTTCTATTTAGGGTAAAAATATTTAATTAACAATGCTTTTAAACTATTACATAACTAGTATATTAGTGGCTTGTCCAAAATTATGGACTTCCACAATTTCCAACTGGAAACTTATGACTTGAATATGGTAAATCTAGCCTTGAAAATTTTAGTAAAATCATTGAAGACACTTCATTTTCCATAGTCTACACACTCAATGGGGTATCTATCAACCTGAGGATTTGTGTGACCTGGATTCCCACACCGATAACATATCACATAATTATTAATAAAGATACTCTAAGGGGTTGTGAAGGGGGTGTGAAGGGGGGTGGAGGGGGCTATGTGGGGGGGCTACAGGAGGGGCCTGTGAAGGGGGGGGGGTTGTGTAGGGGGGTAGAGGGGGGATGGAGGGGGTTATGCAGGGGGCTATAAAGGGGGTGGAGGGGGGATGGATGGGGTTGTATAGGGGGTTGTAAAGGGGCTGTAGGGGGGATGTGAAGGGGTTGTGGAGGGGGCTGGAGGGGGTTGTGAAGGGGATATATGGGGGCTATGAAGGGGGTGAAGAGTTATGTGAAGAGGGAATGGGACCTATGCCCATGGTTTGGAGAACCGTGGGTATAGGTTCTCTACTGTTTTAAGTTAAACAATTATACCCATGGTTCTCTAAATTGTGGGTATAGAGTTATACCCACAGTTTTGTTTAAACTGTGGGTATAACATAATTTATAGGAACTATACCCACAATTTGTTAAAAACCACGAGTATGGGTCTATATTGACACCTCGGTATCCCATGGTTCATGAAACCGTGGGTATAGCCTATACCCATGGTTTTAGGGGTCTATACCCATGGTTTTAAACCGTGGGTATAGGTTAGTTTTCCAGTAGTGATAAAAATATCTTAAAACCAATATCATTCTTATTAGTAATGAAAGTTGGTAATATCCAATGGCTAGATCAGCCAACCTCACACCATTGGAAACTCACAAACCCACCTCTCCTCTGGAAATATTTTAGAATCTACTTGGTTCCATCATTTGAATATAGATGTGTGCACCATAATTTATATATAATACTTGATGTATATATATTGAAATATTACACTTAATAAAAAATTCAATTTTAGATTCACCTTTCTTTTGGGTACAATTCCTCTTCCAGTGCCCTTGCTTTCCACATGAAAAGCACACTACTTTC
The DNA here is from genome assembly GCA_963277665.1 of Viscum album. Lineage (NCBI taxonomy): Eukaryota > Viridiplantae > Streptophyta > Magnoliopsida > Santalales > Viscaceae > Viscum > Viscum album. Next base: position 2,093,442,367 of record OY728120.1, read on the forward strand.
TTTTCATTTCCCTTCCTCTAGATCATCCTCTTCTTGGAAGGACAGTGCCCAATAGCTTTAGACTTGTTATGAGTCTTTGACCCATTTACCTTGTTTTTTCTTTTATTATTAATCATAAGGACCTTGGGTTTGTCACGCCCCATGTCATTGTCCACTTGGTGAATCAGAGTATGAAGTTCTGAAATGGTCTTATCATTATTTCCCATATTACAATTGACAATAAAACTGGAGAAGGTCTTGGGTAGTGAATAAATTATGAGATCTATGCACAACTCATCTGATAATTTAATCTCTAATATGTATAAGCATTTAATATAGCCAATAATTTTGACTACATGAGTCCCATTTGGTGCTAACTCTCCAATCTTGGTTGTAAATAGAGCATTTGAGATCTCGTATCTCTCTTTTATTGCCTTCTCTAGATAGAAATATCAAAGGTGAGACGTCATGTTATATGCATCCATGTCCTCATGTTTCTTTAAAAGGTCGTTGTTCATGGATGATGGCATGAAACACTAAACATATGTGACATCATTCAAATGTTTATCATATAGAGATAACTCTTCCTCATTATCCTCTTTACCAGGCGCTTCTAGAATAGGTTATTCAAGTACATACAATTTCCTTTCATGGTGTAGGATAATGTGTAAGAATCTTTGAAACTCTTGGAAATCCATGCCTCTGATAAGGTTATCCTTATCAAGTATAGATTATAGTAATATGTTTGAAGTTATGTTTATTTTTGTTTCTACAAATAAGAAAAACATAATTTTATTACTTTATCTGATAAAATTATATAAATAGATAAATATTATATTTATTAAATCTCTCACTATTTTATCGAAACCCAATAGCCCTCACCATTGGATTCGGAATATCCTATTGCTTAGATATTCTAGTGGCAAGGATTCATATTCCCCCTCTCATCACCTCGACTTTGGCCGATCAAGAAATTTGAAGGGTTTTAGGTAGGCATTTCAAATGTCAACTGCATTAACCCATAGTTCCTTAATTTTGTTGAGTGGATTCCCCAATCTTGAAATCCTTAAATTGGATTTCCTCAACCTTTTTCTCTTAGTTACACCAAGTCATGATTTTCCAGCCAACCCTAGATGTGAACTAAGTTAAGTCAACCCAAAACTTCAAGTTAGAATTCTCTGATAATTGAAAGCATGCTAACTTTTTCTGATCAATCACTTTGAACTATGGTTCAATTTTAACTTAAGTAGTGGAAGGAAATACCAAATTAATATATATATATATATATATAATTTAGGGATTTTATCTTTATGTGTTAATTGCCCATTTTATATTTATTACATTCTTATTAATATTAAGTGGATTTACTGAAGTGATTAACCGTGTCTTAAATAAAATTTACACATAATCCAATTTATTTTAGTTTTATATTGCATGATCGTTAATTTATTAATTCATGTGATCATGAAAAAACATCTGTAATGAAATAACCATATAACTTGACAGAAATAAAATAATAAAGTGGTATGATCATGAGTTCTTACTAATGGTTAGTTTATCTGGTGGATGATAAACTAACTATCGGCCTAGGAGAAAAACACCTTGAACCATTTATGGTACGTGTTTTAGCTTTCCTCTTATCCATCTATTTATCCCTCTTGGATTGGTTTCACCTCAACTCCAAACTTGAACCACCTCCACTATCTTGGGAGCTTCATTCATTACATATGCTTTTACTAACACGCAGGTAAGAGGAACCAAAGGATTGGTTAAAGGGTTTACATAAATGAAACCATGGGCTCATAGGCCCTTACATAATGAGAGGAGGGATGACACGCAAACCATCAATTTAATTTAAAAATTAATTAAAAAAAGGAAACCAGTCAATAAAAAAATTTGGTCTATACTCATGATAATCCACATACATGCGACGAATTACATATTTAATAAAAAATATCATTCAATTATAATCGTTCTTAATTAAGATAAATTACACTCAAATAAATTAATTGTCTTCTTTAACTAATGAATTATTTTATCTTAATTATCATCTGAATTTTTCTTGATATTCTCATCCATCACAATTTTAAATAAATTAAATAAATTTATTCCAAATTAATTGTGTACAAAAATTTACCTTTGAGATAACATGGTGAGTACATGTCTGAACTACCCAACGTGTATTATATTTGTATATTGTTTACTCATACGACATGTGGTATAAACGTCTTAAAACGTAATTTAATGGTGTGTACTATCAACTTAATGACCACATGGAACACATGGTATTTACATAGTGTGTTATGTTTCAATGCACATAGAGTAATGATTATATTGTGACTTATACATGATATGTAGTTTTGAACATTACGCAGAAATTAACTAGAAATTTAATATATATATATATATATATAACCCATTACATGGTATTTAGTATAAACTTAATAACCACACAAAACACATATTGATAGGGTTTAAGTAATATAATAAATTATTTTTTATTTCTATGTAATTTGGTAATATACATGATGTGTACAATACAGTTACACGACGTGTACTTTTCTCACCATATATCTGTGTTACGCGCCTAGGGACTCGGCGTGTAACTATGCCATAAAAAATAATAGAGTACACGGTGTGTACATGGGCTACACGATGTGTGGTCTCCAAGTTACACGACTACCAATCATGTTGGTCGTGTATGGAAATACATGGCCCGTCTTTAACTAATAGATGACATGTCGTGTACGAATGCTACACAACATGTAGTCCAGTTGACCCTGTGCCAGGATGAACCAATCAATACGTGATGTATTTAAATACACACTATGTGTAATAAAATCCACATAGATTGATTTAATTCCAAATTAATTCTTGGTGCATTGAACATGGGTAAAGGATGTGTACCAACAGATTGCACAACTTGTACTTTTGTGTTGTCTGGCCAGAATCCTCGACACCTCAAGATTAGTTCTTCGAACATATTTCATTCGTGAAATTAATCGATTTGATTATATTTGTGAGAACAAAAAGGAATAAGAGCGTATCTTATGATTCAAAATAAAGAAATATTAAATCGGAATTGAAAACTAATGATAAATTCATAAAATAATCAATGATCTTTAAATAATTATAAATAATTATGTAACATGGCTTTGATACCACTTGAAGGTTTCGGGCATAGCGGAAACGCCGGATGTGAAATTCCCAAATTGTTTTTTTTTTGTAATTGATGATTAATATGAGATTTAAATGATGATAAATGTCATGATGAATGAAATTGAATCAAATATTAATTGATGATTGAGAAAACTGTAACCAAAGCGCATGATCATCACATATTATTTATAATCATTTTAAATAATTAAGAACTACCTTGCAATGAATTATTTATTCATTTATGGATTTGAAAATGTCTCTATGTTGTAATGTCGTTGTATTGTATAAATCAAGAGTAGATTCTCTTTAGTGGTGATCCACACATTCTCCATGAACCTTAGAACGTCACCATAGAAATCTTCAGGTGCTAGCATGGTAGATCCTAACACTTGCGTTGTTCATCCTTGATCGCTCTAAGAATCTCTTTAAGGAAACTATTCGATCTCTCTAGACTTAGGAGTGGCGGTGGAGGATGATCGCTCTCTATTCTTAAGGGAATTCTTGGAGAGGGATCTCTCTAGGTCTTCATGAGAATCCTATCCGGATGCTATTGTGCACAACAAATGAAATTGGATATCATATAATAAAATAATATAATTGGGTCTATATACCGCTACGGTTGGAAAATAATAATTGTGCATGTGGCCTTATTATTTTTCTTAATTATTGTTGATCCTCATGTCAATAATAATGATGATGATAATAATAATAATAATAATAATAATAATAATAATAATTCTTGACATGAGCTAAACTTTCGAATTGAATTAAATATTATCTATTCAAATAATATTCGATATATATTATTTCTCACCAGACCATTAATCGCAGTCCATCGTTCCTACACAATATTTATCGAATCATAAATAATTAATGTTTATTTAATAAATAAATATCACTTCATTATTCACCAATAAATATATAAATATTACATTCACTAAATAATAAATAAATATTTACTAAATATTCTTCTCATAAAATATTCTCTCGAATAACTGGGGATGAAATATATGTGATCAAGAAAATATAAATAATTATTAAACCACATGTTGGGGTAATATTTATTCAGCTTGTTAAATAATAAACAATAATACTATTTAACTGAGGTTCTGGATACACTTAGTGTGTGAACCTCTAGGCCTCTTTCTCAATGACATTAGGTGAAGCAGCCCAAAGCTCGAGGTTAGCATTTAGAAACATTCCATAACAACCATGGAGAAATAATTTAATGTCTCAATGACATGAAAACCACATACAAACACTTACTGTGTAATATAATTGTTTTTTCATGTGCGTTCTCTTTTGTTTGATTACTTGTTTGATTACATATGATTTTTCATTTAAAAACCTTTCTATATTTTGATTATTTCTTAAACTACACTGTATGGATTTCTATGATTCTTATCATGTTGGATAGATAAGATATTTATCTATGTTTCATTAGTTTATGAGTAACTCTTAAAATGATTTTCCAGTACTCTAAAAATTCAATTAAATTGATGTTGTAGTTTTGGAAACTCTACAATAAATTGTTTTAAAAAGTTTATGTATTTGTTTTACTGAAACTTATACATATATTGTATTCTCTCTAAACTTGATTTTTTAGAAATAAAACATGTTTATATTGATTTTATTAGTTTACATAGAAGTTTGAAAAGGTTGTTTTGATGGTGAATAAATTGTCTGAAGTTCTACTTTGATTTTCTAGAACTGTAGTTTTCTAGAATGTTGTTTCTTATGTTTTTTAATGATATTTGGAATAGTAGATGTTGATTTTATTTGATTCTTGATTTTTTGGAAGTATAATAATTTTTTCTATAAATAAGTATTTTTGACCAAAGTATGAATCTAATGTTTAGAGCCCTTAAAAATTCATTGAAGTTTGTTAAAGTATGTTGTCCATTTTTTTTCACAAAGTATGGGTAACCCTGCTTTCACAATAGTGCAAAGTATGGTTCAATCCCTATGTTATGTTACTATTTATAAATAGTGAAAAGTATGGTTCATCAACCCTATGTTACTACTTATTTACGCAAAGTATGGTTCAATCCCTACGCTATGTTATTGTTCATGAATAGTGAAAAGTATGGTTCATCAACCCTACGTTACTATTCATTTCTGCAAAGTATGGTCCATTCCCTATGTTATGTTTCTATATGGTTCATCAACCCTACATTAATATTAATTTCTTCAAAGTATGTTTCATTTCCTATGTTATGTTATTGTCCATACCCTACGCTACATTGCTGTTCATATCATACGATACATTACTATTCATGAATAGTGCAAAGTATGGTTCATCAACTCTACGTTACTGTTCATCATCCCTACGTTATGTTACTGTTCATGCAATATGTTATGTTACTGTTCATTCCTGAAGTTACGCTCTATTCCATGCATTTTTTCTAAAAATTGGTTTTATGCATATATATGAATTATTTTTAAAGGTTTTTCTACTATAAAAAATCATATTAAATCTAAGGATTATGATCAGAGAGTTTTTAATTTTTTTGGAGGAATATTTAAAGAGAAAAAATAATAAATTATTTCAATATCTTTTTCAAATAAATTCAGTGGTTTCAAGTTTATTTATTTTCAAATATTTGAATTTACATTTAGCTTGTGCTGCTAGTTTTCAAGAACCGTATTGACTAAGTTTAAATGAATTTAAATTAGTATTTTAAATCATTCAATTCTATTATTATTCTGGAGATTTTATTGGAAGACTTATTCAAATTATTTTTAATTCTTTTATTAGATATTTATTCTATATTAATAAAGAGGCAAAGGTGCTATGTTTTTTATGGAGATGTTTTATTAATGCTCTTGACTCAATTTATTTTGAAAATACAAAGGAAGTGGAGCTAATGTAACTGCTAAATATCTAATCTATATATATCTTTCTCTTTTGAAAGTTAAAAAAAAGAGAAAGATACAAATTTCAAGACACACGTTAACATTTTTTATACTTTATTTTTTCAAAGAGAAAGTGTTGTGAACTTTGAATTTGCTGTGCATTTGCAACATCCTACGACACTCTGTTTCATCACCTGTATGATTTCTCAAGGGCTGAATTTCTTCTACTTAGACTACAATTTCCTTAACAAGATGAGACGATCTAATCCTCAACAATTGGTACCTATGGTTTAATATTTTATCTTCTCATTCATTTGGTTCTGAGTCTGTAACACTTTTTCTCATCTCTCACACGCACTCTATTATTCTGTTTATACTTTTACACATAAAATCATTATTTTTTATTATGTTTCTTTGGGTTATGACTCCAAAATTCTAAAATCATGATCTAAGGGTTGTGACTCTCTGTATCTAAAGTCAGGACTATTCGGGTTATGATTCCCTTTATCTAAAATCAGGTTGTAAGGGTTGTGACTCCCCGTACAAAAGTAAGAGTTGTGGTTATCCCTCCACTGGAAAAGGATTCTGTAATTGGGTTATGATCCACCCATAAAAATTATTTTTATTGCACACATATCTCTTTCCTAGTAGAGAGGTATAAGAGTAGAGTAAACCCACTTCGGACCGAACTACTATAAAAACATCCTTGCATTCTTTACTTTTTCCACTGCTAATTAACCTCAATAATTAACTTTGATAATTATTTTAATTAATCAATTTATTTATTTAAAATTTAATCTAGCGTGTTCACCCCCCTCTAGATCATATGTCATTACCCTATACAATCTAACAATTAGTATCATAAGGAGATCCTGTTTAGAATTAATTATATTTGTTATTCTCTTTCTGATACCTTTCAATTTGTATCAAAAGACTCTTCCTTTTAGAATTTTCAAATCTCTCTCTAGAGTCTACTTTGATTTTACTTGTGCTAACATATTTATAGACCTCACAGTCTAATTACAAGATCTTATAAGATGGCAGGATTGAACCTAAATAATGCTTGGATGCCTCAAAATCCACCACACTTTGATGACAATGATTATGGATACTAGAGATCCCAAATAGAGGTTTATCTCAAATAGTTGAGCATTGATCACTAGTCTATCATGTAAAAATAGTACACACTATCTGAAGATGACCCAGATACTCTCACCAGAATTGATACTATTAGATATGTTTTAAATTATAAAGTTTTTAATATTTTATATTGTGTTATTAACATAAGTGTTTTTAGACACATGTCTACTTGTAAGACAACTCATTAAATATAGAAGATTCTACAAGTTACTCACTTTGGATCTGACAAACTAATTCATACCAAACTTGTAATGCTTCGTGCTGAGTACCAAGACTTCAAGATGGGTGAAGATGAAACAGTAAACCAAATGTTCCACAGATTCACAAGCATTGTGAATGGAATGAATTCACTTAGAGAAACTCTGGAAAACCTAGTACTAGTTGAATGAGTTATACGATCCTTACTAAAGAAGTGGCATTCTAAGAAGGTTTCCATTGATGAAAACAAGAATTTCAAAGAGTATACACTTGATGAATTGATTGGATCACTCCTTCAGTATGAATTGGAACTGAACAACATAGTTATCGAGGAGAAAACAAAAATAAAAGGTGTGTCTTTTAAATCTATGAATGTTATTTCTACCGATTCTTCTAATTTTGATATATAGGATTGTGAAAAAGAAGATATGGCTCAGATTGTGACTGTAGTTTACAAGAGAATGAAAAATAAAGGATTTAAGAATTGGTTTAGAAGAAATCCTAAAAAAGAAAAATATAAGGGAGATAAGAAAGGTGATATGAATTATAATGATTCAGATGTAACTTGTTATTAGTGCAGAAAGAAAGAGCATATCAAACCTAATTTTCTTAAACTAAAGAATAAATACATATATAAAAAGGACAAAAAGGTGTTGACCACTAGATGAAGTTTTACAGAAGAATCTGATTCCAATGAAAAATCTGAAAATAAAAAAGAAAGTGTTAACTTATGCTTCATGACATCATTGGATAAGGTTGGTAAATTTTTTTATTCTAAATATTCTAATTCTAAATGTGATTCTGAAAACCCTATTTTTTGAATTAAATAAATAAATTGAAATATTAAGAAAAGATATTTTCAAAGCTACTAATTTATATAATAAGATAAAATAAAACAATGAGAAACTTGTTTATGAAAATAAAATACTTTTGCAGTAGAATGAAAAACTAAGTAAAATTGTTTCTACTTCTCATTAAAAAGTTTATAAAAATTTAAAATATGCTCAATATTTGAATGAAAATTTGAAAATTGAAGTTGAATGTCTTAAAAAAAATTATCTTCTTTTATTCAATGTCGTGAAAAATATCATGAGATGATGTCTTTAAAAAAACTGATAAAAATAAAGATGGTTTTGGCTATGATAGAATATTACCCCAAATGTATAAAACTCATTTTGTTAAAAGTAAAAATGGTTGTACTTCTACTGTTACTTGTTTTAAATGTGGCATGAAAGGTCATTATGAAAATGAATGTTATATTAGATTTAAACAATCCTTAGGATTTACAAAAACTAATATTTCTAAATCCTTATTATCTATAATACCTTACAATACATGTTTAAATTTTGTACGAGTTCCTAAAAATTGTATAATTAATCCTATTGGACCCAAAGTAGCTTGGGTACCAAAATTGTCAAATACTTGATTTTTGTAGTAAAAATGTCTTGGTTGTCTCAAGAATGATATATGGTATATGGACAGTGGATGATCTAGGCATATGACCAAATACCCATCAAAGTTTACCACTCATAACACATGTGATGGAGACACTGTTACTTTTGGAGACAATTCCAAAGGAAAAGTAAAAGGTTTTGGTAAAGTTGGTATTTAAAATTATACTTTTATTTATAAAGTTTTATATGTTGAAGTTTTAAAACATAATTTAATTAGTATATCACAATTATGTGATGATGGAATTGAATTTAAATTTTAAAATGATGAATGTTTAGTTTTTAAAGATAATTCTTTATTATTTTATGTTAATCAAAAAGATAATATTTATATTATTGATTCTATTGAACTAATTGTTCAACATGTTAAGTGTTTTAATGTTGTATATAATGACAACATCATTTGTAATCGACGTTTAGGTCATGTCAATTTCAGAATGTTGCATAATCTCTCAAAACATGAGAATGTGTTACAACTTCCTTCCTTGAAGAAAGAACATCTTCAGGTATGTGACACTTACATGAAAGGGAAGCAACATAGAATTTCTTTTAGACCCATAAATTAGATAAATACTAATAGAACTTTATAGTTAGTAGTTAGTACATCTTGATTTATTTGGTCCCACTCAAATTTTCATCCTTAGTGGAAAGAAATGTACCTTAGTTATTGTTGACGATTATAGTAGATTTACTTGGGTATACTTTTTTACTCATAAAAATGATACTTTAAATAGATCTAATACTTTTTGTAAATTAGTTAAAAATGAAAAAGGTTGTGTAATAATATTTATTCATAGTGATAAAGGAGGTGAATTTCATAATTTATATTTTGAAAATTTTTGTAAAAATAATGGCTATTACCATAATTTTTCTACTCCTAGAACACCGTAGAAAAATGGTGTTGTGGAATGGAAAAATAGAACTCTTATTGAAATGGATCAAACTATGTTCATTGAATATATTATGCCTAGATATTTTTGGGTCGAGGCTGTTTTTGTTGCATGTTATATTTCAAATAGAATTCTTATTAGACCTTTGTTAAAGAAAACTTCTTATAAATTATTCAAAAATAAAAATCCTAAAGTTTATTACTTTAGAGTTTTTGTTTGAAAAGTTTTTATTTTAAATTCAAATGATAAATTAGATAATTTTGATGTTAAGGGTGATGAAGGTATTTTTCTTTGATATTATAATAATAGTAAAGCATATAGATTTTATAATAAAAGAACTATGATTATTGAAGAATCTGTTCATTTTATGTTTGATGAAAATAATGTTAAAATAAATTTTGATTCTAATGTTATTGATGAAGAGTTTAGAAAATTTAATTTTGGTGAAGAAAATCCTCAAGATAAGAATGAATAAATTGAGGGGGAGCATACTCTTTCTCAACCAGATCCAAAATCCTAGAAGATTCAAAAAGATCATTCTGTTGAAAATGTAATTGGTAATGTTAATTTTGATGTTAAAACTAGAAATTCTATTTTAAATTTTTGTGTCAATTCTGCTTTTATTTATAATTTTGTTCCTTTTAATGTTAATGATGATTTGAAAGATGAAAATTGGATTTTTGTTATGCAAGATGAATTAAATCATTTTTTTAGAAATAATGTTTGGACTTTAGTAGAATTTCCTAAGGATAAACAGGTGATTGGAACTAAGTGGATATTTAGAAACAATCTGGATGAATCTAGACAGATTTTCAAAAATAAAGTCAGGCTTGTTGCTCAAGGATGCTCTCAAGAAGAAGGTATAGACTTTGAAGATTCTTTTACACATGTTGCCAGGTTAGAGGCAATTAGAATTTTATTGGATTTTACTTGTTTTAAGGTTTTAAATTATATCAAATGGACGTAAAAAGTGTTTTCTTAAATGGTTTTATAACTTAAGAAGTTTATGTTTCTCAACCCCTTGGTTTTGAAAGTGAAAAAATTCCTAACCATGTTTTTAAATTATCTAAAGCTTTGTATGGTCTCAAACAAGCACCTCATGCTTGGTATGAAATGATTTATTTTTTTGTTAAATAATGATTTCAAGAAAGACAATATTGATCCAAATCTTTTTATTAAAAGAATTTTTGATTATATTTTCGTTGTTCAAATTTATATTGACTGATTGAAAATCCATTTTTTTGATTTTTGAAAACACTTTATGGTTAAGTGAGAACCCACATAGTACAGAAACACACCAGCATGCCATCAAAAAGAGTCATAGATGGGCTGGGAAAAGAACCATGTTCAAATTTATATTGATGATATAGTTTTTGGATCATTTAGTGAAATACTATGTAATGAATTTTCTTCTTTGATGTCTTCTAAATTTGATATGAGTTTAATGGGAGAATTAAAATTCTTTCTTGGACTTCAAAATTTTCAAAGAAAATATATAATTTTTCTTAATCAATCTAATTATGATAAAGAGTTAGTTAAAATATTTGGTCTTGATTCTACTAAATATATTAAAACTCCTATGGATACCAATTGTAAATTAAATATCTATGCTTCTAGTAAATCTGTTGATTTTAAATTTTATAGAGTCATGATAAGTAGCTTTCTATATTTAACCACATATAAAATCGACATCATTTTTAGTGTTTGTTTATGTGCTAGATTTCAAGAAGATCCTAAATAAATTCATATTAAATATGTCAAAATAATAATTAGATATGTTAAAGGAACTGTTGATTTTGGCTTATTTTATCTAAAATATAACTGTTTTGATTTAACATTGTATTTTGATTCTGATTTTGGAGGATATATAATTGATAGAAAAATCACATCAGGTATGTGTCATTTTCTGGGAAAAAGTTTAATTTTGTGGTCTTTTAAGAAACAACTATTGGTTGTTTTATCTGCTACAGAAGATGAGTATATCTCTGATGCTAGTATTTGTGCTCAAAGTTTATGGATTAAGCAAACATTATGTGATTTTGGTGTTTATCTTGATAAACAGCCTATTTATTGTGATAATACTTCTACAATTTCTATTTCTAAAAACTCCTTACAACATTCTAGAATAAAGCATATTGATCTTATATTTCATTTTATTAGAGATCAGGTGAACAAGTGTTATATTGTTTTAGAATTTATACCTTCTGAAAATCAGCTAGAAGATATTTTTACAAAGCCTTTAGACTCTTCCCAATTTGAAAAAAATAAATTTGAACTTGGTATGTTGGAATTTTAATTACTGCATTTGTTTGGGGGGGGGGGGTTGTTTTCACTTTTTGTTTATTTACAAAAAGGGGGGAGATATTTTGGGAGAAAATGGAGAGAAATAAATTAGTTTTAAATGTTTTTAAAATTGGTTCTAATTGTTCAAAAGTTTTGGTTTTGTAATCAAACAAAAAGGGGATGATTGTTTGTGCATATACATTCTCTTTTGTTTGATTACTTATTTGATTACATGTGATTTTTTGTTTAAAAACCTTTATGTATTTTGATGATTTCTTAAACTTAAGTGTATGATTTTTTTTGATTGTTATCACATTGGATAGATAAGAGATTTATATATATTTCATTAGTTTATGAGGAAGTCTAAAAATACTTTTCCAACACTCTAAAAATTCAATGAAGTTGATGTCGTAGTTTTAGAAAATCTACAACAAACTATTTTAAAAAGTTTACGTATTTATTTTACTACAACTTCTACAGATTTCAGATTCACTCAAAAATTGATTTTTTATAAATACAACATATTTATCTTGATTTCATTAGTTTACATCAAAGTTTAAAAAGTTCATTTTGATGGTGAATAAATTGTCTAAAGTTCTACTCTGATTTTCCAGAACTACGGTTTCTGGAATATTGTTGCTTCTGTTTTTTGATAATATTTGAAACAATAGATGTTGTTTTTATTTTATTCTTGATTTTTTGGAAATATAATAATTTTTTATAAAAATAATTATTTTTTACCAAAGTCTGAATCTACTGTTTAAAGCCCTTAAAAATTCATTGAATTTTGTTAAAGTATGTTGTCTGGGTTTTTTTTCACAGAGTATGGGCAACCGTACTTCCACAATAGTGAAAAGTATGATTCAATCCCTGCATTACATTACTGTTTATGAATAGTGAAAAGTATGGTTCATCAGCCCTACGCTACTATTCATTTCTGCAAAATATGGTTCAATCCCTACGCTACGTACTGTTCATGAATAGTGCAAAGTATGGTTCATCAACCCTACGTTATTATTCATTTCTGCAAAGTATAGTTCATTCCCTATGTTACGTTACTATTCATGAATAGTGCAAAGTATGATTCATCAACCCTACATTACTATTCATTTCCACAAAGTATGGTTCATTCCCTACGCTGTGTTATTGTTCATACTCTACGCTACGTTACTGTTCATGAATAGTGAAAAGTATGGTTCATCAACCTTACGTTATTGTTCTTCATCCCTATGTTACATTAATATTCATACTCTATGTTATGTTACTGTTCATTCCCAAAGTTATTGTTCATTCTGTGCATTTTTGCTGAAAATTGATTTTTTGCATGTATATGGATTATTTTCAAAGGTTTTTCTACTGTAAAAAATCACATTAAATCTAAGGATTATGATCAAAGAGTTTTTAATGTTTTTGGTGGAATATTTAAAGAGAAATATTAATAAATTATTTCAACATTTTTTCTAATAAATTTGTTGGTTTCAAGTTTATTTATTTTCAAATATTTGAATTTACATTTGGCTTATGCTGCTAGTTTTCAAGAATCGTATTGACTAAGTTTAAATGGATTTAAATTGGTCTCATAAATCATTCAACACTATTATTATTTTGGATATTATATTGGAATACTTATTCAAATTATTTTTAATGATTTTATTAGAGATTTATTCTATAGGAATAAAAAGGCAACAATGCTGTATTTTTTTATGGAGATATTTTATGAAGGCTCTTGACTCAATTTATTTTGAAAATCCGAAGGAAGCAGAGCTATTATAACTGCTGAATGTTTTCTCTATATATATCTTTCTCTTTTGCAACTTAAAACAATATAGTAAGATACAAATTGCAAGACACACGTTAACATTTTTGATACTCTATTTTTTCAAAGAGAAAGTGTTGTGAGTTTTGAATCTGTTGTGCATTTGCAACATCCTACGACTCTCTATTTCATCACCTGCATGATCTCTCAAAGGCTGGATTTCTTCTGCTTCGACTACAATTTCCTTGACAAGACGAGACAATCTAATCCTCAACAACCAATTCCTATGGTTTAATATTTTATCTTCTCGTTCGTTTGGTTCTGATTCTGCAACACTTTTTCTCATCTCTCACATGCACTCTATTATTATGTTTATACTTTTACACACAAAAGCATTATTTTTTATTCTGTTTCTTCAGGTTGTGAATCTTGGATTTTAAAGTCAGGATCTAAGGGTTGTGACTCCATGTATCTAAATTCAGGAATGTTCGGGTTGTGACTCCCCTTATCAAAAATCAGGTTGTAAGGGTTGTGACTCCCCATACAAAAACCAGTGTCGTGGTTATCCCTCCACTAAAAAAGGATTCTGTAATTGGTTTATGGTTTCCCAATAAAAATCATTTTTAGTGCACATGTATCTCTCATCGAGTAGAGAGATATAAAAGTATAGTAGGCTCATTTTGGACTGGGCTACTATAAAAAACATCCTTGCATTCTTTACTTTTTTCGCTGTTAATTAACCTCAATAATTAACTTTGATAATTACTTTAATTAATCAATTTATTTTAAATTTTTAATCTGGTCTATTCACCCCCTCTAGACCATATTCCATTACCATATCCAACCTAACAATAATCTCTTTATCTTGATATATCCAATCAAGTAGGTTTCAGGATGGTGTCATCAACCTATGTGCTCAATGTCTCTTTCTTTTGACTTTTCAAAAATTGAACTTGCTTACAGAACACCGTGACTATGGATTTATTTAGGCTATATCATTTACATCAAAGGGTATGAGATATCAACTTCTGTTAAAGAATATAAGAGAAAAATCCTTTCTCGCATTATTCGTTATTGAAATATTATTTGTGACGCACTCAATGTATCCTACATCACTGTGAACATATGTTGACGTGATTTTCATCAATGCATCAAAGTACATGACTTATAACATCTGTTGATAATAATCTTAAAGTCTAAGGGTCAATACACACATCCACAAATTGGAACATCCAATGACAAATGTAAATGTTGATTTTCTACTAGCGAGTCTCATTCTCACAATCACCTACACTAGAAATTATCAAGGGTGTACATCATGAGAATGTGTCTCAAAGTGTTATGAGTATTCACCCTTGGTAGCCTGTATCATTTATGTTCCCCAAATGATTTCATCCGGCTATAGAACATATATTTAAGAATATTGTCGTGACACTTCTGGGTTCTCATCATGGCGGGAAACTGTTATGACATTTCAGTGCGACAACTACTCTTAGGATATTATCACATACTATGTCATATATAAGAGCAATCACAATGTGATAAGAAGTTTATTAATATTCAAAACAATGAATGCAAGTTGTCATAAAGTACACATAAGCTAGTTCTATAACACCACACATATGCAGCATGAGATAGCTCAAACATAGACATATCTATCTTTAAGAATCAATGCGTAAATAAAACTACATAAACAGTGTGCCTGGAAAAACGCCAACATCAACACCCTTCTTCTTCCTTGGTGAAGGAGAATGATTGATGAATATCACGAAGAAGTGAACAAAAGCACCCTGCCTCCGAGGGGGGACATTAGCTAATGGATCCGCGATCGTATCGTGAGGATACCCAAATATTGAAGATGTGTTGGTGCCTTCGTCTTAGACAATGGGAGGAAGAGGTAATTAAGAGGCTTTCTCGCAATCAGATGTCTTTGGCATGAGGGATCACATCCCTTTATATAGTCATCCATGACGCGTTTCATTAAATGAAACGCGCTGGTCATATTTATGTATCCGTATACATTTATTCTTATTGACAATAATTCATTTAAGTATTATCCAATGAATACTCAATCAATTTAACTCATTCATAACAGATTGATAATAAAAACTATTTGGGATAAATAAATATATATATCATATACATGTATTTATTATCACATATAATTAATACATGCAAAATATATTAAATATCATAATATATATATATACATATATTAGTGCATATTCAACATTGTATTCATGCACCCCTTTGTACAACATGTTTTCGTCATCATTTGTATATGATACTGGTTGTGGCTCTTGGTCATTTATTGTTATTGAGATGTCTTACTTTCGTTGTTGTCCATTTATTTACTCTTCCATTGTATTTAGTACTGATTCAGAGGGTAGAGTCTTCCCACCATGTCATCATCAGACTCTTGCTACTAGTTAGCAGTCTATGACATACAGAGAGACACGTTTGAGGCTATGCGACGCTCAGGTTCGGTTACTTATTAGTGAACCAGACCCAGGACGTTACAAAGTACCACACATTGTGTGTTCTAATGATTTTCCCAGCGGACGTTCTGACCATGCTCTTCAACGACGATAGTTGTATTGCTGTGGTGGATGTTTTGCGGGTGTTTTTCTCTATGTAATCAACTTGTTGACACCCTACCGTGAATCGTTGGACATGTGTTGTTCTTGGGTTTAGGGTTTAGAATTCCTGATTTCATTTTTATTTAGAATTTCGGGTTGTTGATTTTGAAGCCACAGTGACAAAGCCTTTGTGGCGTGGGGGCTCAGTTGTTGGACCTATTGGGGTGTGTTCATCCCCAATGAATATTTTTATTTGTTTGTGGTTTTGGTTATAAAAAAAACCTTACTATGATTTAATATTTATAGAATTAATATTCTTTTATTAAAATAATAAATGATAAACATATAAAATAACATTCAATCACATTGCTTATATTTTAAAAAAATAAAAAAATGGTAATTATATCTCACAAATACTAGATTATTTATTTATATCATATCCCCATCCATTTTCTCATCAAATAATAAAATATTAAAATTGCTATCTTCCCCACCCCTCAAACCAGAACGTGACCCCGAGGGTGCTACCACAATGGAGAACAATTTAGCGCAAATTTACCAATACGGGAATCTACAACGCCAGGTCAATTCTCTCATAGTCGCTCATCTTCGCAGCAATACCTTCAATGAGGTAAAGAGTTATCCTTCAAATTCTTCAAGGGTTTACTTCCCGATAATGCCTACCAATCGAATCGAATCGAATCGAAACGAGAAAGCATTAAAAAGTGAAACTTTATTTTTTTCGGGAATTTCGTATACCCATTTCTCGCCGTTACTCGCTCAGATGTGAATCGTCGAAGTAACTGAGTTCAATCACTGGTCATCTTTGCAGGCTGCGAGTGCGGTGGCTTCCGCCACCATGACGCCGTTGAACGTCGAGGCTCCTCCCAACCGGCTGGTTGATTTGGTTGCCAAGGCATGCGAACGATCTAAACAGAAAAATCAGCTCTTTCCTCAACGCATTTACATTTAAGTTTATATATGTAATTCGGGGAGAATGGAAGTGTTTGGTTTTAAGTTGGCAACAGGGCCTTGCAGTGGAGAAAGGAGAGATTGTAAGGGGAGGTGTTTCCCTAGCATCCATTTTTGATTTGGGTACATCAGCATCCGCTTCGCATGATCCTGTCCCTGTGTCTCGAACGGTCGCTGTTGATTTCAGGTAATCTCATGTCCCTGCATTGTTGTTGTTCTTTGCCATTTATTCACACTCATGACCCATTTGGTTTGTAAAAATGTTTTGCGTTTTTCACTCTTGAAAGTTGAAGCCTAATATTGCAAAAATATGCCTTCCATATTTCCTAGAATTCAGGCACTTTTCAGAATCAGTTTTTTATTAGTATTGGAGTGCGTTGCTTCAATATGACTTGGTTTTTCAAATTGAAAGCAGTGAATGATTTGTCTTGACCAATTGACCCAATGGTTGTTATTTTCCCCCCTTCTGTGTATAATAGGGTATAGACAACTGCACCTTTGGAGATTGTTCTTTCTACATCTGTCACCTATCTTTTGATCTGATTTCGAGCTCCAATATTGATTTTGTTTGCTTTGTACAGTGATTCGTGAGCATGTGTCGTTCTGGTGTTTTCCTCTCAGCGGTCATTTAGCCAGAACAATATTTTAATCAATGGCATTCAGCTTTAATCCCATCTCATTATCAGTTTCTGAAACTGGCCATAAATGCCAACATGGTTTCATCAGAAACTTTCCGGAGTTTGATTTCTTTATTATTATTGTTGAACCCCTAAAGGTTTGTATTGGATTTGCTGACAATATGCTATAATGGAATTTTTGACAATATACGATGCTTGGATTGTTGATGATGCTTGGAGGATTTTTATGGATTCATTAAATCCATAAAGGCTGTTAAGGTTGAAGTGGTTTTGGTTCATTGAAGGAACAAAAATATATATTTACAAAGAGTTGCATGAAACGAGCCAAGTCTAGCTGTGTAAAGGTAAATAGGCAGGCTGTGTAATGGCGATTGGAGGTAGCTCCTACTGCTACGTAAAGGTAGCCCGGAACTCCAGTGATTTTTGTAAAGGTAATATCTGGAAACAACAACATATGAAGGCTACGTAAAGGTAAACAGGCAGCATGGATGACCTGCGTAAATGTAGCTCTAAAAATACTGAAGCTAGGTTAGGGTCAACAGGGAAATCCGGAAGCCGCGTAATCTGCGTTGCATAAAGGTAACAGATAAGGCACACAATGGTTATTCCAAGGGATAGAGGCTACGTAGAGGTAAGCGGAGATGACCTGCACTGCGTAAAGATAATGACCCGTGTCAAGGTAATTTGAGTTACATAAGGGTCAATAGGGAAATCCAGACTCTACGTAAAGGTACTTTGAAAATCAAGAGCAGCGTATGGGTAATGCTAAAGTGTAGAAGCTCCATCAAGTTCGCGTCAAGGTCATTTGGAAACAACACTATGTATGTAATGGTAACTCCAAGGATAGGCATCATGCGTAAAAGTAACTCAGAAATTCAAGAGGCTACGTAAAGGTATCTGCATAGGGTAATCTTGGATATGTAAGGATCAGTATGCCCAATGTGTAAAGGCTAATGGTGTTAAATAAATTTACGTAAGGGTAAGGAGCAGACCCTTGACTTGCGTAACGGTAGAGGAGCAGACCCTTGACTTGCGTAAGGGTAGGGGAGCACATCCTTAATCTGCGTAAAGGTTAGTGCCTTTGCAAATGTGTGTTCCACGTTGCAGGATAAGTCGTGGTGAGTGTCGTGCATTGAAGCCAAAGCTAAAACGGCCAACCAATGGGGGCCACGCTGTAGAGTTGGGCGTTTTTTGTTGGAGTTTTACTTGTGTGAAACGATGAAGCCCAAAACGGGCGTAGTGGAAGGTGTAGTCGATGTAACTGGCATCTCTCAAAGTTGATCAAAATGGCCAACAGAATAGCCCTATGTTGTGGAGATGGGTTGTAACATCTTGACCTTAACCATTAACTTGGAAAAAGCCGAGGTACCACTAACCTTAGGTGACATCCCTCAGACACCAAAAACTGACAACAAATGCCAAGGGTTTTCCGCCTTTTAAACAAACACAACTTGTCAAGACAATAATAAAAACAACCAAACCAAAACTATATGATGCATGAAATGTAAACAATACAACTGAAGAACAATACCAATAACCAACAATATTAGAGTAGCAACAATAGGTGAAACAAGACATCCAACCAAAGACTAATAGCTATCCCGACGTAGCAACACCGATGTAGTATCACTCCAACCACTCCACAAGAAAATCTCTAAGTTCCAACCATCCTCCCGAAAATGGTGCATCATGATGCCCCACTAAAGAAATAAGTGATTTTTCCTTTACTCGTTTAATGAAGAACAACGTCTGTATACGCATGTATACGCATCAAAGTGCATATGCAGAGGGTGAGTAATCATACCCAGTAGGCAATCCCCAAGAGTTTTCCACACACGCCACTAGGACAAGAACAACTCAACTCACAATTAAAAATATAACTAAATTAAACGAGAGAAAATCCAAAGCAATTTACCTATTTAATTCAATTAAATTTAAGCAGCAGAAATAGTTCATCCGTTAATTGGCATACCCATTCCATGTTAACACAAACACACACATGCATACTCGTGAGCGGTAACTCGTCCGTCCACTAAGCCGGTCATTTGTGACAATCCTCTGTGTTCCCTAAGTGGCACGTAACCCTTGTCCGAACCCAACAAGGGGCTACCCAATGCAATATGAACTCACACCAACCATGTATGCCAAGTCCTCATGTCCATTCATTTCATATAAATAAATTTTTCCCTTTTTAATCAATTTGTCAAACACGTTGTGAGCGTCACCCGCAATCCATCATTTTAAGCCACAAAACAAAGAGGGTTTTCCATAAGAATTCAACATGAGTCCTTCCTTTGAAAAGCACAATCAAAACACTTAGAAATCCAAGGTTCCCAAGTCATAAAACGAAGAGGGTTCTTTAACAAGAGATCATAACGGGTTTTCCTTGAAAAGCACAAGCAACCATGTTAAAATATAAGCCTTCAAGTTCTAGAACGAGTGGAGAGAAATGGGGAAGCCACCTACCTCTTACAATTGTCAGCAATAACCTAGAAGGAAGGCTTGTCCGTGGCACCGATCACACAACGGAGTTGGAATGAAGAAGCTTCGTCAGAGGAGGAAAGTTTGTCCAGAAACACCTTCAAGAAGCTCTGAATTGAGAACCATGTTGGGGATGAAGAGAATGTATGTTTATCTGGGGTAAAATAGATTGAAAATCGAATTTAATACACCCACAATCTCGCATGCAATCTCCCTTTAAAGCCCATAACTCCCTTCCCCAAAATCAATGCTCGAAACGACCGTTAAAAAAAAGGTTTTGACCGACTCCACTACGTACGCCCGTGGTGCTCTTCGATCCAAGCTCACCACAACGACCGCACTAAGGCGTGTTGCAAAAACCCAAGCCGTTTTGGACCCACCACACCTTGTAGCATGGCGTGGTTAGGTCTCTTTGCCCGTGTTCCACACCCAAACCCCCAACGCACCATGCCCAAGGTCACCGAGTGACCACGACCTCCTTTGGGTGTTTTTGCCTGCCCGTGTTGTACTGGTGCACTCCTAGCACACCACGCCCTCCACCACGGCGTGTTGCTGCCCGTGGTGTTCCCAGAAAAGCCCAAACACTCCCAACCTCTCCGAGCAACCTACAAAAGCTCCCTGAACCGAAATAAAACCATAAAAAAGCTTTAAAATACATAAGAGAACATGAAAAGTACCTCAAACCGGGGGTGTTACCTGAGCATTTCAGCTATTGGGATTTCTGGAAATGATTCAACACGACAATAGAGCATTTTATAAGCTGTTTTGATGGTCGTCCTAACCTGGAAGAAGTGATGTGCCGTGGTGGTTGATGCAAAATGCCGTGGTCTCTCAAATGTGAAGCCCAAAACGCACTTTGGTGTTTGAAAACCGACAGTTACGAGCAGTTTTGCAAGGTTTGGCACTTCAATAACCATTTGACAATTATGGTTCGAGTTCCAACGACCAAAATGGTCCTCCCTGCTCCATGGGCCTGCAACTCTTTTTGGCGATGCACCCTGACTGCACCCACTCTCCAAGAAATCTCCCAGATGGTCCCCGCGTTGTGGACCGACCGTGTGTGTTGGTGCCCACCATGCAGCGAGGTCTGCCTCTGAGTGCCCTCATCTCGCATGAAATAGCTGTGTGCGCCTCCTCCACGACCCTCGCCGCAAACCACTATGCATGACTCATCATGTTGCTCTTGCAAAAACCACCGCGCATCCCTTTCTTCAAATTCAGATGACTGGTTGCCCTGCACAATAACAATGAAATCCACTGGCGCTCTCGTATGCAAACTTAGCATCTTCAATTCCCCACCCGCCTTTGAACGCGTCGAAGTGCGCTGATGCGTTGTCGACAAAGCTCTTGTCGGAAGGAGTCACCTTCTGTAATAACTGAATGACCGTGCTTCCTTGGTCTCCATATGTCTGTGGCAAATCACCTCCCAAGAAGGCGACAATGTATTCAGTAGTAGTTGTGTACTCCATGTGCAGCCCCGCGGTGTCGTTATCATCCCCAAACACATCACCAGTGTTTTATTTTACCATCAAATACACAGGTCGTGCTAGCGTCGACCCAAGCATGACAGTGTCAACACGGCCCGACGACCTTTTTTCACCTTCAGTGTCGCCAGCTCCAGCAGCAGCGGAGTCTGTCTTTGATTCCTCCATGAGCAAAGATGGCTGGTCATCGTTCGGGTACGACTGTGTTTCAGGATGTAGCATAGCTCCAGCTAAGAACTTACGAAATTCCTTTTGCTCCTGCGCATGTTGTTCCCAGTATCGCTGGTGCTCCTTGAAGGCCTCCATCCTCGCGATGATCTTATTTACAGAGGTTTTCAATTTTGCAATCGTCATATCGATGCGGTCCAAGCGCTGCTCTACTCTATCAAGACTAGCGTCAACGCTCGTGCCCGTCATATCTCCGTGATCTCTGCCCGACGAAATCAATCGGGTAGTGTGCATGGGTGGTTGACAAACACCGACGACCTCAGGTGTGGTCGCGTCTAGTGGCGCACCGCTGCTCGTTCCAAAATAAGGGGAGCAACTCGCCTCCATCAGTTTTTTTTTTTCGGTAGCGCTACTGTACCTGTGCGAAAAAAATTTGAGGCCGCCTCCTCCCGCGCGATCGGAAGATCCCGGCGTGTTTGCCTCCTGCTGATTTCCAGGCATGCTCACCTCTTGCGCAAGCAGAAGGTCGAGCGTTGCTGGAGAATGTCTGATTGTGAAGGGAATCAATGTTGATGGTGCGCGCCGACGATGCGTCCTCCGTGGAGTGCGGCGTTGGAGGCTGTGGTCGGGACGTACTTGATTAGTCGTATTACACCGGAAGAGGAGCCCCATTCGACGGGGCGACGCTGCCCGCGTGAAGGAGAATAGCTGCGGTCGCCTTCTGCGGGAGAGGCGAGCTGGTCAGGAGCTGCTCTGTAAAAAAAAAGCCCCTGCAGTCCGCGGTCGCCCGATCAAGATGATGTCCACCAGTACAGCGCGCGACCGCTCGATGCGATGAAACCGGTAGTGTGCCTCCGTCGAGGAGCGAGGGGGCAGCGATAGGTCGAACCAATTGATACGACCCAGTCCTTCCAGACTCCTTTGCATTACCAGTAGAATTACAAGCAGAAACGTATAGCGGATATTAGAAAACATGGAAGAAGAATGGAGAATGAAGAAGAGATGATCGAGGGACCCCAAGTCCACTCGCCCAAGCCAGTTGGCCGACCCCTCAACAGACTAATTCTCTCCGTCCCCCTTCTCTCCAGCCCCTCCCGATTATTTATAACCTCTTTGCCTTACCCTCTGCGTGCCAGCTGTACATTCAGCTTCTAGAGTATTCTGCTGTGCATTCCCCTTATAGAGTACTCCCCATATTCCCTTTACACCTCTATGCTCGGTCTCTATCAAAACCTTCCTTCTTAGTGAGAAGTGAGGGCAGTGAGGGGCTGCACAATAGTGCCACATCCATGGATAAATTTGCGGTAGTAGCCAATTAGGCCAAGAAACCCGCAGACCCCTTTTACCGTCACCGCAACGACCAGTTGAGAACTGCTTTGACTTTGGTCCGATCCGTAGATACACATGCTTGAGAAATGATATGTCCCAAGTACTCCACATGCCGCTGCGCAAAAAAGACATTTTCGTTGGTTTGCAACGAAACGATTGTCCTGAAGGACTTACTGAGTGGTGGCCAAGTGCTGTAGATGGTGTGTCCGCAAATGAACACAAATTTACGAAGCAATAGATGAAATAAATCATTCATAGTGGCTTGAAAAGTGGAAGGAGCATTAGTAAGTCCGAATGACATTACTAAATACTCATAATGACCATTGTGAGTGCGAAATGCCGTCCTGTCCACTTCGCCCTCATGCATCCGAATCTGATGGTAGCCAGACTTGAGATCCAACTTTGAAAAATATGTGGCGCTGTGTAATTCGTCCAACAACTCTTCAACAACCAGAATCGGAAATTTGTCAGGAACGATTTGCTTGTTGAGAGCGATAATCGATGCACGTTCGCCACGAGCCATCTTTCTTTTTAACCATGAGCATTGGGCTGAACAATGCACTGGAGTTGGGGCAGATCAAACCTGCTGTTAATAGCTCGTGTACCAAGTCCAATTTCATTTTTTTGAATATGCAGGTATCGGTACAACCGAACCACTATCGTTTGATGACTGGAGACAAGGCAGATGGCATGGTTCCAAGGGCGTGGAGGGGGGAGCCCCGAAGAATCTACGAAAACCTATCTGAACTTGTCAAGTAACGCTCGGAGATCCCCTTGTTGCTGAATCCCCACCGAAATGGCAGGCGTACTGGTCCTGCCAC
This sequence comes from Viscum album, assembly GCA_963277665.1. NCBI lineage: Eukaryota > Viridiplantae > Streptophyta > Magnoliopsida > Santalales > Viscaceae > Viscum > Viscum album. The sequence goes on from OY728120.1 coordinate 2,093,466,551, forward strand.
CCAACAATACTCGACCTGTCAAAGAGGAAGTTGTTTGACTGCATGGGGCTGCTCCAGTAAGGCAATAGGCCCGGTCCCCAGCTGCAAATTTCATGGACATTGTTTTCCAATTGGTTTGTACCTCCCTAAGAGTTCGCTGCCAAGAAATTTCCAAATCAAGATCCAAATGGCATGCGTCAAGGAAACAAGCATAGTCTCCCATGGACAAAGGTAATCGTTGACAAGTGCCTTGAGACCGCAGCTGATACCCATCATCGAGTGTGATGCACAAGTTGCGGAAGTCGTGGACTTGACATTCGACCTCCTCGAGACACTCAGGTGGGACGACTGCCGCTTCGTCGAGATCCTTGCGTGCAATATCGTCGTCAGCTTCACCCAAGATGAGCTCCCAAAGTTTCGGGCCAACGCACTTGTGCATGGGAGTAAAAGGTAACCCACAGCTAAACGAGCCCTTTTTTCGCCGGTCATCCCACTCTTGACTGGTCAGATGACGGACGCGTCCGCTGTTCGAGACTTGTTGGGAATTCTCGAGGGAAGGGCCACCCATGCCCCTGCCCGCGCGTGGCGGAGGTTGTTGAGTGTTACCGTGGTACAACGGTCCAGAACGTTGCGGCGGTCCGCGCACTGGTGGTGCGCGGACTGCACCCATGAAACTGAGGGCCAACGCCTCTGTTAATTGCAAGTTCCACACGGCGTGCTAGGCGCATCGCCTGAAGACATGTTGCTGGATTATAAATACGCGCTTAGGATCAGATCTCCTCGCATAGGCCATGCAAAAAAATATCCCACATATTGCTGTTCTGGTTGGCGCAACATCAAGGTCGTCAAATATTCATATTGCTCGATGTAGTCCTGAACTGTATTGCATTGGTGAATAGCCGCGAGTTCTTTATAGGGATTCTGGACCTCCAATCCACTAAAACGTTGAACTCCATGGTGGAGGGTTTCAACTATTGTAGACAACTCAATAAGAGAAGCCTTGACGCGGTTCATGCGTTGCTCCATGGCGTCCAAGCGGGATTGATTGCGAGTCTCTATGAAGGAGAAAGCTGGGTGAAGCGTGGGAGCAGTGCGCGACAAGTTGGATCAAGTGTTAAAGAACTTGATCCACTTTTGTATTTGAGAAACGGTAGAAAACTGAGATAGAGAGGACAAACATGACAGGGGGGAAGGAGAAGAAAGACCAACGATCCTCGGGAGCCCCCAGGTACTCCCGCCCAAGTGTGAAGCCGAAACAAACTAACAGAATAATATTCCCCCCTTCCCTCTTCTGCGCCCCCTTATAATAGCCTTGGCCCACCTCCACTTGGCCCAACTCCCTTTTCTGTTTGGGCCACTTTGATTGATTTTCCCCTTCTCATAGACTTTCCACTCTCCTGAAAGGTTCCAGACTCTATTAAAATATTATTTAATTGCATATCGGCTCGTAAATAATATAATGACCATTATAAAACCCCATGCTATAAAATAATTATAATAATAATTTTATTTTACGGCGTGCGCTAACTTGCGCAGTGATGAATATTATTTATTGGTTTGCAAATAAATATTCATCGCCGGACGCGGTCTTGCTCCGCGTTCGAACTCATCGACATTTATTGAATACTCGAATAAAGTTATTTTATTCACTTAAATAAATATTTTATTCACAAACCAACAAAAAAATATTTATTAAATATTTAATAAATAAAATAAATATTTTATTCACAAACTAGCGAATAAATATTTATTATACATATTCACGCAAATGAATAAATTATTTATTAATAAATAAATAATTATTTATAACCTTGTGAATATTAGCGATCAATAAAACATGAATAAAATTATTTCTCGGTTTTGAGAATAATATTTATTTCAATAATTAAATTTAAATAGAATTTAATCGAGATCAACGAAAACACCCTCTAGGATTCTTTCTCGTTGGCATTAGACGTGCTTGCCTAGAGTCCAAGATTATTGTCTACCAATGGGTTAAGACACCCAAAAGAAAGAACTTAATGTCGCAACGATGACAACCGCATACGAATACTCTATAATCCATTTGTCTCAATATCTCATCAAGCAGGTTTCACATCCGTGTCTTCAACCTATTTGCTTTCTTTGACTATTTGAAATAAAAGTCATTACACCATAACCATGGAATTTATACGACAGTTATATTTCAATCAAAGGACCGAAATATCAATTTCCATAAAGATGGAAGAGACAAATCTTTCCTTGATTTATCCATTAATAACATGTAATCTGTGATGCACCCAACGTACCCTACCTCGCAACGAACATATGTTGTCACGGTTTTCATCAGTAAATCTAAGTGTGCGAGTCATGACATCCATTAATGATAATCTTAAAGTCTAATGATCATTACACACGCTCACAGGATATCTGATGATACCAAAACATGCGGAATTCCTACGGGTGAGTTTGTTCTCATAGCATCCCGTTTTGGAGATTACAAAGTACGAACTTCATGAGATGAAGTCTCATCCGCTTACGAGTACTCGTACCTGTCTATATACTATGCGCCCCATCATAGTATGTGCAGGACCCCGGAACACCCTGAGAGGGGAGGGGTGAATAGGGGTGTCAACTTTTTATTTTAAATTGACGGATCTTGTTCCCACGTTGGTAGGAACCTGTTAAACCTGTCTGATGAGAATGTGCAGAAAACAATCACATGCAAAGAGACGACACAACAATTTTATTTGGTTCACCACTAAGGTCTAGTCCAAGGAGCATATGCCGACAGGTTGTTGGTCGTATCAAAGTCCACTAATCTTCACTAGCTGTGGAGTACAAGAGTTCAGACACAGTCACTCTGTGTCAGACACACTGTCTTTACAATGATTTTAGGGATAACACACTGTGTCCCTCAGAACACTTCTGTTGACTCCCCCTTGCTCACTACTGTAGGTGAAGTCTTACTCAGTTTATCGACTTGAAGGTTTCTTCAATAGATTGACACCGAAGTCTTTGTCTCTGTCCTGCACGAGACACTGCTTGCATCGAAATCCTGAATTGATGCACTTGAAATCACTGTTCACTTAAAACCAAATGTTCAAAACCGTTTTTCACGAAGCTCCCTTCGCGAAGCTCCTTTGACTTCACGGAACAAACTGCCTTCGCGAAGCACCCCTGCCTTCGCGGAACAAACTCTTTTGCGAAGCTCACCTACCTTCGCGGAACGAACTCCTTCGCGAAGCTCACAAAGTCAACGCGGCAAACCCTATCATCGCGAAACACCCTTTTCTCAAAAGCATTGGCATTAGTCAAGACTTTACAAGTCTTTTCGCGATGCTCAAGCTCGCATGGACGGTCAGTTTCGCGGAGCACCCTTAGCTTCGCGAATTCTTAGCGATTCCAGATTTTCCTTGGAAAAATTCGTTATAAGTGAAGAGGGGTATCTCGGTCGTTCGCAAAGCTCCACCGCCTCTAGCGTGTTTTTCAGATCCGTCAAAAACATCTTCGCGGCGCACCTCCTTTCGCAAAGCACCATTGGGATTTGACGTTGTCGCGATGCTCTCCGTCAAACCCTTCACGCCGCCGCGATGCTACAATTCTCGTAATCGCGGAGATCACCGTCACTGATCGCGATGCTCCAATTCTCCGTCGTTCGCGATGCTCGTCGTAATCGCGGAGCACACTGTCAAAATTCTTTAATCCTTCGCGAAACACCACTCGTGTAGCCCATCTTCGCGAAACTCATGCCTTTGCCAACACTGGGAAACGACGTCACCTTCAATACTGTTGTCTGCTTGAGCTGTAAAATCTCTTCCCTTGTAAATTGCCTGATCTTTCATTGAGGATTGACAACAAACACAAACCATACTCCATTTACAGCAAAGATCAGCATTGGTTTAAACAATCTCCCCTTTTGAGTTTGTTAGTAATCTGCGGATAAATTCAATAGAGCACCAGCCACTATCAAAACCTGATACACAAGAATCAACTCAGCCAACACTCTACGTGAGCAATGCTCGGTGTAAAAAACAAGAGGGGAAACATGAATTGGGTTCTCGTGTTTTGGAATGCTTAACTGTTTCCTCATGACATCTCCATTATCATTTTCTCCCTTTATTTCCCCCTTTTTGTTACGTTTTTGAATATCTTTATTCCCCATCTTTCCTGCAACCAGAAAAACATTTCATTCTCCTCCTTTGTACCATTGAGTACCATTGAATTTCTCTATTTCCCCCATTGACAATAAATCCAAAGAACCGAATTATAGATTGTAGAGCTCAATGCACACTCCTTTTGGATCGTATCTTCCCCATACACCTGCATCACTTCCACAAACAGATTAAAATAGTTAATTCAACTGGGGAGAGGGGAACTTTCATGACCTCCTCATGCACTGGGAGGTGGTTGAACACCGAGGTTCAACTGATGTTTCTTAAACACAGTCGCTGCCAATGACTTGGTCAAAATATCAGCCACTTGCTCATCAGTTCCCACATGATCCAGTTTAACCACACTTAGTTCAACTTTTTTCTTGATGAAGTGATATCTGATTTCAATATGCTTCGTACGAGAATGCTGAACATGATTCTTTGTGAGATTGATTGCGCTCTTGTTATCACAGTGAATCACTATTGGCTGTTTCACCTCATCACCAATATCTGTCAGTTGCTGCTTCATCCACAGTAGCTGGGTGCATGCCTTTGTAGCGGAAATATACTCAGCTTCAACAGTACCGAGAGAAGTGTTTTCCCGTTTCTTAACCAACCCACACATTTCTTGCCAATAAAGAATGCTCCACCACCTGTGGACTTTATGTCCACCACATCTCCAGCCCAGTCAGCATCAGAAAACGCCGATAGTTCACTTTCTCTTCCTACAGCAAAATATAAGCTATAATTGTGAGTACCTTGAATGTACCTCATAATTCTTTTCACTGGCGTTGTATGTTCTTCCTTCGAATTACTCTGAAAGTGGGCCGCTAAAATGTTGCAAAGACAATGTCTGTCGTGTCGCTGTCAGATACAATAAACTTCCAATGATTCTCCAGTATATTGTGGGATCTACAGATGTCTCATTCTCATGCTTTCTCAGTTTTGTTCCAACCGCAATCGGAGTCGACATTGGTTTGGAGTTATACATATTAAATTTCTTCAGCAGCTCTTTTGCATACTTTTCTTGAGAAATGAAAGTGTCATCCTTCTTCTGAATCACTTGCAGCCTCAAGAAATATGTGAGTTCCCCATCATAGACATTTCAAATTTTGATTTCATGTGATTGACAATTTTTTTCACAGATCTTTGCCTGCTTCCGCCAAATATAATATCATCCACGTACACCAACATCATAAATTGATCTTCCTTTGATTTTTTTACAGAGGTTGTGGTCGACACCTCCTCTTTTAAATTCGAGCTTCTTCAGATAGGAATCCAGACGAGAGTACCATGCTCGTGGCACTTTCTTCAGACCATAGAGTGCCTTCTTTAATCTGCAAACTGGTTGTTCTATGCAGACTTCTTCAAGAATTCTATTTAAGAAAGCTGTTTTGATATCCATTTGATACACTTTGTATCCTCTTTGAATTGCCATGGCAAGAAAATGTCTGATTGGCTCTAGTTTAGCCACGGGAGCAAATGTTTCTATAACATCAACACCTTCAATCTGTGAATATCCTTTACATACCAATCGTGCCTTGTTTCTGATCACATTACCATGCCTATCGAATTTATTCTTGAAGACCCACTTCGTACCAATCACATTGTGACTTTCAGGTCGAGTAACAAGATCCCATGTTTGGTTCTTGTCGATCTGATCCAACTCTTTATTCATGGCTTTAACCCATGATTCATCCTTTACAGCTTCTTCAAATGAGGATGGTTCCACAACTGATAGGAAGACAGATTGTGCATTATTCCTTATTCTCTTTGTTTGTGAGTGCCGTCCAATCCCCAATAATGTTGGATTGATCAATTTCTGCTCTTCGATTTCTCCTGTGAGGTTCAGAAGAATTTTTTCAGCCACGGGTTCGTCTTCTGATTCTTCTTCTGAATCAACATCTTGTTGTGACCTATGAATGTTTTGCACTCCTCCCTGTACATCTGCATTTGAATATGTTCCGTGTCTACTGTCTTCTGCATCTTTAATCACATCAGCATATGGCCCTCATGATATTTGTGGTCTTATCTTCAACTATCTTAACATCACTGCTTTCCACAATTTTTCAGAGATGCTTATTGAAACACTTGTAGTCTTTGCTATTTATTGAATATCCGAGGAATATTCCTTCATCTACCGCATCACCGTACTTGCCTTGATTTCCTTTTTGTTTTTGATAAAACATTTACTTCCGAAAACACGAAAATATTTCAAAGAGGGTTTCTTTCCATGCCACAACTCATACGGTGTCTTGGTTTCACCCATATAAAGTCCTGTTCGGTTTTAATATACACTGCTGCTTGAACGGCCTCTTTCCAGTAATGTCGAGGGATATGACTCTCGATCAACATAGTTTTGGCCATATTGTTCACCTGTCGATTCCTATGCTCAACGACTCCATTTTGTTGTGGGGTTCTCACAACAGCCACCTCATGTTGTATTCCATGCTTCTCTAGGTAATTTTCAAACTCAATGGATGTGTATTCCCTTCCATTGATCGCAGAACTTTGATTGTCCGTCCAATATCATTCTCCGCGATTCGGTAATAAGTTTTCATGCAATTAAGCACTTGTCGTTTTCTGTGTATAACCATCACACAAACCATTCTACTATAACCATCAATGAAAAGGACGAAGTACCTTTCTCCATGTGTTCCAACAATATTTATCGGACCACATATGTCTGTATGGATGAGATAAAGTTTTGATGCTTTTTTCTTCTTTGGACAATAAGAACTGCAGACTAACTTCCCTTGTACGCAAGCATCACAAATCTTTTCCCGTTCATGCTTCAGATTGGGGATATCCATGACTATCTTCAGCTTAAATATCTTTTCCATATCTTGTTGATTGATGTGTCCCAACCTTCGATGCCACAAGTTGTTTTCTTCTTCAACTGTCAGATAACAAATGTTCTCTTTACTGTCGACTTGATATAAGTTGCCATCTATTCCGCAGCCTTTCATAAGAGAATTCTCCGTATTTCCCTTTATAGTGTAACCTTTTTGATTGAAAGTCACTATAAGTCCTGAGTCACAGAGTTGACTCACACTAAGGAGATTGTGACATGAACCGTCCACATAAAGAACTTCAGTTTTCTTCTGCTCGCCATTAGCTAGTTCAGTACTTCCACTGCCTTTGATCTTTAACACACCATCATTACCGAACCTTACCGTTCCATCGACCCTTTTCTTAACATTTGTTAATAAGTCAGCATTACCCGTCATGTGGGACGAACATCCGCTGTCAAGGATTCAGGTGTTGTTGCTCTTTGTAGCTTTGAGAGCTACTTCTGCAAGGTTGAACTTTTCAATTTTCTTCTTTTCCTTCCATGAAATATTAGATTGAGTGAAGGATAAAGATGACCTTTCAGATCTCTCTTCCATGTGGGTAGGTTCTTCATACTCATAATCTTCTTCCAGAGGAGAAAACCTGTTTGTAAGAGCAACACCGTCTGGTTGACGAGTATTGACTTGTCTCTGAGTTCTGTATGAATTGTTCATGTCTTTCCTCCACCTGCAGTAAACAACTTTATGGCCAAAGTTAGAACAATGAAAACAATAATCATAGAAATTATTTCTTCTATATGAAGTAGGATATAAATTTGTTCTCCTTTGTTGACTTCCTAGATCTTTCCCATTCAAATAGCTCATTGCTTATTTGCAGTATGACAAGGTATGACCCAGATAGCCACATAATTGACATTTCACAAGTGGAAGTGTCTTCTCATTTTTATTCCTCCTCATGTATCCTTCCTTAGGAAGGTAGTTTTGCTGCCTATCATTTCTGGATGCCTGAGGATAGTTTTTCGTTCTCCTTGGGTTTCTTTTTCAGCACTTCAGGTGACTTTTCAACATGTCCAACTTTCCGCTTGCCTTTATTTTGACCCTTTTTTTTGCAGTATTTGATGTTTCAGCATCACAGCCGATTCCACTGTTTCCCATGCATGCGGGTCTTCGATCATTCAAAAATTTTTCAACTCCATCGGAACCGCGCGTAGCTCTCTCCAGCAACTCTGCACCTGAGAATTTTCTAAACTGTATTTTATTCTTTGATTCTTTTGAATTTGATTCACTTTCGAGTTTACTCCTAAGAGTAACAACTTCTTCTTCGAGTCCCTCAACAGTTTTGGACTTCTCCAGTTTGAAGGTAAGGTCATTGATGACCTTTGTCTGTTCTTCAATCCTGAGCTTTAGTTCCACTATATTTTCTGTGCTTTCAAGGGTTGTTGATTCTTCCACAACTGCTCTCCACTTTTTTGCATCTGTTGCTTTGATTCTCAAGCTTACCAAGAGCATTCTTAAGTTGTAACTTTAGATCAACATCGACACTTAACTGATGATCTCTAGGTTTATCTTTTGATGGTTCTGCCTTCTCAACGGTAACCATCATAAATGTTTGGTTTCCAGATTTAAACTCTGGTTCTTCTTACTCAAAGAATTCATTATCATGATCATCTTTTTCACAGACAAAACTCTTTTTCTGTAGTTTCTTTCTAGATTTGAAGTTTCCCTTTTGAGGAAACCTTTTTTGAGGCTTCTGCAAGTTTCCAGCTTCACCTTCATGATCATCGAACTTCCTTGAGCACTGAGAAGCAATGTGCCCAATTCTACCACAACGAAAACACGCCAAGGGTAGCTTTCCTTCAAATCTACCTTTTCCTCTCTTGAACTTCTTGGCAAAGAGGGAAAAGAATCCGTCTTCCTCATTGTCTTCATTAACACTGTCTCTTGAAATCTCGAGTTTTTCAATGGATTTGAATGCCATTTCTTTGCTGACACGCGTCGTCGCATCATCTGGCTTGACTCTCATTTCATAGGCGACCAGACTACTTAGCAGATCATCCAGAGAAAGTTTAGATAAGTCCCTTTCCTCAAGGGCTCACACCTTTGGATTGTAGAAAGGTGGAAGCCTTCTCAAAATCTTTTTCACTATGTCGGTGTCTTTGATCTCTTCGCCAAGCCCTCGAATTTCTCCTACAACTTCAGTAATTCGATTGAAGAAGGAATCTGCATTTTCATTAGGATGCATCTTCAGATCATCAAGCCTGTTGTGCAAAACTTGGAGTTTCTCCTCCTTCACTTTACTGCCCCTTCATAAATATTTTCGAGTTTTTCCCACATAGACTTTGCTAAGGTGCAACTCATTACCTTCAGATAGATCTGATCAGAAAGAACAACTGTCCCATGCTCCGTCACCGGTTCTCCCGCAAGGTGGTCCCCCTTCATCCAGTACCCGTTACAGACTGACACTCTCGAAGGAGGCGATTGCATTTATATAATCTTATCGGGCTGCTATGCCACCGTCCTCTTCTCCAGCCCCCATTGCTCAGACGGATAACTCTACCGCCTGTGTATCTCATCGACCGACAACTTTGATGCTTGACTCCGGTGCGTCAGAACATCTTATAGAGGACTCCGTTATGTTCTACCTATCATCCGTACACTGGTGTTTCTACAATTACTGTTGCTAATGGATCAACAATCCCTATTGTCGGATTTGACACATGCCCCTTGACCCCGTCTATTCGCCTGGCTTCGGTCGCTCATGTTCCTCACAACCTGTTTAATCTTATCTTCATCAGCAAACTCATCAAAGATTTAAATTGTGTTGCTACTTTTACATCTACTGTTGTTTTTCAGGAGCGGACGACGAATCGAGAGCTTGGTTGAGGTCTTCTTCGGAATGGGGTGTACATGTTCGACCCTCCCTTGCTTGCTCATCCACTTCGGCCCGTGCCCTTGACCTATATTTTCGCCTTGGTCATCCACCGGCTTCCATCCTACATAAGCTTTGCCCCCTAATTCAGTTCCCACCTTTCCTTCCATTGTGAATCCTGCAAGTTTGCTAAACATCATCAGGTGACGTATGTTCCTTGACTGGAACCGCGTGCAACGAATCCTTTCGACCTTGTTCATTCTGATGTATGGGGTCCTTGCAGGGTTCTTAGCCAGTTCAGGTACAGTTATTATATATCCTTTATTAATGACTACTCGCGCATGACATGACTTTACTTTCTTCGTGATTGGTCGGAAGTATTTTCTACTTTTCATACCTTTTATAATGAAATTCATACTCAGTTCTCCACCTCCCTTAAATGTCTCTGCTCCGACAATAGACGAGAATATTTATCCACTTCCTTTCAGCAGTTTCTCAAGGATAAATGCATCATTCATCAGACATCCTGCCCCGATACACCTTAGCAGAATGAAGTGGCCGAGCGGAAATATCGTCATATTCTGGAGATTGCTCGTGCCCTCCTATTCCACATGAAGGCGTTTCTCATTTTTTGGGGCGATGCCATTCTGACTGCTACCTACCTCCTAAACCGACTCCCTTCCATCTTTCAAGGGGAAACTCATTTCCGGACTCTGTTATCCTCTCTCCCTCCTCACTCACTTCCACTCCGTGTGTTTGGGTGTCTGTGTTTTGTTCGGGACACTCGTCCCAACCTCTCCAAACTTTCTTCCAAATCCCTCTGTTGCATATTCCTCGGATATTCCTGCACTCAGTACGGATACCGGTGCTTCTCTCCCGACTTACAGTGGTATATCATCTCTGCTGATGTATCATTTGTTGAGAGCTCTCCTTTCACTCTTCCCTCTCCCTATTCGAACACCACCATCGATAGTCTTTTTCTCATCATCTACCCACCTCCGGTGCCCCAATCTGTTGGTCACCGGTTTGACACTGTCTACTCCCACCGCCCGTCGACTGTATCCCCCGTTCAGGCCGAGGACACCATTGTCCCAGATTCGTCCGATGCTCCTGCTTCGGCTCCAGATGACTTGCCAATTGCACTGCGAAAATGTACTCGTTTTTGCCAGAATACTCCTCCGTACGACGTCCTCCGGCTGCATCCTGCTAGTGGTATATGTTGATGATATTATCATCATTGGGAGCGCCTTAACTGAAATTGCCCAACTCAAGGGGCATCTTCACCACCACTTTCATACCAAAGATCTCGGTCCACTAACATACTTCTTTGGCATTGAGGTCTCTCGTTCTACGGTCATCATCTTTCTTTGTCAACGGAAATATACCTTGGATATCTTACAGGATGCTGGTTTGACTCAGACAATTGCCGTTGACACTCCTCTAGAGCCTGGGGAGCGGTCTCTTTAATGACAACACGAAACTCTATTCTCACCCAGAGACCTACTGTCGTCTTGTGGGAAAACTCAATTATCTCACCATGACGCGTCCGAACATTGCCTGCGCTGTTGGCAAAGTTAGCCAATTCATGGAGCATTTGACCAAATCTCAGTGGGATGCTGTCCTCTGCATTGCCAAATACATCAAGAAAGACCCTGCTCGTGGTCTTTGATACTCACATCACGATCATCTTAACGTTGAGATCTTCTGTAATGCCGACTATGCTGGTTGCCTTGCTACCCGAAAGTCTACTTATGAGTTTGCCGTTTTTTTGGCAGGTAGCCTCATCTCTTGGCGTAACAAGAAACAAACTGTCGTCTCCAAATCTAGTGTGGAGTCTGAATACCGTGCAATAACCACAATCACTATTGAGATCCTTTGGTTTCGTCAATCTCCTCCATGAGCTTGACTTCCCACTGCAGATGTCTGCTCATATCTGGTGTGACAATCAAGCAGCCACGAAGATTGGTTATAATCCCGTCTTTCATGAACGAACGGAGTATATCGAGGTGGACTGCCACTTTCTTCACCATCATCTCGAGCAACACCGTGTCAGTTTCGGCTACATACCGACGACAGATCAGCTTGCCGACATCTTCACCAAAGGCCTCCCAGGAGCTCGTTTGAACTCTCTCAATACCAAGCTGGGGGTATTCACAGCATCAGCGACCCAACTTGAGGGGGAGTGTGTATGGTCTTGTTCGATGTCGTCTTTCTTTTGTGGGACTCTTGGTCCAAGCTGGGCATGTCCAGCTTGAGGGGGAGTGTTGAACCCTGTTTTATTATAAAGGGTATTTCCGAGTCCCACATCGGAATACTCCATCGTGTAATCTATTTTACCTATCTATAAATGAATGTCTCCGCCTCACCTTGAGGTATGGGGAATTTGCCAACTACAAATTGCAAGTATTTATAACTCACATGCAGGTGTGGGGAACCAAAAGATTGGTTAAAGGAGGATTACATAAATATCATTGAACACACAGGTCCTACATAATAATGAATGGAGGGATGACATGAAAACCATCAAATTAATTTAATAATTAATATTGCAAACCCATTCAATAAATTAAATGAAATAAATCCCAACACATAAACTGATTTTGGTCTAGTTTATGAATGGTCATACATGCAACGCATATGCAAAAGTAAACCAGTTAACATTTATTTATTATTCTTTTTTTATTATTAAGATAAACACGTTTGTATTAATTAATTAATTAATTCTTTTTCATCTTAATTACCATCTGAATTCTCTTGGAGATAACCATCATAAAGACATTAATGACGAATAAACAACAAAACCAATTATTACAGATTATTACAATAAATTAATTGAACATTTAAAATTCTTTAAAACCATTATTAAATTGCCAAACACAAGAGGTGCAAATCAATAAAATAAGATTTTAATGCTGCAATTGTCAATTTAATATAATTGAATTTTGTCATTAAGTGAGAGACTACACTTCATATACTATCTAGCTACACGTCGTGTACCTCGGTTGCAACATATCCGGGTTACACGCCTAGGGCTTCGGCGTGTTAACTCGGTCGGACTACACGTTGTGTACACGTCAGCTACACGCTGTGTATCTGCTTGCTGTGTGCATGCGATAAACGCCTGGGCTTAAGCATGTATCTCGGCTGGACTACACGACATGTACAAGTCGGTTACATGTCGTGTATCCTTTATGTCGTCTGTCCGCTGTTCTCGTCGAATGACTCGACGTGTATTTCAGACGCGGGAAATGATGAACTATATGGCGTGTACACTGTATGCATGTGTATATCATAAATTCTATTGACCGTCAGTCTCGCGCGATTTGACCGTGTATAATGATCACACAAATTGCGCGATTTACGCTGCTAACTCGTGTAGACTACACGGCGGGTATGCCAGCTACATGCTGTGTAATCCGACATCCCGTGTGCTAGGTTTGCCCGGTCTACACGCGGTGTGCGATAAATGCACTACGTGTAATTAACTGCTCGACGCGTCGTGTATCCCGCGACACATCCATGTGTCGTGCACATGGGTACACAATGTGTACTCCGGCTACACGCCGCGTAACCCAGTTTTACCAGCAAAAAAATTTGGCACTTCCCGATGACATCTCCAATCGCTCTTTATCTGTTCTTAGACCTTTAAGAAAATGAAATACTGAACGAATATGATTAATATGTCGATAACATGTTAATTCAAATCGGATTAAAGAATGAATAATATGAAATGAAACATTCAACCACTATTATGTAAAAATCAACAATCAAATAAATAATTATAAACTTAAAACGTGACCCCTCTAATACCACTTGTTGGTTTCAGATGTAGTAGAAGTGCCGGTTGGTGGGCGTCATATTAAAATTTCTTTTAATATTTTGTTGCTCGAAACCCCGAGCGATGATCTTTCACGTTAAATTTATAATTAATTTATTTAGATCTGAAGAAAATAAACACCTTGTCTTATGATCCTTTATTCGATGACGTTGATCTTCTGAAAGACTCTTTACGGATTGCCTTTGTTGCGATATGAGGATTCAAGGGTAAAATCTCTTTAGCGGTGATCCACGCGTGCTCATTTGATCTCTGAGCAACGCCAATTGACTTTTGGGTGCTAACGCGATGAATCAATTGTCTTGCGTCGTTCGTGTTGATCGCCTGTCCTTCGATCTTGAAGGAATCTTTCTTGCGTTTCTCTTTATTGAGAGGAAGAGAGAAAGAGGTCCCTTGTGCGCAATGATTCTCTATTCTCAACTTTTCGATTAACCCTACAAAATAGACATAACCATCTATTTATAGAGTTAGAGTTTAGGTTAAAATATTATTTTTTATTGCGTACAAGCCCTTGAATAATATAATGATCATTATAAAACCCCATGCTATAAAATAATTATAATAATAATATTATTTTACAGCATACGCTAACTTGCGCAGTGATGAATATTATTTACCGATTTGTAAATAAATATTCATCGTCGGATGCGGTCTTGGTCCATTCGAACTCCTCGACATTTATTGAATACCCGAATAAAATTATTTTATTCACTTAAATAAATATTTTATTCACAAACCAGCAAATAAATATTTATTAAATATTCCATAAATAAAATAAATATTTTATTCACAAACTAGCGAATAAATATTTATTATACATATTCATGCAATCAAATAAATATTTATTAATAAATAATTAATTATTTATTAATAAATAATTAAATATTTATTACCTTGTGAATCTTAACGATCGATAAAACATGATTAAAATTATTTATCATTTTTGAGAATAATATTTATTCCAATAATTAAATTCAAATAGAATTTAATCGAGATCAATGAAAATATTTAGTGTGTTGACCCTCTAGGATTCTTTCTCGTTGACATTATGCGGGATTGCCTGAAATCCAAGATACTGTCTAGCAACGGGTCAAGACATCCAAAAAAAAGAACTTAATGTTGCAACGACGACAATCACATATGAACGCTCACTGTGTAATATAATCTTTTTTTCTCAATATCTCATCAATCAGGTTGCACATCTGTGTCATCAACTTATTTGCTCGATACGTTTTTCTTTGACTATCTGAAATAATCGTCGTTACACCGTGACCATAGAATTTATGCGACAATTATATTTCAATCAAAGGGCGGAGATATAAACTTTCATAAATATGGAAGAGACAAATCCTTCCTCGATTTATTCGTTAACAACATGTCATTTGTGACGCATTCAATGTATCCTACATTACCGCGAACATATGTCGCTACGGTTTTCGTTAGCAAATCTAAGTGCGTGAGTCATGACATGCATTAATGATAATATTAAAGTCTAAGGACCATTACACACGCTCGCAGATAGGAATATCCGATGACATCAAAACATGCGGAATTTCTACTGGCGAGTCTGTTCTTATAACCTCCTGTCTTGGAGATTATCAAGTGCGAACTTCATGAGATTAATGATAATCTTAAAGTCTAAGGACCATTACACACGCTCGCAGATAGGAATATTTGATGACATCAAAACATGCGGAATTTCTACTGGCGGGTCTGTTCTTATAACCTCCTGTCTTGGAGATTATCAAGTGCGGACTTCATGAGATTCTTATATGCTTACGAGTATTCGCACCTGACAGTCTATATATTATGTGCCCTGTCATAGTATGTTATCCGACCGTAGAACTATATTTTAAGAATATTGTCATGATATTTCAAGGTTCTCATCATAGTGGAGAACTGCTATGACCTTATCAATGCGACAGATACCCTAGGACATTATCATATCAATGTTATGCAGAAGACCAATCAATAAGTGATAAGATATTTAAATTAATATTCAGTTCTTTGAATATACATGTAATCTAAAGTACAAAGTAATTGGCTCTAGGGCACCAACTCTAACAAATGTATCATTAGGCGTAAACGCCGACCCCTCAAGGTTAATCCCAGGCGGCCAAAAGAGATCAGGCAATACTGCCGACCCTTAGGAGAATGATCCTAAGTGGTCAAAGTAATGAGACCACACTGCGGATTCCTAGGAGGATGATCCTAGACAACACTGCTGACCCAAGGGGAATCACCCCGAGACGTTCCAAAATAGCAGACGTCATTACCGAATTCAAGGGGAATCATCCTAAGACGTTCCAAAATAACATGCGTTTTTGCTGAACCCAAGAAGAATCATCCCAAGGCATTCCAAAGTAGTAGGTGTCATCATCGAACCCAAGGGAAATCCTCCCAAGACGTTCCAAATAGCTGTCATAATTAAAGGACACGGACAATTCATTAATAAATTCATTTAATTCAGGTTCCACATAGTAAACACGTACTCTGGATCCTAGAGCATGTACCAGGCATCCCCCAATCACATACACGATCTATTTCTTAAGTCACGATACTCCTAGGGCGTTTCTTTAATTACCCATTTGATTTTCCCAAATCAAGCACACCTAAAGTGGTGGCTAAGGTCCCTGTCACACACCCACGGTCACATCATAAGTCTAAGGCACGGGTTGCCTCTTTAAATTTCCAATTTATTCCCAAGATCATGCCCACCCCATGGGTGGCCAAGGTCACTGTCTAAACTCACCAACGGGCTGTTCCTGGCCCGTGGGAAGGTTCCATTTCATGATTTAGGTCACACGACATTTAATTATTTAATTTAGGTCAAGCGCGTAGTATGTCGGCGCGACCGCACATCATACGCACAACGGAAATGGCGAGGCTGAGGGAAAAACTTATAAACCACCTACCTTATACTCCTAGATGCTCACTCATCCAATACTAGCCTTTGATTCGAGCTAAACCGGTAGAAATCAAAAAAGCAGAGAACCCTGAAAATAGGGAAAAACGCACATAAACGATGAGAGCTCGCTTAATGGCAAAAGAAATGTAGGAAACGAGAAGGCGGGCTTCCAAATGCAACTGACGGTGCTTGAAACCGTGGACAACCGAGGGAGATCTCCTGTTGAAGGAGGAAGAAACCAAGGACGGGGGAGGAATGTTGTGCGACTGCCCAAAAGGAAGACCCCTCCTTATTTTTAACCCCCCCCCCAAAAAAAATTCAATCAATCAAATAAAAACTTAAAAAAAACTCACAGGAGCGTTTCACGGCGTGAACTAGTTGTTCACCTCGCGAGTTTTCGTGGTAGGGGGCTCCTCCCCTTTGCCCGCTCGTTTCACGGCATGGCACAATCAATCTGTACTTCGGAAAGGGTCTGGGTTTTACAACTCACATGTGACCAAAACAGACAAGGCGCCAGTGAAAGGGATGTCTCAAAGAAAGGTAAGCAGTGAAAAGCTTAACAACTCTTGTAGGGACGGTCAAAGTACCAAGATAACCTGGAGAAAGAAAGATCAACCAGTTATGGGAAGGAAAATCCTTGATGATTGTTGGACCCCATTTAAGTTTAATGGGTATTTCTGAGTCCCACATCGGACTTACCCTCCTTGTAATTAGTTTTACTCATCTATAAAAGAATGTCTCCACCTCTCATTGAGGTAAGGGGAATTCACCAACAACATGGTATCAGAGGGAAATTAATCCCGACCCCTCCCTCCCCTGCGGATTCCTGGTTCTGTCCGGCCCCGCCTCTCTCCCCTCTGCCCTAGTGATTCCCGGCAGGCCTCTCTCTCCTGCACGTCTCCCCTCCCGGCGCCCTCACCCAGCGCCAACCCTGGCACCCGGCCCCCGGCTCCAGGCGAGACTCCCGGCCCCCGACTCCAGGCGCGGCTCCCGGCGACTTCTCCCGCCGGCCCAACGACTCCTCCTTGCTGCGCGCGCCGGCCCTGATATCCCGCGCGTCTCCCGTCAGCTCGGCCCCGTCCCACCGCGCGACTCCCGCATCTCCCGCTACGCACCGCACTCCTCAATGGTACCCGCCTGTCCCGGCGGCCGTTCCGGCTCCCGCAACAGCCAACAACAGCTCCCGCTTCTCCAGGCGAGCGATACGGTCGGCTCCGCCTCTCCCGCAACTGCTCCGCCTCTCCCGTCGGCCCGACGTCTCCTCCCGGCGAACCCATCTCCCTCAGGCGGTTCCCCGGCACCCCGCTCCTCCAGCCGTGCCTCCTAGCCGCGGCTCCCGGCACCCTCTCCCGACGTCTCCTCCCGGTTGCAAGCATCGGCCCCGTCAACGCCAGCCCCGCCCACCGTCGCGGTGCGCGCTCGCCCAGCGCCCGCCCCACTTTCCGTCCCGACTCCCTGCACCCGACGACTCGCGGGCTTCTCCCGCCTGTGCGCGCCGCCACAGCGCTTCCGCATCCCCTACGCAGTCCGTCAGGCTCTCCCGGCTTCCTGGCGTGATCGGCCCTGCTCCGGCTGCTTCGTCCGGCGACTCTTGGTGCACTCGTCCCCGGCGCGCCTCTCCCGCGCAATCCTCCAGACCGCGCCTCCTGCCGTCGCCGTTTCCAGCGCGCGGCTTCCGACAACCCAGCGCCAGTCCCGCTCGACATTCCGGCTGTTCTGACGACCGCGCCACCCGCGCCTCTCGTCGCCCTCCATGGACGCGTCCTCGGTTATGCCTTCCCTGATCACCGCCTCCTCCCGGCTCGTCGATGACCGGCTGGACGCCACCAATTTCTATGTCTGGCGGAAGACTGTCTTGATGTCTCTGCGCGACATGAACCTTCATTCTCATCTTGAGAAACCTCCACCCGCCATGGATGACATCGAATTCCAATCTTGGCAACTTGCGTATAGCAAAATATTCGCATTACTGGTCAACTCCATGGACCGATCGATAAAGGATGTTACCCGGACTGCCAATACTATCAAAGAACTATGGGATTCGTTGACTGTCATGTATTCCGAAACCAACAACTTGGCTCGGGTCTCCGACATTCTGCAACGTTTGTCAAACATCCGACAGCAGGATAGGACCTTTCCGGCATATTTCTTAGAATGGAAAGGTCTCCGTGACGAACTGCAAGAGCTCTGACCCGTTCCTCAGACTCCGGCGGGCGCGCAGACTCAACGGGACCAACTCTGCATTTTTAATCTCCTAAATGGCCTCGCCCCTGACTATGCCACGACAACCACAGAGATGCTTGCCAGCCCATCTACGCTGGATATACCTCAGGTCTATCATCGCCTGGGGAAGGCTCATCGGGCCTTTGCCCCACCTATCCCTAGCCCTGATCACACAACTCTCCTGGGTCGTGGTAGTGGCCGCCCTACCGGCACTCGTGGACGTGGCCGTGGAGAGAGCCGACCTCGCCCCCTCTGCCAGCACTGTGGCAAGCTCGACCACCTGATTGACCGTTGCTGGGTACTTCATGGCCGTCCCGCTTCGCATCCACGACAGGGTCAGACTGCAATCCGAGATGCATCCCCGCCTACTGCTGCTCTTCCATCATCTTTGGATCTCTCCATGGCTGAGATTCAGCTGATTCACGATCATCGGACCATCTCCCTGCCGGGCTCTTCATCAGCATCTCTTGCCCACTCCGGTGGTTCCACTGCTTTTGTCAGTCATTGTTCACCTGCCTGGATGCTTGACTCAGGTGCGTCCGACCATCTTACCGGGGATGCTGGTATACTCTCCAACTACCGTCCGTATACTGGTTCCTCAGCCATCACTGTTGCTGATGGTTCCACTCTCCCCATTGCCGGTTTTGGTACATGCTCACTCACCTCATCCCTTCACCTATCCTCGGTGGCCCATGTACCACACAGTCCTTTTAACCTACTTTCCATAAGCAAGCTGACCAAGGATCTCAATTGTAATGCTATCTTTACCTCGTCTTCTGTTGTGTTTCAGGAGCGGACGATGAACCAGGAACTTGGTAGAGGCCAGCTTCGAGATGGGGTGTACATGTTCGATGGTCTGACATCCGTCGCCTGCACGTCTGTCTCTGCTCGTGCCGTGGACCTCCATTCTTGGTTGGGCCACCCCTCCGCCTCCGCTCTTCATCAGCTCTATCCAGATATTAGTCCACTTTATCTTTTCATTGTGAGTCATGTACCTTTGCGAAACACCATCGCACATCATATTATCCTCGACTTAACACACGGGCCGCTAAACCCTTTGATTTGGTTCATTCCGATGTATGGGGTCCCTGTGCCACCTCGAGTCAATCCAGGTATAAAATATTACATCTTTTTCATTGATGATTTTTCCCGTATGACATGGCTTTACCTTCTTTGAGATCGGACATAAGTTTTCTCCACCTTTCAGATCTTTTACCATGAGATCCAGACACAGTTTTCTATCTCTGTAAAATGTTTGCGCTCCGACAATGGGCGAGAATACCTATCCACGCCCTTTCAGCAGTTTGTACGGGCACACGACATCATACATCAGACCTCCTGTCCTGATACCCCTAAGCAAAATGGAGTGGCCGAGCGAAAACACTGGCATATTCTGGAAACTGCTCGTGCCCTCCTCTTCCACCGCCAGGTGCCTCTACACTTCTGGGGGGATGCCATCCTCACTGCCACATACCTACTCAATCGTCTTCCTTCCTCCATCCTTCAGGAGGAGACTCCTTTTCATACTCTGTTCCCCTCTCTTCCCCCTCACTCCCTTCCACTCCGCGTCTTCGGATGTCTCTGCTATGTCCGGGACACTCGCCCCAATCTCTCAAAACTTTCTCCCAAATCCCTCCGGTGTATTTTTCTCGTCTATTCCCGCACTCAGCGTGACTACCGGTGCTTCTCTCCAGACTTACGCCGCTACATCACCTCTGCCGATGTATCGTTTGTCGAAAGCTCTTCTTTCACTCCACCCTCTCTTCATCCCGACACTACCATCGATGACTGCCTTCCTCTCCTATTTCACCAGCCTCTGGTGTCTCCTCCTGCAGGTCATCACTTTGGCCAGGTCTACTCTCGTCGTCCATCAACTGTACCCCCATCCAGGCCGAGGACAACATTGTTCCCACTTCGTCAGATGCTCCTGTCACAGCACTTGAGGACTTGCCAATTGCACTCCGGAAAGGTACTCGATTGTGTCAGACTACTCCTTTATTTACATCTTCTTACAAAGGTTTGTCAGCACTGGAGGCGATCTCTATTCCCCGCACGGTTGGCGACGCCGAGTCACACCCGGGGTGGCTACAGGCTATGCGAGATGAACTGCAGGCTCTGGAGGACAATCATACATGGGATCTGGTCCCCCTCCCTGCGGGCAAACAGGCGGTCGGCTGCAAATGGATATATACGATCCGTCTCAATCCCGATGGCTCTCTTTGTCGCCTCAAAGCCCGGCTTGTGGCGAAGGGTTTTGCTCAGACATATGACAACGATTACTTTGAGACCTTCTCTCCGGTAGCCAAGATGACCTCTGTCCGCTTGTTCATATCTCTGGCTGCTCATCATCACTGACCGCTTCATCAACTGGATGTCAAGAATGCCTTTCTCCATGGCTTTCTTGACGAAGAGGTCTACCTGCAGCAGCCCCCTGGCTTTTCTGCATCTGGTGCCGACTCCCATGTCTGCCGCCTTCGTCGCTCCCTTTATGGCCTCAAGCAGTCTACTCGGGCTTGGTTCGGCCGCTTCAGCACAGTCGTTACAGCCTTTGGCCTCTCTCGCAGTATGAAAGATCACACCGTCTTCTTCCCTACGACGACGCATGGCTGTATCTTGCTCGTGGTCTATGTTGATGATATCATCATCACAGGGAGCGACTCCACAGGAATCGCCAACCTCAAGGCGCACCTCCACCACCACTTTCACAACATTGATCTGGGTCCCCTTACCTACTTGGCATCGAGGTCTCCCGTTCTGAGGACACTATCTCTCTCTGCCCACGCAAATATGCTCTTGATATCTTGCAGGATGCAGGTTTGAGCACAACGACTGCAGTGGACACTCCACTTGAGCCTGGGGGATGATCTCTCCATACTGACTCGGAACCATTTCCTCATCCCGAGAGCTATCGACGTCTGGTGGGTAAACTTAACTACCTCACCATGACGCGACCTGACATTGTCTGCGCTGTTGGCAAAGTCAGCCAGTTCATGGAGCATCCAACCAGATCTCAGTGGGATGCTGTCCTCCGCATTGCCAAATACATCAAGAAAGACCCTGCACGTGGCCTTCGGTACTCACATCATGCTCATCTTGATGTTGAGGCCTTCTGTGATGCGGACTATGCCGGTTGCCTCGCTACCCGCTGTTGTACCTCTCGAACCCCTCAAGGTTTTATTTTCATGATCACAATCACCCTCATATTTATCTAATCCTCTTTCAAGTGTTTTTGGATTGATAGGAATCAAATCAGGTGGCCAAGGAATTGGGCCAAGCAAGCTTAAGTGGCAAAGGAACACAAGTGGACTGAAAATCAGTCCACCGGCCAACCGGTGGCTTCACCACCGGTCGGCCGGTGGACCCTGGGAAGGATGCTGAGCCACTGCCATCTCACCGGCCAACCGGTGGCCAAGCACCGGCCAGCCGGTGTCACTCAGATTGAACAGGGTTTGCTACTGCCTCACCACCGGCCAGCCGGTGGCTCTGGCACCGGCCAGCCGGTGGTGCCTGGAAAAGAAGACTCAGCCACTGTCAAGGCACCGGCCAGCCGGTGGCCCTGCACCGGCCAGCCGGTAGCACTGGTCAAACTAGCCGTTGGCTTTGACCAGTCAACTCCAAAAGCCTCCCAACGGCTCCGAGGCCTTTTCCAACGGCTCCAAAGCCCTCCAACGGATACTTGAAGGTTCCTAGCCTATAAATAAAGGCCTAGGAAGCCCCGGAACAACACACAAGCCACCGGACACATTTTTACATCTTTGGCGAAGCTCCGACGGATTGTTCCAAGGGAACCCAAAGTGCTCCAACAACTTCCACATCCAAGAGCACCTCCATAGAAGCTTGGAAGCGGCCCTCAAACATCATCAATCAATCAAAGGCGCCCAAGGCTTCTCCATTACGGGTTTTATTGTTTATCTCTTTTTGAGCTTTAAAATTGGGTTTGTGCCTACAAACCCCAACTCTTTTCTCATCTCCCCTTCTTTGGGTTCTCACACCACCACTAAGGTGTGAAGAGGTTTTCTCAAGCTTTTCCTTTAAAAGGCTTGTGTCTCGGTGAGCTAGTCTTCACCCGTAAAAAGACTAGTGGGTTCTTGCTTAACCATTAAAAGCAAGTGGGTTCTTGCTAAACCAATAAAAGCAAGCTGTAATAGGTCCTAGTGCTACCTCAAAGCCTAGTGGGTTTCTTGCTAAAACCATTGAAAAGCAAGCGGTAGGAATCTCTCAACGGTTGAGTTGGGAGCGGAGACGTAGGCCGGGTTTTTGGCCGAACTCCGTTATCAATTTCTTGTGTGATTGCCTCTTTACTTTCCGCTGCATTTATACTTTGATTTTTAAATTGTTAATCAATTTTTTAAAAGGCAATTCACCCCCTTCTTGCCATCTCTTCATTCCCTCGGGTTTCTTCCGACCCAAAAATTGGTATCAGAGGGACCTTTGAGTAATTCCTTAACCCGGTTTCAAAGTTAAGATCCTTTTTTGATGGCATCTACCTCTTTCGCCCCCGAGGGCTACTCTTTGGGTCGGGCTCCATTTTTTGATGGGTCCGACTATAATTATTGGAAAACCCGCATGACTACTTTCCTTAGAAGCATAGGATATCCCATTTATAAAATAGTCATGCAAGGTTACACTCTCTCTTCCCCCGACGAATCCAAATGGACCCAAGCCGACATTAGAAATTTCGAGCTTGATGGCAAAGCCATGAATGCTCTCCATTGCGGCCTTGACCGAAACGAGTTCAATCGAGTTTCCACATGCACCTCCGCACATGAAATCTGGAAACTTTTGGAGGTTACCCATGAGGGGACCAACAAAGTCAAGGACACTCGATTGGACATGTATCGTCAAGATTTTGAGTCATTTTCTATGCATCCAAATGAATCTATTTCTGAAATGTTTACTAGATTTACTGACGTTTGCAATGGGAGAAAGTCCCTTGGTGATGATGTTTCAGCTGAGACGATGGTCAAGAAGATCTTATGGGTCCTTCCGAGCTCATGGGCACCTAAAGTGACGGCGATCCAAGAAGCTAAGGACGTCAAAAATATGCCGGTAGAGGAGCTCATTGGATCCCTAATGACATATGAGATCACAATGAGGAGGCAAGCTCAAAAGGAGGGCACACCAATCAAGACACCAAAGAACATCGCCCTCAAGGTACAAAAAGAAGTAAGCTCCTCCTCATCCTCATCTTCCTCATCTTCATCTTCTTCAAGCGGCGACTCGGAAATGGAGAATCTCGCCCGCCAAATGCAAAAATTCATGAAGAAGCACAAGAAGAAGAAATCTCGCAAGGCGCGAAAGCAAGAACCCACCGCAAGATCCGAGCCCAAGGTAAAATGCTACGGGTGCGGCGAAAAGGGCCATTACAAGCCCGATTGCCCACTCAACAAGAAACGGGCCACGCACAAGGAGAAAGGAAAGAAAAAGGTCCTCAAGGCCACATGGAGTGACTCCTCATCATCCTCCTCCTCCTCGAGCGACAACGGTAACAAATGCCTAATGGCATTCCATGAGGTAACTTCTTCCGATTCCTCCTCCTCTTGCTCTTCAAATTCAAATTCTTTAAATCATTTATCTTATGAAGAACTCTCACATGCTAGAGATCAACTAGAAAAAGGTTTTCATGAACTATCTTCAAAATTTGTTGCTTTGAAAAAGTCTTTCAAAAAACTCTCCTCCGAAAAAGAACAACTTCTCAAAGAGAAGGAGGAGATGTCCCTTAAAATCCAAAATTTTCCAAATGTTGATTCCATGGAATCAACCATCAAAGACCTAAGGGAGACCCTTGCTAAGTTCACCCAAGGGGAACAAAATTTGAACAATTTACTTGGTTCCCAACACGTTTCCCGAACCACCCAAGGGCTTGGCTATTCCAAGCAAGCTTCCTCCTCCCATGCACCCACTATTTTTGTAAGGGGGAGCTCCGGCTTTAAATTTTGTAACTATTGCAAAAAACCCGGGCATCTCATTTATGAATGTAATTGTAAAAACGCCCGGTACGGCCAACCCAAATCGATTTTCTATTCCGATGAATTTTATAGGAGAAGACCCGCCATGAAACAAATTTGGATTGAAAAATCCCTTTTGGCAAGTCTCTCCGGGCCTAAATTTGTTTCGGTTTCAAAAACCACTCCCCAGTGATTCTTTGTTTTTATTTAGGGGGAGTTAGGATTTTTTAAGCCTTGTTGTGTATTCAAAGTTTTCATTTCAAACTCAACACTTGGCTTTTGATTCAAAACTCTCAATTTCAAAAATTTCATTTGGTTTCAAATTTCGAATTTCAATTGGTTTTTGATTCAAAACTTTCAATTCAAACTGTTATTCAAATTTTTCAATTCAATTTTTCATTTCAAAATTTCCAACAATTAGTATCATTTTCAATTGTTTTAAAATCTCGTTTTTCATCGAATTCCCTCAATCAAGTTTTATGCCCCATTCTATTTTGATAATCACAAAGGGGGAGAAATTTCTTGATTGATTGGGGGAGAATCATTTTCATCATGCTTAGTATTTCCTTTCAATTTCAGCATTTTACATTAATTGTTTTGGTGATTGTGATCATCAAAATAGGGGGAGATTGTTGTACCTCTCGAACCCCTCAAGGTTTTATTTTCATGATCACAATCACCCTCATATTTATCTAATCCTCTTTCAAGTGTTTTTGGATTGATAGGAATCAAATCAGGTGGCCAAGGAATTGGGCCAAGCAAGCTTAAGTGGCAAAGGAACACAAGTGGACTGAAAATCAGTCCACCGGCCAACCGGTGGCTTCACCACCGGTCGGCCGGTGGACCCTGGGAAGGATGCTGAGCCACTGCCATCTCACCGGCCAACCGGTGGCCAAGCACCGGCCAGCCGGTGTCACTCAGATTGAACAGGGTTTGCTACTGCCTCACCACCGGCCAGCCGGTGGCTCTGGCACCGGCCAGCCGGTGGTGCCTGGAAAAGAAGACTCAGCCACTGTCAAGGCACCGGCCAGCCGGTGGCCCTGCACCGGCCAGCCGGTAGCACTGGTCAAACTAGCCGTTGGCTTTGACCAGTCAACTCCAAAAGCCTCCCAACGGCTCCGAGGCCTTTTCCAACGGCTCCAAAGCCCTCCAACGGATACTTGAAGGTTCCTAGCCTATAAATAAAGGCCTAGGAAGCCCCGGAACAACACACAAGCCACCGGACACATTTTTACATCTTTGGCGAAGCTCCGACGGATTGTTCCAAGGGAACCCAAAGTGCTCCAACAACTTCCACATCCAAGAGCACCTCCATAGAAGCTTGGAAGCGGCCCTCAAACATCATCAATCAATCAAAGGCGCCCAAGGCTTCTCCATTACGGGTTTTATTGTTTATCTCTTTTTGAGCTTTAAAATTGGGTTTGTGCCTACAAACCCCAACTCTTTTCTCATCTCCCCTTCTTTGGGTTCTCACACCACCACTAAGGTGTGAAGAGGTTTTCTCAAGCTTTTCCTTTAAAAGGCTTGTGTCTCGGTGAGCTAGTCTTCACCCGTAAAAAGACTAGTGGGTTCTTGCTTAACCATTAAAAGCAAGTGGGTTCTTGCTAAACCAATAAAAGCAAGCTGTAATAGGTCCTAGTGCTACCTCAAAGCCTAGTGGGTTTCTTGCTAAAACCATTGAAAAGCAAGCGGTGGGAATCTCTCAACGGTTGAGTTGGGAGCGGAGACGTAGGCCGGGTTTTTGGCCGAACTCCGTTATCAATTTCTTGTGTGATTGCCTCTTTACTTTCCGCTGCATTTATACTTTGATTTTTAAATTGTTAATCAATTTTTTAAAAGGCAATTCACCCCCTTCTTGCCATCTCTTCATTCCCTCGGGTTTCTTCCGACCCAACACCCGCAAGTCTACTTCGGGATTCACCGTGTTCTTCGCTGGTAACCTAATCTCCTGGCGCAGCAAGAAGCTGACTGTCGTCTCCAAATCGAGTGCCGAGGCCGAATACCGCGCCATGGCCACGGTCACCACTGAGATCCTCTGGCTCCGTCACCTCCTCCAAGAGCTCGACTTCCCGGCACAGACTTCTGCTCATATCTGGTGTGACAATCAGACAACCACAAAGATTGCCTCGAATCCCGTCTTCCATGAACGGACGAAGCATATCGAGGTGGACTGCCACTTTCTTCGTCACCATCTCGAGCAGAATCATATCAGCTTTGGCCATATTCCGACGGCGGATCAGCTTGCTGACCTCTTCACCAAAGACCTCCCGGGAGCTTGCCTTGACTCTCTCACTACCAGGCTGCGTATTCACAGCCTCCATGGCCCAGCTCAAGGGGGAGTCTGAGATGGTCTTTGTGTCTTGTCTTCCTTTTTCTTTGTGAGACTCAATCCAATCTGGGCATGTCCAGCTTGAGGGGGAGTGTTGGACCCCATTTAAGTTTAATGGGTATTTCTGAGTCCCACATCGGACTTACCCTCCTTGTAATTAGTTTTACTCATCTATAAAAGAATGTCTCCACCTCTCATTGAGGTAAGGGGAATTCACCAACAACAATGATAATATTGTCCAAGGAAGAACAGATTGTAAGTTGGGTTGCGTAGAAGAGAACAAACCCAAAGAAGTGAAAAAGTGATTGGATTCTGTTAAACCCTCTTTTTTATTCTTTTTATTATTATGGGTATTTCCGAGTCCCACATCGGAATACTCCTTTGTGTATTCCTCTTTCTCAATCTATAAAAGAAGTCCTCCGCCTCACCTTGAAGGTAAGGGGGTTTCCCATTCTACATGGTATTAGAGGGAATATAATCCCGAGCCCTCCCTCTATCAATTTTTTTTTCTCTCCTCTTGGGTCTGCCCTGCGTGGCCACCCCCCCTCCGGCTCTGCCCTACGCGGCCTCCCAACCCCGACGGCTCCCTTCTGCGCTCTCGCCCGGCGGCTCCCTTCTGCGCTCTCGCCCGACGGCCCTCCTTCTGTGCGCGAGGTGCTACCCGGCGGCCCTCCTGTGCGCGCGACGCTACCCGGCGACCTTCCTCCTGTGCGCGCGACGCTACCCGGCGACCTTCCTCCTGTACGCGCGACACTACCCAGGAGGCCCTCCTCCTATGCGCCCGGCGCCTCCCGCGGCCCCCCCGGCTGCCCTCCATCGCGACGGTCCCAACCCTCCCCGCGCGATGGCCCTAGCCCTCCCTGTGCGACGACCCCATCCTCCCAACGCACTCAGTTCGGTTGCTCCCTTCCCGGCGGATCCCTGCCGGCGCCCTCTTGTCCGGCCTCGTTCGGTTTCTTCCATTCCAGCCGCGACTCCCTCCAGGCGAACCGGTCCAGGTGAACCGATCCAGGCGGCTCCCTCCAGGCGAACCAACTCCCTCCAGGCGAACCGGTCCAGTCAAACCGGTCCAGGCGGCTCCCTCCAGGCGAACCGACTCCCTCTAGACGAACCGACATCCTCCCGGCGCCCCTCCCGTTGTCTGCTGCATCTCGTGGCTCCACACGACTTCCTGGCACGCCCGACCCCCCGCTGATTCCGGCGCTGCCCACAACTGCGTCCTAGACCGCTTCCCGACACTTCAATGGCAAGACTCCTCCCCTCTGCCTTAGATGATTACCGCTTCCACCCGCCTCGTCGATGACCGGTTGGACTCCACAAATTTCTCCATCTGGCGGAAGACGGTGGTGATGTCCCTGACCGGGATGGACCTTGATCATCACATTGAGGATCCTCCCCCGGCTTCGACTGACCCCAAATACCGTTCCTGGAAGCTTGCTGATAGCAAAATCTTCGCTCTGCTGGT
The DNA here is from genome assembly GCA_963277665.1 of Viscum album. Classification (NCBI taxonomy): domain Eukaryota; kingdom Viridiplantae; phylum Streptophyta; class Magnoliopsida; order Santalales; family Viscaceae; genus Viscum; species Viscum album. Next base: position 2,093,495,032 of record OY728120.1, read on the forward strand.
CAATTCAATGGACCGATCGGTCAAGGATGTCACCCGAACGGCGAATACAGTCAAGGAGCTCTGGGACTCCTTGAACATCATGTATTCCGAGACCAACAACCTGGCTCGGGTTTTCTATATCCTCCAGCGTTTGTCCCATATTTGACAGTAGGACCAGTCCTTCACCGCACATTTCATGGAATAGAAAGGGCTTCGTGATGAGTTGCAGGAGTTGTGGCTCGTTCCTCAAACACCGGCAGAGGCTCAGACCCAGCGGGACCAACTTTGCATCTTCACTCTTCTCAGCGGCCTCGCTCCGGAGTTTGCTACCACGGCAACCGAGCTGCTCGCCAGCCCTTCATCGCTGGAAATCCCACAGGTTTATCGTCGACTGAGTAAGGCCCAGCGGGCTCTTCCCCCTCCCGCCCCGATTATCGACCACTCCGCTCTCGTCGGTCATGGCGGTGGACGCTCCTCGGGCCCTCGTGGACGTGGCCGTGTGGAAGGCCGTTCACGTCCTCTGTCAACATTGTGGCAAGCTTGACCACCTGATCGACCGATGTTGGGTTTTGCATGGACGTCCATCTCAGTGTCCGAGGCAGGGACAGACAGCGGTCCAGGAGGCTTCCTCGGCGGTCGCCACTCTTCCACCATCTCTGGACCTGTCTATGGCCGACATCCGACTGACTCATGATCCTCGGGACCCCGTCGGACCCGGTCCATCCTCGGCTTCTCTGGCCCATTCTGTTCGCTTCGCTGCCTTTGTCGGTCGTCGCTCCCCTGCATGGATGCTTGACTCAGGTGCCTTTGACCACCTCACTGGTGATGCTGGTATGTTGACCTCCCACTGCCCTTATACCGGTTCATTAGCCATCACCGTCGCTGATGGCTCTACTATCCCCATTGCGGGCTTCGGTGCATGCTCCCTGACTCCATCGATTCACCTACCATCCATGGCACATGTGCCCCACAGTCCATTTAATCTTCTTTCCATCAGTAAGCTGACACGGGATTATAACTGTACTGCCATATTTACCTGCTCTGGTGTTGTATTTCAGGAGCGGACTACGAACCGGAAACTTAGTAGAGGCCAACTTCGGGACAGGGTCTACATGTTCGATGGACCGGCACCCATTGCTTGCACGTCTGCCTCTGCTCGAGCATTGAATCTTCATTCCCGGTTGGGACACCCGCCTGCTTCCACCATTCATCAACTTTTTCCAGACTTTAGTCGACATAATTCTTTTCATTGTGAGTCATGTACATTTGCGAAACATCATCGCACTACATGCATTCCTCGAGAGGATACAAGGGCTTCAAACCCTTTTGATCTGGTTCATTCAGACGTGTGGGGTCCGTGTACCATTTCGAGTCATTTGGGGTACAAATATTATATATCTTTCATTGATGATTTTTCCCGAATGACTTGGCTTTACCTCATTCGAGAACGCTCCGAAGTGTTCTCCACATTCCAAACCTTTTACAATGAAATTCTAAATCAATTTTCCATCTCTGTAAAATGTCTCCGCTCGGATAATGGGCGTATCTTTCCACTCCCTTTCGGCAGTTTCTCCAGACAAAAGGTATCCTTCATCAGACCTCCTGTCCTGATACACCCCAGCAGAATGGCGTGGCCGAGCGGAAACACAGACACATTTTGGAGACTGCTCGTGCCTTCCTCTTCCACCGACAGGTGCCTCTGCATTTTTGGGGAGATGCAATTCTCACTACCACCTACCTTATAAACCGTCTTTCGTCCTCTATCTTTCAGGGGGAGACTCCTTTTCGGGCTTTGTTCTCCTCTCTCCCTCTTCACTCCCTTCCCCTTCGAGTGTTTGGATGCCTCTGTTACGTTCGCGACACACGTCCTGACCTCTCCAAACTCTTCCAAATCCCTCCGGTGCATTTTTCTTGGCTACTCCCGCACTCAGTGCGGGTATCGCTGCTTCTCACCCGACCTACGGTGGTATGTTATCTCAGCCGACGTCGCATTTGTTGAGAGCTCTCCGTTCTCCCTTCCCTCTCCTCATCCTGACCCCGCTATCGATGATTGTCTTCCTCTCCTCATCCACCCTCCAGCAGTGTCAACCCCTGTTGACACCCATTTTGGTCAGGTCTACTCCCGCCGTCCATCAGCTCTATCCCCCGTCCCGGCCAATGACACCGTCGTCCCCGCTTCGTCCGATGCTCTTGCCGCGCCGCCCGAGGACTTGCCCATTGCCTTGCGGAAAGGTACTCGCTCCTGCCAGAGTACTCTATTTGTATCTTCATGCAGGGGTCTGTCCGCTCTGGAGACAGTTTCTATTCCTCGCACAGTTGGTGAAACCAAATCTCACCCCGGGTGGCTAGCAGCAATGCGGGATGAATTGCAGGCTCTGGAAGAAAACCATACTTGGGATCTTGTCACCCTTCCAGCAGGGAAACAGGCGGTCGACAGCAAATGGATTTACACAGTCAGGCTGAATCCCGATGACACTCTCCATCGCCTCAAAGCCCGCCTGGTGGCCAAGGGCTTCGCGCAGACTTACGGTATTGACTACTTTGATACCTTCTCACCAGTTGCCAAGATGGCCTCCGTACGGTTATTCATCTCTCTGGCCGCCCATCATCATTGGTCTCTTCATCAACTGGATGTCAAGAATGCCTTCCTACATGGCTTCTTTGAGGAAGAGGTTTATCTGCAGCAGCCCCCCAGATTTTGTGCTTCCGGCGCCGAGTCTCAAGTCTGCCTACTCCGCCGCTCTCTTTACAGCCTCAAGCAGTCTCCCCGTGCTTGGTTCGGCCGCTTTAGCACGGTCATCACCGACTTTGGGCTCTCTCGCAGCATGAAGGACCACACTGTGTTCTACAGAACGACCTCCGCTGGCTGCATCCTACTGGTCGTTTATGTGGATGATATCATCATCACTGGCAGCGACTCTGTGGGTATCACCCATCTCAAGGGCATCTTCACCAGCACTTCCACACTAAGGATCTCGGTCCTCTCACATACTTCCTCGGCATCGAGGTCTCCTATTCTTCGGACACCATCTCCCTCTGCCAACGGAAGTATGCGTTGGATATTCTGCAGGATGTTGGGCTAACACAGGCCACTGCTGTCGACACTCCTCTGGAGCCTGGGGAACGGTCTCTTTATGCCTCCTCGGCACTGTATCCACATCCAGAGCAGTACCGTCGACTAGTGGGTAAACTCAATTATCTTACCATGACTCGTCCCGACATTGCCTGTGCTGTTGTCAAAGTGAGTCAGTTTATGGAGCATCCGACCACCTCACATTGGGATGCTGCCATCCGCATCGCTAAATACATCAAGCGAGATCTTGCCCGTGGTCTTCGCTACTCCCAGCATCCTCATCTGCATATTGAGGCCTTTTGTGATGCTGATTATGTTGGTTGTCTTGCTACTCAGAGATCTAAATCTGGGTTTGCCATATTCTTGGCAGACAACCTCATCTCTTGGCGCAGCAAGAAACAGACTGTGGTCTCCCGATCCAGTGCGGAGTCTGAGTACCGTGCCATGACCACCGTCACTACGGAGATCCTTTGGCTTCGCCAACTCCTCCAGGAGATCAGCTTTCCTCAGCAGACATCTGCTCACATCTGGTGTGACAATCAAACAGCCACCAAGATTGCTTCGAATCCCGTCTTCCAGGAACGCACGAAGCATATTGCGGTGGACTGCACTTTCTTCGATACCATCTGGAGCACAATCATGTCAGCTTTAGCCACATTCCGACGGCGGACCAGCTTACTGACATATTCACCAAAGGCCTCCCAGGGCTCGCCTAGCCTCGTTCAGTTCCAAGCTGGGGCATCCACCGCATCTGCTGCCCAGTTTGAGGGGGAGTGTGTTTGGTCTTGTATGATGTCCAGCTTGAGGGGGAGTGTTAAACCCTCTTTTTTATTCTTTTTATTATTATGGGTATTTTCGAGTCCCACATTGGAATACTCCTTTGTGTATTCCTCTTTCTCAATCTATAAAAGAAGTCCTCCGCCTCACCTTGAAGGTAAGGGGGTTTCCCATTCTACAGATTTCATTAAATCCAATTCAGATCTAAAAACGGACTCCAAAAGGAAAAACAAAGGGTAAATGGTGGTTTATAGTGAACCCGTCATCCTCAACTTGAGGAAAATGAAAGGTACCTTTCTCCCCTTGTGCTTTAAATGTTTCTAACTTGTTTAAAGAGGTGGAGAACTCAGGAGGAGCTACATGTAAGGTTGAAGTTGCTTGCTGAAATTGATGATGAAAGGACTAATTTGGGTGTAATTTGGTGCTGGAAGACAGATTTGAAGTTGTTAAGAGTTAAATGTTTCTTATTATTTGTATCCCATATCGGTGTGGGTAACCCATTGCAGTCATTTTCTCATATATATATTGAGCACCCTACCTCATTGTAAGGTACGAGTTTCCATTATAACATGGTATTAGAGGGCTAGGTTAGTCCGCTGCTCCTTGCGTGTCCCCCCCCCCTACTCGCCCTCCTCCTGCGGGAAAAGCCCCACCGCGACGGGACGTCGCCTCCTCCATCCTGGCGGACGTCGCCTCAACGCCCCTGTGCGCCAGCCCCGACGAAGCGCCCATTCCCGACGCCCCCTCCTCGTACGCCCCCTCCGTATGCGACGACCTCCTTTGCACCGCCCCCCGTGCGCCGACGACCTCCTGTGCGCCGACGACCTCCTGTGCACCATCCCTCCAGTGCGCCAGCCCCAGTGTGCCACCCCTACAGTACGCCAGCCCCCAGTGCGCCAGCCCTCCTGTGCAATGTTTCTGCTCACCGCTCCTCCTTGCGGGCAGACCTCGAATCCGACAAATTTTCCACGCCTGCCTCTTGTGCGTTGCCTCTCCTGGTGTGAATACGCGACCCCCCAAAATGCACAGCAACACCCCGATGTCATCCATGTGGATATTTCTTCTATAATCTAACTGATACTTGGATGTGCTAGCTGTGCAATTTCAACACCTGTTCTATACCAACTATGCACCTCGTCAACGTGCATTTTCAGCACAATCTATGTCATCATCAAATGCCACTGTGGCCCATGACGATACTTCAGTAGCATGTCTATCCCAACGGTCCACCTCATGGGTTTTGGACTCTGGTGGCTCAGAGCACATCACGAAGATGCAGGTATTCTTCGGTCCTACAAATCGACCTCGACCGGAGGTAATATTACTGTGGCCGATGGTCAGACAGTGCAGATTGCTGGTTATGAGAATTGCTCAATTATGCCTGTCTTGACTCTATCCTTTGTTGCCTTTGTTCTCAATTGCCCCTTTAATTTACTATCCATTAGTAAACTTACAGCTGACTTACAGTGCCCGACCATCTTCTCAACTGTTTCAGATATATTTCAGGAGCATTCGGCGACTCAGGTGCTTGGTAGTGGACTACTTCAGGGTGGGGTGTATGTGCTTGACTCAGCCTTCGTTTTCGCCTGTTCTGCCACTTCTGCTCATGCCCTCCAACTTCATTATCAATTTAGTCATCCACCTGCCTCTATTCTTTAGAAACTTTTTCCAGGCTTGGGTCCCCTTACTCCATTTAACTGTGAGTAATGTCATTACGCAAAACATCATCAGGTCACCTATGTTTCCCGCGCAACCCCCCGTGCATCCAATCCTTTTCATTTGGACCATTCTGATATATGAGGACCCAGTCCTAGTCCATCCAAACTGGGCTATCAATATTTCGTTACTTTCATTGATGATTTTTCACAAATGACTTGGGTTTATTTGTTGAAGAATCGTTCAGAAATCTTTCCCGTGTTCCGCTTCTATTATCAAGAAATCACAACCGAGTTCTCTGCTAAACTTTATTGCTTACGTTCTGACAATGGTCGTGAATATTTATCTGAACTTTTTCAGTCTTTTCTTGACGATCATGGCATAATCCATAAAACTTCTTGTCCCGATACACCTCAACAAAATGGTGTTGCGGAATGAAAGAACTGTCATTTGTTAGAAGTTGTCCGTGCACTGTTATTTCAGAAAAAAGTTCCAACCGTTTTTTGGGGAGATGTCATTCTCACAGCCACCTATCTTATCAATAGACTTCCATCGTCTATTCTTCAGGGGGAGACACCATTTCATTCTTTACTTACAACTTCACCACCTCATTCTCTGCCTCTCTGCATTTTTGGCCGTGTATGCTATGTTCGGGATATTCACCCCTCCATTACCAAGTTTGATGCACACGCTCTAAAATGCATCTTTCTTGGCTATTTCCGCACCCAACGCGGATATTGATGTTTCTCTTCAGATTTGCGTCATTATGTTGTCTCCGCCGATGTTTCATTTGTTGAATCCTCAGTTCTTTCTGTTCCCGAGTTCCCGTCACCATCTCCTATTCCTAATTCTGATGTTATTTTACCGTATTCTCTCGATACACCACCACCCCCCTCTTCCTAGTGACGTTGGATCCCGATTTGGCCAGGTATATACTTGTCGGTCAAGCACACCTGCTGCCCCGACACCTGAGGTTGCTACCACACCCGATGATTCACCTGCTCTTGATCCTTCATCACCGAAGTTGCCTATTGCGCTTCGCAAAGGCTCACGCTCCTGTCAATCTTATCAGAGATTATCTGCAGCCACCTCACGAGTTGTAGAGACACTTGCTGCTCACTCCACGCCGCACACTGTTGCTGAGGCCATATCTCATCCCGACTGGTTACAGGCTATGCAGGATGAACTCCAGGCTCTAGACACCAACCATGTTCGGGATCTTGTCCCTCTTCTTTCGAATAACCGGGTGGTCGGTTGCAAATGGATCGATATAGTACTCGTCAACGCCGATGACTCTCTTAATCGTCTCGAGGCTCGCCTTATTGCCAAAGGTTATGCACAGACTATGAAGTTGATTATTTTGACACATTCTCTCCGGTGACTAAAATGGTTTCTGTTCGCCTACTTATCTCTCTTGATGCCTCCTCTCACTGGCCTCTCCATCCTTTGGATGTTAAAAATGATTTTCTTCATGGTTTTCTTAATGAAGAAGTTTATATGGAGCAACCACTTGGGTTTGTTGCTCAGGGGGAGTCCTCCAAGGTTTGTCGCCTTCGTCGATCGCTGTATGGACTCAAGCAGTCGCCACGTGTTTGGTTCGGCCGTTTTTGCACTGTTATACTTAGTTTTGGCATGTCCCAAAGCATAAAGGATTCCTCTGTTTTTTATCATCACTCTGCAGCAGGAAGCCTCCTTTTGGTGGTCTATGTGGATGACATTGTTATTACTGGCAGTGATGTTGTCGGCATTGATCAACTCAAATCTTTTCTTCAACAAAATTTTCAAACAAAAGATTTGGGTCCACTACGATATTTTCTGGGAATTGAGGTCTTCAAATGCAACAAATGAATCATTCTATCTCAGAGAAAGTATGTCCTTGAGCTTCTGCAGGAGACTCGCATGACTCGAGGTGACTTGGTTGACTCACCCCTCGAACCTGGAGAAAGGTCACTTCATACCGACAGTGAGATATTTTCATCACCTAACAGATGTAGACGATTTGTTGGAAAGCTCATCTGCCTGACGATGACTGGATCGGATATTGCTTGTGCGGTTAGCAAAGTGAGTCAGTTTATGGATTCTTCACAAAAACGCAGTGGGAGGCTGTTCTTCGCATTGTTAGATATGTGAAAAAGGAACCAGATTTAGGTTTTCTATATTCCGATCATGGGCATACAGATATTGAGGCATTTTGTGATGCAGATTATGCTGAATGTCTCTCTTCTAGGAGATCTATGTCTGGTTTTGCGGTATTTATTGGAGGAAATTTGATCTCATGGCGAAGCAAGAAACAGATAGTTATCTTCCGATCTAGCGCATAATCAGAATATCGTGCAATGACATATGTGACTGCAGAGATTATTTGGACACAACAAATTCTACAGGAGGTCGGGTATCCTGTCAAGAAACCGGAACATATCTGGTGCGACAATCAAGCTGCTATCAAGATTGCCACAAATCCAGTCTTTCATGAGCAGACCAAGCATATTGAAGTTGATTGCCATTTCGTTCGAAAAAACTTTGAAAAGAAGATCACCTTCGGCCATGTTCACACCTCTGATCAACTTGAAGATTTCTCATAAAAGGGGTGCTTGAATCACGTGTTCAATTTTTATGCAACAAGCTGGGCATGATCAATATATATGTCCCAGTTTGAGGGAGAGTGTTTAGAGTTAAATGTTTCTTATTATTTGTATCCCACATCGGTGTGGGTAACCCATTATACTCCTTTTCTCATCTATATATTGAGCACCCTACCTCATTGTAAGGTTCGAGTTTCCATTATAACAGAAGTAATCTGTTTTATCACGATGGATCTGTCTTGCAACAAGTATTATCAGTCCAAGGAGTTGGTGGAATCAGACCACTAAAGAGGACAAAATGGAAGCAGCTACATGGATGAACATCATGTCTATACATTCATGTTTTCTAACAATCGGTATCAGCTGATTATTTTTCAGGAATACTAAATGCTGCTATTCCGGGGGAGTTATTCTCAACAAGTGGTATCCCCAAATTTGAGAGACAATTTTTGGTGTCAAGAGTTGAAGACTCAGGGGGAGCTTGTGATGATTTTTCAAAAGGCTGCTAAGCTTAATCTGTGTGAATTAAGAAGCTTGTGAAGTTTTGGAGGATATGAAGTTCAAAAGGCATCACTAGTTCTGTTTTAACAAGTGCTATAAATTGATCCTTCAAGTGGTATGTTCTCACACTTTGTAATTTCTTGCTTATCTACTAATGGTTTGTGTGAAGATGTGATTGAGATCACAGGTTGTGTTGAGAAGTGGAAAGCTCAAGTTGCTGTAGTTTTATTGGTATCCATGAGTGACATAGACAACTTTGAGGAGTTTATCATAGACTCTTGTTACCTACACCGAGCTCAGGGTCAGTAGGCTTAGAGGACTTGTTGACAGTCCAAATGCTAAGTGGTAAATTCACTCACTGGATTTCTGTCATGCAAGGTTTCTTGGAGATGTTCTGGAATTGAGCAATCCAACCAGAAAGTTTTACAATTGGTATCAAGAAGTGGTGCAAAGAAACTTTTGACAAAGGGGGAGAAATGTAAAGGCACCAACAAAGCTATTTACATGGAATTTAGAATTCAAGGAGAAGTAGATGCTCATGGACAATCCCTCTCACATTCCATTGTCATCGAGGGGGGGGGGGCGAAGAACTCTCCCTATGAAATTCAAGCATAAAAGGGGAGAAAGTTTGCATATTTTTCTCATGGAGATGGAATTGGATTAGAAGTGACCCTTTGTATTTCATTGACAAAGTGGGAGAGAAAAGCCTTAAATCCATATTTGTTTTAAAGGTGATAAAAGTCATTGGAGTTGGTGGATGTTTGATGAAGTTGGATTTAAGGAGATATTGTCACCAAAATCCAAAGGGGGAGATTGTTGAATTTCTGAAGGTTTGTATTGGATTTTTTGAGAATATGCTATGATGGAATTGTTGACAATGTACAAAGTTTGCATATTTTTCTCATGGAGATGGAATTGGATTAGAAGTGACCCTTTGTATTTCATTGACAAAGTGGGAGAGAAAAGCCTTAAATCCATATTTGTTTTAAAGGTGATAAAAGTCATTGGAGTTGGTGGATGTTTGATGAAGTTGGATTTAAGGAGATATTGTCACCAAAATCCAAAGGGGGAGATTGTTGAATTCCTGAAGGTTTGTATTGGATTTTTTGACAATATGCTATGATGGAATTGTTGACAATGTACAAAGTTTGGATTGTTGATGATTCTTGGAGGTTTTTTATGGATTCATTAAATCCATAAAGGTTGTTAAGGCTGAAGTGGTTCTGGTTGCTGTCATTGAAGGAACACAAGTATAAATCTATGAAGAGTTGCATGAAATTAGCTAAATCTAGCAGCATAAAGGTAAATAGTCAGGCTGTGTAAAGGTGATTTGCGGCAGCTCCTACTACTGCATAAAAGCCGTTTGGAACTCCAGTGATCTGTGTAAAGGTAAGACCTGGAAACAACATATGACGGCTACATGAAGGTAAATAGGCAGCATGAATGGCCTGTGTAAAGGTAGCTCTAAAAATACTGAAGCTACATAAGGGTCAACAGGGAAATCCGGAGGCTGTTACATACAGGTAATGGATAAGGTATGTAAAGGTTATTCCAACGAACAAAGGCTGCATGAAGGTAAATGGAGATGACCTGCGCTGCATAAAGGCAATGACTTGCGTCAAGTTAATCTGAGTTACGTAAGGGTCAACAGGGAAATCCAGACTCTACGGAAAGGTACTCTGAAAATCAGGAGCTGCGCATGGGTAATGCTAAAGTGCAGAAGCTGCGTTAAAGTCATCTGGAAACAACACTATGTACGTAAAGGTAACTCCAATGATATTCATCATGTGTAAAGGTAACCCAAAAATTTAAGAGGCTATGTAAAAGTTTCTGCACAGGGAAATCTTGGATTAGTAAGGTTCAGTGTGCCCAATGTGTACAGTTTAATGGAGTTGAATGGATTTATGTAAGAGTAAGGAGCAGATGCTTGACTTGCGTTGATAGGTATATGGGTGATAATAATATGGGGTGAGGCAAATATGTAAATGCCCTGTTTGTTTGTTAGTTTGTTAGAAAGTTGTTGGGAGGGGTGTTGTCTAAAAGGTTCTAATGGAGTCCATAAATAAGGGAGTTGGGGGATGTATGGGGGACAAATGGTATTTAGGGAGTTATCAGCTGCTGCTGATCGGTGGGTTAGGCCACAGGCCTTGGGAGCTGCGCCTTCCAGGGAGTTCCTTCTCCTTCATTCCTCTTCCTCTTCTGTTTCTTTTTCGTGGTTTCTTCTTCTTCTTCCTTTCTTCTTCCATCTCTTTTTACTGTAATTTCTGTTGCTTTTAATTGAAGTGCCAACTGTTTTTCTCTCTCTCCCAAATTATTCCTATCAATTGGTGCTCTTGTTGAGAGAATTTAGAGAGAGAGATTCTTCAAGGGAGATTTTCTGGTTCTGGAACGGATGTAGCTGAGGCAGACGAAGCGGGCGACGCAGCAGATGACGCCTACGCAGTAGTGGAAAACAACTCGGACACGCAGCACCCGCAGGCGCAACAAGCGCTGCAGGCGGAGCAAGCGCGGCGGGCGCAGCAAGTGCGGCAGGCGCAGCAAGTGCGGCAGGCGCAGCAAGTGCGGCAGGCGCGGCGGGTGCAGCAAGCGCTGCCGGCGCGGCGGGTGCAGCAAGCGCTGCGGGCGCGGCGGACGCAGAAAGCGCTGCAGGCGCGGCGGACGCAGCAAGCTCTACAGGCACGGCGGGCGCTACAAGCACTGTAGGAGAGGCAGACGCAGTGGAGCGAAGCTCGCACATATGGAGAGCAGAGTTACACAACTGGAATTGGCCGTGGTGGAGCTGCAGGCAGGACAACAACGGCAAGAATCAGCGCTACAACGTTTGGAGATCCAAATGCAGGAGTTGACGGCTGCGGTGTCTCAATTCGTGTAGAATCAGGTGGTGAGTATGGGACGTGATGAAGACAGAGAGAAGTCTGACAATGACAAGGAAGGCAGGTACGGTCTGAAACTAAAAATTGAAGGCGGAAATCGGAGTGTAAAAGTAGTTGTAACCGACAAGGAAGTGTGGGCTGCTGAGCGTGATGAGTCGCGCGCGTTGACAAAGCAAGTGGAGATGACGGATTTCCCTGGTGGAGAACCTGTGGTCCTGTCTACTCCTGCCAAGGCTCTTTCTCCAGAACAGCGGGCACATCCGAAATTAAAGAAGCATGTCGAGAACAAAACTATATATATGGAAGCTGCGACGGTAGGTTTGAGAAATTTTCTGATTGAAATGGAAAGGGGAGCCGTGGTGCAAACTGCGCAGGAACGAACAACTTTGGTCGGTTTCACTGTTTGTCATCGAGAGGTTTTTCTGAAACCTGGGAAGCGTAAGGAGATGCATGATGGTAGGGAGATGCAGGGTGGTGCATTCTCAGGATGCTAGGAATTTCCAAGGCTGACTCAGCAAGCTAAGAATGGGGTTGTTAGTTTGACTGTTGCATGATTGCTAAAGCCACCACCAAAACTACCACCATGGACTTGGCAGTGCATCCAGATTCCCACCTTGTGGACAAGGTGAATTTTCAAGGGATGGGTATTGGTAGGTATATGGGTGATAATAATGTGGGGTGGGACAAATATGTAAATGCCCAGTTAGTTTGTTAGAAAGTTGTTGGGAGGGGGGGTTGTCTAGAAGGTTCTAGTGGAGTCCATAAATAAAGGAGTTGTGGGATGCATGGGGGACAGATGGTATTTGGGGAGTTATCAGCTGCTGTTGATCGGTGGGTTAGGCCAGGCCTTAGGAGCTGCGCCTTCGAGGGAGTTCCTTCTCCTTCATTCCTCTTCCTCCTCCTCCTCCATTTCTATTTCTTCTTCTTGGTTTCTTCTTCTTCCTTTCTTCTTCTCTCTTCTTTCTGCTGCAATTTCTACTGCTTTTAATTGAAGTGCCAACTGTTTCTCTCTCTCTCTCCCAATTGATTCCTATCACGCGTAAAGGTAGTGGAGCCGACCCTTGACTTGCTTAAGGGTACAGGAGCAGATCCTTAATCTTCGTAAAGATCAATGCCTTTGCAAATTTGTGTTCCACGATGCAGGATGGGTCGTGGTGAGTGTCGTGCGTTGAAGTTAAAGCCAAAAAGATCAACCAATGGAGGCTACGTCGCAGAGCTGGGTGTTTTGTGTTGGAGTTTTACCTTTGTGAAACAATGAAGCCCAAAACGGGCGTAGTGGAAGGCGTAGCAGATCTAACTGGTGTCTCTCAAAGTTGATCAAAATGGCCAACAAAATAACCCTATGCTGTGGAGGTGAGCATTTCTGGTATCAGGATTTCTGGAAATGATTCAACACGTCCAGAGAGCATTTTATAAGCTGTTTTGAAGGCTTTTTCTAACCTGGAAGAAGTGCTGTGCTGTGGTGGTTGATGCAACATGCCGTGGTCTCTCAAATGTGAAGCCCAAAATGCGTGTGGTAAAAAGAGACTACGCCGTGGTGTTTGAAAACTGACTGTTGTGTGCAGTTTTGCAAGGTTTGGCGCTTCAATAACCCGTTTGGCAGTTATGGTTCAAGTTCCAACAACCCAAGTGAGTTTCAATGGTGATGATTTGCTTTAAGATGAATCAATGGTCGAGATTGAATGGTCAGATGATGGAAGTTACATTCAGATTTGAATTTCAAATCTGAAATTAAACTGGAACTCACGACATATAGAGATCTGGTATGCAGTATTAAAAGGTAGAGAGATCCGATTTCCTGAAGAGGAGCATTTCGACGAGGGGCTGGAAAGAAAAGATGATGGAGGTTGACACTCATTGAACATTTTGCCAAAGAAGAGGATTGCTGCAAGTACAACAAAGGAATAAGGGAATTCCATGACTTCTCATGGAATGACGATGTTTGAGGAGTGTTTCATAACATTCTGGTGAAGGAGCAGCTTGGAGATAAAAGAGCACCAACCCACACTCAGTGCAATCAATCAACAATAGGTGATATTGCTCTTTGGCCTGTGTGTCAACTTCGTTTTCCCTTTGAAGCTGTGAGTGAAAGAGGGAATTGTGAGGGAAGTCATCCTAGGGAGATAATGCATTCACCCTAAACTTTTGTAAGGGAAGTGAGCCCAGACTGGAGTGATTGAGCCTAAACCTTTAGTGATTCAGGTGCATAGGCACATTGCCATGCATGCTCCTTGGATTAGCTTGTAGTGGTGAACCATGTAAAAATTTTCTGTGTTCTGTGTGCCTTTACTTATATCTTGCATGACACAAACTTATCAGTGGGCTGAAGCAACCTTAAAGAATATTTGGTAAAGGTTTGGTATACTGAAGTATTTATCAGATCAACTTGAAAAGAAGAGCAAGCTGTGTGACCCTTCTATGTAAAAGGTCAAGATCTGTAGGGGTGTGAGAGTTTTTGGAACGAGTGTGGTAAGATTGAAAAAGATTTCATACCCCGATTCACCCACCAGAGTATCTCTCAATTAAGCCCCTTTGTGTTAACAATTATTATTTTAAAAAGTGCATGTTAAAACTAGGGAAGTTTTTATTGGAAAGTTTATGGTCTCTTGGTAACCACCACGTTTGTGTTTTGTTGGAGCTTGGGTTAATAGGTTTATTAACTACCGATTTAGATTTGTGGAGACTGATGGGGTTTATTAGCATATGTTATTATGTGTCTCAAACTGACAATTTTGATTTGATTCTGGTAAGACTCCTATACGAGCAAACCCACAGGAACCAACTTCTTAGTATAGAAGCAGAATTACATAAGGAGAAAGAAGCCTCGAGGGGCCATTGCTGCTCCCTCGTCCAAGCCACAAGTGGCCGATGTCCCAAGCCTTCTGACCGACTCTCTTAAACCATTCTCGCTGCCCCTCCTCCCCAACCCTCTTTATATAATAGCTTCCCTAACAAAACGTGGGCCCCCGTCATATTCCTTTTATTCCCCAGCATATTCTCTCCAACCACCCCTGACCCACATATTCCAAGTATTTAACACCGCCGCACCCTTGAAAATCACCTTGTCCTCAAGGTGAGACATTGGGTGAAGTTCTTGTGTAGCAGCTGCAGTTGTCAGTGACTTCGTTTACCCGGTTGTTCGCTGGGCGGGCCGCTCGCTTTCCGGAACGCTCCTTGGCTCGTGTCTCCTGCACTGGTCGTGGCAAATGTCTAGGTCCTACCCCCTTTCTGCACACAAATTCCACACAATCATCCAGATATGCCGCCTTGTTTGATCAGCCCAGACATTGCCTGCCGGGTTGGACTGGGCCTGCTTGCGGATATGTAAATATGCTTGGAGGCTCCTGGGTTTATGATGCTGCTCCTTCCGATGTGAAGGTTCGTGATCTGCCATATTCTTTCTGCGGTTCCCAGTTTCCCCCTCCCAGTTTCCCCCTCCCAGTTTCCCCCAGTGATTTTTTTTGTCCAGCCCAAACTAGTTGGCGCCACTGTTTATGGTTGACCCATGCAATGAAGGAGATGAAGTGTAGAAGGCCCTTCGTTATAATCTTTAGCTGTATTTTCTTCCAACAACACATCGATGCCAGACACGATCGACGTCCCAATCGGATGACTTTGCTGTAGGAAACAAAGTGTAGACAACTTCTATTGCGCGTCTTCAATCATCATTGCCGGCAGAGAGGCGGTCAAGATAGAAGTGTTCGATGTGCAAGTTGCATGCCTCCCTTTCGGCCTCCTGTCTTGGCCTGTCACATTGCCAAAAACAATTTCAGGCGAATCCGCGTGCCGCTCCTGCGCTTGTTTGAAGAGAGCGGCTCATTCGTGCCTTTCGGATTCGGCTCGCCCTGGTTGCTCCCAATCCCGCTCAGCTTGGCGCTGCTGGATTGATGTAAGCCTTTTCTGCTCTGTGTCGTTGCTTCGGTCCATCGTTCCCACCGTTGCCCCTGACTGCATGACAGGGGGCTCCGACGCCGAGGAAGGGCGAGCCACCTCGTGCTGCTGCGGCTCCTCTTGGCGACTCACCCATAGGACAAGTACCTTCTGGAAGTCGGTTTCCTCTTGCCAGTGACGTTCCCATTTCCGCTCCCACGTCTGCTGGTTTTGCAGCACCCTCCACATTGAGCCGTCGGAGTTTCTGTAGCGTTTCATCCATCTCCGTGGGCCTGTAACAAGTTTACTTCCAGTGTTTCTAGTAGCACTTTTGGTCGCGCCTAAGCGAACCATGCAGCGAGTGAAGAATCGGGCAGCACTCTGCTCCGTTCGCGCCCCACTTCACACTCCTCTATTTTGAAATCTGGGGCGCAGCTCGCCTCCCGTTTTTTAGACAACGCTTGTGCTAAAAAAACAGCCAGGCGCGCTCCTCGTGCGAGCGACTATCCAGTCGTACGCTGCTCCCCACGCGAATGAAGGATTCGACAGCCGCCGCCGAACGAAATGAAGCCAACAACGTATGATGCGTCTAACGGAATACCAGTGGTGTGTGCCTCCTCGCGAGCCGGAAGAGAGCGTCTGTTGCTGTGGAAGTCAGTGGCAGTGGATGCGGCTCCCGAAGATGTGATGCGGCCGAGGAGAAATGAAGTGGAAAAGGTGTGACTTGCCGGCAGAGAAACAAATTCGTTACAGCCGTACGTGCCTCCCTTGGGAGATTTGCGGTGCACGGTACGTCGTGTGTAAGCAGATAGTGCGCGCCCCCTCTGAAAGTGGGTCGGCTGGACGCGTCTCCAGCTAGCGATGAACCTGCAGAGCGTGTTCTGTCCGCGAGAGTGCTATGGGACAGTGCGCTCCGGCAGTGCGCCTCCTTTGAGCCACGAGGAGGCAGCGGCAGGTAAGACCAATTGGTAAGACCCCCGTACGAGCAAACCCACAGGAACCGACTTCTTAATATAGAAGCTGAATTATAAAGGAGGAAGATAGAAGAGGAAGACTCGAGGGGGTGCTGCTCCCTCCCCCAAGCCACAGGTAGTCGATGTCCCAAACCTTCCGGCTGACTCTCTTAAACCATTCGCGCTGCCCCTCCTCTTCCCCAACCCTTTTTATGTAATAGCTTCCCTGACACAATGTGGGCCCCCAACATATTCCTTTTATTCCCCATCATATTCCTTCTAACTGCCTTTGACCCACATATTCCAAGTACCTAACAGATTCCTCATTGATTATACACACTATCTCACTCTGACTCCACTTTCATGGCTTTTCCTTGCTGAATCCGGAGAGATAATACCTGAATATTCTTTTTAAGCAAAGGTTTACACGTTGAGTTTTTAGCACACTTCTTGATGGTCCCCGTTTTCCATAGCATGGCAACCATTTTCTCAAGCTTTTATGACTTCTTCAATAATCGGCTAAAATTTTTAAGGAGCGATTTTTGTTCCTAGTTTATGTTTCATCAATTCCTTTATTAGGTTTAATGTTCAGTTCTCTGATTATGTTTAAAGTTCATATAAGATTTAAATTATTGCATTGGTTATTTTTACCCATGTTTGATTCATTTCATGCTTCCTGTGAGGTCATAACTAACTTGCTAGTTAAACTTGCTGAAGCTGTGTATCCAGATTCCATGCATTTGTAAATTTAGTATTGTACCTTTTCTCAAAATTAACTAATCCATCACTTCTCCTAAACCAGTGCAGTGCATGACACAAAGGGATCATCGAAGAGCTTCCCAAAGCATGAGGCCCTGCATGTTTCTGAGCATAAGGTGTTGGATTAAGAAAACCAGTGCTGTTTATGTTTTGTTGTGCCATGGTTGCTGTTTTTTATTCTGCGTATCAGATATTTACTGGTTTTAATTTGTAGAATGTTAGCCGGTGTGCGAGATTTAGTCCTGATGGCAGATTTGTTGCTACGGGGAGTGCAGACACATCAATTAAATTACTTGAGGTCTGTTTGTAGCTGCATGATACAATTCCCCTCAAATGCAGACACATGGACTGTCCTCTCCTTGTCTTGCAGATTTCAAAAATCAAGCAAATGATAACTCCAAATGGACAAAGTGGTCCTGTTCATCCTGTTATACGAACATTTTACGACCATATTCAGGTAAATTTGTTTACATCACCAGTTGTTTTGCCCCCTGGTATATCAATTTATTTCTACAGCCAGTTTGTTTCAGCTTAAAAAATAAGCGATTTTGGATTAAATTTAATCAGTGTTTTTTGAAAAATCAGAAGCTATTTTGTGTTTGGGTTATCATGAAAATAACCACTTCTTAATTTCAATGACAGAATCAGTTTCTAAAAAGCTAATCAGAATAGATTTCTAAAACAAGCTGGAAAACGATTTTTTTTTTTGTAAATTTCATTTCTTGAAGAAATGTTAAACAACCGGACTCTTAGTCACGTGACAAATTAACGGATTCCTACTGGAATATATGGCATCATGTTCATCTGTTGTATATCAGCTCCAGGACTACTTTTCCATGATGTCTTTATAGGAATTCAATCTTTCCAAGCTTATATAGCGTTGTCTGCATACGATGATAATATCAGGGGAGCTGCTTTTTTCTAATTTAACAAAATGATCATTCTTATGCAGCCTATAAATGATTTGGACTTCCATCCTCAGAAACCCTTTATTATATCCGGGGCCAAGGATCACACAATAAAGTATGTTTTCTTCCACCATTGTTAAATTTGAGGTTCTTTTGATTTAAAGTTTCATGATTTCAGATCTTTATACAGGACCTTTAGAATTTCTGCAATTTGATGGAACCTCATTTGATATATTTCAGGTTTTTTGATTTTTCCAAAAGTGTGGCAAGGAGAGCATTCAGAGTTATTGAGGTCTTTTGTTCTTCCCATACACTATCTTTCAAGTGAAAATCCGCCTTTATAGATGGATGTTTTTGCCCCCCTTACAATGACAGGACACTCACAATGTGCGGTCAGTATCATTTCACCCATCTGGAGATTTTCTCTTGGCAGGTAATGCTTTTGGAACACTCAACCCCTTTGGTAAAAGTTAATGTGTTTAAGATTAACACTAATGTAAGGGTTCGTTTGATAACATTTATTGAAAACTGCTTATTGCACTTATCCCTTATTAAGGGGAGGCACTACAAGCAATTTTTAGTCGAGTGTTATCAAACACACCCAAAAACATTGTATGATGTATATTGGCTGCTAACAGTTGGAAAATTTAATTTTTTTTAAAAAAAATTACAGGAACAGATCATGCAATTGCACACTTATATGATGTCAATACTTTCCAGTGCTACCTATCAGCGGATGGTCAAGACGGTGGATACATAAATCAGGTTATGCTCTAAATGCACAATTCCATGCATTTTTGGGCTTTGTTTGACATCACTTATTAAAACTGTTTACAGCACTTTTGACTTGCAATAATTACTTTTTCTGATCAGTTATTTTTTAGTTGAACATGCAGGTTAGGTACTCATCCTCTGGTGGAATGTACGTGACAGCATCCAAAGATGGTTCCATTAAATTATGGGATGGTGTGACTGCCAACTGTGTCCGGTTCATCATTGGCGCGCACAGAACAGAGGCGACGAGTGCCAATTTCACCAAGGATCAGAAGTTTGTTCTGTCATGCGGGAAGGATTCTTCGGTGAAGCTCTGGGAAGTCGGTACTGGGAAATTACTCAAGCAATACGTCGGAGCTTCACGGACACAGGTGCGATGCCAGGTACAGTACATCGATGCCGACACTTCCAGACTGCCTCAATAAAGTTAGTGATCTGATGAATGCAAACACATTTTTATGATGCAGGCTGTTTTTAATGATACAGAGGAATTTGTTCTATCAATAGATGAGCGAAACAACGAGATTGTTGTTTGGGATGCAGTGACTGCAGAAATGGTGGGGAGGTGGGCTTCAAGCCACGTTGGGGTGCCACGTTGGGTGGAGCACTCGCCGATGGAGGCTGCGTTTGTTTCGTGTGGGAGTGACCGGTCGGTGAGGTTCTGGAGGGAAAGCCAAAACCTCTAAGGAGAAATATGGGTTTTGTACAATCTCTAGGTATTCATCACACGTGCTAGTGAGAATGTTGAAAATCTTGCCCTATAAACTAATCATAGGATTATAGTTGTGGACAATTATTGTGTCATGTATGACATTATTTATTGATAGATTTTCTTCCTTTCAGTGGTCATGTCCATGTTGTGCCCGGTGAGTTGAGGAGATCCTAGTTTCAAACCTTTATGTTTGCAGCTTTTTTTCCCTTGTACCTCCACCCCTGGATCTATTGTATATCCTAATACCCTCATGTCACTTTGGTGCTTGGGTTTTCTTTCCATGAATGATAAATATCACATGAGTTGGTGGTTCTTGTTTAGTGTGAACATAATTTGTACACACTATTCATTATACAAAGTATTGTCATGCGTTACATGTGTGACTTGTCGAGTGAGATATGACCTGACCTAAAAAACAACACATGCATCTCATATAGGGTCTTATTCATGTTTCATTTGACTTGATGTTTCAGCTACATCTAAATATTCAACATTGTTTAATAGTTAAACTAATTAGATAGTTGTTGAGTATGTTGCTTATCATGAGTGAAACATCACTTGAAACTAGAATGAAATTTATACTCGTGTGGGATAACTATGGCATCTGTGTCCTCAATGACTTTGAATGAGAAATATCTATTTAGATTAAATTGGATTGGATGTGTAAATATGTTTTAGTCAATCTACTCGAGGAAGATCGATTATATGCACATATGAGATAAATTTTACAGTATCAATTGTATTCATGTCACATACTTTGTTGTGACCTAGTCAGGATTACTCCAAAACCGATCACCACTAACCTCCATCATTGGACATCCATCCATACATTAAAAATCGAAAACAAGCCAATTTACACAACCACTTACGAATGCTCACATAACATGCTAAAATAAATACAATCACCATGTTAATCAAGCAGTATAATAATAATTATTATTATACAACAACTATAATGCATGCATCAATGCAGAATGGAAAATAAAATACAAAATAAGGCCTAATTGACTGACACAACCCATGAATGATAGTTAGCCACCAATATCTCTGAACTTTGAGTGGAAGTCGCTTCCAACCAACGATCAATACCCTGAGCAACATCCATCATTGAACCTGTAACTCAAAAACAAGACACATCTGCATGTGCATTAGAGCACACATGTTGGGGTGGGGTGGAGTGGGGTATATCTACATACTCAATAGGATTTCCCCAAGGGACACCCTATAATCCTCATGAACAAGTAAATTAAGCAGACTAAAGCAGATGCTAAAAAAATAATTCACATTTACAATTCAAAACATTAAATAAAAGAGTTTTTAAAAATCAACAATATAACCCACTCACACCACATGGAAAGAAAAAAGTTATTCCCATGAAACATCTTTTAAAACAATTCACCAACTAACTTCACATGCCAAAGAACACAATGAAAGGAGGATCAATATAACCAACTCAAAAAATGACAAAAAGGCAACAATTAGCACCACTAAGGGGAAAACACTGATTTATGACTTTTGTAAGGACTCATTAAACCCGCCATGACCCGAGTCATCACTCAATGACACTTATTTTGGTCCACTGGCAATGAATGCCAAACCCACACCATGACCACTCGCTACAAAAAACTGCCCTATTAGAAGAGGTTATTTTTTAGTTTAGAAGGGGTTATAACCCCTTTTAAAAACATTAGTGGCGGTTATGAGGAACCACCGCTAATGTGCCCGCCTACTCTTGTTAGAGTCGGTTTTGAGGAACCGTTGGTAAACTGATGTAAAATTTAGTGGCGGTTAAAACCCTCTCTAAATTTTTGATCTAACTAGCGGCGGGTTCTAACCGCCTCTAGTTGTGTTCGGTTATCCATATTAGAGGCGGTTCTGATAACCGCCTCTATTTAATACTCATTTAGAGGGGGTTAAACCCCCCTCTAAATTGTTGATCTAACTAGCGGCGGTTTCTAACCGCCGCTAGTTGTGTTCGATTACCCATATTAGAGACGGTTCTGATAACTGCCTCTATTTAATACTCATTTAGAGGGGGTTAAAACTCCCTCTAGATGAACCATATTAGAGGTGGTTTCTTAGAACCGTCTCTAAATAATATGTATTTTAATTTTTTGAAATTCGGTGACCCCTCCCCGTCCAGTTCAATCGCAGCCAGCTCCCCTCCAATTCACTGCCCCAACTGTGCTCCCTCCGGTTCCAGTACCAACCTCACCCGTGCGTTGCGCCCTCTGGTTCCAATATGCCTCACTCGCGCCGCCCTCCAGTACCGTTCACCCGCGAACCCAGCCCCACCCCTCCCTCCCATTCACCAGAGAACCCAATTGTCGCACGGACCTCCCCTCCCGTTCGCCAACCACAAATAAATTATTCAAAATTTGATGCCACCGGAGTTTGAAGCCCGGACCGGTCACATCAACCAGTAGCGCCTATACCACTATGACGGTTTGATTTTGATTTTACTTTTACACATCACTGTATTTATATATATTACGAAACTAATTAAAATAAATATTATTTCAATAAATATTTATATACATATATAATTATTTAAATTAATATATACATTTTTGTATTATATATTTATGTATATATATTATAATACTTTTATATTATATTAAATTTATACATTTATATAAACTATATATTGTATATGTGTATTTACATAAATTTGAGTATATATTTTATAATTATATTTATGTTATGTATATAAACATATATTTATATATTTATAAATATGTTTATGTAAATTATTTATATACTTAAATACATATATACATATATATATATTATGTACATGTTTATTTATATAATATATATAAGTATTTATTTAATATATTTATATAATGTCTTAAAAAATAGTTATATAATGTATTTCAATACATATATTTATTTTGTAAATTAATATATATTTATTTGTATACATTGTATTATATTATATATGATTAATATTACATGAAATAGAATTTAGACAAATATGTATATGAAATAAAATTTATACAAATATTTATATATATGTTATATGAAAAACAATTTACACAAATATATAATTAATATTATATGAAATACAACTTATACAAACATTTATATAACGTATTTCAATTAATACATATATTTATTATTATGCACATTAATATATATGTATTTCAATAAATATAATTGTATAATATTATGTACATTAATATATATGTATTTTAATAAATATAGTTGTATAATATTGTGTACATTAATATATATTTATTTGTATAAATTGCATATCATATAATATTAATTATATATAATATTAAATCATAAACATTTGATTTAAAAATATATTTATTATTATTGTAATTAAAATTATAAAAACTACAAGCTTGAGTTTTTATA
This sequence comes from Viscum album, assembly GCA_963277665.1. Classification (NCBI taxonomy): domain Eukaryota; kingdom Viridiplantae; phylum Streptophyta; class Magnoliopsida; order Santalales; family Viscaceae; genus Viscum; species Viscum album. Next base: position 2,093,517,815 of record OY728120.1, read on the forward strand.
TGATTTATTTTTTAAATAAATTATATTTATGTATATATTTTTATATATATTTATATAATATGTTTACCCTTTTATGTTATATATAATTAATATTATATGAAATGCAATTTATACAAATAAATAAATATAAATGTACATAAAATCATAAAATCATAAAATCATATTTATGTATACATATAAATATAATTAAATACAATCATATGAAATATATAATATAATTAAATGATATATATTTTACTAAATCAATTTATAATTAATATGGTAGACTAAAATTAAGGGTGTAATTTTGGCCCGGCGGCCCGAGCGGCCCGGCCCGAAAGCCCGAGCGGCCCGGCCCGAAAGCCCGAGCGGCCCGGCCCGAAAGCCCGAGCGGCCCGGCCCGGCAAAGCCCGCATCGGGCCAGGCCGGGCTCGGGCCGTAGGTTCTGCGGGTCGGGCTAAGTATAGTTTTTAAAAATCCATTAATAATATATATATGTATGTATATGTATATGTATATGATATGATATATATATATATATATATCAATGATTTAATATAATAGTGTATATGTATAAACAAAGTCATTAATAATATATATCAATTAAGTGTGGTTTTTAAAAATCCATTAATAATATATACATATATGTATATGTATATGTATATGTATATGTATATGTATATGATTTAATATAATATATATATATATATATATATATATATATAAACAAAGCTATTAATATATATCTATATATATCAATGATTTAATATTATATATATATAATAACTTGTTGTATATTAATAAAAAAATAAGTATGGTTTTTAAAAATCCATTGATAATATATATATATGTGTGTGTATATGTATATGTATATGTATATGATATAATATAATATATATGTATATAAACAAAGCTATTAATATATATATATATATATATCGATGATTTAATATAATAGTGTATATATATAAACAAAGCCGTTAATAATATACATCAATTAAGTGTGGTTTTTAAAAATCCATTAATAATATATATATGTATGTATGTATATGATTTAATATTATATATATATAACTTGTTGTATATTAATAAAAAAATAACACACTCACCTAATGATGTTCGTGCAAGTCCCTCAACTTCATTAATTTTTTTAAGTACGTTGCAACATGCATAAATTATATATACTATACATATATAAATCTATTTAGAAAAAAAATTAACTCACCCAATGATGTTTGCGCACACCCCCAATATATATATATAAACAAAGCCATTAACTCACCCAATGATGTTCGCGCACACCCCCTAATTATTTTTTTACAATTTTCTAATATTATATATATATATATATATATATAATAACTTATTATATATTAACAAAAAATAACTACTCACTAAATGATATTCGCACACCCTCAACCTCATTATTTTTTTTAAAATATGATAAAACTTTCATATATTATATATACTATATATACATATATAAATTTATTTAGAAAAAAATTAACTCACCCACTGCTGCGCACCCGCTAAGAGTGTAATTTCAGTCCAGACAGGGCCGGGTCAAGCCTGCCCTGCAAAAAAATTAAAAAACGTTTAAAAAAATGTTTTAAATTAAACAAACGCTAAAAAATACTTAAGTTAAAAAAATAAATGTAAAAAAAACGTTTTAAATAAATGATAAAAAACATTTAAATAACAACACTTTAAACTAACCACTCACTGCTGCGCACCCCCCAATAACTCATTATTATTTTTTTAATTTGTACATAATATATATAAATTCACAGACATTTATAAATCTATATAAAAAAAATAACATATTCACCCACTGTAAAATGTTTTTACAAAAAACGTGTAAAATGTTTAAAAAAATACATGTAAAAAACATGCGTTCAAAAAAACTTTTTAAATTAAACGTCTAAAAATAAATGTAAAAAAACTTTTTAAACAAGTGTTAAAAAATGGTTTAAATAAAAATGTTTAAAAAGTTTTTAAAACAAACATTTAAATTAATTTTTTTAAAATAAACACTTAAAAAATACTTTTTACATTAAAATGTGAAAAAAAGTTAAATGTTTTAAAAAAAATACTTGTAAAAAACATGCGTTTAAAAAAAATTAAAAATGTTTTAAATTAATCATTTAAAAATAAATGCAAAAAAACGTTTTAAAAAGATGTTAAAAAAACAGTTTAAATAAAAATGTTTAAATAAAAAATACTAACAAACGCTTAAAAATTATAAATAAGTTAAAAAAAATAAATGTAATAAATGTTTTACATAAATGTTAGAAAAACGTTTAAATAATAAGGCTTTAAACTCACCCACGGCAGCTGCGCACCCCTCATTATTTTTTTTACAATTTGCAAATAATATATATATATATATATATATATATATATATATATATAGACAAAAAACATATCCACCCACTGTAAAATGTTAATAAAAAATAAAATAAACGTTTTTACAAAAAACATGCATTTAAAAATAAACGTAAAGAAACGTTTTAAATAAATGTTATAAAAATGTTTAAATAAAAAAAAATTAAGAGACAATTATTTTGAAAATAATAAAAGCCCACCACGGCCCGATTTGAAAAAGCCCGACCCGGCCCGAAAATGTCCGGCCCGACCCGATGGTTTGGGCCTGCCCGAGACCGGGCTCGGGCCGCCTCATGGGGTTGTTCGGGCCGAAATTACACCCCTAACTAGAATATATATAAAATAATTATATAATATATAAAAATTTATATATAATAAAAAATTTATAATATAATATATATAATATAATATATATAATATAATATATATAATATAATATGTATAATATATAATATAAACATAATATATATATATATATATTTATATTTATATATACTTTTGTCCATATTATATTTATTTGTATACATAATATAATATAAATGTATTTATACATAAATATATAATAAAAATGTATTTAATATAATATATGTATAATTTAAATCATAATATAAATGTATGGTATTTATAAAACCATATATAAATTTTATATATTTTAATAGATATATTTATATTTACATTTATATTACGTATGCCAATATTTATATATGTATATATTTTTGTTTATATATATAAGTTTTATTTAAAGTATTTATATAATGTCTCTATATATATATGTGTGTTTGTGTGTGTGTTTATAATGCATTTAAATGCATTTATATAATGTTTTTATGTAATATATGTATGTGTTTGTGTGTACACACACATGCACGCACCCATACATATATATTATAAAATTTGAATTTATATGAGATTTATTTTAAAAAATAAATAAAAATTGAGAGGGAGTTGAAAAACCTATCTAATCAAAGGGATTAATGACGGTTTATGAACCCCTTCTAATTTCTTGAATTAGTGGGGGTTGATAACCCTCTCTTATGTCATAAATTAGAGGGGGTTTACAACCCCCTCTAATATCATAAATTAAAAGGGGTTCAAAACCCCCTCTAATCTAAGAGATTAACGACAGTTCATGAACCACCTCTAATTTAAGAGATTAGAGGGGGTTGTGAACCCCCACTATTTCCTTTAAAAAAAATTCATGTTATATATATAGCCTCTAATATATATCCAAACGAATATTATATATATATATATATATATATATCGACTTTAAAATCCAATCGAACATATAGGACCACTAATTATTAAATTTGAGGGGGTTTTGACACAACTACCTCTAAAATCAAACCAAATATTACAAAGAAAAAGTGCTAAAAATTTTAGAGGAGGTTGTGAATCCCCTCGAAATTCACTGATTAGAGGGGGGGTTGTGCATAACCCCCTTTAAAATAAATTTAGAGGGGGTTTTGCATAACCCTTTCTAAAAAACCACCGCTAATCTGTTGTTTTTTTGTAGTGATTGACACACCTGTCACAGGGTGGCTCAAAAAGATTATTAATTCCTAAGTTAAATGTTAGGACCAATAGGGGCCTATATACCCTGAGAGGGGGGGGGGGGTGAATAAGGATATGAATATTCTTTTCTAAATTCTTCCCGCCCCACTAGATTTTGACCTTTTTATCACAAGGGTCACTTTGTTTGCACTTGTATGTTTATTATGATCACTTCATTTCTTCTTTATCTGATGACGACACTTTGGATGCAATGCAAGGAAGCAAGCAGCCAGACACATAGATTTTTACTTGGTTCACCCTCAGTGGGCTATTTCCAAGGAGCATACAACTACGATGTGCCACTGTACCAAATCCACTAAATCTCACTGCCAATAATGTTTGAGCTAGATCTCTTCTAAGCCAAGGCTCACTACCTTTACAATGTTTAGGGTCAACTCACTGCTTTTCCAAGGGTCACTCCATATTTCTCTCTCTTTGGATCACTGCCGGTAGAAAGGATTACCTTCTTCCTCTTCCTCTGCTCACTGCACTTGGAAGGAATCCACTCACAGTTTATGGACTTGTAGGTCCGTTCATTATCACTAATGAATGCATTCTCTACTGTATGTAGATGCTCTATTGAAGTCTAAATTTCATCCATTGATGAATACCCCTTTGCTACTAATCACTGGGTAACAACCTTCAGAAATATGTTCGCAATGCACCCTACTTCGCAAAGCTCCCAATTTCGCCACTAGTGCAGAAAACGTTTTTTACGTCGGTTATTTTTTATTATTTACGTCGGTTTTTAGGCGACGTTAATACGGACGACGTTATAAATAACGTTTTTTACGTCGGTTATTTAAAACCGACGTAATATCCCTAACATCACGGTGGTTATCACGTCGGTTCATATAATAACCGACGTGATAAATATGCGCGGGGGGCTTTATCACGTCGGTTATTCCCTAAACCGACGTGATAAAACGCCTGGGATATCGTTTATCACGTCGGTTATGTCATAACCGACGTGATAAACCCTTCCCCTGGCCTATTATCACGTCGGTTATTTAGGAAACCGACGTGATAAAAAGGCCTGGGAAACGTTTTAGCACGTCGGTTTTTTCTAGAACCGACGTGGTAAATCGATTCCCAGGCCTTTTATCACGTCGGTTATATTAAGAACCGACGTGATAAAATCCCCGGGAACGGTTTATCACGTCGGTTCTAGAAAAAACCGACGTGATAAACCCCTACCGATTTATTTACCACGTCGGTTATAAAATAACCGACGTGAAAGAAATTATTATTTTTTTAAATAATTGCACTGCTCTCACCAAAAAGCAACCAGAAACCAAACAAAAATAGCCATGCCAGCCCTCCCCCAAGCCCCAACTGAACCCCACCCTCATCTATACCCACCTAACAACCTGGCCAGCCCTCCCCCACCACATTGGAGCCCCACCACAACCCTTGGACACCCCTCCCATATCCCTTGGACAACCTCCACCCCTTGGACACCCCCCCACCCTCATTTACACCCCCAAGACCCCTAGTACAGCCTCAAACACCCATTGGACACCCCCCACACCTTGACAGCCCTCCCAGACCCCTTGGACACCCCCCCTCATTTACACCCAACCTGCCCCTTGGACACCCCCCCACCCCTTCGACAGCCCCCCCACCCTCATTTACACCCCCCGAACACTAGGACAGCCCCAAACACCCCTTGGACACCCCTCCCATATCCCTTGGACACCCCCCCACCCCTTGGACACCCCCACCCCTTGGACAGCCCCCCACCCCCTGGACACCCCCCCGACCCCTTGGAAACCCCCCCTACCCCTTGGAAACCCCCCCATCCCCTTGGACAACCCCAAACACCCCTTGGAAACCCCTCCTATATCCCTTGGACACCCCCCACCACTTGGACACCCCCCCACCCCTTGGACAGCCCCCCCCCCCACCCTCATTTACACCCAACCGACTCCTTGGACAGCCCCAAACACACCTTGGACACCCCTCCCATATCCCTTGGACACCCCCCGCCCCTTGGACACCCCCCACCCTCATTTACACCCCCCCGACCCCTAGGACATCCCCAAACACGCCTTGGACACCCCTCCCATATCCCTTGGACACCCCCCAAACACCCACCCACCCCCTTGGAACCTCTCCCCCCATACCAAAATCCAGACCAGAAAAACCATCAACAGTAGACCAAAACAAGAAGTAGAGAAAAATTAAACATTCACTTATATAACATTCAAAACTTACAATGTCAACTTCAAAAAAAACTAAATCCAACCTAAACGACTACGAAATACACAATTACATTGACAATATTCAAAATTACATTTTACATTACAAACAACTAAAAGTCAATCAAACCTGTAAAATAATTTGACCACTCCACTTGTAAGTGTTTGATATCTTCAGCAGTAAAGGGTTGAGGGTCATCAAAAAGCTACAAAGGAAAAGGATAGTAGTCAACGTGTATAATGAATAAATCAAATTGAAATATTATTAGAAAAAGGAAATCTTACCAGGTCAAAACTCAGAACTGTCCCAGTTGTTATTATTTCATACATAAATCTTAACATGTAATATCCGCATTCGATGATGCCTTGTTGCTCATGACATTTCTGTTTGAATGAGTGTAAATTCAATATATTATTTTTATGTAATAAATCAAAATGTACAAATTATAAATGGATATTTACCTTCGCATGTACATATTTGATCTTGTAATTCCTTTTCTTTGCGCTTTTTCGAAAGTGGACCCATGCCCTGTTAGAAAATAATACGAATGGGGTAAATTTAAAATTCATTATAATATATAAAACTATTGTGAAATTGAAACTTACATTTCCAATATATTCTTAAAACTTTCTCGCACATCATCATGGAGAGAGCATATCCAATAAAGTGTTTTCTCCCTAGGGCAAAAAACCCCTAACATCCAATGATCCCTGAGAAAAGGAAATTTAACGTTAGTGGTTTTTTTATGTTAAAAGATAATTAACTCTTTGAGAGGGATGTGTTTCATACCTCTCACAAAAAGGCATCATCCAACACTGTGTGATTACATTCTTTTCAAATCTATCAGCAATATAAAGCATTCTTTGTTCCTCATCCAATGCACATGCTTCAGGGGAAATCAATTGTGGGTCCACGAATCCATATACATCTGTCAGCTCATTCCTCTCACAAATTTTATACATATACCTAATACAAAGCAGACATAAGTATACATTTTTAATAAATATAACGCAAGGAAAAGGAGTTAAGACTTACATGATAAAAATTTGCACCACGTTGATGCCCAACTTATCTCCAGTGACAAACTCCATGATATCAGTTTTCATAATCCCCACACATAGTTCACGTCCACAGACATGAGCTTCCATTGTAAAGTCATAATGATCCGCCAACAAATTTGAATATCTTGACAATTTGTCAAGACTGCTAGTATCTGCATCTGATGTCATAGCTATCTGTCTTTGTTGTTGTCTATACAGTATTTCTTTACCTTTGAAGTATTCCTGTAAAAATAAATTGAAAAATATATTAGTTTTCAAATGATAAAACATTAATAAAAATATAAAATAAAAGATATAACATCCATACCTCTATGGTAATGAGTCGAAGAAGTCTGGATGGCCAAAGTAAAAAATGGCCGATACTATGTCCAACTGTCGTCACCTCATCTGTAGGTAATGGTATCCGAGCTGATCTATCTATAATATCCTGTACAGTGACCCTCTGATTCTCTACCTCTAACTGTTGATGATGAACTGTATCTCCTATACAATATACCATCCCATATGCAACTATATGATGTTGAGGATCATCAACATACAACTCACAATAAGTAGGTAGCTGCGGCGGAGGAGGAGGATCAAAAATGGGGTCCGCAGGCTGAGGTGGGGGAGTGGGAGCTACTGGGAGAGGTGGAGTGGGAGCTGCACCCTGAAATTGTCTTTGCAAGTCTGCAAACATTAACTGCACCGATGCTCTAATCTTGTCCTCCATTGTCGCATTAATATTATGGACTTCAGCCTCCAACGATTCTATTTTTTTTTTATAAATTCCCTCAACGTTAGAAGTTGAGGAACGTGGCAACACTTTTCTTACCGATACACCTGCCAGATATCCTCTTACACGGCCAGGATGTTCGGGCTTTCCCAATGCCACAGATAAAATATCTTCCCTCCCAGATGGTGTAAATGTCCCCTGTGAACTTTGCTCCTCAAGAGAGTCCTGTAATAATTAATTGAACTTTTCTATAATGATTGGAAATATATGACGAAAATAGTAAACTTAAATAAATAAAATAGATATCTTACAATCCTCTCAACTACGAGTCTCGATTCTTCCGAAAGATATTGTCCTTTTTTGCCCTTCCGAGCTCTTTTCCATTTCTCATGTCTAGATGGAGGGGATGGAGGGGCCACCTCTCCAGAGCTTGAAGACTCAGCTCTTAGTTGTTGAAATTTTTCTGCCATCATTTGTTCTTCCAATAATGCATACCCTCCCCGAGATAAACTATGAGGGTATACATTTTTAGATTGGATCTCTTGATGAGCTTTCCTTGTTTGCTGTAAATTAAGAATAAGTAATCATTAACAAAACAATAATAAGATCATTTATATAAGAAAGCTTATAAAAGTTTACATTGCCCTTACCAAAAATGATTCTTTTCTTCTACTTTCAAAAAATTCTCTCCATGTGTCTTCATCTATAAAAGGATATATACGACATGGATTCTCACGACTCCTATGACCATAAATGAAATCAGATGAGAGGGTAGATTTGAAATCCCTCCATCTCCTAGCAGCCAACGATAAGCATTTCTTCCTGACTCCTCCAGTGTCAGGAATATCAAATGTCATCTGATAAAAAAGAGGTTAAAAATATTATATATACTAGAAACATTTAAAGAACAGTCAAACAATAGCAAAAGATCTTACCAAAATGGTCTCCCACAGCTGAGAAATTATCGCCTTATCCACACTTCTCCAATCATCATAGAGAATGCTTACTTTGCTCTTAGCCTGAGTTGCTACAAAACCCTTAAAATCTTTAGCATTTGGACCTCTAGGAAGATCATCCTCATCAAACTCCACGACTATCCTCTCCTCCTTCGTACGGGCAAGTGATAATTTTGGTAAACGTGTGCACCCACGCTTACCAACCTTTGAACTCTTTTTCGTAATAGGAGCATGTGAATGTTCCTCCCCAGATGTATGACCAATATGCTCATCTCCAGAATCATGTGGCTGATCAACTGATTGATCTGTCATTTTCCTTCAAATCAAAAAAACAAACATTAGTTCACAAATAGAAAAGTGTACTAAATTACATAATAGTAAACATCGGTAATATGGTAAGCATGTTAAACAATGATAAACATGGTAAACACAGGCAAAATGTTGCCAAGGAGTTGGCATAAGAAAGCTGAAAAGTGGAATCACTGATGCCACCGGCCGGCCGCTGGCTCACCACCGGCCGGCCGGTGGACCAGACAGCCTTCCTCTGTCTGGACCACCGGCCGGCCGCTGGATCACCACCGGCCGGCCGGTGGACCAGACAGAGAGCCTTCCTCTCTGTCTAAACCACCGGCCGGCCGCTGGCTCCTCACCGGCCGGCCGCTGGTGATCCAGACAGAGAGGAAGGCTCTCTGTCTGGTCCACCGGGCGGCCGGTGGTGATCCAGCGGCCGGCCGGTGGACCAGACAGAGAGCCTTCCTCTGTCTGAACCACCGGCCGGCCGCTGGCTCAACACCGGCCGGCCGCTGGTGATCCAGACAGAGAGGCTCTGTCTCTGTCTGGACCACCGTCCGGCCGCTGGCTCAGCACCGGCCGGCCGGTGGTTCAGACAGAGAGGACCGGTTTCCGGTGCGCCCAGGACTTCTCCTCTTTACGGTTTTTATTGTTTTATCGTTTTGGTTTGATACATATTTTAATAAGTAAAAAATTTACAGTATCTAACATTATATGAAAAAACTAAATGTAAACAAGAAATAAACTTGTGTTACCTGTAATTTTAGGAATGTACAGTTGGATTGTTTTCCCAAATTCCTTCGTCGTGATCGTTCCTTATGGCACAAACCATGTCTTCAACATACTCATCATTATGTTCTGTTAATCTTTCCATGGAAGTAGGGATCTCACATAAATCAGCATCTTCATCAAATTCATCCTCACCAACATATTGGTTTTTCCCTTGTAAAACAACAGCCCACTGCATATCTGATTGATCTACTACATAGAAAATTTGTTTGGCATGTGTTGCCATTATAAAATAATCAGCTGTGTCTTCCAATCTATTCAGATTAACAAGTGTCATTCCAAATTCATCGTGTCTGACACTGTTGTTACCGATAAACCATTTACAGTTAAAAATGGGAACTTTAATTTTAAAGTAATCAGCCTCCCATATGTCTTCAATCACTCCATAATATGCACTTGATGCCGAAATTGGGTTTCTGTCCTTAGCACTCAAAAAATGCATTGCTTCTGCAAACACCAATACACCACTATTCTGAACTGCACTTCTGTTGTCCTGAGCTTTCGTATGAAATGTATAGCCATTAATGTCATAAGCGGACCATGTTATCACATTTAAAGATGGACCACCCACTATCCATTTTAATGTCTCTGATACATCTGATCTACCAAGCAAGGTCTTTTTAAACCATGGCAAAAAAGTTTTGTTGTGCTCATTCAAAATCCACATTTCTTTCTTCTTTGGATGACATTGTTTCAACTCATTAATATGCAATGTGATATATGGTTGAACATCAGCTATGTTATTCAAGATGTATGATTCTAACTTCTTCATATGTTCAGCTGACAGTGATTTGACTTTCAAGCCACGAATCCCCTTTCCCTCATTATTAACCCGTTCATGGCGAGATGGAGGCAAACCTATATGTTGCGCCGTAGCCAAGTAACTCGTACAAAACTCTGCTACCTCTTCAGAAATATACTTTTCAATAATGGAGGCTTCAGGTCGATATGGATTTTTAACATATCCCTTTAATATTTTCATATACCTTTCAAAAGGATACATCCAACGAAGATATACAGGTCCACAAAGCCTTATTTCTCGAACCAGATGAATCAGTAAATGCACCATCATATCAAAAAAAGTTGGAGGAAAATACATTTCCAAATGACAAAGTATAATAATTGCATCCTTTTCCAAAATGTTCAAAGCATTCACATCAATCGCCTTGTTGCAAATTGAATTGAACAAATAACACAACCTCATTATAGTCTTTCTGACACGGATGGGCAATATTCCACGCAGTGCAACTGGTAGAATTTGTTGCATCATGACATGACAATCATGTGATTTCATACCTATCACTTCAAGTCTTTCAATGAGACAAAATTTTTTACATTTGAAGAATAACCTTGAGGCACTTTGATATCATGAAGACACTGACAGAAGCTACTTTTATCCCTCTTCGATAATGTATGACAAGCCGGGGGAAGAAATGTTCGTCTTCCTTTAGGAGTGGGAGCTAACTCCAAACGTATTCCCATTGACAGTAGGTCTAACCTTGCATTCAACCCATCTTTTGTCTTTCCTTTAATATCTAGCAATGTTCCGATCAAAGAATCACAGATATTCTTCTCCACGTGCATGACATCAATATTATGTTTGACTTCATGATACCTCCAATATGGTAGCTCAAAAAATATTGACCTTTTCTTCCAAATATGTCTATCATTACCAGATTTCTGTGTCTTTCCCAATGTCACATCAAGGTTTTTCACCCTCTCAAAATACAATTCTGGGGATAAAGGTTGAGGAGCAGTATCAAATTCTTGTGAGCCATTGAATGCCTTTTTTAGTCTTCTATAAGGGTGATCCATAGGCAAAAACTTTCGATGACCCATGTACACTGTTTTCCTCCCATGATGCAATTGACAATATGACGTCTGTTGTTCGCAAATTGGACATGCTTTATGCCCTTTAACACTGTATCCAGACAAATTTCCATATGCTGGGAAGTCATTTATAGTGAATAGAAGCACTGCATGCAGTTGAAAATATTCCATTTTATAAGAATCATACACCCTAATACCATCAGCCCATAAAAGTTTCAAATCATCAATCAGCGGTGACAAGTATACATCAATATCATTGCCGGGTTGCTTTGGACCAGAGATCATGATACTCAACATGACATATTTGCGCTTCATACAAACTTCAGGAGAGAGGTTGTAAATTACCAATAAAACAGGCCATGAACTATGTGTGCTACTGAGGGTTCGGTATGGATTCATTCCATCTGTGCACAAGCCTAGTCTCAGATTTCTAATTTCATTTCCAAATGTAGGGTACTGGGCATCAATTTTCTTCCATTGTGGACAATCAGCTGGATGACGTATTTTTCCATCACATACCCGCTCATCAACATGCCATCTTAACCTTTTTGCATCATGTGAATTAGCAAATAAACGTTTGAAACGAGGAATTATAGAAAGATACCAAAATACCTTTGAAGGGAGCTTTGTAATCTCTACATCAGCTTGTGATTTTTCTTTCACCTTATACGTGATGTCCCACATTTGGGACACTCTTTCAGAAATTCATATTCCTTCCTATATATAATGCAGTCATTCAGACATGCATGTATTTTCCTGTATCCCAATCCCATCGGGCATAATATTTTTTTGGCCTTATAATGTGAATCTGGAAGATCGTTATCTTTTGGAAGAATGTCTTTCATCAATTGTAGCAGCTCTGTAAAACTTCTGTCACTCCATCCATGTTTCGCCTTCAGGTTAATCAATCTTAACACCGCCGACAAAACCGTAAAATCTGTACAACCAGGATATAATGGTTTTTCGGCATCACCATATAGACGTGCAACTCTCGGTTCTATCTCAATTTGTTCTGCTACAATATCGCGAATCATTTCTTCAATTCCATCGGAGTTACCATCTTGCGATTCATTATCATCAGTGACATTCTGTCCTGTTTCGCCATGCCAAATCCAAGGGTTGTAACTCGGATTGAAACCATGACAAATCAGATGATCTTTTATCTCTCTACTTTTCAACTTCTTCATATTCAGACATTTCAGGCATGGACAGAAAAAAATGTCACTACTTGGAACATTTCGTTTAGCAAATTCCAAAAAGGCATCAACACCTTCCTCATATTCATTGCTCATTCGATGTGCCGTAATCCAACTTCGACTCATTATTACCTATAACAAATAGAAAAAATATATATATTTTTTAGATAAGACAAATATATGTTTATATGAAAAAAATCATAATTTGAATATAACAATTTTGAAATATAAAACAAATCGATGTGTAAACCCCCCCTGGACACCCCCCGACCCCTCTGGACAGCCCCCCACCCCTCCTGGACACAACCCCCCACCCCGACCTGCTTGGACACCCCCCTGGACACCCCCCAACCCTCTGGACAGCCCCCCCACCCCTCCTAAACACCACCACCCACCCCCTACCCCCTTGGACACCCCCCTGGACACCCCCCAACACCCACCCACGCCCTTGGACAGCCCCCCACACCCACCCACCCCCTTGTAAACCCCCCTGGACACCCCCGACCCCTCTGGACAGCCCCCCGCCCCTCCTGGACACCACCCCCACCCCCTACCCCCTTGGACACCCCCCTGGACATCCCCCAACCCTCTGGACAGCCCCCCCACCCACCCGGACAACCCCAAATACCCTCTGGAGAGGCCGCCACCCACGTGGACAGCCCCCCACACCCATCCACCCCCTTGGACACCCCCCTGGACACCCCACCGACCCCTCTGGACAGGCCGCCACCCCCTTGGACAGCCCCCCACACCCACCCATCCCCTTGGACACCACCCTGGACACCCCCCGACCCCTCTGGACAGCCCCCGACCCCTCTAGAAAGCACCCCCACCCCTCCTGGACACAACCCCCCACCCCCGACCTGCTTGGACACCCCCCTGGACACCCCCCAACCCTCTGGACAGCCCCCCCACCCCTCCTGGATACCACCCCCCACCCCCTACCCCCTTGGACACCCCCCTGGACACCCCCCAACACCCACCCACACCCTTGGACAGCCCCCCACACCCACCCACCCCCTTGTAAACCCCCCTGGACACCCCCCGACCCCAAATCCATGCACCTATGCCATGGTTGTGTGTGAATAAAGTAGTAACAACTGTAAAAGGGCAACCCATCCAAATGGACACGCCCCAACCCTCTCGGGGATTTATAGAAAACGATGAAAAATTAGTGAAATCATAAAATTACTCAATATTGCAAGTCGAACAAATAGATCTAGGGATGATAAATAAGATTATGGTGCCAAAACGAGTTAAAAGGGTTCGCAATCGAAGAATCTTAGCTAGTTTCAACAAAAAAATCACAACACATATATATTTACTATCCGCGAAAAAAAAAACGAACGAGTGGGAGGATTACCTGAGTGCTGCGAGTTTAGATGATTGATCCGAGGAGATTAAATATGAGAAACGATGATCGCAAAACGAATCTAAACCAACGAAATGGACGAGCCGATTC